>CM052354.1:10261819-11698468 GCA_028551475.1 Casuarina equisetifolia
AATGTGGGTGACACTCGTGCCGAAACCTTTCTTGGACTATAGCACATTGGACGTCTAAGACATTTTTAACGTCTCCACTTTCTATTCTATAACAGAATCCATGACGACGACGTTTACAAAAAAAACATTCGAACGTGCCATCAAAGGAAGGTATATGCACCATCAAGTTGCAAGTCGCTGGGAGCCATAAGCATCTAAAACTTCTCGGTAGTTGAGTGCAAAGATAATGAAGAGAAAAGTTACAATCTATGCAACTATAAAAAGGAATCGTGATTAATTGCATACACCCCTCACAGACTTGATCATCCGAGGTTTCCTTATGGTTGAGAATCAAAGCATGTTGATGGCTAAAATGTTTGATCTTTAGAGGTAGACTTCTTTCTCTTACTTCAGAATTGATATCCTTGATTAAGCCATTTACAAATCCTTGACTAAACCATTGATTGATTTCTACGGGCGCTGAATCATCGAATGCTTCCCCGTCCTCCAAAGTTTGATACTCTCTTGCACACATCAAGTGTGTAGCATAATTACACTGTTGGCAATAATAGGCTGCATACTCGGTATTCAGCTTTAAAGAGCAGAGCTTACATTCCTTGTCGGCCTGCTCCTTCACTTGGGGAACAGAATATGTGAGGGCGAGAGAGTGAGGATGAAGTATGATTCTGATAGTGTCCGAAAACCAAGCACAACCGGCGTGAACCAAGAGATAACATACGATGCATACGCATCTGAGGTCCTTGCCATCCTCGCCGCACAATTCGCAAGTGAACTGACTGTCTTTCAGGAATTGAACGAATGCGTGCTGGTGACCATCACCCTTATTTGCTGGCTGGCGAGAGGAACATTTGAAGTGAAGGGAGAAATTACAGTCATCGCAACCGTAAAAGTAGCTCTTTCCGCAATCTTTACCACAAGCATGACAGAAACGAGTCCGATTTGGTATTGCCCAGTGAAGGGAGTGGATTGGGTGCAAGGGATGTTCTATCTTTACGGGTAGGCCGCAGCATGATTCATGGCAGTGGAAGTTGCATAAGGAGCATTTAAGGTATGGAATGGATGATGGTTCCCCGCATAACATACAAATTGCTTCCTTCTCCCCATCAATTTTCAGATCTTCAACGAAGATAAATTCATGGTCGTGGTTGGGACCCACGCTTTCGATCACCTTCCGCCATTCCATTCTCTCTCTGATGCCAGCACACACAACGCAAAGGCCGGAATTGATAGAACAATTTATCAATCAAATTCTCTCCCCTTCTCACGTATAGATTTATTTCCCTGCGCTTTGAAAGGCTGTCGTCGTTCTGGGTTTTGTTCGTGGTGAAGACAAAGGTGCCAAATTTTTGAGGCAACAACAGCAAGAAAGAATCAGACATATGAAGAAAGATGTTTTATATCTGGTTTCTCTCTTTCTTTTTCTCTTTCTCTCACTCTTCTCAGAAAAACACGGCAACAACACTTTCTACTCTGTCTCACGGCAGATTTGAGAGGCTGATAAAATTTATTGCTCCATTCCAGGGTCAGTGACTGGTTCTCTTAGATCTTTGATTTGACAAAGAAAAATGGGTCCCGATTTGACGCTACATGAAAATTTGACAGGATTTTATATAATGTTTTTACTTTAAGAGTACGAAAGTCTTATAATTAATTTAATTTTTCTCAGTTAAATTTTTTCCAACGCTTTCAAAACGATTATAATAAATTTGAAGAAAAAATATGATTGCTAGAATTAATTATAGTATAGCAGGTATGTTAGGAAATTTTGTTGCCTGCCCTAAATTTTGGTTGGATAAACAAGAGCATAACTAGCAATTGTTTCTAGTTAACTTAATTTAATAGAGAAAATCTAGATTGTCTTCCATCTTTGCGTGTATGCCTTTTTCAAGGATGTCAAAATTTGAAAAAAAAATCTCTCTCTTTATTTATTGTCCCTATCAAGGCAAAATTTATTTCAATATACTTATAGAAACTTAAATCAGTTTGGTAGGAATGCTGGGACAAAAATCGGCATCTTTCCATACACTAGGGGTCGGACTAAAATTATACATGGGGTGGGCATCTTTTCGGCATCTTTTCAGACACATGGTTTTAATTTAATGCAAAATTTATTTCAAGATATATTTTTTCAATTTAATAATTTTAATTGCAAATATTCAGCACTTCCGAAAAAAACTTTATAGTTTGGTTATCGGAATTAAACTGAGGACATATTAGAATCTCTATTACATCACTGTTAAATTAGCATGCTAAGCCGACGAATTTATTTTCACAATTAAGGACTGAATTTTGATAAACTTTTGTGTTATTATTCATTTTGCATTCGATATTTTTATTTATTTGCTTCAATATTTTTTTTAAAAAAAGATTTTAGTGGGTTTAGATGGGAGGATACAGAGTCTTTTAAGACACTTGGGTCTAGACGAAAATTAGATGCTCATCCAAATTTGAGTGGAAGCTATTTTCAACTATGGCAAAAGTGATTCTCTTTCTTTCTGTTTATTGTCCCGGTCAATGCAAAATTTAACTCAATATATTTTTTTTGAAAAAAAAAAAGCTAATGGGTTTAGTTAGAAATATTCAACGTCCTTAAAACGTGTGTTTCGGACAAAAATTGGTGGGTCAACAAAATTGGTGATGAAAACAAAAGTTTGACCATCATGCTCTAGATGCAAACTTTATTTCAAGATATATTCTTAGTGATGTTTGGTATTTATTTCATATGAGTTTAAAAATTTATTAATAAAATAATAAATCTTATAACATGGTATGAAAATAGTTTATAATAAGTTATTTAACCTTACAATATTCCAATCCTTTCAAACCTACGCTAAGAGTCTTGCCGTTGAGACATCTTGCAGTTCAAGGTCTCACAAATATTTCGTCTATCGATGTTAAACATCTCATTACTGCATCATGTACGGTTAATAATTCTTTCATCAACGCCCTCTATGTTCCTTTATTGTGCAAGGTGAATTTGTCCACCACATTATTTACCGGGTAAACAACATGGCTATGTTCTCGCGGCTTTGGATCTTTTTTTTTTTTCAACAATAAACGCTAAATTTATTACCTTTTTCTTGGGTTAAAAAAAATTATTGTTAGAAATAAAAATTCTAAATTTGAAAAATATGGTCATTAAATATTATATAAATATATAAAAAATACATTCTAAAATTGTAGGTTAACTTTTTAGTCAAAAATAGAATATTAAAATCTAAATTAAATATTGTAGTTCTATTTAGCTTTGAGTCCTTTTAAGTATCCTTGATGAGCACTAATTTTATTTTGAACCTAATATATAAAAGTCTCACATTAAAAATATACAAATTTGACATATGTTAAAATATAAAAACTTTCAGCCCAACTTAAAAACAAAGTTTAGGTTAAAATTTAGATTTTCTAATACTTACTATTTCCTAGCCTTATTGTTCTAATAAAATTCATCATAGTACCATGAATATTTCTTAAAATAAAACTAACTACTTTTATTGAAGCTTATTTTTACTTTCAATTTGGTAATAATAACAAATAAACTATAACAAAGTGAGAATATTGAGAGGAGAAAATCTGCGAGTGTGGGAATTGCTTCTATATTGTGATAAAATGAACGTACAATGTAAGGTTACATTTATAGACTAGTAGCTAATTTATCTATGACAATTACAATAATTACAAAGAATGATTCTAGAATAATCTAGATTTGTTCCCTAACGTATCAACTAATATGACAACAATATATCATATTCTTAACACTCACCCTCAAGCCGGAGATTTGAAAAGATCAAATACTCCAAGCTTGGAGAGAAGGTGCCAATGTTGTTTGCTGCATAATGCTTTTGTTAGGAGATCAACAGCTTGTTCTTTTGTGGAGACATGATGTGTTGCTATAATTTCTTGCTGTAATTTCTCTCGAACGTAATGGCATTCAACTTTAATATGCTTTGTCTGTTCGTGAAAAATGGGATTGGCTACAATCTTCTATGCTGCTTCATTATCGCAAAATAATAATGCTGGACATTTCATATGGAAACCAAAGTCTTTAAGTAGACCAATGATCCAAACTATTTCACTGGTAGTTACTTGCATAGCTCGATATTTTGCTTCAGCTGATGATAACGACACAATAAGTTGTTTCTTGGACCGCCATGATATTAATGAATCTCCTAATAGAATACAGAATCTAGTGGTGGATCTTCTCATCATAGGGCACGTGTTGTAGTCAGAGTCGCTGTAGGCTCGTAACTCAAATTTTGATAATGAAGGAAATAGAAGACCAAGGTCAGGACAACTTTTCAGATATTTGATCACTTTCATAGCTGCTTCCATGTGAGACTGTTTTGGGTCATGCATGAACTGATTGAGTAGCTAAACTGGAAAAGTGATGTTAGGTCTCGTGAGGGTTAGGTAAATCAATCTTCTAACAAGTTGCTAGTAGGAAGAAGGATCTGCATGTGGTGGATCATCCAAGTTCTCTTTACTTTCGGCATCATATGCAATACTGGTGAATTTCTTGCTTTGCTCCATGGGAATGAGAAATGGATTGGAACTAGCTAATCCTGCTTCAGAAATTAACTCAAGTGTATATTTGCACTGATTTAAGAAGATTCCATGTGGAGATCTAGCAATCTCGAGGCCGAGAAAGAACTTCGAATGACCAAGATCTTTCATAAAGAAAGTGGAGTTCAAATATTGCTTGAGATCTTCAATGGCGGCATGATTATTCCTTATGATTAAAATGTCGTTAACATATATAAGTAAGGCAACAAAAGAACTTCCCTAAGTTTTGGTGAATAAAGAGTAGTCATGATAGGACTGACGGAAACCATGACGGATTAGGGCCCCAGTGAACTTCTCATTCCATTGTCAAAAAGCTTGTTTCAAACCATAAAGGGATTTTCGCAATTGACATACGAGTTTGCCCCCCAGATTGGGAAATCCCGAAAGCTCGCCCTGAAGATGAAGACCGGGGGGGAGCGCCATATAAACCTCCTCAGTGAGATCCCCATGAAGGAAAGTATTATGGACATCCATCTGATAAAGGGGCCAGTCATGAACAGAGGCAATGGTGAGAATGAGGCAAACAGTAACATGTTTCGCTGTAGGAGAAAAAGTGTCCTGATAATCAATGCCCTCGCGTTGACTGTAACCTTTAGCCACCAATCAGGTTTTGTAACAATCCAAAGTGCCATCAGCATGGTATTTTACCTTATAGACCTATTTGCATCCAATAAGACGATAACCAGAAGGCAAAGGGACCACATCCCAAGTGTGATTGGCTTTTAGAGCATTGAGCTCATGTTCCATGGCAGTCACCCAGTGAGGATTATCAACTGCTTCCTGATAGGTGGTGGGTTCTGGGGTAGTAGATATGGAGGAAATGAAATGATGATATGAGGGTGATAGTGGTCAAGGGAAATGTAATTGGAGATGGGGTAAAGTGAGGAGGTGGATGCATTGGGTAAGGTAGGGCATAGGTAATCAGTGCTCCAGATGGGGGGCCGGGTGGTACAAGTAGATCGACAAAGATCAGGAGGAGAAGGAGTAGGGTCGGCCAAACTAACATCAGTGGGAGCAGGGGGTCTAGTGAAGGGCTAGGATCTGCGGAAGGCATTGGGTTTGGGGGGGACACAAAATCTGGTGAGGAAGGTATGTCAAGAGAGGGAGGAACATCAATTGTTAAGTTTGAAAAGGTATATGTGTCATCAAACCGAAGATCTGAGGTAGATGGAGAGGCAAGGCGTTCCACAGAGGGTGAAGGAGATGAGAAAGGGAAAATATTTTCTTGAAAAATGACATCTCGACTAACAAAAAAATTTTGAGCAATGGGATTAAAAACACGATAGCCTTTTTGAGATGCGGGATAACCCATAAAGATGCAAGGGATGGCTCGAGGACTGAACTTGTCACGAGCACCCAATGTGGTGACATAGTACCGATAACCAAAGACACGAAGATGATCAAGGATGGGAGGTTTGCTAAAAAGTTTTTGAAAAGGACTGGTGCCTTGGATGGAAGAAGAGGGAAAGCGATTAATGAGATAGGTAGTAGTAATAAGACATTCACCCCAAAAGCAGGAAGGAATGTGGGCTTGGAACATTAAGGCCTAGGCTACATCAAGTAAATGACGATGTTTGCATTCAACAACTCTATTTTGTTGAGGAGTGTGAATGCAAGAGGATTCGTGAATGATGCCTTGAGATGTGAGTAGGGAATGACATGCAAGGGAAAAAAATTCAGAACCATTGTCAGAATGGATGCGTTTGACATGAGAATTGTATTAGGTGGAGACCAAGGATAGAAATTGTTAAATTTTAGAAAAAACTTCGCTTTTGAGATGAAGAAGAAAAGTCCACGTGGCACGAGAACAATAATCGAAAATGGTTAAAAAAATAACGGGCGCCGGTGTGGGTGGTGGTCCGATGAGGACCCCAAACATTCATGTGAACCAAGTCAAAAATGGCAATAGAGATGGTGTGACTAAAGGGAAATGCGGCGCAAGTTAGTTTGGCTAAAGGGCATATAGGGCAGAAAAATGAATTTGGACATGAAATAGAGTGACCAAGAGCAAAATAGGATTTTAAAGAAGAATGGCCAAGGTGGCGATGCTAAAGTTCATAACTGATATTATTAATAAAAGTTGAATTACAAACCGGAGTTGGTTTGGAAATACAAAAATGTTGCAGAGAATTTAAATAACTAGAAAAAATAGAATGAAAATTATTTGGTAAGGAAGGACAAAGAAAGTAAAGCCCGCAGTCAGCCTTGCTAAGCCTGATCAGAGCCCTAGTCGTACGGTCCTGAAAAACATAAAATTGATCGAAAAAAAGGGCCACACAATTATTATCATGGGTTAGTTTTTGAATGGATAATAAATTATGGTGAAAATGAGGGGCATATAAAACATTTTTGAAGTGGAGAGATGGATAAGGTTTATAGTGGCCAATGTGGGTGATGAGGCTGTAAGATTTATCAGGTAATGTAATAAAAATAGGTGCAAGATATGGAGAATGAGAATCTAAAATAGCCAAATCACATGAAATATGATCACTTACCCTGGAGTCGATAATCCATGAAGATGAAAAGGATTTAAGAGGTAAAGATGTACCAGTAAAATTTACAGTGGAATCAGAGGGGCCCATCTGATTTAGAAGGCCCAATAGTTTCTGTTGTTGGTCCGTAGTGAGAGATAAGTTATTGGATTTGCCATAGATGCTACCAGGAGAGATGGGTTAGGGGCCCAAAATACCTGTACTAGAAGAGACATGGTTAGGATAAATAAGTGGGCCATTATTAAAATCTGGGGTAGGAGGCTGCGATCCATAACCAAAATGTGATGAAGGCCCAAAATTGTAGTTGGGCTGGGGGCCAGAGATGGCATGATGGGCCAAAGGCCCACGAGGGCCACCATTTTTTTTAGGGGGGCCCTCATGTTTGGGCTGCCAATTGGGCGGATAGCCCACTAGCAAGAAACAGGCCTCTTTGACATAGCTTGGTTTCTTGCAATAGCTGCAGAAGGGCCGCTGGCTTGTAGAACCCTGGGCTGCTGAAGGGGGGTCGAATCCAACAAGGGGCCCAGTGGAAGAGTTAGACCCGCCAGACCTATGAGAAGCAACCGGACCTAGGCCCAGGTCCTATGTCCAGTCCATAGGGAGATTGGGCGAACTAGAGGAGACCTGCAACTGGGTCTGAAATGCGTGAGTGTCACCGGCGGTGAGATCAGTGTCGGCCGGCGACCACTGGTGGAGATCTTGCTTTGCCAAAGCGAAAAGATGTTCCAGCGGAGGGAGATCTTTGCGCGAAAGGATGTTGGTGCGCAGAGATCGAAATTCCTCTAGCAAGCCTTGAAGAAACTTGAGGGCTTGATCTTCCTGCTCACGGGTTTGCATTCTCTCATTAACTTTGCATTGACAGAGGCCACAAAAGCATCGAATGGGTGGCTGATATGAAGAAAGTTTGCCCCAAAGTTCCTTCAATTGGACATAAAAATTGGTGAAAGCGGGGCTAGAAGAACCCAGCGGTAGTTGGAGATCTCCGATGGCCTATTGGAGGCTAAATCGTTGAGTGTCGGTGATTTTGTCAAAGCTCTCCTTGAGGAGGTTCCAAATATCGGTAGCTGTGGGGAGCCGAGAGATCATCTCGGTGAGTTTCGAATCGACGGAGTGAACAAGCCAGGTTTTCATGGCCGCTTGACATTGGGTCCAGCGTTGGGTGGCGTCGCCATCACCGTCGGGGCGCAGGAGGGTTCCGTTGAGGAAGCCCAACTTGTTTCGGGCGACGAACACAGTGTAGACCTGTTCACTCCAAATGGGCCAATCGGCTTCACCGAAAAGCTTGGTGGAAACGATGCTGACGAGCTACAAATTGGCAGCCATGAAGGCGTAGGGGTCGCGCGACAAGGTTGGGGCGACAGTCGGCGAGGTTTGAGATGGCCGAGAAGCGGCCATAAGTGGCGGCGATTAGGGTTTGAGGGGAACTAGGGATTTAGGGTTTGAGGGGTAATTTGGGAATTGGAAAAAAATGGCGGCTAGGGTTCATCGGGGAAGGCAGGGGCAATCGGGGTAATTTGAGTGAAAATTGGGGGTAGATACGGGAAAAACAAAGGGGAATTATGAGAAAAGAAAAAAAAATTTAGGAAAAAGAAAAAAAGATGCCGTAATTCTAGCACAATTGAGCTCGCAATTGATGGCTTAATAGAATGAGGCGGAAGCAGTTCTTTTTCGGTCACAAGAAAAAAGGCTCGGGTACCATGTAACAAAGTGAGAATATTGAGAGGAGAAAACCTGCGAGTGTGGGAATTGCTTCTATATTGTGATAAAATGAATGTACAATATAGGGCTACATTTATAGACTAATAGCTAATTTATCTATGACAATTACAATAATTACAAAGAATGATTCTGGAATAGTCTAGATTTGTTCCCTAACGTATCAACTAATATGGCAACAATATATCATATTCTTAACATAAACATATAAAAATCAGAAGGCATGATGTCGAATTCCATGTGGAATTTGGTAACCATGGTAAATAAACAAATAGAAAGCGACATTGGTGATCTTATAATGACAAACAAACAAATGGATTTAGCTTTCTCTAACTCAAAGGTAATCATCAGAGACCTACTGTACACCAAGTCAATTGCATAATTCATCTAACATAACAAATATTTTGAGCAGCCACATTGGTCGCTAGCACTACGCAATTCTATGTGACATTAAATGTCATAAAAAAAGAATTGCTCCTCTGTAGGCCCGTGTCTCTAGATATAGCACCAATTTAGATCAATAACTCATTGCTGCGCGAGAAAATTCTACTTGCATCAAAGACTTTGCAATTTAAAGTAAACATTAAAGAAATATAGTACACCAAAATGATATAAATTTCTTTCATATTATTTAAATTTGTTTACACAAATAAATATATATTTCATAATTTTTTTAATATAATATCATAATTTAAGTTTCAATATAAAACCTCACAATACTTATAATTTTTGTCCTAACTCCTCGTCCCATTACTAATGAACGAGCCCTCTTGTATGGTCATATGCTGTTTTATGCTATCCAATATTGTTAATTTCTTAACTTAATATCCTTGTAAGTGTTTATTTTTATTAATAATTGAACTTGATAGAGAAATCGAACTAAACAAGTCAACTGCCTAATTCACCTAAAACAATAACAATAAGAAAATATATTTTCTAACAAACACTCAATGATCATACAGAAGCTCAATGATGAACTTTGTTCAAACTAAGATCCATAGGACAAGTAGCACGAATTGTCTAAAATGATTAAGGATGTAAGATTTACAAACATAGTCGTCTTTTGTACTGTTTTTCAAAACAACGGATAATGTAATATGAACTGTTCTTGGAGCACTGTTCAACTATGCGAGCTATACAGATAAAGTACCCAATAGTGTAATGCCCAGCTCAACTATGACAACAACAAAAAATAAGACTAAGAAGTTATGACACCATATATTTTCCCATTGGCATAGTGTTACGATTTGTAATTTTAAACTTTATTAGAAAATTTACAAAAATTCTTCACTTTTTTAAGGATAATTCAAGTATTCAAAGCTTTTAAAGTATTGATATAGCATAATCCCACCATTAATGGTATGTACAAAGTTTCTCTCTATCCTTAACAAAACGAGATAAGGCATTAAAAATACTTACCTTGAAAGTCATAAATTACATATCATATGATTGGGGATTTGAACTCTATATTATTAAACTCTTCGTTTTTTTTTTTAAAAAAAAAATTATTTATAAACGCACACACCCGGGGCAGGGAGAGGGACGGGGTTCGAACCCACGACCGGGTGAACTTGTCAATAAGGGTTTGACTCAGTGTCTTTAACCACTGAACCAGGCCCCCCTATTAAACTCTTCGTTAGCATACTATTTTTTCTTTTGAATAATGCAACGGCACTCTTTTATATGTGGACCAGTTACTTTGTGGTATTTTTACTCAAGATGTCCTTTCAGAAGAGACTTATTGTCCATTATGAACTGGCCCGCATAAGCTTTGTTCTTGTGGGGGAAAAACTAAAGTAAATTTTTTGTATGTAGCTCCTTTTCTGTATCTCTATTGATATTACGTTATCAATTTGTTTTAACTTTATCAATAGGCAGTAATTGAAAAATCCTATTCTTGAAAACAAATTATTAATGATTCTGCCAACTGCAGCTAAACAAATCATCTATTCATAATTGCTCAAGGAATATTCTCAATGTGAGGTTCACTATACAAACAAAAAGGGCCGGAGCTAAAGACTTGGTTCTAAACTCAATAGAACATAAAACTCAAAACAAAAAATGACACTTCACTCAAGCTATAGATTTGTACAAACAAATAACTTCAAGCTTAGACAATAAATACTAATATTGTTTGCTACCCAAAGTCCTAAAGAACAAATCAATTGATTGTTGCTTTGTACGTATGCACTAAGTTCAAATAATGCCTTTTTGTAGTTTTTCTCTCACAAAGTGTTAACTTAGCCCCAGATGACTCCTCATAAGAGAATTATAAGCGCATTTCTGTTTGTTTGTCGGCCTCAGTTATGTGCAAGGTAGGAGCTTAATGATGTGTAGAACACGGAATTTGTCTTGCTTTCTGACAAATATTTGAACAAGGAATTGTCCACCCGGCCATTATGCATTGATTTTTTTTTTCTTTTGCTTTGTTCTGACAATTGTTATGACATCAAGCAACGTGACTAATTTGGTTTCTTCAAGTCGCCAATTTCTGAGATGCTACCAATTGGTAGAACTCTTTGAAATTTGCTGGAGGTGCCTTGTACTTAGGACCAGAAGATGGAAGTTATTGTAATATGTGTTGGGTTGCGTATACATTACCTAAATTCTGATTCGTATATGCAGTAGGATGAAGTCTGTTTCATTTAAGGTCTTGAACTTCTCTTATGTGTTCTAGTCTTTAGTCATTACAAAAGCTCTAAGCAGTCATGAAAACGAAAAGAACCACTAGGTTCAAGATGCTTCGTGTGTGATATACTACTTTTTCAATCCCTAGTTGCATAAAACTGTCCTCTGTTAGGTCTTCAGTCACCCTGTTGTGTAATGGTAGTGGTATCAGAGCTCGATTCGGTCTTAAACTGGGTCAAGTTGTTCTTAGAAACTTTTATGACGGTTTCAGAACCTGTAAGTCTTGTTTCACCTACTTTCTATATCTGACCCAAACGGATCACCAGGCAGAACCTTTAAGCCCACATAGATAAGAAACAAAGTTTCAACTTGTTTTCTGTCAATCTTGGACTTCTTCATGCGAGATAGGCTTACGGTAACAAAAGACACTTGTCTTGCAAGGCAACTACCTGCTATCCCACTTAGTCTTTTACAGCAGTGGAACATCTTCAGTACTGTTAACAACTCATCAAAGGCTACGTCCCATGTAGTCTTTGAGTTAGCATGGAGGAAGGGCATTAATCACCTTTGAAATCCACAAGCAGAAATAAACCTGTAAAGTAAAGCCTAGATATGGTTCAAAATGAACCTGACGGTGAAAACAATAATATGCAAAATGGGTGGACAGCGAGTGTCTATTAACTCATACAAAAATATAATGATAACATGCAGCACTGTTTTCGGCGCATGTGTCTGCACTTTGCTTATCTGTTTGTAACATTTTTTGGCTTCTTATCTGCAATGATAAATGCCCAGACCCTGCCAATCCCACTTACTCAAAACACGCAAATCCTCCACGCTTTCCGGTGCTTTCAACGTTCCAAGATTTCCCATCTATGCTCATTAAGCCTTTCTGTTCAACAAAGCTACCTACCATCTCTTTACTCTATCTCTCAGAGATGGCTTTTACCGCTTTCTCTCTCCATCCGGTTCTATTCATTTACAAATCGGCTTCCTTTCTCTCTATGTTGTTTGTTTTCTTTATTGTTTACTTAAGAATTTAGGTTCTTAGAAGCAATTATTGCAGGACAAGAAAATCTTCCGGGGCAAACTGAACCGACCACGAGCGTAGAAGTTGAGCTAACCTTCACGATGGCAGAAGTGAAACCTTGGACAGGGCCACCATTTCAAATGGAGTTCTAGGTGCTTCATCAATTGCTAAATGTTTTGGATAAGTGCATATTGAATAAGTGTAAGATTGGAAAAGAACAATATCTGCAGGCTGAACTAGAGTGTAACGTTCCTTAAAGGAGCTTTGGGTCTCTACAGGGCCACAAACGGGAAATAATACGCTTCATTGAATTCAAGATCAACAAGTTATCAAATTCAAGAAAACTTCATTTTAAAATTACATCTCATATAAATACATAAACTTAAGCAACCAGATAAATATAATTACATAAAAAAAAAAAAAAAAAACCTCAGTCAGCAACTAAGCATTCGGCAAAAGGAACATAGCAGTCAGTGTGGAACACAGCGATTAGAGTTGCCTTCTATTCGCTAATACTACTCTTCTTAAACTTCACTCCTCATCTTCTTCGCTACTATGCTCTCACTTTCTCCCCCGTTCCAAACTCTCCCACCAATTCTTGTCATTCAAGCCTCCAAAACCCTGCAACTCCAGGGCCTTCATCCGCAACTCTCTCCATACAGCCGCTCCCAGACCTCCTAAATCCCTGGCCCTTGGCTTGGGCTTCATGACCCAGCAACGGGAGCAGCCGCATCTCACTTTCGGAGTCCCTCCTTGGCTCACTTTCGGAGTGGCTGATCTTAAATGACATATAATTATCTTAAACACTAACTGTGAAACTAATTAAAATTTGTTTCCAGTTGAATGTTATGGACGGTTTGGATCTCTCATGTTGTTCTACCTATTGTAGTTGGATGGGCATTAAGTATTTGTTTATTACCTATAAATGTAATGCAATGCAGGTTGATTGAGATTCTATGTTAGTTAGGAGACTTTTACTTTAAGCACACTTTAGCACTATAAATATCAAACTAATAATATGTAAAAATACCTTTTGAATTAAATAGATTCCCCAAAGTTGGAAGTACTAGTAGGTGTTCTTACTCTAAACATTCTAAATTAAGGCATATTGCAGTGAGTAAACTGTACAATGTGATGTCCTTAAATACAACTTTCGGTAGGACTTACATGGAAAATCATATAATGAGAATATTTACAATAAATGACAAATATACTATATATCGAAAATAGATCTTCTGGTATCTTCCATAACACTCCCCCTCAAGCCGGAGATTTGAACAAGTCAAATACTCCAAGCTTGGAGAGAAGATGCCAATGTTGTCTACTACAAAGGGCTTTAGTGAATAAGTCTGCAGGTTGTTCTTTGGTTGAGATGTGACATGTTGTAATAATTCCCTGTTGTAATTTTTCTCTCACATAATGGCAGTCAACTTCGATATGCTTTGTCCGCTCATGAAAAATTGGATTTGCTATAATTTTCTCTGCAGCCTTATTGTCGCAAAATAATGTAGCAGGTTGTCTGAGATAGAAACCAAAGTCTTTGAGGAGTCCCATGATCCATACTATTTCACATGTAGTAACCTGCATAGCTCGATACTCTGCTTTAGCGGATGAGAGCGAAACGGTTGGTTGCTTCTTTGAGCGCCAAGATATTAGGGGATCACCAAGCATTATGCAAAAACCGGTAGTCGACCTTCGTGTCATTGGACAAGTGCTATAATCAGAATCATAGTAAGCTTTGAGTTCCAACTTGGAGGATGATGGAAACATAAGCCCAAGACCTTGGCAACTCTTGAGATACTTAATCACCTTCATGGCTGCTTCCATATGTGACTGCTTTGGTGCATGCATAAACTGACTAAGTAATTGCATTGGAAAAGTAATGTCAGGTCTGGTGAGAGTTAGATAGATCAATCTCCCAACCAATCTCTGATAAGTTGAAGGATCTTCAAGTGGTGGATCATAAATGTCTTCCGGTGAGCTAGTATCATACTCAAGGCTAGTGAATTTCTTATTCTGCTCCATAGGAATAACGGAAGGTTTGGAGCCTGCCAAGCCTGCCTCAGAAATGAGCTCTAAAGTGTACTTCCGCTGGCTAAGGGAAATGCCATGTGGAGAACGAGCAATCTCTATGCCCAAGAAAAATTTTGATTGGCCAAGATCCTTCATGGAAAAAGTAGAATTCAAATAACTCTTGAGATCAGAAATAGCAGCTGAGTCATTCCCTATGATCAGAATGTCGTCAACATAAATAAGTAGAGCCACGAAAGAACTATCTTGAGATTTAGTAAAAAGAGAATAATCATGCCATGATTGATGGAAGCCATATGTGCGAAGAGCAGTCGTAAACTTGGCATTCCATTGGCGTGATGCCTGCTTCAACCCATATAAGGATTTCCGCAATCGACAGACAAGTCCCTCCCCCTGATTGCGAAATCCGGGGGGAAGCTCCATATAGACCTCTTCGAAAAGGTCACCGTGAAGGAAGGCATTCTGAACATCCATCTGAAAAAGAGGCCAATGATGAACAGCAGCAATGGTGACAAGAAGGCGAACAGTAACATGCTTGGCAGTGGGGGAGAAAGTATCCTAGTAATCAAAACCCTCACGCTGACTGTAGCCTTTGGCAACCAAGCGGGCCTTATAGCGTTCAACAGAGCCATCAACATGATACTTGACCTTGTATACCCATTTACAACCAACAGGACGTCGACTAGGGGGTAAAGGGACCACATCCCAAGTGTGATTCACCTCGAGAGCAGCAGGCTTACTATCCATGGCTGCAACCCAATTAGGGTCGTGAGCAGCCTCGTGATAATAAGAGGGCTCAGGAATAGCAGAAATGGAGGCAATGAAGTGTTGGTAATGGGGTTGACATTGGCTAAGGGAAAGGTAGTTGGAGATAGGGTAGAGGGAAGTCTGAGAGGTAGTGGGAAGGGTGGGGTAGAGATAGTCAGTGCTCCAAATAGGGGGCTTGGTTGGACAACCAGAACGACGGGGTTCTAGGGGGGGGAGCTAGGTGGAGGATCTAAGGGAGAGGGAGAGATAGGAGTGGCAGAAGGAGAGGTAGTATCAAGAGAGGTAGGATCAGGAGGAGAGGTAGTATCAAGAGAGGGAGTGGCAGGAGGAGAGGAAAAAGGGATAATGGCGGGAGGAGCAGGAGTGTCGAGAGGCAAATCAGGAATAAGAGGATTATCAATTGGCAAAGTGGAAGGAGAGTAGGATTCTTTAGGAGGAATGATGGGGCCTGAAGGGGTAGCAGAACCGGCGGGGGACGTCGGGGAAGCCTGCAAAGTAAAAGGGAAAACATCCTCGCGAAAAATAACATCACGACTGACAAAAAATTTGTTAGATGCAGGGTCAAAAAGTTGATAGCCTTTTTTATAAGGCGGATAGCCCATGAAAATACAAGGGATGGCCCGAGGGCTAAATTTATCAAAGACACCCAAAACAGTGGTGAAGCATTGACAACCAAAAACACGAAGATGATCAAGGAGAGGAGGATGACCAAAAAGACGTTCATATGGGGTGAGCCCACGTAAAAGGATAGAGGAAGGCGGTTAATAAGGTAGGTAGCGGTTAAGATGCATTCACCCCAGAAGCGAGATGGGAGATGGGCCTAGAAAAGAAGAGCCCGCGCAACATCCAAGAGATGATGATGTTTGCGCTCGACCACACCATTCTGTTGAGGTGTCCGAACACAGGAACTTTCATGAAGAATGCCGTGTGATCGAAGAAAGGAAGAACACTCAGAGAAAAAAAATTCAGTGCCATTATCAGAACGGAGATGTTTGATAGTGACACCGAATTGATTGTGAACCATGGAAAGAAAAGATTGGATTTTGAAAAAAACTTGACTTTTAAAATGGAGTAAAAACATCCAAGTGGCACGAGAAAAATCATCGACAATGGTGAGAAAATAACGAGCGCCATCATGGGTGGGGTGACGATGCGGGCCCCACACATCCATGTGGACAAGTTCAAAAATAGAGGAGGTGGAAGATGTGCTACTGGGAAAAGGGGCGCGAGTTTGTTTGGCCAAAGGGCAAATATCGCAAGAAAAATGTGCAGGGCAAGAGATGGTGTGACCATGGGCAAAAAATGATTTTAAAGAGGAATGACCGAGACATTTGTGCCAAAGGAAATAATCATTATTATTAAAAACGATGTTGCAAGCAGGGGGCTGCTTAACATTACAAGAAGCATTCGAAAAAGAAGACAAATAGCGATTAAAAACATAATTAAAATGTTTAGGAATAACAGAACTTAAAAAATAAAGTCCCCCTTCAGCCTTGCCAAGCCCGATCAGCGCCCCAGTCATACGGTCCTGAAAAATACAAAAGGTGTCGAAGAAAAGAGCCACACAATTGTTATCACAGGTTAGTTTGCGAATAGATAACAAATTATGGTGAAAATTAGGAGCAAATAAAACATGCTTGAGATGTAAATTGGGGTTGGAACGAAAATGCCCGATGTGAGTCACGGGCTCCGAGTTTGATCAGGTAAGTGAATGGATAGTGGGGAAGCACACGGATAGTGAGAATCTAATAAATTCAAATCACAAGTAACATGGTCGCTAGCCCCAGAGTCGATAATCCAAGTTGAAGTAAAATGAGATGAAGGAGAAAAAATACTTGTGAAATTGGCACTTGGTTCAGTGGGCCCCATCTGATTGAGAAGAGTCATAAGTTTTTGTTGCTGATCGGTGGACAAATTGAGGCCAAAAGAGCCACTATAAACACTACCTGGGCTAAGATAGATGGGGCCAAGAGAGCCCATTCCAGGATAAGATGGGTTTAAAAAACCATTAAAAAATGCAGGCCCATGAGATGCCCCAATAAGAGGGGGTTCCGAATAATTAGGGCCAAAGCCCATGGAATAAAGGCCAAGTCCATAACCAGGTGGAGTGGATTCGTGGGCCTCCATGGCGATATTATGAGCCGCGGGCCCACGGCGACCAGAGGGACGACGCCCAAGCCCAGGCTGTCTAGTGCACCTGCCTGGAGGTGGGCCAACGAGGAGGTAACAAGTCTCCTTAGTGTGGCCCACTCTACGGCAATGGGTGTAGTGAGGCCGAGTGGGGGGCCCAATGGGATGCGGGCTGGAGTCGGGAAGCCCACGTGGAGATCCCAAAATAGAGCCGGACAAAGAGGTGCTCGAGCCCCCGCCGGGAGCGGCAGTGCAGGTGGCGGAGCCACCACCGGCCGGTTGACAGACGCCGAAAAATCCATAAGCGTCACCGGAAAAATCACGAGAAGCACGCTGTTGAATCTCGTGCTTCGACATGGCGTAGATACGCTCCAAGGAAGGAAGGATCTCACGGTTGAGAATCGACGAACAGAGAGTTTGAAGTTCGTCAGGAAGGCCGAGAAGGAACGTCATCGATCGAGCTTTGTCTTCCTGGGCTTGAAGGCGGTCGTTGATTTTACAGGAACACAAACCGCAGGAGCATCGAACGGGGGCCTGGTGAGCATCGAGAGCGCCCCAGAGATCCTTCAATCGGATGAAGAATCGAGTAAGATCTTCACTGGTGCAACCGTTGGGAAGGTGAAGATCATTGATGCCTTTCTGGATGCCGAAACGCTGGGTGCTGGTCACCTTGTCAAACGATTCACGGAGCACTGCCCAGATCTTGGCTACGGTGGGGAGCCGAGAGACTAGGCTCTCTAAATCCAGCTCGACCGAGTTCACGAGCCACGTCTTGACGGCAGCGTGGTACTGAGCCCAGCGCTTGGCGTCGTTGCCGTTCCCCTCTGGTTGAACAAGCTCCCCGGTGAGGAAGCCGAGCTTGTTCCGGGCGAGGAAGACCGTCTGGATCTGCTCCGCCCATACGTGATAGTTCGCTTCTCCAGTTAAGCGACGAGAAACGAGGCTGCCAGTCTGTAAATCGACAGCAGTCAGATGAAGAGGATCACTGATAGAACCGGTAGGGGCGGCGACGGAGGCGTTTGGGGTGGTAGCAGCCATGGCAACGGCGGCTAGGGTTCGAATGGCAAATCAGAAAATCGAAAAGGGGGTGAGGGCAAAAGGGTAAATTTGCAGTGGTAGTAAGTGGCGGCTAGGGTTCGAGAAGGGTAGGATGGTAAATAAGTAGGTAATTATCAACGGTTTTGAAAAAAAACGACTATGGTTCGGGAAGGGAAAACTGCAATGGCTTCTCACACTTGTCGGGGAAAAAAATGGAAAATAGCGGAAGCAAAAGAATGAGGATCTAATCTAGGCTCTTTGATACCATATCACAAAGTGATGATATCGAACAAGTGGAGGAAAAATGTAATTGTATTGCAATGAGTAAACTGTACAATGTGATGTCCTTAAATACAACTTTCGGTAGGACTTACATGGAAAATCATATAATGGGATTATTTACAATAAATGACAAATATACTATATACCGAAAATAGATCTTCTGGTATCTTCCATAACAAGTTGCCTTCTATTTGCTAATACTACTCTTTTTAAACTTCACTCCTCATCTTCTTCGCTACTATGCTCTCACTTTCTCCCCCGTTCCAAACTCTCCCACCAATTCTTGTCATTCAAGCCTCCAAAACCCTGCAACTCCAGGGCCTTCATCCGCAACTCTCTCCATACAGCCGCTCCCAGACCTCCTAAATCCCTGGCCCTTGGCTTGGGCTTCATGACCCAGCAACGGGAGCAACTGCATCTCACTTTCGGAGTCCCTCCTTGGCTCACTTTCGGAGTGGATGATCTTAAATGACATATAATTATCTTAAACACTAACTGTGAAACTAATTAAAATTTGTGTCCAGTTGAATGTTATGGACGGTTTGGATCTCTCATGTTGTTCTACCTATTGTAGTTGGATGGGCATTAAGTATTTGTTTATTACCTATAAATGTAATGCAATGCAGGTTGATTGAGATTCTATGTTAGTTAGGAGACTTTTACTTTAAGCACACTTTAGCACTATAAATATCAAACTAATAATATGTAAAAATACCTTTTGAATTAAATAGATTCCCCAAAGTTGGAAGTACTAGTAGGTGTTCTTACTCTAAACATTCTAAATTAAGGCATACTATCTCCAAGCATTCTTTCTTCAAAGAGAGCCCATAATTTGTCTATGTGAATTCCATTGTACAAGGATCCAAGAGGTTTAACTTTTGGACCGATTCTGAGCATTTCATCCAACCTCAAAGGCGTGTCACCAAATCCATGACACGTGCACGAGATACTTGTGAATGAAGGCCCTAAGGGTGGAGGGCTTGGAAACGACCCGAGATATCAGTCAATCTACTTGGGGAATGTGCGACGTAAGGTTATTCGTGTCACTAAATTTATATGCAATTATCAAAAAGGTTATAATAAAACCTATTACTTATTAGTAATTCTCCTGTCATATTTTTGTCTAAAAATTAGCCACCTATTATGTACCATCGTACTATTTTTTATTTAGTATCTTAGCATCATTTATTGGACTACTATTATAATCTATAATATTTGAATTTATTTTTATTTTCTTAATTACTATTTCATTATTAATAACAGTCTAAAAATTAGTTATAAAGATCCCTATAATTATGCAAACCTAACACTCAATTTTAAGTCTCATATTTGTAAATATAATACTTTAAAAGAATGGTTTATAAAGACATAAGTTCAATCACATAATATCTTTGAGTCTCAAGTTAAATATAAGTCTGTTTTTATATATTTTTTAATCTAGTACCAAAACGAAGATTAAGCATTAACATCTCATTATTCATGAGTAAAGATTCCCATAAAAAATGTTTCCTCATAAATTTATTTTTTTTTTCATATTGATTGTGAGGGATGTGTTAAATTATATTTGTCATTGTAATTGCACACTTGATTTGGGTTTGATTTATGATGAAGCTATGCAAGATTATCTTAATTTATTATGTTTTTTGAACTTTAGCAACGAGCAATTCATGACCATTGCTCGATCAACAATTTTTCCCTTGTCGTTGGCCTAAAGCTCATTAAACTTTAAGCTCTTTAATTATACTCAGTGTGTTTATAAGCCTTAAGTTTGCTTGTATGTGGAAACTATTGGAGAAAAAAAGTGCGGAGAAACTTCTTGGAAATTAAAATCCTGCATATTTAAAAAAAAGTAGAACTTCAAGAATGGTTCATCATGACAAACCCGACAAGCAAATGAGCGTGCAGCACAAGCACAACTAAATCAAGCCAGATGCTATGCATGTCCCGTTAATAATTAATTTAGGAATAATTTGGCCACTTTTTCTTCATCTTGCACTGTTTCTTGGTTTACGCTGACAGGAGAGGGATTTAGGTAGATAAGTTGCTTAGATTCACCAGGGACTTCTTTGAATGCAAATTCTGGTGTAGACAAAGACTTGACCCAAGCTATTCCCCGAAAGCTGAAGATGCACTGTTTCACCGGCACAAGATAAGCAGCTTAAACGCACTATTATTCTCACAGCTTTATTGGTAAACTCGATCCCTTCTCTCTCTGTGTATCGTGCATTTTCATGGTGTTCATGGCAGGGCCATTCCTTCCTCTAGTTTTGTGTCTCATTTTAATGCTGTCATCATGCATGCTTCAATCGGCCCGAAGTTCCAGCAGCTTTACTGATCAATCGGCTCTTTTTGCCTTCAAGTCTGAAATCAGTTCCGGCCCAAACGAAACTGTCTTGGCTGGTAACTGGTCCACGGGAACGAACTTCTGCAGTTGGATTGGGGTCTCCTGTAGCCAACGCAGGCAAAGAGTGACAGCTTTGAACCTTTCTGACATGGGTCTCCGAGGCACCATTTCTCCTGAGATTGGTAACCTCTCCTTCCTGGTCTCCCTTGATCTTTCTAACAATAACTTCTTTGATATTATGCCGCCTGAGATCAGCCATCTCCGTCGCTTAAGAAAGCTCCGGCTGTCATCCAACTTATTGGAAGGTAGCATTCCACCAACAGTGCATAATTGGCAGAAGCTGCAAGAAATAGATCTTAGCTCAAACTGCCTTACTGGTCCTAATCTTCAAAGACTACATCTTTCTGATAATGAGTTCAGTGGCCGACTTCCTTCACTGATGAATCACTGTAGAGAACTCGAATACTTACATCTACCAAAAAATAAATTTGATGGGAATATTCCGGAAGGTTTTGGTAGTTTGGAAAAGCTTAAAACCCTGAATCTTGGAGAGAATATGTTGACTGGTAATACACCTGCTGCCTTAGGTAATTTGTCTAGGCTATATGAGTTTGTAATTGACATTAACAACATCAATGGAAGCATTCCGACTGATCTATGGCTTCTTCTGAATATTATGATGCTGGAGCTTGATGGGATTCAACTCAAAGGTGCAATACCTAAACAAATTTTCAATACTTCCTCTCTAATGGCGTTCTCTGTGGCGTATAATTCCTTCACTGGGAATCTTGCATCATATACAGAGTTTTTCTGCCCCAGTTTATGTTATTTTATCATTTCTGGCAATAAAATTAGTGGTCGGATTCCATCGCGTCTTTCAAACTGTTCCAACTTGTCAACGTAAGCCTTAGTGGAAACTTGTTCTCTGGACTATTGCGCAAAAGTCTTGGAAAGTTGCAGTATCTAGAAAAACTTTTTCTAAATGATAATCAGCTAAGAGAGGATCCCAGATATCAGAATTATAGTTTCCTGTTATCTTTATCTAATTGCAAATCTTTGAAAGAATTATGGATAGGTTACAATCCCTTGAATATTACACTTTCGGATTCCATTGGAAACTTTTCAGGATCCCTGAAATCCATTTTTGCTGCTGAAAGCCAAATATAGGGTCACGTCCCTTTGGAAATTGTTTCCTTGAAAGGCTTGGCATTGCTTGATTTGGGCAATAACAGCTTACATGAAGACATACCGTCAACATTTGCAAGATTGAAGAACCTTAAAAGGTTGTATCTTGAGAACAACAATATTAAAGGATTCATTCCAAAAGTCCTGTGTCAGCTAAGGAATCTAGGAGAGTTAGATCTATCAAAGAACAAAATCTCTGGATCCATCCCAAATTGCACTGGAAATCTTAGTCGTTTGCAAAAGCTGAACTTGAGTTCCAACAGATTGGAATCATCAATACCATTAGGTTTATAGGGCCTTGAAAGCATATTGTCCTTGGATCTATCAATGAATTCCCTTGTTGGATATTTGTCCCTAGCCATGAAAAGTTCAGAGACAATTAAACATGTAGATTTGTCTCAAAACAAACTTATTGGAGATGTTTCAAGAATCTTTGAAGCCTTTGAGAGTCTAAGCTATCTTGACATGTCCATCAACTCATTTCAAGGAGTCATTCCAGTGTCATTTGGGAGCTTGAAAGGATTGGATATGTCTAATGGGATCACGGTGCACTAACCTTTTTGTGTAACTTGGTCTCAGCTTGGTTGGTGTAGGAAGCAACCAAGTACAATAGGATACGAGTGTCTCCAAGTACATAAGCAAAACAAAGCAGAGCAGGGTGATTTTAAGGACAACCCAATTTGTTTGTGTTTTAGTATGGTCTTTAAGGTGATGAATAGCTTGTGACAATGCTAAGTCACATCATTGTCTTGCTTTTGGCTATCATTACTTAACTTAGGGTGCAAGAAATCTGTGTTTTTTGTTTTAAATAGGAAACTTTCTGAGTGTTTTAACAACTTGAAAGACCAGTAACTTTTCATTTAACCGTTGTTGTTTTGGTAAAAGCTTCTTATGTGTATTCAAACTCAGTCAATTCCTTATCTCTAACCCTTTCATCCATTAGTTGTTCGGTTCTCTAATCCTCTTGAAGTTCTATCTCCATCCAGCATCTTAGCAAAACCTAGTACTCGATTGTTCCCTCTTGAGGGGAACCAAAACTTTTAGAGAAGTCTCAAGGGTTTCTCTTAGCTTATGGTGAGACTAATCTTGTGCTTGATGACACTTGTACACCTGAAGTCGTTTCCCTTAATTCATCGTTTGGCCTTTGGCTTGCAGCAGATTATGGTCAAAACATTGTCATTGGTGTTTGGCCAGAAAGCTTTAGCTTCAAAGACGGCGATATAACTATTAGAGTTCTGGCTAAGTGGAATATGGAGCATGTGTGGAAGGGAAAAGCTAAACTCCTTTCTGTAATTATGCATATCAATCAATGTGATGGTATCTCAGGAAATGAGTAGCTAAAAATCCAAATGCCCTGCCAGGATTGTTCAATTTGATGCCCTCTACATACCCTTGAAGCTTTGCTAAGGTGCCTACAGGAGTCAGCCACGTGCATTTGGTGCAGGTGGTTCGTAAGTTCAAAACTCAGCCATCATCAGAAATCTCGGGAAGATTATTTCAGACTTTTAAGCAATACAATGGTTTATTGGAACAACATTTCGCCATTAACAAGGTAAAAAGCAGAGAATACGATCAAGACCGATCAAGGGTGAATTTAAACGGTCATTAGAGACCCTTATCCCAACCCCGAGCTCCACATTGCCTCCCGCACCAAAGTTCCTAGCCTGTGCCTATCCGAGAAATGCGGGGTTGAGGATGCGAATGGGCCAGAAATTTAGGAGGTCTGGGAGCGGCTTTATGGAGAGAGTTGCGAATAAATATCCTGGAGTTGCAGGGTTTTGGGGGTTTGAATGAGAAGAATTGGTGGGAGGGATTGGAACAGAAGAGAAAATAAGGGCATAGGAGAGAAGAAGATGAAGAAGAGGATGAGAGTGAGGGCAAATCCATGGCGTTGTCTGAGAGAAGAAAGTGAAACCCCGAGTGCGCGAGGAAAGCGAGATGGGTTTGCAAACGACTTAAGGTGTACGGGCAATTCCATTTTATTGGTGTACGTGCAAGGTAAGGTTATTTATGTCATTAAATATATATGCAATTATAAAGAATAAATTAGTTCAATTAAAAGTAAAAATAAAAATGATTACTTATTAAATTGTTTCATCCAGTGATTTCCTTGATATTTATCCTTATAACCTCTTCAAAATTTATTATGTGGATACTTTCTCAAGATATTAAATATAACAAAAAAAATCACATTTCGTATAATATTAGAATTAATGGTTCAATTTGTTTTTACAAACCACACAATGATATTTTGTAAATGTGTTTTTATCAACATAATTGAGTTTAGAGAAATGTTTATCATGCTTATAACTAACATTAAACAAAAGAACTACAAAAATCTACAATTCAAAACAAAATCCCAATAAAGCATTCCATCTTACCTAGACTTTTTGCTTGAAGAAAATATAGTGCTTGTAATCTTATTCCGAAATGTTTCTTGAATTGAAAAACATTGGATCCTCCTAGTTTCCTACTCACTTTCCCCCTAGTAGGCCAATTTGCAACAATAATGTTTAAAACATAAACACTAATCACAACATGGGGAAATAGTTAAGAAATGTGCATATTTAACTTTTATGGGAATTTCAGCACATATATTACAAAAAAACTAAAATACATCATGTAGAACTGTAAAATAGAATCATAATTGTTCATATTTACCCATCACAGACCTCACAATTTGATCAACAAATTTGTTCTCTCCATTAATTTTCAGAGTTTTGTTGAAGTTCACTTCCTTCTTCCTTTTCCTCTTCTTCCTCCTCCTTTACCTCCTCCACCGCCTTCTCCTTTTCTTCCACTTCTACTTATATTTCTCCTTTCTCTTCCTCCTCCTCCTTTACCTCAGCCTAAGGGTCTTCTCTTCCAAGACAATCAGACTTTTCCCTCTTCCTCCTTCCTCCTCGGCCTCCTTTTCTTGTTCTACTTCTCTCTCTTGTTCCTTCTCCTTCACCCCAACCCAAGGCTCTTCTTCTTCTTCTTCTTCTTCTTTTTTCTCTTTATCCTCCTTCACCTTAACTTGAGGCTCTTCTCCTCCAAGACGATCAGAGTATTCCTTCTTACTTTCACCTTCTTCTTCTTGCTCCTCCTCCTCTTCATCCTTTTCTTCTCCAAGACAATTAGACTCAAACCTTAGATGAACATTTAATTTGCATTCCTTACAATGTAGGGCCACACCCTTAAAAGACATGTTGCAAACATCACATGGAGAAGAATCTTCTATCTTTTGAATAAAAGTAAGAAGATGTTGATGATTTTGATCTTTATAAATTTTACCAAACTTAAGAAATGGAAATTTTTCAATAACACATTTGGGATGAGTACTAAAATCACAAACTGCACAATAATAAAACCACTTCTTTCTGTTTCTTTTTTTTTCACAAATTAGACGATAATCTTCTTCAAATTCATCTTCATAAGTAAGTTTGAGGATATGCTTGTCATACCTGTGAGTTGCTTCTATTGAAAAACTTGCACATCTATGACAAATGGCAAAAGTACAGCGAGAGCATTTCAAATATCCCTCATTCCCACAAATTTCGCACATCGGATCGCCACTTGGTATCAGCCAGAAGGAATGTGGGTGACACTCGTGCCGAAACCTTTCTTGGACTATAGAACATTGGATGTCTAAGATCTTATCGTCTCCACATCGTAATCTATAAGCGAATCCGTGACGACGACGTTTACAAAAATCACATTTGAACGTGCCATCAGGGGAAAGTGCATGTGACATCAAGTTGCAAGTCCATGGGAAACTTAAGAATCCAAAACTTCTCGGCAGTTTGAGTGCAAAGATAATGAAGAAAAAAGTTACATTTTAGGCAACTATAAAAAGGAACTGTGATTAATTGCATACACCCCTCACAGACTTGATCATCCAAGGTCTTCTTATAGTTGAGAATCAAAGCATGTTGATGGCTAAAATGTTCGATCTTTGGAGGCAGACTTCTTTCTCTCACTTCAGAATTGATATCCTTGACTAAGCCATTTACGAATCCTTGACTAAACCATTGATTGATTTCCATGGGCGCTGAATCATCGAATGCCTCCCCGTCCTCCAAAAGTTGATACTCTTGCACACATCAGGTGTGTAGCATAATTACATTGTCGGCAATAATAGGCTGCATACTCGGTATTCACCTTTAAAGAGCAGAGCTTACATATTGTGTCGGCCTGCTCCTTCACTTTGGGGAACAGAATATGTAAGGTCGAGAGAGTGAGGATGAAGCAAGATTTTGATAGTGTCCGAAAACCAAGCACAACCGGCGTGAACCAAGAGATAACATTTGCTGCATACGCATCTGATGTCCTTGCCATCCTCGCCGCACAATTCACAAGTAAACTGACTGTCTTTCAGGAATTGAACGAATGCGTGCTGGTGACCATCGTCCTTATTTGCTGGCCGGTGATAGGAACATTTAACGTGAAGGAAGAAATTACAGTCATTGCAAGCGTAAGAGTAGCTCTTTCCACCATCTTTACCGCAAGCATAACAGAGACGAGTACGATTTGGTAGTGTAAAATTAAGGGAGTGGCTTGGGTGCAAGGGATGTTCCATTTCATTGGGTAGTTTCCAGCATGATTCATGGCGGTGGAAGTTGCATGAGGAGCATTTAAGGTAGGGAAAGGATGCTGGTTCCCCGCATGCCATACAAATTGCTTCCTTCTTTCCATCAATTTTCAGATCTTCGACGGGGATTAATTGTCGCTCGTGGTCAACAGGCGCGTTCGCGATTACCTTCCGCAATTCCTCCATTCTTTCCCTGATGCGCACACACAACGCAAAGGCTGGAATTGATAGAACAATTTATCAATCAAATTCTCTCCCACTCTCACGTATAGATTTATTTCTCTGCGCTTTGAAAGGCTGTCGTCGTTCTGGGTTTTGTTCGTGGTGAAGACAAAGGTGCCAGATTTTTGGGGCAACAACAGCAAAAAAGAATCACACAAATGAAGAACGAAGTTTCTTTCTTTCTTCTGCTCTTTCTCTGGCTCTCCTCAGAAGAACACAGATTTGAGAGGCTGGTTATATTTATTGCTCCGTTCCAGGTCGGAGACTGGTTCTCTTAGATATTTTGGTTCTGCAAAGAAAAATTGACACTACATTAAAACTTATCAGGATTTAATGTAATTTATTTTGACTTGAAGCTCACGAAAGTATTATAGTTAATTTAATTTATCTCAGTTAAAATTTTCCCAACGCTTTCAAAACGATTACAATAAATTTGAAGAAAAAAGTTGATTGCTACAATTAATCATAGTATAGTAGGTATGTTAGGAAATTTTGTTGCCTACCCTGAATTTTGGTTGGATAAACAAAAGCATAACTAGCAATATTCTCTTGTTAACTTAATTTAATGGAGAGAATCTAGATTGTCTTCCAAATTTGCGTGTATGCCTTTTTCAAGAATGTCAAACTTTGAAAAAAAAAATCTCTTTCTCTTTATTTGTTGTCCCTATCAACGCAAAATTTGTTTCAATATACTTATAGAAACTTAAATGAATTTGGTAGGAATGCTCGGCATCTTTTGGGACACATGGGGTCGGAGAAAAATTAGTGGATCATTAAAGTTTGCAACCACTGCTTTTTCTAAAATCACTTTCTTCATACAGGCCAAAAAATTTAAAGTAAAGCTCTTTCTTTTCCACTATTATCCTAGTCAATGTATACTTTCTTTCCAAAACATATATATTTTAACTTAGTAGCCTTAGTTTGGACAAAGTCCGTGGGTTATCCAAGTTGGCATCCACTCTTCTTTTCCTAGAGTCAATAGTTAAAGTAAAGTTCTTTCTTTTTGTCTATGGTCCTTGTCAATGCAAAATTTATTGCAAGATATATTTTTTAAAAATTTTATGGTTTTAATTGCAAACATTCAGCACTTCCGAAGAAGCTTAATTATTAGGGTCGCATAAATAGTTTGTTTATCAAAGTTAAACTAACACATTAAAATTTCTATTACCTTATTATTGAATTAGCCAGTTAAGCAACAAATTTGTTTTCACATTGAAGGATTGAATTGTGGTACCTTTTTGTGTTCATTTAATATCTTTATTTATTTGTTTCAATATTCTTTTCAAAAATTTTAGTGGGCCTAGATGGGAGTATATAGTCTTTTGAGACACTGATGTCTAGACGAAAATTATATGTTCATCCAAATTTGATTGGAAGTTGTTTTCAAATATGGCAATAATTGAAGTGATTCTCTTTCTTTCTATTTATTGTCCCGTCAATGCAAAATTTAACTCAATATTTTTTTCTTTGAAAAGAAAAGCTAATGGGTTTAGCTAGAAATATTCAGCGTCCTTAAAATGTAAGTGGTCGGACAAAAGTTGGTGGGTCATCTTTCCAATTACCTTTCCTTTTGTTCTCATCACTGCAAATTTTATCTCAAGATATATTTTTTTATTTAATTTCATGCGTATAGTTGGGAGAAATCTGCGCCTTTTGAGGCACTGACAAAAATTAGTGGGTCATCCAAGTTTGTAGCACACTTTTTCATCTGTGTCGAAATTGAGTAAATCTCTCTTTTTATCTTCTATCCCTCTTAAACTTACTGAGTTTGGTTATGGACATGCACGCTTTTGAGACACGGATGCCCACTTTTTCATATTTGTGAACAATAAAAGCAAAAGCTTGAACCTAAACTTTATTTCAAGAAATATTATAGTGGTGCGTGGTATTTATCTCACATTATTAAGGTATAGATTTGTATAGTTATTAATAAGGTAATGAATATAATATCATGTTCTAAGCCTTTCTCTTAATATCTTTATAAATAAGCTAAATCTTGGATTTATTATAAGACATTATAACTATGTCAACATGTCATGATGTTGGCAATAGATGCCTTAATGCACAAACGAGAGAATAAAAAGTCATCTTCCCCCATTAGCAGCATCACACCATATGAAACACCAAGCTCTTATATCACCCATTAAGGACCTTATGATTTGCATTTCCAAAAATAACCTATTATCTGTGCATATGAAATAACAAGAAACAAAGTGAGACCAATCAATTACACAATTCCTTATTTTACGCTGCAATCCATTCAATGAGGTGTACAGGGGGTCCAGGATCTTCTATCCTGCCTCTCCTTAGAAGAAAATACTAACCATTAAGAAAGAAGAAACTAAAACCTACATCAGAGAACATTTAACCGTAATTGTGTTTGATTTTCTGTTTCTATTTGGGGGAGGCTGGTAAATCTATTTCCACTAAAATCAAAATCATTTTGGAGTAAGGCCAAGACCAATCTGGCTGTAAGGTAGGCACCTGAGCCCAGAAATGAGGAGCAAGATTGAACGTACTCTTCCCCCCACCCCTCCACCCCTCTGTCCTCCTCCTCCTGTAGTCTCTCTATTCCTTTTATTTCTGTGTGCCATAGAAGAATGTACTATCTGAAGAAAGAGTCACAGACTGTCCCATCACCAAAGGGAAATCTAAAACATTCCAATAGTCTGATTTCCTTGTTTAGTTGGGGAGAGGAGATTGCACTTTCCCTGTCTCAAAGAGATTTTTGTGAACTATTTTCTGCTTTAACAGCAACAAACTCAAGAATGCAAAAGGGTACAAGAGTGTAGAATTCAAAACAACCAGAAAAGGGCAATGGCACATTTGTTGGTTAATGCATATCAATCAATGTGATGGTTTCTCAGGGAATGAGAAGCTAAAGTTCCAACTCCCGCGCCAGGGATGTTCAAAATTGATGCCCTCTACATGCCCTTGAAGCTTTGTTAAGGTGCCTACAGGAGTCAAGAGGGTGCATTGGGTGGAGATGGCTCCTAAGTTCAAAACTCGCCCATCATCAGAGATCTCAGGAAGATCATCTCGACTATAAAGGAATAGATTTGCCTAAAACAAATACAATGGTTTATTGCAACATCATTTCGCCATTAACTAGGTATAAAGCAGAGACTATGGTCAAGATTGATCAAGGACGAATTTAAACGGTCAAAGTTCTTCATTTACTTGATCGACTAGAAAGAAAAAATAGCATCTTTAGCACAGAAGCATTCCTCAATGAATTCACCCACTTACCATTTCATCTAATCTAACGAGATGAACTAATACATTTTCTAGGGGCGACCATATGGAAATTGATAGAAGAATTTTTTATTTTTATTTTTTCCTTTTACCTCAAAGCGCCGCCAGGGGAATTGATAAAAAGCCGGATGTCCTTAGTGTGGTCCTGAGCGTCCAAGAGCAGCAACTGACTGATGATAGCGTCAGCAACGAAGTCATCGATGCTGCTCCCCAAGAACACGATCCTCTCCCTGAGCAAAAGCCCCATGGCATCGGCCTCGGCGCCTCTCATGGCGGTCGCGGGAGCCTGCGGAGGCCCATAGAGACTCCGAAAGTGAGACGCGGCTGCTCTCGTTGCTGGGTTTCGAAGCCCAAACCAAGGGCAAGAGATTTAGGAGGTCTGGTAGCGGCTGTATGGAGGGAGTTGCGAAAGAAGGTCCTGGAGTTGCAGGGTTTTGGGGGTATGAATGAGAAGAAGTGGTGGGAGGGTTTGGAACGGGAGAGAAAGTGAGGGCATAGTAGCGAAGAAGATGAAGAAGAAGAGGATGAGAGTGAGAGCAAATCCATGGCGTTGTCTGAGAGAGTGAAAGCGAAACCCCCAAGTGCGAGAGGAAAGCGAGATGAGTTTCGAAACGACTTTAAGATTATCAATCCATTTTCTTGGTGCGTACGTGCGAAGTAAGGTTATTTATGTCATTAAATGTATATGCAATTATCAAAAAATAAAAAATAAAAATGATTACATTCTCTCAAATTTATGTTAAAAAAGTTAGGGAATTATTATGTGCACACCGTTCTATTTTATATTTAGTATTTTAACATAATTTATCAGACCAATTTTATAATCTACAACATTTCAACTTATTTTATACTTGCAATATGATTCCAATATTAAGAATTATTAAAAAAAATTAGTTATTAAGATTGATTATTGCCACAATCATATAGACTTAACTCTTACTATTAAGTCACACGTGTAATATAAGAGCTTGAAAAAATAGTTTGTGAAAAGGATTAAATTGTTTATAAATTATTTTTTATAATTTCTAATATAACATAAGAGTCCAAGTTTTGGTACCTCTTCACTCATAAACAAAAATCTTTACCAAAAATGTGTTTTATGTAAGAAATAAATTCAAAATCTAACTCGAAAACTAGTTAGAATATTTTTTATATTAAATATTATACAATAAACAAGTATTATCTTACAAGATTTTTATCTTTAATATTTTAATATTTCCTTGTATCTTGGGCCCAAGGCTGATGGGTTGAAATAGATGCTTTTACACACTAAAAGTTGAATGAAAGTTAAAGGGAATCAACCTAGCACTAATACTAAGTTAAAAATATATTCAAAATCTAATTCAAAAGGCTAGTTTATGAATTAGAAGGTCTTCCTTTATACTTAAATACAATCCAATGATTACCATATGTAGTTATAATAATGATGTATCCATGAATAGAGTTACAAAGAAATCTAAATGATTGTGAAGAAGAACTGCAAAACCTTTATCAACCATACCTTAATAGAGGCCGATGGGCCTATTGCAAAGATGGTTGTAGAGGTTCTTCCAATCTCCACTGTTATCCCAAGGAGGAGACTTGGGTTGGTAGGTCTCGTAGCTAGTCTTTTCTACTCAATGACAAGTAACACCTATCTCTTTTATGATGCAAAATATTATTGAAAGGATTATTTAACTAGATTAAGGAAGCCAAATTTAGTAAATGAGGGTGAAACTAACTAAAATTAAACTAACCTATGTCTATTAAGTGACAATAAAGCAAACTTCATTGTCTTTCAAAGTCAAGCACTTGGCCAACGAGAAAGAAAGCAGAGAGAGAAAGAGAGAGAAAGATATTGGAAGAAAACAAGCTGGATAGTGTCGGTTGTATGAATCTCAATTGTTTTGCATATTGCTTTATTTCTTCTCTCCTTACTTGAGTACAGTTGAGGCCAAGGGACATGTTTAGGACGATAATTCGGCCCTAAACAATAGTTGGATGTGTGGAAAATGGGGGAAAGAATCACAAAATCCCAAATATGCAGAGATGATAATTACCAGATGTTGGCCAATGTTATTATTATAGCCCATATTGTGTTTAGATCGTTTAAATGGCAAGTCCAAATGTCTAGAATAGGAAGCTTTTAAGTCCCCATTAAACTTACCTGCAGTGACAACCCTGGATTTCGTTTACTTTTAGTGGGGTACCAATTATGCAGTTAGAGTGGACATAGTTTCCTAAAAAAACAAAAAATATATATTGACAAAAGCATATTTCATACTTCTGTTATCACCATTGAACTTTGCTTCCATATGATAGTAGGGTCTTGTTGTTTCTGTTCATTTACTTCAAAAGTCATTCATCTGCACAGCTTTCTTGCCTGTGTCATGGCTCAGGGAGGACAGGACTGTTGAGGGGTGTAATTCTTGCTGGAGTTGAACATTGTACTCAATGTGACCTCTTGAGGCATCTTGCTGTTCCCTTTTATGTATGTTATCTTGAATTATTGCTGTTTCATTAGGAGTTGATAAGGATCATTGAAAACTAATAAACAATAGGTAAATAGAAAGTATGTTTACATATGCTTGCAATATATGTAAATTGATGGTACCATTTCATATTAGCCTTAGCCAAGTAAGATTGATTTTAACTTAATAGTGAAAACTTATCAAGAAAGAGGTCTTTTTTTGGTTCTTCTTGCCATGTAAGATGTGCTAAGACCTTTTTCTTCTTTTTTTTTTTTTCCCTATGTTTCTACAAGTTCAAGGGTTAGTCCTTTCGATTATAGAAGCGGTAAAAAACTCTTCTTTTACGTTTCTTCTTTAGCCTCACTAGCAAACAAGTCTTTTGGTTGATAGAAAGTCAAATTCACCAAATCATATCCCTGTTATTACTGGGCAGAATTGCCGAATTACGAAGGAATATGTCCTTTGTTTATCTACAGCTCCTTACTTAACACAATTTTAAAATCTCAGCACTGCTTCCATCTTCGATTCTTAGTTCCATTCTATATATATGTGTTACTTTCAATCAGAACTTGGAAAAGAAGATGGAGAAGTGTTCGTGAAGTTAATTTGTAAAACCAAAACATATATGCAATACAAAAGTACCCCTGCATCATGCTTTCAAGTTACAATCACGTCCATGAGTGGAATTATAATCAAACTACCAGAACTAACAACTGGATGTAGTATTTTCTCACAAAAGCTGCTGGTGAGTCAACCGTGATGCTGCTAACAAGCCATATCTCTGACATTGTAGCCAACATATATGCAATCGATATACTTTGTAAATCAAAGAAGCACGTATCAACATGCATATTGAGTTAAAAAGTTGAGTCTTGATATCTGCTTATAAAACTACACCAGCAAATAAAAGTGCTTTAATCAGTTCTTATATCAACCCTAAAAGACCAATTGATAGATTGAGGTCTAACTTCAATTTGATATAATCAGTCAGAGATGCATCTATCCAATGCAATGCATGAGGTAATGCATGGCACTTCAAGCTTTTGATCCTTAGAATGGACAAAACATGTAACGCAAAATCCTTGAATAACGATGCAAATATGATCAAATGCATTTTCGCACACCAGTTTAATTCCGTGAGCAAGGGTATGGTAGTATTATAGATTACTTGATTAATTCCATAACCTAGGAGATGCACGGGGTTATAAGGTGTTGATATACCACCATGTTAGCGACTGCTCAGAGACTAGATCGTGTGGCAGATGATTAGCTATGTACCTAAGAATTTCCTGGCATGCAGTTGCACCAATTCAGTGGTGTTCTGTCACAAACCAAAATGATCAAAGCTTACATTCCAAAGAGGCTGGACCATATTGAAACTGCTAAATCATCTTTTCCAGCCTTTTTCATGAAAACCAGATGGCTCTTATACAGCAAACAAAACATTTGCGACCTAGTATTTGGGAGGAGGGGATGTACAGTCAGCAGTAGCAGCATTAGCCATTACAAGGTTCAGTTGAGATCACGTTCTTCTTTTTATTAAGTTTGAAATGCAATGCAAGAATTTTTTTATTTTTTTATTTTCTAAGATTGTTCTCCAGGAACATCAACTCCACATGATAAATGGTTACACAGAAAAGAAAAGAATACAGGCCTTAGCATTTCGTATCTCTGCAGTCCCGAACCATCATACATGGATCATAGACCAAACCATTCTCTAAGCAAGAAAATTTGGTGTTAAAGAAATAACGACTTTCCTGGGCATTGTTCTTTTCCATACTTGTTCTTCTTGCATTCTTTCTGTTAATTCTCCATGTTAAGGTAACATCAGTGGAGAGGACGACGTATATTGTCCACATGAACAAGTCACTTATGTCCAAAGCCTTTACTGACCATAAAAAATGGTCCCTTTTGTGTAACTTGGTTAGTGTAGGAAGTAAGCAAGTACAACAAGATCAGGAGTGTCTTTAAGTACATAAGTAGAGCAGAGCAGGGTGATTTCAGGGATAACCCCGTTTGTTCATGTGTTTTAATATGGTCTGTAAGGTGATGAATAGCTTGTGACAATGCTAAGTCACGTCGTTGGCTTGCTTTTGGTTTTCATTACTTAGGGTGCAAGAAACCTGTGGTTTTCTTTTTTAGTGAACTTTCTAGGTGCTGTTTTAACGACTTGAAAGACCAGTAGCTTTTCATTTAACCATCGATGTTTAAGTAAAAGCTTCTTATGTGTGTTCAAACACAGTGAATTCCTTGTCTCTATCCCTTTCGTCCTTCAATCCTCTTGAAGTTCTGTTTCCATCTAGCATCTTAGCAAAACCTAGTACTCTGTTGTTCGCTCTTGAGGGGAACTAAAACTTTTAGAGAAGTCTCAAGGTTTTCTCTCAGCTTATGGCGAGACTACTCTTGTGCTTGATGACACTCGTACACCTGAAGTCATTTCCCTTAATTCATCCTTTGGCCTTTGGCTTGCAGCAGATTATGGCCAAAACGTTGTCATTGGTGTTTGGCCAGAAAGCTTTGGCTTCATTGTGGAAGGGGAAAAGCTAAACTCCTTTCTATAATTATGCATATGAATCCATGTGATGGTTTCTCAGGAAATGAGAAGCTAAAAATCCAACTCCCGCGCCAGGATTGTTCAAATTGATACCTTCTACATACCCTTGAAGCTTTGCTAAGTGCCTATGGGAGTCAGCCGCGTGCATTGGGTCGAGGTGGTACGTAAGTTCAAAACTCAGCCATCATCAGAGATCTCGGGAAGATTGTTTCAGACTTTTAAGCAGCACATTTGCTTAAAAGAAATAAATGGTTAACTGGAAGATCGCCATTAACAATGTATAAAGCAGAGAATATGGTCAAGATTGATCAAGGGTGAATTTAAACGGTCATTAGAGACTCTGATCTCAACCCCGAGCTCCACATCGCCTCCCACTCCAAAGTTCCTGGACTGTGCCAATCCGAGAAATAAGGGATTGAGGATGCAAATGGACCAGAGATTTAGGAGGTCAGGGAGCGGCTTTATGGAGAGAGTTGCGAATAAATACCCTGGAGTTGCAGGGTTTTGGGGGCTTGAATGAGGGGAATTGGTGGGGGGGTTTGGAACGGGACAGAAAGTGAGGGGCATGGTAGCGAAGCAGATGAAGAAGAGGATGAGAGTGAAAGCAAATCCATGGCGCCGTCTGAGAGAAGAGAGCGAAACCCCGAGTGTGAGAGGAAGGCTAAAAGGGTTTGGAAACGACTTAAGATTAGCATTCCGTTTTCTTAGTATTATGTGCGAAGTAAGGTTATTCATGTCATTAAATTTACATGCAATTATAAATAATAAATTAGTTGAATTAAAGTAAAAATAAAAATGATTACTTATTAGATTATTTCATCCAGTGATTACCTTGATGTTTATCATTATAACCTCTTCAAAATTTATTATGTGGATACTTTCTTAAGATATTAATTATGACAAAAACAATCACATTTCATATAATATTGGAGTTAAGAGTTCAATTTTTTTTTATAAACCACACAATGAAATTTTGTAAATGTGTTTTTATCAACATAATTTAGTTTGAAGAAATGTTTATCATACACTTATTACTGACATTAAACAAAAGAACTACACATCTACAATTTGAAACAAAATCTCAATAAAGCATACCAAAAATCATCTTGCCTACAATTTTTGCTTGAAGAAAATATAGTGCTTGTAATCTCATTCCGAAATGTTTCTTGAACTGGAAAGCATTAGATCCTTAACTCACTTTCCCCTTAGTAGGCAAATTCACAACAATAATGTTTAGAAAATAAACATTGATCACAACTTGGAAAAACAATTAAGAAAAGTGCATATCTAGCTTTTATGGCAATTTCAGCACATATATTTCAAAAAACTAAAATACATCAGGTAAAGCTATAAAATAGAATCATGATTGTTCATATTCACCCATCATAGACCTTACCTTCCATAAACAAGTTCGTTCTCTCCATTAATTTTCAGATTTTCGTTGAAGTTCATTTCCTTCTTATTCCTTTTCCTCTTCCTCCTCCTTCTCCTTCAGCTCCACCCGAGGCTCTTCTCCCAGACAATCAGACCTTTCCTTCTTCTTCCTTTCTCTTTTCTCCTCCTCCTCCTCCTCCTCCTCTCCTTCCTCTACTTCTTCTTCCTCCTTCTCCTCTTCTTCTTCAACTTCTTCTTCCTCCTCTTCCTCTCCAAGGCAATCAAAGTTAAACCTTGGATGAACATTCCATTTGCATTCCTTACAATGTAAGGCTACTCCATTAAAAGGCTTGTTGCAGACATCACATAGAGAAGAATCTTCTGTCTTTTGAATAAAAGTAAGAGGATGTTGATGATTTTTATCATTATAAGTTTTTCTAAATTTAATATATGAATAGCATCCAATAACACATTTGAGATGAACAGTAAAATCACAAATTGCACAATAATAAAATCATTTTTTTTCGATTTCTTATTTTTTCACAAATTAGACAATAATCTTCTCCAAATTCATTTTCAACAGTATAAGTAAGTTTGAGGATATGCTTATCATACCTATGAGTTGCTTCTATTGGAAAACTTGCACATCTACGACATATGGCAAAAGTACAGCGAGAGCATTTCAAAAATCCAACATCCCCACAACTTTCGCAGATCGAATCTGCTCTCCTTGTCAGAAAGAAGGAATGTGGGTGACACTTGTGCCGAAACCTTTCTTGGACTATAGAACATTGGATGTCTGAGATCTTCTTTTCATCTCCATATCGGAATCTATAAGCGAATCCATGACGACGTTGTTCACACAAATCACATTTGAACGTGCCATCAGGGGAAAGTGCATGTGACATCAAGTTGAAACTTATTGGGAGACCGAAGAATGTAAAACTTCTCGGTAGTTGAGTGCAAAGATAATGCAGAGAAAAGTTACATTTTATGCAACTATAAAAAGGAATCGAGATTAACTGCATACACCCCTCACAAACTTGATCATCCGAGGTCTCCTTATAGTTGAGAATCAAAGCATGTTGATGGCTAAAATGTTTGATCTTTGGAGGCAGACTTCTTCCTCTCACTTCAGAATTGATATCCTTGATTAAGCCATTTACAAATCCTTGACTAAACCATTGATTGATTTCCACGGGCGCTGAATCATCGAATGCTTTCCCGTCCTCCAAAAGTTGATACTCTCTTGCACATATCAAGTGTGTAGCATAATTACATTGTTGGCAATAATAGGGTGCATACTCGGTATTCAGCTTTAAAGAGCAGAGCTTACATACTGTGGCGGCCTGCTCCTTCACTTGGGGAACAGAATATGTGAGGACGAGAGAGTGAGGATGAAGTAAGATTTTGATAGTGTCCAAAAACCAAGCACAGCCGGCGTGAACCAAGAGATAACATTTGCTGCACACACATCTGAGGTCCTTGCCATCCTCGCCGCACAATTCGCAAGTGAACTGACTGTCTTTCAGGAATTGAACGAATGCGTGCTGGTGACCATCATCCTTATTTGCTGGCTGGCGAGTGGAACATTTAATGTGAAGGGAGAAATTGCAGTCATTGCAAGCGTAAGAGAAGCTGTTTCCGCAATCTTTACCGCAAGCATGACAGAAACGAGTACGATTTGGTTCTGTCCTATTAAGGGAGTGGATTGGGTGCAAGGGATGTTCTGTCTCTCTAGGTAGGTTCCAGCATGATTCATGGCCGTGGCAGTTGCATAAGGAGCATTTAAGGTAGGGAATGGATGATGGTTCCTCGCATATCATACAAATTGCTTCTTTCTCTCCATCAATTTTCAGATATTCGACAGAGATAAATTCATGGTCGAGGTCGGGATCTGTGCTCTCCATCACCTGCCGCAATTCCTCCATTCTGTCTCTGATGCGCACTCACAACGCAAAGGCTGGAATTGATAGAACAACTTATCAATCAAACTCTCTCCCTTTCTCACGTATGGATTTCTTTCTCTGCGCTTTGAAAGGCTGTCGTCCTTCTGGCTTTTGCTCGTGATGAAGACAAAGGTGCCAGATTTTTGGGGCAACAACAGCAAGAAAGAATGAGACAAATGAAGAAAGATGTTTATATCTGGTTTCTCTCTTTCTTCTTCTCTTTCTCTCATTCTTCTCAGAAAAACACAGCAACAACACTTTCTACTCTCTCTCACGGCAGATTTGAGAGGTTGGTTATATTTATTGCTCCGTTCCAGTGTCGGAGACCGGTTCTCTTAGATATTTGGTTTTGGAAAGAAAAATTGGTAATGTGAGTAACTATGATTGTCAAGATTTTTGTAATGTTTCAATTCTTCGTGTATAGCATTTCTTTCACTGTTTTTTTTTTTTAAATAAAAAATAAAAAAATATTTTAACAAATTTTATTAATAATAGTAAGATTAAACATAATAATTACATTTTAAAAAGTATAAAATACAATATATTAATATAATCTTTAAAAAAGGTAAAACACTATACATATTAAATTGTCACGTAAAAATTTAAAAATAAATAAAGTATGATAGTCAACATATTTACTTAACTTAATGATAATTTATAATTAATTAAGCCTAAATGATATTTGCGAAAAACTAATCTCCTCCGGCTACTTGCCAAGAGTATTTTTGCTACGCAGTCAAAGTACGACTCTCAAGACACATCGTACTGTAATAAAAGCACACATTGGACAAGCACCTCGTTTAGCCTCCCAAGATAAGGTGCACTCCACTACAACAATAAATGAATTAATATTCTTGGGGAACAGTGAGTGTAAGTGCAATTAAAGTAAAGATTCTCAGGACACATTGGACTGTTATAAAGTCCCTCGTAAACCTCTCAAGATGAGCTGGTTTGTAATAAAAGTACAATTCTCAAGACAAATTGGACTGTAACAAAGCCTGTCGTGAGCCTCTTAAGGTGAGCTGTACTGTACTACTGTACTATTAACAATAAATGAAAGAAAGAGAGACTGTCTCTCCCGTCAAACGTACGTTGAAACAACCAACTAAAATACGATTTCAAGACATTAGACTCTAATAAAAGTACGATTCTCAAGACACATTGGATTGTAATAAGCACCTTGTAAGCCTCTCAAGATAAAGTTAAATCTTTAGTGGGTTTGGTTAGAAATATTCCGCGCCTTTTGAAACATGGATGTACATTTTTCAACATATATGTAAACAATGAAGGCAAAAGCTTGAGTATCATACTCTGGATGCAAGCTTTATTTCAAGATATATATTTAGTGATGTTTGGTATTTATTTTATATTATTAAGGTATGAGTTTATAAATTTATTAATAAAATAATAAATATGATTAATTTTTGAATTAATTTTTGAGTTACATAATAAATTTTATAATATGGTATGAAAATTTATGTTTTTTTAACACCCATATAATTAAAGTTAAATACTTATTCCACCATAAAATAATACGATGATTCGATAACAATCTGTTATAATAAAAGAGTATATTACAATATGTGATATTTGTTTCACATTAATAATATATATGCATAAAACTATTTAAAAAATAATAAATACTTTCAACTCTTGAGTTGATTTTGAAAGTAAATAATAAGTTATTTAACCTTAAAATATTCCAATCCTTTCAAACCCATGCTAAGAGTCTTCTCATCGAGACATCTTGCAATTCATGATCTCATATATAATTCATCTATTAATGTTAAACATCTCATCACTGCAATGTGTACTATTACTAGTTCTTTCATCAAAGTCCTCTATGTTTCTTTCCTGTGCAAGGAGGATTTGTCCACCACATTCTTTTCCGGGTAAACAACGTACATAAGTTCTCACTGCTTTGGATTTTCGTTTTCAGCAATAGACACTAAATTTATTACTTTTTTCTTGGATTAAAAAAATTTTATTGTTAGAAATAAAAATTCTACATTTGAAAGTATGGTCATTAAATATTATATAAATATAAAAAATACATTCTAAACTTGTAGGTTAACTTTTTAGTCAAAAAAATATAATATTTGAATCTAAATTAAGCTATTGTAGTTCTATTTAGTTTTGAGTCCTTTTGAGTATACCTTGATGAGCACTAATTTTATTATAAACCTAATATATACTTAATATGTGAGAAATATTAATAATAAAAGTATCATATTCAAAAAATGCAAATTCAAATTATGTTAAAATATAAAAACTTTCTACCCAACTAAGAAACTGAGTTTAGGTTAAAATTTAGATTTTTTAATACTAACCATTTCCTAGCCTTATTGTTATAATAAAATTCATCATAGTACCATTCATATTTCTTAAAATAAAACTTACTGCTTTATTGAAGTTTATTTTTACTTTCAATTTGGTAATCTTGACAAATAAATATATAAAAATCAGAAGGCGTGATGTCGAATTCTGTATGGAATTTGGTAAATAAACAAATAGAAAGCGACATTGGTGATCTTATCATGACAAACAAACAAATGGATTTAGCACTCTCTAACTCAAAGGTAATCATCAGACCTTCTATACACCAAGTCAATTGCATGATTCACCTAACATAGCAAATATTTTATGCAGCAACGTTGTCGCCGGCACTGTGCAATTATATGTGACATTAAATGTCATAAAATAAGAATTGTTACTCTGCAGGCCCGTGTCTCTAGAGATAGCACCACTTTAGATCAATTACTCACTGTTGAGCGAGAAAATTCTGCCTGCATCATAATAGACTTTGCAGTTTAAAGTAAACATTAAAGAAATATAGCACACCAAAATGGTACAAATTTCTTTCATATTATTATATTATTTTTACTAAAATAAATATATATCTCATAAATTTTTTTAATATAATATCATAACTTAAAGTTTCAATATAAAACCTTACAATACTTATAATTTTTGTCCTATCTCCTCGTCCCATTACTAATGAACAAGCCCTCTTGTATGGTCATATGTTGTTTTATGCTATCCAATATTGTTAATTTCTTAACTTAATATCCTTGTAAGTGTTTATTTTATTAATAATTGAACTTGACAGAGAAATCAAACTAAACAAGTCAACTGCTTAATTCACCTAAAATAATAACAATAAGAAAATATATTTTCTAACAAACACTCAATGATCATATAGAAGCTCAATGATGAACTTTTTTTAAACTAAGATCCATAGGACAAGTAGCATGAATTGTCTAAAATGATTAAGGATGTAAGATTTACACACAGTTGTCTTTAGTATTGTTTTTCAAAACAACAAATAAGGTAACATGAATTGTTCTTAGAGCACTGTTCAACTGTGCGAGCTATACAAATAAAGTGCCCAATAGCGTAATGCCTAGTTTAACTATGAGGACGACAAAAAATAAGACTAAGAACTTATGATAATTCAAGTATTCAGAGCTTTTAAAGTATTGACATAGCATAATGCCGTCATTAATGGTATGTACAAAGTTTCTCTCTATCCTTAACAAAATGAGATAAGGCATTAAAAATACTTACCTTGAAAGTCATAAATTACATATCATATGATTGGGATTTGAACTCTATATTATTAGACTTTTTGTTAGCATACTATTTTTGCTTTTGAATGCTATGGTACTCTTTTGTATGTGGATGAGTTACTTCGAAGTATTTTTACTCAAGATGTCTTTTCAGAAGAGACTATTGTCCCTTATGAATTGGCCCACATAAGCTTTGTTCTTGTAGGGGAAAAACCAAAGTAAATTTTTTGTATGTAGCTCCTTTTTTGTATCTTTATTGATACTACGTTATCAATTTGTTTTAACTTTATCAATGGGCGGTAATTGAAAAATCCTATTCTTGAAAACAAATTATTAATGATTTGCCAACTGCAGCTAAACAAATCATCTTTTCATAATTGCTCAAGGAATATTCTCAATGTGAGGTTCACTATACAAACAAAAAGGGCCGGAGCTAAAGACTTGGTTCTAAACTCATTAGAACATAAAACTCAAAATAAAAAATGACACTTCCCTTAAGCTATAGATTTGTACAAACAAATAACTTCAAGCTTAGACGATAAATACTAATATTGTTTGCTACCCGAAGTCCTAAAGAACAAATCAATTGATTGTTGCTTTGCACGTATGCACTTAGTTCAAATAATGCCTTTTTGTGGTTTTTCTCTCACAAAGTGTTAACTTAGCCCCAGATGACTCAGAAGAGACTTATAAGCGCGTTTCTGTTTGTTTGTCGGCCTCAGTGATGTGCAAGGTAGGAACTTAATGATGTGTAGAACACGAAAGTTGTCTTGCTTTCTGACAAATATTTGAACAAGGAATCGTCTACCCGGCCATTATGCATTGATTTTATTTTCTTATCTTTTGCTTTGTTCTGACAATTGTCATGACATCGAGCAACGTGACTAATTTGGCATCTTTCAACACATGGTTTTAATTTAATGAAAACTTTATTTCAAGATGTAATTTTTAAATTTAGTGGGTTTAATTGCCAACATTCAACACTTCCAAAAAACCTTAATGGTCAAAATTGCATAAAAATTTTGTTTGTTGACGTTAAACAAAGAACATATTTATAACATAATATGAGAGTTCTAAGGAAACAAAGAAACTGGATAACCGTGTGTATTGCTTTTTACTCTTTTTTTACATGAATGAATGAGACCATTATATATACACAACAAAAATAGTTTAAATGAGAATAATTAATGTGAGTAACTATGATTGTCAAGATTTTTGTAATGTTTCAGTTTTTCATGTATAACATTTTTTTCACTGTTTTTTTTCTTAAAATAAAAAATATATATATTCTAACAAATTTTATTAATAATAGTAAGATTAAGCATAATAATTATATTTTAAAAAGTATAAAATACAAGATATTAATATAATCTTTTAAAAAGGTAAAACACTATACATATTAAATTATCACGTAAAAATTTAAAAATAAATAAAATATGATAGACTGTATATTTACTTAATTTAATGATAATTTATAATTAATTAAGCCTAAATGATATTTGCAAAAAACTAATCTCCTCCGGCTACTTGCCAAGAGTATTTTTGCTCCGCAGTCGAAGTACGATTCTCAAGACACATTGGACTGTAATAAAAGCACACATTGGACAAGCAGCTCGTTTAGCCTCTCAAGATAAGATGCACTCCACTACAACAATAAATGAATTAATATTCTTGGGGAACAGTGAGTGTAAGTGCAATCAAAGTAAAGATTCTCAGGACACATTGGACTGTTATAAAGTCCCTCGTAAACCTCTCAAGATGAGCTGTACTGTACTACAACAATAAATTAAAAAATTATAGACTGCCTCTCCGGTCAAGGCACGCTTAACAATTATCCAAAATATTCTTAGGAAGCAAGTGGAGTAAAATGGAATCAAAGTACCATTTTCAAGACATTGGATTGTAATAAAAGATAGCACCAATTTAGATCAATAACTCATTGCTGCGCGAGAAAATTCTACTTGCATCATAGACTTTGTAGTTTAAAGTAAACATTAAAGAAATATAGTACACCAAAATGATATAAATTTCTTTCATATTATTTAAATTGTTTTACACAAATAAATATATATCTCATAATTTAAGTTTCAATATAAAACCTTACAATACTTATAAGTTTTGTTCCATCTTCTCATCCCATTTACTAATGAACGAACCTTCTTGTATGGTCATATGTTGTTTCATGCTATCCAATATTGTTAATTTCTTAACTTAATATCCTTCTAAGTGTTTATTTTTATTAATAATTGAATTTGACTGAGAAATCAAACTAAACAAGTCAATTGCCTAATTCACCTAAGACAATAACAAGAAGAAAATATATTTTCTAACAAACCCTCATTTCATAAGATCATATAGAAGCTCAATGATGAACTTTGTTCAAACTAAGATCCATATGGGTAGTAGCACGAATTGTCTAAAATGATTAAGGATGTAAGAAAATTAATGCCACTAATATGAAAGATTTTAGACCAATCTCCTATTGCAATGTGTTGTACAAGATCATATCTAAAATTGTGGCAGGAAGATTAAGTCTAGTTTTGCCTCATTTCATACATCCTTGTCAGACAGCTTTTGTGCCAGGAAGGAACATTAAAGAAAATATTTTGTTATGTCAAGAGTTAATACATAATTATCACAAAGATATTCATGAGAACAGGGTGGCAATTAAGGTTGATATTATAAACGTATATGATTCAATAGACTGGAATGCAATCCTAAATATTCTGAAAGTTTTGAAGTTTCCAGACAAATTTAGATTGCTAATTGAAAGTTGCATCACTACTGTTGGATATTCTGTGAATATTAATGGCTCTCATATAGGTTTTTTTAAGGGGGCAAAGGGACTTAGACAAGGAGACCCTCTCTCTCCTTTTCTTTTTGTTATTGTGATGGAGATTTTTAATAGAATTATACAAAAGAAAGTATCTTCTGGAAGGTTTAAATTTCATTGGAAATACGCTAAAGAAAAGATCACTCATCTATGCTTTGCTGATGATCTCTTTCTGTTTGCTCATGGAGATATTGAGTCTATAATGTGTTTACTAGATGCTATGCAAGAGTTTGAAGATATAACAGGTCTAAAGATGCATCCAGAAAAGTGTCAAATTTTCTTTTCAGGCTTGTCTGAACAAGAAAAGGCTCTAATACTTGATCATATTCCTATCCAAGAAGGTCAACTTTCCATAAAATACTTGGGAGTTCCATTGATTACTAAAATACTCTCCAACCTAGATTGTACTATCCTGACAGAAAAGATATTAAGGAGAATTGAAGGTTGGGAGTCTAAGCATATTAGTTATGAGGGGAGACTACAGCTAGTAAAAAGTGTTATGTTCTCATTGCAAACATATTGGATGCAAATTTTTCTATTGTCAAAACAGACTCTTTATGAAATTGAAAAAAGGATTAGAACTTTCCTTTGGGCAGGTAAATCTAATGGACGATGTGTAGCGAAAGTGGCATGGAAAGAAGTTTGTTGGCCTAAAATTTCTAGAGGATTGGGTTTGATAGACATTCATACTTGAAATAAGGCGGCAATTGAAAAACTCTTATGGTCTCTTGTGCGCCCTAACTCAAACTCTTTATGGGTTAAATGGATGATAACAGAAAATTTGAAGGAAAGGAATGTATTAGAAGTTGAGATGAAGGGATCACTACTTGAAGCTTTAGAAATATTTTACAAGTAAGAAGTGAACTCACACAACTAGTGACGGACTCAGAATACAATATTGCCAAAAGTTATGTAGCACTAAGAGAGAATAAAGAAGATACTGAATGTGCAACACTTGTCTAGAAAGAAGGAATACCAAAGCATAATTTTATCTGCTGGATTACTTTGAAAGACAAACTATCCACAGCAGATCGGGTGGCTAAATGAAATAGTTCAATAGATCTACAATGCAACCTCTGCCAACAAAAAGAAGAATCACAAGAACATTTATTTTTACTATTGTGCATCATGTTGTGTTTTCTATGATCATGGATGATGCACTTCAATAACTTTTTCATGGTATCGGAGCTAGGTTTGTTAAGGTGTAAGCTTTCTTCACCTTAATCTTGATTCTTTCATTGTTTTATTTCTTTCGCTACATTTTCTTCATTATGTCATACAAAGGGCATTCTGGGAAGTTCACAGTTACTGTTAGATGGTGCTTTCATCTTATTGGTTCACTCACTGGTTGACAACAACATCTCACCAACTTTTTGACCAATTCCTTACATCGTGACAAAACTGGCCCTTTGCCTTTCTCAAATTTCCTTCACTATCCTCTTAACCATACCTAACAATGGCTTTTTTCCTCCTTGGAACAAAACACCATTCATAATCCCTACTGTGACCTCTATTACTTATCTGCCTCAAATATACTTAGAGTTGCTCTATCTACAGAGAAACTCAAAGATGATACAAACTACAATTTATGAAGTCATCAAGTTAAGAATTAACTTATTGGAAAAAAACATTTGGGGCTTTGTAGATGGTTCTTTCTCATGACCTAAGAGATGTACAAAGAAGCAAACCCTTTGGGATTAATCCCATTCAGCACTTGTGAGTTGGTTTAAGAAATTTGTGTCTAGAGAACTTTGTGCTTATGTAACTTGGCTCAACGATGTTAAGAAGACTTGGGACACCTTCAAGTTGGGTTTTGGGAGATTAACTATGACCCAAAGATATAATTTGCGATAGAGGCAGTTTGAAAATCGATTCTCTAGCCATACAGTCACCGATTATTGCTCCAGCCTCTTTAATTTGTGGGTTGAAATTGAAATGGTTGAAAGCCCCATTCACTACAAATGTGGGTGCTGCACTTGCCTCTCTAATTTGATGGACTTTCTTCTTGGTTTGCCAAATTCCTTTCAAAACTACAAAACTAACATCCTTTCGAAAGACCCATTACCGGTAGTTGATAGTGCTTTCAACCATGCCAAAGAGGATGAACACCAACGCCAAAATCAAGAGGACAACGGAGGATTAGAGTCGACTGTTATGGTGATTTCGTCTCAAAACCAACATTTTAACACTAAATGGGGAGTTAAGATTGACCCCAAAGGCCAGATGGTTTGCTCTCATTGTCACAAAATAGGGCACACAAAGGATAAATGCTTCCATTTAGTCGTGTTTCCGCTTGGTTGGGTACTGAAAGGGAAAGGAAAACAGGGAGAAAGCCAAGTTTTTCAGCTTTACTCATAGGCTGCTAGAGATTCATCATTGTTAGTTAAGAACAATGCATCTGGCATTGCTTTGGGTGGGTTGTATTTTGCAAATGCAGGCCACGGGCTAATCCACAAAATAGGCTAAACATTTGTTAGAGTGGGCCAGAATTTGACTAATCACATTGGGTCCATAGTGCCATAGCTTTACTATCCAACGCCTTTGGGTTTACCATATTGGCCAGCTTCTTTTAGACCCCAGGCCTCTTACGAACAACCACATGCCTCCACAAACGCCATAAGCTTAGTTGGAAATCCAGCCTTTGTAGCCCACATGATGCAACCTATAGGTTAAAAGGGTCAAAGTTTGAATGTCACCTTAGACCAGCTAAATTCCACAAAATGGCAATTTCATGGATGGAAACTTTGTAGGTAATATTATTTACCTTTAAAAATTACAATGTACATATTCACGAATTATAGATTCAGGTGCAAGTGACCATATTATGTGATTTAAATTCTTTATATTCTCGTTATTCATGTGCACCTTAATTATTGCCTATTAAGTTACCTGATGATTCATGCATATATGCCACCCACATTCGACATGCACGACCCACAAAATGCTTCATCTCAACCATGTTATGTTTGTACCTAAGCTAAAATTTAATCTCCTATCTATAAAAAAAACTAACATCTAACCGCAATTGCATTGTTATTTTTTTCAATGATTTCTGCATCTTTCAGGATAGTATGACTAGGTAGGTGATCAAACTGGGTAGAGCTGAGCGAGGACTCTATTTTTTTGCAACCTAGTTTAGATGACCTTCCTCATTATATTAATGGTATTTTGTGTATTGTACATTCACTTTTGACATTTATGAATGTGAACAATTCACCTAGTATTAATATGACTACTAGTTATATTTTATGGCATTGTAGACTTGGTCATAGTTCGCAAAAAACTTATTTTGCAAATGGAAAATGTATCCAATGTCCTAAATTTTTATCATATCCTATATGTCCCTTAGCAAAACAGACTTGTTCCGTTTTTCCATATAGTCATACCGTAGGTTGTGCAATCTTTAACCTAATCCATATGGATTTATGAGGACCTCACAAAGTCCCCAGTCATGATGGATTACATTATTTTCTAACCATTGTTGATAATTTCTCATGCATGACTTGTTCCTTTTTGTTGCGTTCAAAGGATTAAGTTTTTCCAAAAATTCAATCTTTTATTTTAGTTATTCAAACTCAATACAGTGCTAAGATCAAGCATTCCCTCAAATAATGGTACTGAGTTTTTCTCTACTGCTTGTTCATCCTTTTTAGCATCTCGTAGAATTTTACATGAGAGCTCTTGTGTATATACCCTATAACAAAATAGGGTGGTTGAACATAAACATTGTCATTTATTGGATGTAGTACGAGCTTTGTTCTTCCAATCTCACATTCCCACACATTTTTAGGGTGAATGTATTTTAATGGCAACCTATCTTATCAACCGGTTACCAAGTGCTAGACTTAGGAATCAAAGTCTTTTTGAACTCTTTCATGGCAAACCACCTACCCTAGATCACCTACGAGTCTTTGTTTACAGATGTTATGCCACACTTTTTTGTCCAAGGGATAAGTTTTCTGCAAGGGCAATTCCTTGCATTTTCTTTGGTTACCCTTCATTATAGAAGGGATGCTGATTGTATGACCTAGAAAGTGAAAAAAAATTTATGAGTATGAGTTTCCCTTCTCTAGTGGTGGTCAATCTTCAGACATGATTTGTGATGAGTCCTTGGATTAGTCATTACCCAGGCTGGACATCACTCAGATGCACGATCCACTTCCAATCATGTCGGAGCCACCTTTAAAAACCTCATTTCCCATCATACCGAAGCCATCACTTCAGGATACACCTCCAGCTTATTCCTTTAATACCTCCGTGGGTGAGCAATTCCCTATCACTCTCCTAGACCAACCTTCTAACCCAACACTAGAGCCATCTTTAGATCAACAACCACTAGCCCTTAGGCACTCTTCACGCCTTACATGACCTCCCATTTGGACTTCTAACTATTTGTGTTCAACCACCTCCATAGGGTCAAACAGCTAATACCCCATTTTATACCATCTTTCTTTGGAAGTTTTTTTTTCCACATTATCAATGGTTCATTGCTTTAATTTCTACTATCACTAAACCTAAGACCTATCATCAGGCACTTAAGGAAAATCATTGGGTTGAAGCTATGGATTGAGAATTGATGACACTAAAGGCCAATCACACGTGGGATGTTGTCCTACTTCCATCTAGTCAGAAAGTCATAAGGTGTAAATGGGCATACAAAGTAAAATATCATACAAATGAGATAACTGAAAGATATAAGGCTTTGTAAGTGGCAAAAGAATACACACAGAGTGAGGAAATTGACTGTGATGTGACTTACTCACTTATTGCGAAGCCAATAACTGTTAGATTAATTATCAATATGGCTACTATTAGACATTAGGATCTCCAACAACTAGATGTTCAAAATGCATTTATACATAGAGACCTAATGGAGGAGGTTTATATACAATTACCACCTAGGTTTCCTCATCAAGGAGATAGGATGATATGTTGATTGCGGAAGTCAATATATGGGTTAAAATAAGCCTCAAAACAATGGTATGCAAAGCTTATAGAGGCATTCATTGCAACTAGCTTCCATCAATCTCTTTATGATTATGCTCTCTTCACAAGGTACACCAAGAATTCTTATTATTCTATTTTATGTGGATGATATCCTTATCACAAGGAATAATATGTCTGCCATTATGATGTTTAAGAAACAATTAAACTTAGTTTTGCACATAAAGGATCTTAGACAATGTAAGTACTTTCTTGGTATTGAGATTGCCTGTTTACTAGGAGGCATTTATTTGAGCTAACGCAAATATGCATTGAAGTTGATTTCAGAAGCAAGACTTTCAGGTTCAAAACCTACCATCACACCTATGGAACAAAGTCTCAAGTTGACAACATTAGAGTTTGATGAAGGAGATCCTGAAAAAAAGGATGATCCACTCCTTGAGGATTTTGCCCCTTTCGAGAGAATGATTAGGTGATTAATGTATTTAACACACACACGTCCAAACATTAGCTTCGTAGTGCAACACTTGAGTAAGTTTACTCATGCTTCAAAGCAATCGCACATGGAAGAGACTATGAGAATCTTAAGGTATCTTAAAGGTACACTTAGACTTGGTATTTTTCTATCATCTTCTTCAAAACTGTAGCTTACAGCTTTTTGTGACTCTAATTATGCAACTTGTCCCATGTCACGTAATGTATAACTGGTTATTGTGTCAAGTTGAGGGACTCACTTGTATCATGGTTGACTAAAAAATAACCAACTGTATTGCGTTCTTCCATTGAAAGAGAGTATAAAGCAATGGATTATATAGTTTGTGAGATTATCTAGCTTTTGGGGTTGTTTTGAGACCTTGGTGTGAATCTACCTCGTCCAGTGTCTTTACATTGTGATAATGAAGTTGTCATGCATATAGCTGCCAACCCAATATTTCATTAGAGACTGAAGCACATTGAGGTTGATTATCATTTTATTAGGGAGAAGATTGAAAGAGGAATCATCAAGACTAAATATGTAAATATGCGGGAATAACTTGCAAACCTTTTCATTAAAGCATCATGTAGCTCACAACACCAACATCTTCTATCCAAGCTTGGAGTATACAATTTATACTTTTAGCTTGAAGAGGATTGTTGAAGTATGTCATGTTGTGGGCCTATGAGCCTTGTACTGTAGCACCAATAGGTCCAACCTTATTTGCTTCTCATTCTTTCTGTACTTAAATTGTAGCTATGTTTTATTGTATTCTTTGAGAAGTGTGAATAGAAACTACACACAGTGCAATTTCAATATGCTCTCTATTATGCATCACATTGTGTTTTCTATGATCATGGATGCTGCACTTTAGCAACTTCTTCAAAGAGTCAAACTCCTCCTTATGTAATTATAAGTTAATGGTAGAGTTGAAGAACACGGAAGACAAGGAGCTGGCAAGGGAGTTAAAATCTTTCTTGTTAGAGCTTCCCAGGTTTAGCTTCAACTGTTGAAATCTTGCCAATCTCCAATATTCTTTCTTCTAATGATTCAATTTCACAAGTAAACTTGTTCGAAGCCATCACAATAACCATGAATGAAGTTCAAAGATTGCCTAAGGTGTAGAAGTGAGAGTTTAGAGAGAGAGAAAAAGCAAGAATCTAGCAAAGTGCTTCAAGTAAGATTAAATATTTGATTTTTGAAAGAGCAATCAAATGATAAGAAAGCTTACACTCTTTGATACTATTTTATACACCCATATCTACATCCTCTTATGGGAAGATGTCACTTACTATAATTGTTCGAAGACTACATGCCCAATCTCTATAGGGTTCTTCCCCTGAATCTTAGGTTTCTTAAACTTTCCTTCTTGTTAACTATGATTCATCTTTTCCAAAATTCTTAGGTGCAATCACTAGGTTATTTCTGGGATGGTAAAACCTTTGAGTTCCGTAATTCTTGAGTCTTGAACCACCATACATGGACCATAGATCCAACTATTCTCTGAGTAAGAAAGTTTGGTGTCAAAGAAATAACGACTTTCCTAGGCGTTGTTCATTTTCCATACTAGTTCTTTCTTGTCATTGTTTCTATTAATCCTCCATGATAACGCAACATCAGCGGAGAGGACGACATATATTGTCCACATGAACAAGTCTCTTACGTCCAAAGCCTTTATCGACCATCAAAAATGGTCTTATATGATCATTGGATATATACAATTTGAAGTCTAATGGGATCACGAAGCACTAACCCTTTTGTGTAACTTCATTTCAGCTTGGTTAGTGCAGGAAGTAACCAAGTACAACAGGATACGAGTGTCTCCAAGTACATAAGCAGAGAGCAGAGCAGGGTGATTTCAGGGACAACCCAATTTATTTGTGTTTTAGTATGGTCTGTAAGGTAATGAATAGCTTGTGACAATGCTAAGTCATGTCGTTGGCTTGCTTTTGGTTATCATTACTTAAGTTAGCGTGCAAGAAATTTGTGTTTTTCTTTTTAAGTAGTGAACTTTCTAGTTGCTGGTTTAACGACTTGACCAATAGCTTTTCAATTAACCATTGATGTTTTAGTAAAAGCTTCTTATGTGTGTTCAAACACAGTGAATTCCTTGTCTCTAACCCTTTTGTCCATCAGTTGTTTAGTTCTCTAATCCTCCTAAAGTTCTATTTCCATCCAGCATTTTAGCAAAATCCACTACTTTTGTTGTTCTCTCCTGATGGGAACCAAAACTTTTAGAGAAGTCTAAAAGGTTTCTCTCAGCTTCTGGTGAGACTACTCTTGTGCTTAATGACACTTATAAACTTGAAGTCATTTCCCTTAATTCATCCTTTGGCCTTTGGCTTGCAGCAGATTATGGTCAAAACGTTGTCATTGCTGTTTGGCCATAAAGCTTTAGCTTCAAAGAAAGGACATAGAGCATGAGAGGAATTGGAAAATCTAAACCCCTTCTTTCTGTAATTATGCATATCAATCAATGTGATGGTTTCTCAAGAAATGAGAAGCTAAAAATACAACTCCCATGCCAGGATTGTTCAAATTGATGCCCTCTACATACCCTTGAAGCCTTGCTAAGGTGCCTACTAAAGAAAGATGAAAAACAGAATAACCGTGAGAAATGGATGCAATCCAGATGACGTTACAATTGCTTTACACTTAATTTATACAAAGAGGTTCCGTAGTTTACAAAGAAGTGAGAGAGAAAAATATCTAGAGTACTCCAAGACAGATTTGCAAAGATTTGTAATTATTGTATTGACTAACTTAAGCCCTAACATGTTTTCCAAGGTCATGCTTGCTTCTTGCTTTCTTTCATATCTGCTGCATTTTGTTTTTGCTTAAACGTTTCTTTGTCTTGTGCTTTATGTTTTGCTCTTTCCACATCTGACGTGACAACAGTCTTGTTAATATTTTCAACACCTACAGGAGTTAGGTGTGAGCATTGGCTTGAGGTGGTTCTTAAGTTCAAAACTTAGCCATCATAAGAGATGTTAGGAAGATTATTTCATACTTTTAAGCAAATACATTTGCTTAAAAGAAATACAATGATTTATTGGAACATCATTTCTCCATTAACAAGGTATAAAGTAGAGAATATGATCAAGACTGATCAAGGGTGAATTTAAACGGTCATTCGAGACTCTTATCTCAACCCCGAGCTCCACATCGCCTCCCGCACCAAAGTTCCTGGATTTTGCCAATCCGAGAAATGCGGGACTGAGGATGCGAATGGACCAGAGATTTAGGAGGTCTGGGAGCGGCTTTATGGAGAGAGTTGCGAATGAATGCCCTGGAGTTGCAGGGTTTTGGGGGTTTGAATGAGAAGAATTGGTGGGAGGGTTTGGAACGGAAGAGAAAGTGAGGGCATAGTAGCGAAGAAGATGAAGAAGATGAAGAAGAAGATGAGAGTGAGGGCAAATCCATGGCGTTGTCTGAGAGAATAAAGTGAAACCCCGAGTGCGCGAGGAAAGCGAGATGGGTTTGGAAACGACTTAAGGCTATTATTCCATTTTATTGGTGTACGTGCAAAGTAAGGTTATTCATGTCATTAAATATATATGCAATTATAAAGAATAAATTAGTTGAATTAAAAGTAAAAATAAAAATGATTACTTATTACATTGTTTCATCAAGCGATTACCTTGTTGTATTTTCTTATAACCTCTTCAAAATTTATTATGTAGCTACTTTTTCAAGATATTAAATATGACAAAAAAATCGCATTTCGTATAATATTAGAGTTAATGGTTCAATTTTTTTTTCACAAACCACAATAATATTTTGTAAATGTGTTTTTATCAACATAATTGAGTTTGTAGAAATGTTTATGGTGCTTATAACTAACATTAAACAAAAAATTACAAAAATCTACAATTCAAAGCAAAATCCCAATAAAGCATACTAAATACCATCTTGCCTTTTTACTTGAAAAAAATATAATGCTTGTAACCTCATTCCTAAATGTTTCTTGAATTGGAAAACATTGGATCCTTATAGTTCCCTACTCACTTTCCCCCTAGTAGGCCAATTTGCAACAATAATGTTTAAAACATAAACAATCACAACATTGGGAAATAGTTAAGAAATGTGCATATTTAGCTTTTATGGAAATTTCAGCACATATATTACAAAAAACTAAAATACATCATTTAGAACTATAAAACAGAATCAGGATTGTTCATATTCACCCATCACAGACCTTACCATTCATCAACAAATTTGTTCTCTCCATTAATTTTCAGATTTTCGTTGAAGTTAACTTCCTTCTTCCTCTTCCTTTTCTTCCTCCTCCTTTACCTCCTCCACTGCCTTCTCCTTTTCTTCCACTTCTTCTACTTCTATTTCTCCTTCCTCTTCCTCCTTGCTCCTTCCTCCTCAGCCTTCTTTTCTTGTTCTACTTCTCTCTCTTGTTCCTTCTCCTTCACCCCAACCCAAGGCTCTTCTATTTCTTCTTCTTTCTCTTTCTCCTCCTTCACCTCCACTGCCTTCTCCTTTTCTTCCACTTCTTCTACTTCTATTTCTCCTTCCTCTTCCTCCTTGCTCCTTCCTCCTCAGCCTCCTTTTCTTGTTCTACTTCTCTCTCTTGTTCCTTCTCCTTCACCCCAACCCAAGGCTCTTCTATTTCTTCTTCTTTCTCTTTCTCCTCCTTCACCTTAACTTGAGGCTTTTCTCCTCCAAGACAATCAGAGTTGTCCTTCTTGCTTTCACCTTCTTCTTCTTGCTCCTCTTTCTCCTCATCCTTTTCTTCTCCAAGACAATTAGACTCAAACCTTGGATGAACATTTAATTTGCATTCCTTACAGTATAGGGCCACATCTTGAAAAGGCATATTGCAAACATCACATGGAAAAGAATCTTCTGTCTTTTAAACAAAAGTAAGAGAATGTTGATGATTTTCATTTTTACAAGTTTTTCCAAACTTAAGATATAGATATTGTCCAATAATACACTTAGCATGAGCAGTAAAATCACAAATTGCACAATAATAAAACCACTTCTTTCCATTTCTTTTTTGTTCACAAATTAGACAATAATCTTCTTCAAATTCATCTTCAACGGTATAAGTAAGTTTAAGAATATGCTTGTCATACCTATGAGTTGCTTCTGTTGGAAAGCTTGCACATCTATGACATATGGCAAAACGACAACGAGAGCATTTCAAAAGTCCCACATCCCCACAACTTTCGCACGTCAGATCTCCGCTAGGTGTCAGCGAGAAGGAATGAGGGTGACACTCGTGCCGAAACCTTTCTCGGACTATAGAACATTGGAGATCTAAGATATCCTCATTGCCTTCACTTTTCACTCTGTAACCGAATCCATGACGGCGAAGATTACAGATTTTACATTCGAAAGTGCCATCAAAGGAAGGTATATGTGACATTAAGTTGAAAGTCAGTGGGCGCCATGAGGATCTAAAACTTGTCGGGAGTTGAGTGCAAAGATAATGAAGAAAAAAGTTACAATCTATGCAACTATAAAAAGGGATGGTGATTAATTGCATACACCCCTCGCAAACTCGATCATCCAAGGTCTCCTTATGGTTGAGAATCAAAGCATGTTGATGGCTAAAATGTTTGGTCTCTGAAGGCAGACTTCTTTCTCTCACTTCAGAATTGATATCCTTGATTAAGCCATTTACAAATCCTTGACTAAACCATTGATTGATTTCCATGGGCCCTGAATCATCGAATGCTTCCCCGTCCTCCAAAAGTTGATACTCTCTTGCACACATCAAGTGTGTAGCATAATTACATTGTTGGCAAGAATAGGCTGCATACTCGGTATTCAGCTTTAAAGAACAGAGCTTACAAACTGTGGCGGCCTGCTCCTTCACTTGGGGAACAGAATATGAGAGGACGAGAGAGTGAGGATGAAGTACGATTTTGATAATGTCCGAAAACCAAGCACAATCGGCGTGAACCAAGAGATAACATATGCGGCATACGCATCTGAGGTCCTTGCCATCCTCGCCGCACAATTCGCAAGTGAACTGAGTGTCTTTCAGGAATTGAACGAATGCGTGCTGGTGACCATCATCCTTATTTGCTGGCCGGCGAGAAGAACATTTAATGTGAAGGGAGAAAATTACAGTCATTGCAAGCGTAAAACCAGCTCTTTCCGCAATCTTTACCGCAAGCACGACAGAAACGAGTACGATTTAGTGGTGTAATTTCAAGGGAGTGGAATGGGTGCAAGGGATGTTCTATCTTTTTGGGTAGGTTCCCGCATGATTGATGGCAGTGAAAGTTGCATAAACATTTAAGGTAGGGAATGGATGATGGTTCCTCGCATAACATACAAATTGCTTCCCTCTCTCCATCAATTTTCAGATCTTCGACGGAGATAAATTCATGTACATGGTCGAAAGGCACGAAGTCCATTTCCTCCCACAATGCCTCTATTCTCTTTCTGATGCCCGCACACACAACGCAAAAGGCTGGAATTGATAGGACAATTTATCAATCAAATTCTCTCCCACTCTCACGTATAGATTTCTTTCTCTGCGCTCTGAAAGGCTGTCGTCGTTCTGGGTTTTGTTCGTGGTGGAGACAAAGGTGCCAGATTTTTGGGGCAACAACAGCAAGAAAGAATCAGACAAATGAAGAAAGATGTTTATATCTGGTTTCTCTCTTTCTTCTTCTTTTTCTCTCACTCTTCTCAGAAAAACAGGGCAACAACACTTTCTACTCTCTCTCACGGCAGATTTGAGAGGCTGGTTATATTTATTGCTCCGTTCCAGGGTCGGAGACTGGTTCTCTTAGATCTTTGGTTTGGCAAACAAAAATGGGTCTCCATTTGACACTACATTAAAACTTATCAGGATTTTATGTAATTCATTTTGACTTGAAGCATACGAGAGTATTATAGTTAATTTAATTTTTTTCAGTTAAAATTTTTCCAACGCTTTAAAAGCGATTACAATAAATTTGAAGAAAAAAGGTGATTGCTAGAATTAATGAAAGTATAGGAGGTATTTTAGGAAATTGTGTTGCCTACCCTGAAATTTTGTTTGGATAAACAAAAGCATAACTAACATATTTTCTTGTTAACTTAATTTAATGGAGAAAATCTAGATTGTCTTCCAAATTTGCGTGTATGCCTTTTTCAAGAATGTTAATTTGAAAAAAAAAATCTCTTTCTTTTTATTTATTGTCCCTATCAAGGCAAAATTTATTTCAAGATACTTATAGAAACTTAAATGAGTTTAGTAGGAATGCTCGGCATCTTTTCAGACACATGGGGTCGGATGAAAATTAGTAGATCATTAAAATTTGTAAGCACTGCCTTTTCACAATTGTCAAATTACTTTCTTCATACACACCAAAGAATTCAAAGTAAAGCTTTTTTTTTTCTTCCATTGTCCTTGTTAATGCATACTTTCTTTCCAAAACATATACATTAAACTCTAAACTTTTAAATATAGTATTGAATTTAGATTAATCTATTGTAACCCCATTTAGCTTTGAATATTTTTAAGTATATTTTGGTGAGTACTAATGTTATTTTGAACTCAGTGTATACTTAATATGTGAGAAGTATTCAAAATAAAAATCTCATGTTAAAAATATACAAATTCAAAGTAATGTGAAAGTATAGAAACTTTTTGCCCCACTTAGAAACTAAGTTTAGGTTAAATTTTAGATTTACTAATAGTTACTATTTCCTAGCCTTATTGCTATAGTAAAATTTATCATTGTACACTTTATATTTTTTAAAATAAAACTTACTTCTTTATGAAAGTTTATTTTTACATTCAATTTGGTAATCATGACAAATAAACATATAAAAAGCAGAAGATGTGATGTCCCATTGGGTGTGGAATTTGGTGACCATTGTAAATAAACAAATAGAAAGCGATGGTGGTGATGTTACCATGATAAATAAATGAATAGACTTGGCTCTCTCTAACTCAAAAGTAATCATCAGAGACCCACTGGACACCAAGTCAATTGCATAATTCACCTAACATAACAAATATTTCAAGCAGCCAAGTTGTCGCTGGCACTACGCAATTATATATGACCTTAGAAGTCATAAAGTAAGAAATGTTACTCTCTAGGCTAGCGTCTCAAAACCTAGCACCAATTTAGATCAATTACTCTTAGTTGGGCGAGAAAATTCAGCTTGCAGTTTAAACTTAAACATCGAAGAAATACAGTACACCAATCAAGATGTTAAAAATGCTATAATTTCGTTTCATTTATTTAAATTATTTTATTAAAATAAATATATATCTCATAAATTTTTTCAATATAATATCATAATTTAGTTTAAATATAAACCTCACAATACCTATAATTTTTGTCCATCTCCTATTCTCATCACTAATGAATGAGTCATCTTATATGATCATGTGTTTTATGCTATCCAATATTATTAATTTCTTAACTTAATGTCCTTTTACATTTTCATTTTTATTAATAATTGAACCTAATAGAGAAATTAAATCAAATTAAACAAGTCAGCTGCCTAATTCACCTAAAACAATAACAATAAGAAAATATACTTTCTAACAAACACTCATTTTGTAAGATCATACAGAAGCTCAATCATGAACTTTATTCAAACTAAGATCCATAGGGAAGTAGTACGAGTTGACTAAAATGATTAAGCATTTAACATTTATAGACATAGGTCGTCTTTCGTGCTGTTTTTCAAAACAATGAATAACGTAAGATGAACTGTTCTTGGAGCACTGTTCAACCGCACGAGCTATACAAATAAAGTGCCCATAGCGTAATGCCCAGTTCAATAATGTGAACGACAAAAAGTAAGACTAAGAACTTATGACACTATATAGTTTTCCAATGGCATAGTGACACGATTTGTAATTTTAAACTTTATTAGAAAATTTACAAAAATCCTTCACTTTGCTAAGTATAATTCAAGTATTCAAAGCTTTTAAGGTATTGATATAGTATAATCCCGCCATTAATGATATGTACAAAGTTTCTCTTTGTTCTTGACAAAATGAGATAAGACATTAAAAATTCTTACCTTGAAAGTCATAAATTACATATCATATGATTTGTATTTGAACTCTATATTATTAAACTTTTTGTTAGCATAATATTTTTCCTCTTAAATGACATATTGAATGCTATGGTACTCTTTTATACGTGGATGAGTTACTTTGTTGTATTTTTACTCAAGATGTTTTCTCAAAAGGGACTTATTGTCCCCATATACGGTTCTGTTTCCTTAAGTTTAAAGTTGAATTTATTTTCTCTCATATAATTTTGAGCTCAAATGACTCTCAGGAAAGATAAGTGCAGAAGAAGGTCAAGTAAACTATGAAATTAGCTTGGAAACAAACTCCCGAAGATATAAAATTAACAAATAGCAATATGTGAAAGCCAAGATATACAGGTAAGAGAGAAATATTGAGATGCCAAGTTATAGAACTGTGATCCATTTGAGCAACAAAATCAACGGTTCAGATGGTAACAAAAAAAAAAGAAACATACTTCAGTTTCACTTATTAGCTTACCATCAGCTTATTTCTCATCATCAAAGCAGTAGTCTTTACAAATTTCATGTAGATTTTATCAGTCTTTTTCTCAAGAAACTCATAAGAATTGCAATCATATCAGTTTATAAAAAAAAAAATTACAAAAAGAGTAACGACAATAATTAATGGGGGTGGAAGGCTATAAGCCATCCTCTGTTTCAGCGAAGATGGCTGGCATTATTAGTGTGGAGGACAGGACAAACACGAGACCCATCTTGCCTGACTCCAATGAACAACAGTCTTCACCATGGGTAGAGGTAGAACAGCCAGACTTTTATTCCAGTGGAAGACTGAATCTTGTTTTCAAAGGTGTTTTTCACTTGTTTTTCAAAAATGAACACACACTTTCAAATTATTTTCATATGAAGATGGAAAAAGGCACAAAAGTGTTGTCCTCACATTTCAAAAACTATTTTGAATAGCACCCTCGAAAATAGAAACCGAAAAGAATCTTGCATGGAAGCAATATTTGAGAACTTGCTTGAATAATTATGTACTTAATAATTGAAAACACGTTCCAGAAATGCTACCAAACATAGTGCAAGTACTTCCCTGGCTATTCTGGGCTATGAAAAGCAAAGTCAGGAATTAGCAGTTTTGATTCAGTAAGCTTGGAGGCTAATAAAAAGGTGGTCTGCACCACCATTTTTATCCAATGAATCTGACAGCTTAAAAGTGAGAACTAGTGGAGGAAAAATAAGACCCATGGCCACAATACAATCCATATGTAGAACATCTTAAAATTTATGAAATTTCAGACTTCTAAATCAATGAAATAAACTTCTTATTTTCATCCCTTTCTTTTTTTTTAAAAAAAAAATTGGGGTTAGAAGGGAGGGAAAAAGGAGGAAGGGGAGGGGGGGGGGGGGGGGGTGGGGGGGTGTGGGCTTGAACCCCAGTTGCTCGGCTGGAAATGCCCCTGGGAGCCACCAAGGACTTGTGCTAAAAATCAACTTCTTCTTTGCCTGCACTATTCTCTCCTGATGCAGAAAACTTTTCCAGGACCTTGAACCTGTTGAATTGTATGCTCCCTAATTCCTTGAATTGTATCCTTGTCATTGGACAAAAAGGTTGATCTTAATTTTGTTGCTATTCCTACTTTGTGGCAGTACCAATGACAGTAATCTTTGCATTGTAGATGGACCAATGGATATTATAATAAATCACAAATGATAACCTTTATAAGATCCATGGCCAGAAGTACAACTCATATCTAGAAATTCCAAACTCTAATAAATAAGGCTGTCTCCTAAAATCAATCCAAACTAAAAAATTTCCTTCCTTTCTGCATTAGAAGCCAGCGCCCACCGGCAGTCAAGAATACTCGTGAGGCATGTCATAACTAATCCTGAAGAGTTCAAGATACCAAGATAAAAACCACGGTTTGGGTACCAACTAAGACGGTTAACTTAAGAAAATTACAAAAGAAAATACAATAAATAAGTAATCACCAAGTTTATAGTTGGCTGCATACCTTATCCAATTTTACATTGTGTCTAACTATCTGAATGTGTCATGATGTTGGCAATAGATGCTCTAATAAAAAGTCATCTTCTCCCATTAACAGCATCACACCATACGAAACACCGAGCTCTTACATCAGCCATTAAGGATATTATGATTTGCATTTCAAAAACTAACCTATTATCTGTGCATAGGAAATAACAGGAAACAAAGTGAGAGCCACCCTCTTTATTTTCTGCTGTGATCCATTCAATGAAGTGTACAGGGGGCCCAAGACCTTATATCCTGCATCTCCTTAGAAAAAATACTAACCATTAAGTGAGACGCGGCTGCTCTCGTTGCTGGGTTTCGAAGACCAAACCAAGGGCAAGAGATTTAGGAGGTCTGGAAGCGGCTGTATGGAGAGAGTTGCGAATGAAGGTCCTGGAGTTACAGGGTTTTGGGGGCTTGAATGAGAAAATTATTGGGAGGGATTGGAACGTGTTAGGTTAAAGGCAGATTCTAGGGAAAATTTGGGCAGAGTTTCCCCTTAATTTGGATAAAAATCCCTGAATACAAGTTCAATACAGAGATCTACAGCAACATCTGAATCAGAGTACGACTACATTACCATGGAACTACAAAGCAGATAAAGACATAATCGAAGGAAAGCATAAAGGAAAGTAATACGCAAGCAGTAAGAACAGTAATAAAGAGAAAGTAAAGCGACACTTCTCAATCGATGATTCCCTTCGTGTTCCTCCTTCCTTTTTGTTTCTTTCTCTTCCTCTTCCTCGTTTGCCCAAAATACCCTTTTACTTGCCACGTGTCCGAGTCAAGCCGGTCCTAACAGAACGGGAGAGAAAGTGAGGGCATAGTAGCGGAGAAGATGAAGAAGAAAAGGATGAGAGTGAGAGCAAATCCATGGCGTTGTCTGAGAGAGTGAAAGCGAAACCCCCCAGTGCGAGAGGAAAGCGAGATGAGTTTCGAAACGGCTTTAAGATTATCAATGCATTTTCTTGGTGCGTACGTGCGAAGTAAGGTTATTCATGTCATTAAATGTATATGAAATTATCAAAAAATAAAAAATAGTTGAATTAAAAAATAAAAAATAAAAAATAAAAAATAAAAAATAAAAAAATAAAAAAATAAAAATGATTACATTCTGTCAAATTTATGTTAAAAAAGTTAGGGAAATATTATGTGCACACCGTTCTATTTTATATTTAGTATTTTAACATAATTTATCAGACCAATTTTATAGTCTATAACATTTCAACTTATTTTATACTTGCAATATGATTCTAATATTAAGAATTATTAAAAAATTAGTTATGAAGATTGATTATTGCCACAATCATATAGACTTAACTCTTACTATTAAGTCACACGTGTAATATAAGAGCTTGAAAAAATCGTTTGTAAAGAGGATTAAATTGTTTATAAATTATTTTTTATAAAATCTAATATAACATAAGAGTCCAAGTTTTAGTACCTCTTCACTCATAAACAAAAATCTTTACCAAAAATATGTTTTATGTGAGAAATAAATTCAAAATCTAACTCGAAAACTAGTTAGAAAATTTTTTATATTTAAATATTGTATAGTAAATAATTATTACCTTACGAGATTTTTATCTTCAATATTTCAATATTTCCTTGTATCTTGAGCCCAAGGTTGAAGGGTTGAAATAAATGCTTTTACACACTAAAAGTTGAATGAAAGTTAAAAGAAATCAACTTAGCACTAATACTATGTTAAAAGTATATTCAAAGTCTAATTCAAAAGGTTAGTTTATGAATTAAGAGGTCTTTCTTTATACTTAAATACAATCTAATGATTATCATATGTAGTTATAATAATGATGTATCCAAGAATAGAGTTACAAAGAAATCTAAATGATTTTGAAGAAGAACTGCAAAACCTTTATCAACCATACCCTAATAAAGGCCGTCGGGCCTATTACAAAGATGGTTGTAGAGGCTCTCCCAATCTCCACCGTTATCCTAAGGAGGAGACTTGGGTTGGCAGGTCTCGTAGCTAGTCTTTTCTACTTAATGACATGTAACACCTACCTCTTTTATGATGCAAAATATTATTGAAAGGATTATTTAACTAGATTAAGGAAGCCAAATTTAGTGAATGAGGGCAAAACTAACTAAAATTAAACTTACCTTTGTCTGTTAAGTGACAGTAAAGCAAACTTCATTGTCTTCCAAAGTCAAGTACTTCGCCAACAAGCAAGAAAGCAGAGAGAGAAAGAGAGAAAGAAATTGGAAGAAAGCAAGCTGGATAGTGTCGGTTGTATGAATCTCAATTGTTTTGCATATTGCTTTATTTCTTCTCTCCTTACTCAAGTACATTTGAGGCCCAAGGGAAATGTTTAGGACAACAATTCGGCCCTAAACACTAGTTGGATGCATGGAAAATGGAGGAAAGAATCACAAAATCCCAAATATGCAAAGACAATAATTACCAGATGCTGGCCAATGTTATTATTATACCCCAAATTGTGTTTAGATCATTTAAATGGCAAGTCCAAATGTCTAGAATAGGAAGCATTTTAGTCCCCATTAAACTTACCTACAGTGACAACCTTGGATTTCATTTACTTTTAGTGGGGTACCAATTATGCAATTAGAATGGACATAGTTTCCCAAAAAAACAAAAAATATATATTGAAAAAAGCATATTTCATACTTTTGTTACCACCATTGAACTTTGCTTCCATATGATAGTAGGGTCTTGTTGTTTCTGTTCATTTACTTCAAAAGTCATTCATTTGCACAGCTTTCTTGCCTGTGCATCATTGCTCAGGGAGGATAGGACTATTGAGGGGTCTAATTCCTGCTGGAGTCGAACATTGTACCCAATGTGACCTCTTGAGGCATCTTGTTGTTCCCTTTTATGTATGTTTTCTTGAATTGTTGCTGTTTCATTAGGAGTTAATAAGGATCATTGAAAACAAAATAAACAACAGGTAAATAGAAAGTATGTTTACATATGCTTGCAACATATGTAAATTGACAGTACCATTTCGTATTAGCCTTAGCCACGAAACATTGATTTTAACTCAATAGTGAAAACTTATCAAGAAAGAGGTCCTTTTTTATTCTTCTTGCCATGCAATATGTGATAAGACCTTTTTCTTCTTTTTTTTTTTTTTCTCTATGTTTCTACAAGTTCAAGGGTTAATCCTTTCGATTATAGAAGCGGTAAAAAACTCTTCTTTTATGTTTCTTCCTTAGCCTCACTAGCAAAGAAGTCTTCTGGTTAATAGAAAGTCAAATTCACCAAATATATCCCTCTTATTACTGGGCAGAATTGCCTAATTATGAAGGAATATGTCCTTTGTTTATCTACAGCTCCTTACTTAACAAAATTTTAAAATCTTAGCACTGCTTCCATCTTCGATTCTTAGTTCCATTCTATATATATGTGTTACTTTCAATCAAAACTTGGAAAAGAAGATGGAGAAGTGTTCGTGAAGTTAATTTGTAAAACCAAAACATATATGCAATACAAAAGTACCCCTGCATCATGCTTTCAAGTTACAATCACGTCCATGAGTGGAATTATAATCTAACTACCAGAACTAACCACTGGATGTAGTATTTTCTCACGGAAGCTGCTGGTAAGTCAACCGTGATGCTGCTAACAAGCCATATCTCTGACATTGTAGCCAACATATATGCAATCGATATACTCTGTAAATCAAAGAAACACGTATCAACATGCATATTGAGTTAAAAAGTTGAGTCTTGATATCTACTTATAAATCTACACCAGCAAATAAAAGTGCTTTAATCAATTCTTATATCAACCCTAAAAGACCAATTGATAGATTGAGGTCTAACTTCAATTTGATATAATCAGTCAGAGATGCATCTATCCAATGCAATGCATGAGGTAATGCATGGCACTTCAAGCTTTTGATCCTTAGAATGGACAAAACATGTAACACAAAATCCCTGAATAAAGATGCAAATATGATCAACTGCATTTTCGCACACTAGTTTAACTCCGTGAGCAAGGGTATGGTAGTATTATATAGTACTTGATTAATTCCATAACCTAGGAGATGCACAGGGTTATAAGGTGTTGATATACCACCATGTTAGCGATTGCTCAGGGACTAGATCGCGTGGCAGATGATTAGCTATGTACCTAAGAATTTCCTGGCATGCAGTTGCTCAAAGTCAGTGGTGTTCTGTTACAAACCAACATGATCAAAGCTTACATTCCAAAAAGGCTGGACCATATTGAAATCATCTTTTCTAGCCTTTTCCATGAAAACCAGATGGCTCTTATACAACAAACAAAACATTTGTGTTGGAGTGTTAAAATATCCAGTCCCACATTGGGTAAGGCGACAGGAGAGCCTGGCCTTTTAAGCTTCCACTGGCAACCCACTATTACACAATTCTATGTTTTAGATGGGCCCTTCAATTTTTAATATGGTATCAGAACTAGCCATGTGTCTTGCCTACCTTGGTGTAGTCCCTATAGACTGGTCCCACCTCTCACCGCACCCAACGTGAGACTGCGGGGGAGTGTGAAATATCCAGTCCCATATTAGGTAAGGCGACAAGAGAGCCTAGCCTTTTAAGTTTCTACTGGTAACCCATTATTACACAGTTCTGTGTTTTAGATGGACCCTTTAGTTTCTAATAATTTACGACCTAGTATTTGGGATGAGGGGATGTATTGTCAGCAGTAGCAGCATTAGCCACTACAAGGTTCAGTTGAGATCATGTTCTTCTTTTAATTAAGTTCGAAATGCAATGTAAGAATTTTATTTATTTTTTTTAAATTTTATTTCTAAGATTGTTTCTCTAGGAACATTAACTCCATATGATAAATGGTTACGCAAAAAAGAAAAGAATACAGGCCTCAGCATTTCATATCTCCGCAGTCCCGAACCATCATACATGGATCATAGACCGAACCATTCTCTAAGCAAGAACATTTGGTGTTAAAGAAATAACGACTTTCCTAGGCGTTGTTCTTTTCCATACTTGTTCTTCTTGCATTCTTTCTGTTAATTCTCCATGTTAAGGTAACATCAGCAGAGAGGACGACATATATTATCCACATGAACAAGTCACTTATGTCCAAAGCCTTTACTGACCATAAAAAATGGTCCCTTTTGTGTAACTTGGTTTTGGCTTGGTTATTGCAAGAAGCAAACAAGTACAACAAGATCAGAGTGTCTTTTAAGTACATAAGTAGAGCAGAGCAGGGTGATTTCAGGGACAACCCGTTTGTTTGTGTTTTAGTATGGTCTGTAAGGTGATCAATAGCTTGTGACGATGCTAAGTCACATCGTTGGCTTGCTTTTGGTTATCATTACTTAGGGTGCAAGAAACCTGTGGTTTTCTTTTTTAGTGTACTTTCTAGGTGCTGGTTTAACGACTTGAAAGACCAGTACCTTTTCATTTAACCATTAGTGTTTTAGTAAAAGCTTCTTATGAGTGTTCAAACAGAGTGAATTCCTTGTCTGTAACCCTTTCGTCCATCAATCCTCTTGAAGTTCTGTTTCCATCCAGCATCTTAGCAAAACCTAGTACTCAGTTGTTCTCTCTTAAGGGGAACTAAAACTTTTAGAGAAGTCTTAGGCGTTTCTCTCAGCTTAAGGCGAGACTACTCTTGTGCTTGATGACACTCATAAACCTGAAGTCATTTCCCGAAATTCATCATTTGGCCTTTGGCTTGCAACAGATTATGGTCAAAACGTTGTCATTGGTGTTTGGCCAGAAAGCTTTAGCTTCAAAGAAAGGACATCGAGCATGTGAGGAAGGGGAAACTCGAAACCCCTTCTTTCTGTAATTATGCATATCAATCAATGTGATCATTTCTCAGGAAATGAGAAGCTAAAAATCCAACTCCCGTGCGAGGATTGTTCAAATTGATGCCCTCTACATACCTTTGAAGCTTTGCTAAGGTGCCTATAGGAGTCAGCCATCATCACAGATCTGGGGAAGATTATTTCAGACTTTTACGCAATACATTTGTTTAAAAGAAATACAATGGTTTATTGGAACATCATTTCGCCATTAACAAGGTATAAAGTAGAGAATATGATCAAGATTGATCAAGGGTGAATTAAAACAGTCATTAAAGACTCTTATCTCAACCCTGAGCTCCACATCGCCTCCCACACCAAAGTTCCTGGATTGTGCCAATCTGAGCCACGCGGGATTGAGGATGCGAATGGACCAGAGATTTAGGAGGGGTCTGGGAGCGGCTTTATGGAGAGGGTTGCGAATAAAGGCCCTGGAGTTGCAGGGTTCTGGGGGCTTGAATGAGGGGAATTGGTGGGAGGGTTTGGAAAGGGAGAGAAAGTGAGGGCATGGCAGCGAAGAGGATGAAAGTGAGAGCAAATCCATGGTGTTGTCTGAGAGAAGAAAGTGAAACCCCGAGTGTGAGAGGAACGCTAAAAGGGTTTGGCAACGACTTAAAGATTACCATTCCATTTTCTTGGTGTTATGGGCGAAGTAAGGTTATTCATGTCATTAAATTTATATGCAGTTATAAAGAATAAATTAGTTGAATTAAAGTAAAAATAAAAATTATTACTTATTAGATTATTTCATCTAGTGATTACCTTGATGTTTATCATTATAACCTCTTAAAATTTATTATGTGGATACTTTCTTAAGATATTAATTATGACAAAAACAATCACATTTCATATAAAATTGGAGTTAATAGTTCAAATTCTTTTTATAAACCACACAATGATATCTTGTAAATTTATTTTTATCAACATAATTGAGCTTGGAGAAATGTTTATCATACTTATAACTAACATTAAACAAAAGAACTACACATCTACAATTCAAAATAAAATTCCAATAAAGCATACCAAATATCATTTTGCCTACAATTTTTGCTTGAAGAAAATATCATGCTTGTAACCTTAGTCCGAAATGTTTCTTGAAGTGGAAAACATTGAATCCTCATACTTCCCTATTCACTTTCCCCTTAGTAGGCCAATCCACAACAATAATGATATGCATATCTAACTCTTATGGGAATTTTAGCACATATATTACAAAAAACTATAATACATTATGAAAGCTGTAAAACGAAATCATAATTGTTCATATTCACCCATCATAGACTTTGCCTTCCATAAACAAGTTCGTTCCTCCGTAATTTTCAGATTTTCACTGAAGTTCATTTCCTTCTTATTCCTTTTCCTTCATTTTCCTCTTCCTTCTCCTCCTTCGCCTAAACTTGAGGCTGATTGTGAGGCTCTTCTTCTCCAAGACAATCAACCTCTTCCTTCTTCTTCCTTTCTCTTTCTTCCTCTTCCTCCTCTTCCTCCTCCTCCTCATCCTCCTCCTTTATTTCTCTAAGACAATAAGACTCAAACCTTGGATGAACATTTAATTTGCATTCCTTACAATGTAGGGCCACTCCCGTAAAATGCTTGTTGCATATATCACATGGAGAAGAATCTTCTGTCTTTTGAATAAAAGTAAGAGGATGTTGATGATTTTGATCTTTATAAGTTTTACCAAACTTAAGAAATGAAAATTTTCCAATAATACATTCGGGATGAGCACTAAAATCACAAACTGCACAATAATAAAATCACTTCTTTTGATTTCTTTTTTGTTCACAAATTAGACAATAATTTTCTCCAAATTTATCTTCATCAGTATAAGTAAGTTTAAGGATATGCTTGTCATACCTGTGAGTTGCTTCTATTGGAAAACTTGCACATCTATGACATATGGCAAACCTACATCGAGAGCATTTCAAACCTCCCGGAATCCCACAACTTTCGCACTTCATATCGCCCCTCATTCTCAGAAAGAAGGAATGTGGGTGACACTCGTGCCGAAACCTTTCTTGGACTATAGCACATTGCATGTCTAAGATATACTCATCGTCTTCACTTCCCCATCTATAAGCGAATCCATGACGACGACACTTACAGAAATAACATTTGAACGTGCCATCAAAGGAAGGTCTATCTGACGTCAAGTTGCAAGAAAATGGGAGACTTAAGAATTCAAAACTTCTTGGTAGTTGAGTGCAAAGATAATGAAGAAAAAAGTTACATTCTATGCAACTGTAAAAAGGAACCGAGATTGATTGCATACACCCCTCACAAACTCGATCATCTGAGGTCTCCTTATGATTGAGAATCAAAGCATGTTGATGGCTAAAATGTTTGATCTTTGAAGGCAGACTTGTTTCTCTCACTTCAGAATTGATATCCTTGATTAAGCCATTTACAAATCCTTGGCTAAACCATTGATTGATTTCCATGGGCGCTGAATCATCGAATGCTTCCCCGTCCTCCAAAAGTTGATACTCTCTTGCACACATCAAGTGTGTAGCATAATTACATTGTTGGCAAAAATAGGCTGCATACTCGGTATTCAGCTTTAAAGAGCAGAGCTTACATACTGTGCCGGCCTGCTCCTTCACTTGGGGAACAGAATATGTGAGGACGAGAGAGTGATGATGAAGTAAGATTTTGATAGTGTCCGAAAACCAAGCACAACCGGCGTGAACCAAGAGATAACATGTGATGCATACGCATCTGAGGTCCTTGCCATCCTCGCCGCACAATTCGCAAATGAATTGACTGTCTTTCAGGAATCGAACGAATACGTGCTGGTGACCATCATCCTTATTTGCTGGCCAGAGAGAGGAACATTTAATGTGAAGGGAGAAATTACAGTCATTGCAAGCGTAAAACAAGCCCTTTCCGCAATCTTTACCGCAAGCATGACAGAAACGAGTACGATTTGGCGCTGCCCAATAAAGGGAGTGGATTGGGTGCAAGGGATGTTTTATCTCTGCGGGTAGGTCAGAGCATGATTCATGGCAGTGCAAGTTGCATAAGGAGCATTTAACGTAGGGAATGTATGATGGTTCCCCGCATCCCATACAAATTGCTTCCTTCTCTCCATCAATTTTCAGATCTTCCACGGAGATAAATTGATGTGTGTGCTTGGGACCCAGGCTTTCGATCGCCTTCCTCCATTCCGACATTCTCTCTCTGATGGTAGCACACACAACGCAAAGGCTGGAATTGATAGAACAATTTATCAATCAAATTCTGTCCCACTCTCACGTATAGATTTCTTTCTCTGAGCTTTGAAAGGCTGTCGTCGTTCTGGGTTTTGTTCGTGGTGAAGACAAAGGTGCCAGATTTTTGGGGCAACAACAGCAAGAAAGAATCAGACAAACGAAGAAAGATGTTTTATATGTGGTTCTCTCTTTCTTCTTCTCTCTCTCTCACTCTTCTCAGAAAAACACAGCAACAACACTTTCTACTCTCTCTCACGGCAGATTTGAGAGGTTGGTTATATTTATTGCTCCGTCACGAAAGTATTATAGTTAATTTAATTTCTCTCAGTTAAAATTTTCCTAGGACTTTTAAAACGATTACAATAAATTTGAAGAAAAAAGTTGATTGCTAGAATTAATCATAGTATAGCAGGTATGTTAGGAAATTTTGTTGCCTACCCTGAAATTTTGGTTAGATAAACAAAAGCATAACTAGCAATATTTTCTTGTAAACTTAATTTAATGGAGAAAATTTAGATTGTCTTCCAAATTTACGTGTATGCCTTTTTCAAGGATGTCAAAATTTGAAAAAAAATCTCTTTCTCTTTATTTATTTGCTCTATCAACGCAAAATTTATTTCAATATACTTATAGAAACTTAAATGAGCTTGGTAGGAATAGTCGGACAAAAATTACACGTGGAGTCTCGCAGAAATCGGCACCTTTTCGGGTCGGACAAAACTTCAGACACACGGGATCGTACAAAGTTTACACATGGGATCGCGCATAAATAGGCACCTCTTCGGGTCGGACAAAATATCAGACACATGGGGTCGCGCGGAAATCGGCACCTTTTCGGGAATTTTTCAGACACATGGGTCGGACAAAAGTTTTAGATAACAAAAATAGAGTAGCTGTGATTGTCAAGATTTCTGTAATGGTTCAGCTCTAGATGCATAGCATTTCTTTCAACGGTTTTTTTTAAAATATAAATGATATTTTAATAAATTTTTTTATTAATAATAAAATTAAACATAATAATCATATTTAAGTCTTAAAAAAAATAAAATATTATATATATTAAATTATCACATAAAAATTTAAAAATAAATATATAAAATATATTTATACGTATAATTGTCATGTTGTATTGGAACCTGAATGTCAATCCTCGGGATTGATGCAGTATTGTGGTAATAAATGAAGAAAGAGAGACTGCCTCATCAGTTAACCCATAATGCCGCAATAACTACCCATAATGTCTTGGGGAACAGTGAGAGTATGTGCAATTAAAGTAAGATTCTCAAGGCGTAAACCTCTCAAGATGGGCTGTACTGTACTACAACAATAAATGAACATAAGATAGACTGCCCCTCCGGTCAAAGCGCGCTCAACAATTGTACAAAATATTCTTAAGACACATGGGACTAATAGAGCTCCTCGTAAGCCTCTCAAGATTAGCTGGACTGCCCTGCAACAATAAATGAAGAAAGAGAGATCACCTCAAAGTCAGAGCACGCTGCAACAACCATCCAAAATACTCTCGGAAAGCACGGAGGGCTAAGCCGTTACAGCAATTACTCACATTAATTATCCTCATTTATTTAAACTATCTTTGTTGTATATATATATCCAGTTCCTTTGTTTTCTTAATTTTAAGTTAAATTTATTTTACTCCATATTGTTGGAGATACAGTTGCCCTAGTATCGACTATTTCCATATTTAAGTTATTCCAATTGTGGTATAGATCTCTTTTGTATAGGAAATTATTCATTGTAATTATTTTTCCTTTATTAGCCTACTTCATTACATTATAAGTAGAGCTAATGTATCTATTTCCCTTCAAGCAATACAACATAATTTCCCAAGCTCTTCTCTTTCATTGCTTCTTCTCTTTTCCTGTCATGGTATCACGAGCCAATACGGTTCAATAATTTTTTTCGCTTCCGCTCTTCTCATCTTTTCTCTCTTCCCTTTTTTTTTTGGCGTCCAATTTTTAGCCACTTCTTTTCAATGGCTGCTTCCCAACCCTTCCTTTCGGATGCCCCTCTCGTTGACGATGCTTCAAACACTGAACTGCCCCCTTCCATCGTGTCTGAACCGAACCTTCAGGCTCCCGTCCTGCAGGCCATTGGTGCCAATTCCCAGCCTTCAGACTTGTCTACAACGGGCTCTCACCCTTCCGGGCCTTTTCCGACCCCGCCCGTTGGGCCTCTCTCTGTGCAGCCCTCTCTGTTCTAGCTTCCCGGCCAGCCCTCACTCGGTTTGGGGGCCTCTGGTTCGGGCCCAACGGACCCCGCCCCTACTTATCTCAGACCCAACCCAACTTCCGGCTCGGGTTGGTATCTTATGGGTGAGGTGCCCAACCCGGCTTCCCCGGGTTCGAGTCCTAATCCCTACCCGCCTCTTTCGACGGGTCTCTTAGCGGGTCAGGCACCCAACCCGGCTTCCTCGGGTTTGGGCGTCAATCCCTACCTAGTTCTTCAACTTGGGCAATTCAACTTCGCCGCCGCTCTCGGCCGGCCGAAACCTGGTGATCCGTGTATACTAGCAGCTCCGACGGTCCCGAACTTCGCCTTGTCGCCCAATTCCTCACCGGCGCCGACGATTATACGATTTGGGCCCTTGAATTCAGTCATGCGTTGATCACCAAGGATAAAGAAGGATTTCTCGACGGCTCCATCCCCATTTTGACGGACCCGCGCTTGGCTCGCCAGTGGCGGAAATGCAATCAACTCGTCCGTTCTTGGCTTGGGAATTGCATCAAACCCAACGTCGCTACCGCTCTCCCACTGACCGAAGACGCTTGCACGTTATGGTCGCACATCGCGGAGATGTTCGGGAAGATCGATTGGGCGAAACTCTTCTCCCTCCAGCAATCTCTCAACGATTTGAAATAGGGCAATCTCGCGGTTGCCGTCTGTTTCAATCGCCTCTCCGCCTTGTGGAACGAACTCGACCTCGCCGAGGAACCACTTCAAGGGCCTGAGGACACCCTTCGTCAGTATTGCGACATTAAAGACCGCCATCGCTGCACGCAATTCCTTCTGATTCTCAACGAAGGATTTCTCCCCTTTCGGTCTCAGATGTTGGCGATGGACCCTCCGCTGACGCTCCGCTGCCTTTACCACCTGGCCATCCAAGATGAAAATCAACGTTTAGCCTCCACGGAATACATCTGTGTCGGCGAAACGGTGCTCCTCACGACTCGCGCTACTCTGGCGCAACGAGCGATCACCCTTCAGACCCACACTCTTGGCTCGCCCCTGATTTTTGGTCATAATGCGGCCCTCTTCTCTCTTCCTACTTCCCCTTTTCCATCCGACGGTCCCAAATCTAACCCTAGATCTGACGGTCAGCTTGGCCTCTCCCTTGGGCCACTTAATCAGCAGGTTGCAGGTAGGCTTCTCCTTGGACCTGGACTGCTTCCTCATCAGGCCGTGCACGCACTTCACTATGGGCCTGGGTCCGTCACTTATTTACAGGCTACGGGCGCAGTTCCTTACCAGGCCACGAGCGCGCCCGCGTTTGGGCCTTTTAACCTCGCTGACGGGCTAGCTCGTCACACACGGCCCAACAGGGGCCCATCTCGTCACAATAGCCCAAAAAGTCTTTTTTGTGACTATTGTAAATGCCCTCATCATACCAAGGACACCTGCTGGAAATTACATGGCCGCCCTCCCAATTCTAATGGAAAAATTCAAGATATTTCCTCAAATCAGGTTTCTATAAACCATGATTCGGTGGTGCCTCAGCCTTTTCCTGATCAACAATTCCAGTGCATCATTGAGGCTATTTCCCAGATTGGAACACCTGATAGGACAACCAGTTTTGCAAGTACTTCTTTTTGTTGCAATTCATTTTCTAACTCTACTTGGATTATTGATTCAGGGGCCAGTGATCACATTATTTGTGATGAGAAATTTTTCTCTCACATGGACACCCCATCCCGTTCCTCTATGTCTGTTCATCTTCCCAATGGTCACGTCACCTCCGTTACCAAGATTGGTCATGTCACCCTCAATTCCCATATCACCTTACATATTGTCTTATTTGTCCCTGCCTTTCAATTTAACCTTATTTCCGTTAATAAAGTTTGTCTTGATAATGATTGCCGTGCCGTCATGGACTCCTTTCTTTGTTTCTTTCAGGCCCGTTTGGCTGGCAGACTGATGGGCTTGGGTAGAGTGCACCAAGGCCTTTATTTCTAGGCTTCCCTTCTGTCTAATTTTGATTTATCTAGTTGTAATCCCTCTCTTACCGGGATTTTTTGTAATGCCCAGCTTAAAAATAATAAAAATTTTAATTTTTTGTCCCATCAACGTCTTGGTCATAGTGCTTCTTTTCCTCATCCCACATGCCCTATTTGCCCTTTGGCCAAACAAACCCGGCCATCCTTCCCTCTTAGCACCTCCCGCGCCTCATCCAATTTTTCCCTTATCCACCTCGATATCTGGGGTCCTTATCACACCCCCATCGTGACGGCTCACGCTGCTTTCTTACCATCGTTGATGACCACTCCTGTGGTACTTGGGTTTTTCTCATGCAATCCAAAACCCAAGTTCTTTCCCATCTCAAACACTTCCTTGCCATGGTCCGTACTCAATTTCACTGCACCATTCAACGCGTCCGATCTGACAACGCTCGTGATTTTTTTAATCACGATTGTTCTCAGTTCTTTTCTGCCCATAGCATCTTTCATGAGAGCTCATGCACTTACACTCGTCAACAAAATGGAGTTGTCGAACGCAAACATCGTCATCTTCTTGAGGTCGCTCGAGCCCTCAAGCATCAGGCTTCCATTCCCGAGTCCTTTTGGGGTGATTGTGTGGTCACTACTGCCTACCTGATCAATCGCATGCCTAGTAGAGTTCTGGATGGACAAACTCTATTTGAGCTCCTTTTTGGGAAACGCCCAGACATTCAGCATCTTTGGGTCTTTGGCTATCTATGCTTTGTTACCACAGTTGGCCCTCGGGATAAATTGGATCCCCGCGCCTTACACTGTGTTTTTATAGGCTACCCTACCTTACAGAAGGGTTATTGCGTTTATGATCCAGCTATTGGTCGCTTCTTTGTCAGTCGCGACGTAATTGTCCAAGAGGATGTGTTCCCCTTTCAGACTCAACTGCTCTCCCCTTCATCGCCGGCACCTTCCACAGCCATGCGGCCTTTCCTACTGAATGAGGATTCTCCTCTTTCTCCTCCCATTTTGCTTCTTGGGCTTCCTACTCCGATATACTCTCTGACTGTTGAGCCCTTGATCGAGCACCCTCCTAAGCCTTTCAAACCTCTGACTGCTCCGTCTCCTCTTGATGCTGCCTTTGTTGATCCTCTTGATCTGTCGGCCTCCACTGATGATCATTTGGCCTTGGTCCCCTCTTCACCACTTCCTTCCCCCCCTCCGGCACCTCGCCGCTCGAAGCGCAGTACGCAGCCCCCTACATGGACTAAGGACTACATATGCTCTGCCACCCATTCCTCCGGCACTCATTATCTGGTTTCCTCTTATGTCAGCTTCGCTCGTCTTTCTCCTGAGCATTTTTGCTGCATCAGCCAGATCTCTGAGGAACAGGAACCGACATCCTACCATGAGGCTGCTCAAGATCGTCGTTGGTAGCTAGCCATGGAGGCTGAACTTCAGGCCCTTACTAATAACCATACTTGGGATGTTGTTTCTCGGCCCTCTCACTAGAAGCCCATTGGTTGCAAATAGGTGTATAAGATCAAACATAAGGCCGATGGATCTGTTAAACGCTATAAGGCCTGATTGGTTGCCAAAGGTTTCACCCAAAAAGAAGATTTTGATTATTAAGAAACTTTTTCTCCAGTGGCTAAAGAAGTTACTGTTCGTTCTTTCATCGCTATTGCTGCCTCTCGTGATTGGCCTCTCCATCAAATAGATGTGCATAATGCTTTTCTCCATGGTGATCTCGATGAAGAAATCTACATGGATCTTCCACTGGGTTTACGAAGACAGGGGGACTCTCGGGTATGTCGTCTTCGCAAATCCCTCTATGGACTCAACCAAGCCTCTCGACAGTGGTATGCCAAGTTCACCATGGCTCTTATTGCTGTCCATTTCCGTCAATCTTGCTATGACTATGCTCTATTTACTTGGCGTTGAGGTAATTCTACCATTTATCTCCTCATTTATGTTGATGATATCCTCATTATGGGAAATAATGCACATGCCATCCGTGATTTCAAGAAATACCTCCACTCCACATTTCGTATCAAGGATTTGGGTCCACCTAAGTATTTTCTAGGAATAGAGATTGCTCATTCCCAACACGGTATTTGTCTCAGTCAACGGAAATTTATCCTTGAAATCATTTCTGATACTGGTTTATCGGGGTGCAAGCTTGCAGTCATTCCCATTGAACAGAATGTGAAATTAACTACGGCAACTTACGACATTGCTGTCTCTCCTTTGGAAAAGGATCCTCTTCTCAATGATCCATCTGTTTACCAACGCTTAGTTGGCAAACTTATTTATCTTACTATGACCCGACCTGACATATGCTACGCAGTGCAAATACTCAGTCAATTCATGCACGACCCCAAGCAGTCACACATGGATGCAGCATTGAAAGTCGTGAAATACTTGAAGGGTCATCTAGGTTTGGGTATTTTGTTGTCTCGCGATTGTAACTTGAAGATGACGACCTATTGTGACACCGATTATGTCACATGTCCTATGAGTTGTAGATCCATAATTAGATTTTGCGTTAAATTGGGGAATTCTCTGTTGTCGTGGAAAACAAAGAAACAATCCACTGTCTCATTATCCTCCGCAGAATCAGAATATCAAGCTATGGCAAAAACAGTTTGTGAGATAGTTTGGATGTGAGGACTACTTCGAGACCTCGGCACTTAGGTGAAAGGACCTACAACCTTATTTTGTGACAATGATGCGGCCCTCAAACTTGCAGCAAATCCGATAGTCCACGAGAGAATGAAACACATCGAAGACGATTGTCATTTCATGAGGGACAAGATTCAAGAACGTATCATCGCAACAAGAGGAATTAAGACTACAGAACAACCTGCATACATTTTTACCAAGCCTTTGTGTCATAGGCAACACTCGTATCTACTGAGCAAGCTTGGCGTTTTTGACATTTACCAGCCGCCAGCTTGAGGGGGACTGTTGGAGATACGGTTGCCCTAGTATCGACTATTTCCATATTGGAGTTATTCCAATTATGGTATAGATCTCTTTTGTATAGGAAATTATTCATTGTAATTATTTTTTCTTTATTAGCCTACTTCATTACATTATAAGTAGAGCTCTTGTATCTATTTCCCTTCAAGCAATACAACATAATTTCCCAAGCTCTTCTCCTCTTTCATTGCTTCTCCTTTTTTCCTGTCACATATAATTTTAAACTCAAATGACACTCAAGAAGGATAAATGTAAAATAGAGTCAAATAAATTGAAAATTAACTTAGGAATAAACTCCCAAAGGTATAATATTAATAAATAGCAATATGTGAAAGCCAAGACATACATGTACGAGAGAAGTATTGGAGGACTTTTTGGCTATCGATATCCCTTTAAATAACCTCGTTTCCAAACTGAGATGCCATGTTATAGAATTGTGTTTCATTTGAGCTACAAAATCAACGCTCAGAAGTAACAAAAAAAAAAAAAAAAAGAAACATGCTTTAGTTTCACTTTTTACCTGTACTTGTCTTGTCTGCAACACAGAAATCTTAAAAGTGGGCTTCGGTCAGATGCTAAGGTGACAGTAAAAGATAGCTAAAAGTCCTATGAAGAAAAGTGGGACAGCCACTTCAGTGCTTAGAGCACTTAAGATTAAGGTCGTGGGTGAAGCATAGATACAACTTATGGGCTTCATATAGTGATAGGTTTTGGCATCTAAACACCGTGCACCAAATAACTTTTGCATCCCTGCACAAGACGAGTTTATCGGTTTTTTTGACTACGTCTTTAAAACTGCCAAGGGAAGTTGGAAGTTGATTCCACAATACATAAGTGTGTTTCTGTTTGCTTACCGGCCTCAATGTAACTTAATGAAGTGTAGAACACGGAATTTGTCTTCCTTTCTGACAAATATTTGTACAAGGAATCATCTACCCTGCCATTATGCATTGATTTTAGTTTCTTTTCTTTTGTTCTGTGATGACAATTGTCATGACATCAAGCAACGTGACTAATTCGGTTTCTTCAAGTTGCCAATTTTTGACATGCTACCAATTTGATGGTAGAACTTTTTGAAATTTTCTGTTTCTTCTTCTAAATTTTTTAGAGGTTCCTTGTACTTACGGACAAAAAGATGGAAGTTAATGTAATATGTGTAAATTGGGGTGCATATACATTACCTAAATTGTGCTTTGTATATGTAGTAGGAGGAAGTCTTTGCTTCGCTCAAGGTCTTGAACTTCTCTTTTGTGTTTTGGTCTTTCGTCACAATAAAAGCTCTAAGCAGTCATGAAAACAAAAAGAACCGTTAAGGTTCAAGATGCATTGTTTGTGATATACTTCTTTTCCAACCTTATTTGCATAAAAATTGTCCTCTATTTTGTCTTCAGTCACTCTGTTATTTTATAACATTGGCATCAGAGGTTGATTCAGCCTTACATTGGGTGAAGTTGTTCTTAAAAACTTATATGGTGACTTCAGAATGTACAAATGAAAAACCTTCAATCCCATAAATACAAGAAACAAGGTTTCAACTTATTGTAGTCAGTCATGGACTTCTTCATGTGAGATAGTGTTACCATGACAAAAACACTTGCCTTGCAAGAGAAATATCTGCTTTCCCTTGTAGTCTTTTGCAGCAGTGGAACATCTTCATGGTTTTAGTGTTGTTCTTTCTTGAGGGGAACTAAATATTTTAGAGAAGTTTCATGGGTTTCTCTATGCTTAGGGAGAGACTACTCTTGTGCTTGATAACACTCATACCCCTGAATTCCTTTCCCTTAATTCATCCTTTGGCCTTATAGCTTGCATCAAATTATGATCAAACCATTTGACGTGGTTTTAGCCATGTTGTGTTTGGTTGGAAAGCTTTAGCTTAAAAGACAGTGGTATAACTACCAGAACTCTAGCAAGTAGAATATGGAGCATGTGAGGAAGGGGAAGAATGTTGAATTATGTCATGTTGTGGGCCTATAAGCCTTGTATTGTAGCACCAGTAGGTCCAGCCTTATTTGCTTGTCATTCTTTTTGTACGTAAATTGTAGCTACATTTTATTGTATTCTTTGAGAAGTGTGAATAGAAACTGCACATGGTGCAATTTCAATATGCTCTCTATTGTGCATCATGTTGTGTTTTCTATGATCATGGATGATGCACTTTAACAATTTTTTCATGGTATCAGAGCTAGGTTTGTTAAGGTGTAAGCTTTCTTCACCTTAATCCTAATTCTTTCATTGTTTTATTTCTTTCGCTACATTTTCTTCATTATGTCATATAAAGGGCATTCTAGGAAGTTAACAGTTACTGTCAGATGGTGCTTTCATCTTATTGGTTCACTCACTGGTTGACAACAACGTCTCACCAACTTTCTGACCAATTCCTTACATTGTGACAGAACTGGCCCTTTGCCTTTCTCAAATTTCCTTCACTATCCTCTTAACCATACCTGACAATGGCTTTTTTCCTCCTTGGAACAAAACACCATTCATAATCCCTACTGTGACCCCCTATTACTTATTTGCCTCAAATATACTTGGAGTTGCTCTATCTACAGAGAAACTCAAAGATGATACAAACTAAGATTTATGGAGTCATCAAGTTAATAATTAACTTATGGAAAAAAAACATTTGGGGCTTTGTAGATGGTTCTTTCCCATGACCTAAGAGAGATACAAAGAAGCAAACCCTTTGGGATCAATCCTATTCAGCACTTGTGAGTTGGTTTAAGAAATTTATGTCTAGAGAACTTTGTGCTTATGTAACTTGGCTCAACGATGTTAAGAAGACTTGGGACGCCTTCAAGCTGGGTTTTGGGAGATTAACTATGACCCAAAGATATAATTTGTGATAGAGGCTGTTTGAAAATTGATTCTCTGGCCATACAGTCACCGATTATTACTCCAGCCTCTCTAATTTGTGGGTCGAAATTGAAATGGTTGAAAGCCCCATTCGCTACAAATGTGGGCGCTGCACTTGCCTCTCTAATTTGATGGACTTTCTTCTTGGTTTGCCAAATTCCTTTCAAAACTACAAAACTAACATCCTTTCAAAAGACCCATTACCGGTAGTTGATAGTGCTTTCAACCATGCCAAAGAGGATGAACACCAACACCAAAATCGAGAGGATAATGGAGGATTAGAGTCGACTGTTATGGTGATTTCATCTCAAAACCAACATTTTGACACTAAATGGGGAGTTAAGATTGACCCTAAAGGCCAGATGGTTTGCTCTCATTGTCACAAAACAGGGCACACAAAGGATAAATGCTTCCATTTAGTCAGGTTTCCGCCTGGTTGGGTATTAAAAGGGAAAGGAAAATAGGGAGAAAGCCAAGTTTTTCAACTTCAGTTGCAGGCTGCTAAAGATTCATCATTGTTAGTGAAGAATGATGCATCTGGCATTGCTTTGGGTGGGTTGTATTTTGCAAATGCAAGCCATGGGCTAATCCACAAAATAAGCCAAACATTTGTTAGAGTGGGCCAGAATTTGACTGATCACATTGGGTCCATAGTGCCACAACTTTACTATCCAATGCCTTTGGGTTTGCCATATTGGCCAGCTTCTTTTGGACCCCAGGCCTCTTACAAACAACCACATGCCTCCACAAACGCCATCAGCTTAGTTGGAAATTCAACCTTTGTAGCCCACATGATGCAACCTATAGGTCAAAGGGGTCAAAGTTTGAATGTCACCTTAGACCAACTACAAGGAATTTTAGCCTACTTCAACATGGCCTTTCCACAAAATGGCAATTTCATGGATGGAAACTTTGTAGGTAATATTATTTACCTTCAAAAATTACAATGTACATATTCACGAATTATAAATTCAGGTGCAAGTGGCCATATTATGTGATTTAAATTCTTTATATTCTCGTTATTCATGTGCACCTTAATTATTGCCTATTAAGTTACCTGATGATTCATGCATATATGCCACCCACATTCAACATGCACAACCCACAAAATGCTTCATCTCAACCATGTTATGTTTGTACCTAGGCTAAAATTTAATCTCCTATCTATAAAAAAAAAAAAACATCTGACCGCAATTGCATTGTTATTTTTTTCAATGATTTCTGCATCTTTTAGGATAATATGACTGGGTAGGTGATCAAACTGGGTAGAGCTGAGCGAGGACTCTATTTTTTTGCAACCTAGTTTAAATGACCTTCCTTATTATATTAATTGTATTTTGTGTATTGTACATTCACTTTTAACATTTATGAATGTGAACAATTCACCTAGTATTAATATGACTACTAGTCATATTTTATGGCATTGTAGACTTGGTCATAATTCGCAAAAAACTTATTTTGCAAATGGGAAATGTATCCAATGTCCTAAATTTTTATCATACCCCATATGTCCCTTAGCAAAATAGACTTGTTCCGTTTTTCCATATAGTCATACCGCAGGTTGTGCAATCTTTAACCAAATCCATATGGATTTATGAGGACCTCACAAAGTCCCCAATTATGATGGATTACATTATTTTCTGACCATCGTTGATAATTTCTCATGCATGACTTGTTCTTTTTTGTTGCATTCAAAGGATTAAGTTTTTCCAAAAATTCAATCTTTTATTTTAGTTATTCAAACTCAATACGGTGCTAAGATCAAGCATTCCCTCAGATAATGGTACTGAGTTTTTCTCTACTGCTTGTTCATCCTTTTTAGCATCTCGTAGAATTTTACATGAGAGCTCTTATGTATGTACCCTATAACAAAATGGGGTGGTTGAACATAAACATTGTCATTTATTGGATGTAGTACGAGCTTTGTTCTTCCAATCTCACATTCCCACACATTTTTGGGGTGAATGTATTTTAATGGCAACCTATCTTATCAACCGGTTACCAAGTGCTAGACTTGGGAATCAAAGTCTTTTTGAACTCTTTCATGGCAAACCACCTACCCTAGATCACCTACGAGTCTTTGGTTGCAGATGTTATGCCACACTTCTTTGTCCAAGGGATAAGTTTTCCCAAAGGGCAATTCCTTGCATTTTCTTTGGTTACCCTTCATTACAGAAGGGATGCTGATTGTATCACCTGGAAAGTGAAAAAAAATTTATGAGTCGTGACGTTGTGTTTTATGAGTATAAGTTTCCCTTCTCTAGTGGTGGTCAATCTTCAGACACGGTTTGTGATGAGTCCTTGGATTAGTCATTACCCAGGCTGGACATCACTCAGATGCATGATCCGCTTCCAATCATGTTGGAGCCACCTTTAAAAACCTTATTTCCCATCATACCGAAGCCATTACTTTAGGATACACCTCCAGCTTATTCCATTGATACCTCCATGGGTGAGCAATTCCCTATCACTCTCCTAGACCAACCTTCCAACCCAACACTAGAGCCATCTTTAGATCAACAACCACTAGCCCTTAGGCACTCTTCACGCCTTACATGACCTCCCATCTGGACTTCTAACTATTTGTGTTCAACCACCTCTATAAGGTCAAATAGCTAATACCCCATTTTATACCATCTTTCTTTGGAAGTTTTTTTTCCACATTATCAATGATTCATTGCTTTAATTTCTACTATCACTAAACCTAAGACCTATCATCAGGCACTTAAGGAAAATCATTGGGTTGAAGCTATGGATTGAGAATTAACGACACTAGAGGCCAATCACACGTGGGATGTTGTCTTACTTCCATCTAGTCAGAAAGTCATAGGGTGTAAATGGGCATACAAAGTAAAATATCATACAAATGGGATAATTGAAAGATATAAGGCTCTATAAGTGGCAAAAGAATACACACAGAGTGAGGAAATTGACTGTGATGTGACTTACTCACTTATTGCGAAGCCAATAACTGTTAGATTAATTATCAATATGGCTGCTATTAGACATTGGGATCTCCAACAACTAGATGTTCAAAATGCATTTCTACATAGAGACCTAATGAAGGAGGTTTATATACAATTACCACCTAGGTTTCCTCATCAAGGAGATAGGATGGTATGTCAATTGCGGAAGTCAATATATGGGTTAAAATAAGCCTCAAAACAATGGTATGCAAAGCTTATAGAGGCATTCATTACAGCTAGCTTCCATCAATCTCTTTATGATTATGCCCTCTTCACAAGGAACACCAAGAATTCTTATTATTCTATTTTGTGTGGATGATATCCTCATCACAAAGAATAATATGTCTGCCATTATGATGTTTAAGAAACACTTAAACTTAGTTTTGCACATGAAGGATCTTAGACAATGTAAGTACTTTCTTGGTATTGAGATTGCCTGTTTACTAAGAGGCATTTATTTGAGCTAACGCAAATATGCATTGGAGTTGATTTCAGAAGCAAGATTTTCAGGTTCAAAACCTACCATCACACCTATGGAACAAAGTCTCAAGTTGATAACATTAGAGTTTGATGAAGGAGATCTTGAAAAAAAGGATGATCCATTCCTTGAGGATTTTGCCCCTTTCGAGAGAATGATTAGGTGATTAATGTATTTAACACACACACGTCCAGACATTAGCTTCGTAGTGCAACACTTGAGTAAGTTTACTCATGCTTCAAAGCAATCGCACATGGAAGAGACTATTGTTCGGTGAAATTTAAATGCAAGTAAACATGTCAAACAAGTAATATAATGATAAGAAAGATATCATCCCACAGAGATTGGTGATTACTAAACCAATTAATTACTAATGATGAACAACTCCTAGAATTTATCTAGCAAATCAAATTGATAGATGATAGATTAACTAACTAAATCTAAGAAAACTAAATACAAGAAATATGTTAGAGCATATGATTTCACCATAATTACTAGGTATTAATGTAGATTATTTATGCTTACAAAAGGGATAATATTTATGTGATGGCAGAACTTCCTAATTTATTTACTATCGTATGTCTAGGTATAGCAAACCTACTTAGTTCATTAATTTACTATATCTCTATATGTGAATTGAAACAAACTAAATGCTTTAGGATCTATGAACATTCCCAGTTTACACCGAAAGCCACACAAGCAATATGGTATATGTCTATCCATATTTAATTTATGGTTACAAATTACAAAAAGCAACTGCATATCATCTCCTGTCGGTCTCAAATATGCAAATCAGATCATTCAAGTGGTAGCTAATCACTTAAAAGCATTAAACACCATAATATGTAACTTCACATAAACAAAATATCTTGCTAAACATAATAATCATAAGATTCATACCATCATAATTAGGTTACATCATAGCTTTAACAAAATTAAACTAAAACATAAAGAAATAATGAGGAAGAATAGTAATAAGAAATAAGAAGGCATCTTGAATCCAAGAACAAGAAGTCTGTCACCCTTTTTGTCTTCTCTTCAAGAAAACCTTGAATTCTTGGCCTCTCTCTTGAGTTGTGCTCAATTTCCTTTTCCTCTTCTTTTGCCTCTTTTCTTCTCTTAAATAGGGTTTAGGTTTAGACCTACCTCCTATCCTAGTAGAATTGGGTTTTAGAGATCTAAAACAATTAGGTTTTGAACTTCTAAATTAATTAGGATTTGAATTCCTAACATGATTGGGTTTTCTAAATAAATAGAAAAGCTAATAACAATGGAAAATCTAAAGTCCAAGCCCATCTTAACTCTCTTGATCTCGATATTATGATTTTGCCACACATCCTTTTTCTCCATGCCTCCTTACGCTACATAAACAAGACAAATTTAAGTAAATAAAGAGGAATTCAAATATTTTCTCATAAGCATTGCATTGTTTATTGCCTAAAAATAGGTCAAATAACTCTATAAAAATAGAGTTATCAACTATGAGAATTTTAAGGTATCTTAAAGGTACACCTAGACTTGGTATTTTTCTATCATCTTCTTCAAAACTGTAGCTTACAGCTTTTTGTGACTCTAATTATGCAACTTGTCCCATGTCACGTAATGTATAACTAGTTATTGTGTCAAGCTGGGGGACTCACTTGTATCATGGTTGACTAAAAAATAACCAACTGTATTGCGTTCTTCCATTGAAAGAGAGTATAAAGCAATGGTTTATACAGTTTGTGAGATTATCCGGCTTTTAGGGTTGTTTCAAGACCTGGGTGTGAATCTACCTCATCTAGTGTCTTTGCATTATGATAATGAAGTTGTCATGCATATAACTACCAACCCAACATTTCATCAGAGAATGAAGCATATTGAGGTTGATTATCATTTTATTAGGGAAAAGATTAAAAAAGGAATCATCAAGATTGAATATGTAAATACATGGGAACAACTTGCAGACCTTTTCACTAAAGCATTATATAGCCCACAACACCAACATCTTCTATCCAAACTTGGAGTATGCAATTTATACTCTTAGCTTGAAGAAGGTTGTTGAAGTATGTCATGTTGTGGGCCTATAAGCCTTGTATTGTTGCACCAATAAGTCCAGCCTCATTGCTTCTCATTCTTTTTGTACTTAAATTGTAGCTACATTTTATCATATTCTTTGAGAAGTGTGAATAGAAACTACACACGGTGCAATTTCAATATGCTCTCTATTATGCATCACATTGTGTTTCCTATGATCATGGATGCTGCACTTTAGCAACTTCTTTAAAGAGTCAAACTCCTCCTTATGTAATTATAAGTTGTTGGTAAAGTTGAAGAATGTGGGAGACAGGAGCCAACAAAGGAGTTAAAATCTTTCTTGTTAGAGCTTCCTAAGTTTAGCTTCAATTGTTGAAATCTTGCCGATCTTCAATATTCTTTCTTTTAGTGATTCAATTTCACAAGTAAACTTGTTCGAGGCCATCATAATAACCATGAATGAAGTTCAACGATTGCTTGAGGTGTAAAAGTGAGAGTTTAGAGAGAGAAAAAAAGCAAGAATCTAGCAAAGTGTTTCAAGCAAGATTAAATATTTGATTTTTGAAAGAGCAATCAGATGAGAAGAAAGCTTACTCTCTTTGCTACTATTTTATACACTCATATCTATTTCCTTCTATGGGAAGATGTCACTTACTATAGTTGTTCCAGGACTGCATGCCCAATCTCTATAGGGTTCTTCCCTGAATCTTGGGTTTCTTAAACTTTCCTTCTTGTCAACTATGATTCATATTTTCCAAAATTCTTAGGTGCAATCACTAGGTTATTTCTGGGATGGTAAATCCTTTGAGTTATGTAATTCTTGAGTCATGAACCACCAAACATGGACCATAGCTCCAACTATTCTCTAAGCAAGAAAGTTTGGTGTTAAAGAAATAACGACTTTCCTAGGCGTTATTCGTTTTCCATACTAGTTCTTTCTTGTCACTGTTTTTATTAATCCTCCATGATAATTCAACATCAGCCGAGAGGACGACATATGTTGTCCACATGAACAAGTCTCTTATGTCCAAAGCCTTTATCGACCATAAAAAATGGTCTTATATGATCCTTGGATATATACAATGTTAAGTCTAATGGGATCACGAAGCACTAACCCTTTTGTGTAACTTCGTTTCAGCTTGGTTAGCGTAGGAAGTAACCAAGTACAACAGGATATGACTGTCTCCAAGTACATAAGCAGAGCAGAGCAAGGTGATTTCAGGGACAACCTAGTTTGTTTGTGTTTTAGTATGGTTTGTAAGGTGATGAATAGCTTGTGACAATGCTAAGTCACGTCGTTGGCTTGCTTTTGGTTATCATTACTTAAGTTAGGGTGTAAGAAATATGTGTTTGTCTTTTTAAGTAATGAACTTTCTAGTTGCTGGTTTAACGACTTGACCAGTAGCTTTTCATTTAACCATTGATGTTTTAGTAAAACCTTCTTATGTGTGTAGAAATTTTGAATTCCTTGTCTCTAACCCTTTTGTCCATCAGTTGTTGAGTTCTCTAATCCTCTTGAAGTTCTGTTTCCATCCAACATCTTAGCAAAATCCACTACTTTTGTTGTTCTCTCCTGATGGGAACCAAAACTTTTAGAGAAGTCTAAAGGGTTTCTCTCAGCTTATGGTGAGACTACTCTTGTGCTTAATGACACTCATAAACCTAAAGTCATTTCCCTTAATTCATCCTCTAGCCTTTGGCTTGCAACAGATTATGATCAAAACGTTGTCATTGGTGTTTGGCCATAAAGCTTTAGCTTCAAAGAAAGGACATAGAGCATGAGAGGAAAGGGAAAATCTAAACCCTTTCTTTCTGTGATTATGCATATCAATCAATGTGATGGTTTCTCAAGAAATGAGAAGCTAAAAATCCAACTCCCATGCCAGGATTGTCCAAATTGATACCCTCTACATACCCTTGAAGCCTTGCTAAGGTGCCTACTAAAGAAAGATGAAAAACAGAATAACTGTGAGAAATGGATGCAATCTAGATGATGTTACAATTGCTTTACACTCAATTTATACAAAGAGGTCCCGTAGTTTACAAAGAAGTGAGAGAGAAAAATATCTAGAGTACTCCAAGACAGAGATTTGCAAAGATTTGTAATTATTGTACTGACTAACTTAAGCCCTAACATGTTTTCCAAGGTCATGCTTGCTTCTTGCTTTCTTTCATACGTCTGCTGCATTTTGTTTTTGCTTTAACGTTTCTTTGTCTTGTGACAGCAGTTTTGTTAATATTTTCAACACTTACAGGAGTCAGGCGTGTGCATTGGCTTGAGGTGGTTCTTAAGTTCAAAACTCAGCCATCATCATAGATGTCAGGAAGATTGTTTCAGACTTTTAAGCAAATACATTTGCTTAAAAGAAATACAATGATTTATTGGAACATCATTTCGCCATTAACAAGGTATAAAGCAGAGAATATGATCAAGACTGATCAAGGGTGAATTTAAACGGTCATTCGAGACTCTTATCTCAACCCCGAGCTCCACATCGCCTCCCGCACCAAAGTTCCTGGATTTTGCCAATCCGAGAAATGCGGGAATGAGGATGTGAATGGACCAGAGATTTAGGAGGTCTGGGAGCGGCTTTATGGAGAGAGTTGCGAATAAATGCCCTGGAGTTACAGGGTTTTGGGGGTTTGAATGAGAAGAATTGGTGGGAGGGTTTGGAACGGAAGAGAAAGTGAGGGCATAGTAGCGAAGAAGATGAAGAAGAAGATGAGAGTGAGGGCAAATCCATGGCGTTGTCTGAGAGAAGAAAGTGAAACCCCGAGTGCGCGAGGAAAGCGAGATGGGTTTGGAAACGACTTAAGGCTATTATTCCATTTTATTGGTGTACGTGCAAAGTAAGGTTATACATGTCATTAAATATATATGCAATTACAAAGAATAAATTAGTTGAATTAAAAGTAAAAATAAAAATGATTACTTATTAGATTGTTTCATCAAGGGAATTACCTTGATGAATATCCTTATAACCTCTTCAAAATTTATTATGTAGCTACTTTCTCAAGATATTAAATATGACAAAAAAATCACATTTCGTATAGTATTAGAGTTAATGGTTCAATTTCTTTTTTCACAAACCACAATAATATTTTGTAAATCTGTTTTTATCAACATAATTGATTTTGGAGAAATGTTTATCGTGCATATAACTAACATTAAACAAAAAATTACAAAAATCTACAATTCAAAGCAAAATCCCAATAAAGCATACTAAATACCATCTTGCCTAAAAATTTTACTTGAAAAAAATATAATGCTTGTAATCTCATTCCTAAATGTTTCTTGAATTGGAAAACATTGGATCCTTATAGTTCCCTACTCACTTTCCCCTAGTAGGCCAATTTGCAACAATAATGTTTAAAACATAAACAATCACAACATTGGGAAATAGTTAAGAAATGTGCATATTTAGCTTTTATGGAAATTTCAGCACATATATTACAGAAAACTAAAATACATCATGTAGAACTATAAAACGGAATCATGATTGTTCATATTCACCCATCACAGACCTTACCATTCATCAACAAATATGTTCTCTCCATTAATTTTCAGATTTTCATTGAAGTTAACTTCCTTCTTCCTTTTCCTTTTCTTCCTCCTCCTTTACCTCCTCCACTGCCTTCTCCTTTTCTTCCACTTCTTCTACTTCTATTTCTCCTTCCTCTTCCTCCTTGCTCCTTCCTCCTCAGCCTCCTTTTCTTGTTCTACTTCTCTCTCTTGTTCCTTTTCCTTCATCCCAACCCAAGGCTCTTCTATTTCTTCTTCTTTCTCTTTCTCCTCCTTCACCTTAACTTGAGGCTTTTCTCCTCCAAGACAATCAGAGTCATCCTTCTTGCTTTCGCCTTCTTCTTCTTGCTCCCCTTTCTCCTCATCCTTTTCTTCTCCAAGACAATTAGACTCAAACCTTGGATGAATATTTAATTTGCATTCCTTACAGTATAGGGCCACACCTTGAAAAGGCATGTTGCAAATATCACATGGAAAAGAATCTTCTATCTTTTGAACAAAAGTAAGAGAATGTTGATGATTTTTATTTTTACAAGTTTTTCCAAACTTAAGATATGGATATTGTCCAATAATACACTTAGCATGAGCAGTAAAATCACAAATTGCACAATAATAAAACCACTTCTTTCCATTTCTTTTTTGTTCACAAATTAGACAATAATCTTCTTCAAATTCATCTTCAACGGTATAAGTAAGTTTAAGAATATGCTTGTCATACCTATGAGTTGCTTCTGTTGGAAAGCTTGCACATCTATGACATATGGCAAAACGACAACGAGAGCATTTCAACAGTCCTACATCCCCACAACTTTCGCACGTCAGATCTCCGCTAGGTGTCAGCGAGAAGGAATGAGGGTGACACTCATGCCGAAACCTTTCTCGGACTATAGAACATTGGATGTCTAAGATAACCTCACCGCCTTTACTTTTCACTCTGTAACCGAATCCATGACGACGAAGATTACAGATTTTACATTCAAACGTGCCATCAAAGGAAGGTATACGTGACGTTAAGTTGAAAGTCAGTGGGCGCCATAAGGATCTAAAACTTTTCGGTAGTTGAGTGCAAAGATAATGAAGAAAAAAGTTACAATCTATGCAACTATAAAATGGGATGGTGATTAATTGCATACACCCCTCACAAACTCGATCATCCAAGGTCTCCTTATGGTTGAGAATCAAAGCATGTTGATGGCTAAAATGTTTGATCTCTGAAGGCAGACTTTTTTCTCTCACTTCAGAATTGATATCCTTGATTAAGCCATTTACAAATCCTTGACTAACCCATTGATTGATTTCCACGGGTGCTGAATCATCGAATGCTTTCCCGTCCGCCAAAGATCGATACTGTCTTGCACACATCAAGTGTGTAGCATAATTACATTGTTGGCAATAATATGCTGCATACTCTGTATTCAGCTTTAAGGAGCAGAGCCTACATACCTTGTCGGCCTGCTCGTTCACTTGGGGAACAGAATATGTAAGGACGAGAGAGTGAGGATGAAGTACGATTTTGATAGTGTCCGAAAACCAAGCACAATCGGTGTGAACCAAGAGATAACATATGCTGCATACGCATCTGAGGTCCTTGCCATCCTCGCCGCACAATTCGCAAGTGAACTGACTGTCTTTCAGGAATTGAACGAATGCGTGCTGGTGACCATCATCCTTATTTGCTGGCCGGCGAGAAGAACATTTAATGTGAAGGGAGAAATTACAGTCATTGCAAGCGTAAAACCAGCTCTTTCCGCAATCTTTACCGCAAGCACGACAGAAACGAATACGATTTGGTGGTGTAATTTCAAGGGAGTGGAATGGGTGCAAGGGATGTTCCATCTTTTTGGGTAGGTTCCCGCATGATTTATGGCAGTGAAAGTAGCATAAGCATTTAAGGTAAGGAATGGATGATCGTTCCCCACATCTCATACAAATTGCTTCTTTCTCTCCATCAATTTTCAGATCTTCGACAGAGATAAATTCATGGTCGTGGTCGGGATCTGTGCTCTCCATCACCTTCCGCAATTCCTCCATTCTGTCTCTGATGCGCACTCACAACGCAAAGGCTGGAATTGATAGAACAGTTTATCAATCAAATTCTCTCCCACTCTCACGTATAGATTTGTTTCTCTGCGCTTTGAAAGACTGTCGTCGTTCTGGGTTTTGTTCGTCGTGAAGACCAGGGTGCCAGATTTTTGGGGCAACAACAGCAAGAGAGAATCCGACAAATGAAGAAAGATGTTTATATCTAGTTTCTCTCTCTCTTCTTCTCCTTCTCTCACTCTTCTCTGAAAAACACGGCAACAACACTTTATATTTATTGCTCCGTTCCAGGGTCGGAGACTGGCTCTCTTAGATCTTTGGTTTAGCAAACAAAAATGGGTCTCGATTTGACACTACATTAAAACTTATCAGGATTTTATGTAATTTATTGTGACTTGAAGCACACGAAAGTATTATAGTTAATTTAATTTTTCCCAGTTAAAATTTTCCCAACGCTTTAAAAGTAATTACAATAAATTTGAAGAAAAAAGGTGATTGCTAGAATTAATCAAAGTATAGCAGGTACGTTAGGAAATTTTGTTGCCTACCCTGAAATTTTGGTGGGATAAACAAAAGCATAACATATTTTCTTGTTAACTTAATTTAATGGAGAAAATCTAGATTGTCTTCCCAATTTGCGTGTATGCCTTTTTCAAGAATGTTAATTTGCAAAAAAAAAAATCTCTTTCTTTTTATTTATTGTCCCTATCAAGGCAAAATTTATTTCAAGATACTTATAGAAACTTAAATGAGTTTGGTAGCAATGCTCGGCATCTTTTCAGACACATGGGGTAGGACGAAAATTAGTAGATCATTAAAATTTGTAAGCACTGCCTTTTCACAACTGTCAAATTTCTTTCTTCATACATACCAAAGAATTAAAAGTAAAGCTCTTTTTTTTCTTCCATTTTCCTTGTCAATGCATACTTTCTTTCCAAAACATATACATTAAACTCTAAACTTCCAAATATAGTATTGAATTTAGATTAATCTATTGTAACCCCATTTAGCTTTGAATATTTTTTAGTATATTTTGGTGAGTACTAATGTTATTTTGAATTCAATGTATACTTAATATGTGAGAAGTATTCAAAATAAAAATCTCATGTTAAAAATATACAAATTCAAAGTAATGTGAAAATATAGAAACTTTTTGCCCCACTTAGAAACTAAGTTTAGGTTCAATTTTAGATTTACTAATAGTTACTATTTCTTAGCCTTATTGCTATAGTAAAATTTATCATTGTACCCTTTATATTTTTTAAAATAAAACTTAATTCTTTATTAAAGTTTATTTTTACATTCAATTTGGTAATCATGACAAATAAACATATAAAAAGCAGAAGATGTGACTTGGTGGTGATGTTACCATGACAAATAAATGAATAGACTTGGCTCTCTCTAACTCAAAAGTAATCATCAGAGACCCACTGGACACCAAGTCAATTGCATAATTCACCTAACATAACAAATATTTCAAGCAGCCAGGTTGTCGCCGGCACTACGCAACTATATATGACCTTAAAAGTCAAAAAGTAAGAATTGTTCCTCGGTAGGCCCGCGTCTCAAAACCTAGCACCAATTTAGATCAATTACTCTTAGTTGGGCGAGAAAATTCAGCTTGCATCATAAACTTTGCAGTTTAAACGTAAACATTAAAGAAATACAATACACCAATCAAGATGTTAAAAATGCTATAAATTTGTTTCATATTATCTAAATTATTTTATTAAAATAAATATATATCTCATAATTTTTTTCAATATAATATCATAATTTAAGTTTAAATATAAATCTCACAATACCTGTATTTTTTTTTCCATATCCTAGTCTCATCACTAATGAACAAGTCATTTTTATATGGTCATATGTGTTTTAAGCTATCAAATATTATTAATTTCTTAACTTAATATCCTTTTACATTTTCATTTTTATTAATAATTGAACCTAACTAAGAAATTAAATCAAATTAAACAAGTCAATTGCCTAATCAAAAAATAAGACTAAGAACTTATGACACCATATAGTTTCCCAATGGCATAGTGTTACGGTTTGTAATTTTAAACTTTATTAAAAAATTTACAAAAATTCTTCACTTTGCTAACGATAATTCAAGTATTTGGAGCTTTTAAAGTATAGATATGGTATAATCCCACTGTAAATAGTACGTACAAAGTTTCTCTTTGTTCTTAAGAAAATGAGATGAGGCATTAAAAATACTTACCTTGAAACTCATAAATTACATATCATATGATTGGGGATTTAAACTCTATATTATTAAACTTTTTGTTAGCATAATATTTTTCCTTTTGAATGACATATTGAATGCTAGGGTACTCTTTTACATGTGGACGAGTTACTTTGTGGTACTTTACTCAAGATATCTTTTCAAAGGAGACTTATTGTCCCCTGTGCACTGGTCCAGAAGCTTCGTTCTTGTAATGGAAAAACTAAAGTAAATTTGTTTGTATGTAGCTCCTTTTTATATCCTGTCTCTATCAGTACTACACTAACAATTTGTTTTACTTTATCAAAGGGTGGTAATTGAAAAATCATATTCTTGAAAACAAATTATTAATGGTTCATTAAGTGTTAAATGACATTTAAGAACATATAAGAGATCAATCAACAAGAATTGGGTTGATTCTACCAATTGCGGCTAAACAAATCATCTATTCATACTTGCTTAAGGAATATTCTCAACGTGAGGTTCACAACATATACAAACAAAAAGGACTGAAAGACTTGGTTTTAAACTCATTAGAACATAAAACTCAAAACAACAAATGACACATCCCCTCGAGCTATAGGTTTGTATTAATAAATAACTTCAAGCTTAGACAAAAATACTAATAGTGTTTGTTACCCAAAGCCCCAATAAATAGTTCAGTTGATTATTGCTTTGTATGTATGCATTAAGTTTGAAGAATGCCTTTCTATAGTTTCTTTCTCACAAAGTGTTAACTCAACCCTACGTGACTCCTCAAAAGATGCCTTAAGGGAAGTGTAAAACCACCCATTAATAAGGCCATAGAATAGAGCATCCAATTCTAGTGTGGGATGACAAGATGGTTCCTAACATGTCATCTCTCTGTGTAGGACAAATCCAACAAGTTTATGGAGAAGGCCTGGGGGAGAAGGCACCCAAAAGGTCATCCAACAAGTTTATGGAGAAGGCCTGGGGGAGAAGGCACCCAAAAGGTCATAGAAGGGGGAAAGAACCTAACTTGCTTTAATACCTAGAAGATGACTTAAAGGGAGTGCATAACCACCCATTAATAGGGCCAAAGAATGGGGCTTCCACTTTTGGTGTTGCATGATGGGACCATTCCCAACACAAAGTTACAATTCAGTGCAATGTACGTTGTCCATTGATTAAAGATTAAGTTTGCAACTATATGATGACTACCTCATTATCACAGTACAAGCAAACTAGATGTGGCATAATAAACTCCAAGATCCTTGAAAACACTAGTGAGCTAGAGAATCTTGCAAATTGTGTATGCCATTGCTCTATATTTTAATTTTACTAATGATCTAGAGATGGTTATTTCTTTGTTAGCTAAAAGATGAGAGAATCATGCAACTTCACACAATATCCCATGACACGAATGGTGAAACATAGGACAAGCTACATAATTAGAATCACGATAAGTTATTAGTTCTAAAATGGATGAAGAAGATAAAAATATCCCAAGCTAAGGGATTCCTTGATGTACTTGGCTACCTTCATAGTTGCATCAATGTGAGAGCATTTAAGAGCATGATTAAATTGACTAAGATACTATATCAAAAACTAAGATCTAGTCTTATATTTATTAGGTAGTTCAATCCCCCAATAAACCTTTTAAATGAGGCTCCACTAATTGAAGCATAATCATCTTTCTTTTTTAGTTCTCTTTCATCATATTTAGGAGTTGTGAGCTTTAAGTTCTCTTCTATGGGAGTAATTGTAGGCTTTGAGCTAGCAAGCCAACTTTAGAAACTACCTCCAATGTGTACTTGTGTTTGCTAAGGTAGATGCTTCCTAGTGAGTGAGCTATTTTGATGCCCAAGAAATACTTGTATTGACCCAGATCTTTCATATAAAAATTTAAATTCAAGTACCTTTTGATCTCTAAGATGGAGGTAGAATCATTCTCAATAATAAGAATATCATTAACATAAATTGACCCATACCTCTTAAATCTCTAGCCCTTGGCTTGGGCTTTGAAACCCAGTAACGGGAGCAGCCGCATCTTACTTTCAGAGTCTTTTGTGGGCCTTCGGAAACCCAAGGCTTGGAGTGCCTTAGCTCGTGCCTTAGCTCCCATTTTCCTCTGGCAATTGGTTTTAGTTAACCCCCAACTACTGGTTTTACTCAAGTTCAAAGGAAAGCTGGGGATTTTGCAAATGGGCGCCTTGCCATTTTAGGAGAGAGCTATGCTACGGCGACTGTGAATTAAATGGATGGATTATACCGAGAAACAGCCACATGCACGAGGTCAAATTAAATAGCGGTCCACCTCATTCTAGTTTCTGTTCATGGAGGACAGCTTTACCCTGATGATGTCACGATTATTCAGGTAAAGATGACAACTTTTAATTGATAATAAGAGGTTGGTGGTTGATCTTAAATGACATAAATATCTTAAACACTAACTCTAAAACTGATTAAAATTTTTGTCCAGTTGAATGTTATGGACGGTTTGGGTCTCTCATGGTGTTCTACCTACGGTAGTTGGATGGGCAGTAAGTCTTTATTTATTACCTATATATGTAATGCCCACATGCAGTCATGTTTAGACTTTTTTCTAGTCTGTAAAGCATCTTGCTTTAAATGGTGAGAAGTGCATACACTTTACTACATAATGGACTATAATAACCAATATTTAACTTATATATACGCAATGTATAACCTCTTATTGTTATTATTCAATTACTACAAAAAGTTGACGCTGAATGGCAGACAAATACCTGTGCCATCTAATTTCAATGCAGTTTACCATATTTAATGGAGGAAATGCAGCCCTTCCTAAATTGTATGACATATTGAGGAAAATTGATGTCCAACTAGCGACGAGTGACCAAAATAATCTTCTTAAAATTGTAGTATGTTTTCATAAGTTCTATAGGTCCTTGAACTTTGCCTATATAACAAATGGAGAACTATATTTTTAGTTTTAACAGTTTAAATCTAGAGCTTTATTGAGGTGAAAAATATGTCATTTTATCTTTCATAGAAAACTGACACAGAAGGAATTGTGTGGCATCTACCTCCATCGTGACAAGCATTTTGTTCCTAGGCACTATTGCAAGCGGCTGTTCACAATCGAGGAAGTTTGGTTGGAGGAAGAGGATGATTCAAATGCAGAAATGGAGGAAAAATCAGATGAAACAATGACGGAGAGACAGTTCCAAAAATTTGAATGTTGAGGATAGTGAAGGTGATTAGTAAGTTAGGGTGGAAGGATCAACCAGTGACAATTTTGGTGGATTCAAAGAGCACACGTAATTTTATTCAACCCTAAATGATAAAGTGAACTGGGTTACTAATCAACAGGAAGGTGAAATTTGACATGATAGTCGTGAAGGGAGAAAGAATACACTATAAAGGGTGATGTAGAAAGATTGAAGTTTTACAACAATGGACACGAACTCAATAGCTAAAAACTTTCAGAAAGGTATTGCGAGATTTTGCTAATCTCAAAATATCATTTGAAGTAGATGGAAAGAAAATCAAATTACAAGTAATGGATGGGAAAGGATTTGACAAGGAGCGAGCAAAAAGTTCTATTTCGCATGTAGGTGGTGTTGGTAGAAGCTAGTGACCACAACGATGTGATATAAATAGATTGCTAGAAAAGTTTGAAGAGAGATTCTTTGAGCTAAGGGAAGCTTTCCATGCTGTGGAGGACCAAATCAAACCACAAGAAGGGCAAAATAAGAAAAATTGCGCCGAAAGCAAATTCAAAATTAACAGATAAGAGTTAAAGGTAGCAATGAGCCGGATGAAGTGTTTCTAGAAGCCAAGCTAACAAAAGAATTAAGATTCAAATGTAGGCTGATTGGATGTTAATTTAAATGGATATTTTGTTGTTAATGGCTGGGATAAATAGTTAGAATTATTTACTTAGATTGAGATTATATGCTAGTTTGGAATTTTTTATTTCAAACGCAATTTAGCACTGTAAATATCAGGCTAATAATATATAAAAATATCCTTTGAATTAAATAAATCCCCCCAAAGTTGGAAGCACTAGTAGGTGTTCTTACTCTAGACATTCTAAATAATTCCCAAGGCATTCTTTCTTTAAAGAAAAGGCCATAATTTGCATATGTGAAATTCCACTGTACAAGGATCCAAGAGGTTTAAATTTTGAATCGATTCTGATCATTTCATCCAACCTCAAAGGACCGCCACCAAATCTATTGCATATGCACGTGATACTCGGGAACGAAGGCCCCAGGGGTGTAGGGTTTTGGGGGCTTGAATGAGCAGAACCAGTGAGAAGTAAGAGCGTAGTAGAAAAGAAGATGAAGAAGAGGATGAGACCGAGAACAAATCCATGGCGTTGTGCGAAGTAAGGCTATTCATGTCATTAAATTTATATGTACTTATCAAAAAAGTTATAATAAAACTTATTACTTATTAGTAATTCTCCAGCCATAATGTTGTCTGAAAAATTAGCCACCTATCATGTGCCATCGTTCTATTTTATATTTAGTATTTGAGCATAATTTATTGGACTACTATTATAATCTATAATATTTGAATTTATTTTTATTTTCGTAATTACTATTTCATTATCAATAATTGCCTAAAATTAGTGATAAAGATTCCTATAATTATGTAAACTTAGCACTCAATGTTAAGTCTCATATATGTAAATATAATGCTTTAAAAGATGGTTTATAAAGGCATGAGTTCATTCACATAATATCTTTGAGTGTCAAGTTAAATATAGGTCTCTTTTTATATATTTTTTAACCTAGTATCAAAACCAAGATTAAGAGTAGCACCTTATTATTCATGAGTAAAAATTACCATAAAAAATATTTCCTCATAAAAAAGTTTTTTTTTTCATATTGAGAGTGAGGGATGTGCTAAATTATATTTGTAATTATAATTGCACACTTGATTTGGGTTTGATTTATGATGAAGCTATGCAAGATTATCTTAATCTATTATGTTTTTTGAACTTTAGCAACGATCAATTCATGACCATTGCTCGATCAACAATTTTTCCCTTGTCTTTGGCCTAATAGATTTAGCTATCCTTTATAACCTCATTTTTAAAAAATGTAATAATAATAAGTATGAGTTATACATTAAAAAGATACAATCTTTATGTAATGCTTATATGTAGAAATATTCTAGTAATTGAACTAACTCTTGCATTTGACTTTAGGCTTTATAATATAATATTATAGCCCAAGCAAATGAGCGTGCAGCACAAGCACAACTAAATCAAGCCAGATTCTATGCATGTCCCGTTAATAATTTAGGAATAATTTGGCCACTTTTTCTTCATCGTGCACTGTTTTCTTGGTTTACGTTGACAGGAGACGGATTTAGGTACATGAGTTGCTTAGACTCACCAGGGACTTCTTTGAATGCAAATTCTGGTGTAGACAAAGACTTGACCCAAGCTATTCCCCGAAAGCTGAAGATGCACTGTTTCACCGGCACAAGCAGCTTAAACGCACTATTATTCTCACAGCTTTATTGGTAAACTCGATCCCTTCTCTCTTTCTGTGTATCGTGCATTTTCATGGTGTTCATGGCAGGGCCATTCCTTCCTCTAGTTTTGTGTCTCATTTTAATGCTGTCATCATGCATGCTTCAATCGGCCCGAAGTTCCAGCAGCTTTACTGATCAACCAGCTCTTTTTGCCTTCAAGTCCAAAATAAGTTCCGGGCCAAACGAAACTATCTTGGCTGGCAACTGGTCCACGGGAACGAACTTGTGCAGTTGGATAGGGGTCTCCTGTAGCCAACGCAGGCAAAGAGTGACAGCTTTGAACCTTTCTGACATGGGTCTCCGAGGCACCATTTCTCCTGAGATTGGTAACCTCTCCTTCCTGGTCTCCCTTGATCTTTCTAACAACAACTTCTTTGATATTATTCCGCCTGAGATCAGTCATCTCCGTCGATTAAGAAGGCTCCGGCTGTCATCCAACTTATTGGAAGGTAGCATTCCACCAACAGTGCATAATTGGCAGAAGCTGCAAGAAATAGATCTTAGCTCAAACCTTCTTACTGGTCCACTTCCGTTTGCCATATTTAACATATCTTCTTTGACCAAAATCAATCTATCCTTAAATCACTTGGCAGGAACTCTTCCAATGGATCTTTGCCGCCACTGTCCTAATCTTCAAAGATGAATCACTGTAGAGAACTTGAATACTTACATCTACCAAAAAATATATTTGATGGGAATATTCCAGAAGGTTTTGGTAGTTTGGGAAAGCTTGAAAGCCTAAACCTTGGAAAGAATATGTTGACTAGTAATATACCTGCTGCCTTAGGTAATTTGTCTAGGCTATATGAGTTGGGAACTGACATTAACAACATCAATGGAAGCATTCCGACTGATCTATGGCTTCTTCCGAATATATGATACTGGAGCTTGAAGGGAACCAACTCAAAGGTGCAATACCTAAACAAATTTTCAGTACTTCCTCTCTAATGGCATTCTTTGTGGTGTATAATTCCTTCACCAGGAATCTTCCATCAGATATAGGGTTTTCTGCCCCAATCTATATTATTTTATCATTTATGCCAATAAAATTAGTGGTCGGATTCCATTGCGTCTTTCAAACTGTTCCAATCTTGTCGACGTAGGCCTTAGTGGAAACTTGTTCTCTGGACTAGTGCCCAAAAGTCTTGAAAAGTTGCAGTATCTAGAAAAACTTTTTCTAAATGATAATCAGCTAAAAGAGGATCCCAGATATCAGAATTATAGTTTCCTTTCATCTTTATCTAATTCTAGCTCTTTGAAAGAATTGTGGATAGGTTACAATCCCTTGAATATTACACTTTCAGATTCCATTGGAAACTAAGCACCATTTTGCTGCTGAAAGCCAAATATAAGGTCACCTCCCTTTGGGAATTGGTTCCTTGAAAGGCTTGGCATTACTTGATTTGGGCAATAACAGCTTACATGAAGACATACCGTCAACATTTGCAAGATTGAAGAACCTCAAAAGGTTGTATCTTGAGAACAACAATATTGAAGGATTCATTCCAGAAGTCTTGTGTCAGCTAAGGAATCTAGGAGAGTTAGATCTATCAAATAACAAAATCTCTGGATCCATCCTAAATTGCACTGGAAATCTTAGTCATTTGCAAAAGCTAAACCTCAATTCCAACAAACTGGAATCATCAATACCATTAGGTTTATGGGGCCTTGAAAGCATATTGTCCTTGGATCTGTCAATGAATTCCCTTGGTGGATATTTGTCCCCAAACATGAAAAGTTCAGAGACAATTGAACAGGTAAATTTGTCTCGAAACAAACTTACTGGAGATGTTTCGAGAATCTTTGGAGCCTTTGAGAGTCTAAGCTATCTTGACATGTCCATCAACTCATTTCAAGGAGACATTCCAGTGTCATTTGGGAGCTTAAAAGGATTGGATATGTCTAATGGGATCACGGTGCACTAACCATTTGGTGTAACTTGGTTTCAGCTTGGTTAGTGCAGGAAGCAACCAAGTACAACGGGATACGCGTCTCTCTAAGTACATAAGCAGAGTAAAGCAAAGCAAAGTAGGGTGATTTCAGGGACAACCTAGTTTGTTTCTGTTTTAGTATGGTCTCTAAGGTGATGAATAGCTTTTGACAATGCTAAGTCACGTCCTTGGCTTGCTTTTGGCTATCATTACTTAACTTAGGGTGCAAGAAATCTGTGTTTTTCTTTTCAAATAGGAAACTTTCTAAGTGGTTTAATGACTTGAAAGACTAGTAGCTTTTCATTTAACCATTGTTGTTTTAGTAAAAGCTTCTTATGAGTGTTCAAACTCAGTAAATTCCTTAACTCTAACCCTTTCATCTATCAGTTGTTCGGTTCTCTAATCCTCTTAATGTTCTGTTTCCATCCAGCATCTTAGCAAAACCTAGTACTCTATTGGTCTCTCTTGAGGGGAATCAAAACTTTTAGAGAAGTTTCAAAGGTTTCTCTTAGCTTATGGTGAGACTACTCTTGTGCTTGATGACACTTGTACACCTGGAGTCCTTTCCCTTAATTCATCCTTTGGCCTTTGGCTTGCAGCAGATTATGGTCAAAATGTTGTCATTGGTGTTTGGCCAGAAAGCTTTAGCTTCAAAGAAAGGACATGGAGCATGTGAGGAAGGGGAAACTCTAAACCCCTTCTTTCTGTAATTATGCATATCAATCAATGTGATGGTTTCTCAGGAAATAAGAAGCTAAAAATCCAACTCCCGTGCTAGGATTGTTCAAATTGATGCCCTCTACTTACCCTTGAAGCTTTGCTCAGGTGCCTACAGGAGTTAGCCCCGTGCATTGGGTCGAGGTGGTTCATAAGTTCAAAACTTAGCCATCATCAGAGATCTCATGAAGATTATTTCAGACTTTTAAGCAATACATTTGCTTAAAAGAAACACAATGGTTTATTGGAACATCATTTCGCCAATAACAAGGTATAAAGCAGAGAATATGATCAAGATTGATCAAGGGTGAATTTAAACGGTTATTAAAGACTCTTATCTGAACCCCGAGCTCCACATCGCCTCCCGCACCAAAGTTCCTGGATTGTGCCAATCCGAGAAATACGGTATTGAGGATGCGAATGGACCAGAGATTTAGGAGGTCTGGGAACGGCTTTATGGAGAGAGTTGCGAATAAATACCCGGAGTTGCAGGGTTTTGGGGGCTTAAATGAGGGGAATTGATGGGAGGGTTTGGAACTGAAGAGAAAGTGAGGGCATAGTAACGAAGAAGAAGAAGAAGATGAGAGGGAGGGCAAATCCATGGCGTCGTCTGAGAGAAGAAAGCGAAACCCAGACTGTGAGAGGAAAGCGAGATGGGTTTGGAAACGACTTAAGGTTATCAATCCATTTTATTCGTGTACGCGCAAAGTAAGGTTATTCGTGTCATTAAATTTATATGCAATTATAAAGAATAAATTAGCTGAATTAAAAGTAAAAATAAATATGATTACTTATTAGATTGTTTCATCAAGTGATTACCTTGATGTTTATCCTTATAAGCTCTTCAAATTTTATTATGTAGCTACTTTCTCAAGATATTAAATATGACCAAAAAAAAAATTACATTTTTTATAATATTAGAGTTAATGGTTCAATTTTTTTTTACAAACCACACAATGATATTTTTTTAAATGTGTTTTTATCAACATAATTGAGGTCAGAGAAATTTTTATCATGCTTATAACTAACATTAAACAAAGAACTACAAAAATCTACAATTTGCAGCAAAATCTCAATGAAGCATACCAAATACCATCTTCCCTAGAATTTTTACTTGAAGAAAATACAATGCTTGTAATCTCATTTCGAAATGTTTCTTGAATTAGAAAACATTGGATCCTCACAATTCCATACTCACTTTCCCCCCGTAGGCCAATTCACCACAATAATGTTTAAAACGTAAACACTAATCATAACATGGGGAAATAGTTAAGAAATGTACATATTTAGCTTTTATGGGAATTTCAGCACATATATTGCAAAAAACTAAAATACATCATATAGAACTGTAAAACAAAATCATGATTGTTCATATTCATCCATCACATACCTTACCATTCATCAACAAATTTGTTCTCTTCATTAATTTTCAGATTTTCATTGAAGTTCACTTCCTTCTTCCTTTTCCTCTTCTTCCTCCTCCTTTACCTCCTCAACTCTTCTCCTTTTCTTCCACTTCTTCTACTTTCATTTCTCCTTCCTCTTCCTCTTCCTCCTTTACCTCATCGTGAGGCTCTTCTCTTCGAAGACAATCAAACTCTTCCCTCTTCCTCCTTCCTCCTCGGCCTCCTTTTCTTGTTCTACTTCTCTCTCTTGTTCCTTCTCTTTGACCCCAACCCAAGGCTCTTCTTCTTCTTCTTCTTCTTCTTTCTCTTTCTCCTCCTTCACCTTAACTTGAGGCTCTTCTCCTCCAAGACAATCAGAGTCTTCCTTCTTGCTTTCGCCTTCTTCTTGCTTCTCCTCCTCCTCATCCTTTTCTTCTCCAAGACAATTAGACTCAAACCTTGGATGAAAATTTAGTTTGCATTCCTTACAATGTAGGGCCACACCCTTAAAAGATATGTTGCAAACATGGCATGGAGAAGAATCTTTTGTCTTTTGAATAAAAGTAAGAGGATGTTGATGATTTTGATCTTTATAAGTTTTACCAAACTTAAGAAATGAAAATTTTTCAATAACACATTTGGGACGAGCACTAAAATCACAAATTGCACAATAATAAAACCACTTCTTTTGAATTTCTTTTTTTTTTTCACAAATTAGACAATAATCTTTTTCAAATTAATCTTCAATGGTCTAATTAAGTTTGAGGATATGCTTGTCGTACCTGTGAGTTGCTTCTATTGGAAAACTTGCACATCTATGACATATGGCAAAACTACAGCGAAAGCATTTCAAAAGTCCCGAATTCCCACAACTTTTGCACGTCAGATATTCGCCCACTGTCGGGAAGAAGGAATGTGGGTGACACTCGTGTCGAAACCTTTCTTGGACTATAGCACATTGGATGTCTGAGATACATTTATCGTCTTCACTTCCCCATGTATAAGCGAATCCATGACGATGACAATGACAGAAATAACATTTGAACGTGCCATCGGAGGAAGGTACATGAGACATCAAGTCGAAAGTCGTCAGGACTCTAGAGAATGTAAAACGTCTCGGTAGTTGAGTGCAAAGATAATGAAGAAAAAAGTTACAGTCTATGCAACTATATAAAGGAATAGTGATTAATTGCATACACCCCTCACAGACTTGATCATCCAAGGTCTCCTTATTGTTGAGAATCAAAGCATGTTGATGGCTAAAATGTTGGATCTTTGGAGGCAGACTTCTTTCTCTCACTTCAGAATTGATATCCTTGATTAAGCCATCTACAAATCCTTGACTAAACCATTGATTGATTTCCATGGGCACTGAATCATCGAATGATTTCCCGTCCTCAAAAAGTTGATACTCTTTTGCACACATCAAGTGTGTAGCATAATTACATTGTTGGCAATAATAGGCTGCATACTCGGTATTCAGCTTTAAAGAGCAGAGCTTACATACTGTGGCGGCCTGCTCCTTCACTTGGGGAACAGAATATGTGAGGACGAGAGAGTGAGGATGAAGTAAGATTTTGATAGTGTCCAAAAACCAAGCACAGCCGGCGTGAACCAAGAGATAACATTTGCTGCTCACACATCTGAGGTCCTTGCCATCCTCGCCGCACAATTCGCAAGTGAACTGACTGTCTTTCAGGAATTGAACGAATGCGTGCTGGTGACCATCATCCTTATTTGCTGGCTGGCGAGTGGAACATTTAATGTGAAGGGAGAAATTGCAGTCATTGCAAGCGTAAGAGAAGCTGTTTCCGCAATCTTTACCGCAAGCATGACAGAAACGAGTACGATTTGGTTCTGTCCTATTAAGGGAGTGGATTGGGTGCAAGGGATGTTCTGTCTCTCTAGGTAGGTTCCAGCATGATTCATGGCCGTGGCAGTTGCATAAGGAGCATTTAAGGTAGGGAATGGATGATGGTTCCTCGCATATCATACAAATTGCTTCTTTCTCTCCATCAATTTTCAGATATTCGACAGAGATAAATTCATGGTCGAGGTCGGGATCTGTGCTCTCCATCACCTGCCGCAATTCCTCCATTCTGTCTCTGATGCGCACTCACAACGCAAAGGCTGGAATTGATAGAACAACTTATCAATCAAACTCTCTCCCTTTCTCACGTATGGATTTCTTTCTCTGCGCTTTGAAAGGCTGTCGTCCTTCTGGCTTTTGCTCGTGATGAAGACAAAGGTGCCAGATTTTTGGGGCAACAACAGCAAGAAAGAATGAGACAAATGAAGAAAGATGTTTATATCTGGTTTCTCTCTTTCTTCTTCTCTTTCTCTCATTCTTCTCAGAAAAACACAGCAACAACACTTTCTACTCTCTCTCACGGCAGATTTGAGAGGCTGATTATATTTATTGCTCCGTTCCAGGGTCGGAGACTGGTTCTCTTAGATCTTTGGCTTGGCAAAGAAAAACGGATCCCGATTTGAAGCCACACAAAAATTATCAGGATTTTATGTAATTTATTTTAAGTGTACGAAAATATTATAGTTAATTTTATTTTTCTTGAAGAAAGAAAAGTGATTGCTAGATTTACTCATAACTATCAATCTTTTCTAGTTCACTTAATTTAATGGAGAAAACCTAGATTGTCTTTCAAATTTGTGCATGCGCCTTTTTCAAGGATGCCAAAATTTGAACAAAATCTCTTTTTCTTTATTCATTGTCCCTATCAACGCAAAATTTATTTCAATATACTTATAGAAATCTCTTTTTCTTTTCAGACACGTGGAGTAGGGCAAAAATTAGTGGATCATTAACATTTGTAACCACTACTTTTTCACAATAGTCAAATCACTTTCTTCATACACACCAAAAAATTGAAAGTGAAAGCTCAAAACTGGGAAGAAAAGCACGTGTTATACATGTTGAGAACGACCTAGTCGGCTGAGGGTACGTTCGAAATTCCACCCCCTCCGCAAGGGGGCCACGGTAATTCCACCTCCAGATTCCGTTTCGTGTCGTTACAGAGTGTCCGTTTCTTCGTCTCTTTCTTATTCTTTCCAAACTTTCGTTAAATAAAAAGTGGAGAATAATATAACGGTTGTTATTGACTCTACAGTTTTTCGGGCAGGGCAGTGCTACACAGCTGTCAGACGTTTGGGCAGGTACCGACGTGTACGGGCATTGCCCGCTGAATTTCCCCCTTTTTTATATTTTATTTATGCTTTTTTTTTTCTAAAGACTTCTTCTCTGCATCATTTTTTAAAATTTCAACTCTGCCATTTCTATTCATATTCAGCGTCCTTAAAACGTAAGTGGTCGGACAAAAGTTGGTGGGTCATCAAACTTGGCATGCCGGCCTATTTCATAGATGTCAAAAAGTAAAGTCTCTTTCCAATTACCTTTCCTTTCGTCCTCGTCACTGCTAATTTTATTTCAAGATATATTTTTTATTTAGTTTCATCTGTGTAGCTAGGAATAATCTGCGCCTTTCGAGGCACCGACAAAAATTATTGGGTTATATCCACTATTTCATATATGTCCAAATCGAGTAAATCTCTCTTTTGACCCTAAAATATTCCAATCCTTGCAAACCCACGCCAATAGTCTTGTCATTGTGACATCTTGCAGTGCGTGGTCTCACAAATAATTAAACATCTCATCACTACAACAGATAAATAAATATACTTGGCTCTTTCTAACTCAAAAGTAATCATCAGAAACCCAGTGGACACCAAGTCAATTGCACAATTCACCTAACATAACAAATATTTCAAGCAGCCAGGTTGTCGCCGGCACTACGCAATTATACATGACCTTAAAAGTCATAAAGTAAGAAATGTTCCTCTGTAGGCCCACATCTCAAAACCTAGCACCAATTTAGATCAATTACTCTTAGTTGGGCGAGAAAATTCAGCTTGCAGTTTAAACTTAAACATCGAAGAAATACAGTACACCAATCAAGATGTTAAAAATGCTATAATTTCGTTTCATTTATTTAAATTATTTTATTAAAATAAATATATATCTCATAAATTTTTTCAATATAATATCATAATTTAGTTTAAATATAAACCTCACAATACCTATAATTTTTGTCCATCTCCTATTCTCATCACAAATGAATGAGTCATCTTATATGATCATGTGTTTTATGCTATCCAATATTATTAATTTCTTAACTTAATGTCCTTTTACATTTTCATTTTTATTAATAATTGAACCTAACAGAGAAATTAAATCAAATTAAACAAGTCAGCTGCCTAATTCACCTAAAACAATAACAATAAGAAAATATATTTTCTAACAAAAACACTCAATCATGAACTTTGTTCAAACTAAGATCCACTGGGAAGTAGAACGAGTTAAGTAAAATGATTAAGCATTTAAGATTTATAGACATAGTCGTCTTTAGTGATGTTTTTCAAAACGATGAATAACGTAACATGAACCATTGTACAAATAAAGTGCCCAATAGCGTAATGTCCAGTTCAATAATGTGAACGACAAAAAATAAGACTAAGAACTTATGACACTGGGGCGGGGGCCCCGGCTCAAGTGGTTAAAGACACTTGAGTCAAACCCTGACTGGTGAGTCCACCCGGTCGTGGGTTCGAACCCCGTCCCTCCCCCTTCCCTGGGTGTGTGCGTTTATAAATAAAAAATTAAAAAAAAAAAAAGAAGAAGAACTTATGACACTATATAGCTTCCCAATGGAATAGATACACGATTTGTAATTTTAAACTTCATTAGAAAATTTACAAAAATCCTTCACTTTGCTAAGTATAATTCAAGTATTCGGAGCTTTAAAGGTATTGATATAGTATAATCCTGCCATTAATGGTATGTACAAAGTTTCTCTTTGTTCTTAACAAAATGAGATAAGGCATTAAAAATTCTTACCTTGAAAGTCATAAATTACATATCATATGATTTGTATTTGAACTCTATATTATTAAACTTTTTGTTAGCATAATATTTTTCCTTTTAAATGACATATTAAATGCTATGGTACTCTTTTATACGTGGATGAGTTACTTTGTTGTATTTTTACTCAAGATGTTTTCTCAAAAGAGACTTGTTGTCCCCATATACGGTTCTGTTTCCTTAAGTTTAAAGTTGAATTTATTTTCTCTCATATAATTTTGAGCTCAAATGACTCTCAGGAAAGATAAGTGGAGAATAAGGTCAAGTAAACTATGAAATTAGCTAGGAAACAAACTCCCTAAGATATAAAATTAACAAATAGCAATATGTGAAAGCCAAGATATACAGGTGAGAGAGAAATATTGAGATGCCAAGTTATAGAATTGTGATCCATTTGAACAGCAAAATCAATGGTTCAGATAGTATCAAAAAAAAGAAACATACTTCAGTTTCACTTATTAGCTTACCATTAACTTATTTCTCATCATCAAAGCAGTAGTCTCTACAAATTTCATGTAGATTTTATCAGTCATTTTCTCAAGAAACTCTTAAGAATTGCAATCATATCAGTTTATAAAAAATAAAAAATACAAAGAGAGTAACGACAATAATTAATGGGTGTGGAAGGCTATAAGCCATCCTCTGTTTCAGCGAAGATGGCTGGCATTATTAGTGTGGAGACGGGACAAACACGATACCCATCTTGCCTGACTCCAATGAACAACAGCCTTCACCATGGGTAGAGGTAGAACAGCCAGACTTTTATTTCCAGTGGAAGACTGAATCTTGTTTTCAAAGGTGTTTTTCACTTGTTTTGCAAAAATGAACACACACTTTCAAACTATTTTCATATGAAGATAGAAAAAGGCACAAAAGTATTGTCCTCACATTTCAAAAACTATTTTGAAAAGCACCCTCGAAAATAGAAATCGAAAAGAATCTTGCATGGAAGCAATATTTGAGAACTTGCTTGAATAATTATGTATTTAATAATTGAAAACACGTTCTAGAAATGCTACCAAACATGGTGCAAGTACTTCCCTGGTTATTCTGGGCTATAAAAAGCAAAGTCAGGAATTAGCAGTTTTGATTCAGTAAGCTTGGAGGCTAATAAAAAGGTGGTCTGCAACACCATTTTTATCCAATGAATCTGACAGCTTAAAAGTGAGAACTAGTGAGGCAAAAATAAGACCCGTGGCCACAATACAATCCAGATGTAGAACATCTTAAAATTCATGAATCATCAGACTTCTAAATCAATGAAATAAACTTCTTATTTTCATCCTTTTCTTTTTTTTAAAAAAAAAAAAATTGGGGGGAGAAGGGAGGGAAAAAGGAGGAGGAGGAGGGGGAGGGGGGTGTGGGCTTGAACCCAGTTGCTCGGCTGGAAATGCCCCTGGGAGCCACCAAGGACTTGTGCTAAAAATCAACTTCTTCTTTGCCTGCACTATTCTCTCCTGATGCAGAAAACTTTTCCAGGACCTTGAACCTGTTGAATTGTATGCTCCCTAATTCCTTGAATTGTATCCTTGTCATTGGACAAAAAGGTTGACCTGAATTTTGTTCCTAGTTTGTGGCAGTACCAGTGACAGCAATCTTTGCATTGTAGATGGACCAATGGATATTATAATAAATCACAAATGATAAGATCCATCGCCAGAAGTAAAACTCATATCTAGAAATTCCAAACTCTAATAAATAAGGCTGACTCCTAAAATCAATCCAAACTAACATAAACATTTCCTTCTTTTCTGCATCAGAAGCCAAAGCCCACTGGCAGTCAAGAATACTCATGAGGTATGTCATAACTATTCCTGAAGAGTTCTAGACACCAAGATAAAAAAAACCATGGTTTGGGTACCAACTAAGACAGTTAACTTATGAAAATTACTAAAGAAAATATAATAAATAAATAATCACCAAATTTATAGTTGGCTGCATTTCACTTATCCAATTTTGCATAGTGTCTAACTATGTGAACATGTCATGATGTTGGCAATAGATGCCTTAAGCACAGAGGAGAGAATAAAAAGTCAGCTTCTCCCATTAACAGCATCACACCATACAAAACACCAAGCTCTTATATCACCCATTAAGGATATTATGATTTGCATTTCCAAAAATAACCTATTATCTGTGCATTGAAGGGATGAGAGCGTAGAATAAAGAGTCATGTAACCATTAAGAAAATACTAACCATTAAGAAAGAAAGAAGAAAAAACAACCTACATCAAAGAACATTTACACCAGATCACTCTTATTTTTCATTCTATTTGCAGTTCATATTGCGTCACTGAGAATAGATTCTCCAACATCTTTCATATTGAAAGACTACATAACAGAAATTGAGGTTTTGCATTTAACCATAATGGTGTTTGATTTTCTGTTTCTATAGGGGTGAGGCCGGTATCTATTTCCACTCAAATCAAAAACATTTGGAGTAAGGCTAAGACCAACTCTGGCTGTGAGGTAGGCACTTAAATTGATAAGGAGCTCAGAAATGAGAAGCAAGCTTGAACCTACTCTTTTCCTTTTCTCGCACTTCCTCCCTTCCTCTTTCCTCCTCCTCGTGAAGTCTCTCTATTGCTTTCATTTCTGTGTGCCATAGAAGAATGTACTATCTGAAGAAAGAGTTACAGACCGTTTCATCACCAAAGGGAAATCTCAAACATTCCAATAGTCTGATTTCCTTGTTTAGTTGGCGAGAGGAGATTGCACTTTCCCTCTCTCAAAGAGGTTTTTGCAGTTAAAATTAAGAATGCAAGAGGGTACAACAGCATAGAATTCAAAACGACCAGAAATGGGCAATGGCGTATTTGTTGGTTAATGCATATCAATCAATGTAATGGTTTCTCAGGGAATGAGAAGCTAAAGTTCCAACTCCCGAGCCAGGGATGTTCAAAATTGATGCCCTCTATATGCCCTTGAAGCTTTGTTAAGGTGCCTAAAGGAGTCAAGAGGATGCAATGGGTGGAGATGGTTCCTAAGTTCAAAACTCGCCCATCATCAGAGATCTCAGGAAGATCATCTCGACTATAAAGGAATAGATTTGCCTAAAACAAATACAATGGTTTATTGCAACATCATTTCGCCATTAACTAGGTATAAAGCAGAGACTATGGTGAAGATTGATCAAGGACGAATTTAAACGGTCAAAGTTCTTCATTTACTTAATCGACTAGAAAGAAAAAAGAGCATCTTTAGCACAGAAGCATACCTCAATGAATTCACCCACTTACCATTTCATCTAATCTAATGAGATGAACTTATACATTTTCTAGGGGCGACCATATGGAAATTGATAGAAGATTTTTTTTTCTTTTCTTTTCTTTTACCTCAAAGCGCCGCCAGGGGAATTGATAAAAAGCCGGATGTCCTTAGTGTGGTCCTGAGCGTCCAAGAGCAACAATTGACTGATAATAGCCTCCGCAACGAAGTCATCGATGCTGCTCCCCAAGAACACGATCCTCTCCCTGAGCAAAAGCCCCATGGCATCGGCCTCGGCGCCTCTCATGGCGGTCGCAGGAGTCTGCGGAGGCCCATTAGAGACTCCGAGATTGAGACGCGGCTGCTCTCGTTGCTGGGTTTCGAAGCCCAAACCAAGGGCAAGAGATTTAGGAGGTCTGGAAGCGGCTGTATGGAGAGAGTTGCGAATGAAGGTCCCGGAGTTGCAGGGTTTGGGGAGCTTGAATGAGAAGAATTGGTGGGAAGGTTTGGAACGGGAGAGAAAGTGAGGGCATAGTAACGAAGAAGATGAAGAAGAAGAGGATGAGAGTGAGCAAATCCATGGCGTTGTCTGAGAGAGTGAAAGCGAAACCCCTATGTGCAAGAGGAAAGCGAGATGAGTTTCAAAACGACTTTAAGATTATCAATCCATTTTCTTGGTGCGTACGTGCGAAGTAATGTTATTCATGTCATTAAATTTATATGCAATTATAAAAAAAATAGTTGAATTAAAAAAAAATGACTACTTATTTGTAATTCTCTCATTGAAGGATTTCATTCTGTCAATAAAAAGTTAGGGAACTATTATGTGCACCCCGTTCTATTTTATATTTAGCATTTTAACATCATTTATCAAACCAATATTATAATCTATAAAATCTCAGTTTATTTTAGATTTGTAATATGATTCTAATATTAAAAATTATTAAAATCAATGGGATCAGGGATACTTCCAGCAAGAAATATATCGAAGAGTTGGCGTGGGGCTAGCCGAAAATCAAAGTTTATCAGAAGCTTGGTCTAAAATTCCGGAAAAATTAGCTTTTTATGATTACATTGGCATTAATCCGGCAAAGGGGGGATTATTCCGAGGTTGTCAAAGACTCAAACGACTTCAGCAGACTTCGCGGTCACTGATCACGATCAGTCATTTTGCCTCTCACCGCTACAAATTCTTTGAAAATCTTCTTCCATAGTCATATAGACTTAACTTTTAATATTAAGTCACACGTGTAATATAAGAGCTCGAAAGAAATAGTTTGTAAAGATAAATTCATTTGCTTAATGACTTAGGCATTAAATTGTTTACAAATTATTCTTTATAATTTCTAATATGACATAAGAATTCAAGTTTAAGTGCAGTACCTCTTCATTCATAAACAAGGATCTTTATTGAAAATATTTTTTATGTTAGAAATAAATTCAAAATCTAATTCAAAAATTAGTCAGAGTATTTTTTATATTTAAATTGCAATAAGCAATTATTTCCTTATGAGATTTTTATCTTTAATATTTCAATAATTTCTTATATAGATGCTTCTCTATATTGAGAGTTGAAGGAAATCAACCTAGTACTAATACTATATTAAAAATAAATTTAAAGTCTAGTTTAAAAAACTAGTTTATGAATTAGGAGATCTTCTTTTATATTTAAATACTATCCAATAATTACTTAATGCTCCATACTTGCAATAATTGATGCATTTACCATTTTTTGCATTGATAAAGATTTCACAGTTCTTCCTCAAAAATTGCAATGCAAAAGTACCCCTGCATCATCCTTTCAAGTTACAATAACATCCGCGAGTGGATTATAATCTAACTACCAGAACTAACCACTGGATGTAGTATTTTCTCACAAAAGCTACTGGTGAGTCAACCGTGATGTTGCTAACAAGCTATATCTTTGACATTGCAGCCGACATATCTGCAATCCATATCCTCTATAAATCAAAGAAGCACGTATCAACATGCATATTGACTTAAAAAGTTGTGTCTTGATATCTGCTTATAAACTACACAGCAAATAGAAATGCTTTAATCAGTTCTTATATCAACCCTAAAAGACCAATTGATAGATTGAGGTCTAACTTCAATTTGATATAATCAGTCAGAAATGCATTTATCCAATGCAATGCATGAGGTAATGCATGGCACTTCAAGCTTTTGATCCTTAGAATGGACAAAACATGTAACGCAAAATCCCTGAATAACGATGCAAATATGATCAATTGCATTTTCGCACACTAGTTTAATTCCGTGAGCAAGGGTATGGTAGTATTATAGAGTACTTGATTAATTCCACAACCTAGGAGATGGACATGGTTATAAGGTGTTGATATACCACCATGTTAGCGATTGCTCAGAGACTAGATCGTGTGGCAGATGATTAGCTATGTTCCTAAGAATTTCCTGGCATGCAGTTGCACCAATTCAGTGGTGTTCTGTCACAAACCAACATGATCAAAGCTTACATTCCAAAGAGGCTGGACTATCTTGAAACTGCTAAATCATCTTTTCCAGCCTTTTTCATGAAAACTAGATGGCTCTTATACAGTAAACAAAACATTTGTGACCTAGTATTTAGGAAGAGGGGATGTACTGTCAGCAATAACAGCATTAGCCACTACAAGGTTCAGTTGAGATCATGTTCTTTTTATTAAGCTTACTTTGTTGGTTGCGCGAAGTGAAGAAGCACGCTTTTCAAGCTTGCTTTCTTGTTGCTACTAGGCATTCTGCTGTTGCGGGCATGGATTACGTAGGCAAGCAATTTTTCTCTTCAGGCGTGGGACATCAGCCTGTCCTTCCGAATGTGGGACCCTTTATGGGATTCAATGGGTAGCAGCCGCAATGCCCAAGCTTTCTCCCGCATAATTCACTTTAGGCTGCAAAGGGGCACACTTATTGGCCTACATATCAAACCCAAGGGCCACAATTTCCAAGTTCTTCACTTAACTTGAATCAGCTTCTAAACAGCTTGGGTTCCCAAACATTAGGGAATTATGAAGGTATGATGCTTCAATCACATTATAGTCATCCATGGATTATAGATTCAAGCGCAAGTGACCATGTCACATGCGATTTAAAATCTTTATATTCCTATTATCCATGCGCACCACAATCATTACCCATTAAGTTGCCTGATGATACGTTTGTTTATGCTACTCATGTTGGACACGCACAACCCACAAATTTAATACACTTGACTCGTGTCCTTTTTATACCTCGTTTGAAATTTAACCTGCTTTCAGTTAAAAGGATTACTTCTGATTGCAATTGCATTGTTATATTTCTGGATAATTTGTGTATTTTTCAGAATCGTACGACTGGGCAGGTGATTGGGCTGGGTAAAGCGGTGCGAGGGCTTTATTTTTTGCAACCCACTCTTCATGAGTTATCTTCTTGCATTGCACGCATCATGCATACTGTTAATTCACTTTCATCCTATTTGAATGTGAACAATTTATCTAGTGATAACATTAATTCTAGCTACATTCTATGGCATAGACGTTTAGGACATAGCTCTTAAAAATGTTATTACACACATGGGAAGCGTATAGAATGTCCTGAATTTTTTTCTTGTTTTATTTATCCATTGGCAAAACAGACTCGATCTGTTTTCCCACAACGTCAAACATTTAGTAAGGTTGTTTTTGACCTTGTGCATATGGATTTGTGGGGACCCCATAGGGAACCTAATCATGACAAGTCACACTATTTTTTAACTGTTGTTGATGATTTCTCACGCGCGACTTGGACCTTTCTTTTACGTTTTAAAGACCAAGTATTTCCCACCATTCAATCTTTTATTTCTATGGTTCAAACCCAACATGGTGTCTTAGTTAAACGCATTTGTTCTGACAATGGCACAGAATTTTTTTCCGCTGCATGTTCTTCTTTTTTGGCATCTCATGGGATATACCATGAGAGCTCTTGTGTGTATACTCTCCAACAGAATGGGGTAGTAGAACGCAAGCATCGCCATCTATTGGATGTTGCATGAACTTTAATGTTTCAGGCTCACATCCCTGCATGTTTTTGGGGAGATTGTATTTTGGCAGCTACCCACATTATTAATCGATTACCTAGTGCTAGACTTGGGAAGCGATCACCTTTTGAGATATTGCATGGGAGAGTCCCCTCCTTAGATCATCTGCGAGTCTTTGGATGTAGATGTTATGCCACATATCTACGCCCTAGAGATAAATTCTCTCCAAGGGCCATACCATGTGTGTTTCTTGGTTATCCTTCTATGCAGAAGGGTTACAAAGTTTATGATCCGGATAGTGGAAAAATGTTTGTGAGTCGTGATGTTGTTTTTTATGAATATGATTTTCCATTTTCTCCGAGTCAGCCACTAGAATCTTCTCGTGATTCGCCCTCGGATCAGGCTGCACCAGTTCCAAACATCACCTAGTCATGCGATCCATTGTTTACTCCACCGGAGCCCTCTCCAGATACATCACAAACCCTACCTCAAGAGACACCCTTAGAGCCTTTTCCAGGGTTGAACACACCACATTCAGGTACACATTCTCAGCTTGTTAATCCTCCTCAAACTACAACACCAAATCAACCCTCTGAACCACTTGTGGAACCTTCTCCAGTACAGTCACCACCAGCTATTCGGCAGTCATCACGACCCACACATCCTCCCATTTAGACTACCGACTATATATGTTCGACCACCTCCATAGGGTCGAACAGTCACTATCCTATATCAGACCATATCTCCCTTGATCATTTTTACCCACATTACCAGAAATTTGTTACCTCAATCTCTACTGTTACTGAACCTGAGACCTATCATCAGGCATTTAAGGATAGTCATTGGGTTGATGCTATGGATCGAGAATTATCGGCCCTTGAGGCTAATCATACGTGGGATGTAGTACTACTTTCGCCTGGTCGGAGAGCTATTGGATGTAAATGGGTGTATAAGGTAAAGTATCGTGCAAATGGTACCATAGAGAGATACAAGGCTCGCTTAGTAGCCAAAGGGTACACACAACGAGAAGATGTTGATTATGATGAAACCTTTTCTCCAGTTGTAAAGTCAGTGACCGTTAGATTAGTTATGAGCATTGCATCTATTAGAAATTGGTGCCTTCATCAATTGGATGTTCAGAATGCCTTCCTGCATAGAGATTTAGTAGAGGAAGTTTATATGCAACTTCACCTGGTTTTCCTCTTCAGGGGGAGCGATCAATATGCCGTTTGAGGAAATCGATATATGGGTTAAAGCAAGCCTCGAGGCAGTGGTATGCCAAGTTTACAGAGGCACTTCTTGCAAGAGATTTTCGACAATCACTTCATGACTATGCTCTGTTCACTAGACGGACTAGAGATTCATTCATCATCCTCTTGTTTTACGTTGATGATATCTTGGTGACAGGAAATAATACTTTAGCCATTTCATAGCTAAAAAGGTATCTTCATTCGGTATTTCATATGAAGGATCTTGGACAGTGCAAGTATTTTCTTGGGATAGAGATAGCTCGATCTCCTAAAGGTATCTATCTTAGTCAACGCAAGTATGCGTTGGAGTTAGTCTCTAAGGCTGGACTTGGGGGGTCAAAACCTGTTGTCACCCCTTTGGAGCAGAATCTGAAGTTAACCACAGTTGAGTTTGATGAGGGAGATCCTGAGAGGAAGGATGATCCAATCCTTGAGGATCGTGGACCTTTTTAGAGGATGATTGGTAGATTGTTATACTTGACACATACCAGACCAGACATTTCCTTCACAGTCCAGCACCTCAATCAATTTACACATTCACCTAAGCGTTCACACATGGATGCAACTTTGAGGTTACTGAAGTATATTAAGGGGACCCCTGGCCTTGGGATATTTCTCTCATCATCTTCTCAATTAGAGCTCTCTGCCTATTGCGATTCAGATTACGCGACTTGCCCTATGTCACGGAAATGTGTAACAAGTTATTGTGTTAAATTAGGTGATTCTCTTATTTCATGGTTGGCTAAGAAGCAACCAACAGTATCTCGATCTTCAGCTGAGTCAGAATATAGAGCTATGGGATATACAATATGTGAGATCATCTGGCTTCTAGGATTATTTCGAGACCTCGATGTGAATGTTCCTTGTCCTGTTTCGCTATTTAGTGATAGTGAGGCGGCTGGACACATTGTGACAAACCCCATTTTTCATCAAAGGACAAAACACATTGAGGTGGATTGCCATTTTGTGCGAGAAAAAAATCCAAAGAGAATTATAAAGACTTGTTACATTAACACACGAGAGCAACCCGCAGATTTATTTACTAAAGCTTTGTGCAGCCCACAACACAATCATTTATTATCCAAGCTTGGAGTATTTGATTTATACAAATCTCCAGCTTGAGGGGGAGTGTTGAAATATATGATGGTGTTGTGGGCCATTTCCTTGTATTGTTTGGTTGTATTTTATTGGGTTGTTTTGTTAGATGATAGGCCCATTAGTTCTTTTACTTTAAACCAGAACTTTTGAGTGTAAAGAGTGTGATGTGAATATAGAATTAAATCCAGATAGCAGTCGAGAAACTTTCCCAGCAATCTCTGTTCTTAGTTTCATGGAGTTCTATATATTTTCTGGGTTTATTCAACATGGTATCGGAGCGGGCCCGTGGGACCTGGGTGTGTGGATGGTATCATGCCACCTTATTCCTATGTGGGTTCCACGTCTATGACATAGGGGGGGCATGTTGTACGTCCCACATCGGAACCAAGCGGAGATCTTAACTTGCATATATGCAGGGGGGCACCTCCCTCCTTTGGCCATGGTTTTGGGAGTGGAAAGGGCTTTTCTATAGCATGGTAGCGAAGTAGATGAAGAAGAGGATGAGAGTGAAAGCAAATCCATGGCGTTGTCTGAGAGAAGAAAGCACAAGCCCGAGTGTGAGAGGAAAGCAAGATGGGTTTGGAAACGATTTAAGGTTCTCATTTCATTTTCTTGGGGTACGTGCGAAGTAAGGTTATTCATGTCATTAAATTTATATGCAATTATAAAGAATAAATTAGTTGAATTAAAAGTAAAAATAAAAATGATTACTTATTAGATTATTTTGTCAAACGATTACTTTCATGTTTATCGTTATAACCTCTTCAAAATTTATTATGTGGTTATTTTCTCAAAATATTAAATATGGCAAAAAAAATCACATTTAGTATAATATTAGAATTAATGGTTCAATTTTTTTTTTTTGCAAACCACACAATGATATTTTGTAAATGTGTTTCTATCAACATAATTGAGTTTGGAGAAATCTTTATCATGCTTATAACTAACATTAAACAAAAAAAAAACTACAAAAATCTACAATTCGAAACAAAATCCCAATAAAACATACCAAAACCATCTTGCCTAGAATTTTTGTTTGAAGAAAATATAGTGCTTGTAATCTCATTGCGAAATGTTTCTTGAATTGGAAAACATTGGATCCTCATAGTTCCCTACTCACTTTTCCCCAAGTAGGCCAATTCGCAACAATAATGTTTAAAACATAAACACTAATTACAACATAGGGAAATAGTTAAAAAATGTGCATATTTAGCTTTTATGGGAATTTCAGCACATATATTACAAAAAACTAAAATACATCATGTAGAACTATAAAATGGAATCATGATTGTTCATATTCACCCATCACATACCTTACCATTCATCAACAAATTTGTTCTCTCCATTAATTATCAGATTTTCATTGAAGTTCACTTCCTTTTTCCTTTTCCTCTTCTTCCTCCTCCTTTACCTCCTCCACTGCCTTCTCCTTTTCTTCCACTTCTTCTACTTCTATTTCTCCTTCCTCTTCCTCCTCCTCCTTTACCTTACCCTGAGGCTCTTCTCTTCCAAGACAATTAGACTCTTGCCTCTTCCTCCTTCCTACTTCCTCATCAGCCTTGTTTTCTTGTTCTACTTCTCTCTCTTGTTCCTTCTTTTTCACCCCAACCCAAGGCTCTTCTTTTTCTTTTTTCTCTTACCCCTCCACCTTAACTTGAGGCTCTTCTCCTCCAAGATAATCAGAGTCTTCCTTCTTGCTTTTGCCCTCTTCTTCTTGCTCCTCTTCCTTCTTATCCTTTTTTTCTCCAAGACAATTAGACTCAAATCTTGGATGAACATTTAATTTGCATTCCTTACAATATAGGGCCACACCCTTAAAAGGCATTTTGCAGATATCACATGGAGAAGAATCTTCTGTCTTTTGAATAAAAGTAAGAGGATGTTGATGATTTTGATCTACATAAGTTTTACCAAACTTAAGAAATGGAAAATTTCCAATAACACATTTGGGATGAACACTAAAATCACAAATTGCACAATAATAAAACCAATTTTTTGGGTTTCTTGTTTTTTCACAAATTAGACAATAATCTTCTCCAAATTCATCTTCAACAATATAAGTAAGTTTAAGGATATGCTTATCATACCGATGAGTTGCTTCTATTGGAAAACTTGAACATCTACGACATATGGCAAAACTACAGCGAGTGCATTTCAAATATCCCTCATTCCCACAACTTTCGCACATCAGACCTCCGCTCATTGTCAGTAAGAAGGAATGTGGGTGACACTTGTGTCGAAACCTTTCTTGGACTATAGCACATTGGATGTCTGAGATACACACCCTGTCTTTAATTTTCCATCTATAAGTGAATCCATGACGATGACGTTTACACCAACCACATTCAAACGTGCCATCAGAGGAAAGTGCATGTGACCTCAAGTTGCAAGTCAATGGGACAGTTAAGAATCTAAAACTTCTGGGTAGTTGAGTGCAAAGATAATGAAGAAAAAAGTTGCATTTTATGCAACTATAAAAAGGAATCGAGATTAACTGCATACACCCCTCACAAACTGGATCATCCGAGGTCTCCTTATTGTTGAGAATCAAAGCATGTTGATGGCTAAAATGTTGGATATTTGGAGGCAGACTTCTTTCTCTCACTTCAGAATTGATATCCTTGATTAAGCCATTTACAAATCCTTGACTAAACCATTGATTGATTTCCACGGGTGCTGAATCATCGAATGCTTTCCCGTCCTCCAAAAATTGATACTCTCTTGCACACATCAAGTGTGTAGCATAATTACACTGTTGGCAATAATAGGCTGCATACTCGGTATTCAGCTTTAAAGAGCAGAGCTTACATAGTGTGTCGGCCTGCTCCTTCACCTGGGGAACAGAATATTTGAGCACGAGAGGGTGAGGATGAAGTACGATTTTGATAGTGTCCGAAAACCAAGCACAATCAGCGTGAACCAAGAGATAACATATGCTGCATACGCATCTGATGTCCTTGCCATCCTCGCCGCACAATTCGCAAGTGAACTGACTGTCTTTCAGGAATTGAACGAATGCTTGCTGGTGACCATCGTCCTTATTTGCTGGCCGGTGAGAGGAACATTTAATGTGAAGGAAGAAATTACAGTCATTGCAAGCGTAAAACACGCTCTTTCAGCAATGTTTACCGCAAGCATGACAGAAACGAGTGCGATTTGGTGCTGAATAATTAAGGGAGTGGATTGGGTGCAAGGGATGTTCTATCTTTTCGGGTGCGTCTTGGCATGATTTATGCAAGTTGAAGTTGCATAAGGAGCATTTAAGGTAGGGAATGGATGGTGGTTCCCCGCATCTCATACAAATTGCTTCCTTCTCTCCATCAATTTTCAGATCTTCAACGGAGATAAATTGCTGTTTGTGGCCGGGACCCATGCTTTCGAACACCTTCCGCCATTCGTCCATTCTCTCTCTGATGCCAGCACACACAACGCAAAGGCTGGAATTGATAGAAAAAATTATCAATCAAATTCTCTCCCACTCAACGTATAGATTTCTTTCTCTGCACCTTGAAAAGCTGTCGTTTTTCTGGGTTTTGCTCGTGGTGAAGACAAAGGTGCCAGATTTTTGGGGCAACAACAGCAAGAAAGAATCAGACAAATGAAGAAAGATGTTTATATCTGGTTTCGGTTTGACACTACATTAAAACTTATCAGGATTTAATGTAATTTATTTTGACTTTAAGCTCACGAAAGTATTATAGTTAATTTAATTTCTCTCAGTTAAATTTTCCCAACGCTTTCAAAACGATTACAATAAATTTGAAAAAAAAAAAAGATGATTGCTAGAATTAATCATAGTATAGCAGGTATGTTAAGAAATTTTGTTGCCTACCCTAAAATTTTGGTTGGATAAACAAAAGCACAACTAGCAATATTTTCTTGTTAACTTAATTTAATGGAGAAAATCTAGATTGTCTTCCAAATTTGCGTATCTGCCTTCTTTAAGGATGCCAAAATTTGAAGAATTCTCTTTATTTATTGCCTATATCAGTGAAAAATTTATTTCAATAGTTTTATAAAAACTTTAATGAATTTGGTACTAATACTCGACAGCTTTTCAGACATGAGGTCGGAGAAAAAGTAGTGTATCATCAAAATTTGCAAGCACTTTTTTTCACATATGTCAAATCACTCTTCATAAACGCCAAAAAATTGGAAGCGGAGCTCCTTCTTTTCCTCCGTTGTCCTCGTCAGTGCACACTTTCTTTTAAAACATCTATATTTTAGCTTACCGTGCTTAGTTTTGACGAAATGTGTTGGTAATCCAAATTTGCATTCCACTCATTTTTTTAATAAATATCAAAAGTTTAGAATAAAGCTCTTTCTCTTTGTCTGTCGTCTTGTTAATACATATATTTTTTCAATTTAATGAATTTAATTGACAATATTCAGCACTTCCGAGAAAAGCTTAATGGTTAGAGTGGCATAAATAGATTATTTATCAACGTTATACCAAGGACATATTTATGACATAATACAAAAGTTTAAGGAAAAGGGTACTGGATTATTAATGTGAACAGCTGTGACTGTCAAGACTGCCGTAAGGGTTCAGCTTTCCATGGAGAGCAATTTATGCAGCTGCTTTCCATGCAGCGTGTGCTTTTACTTGAGAGACAGTTTCTCTTTCCTCATTTATTGTGACAATGGAGTCCAGCTCATCCAAAGGGGCCCAAGAGGGCCGTATTACATTCCAATGTATCTTCAGAATCGTATTTTGACTGCAGTGGCAGTGTCTCCTTCTTCATTTACTGTTACACTGCAGTCAAAGACCCACGAGGAGTAACTTTATTAAACATTGTAATAAAAAGAAGTAACTTTATTTTACAATTTGTGGGTAGAACAATCTTTGAAATTTGCTGCTTTTTCTTCTAAATTTGTTGGAGGTGCCTTGTACTTCATGACTAGAAGATGGAAGTTATTGTAATATGTGTAAATTGGGGTGCCTATATGTTACCTAAATTCCGCTTAATATATGCAGCAGATGAAGTCTGTTTCGTTTGAGGTCATGAACTTCTCTTTTTGTGTTCTAGTCTCCAGTCATTATGAAAGTTCTATGCAGTCATCAAAACGAAGAGAACCATTAGGTTCAAAATTTTTCGTGTGTGAAGTACTACTTTTTCAATCCCTAAAATTGCATAAAAACTGTCCTCTATTTTGTCTTCAGTCAACCTGTTGCGTTATGACAGGGTCAAGTTATTCTTCAAAACTTTTATGACGGCTTCAGAACGTATAAATCTTGTTTTACCTAATCTCTATATCTGACCAAAACAAGATCAGGAGCCAAAACTTTTAAGCCCACAAAGATAAGAAACAAAGTAAAGCTTAGATATGGTCCAAAATGAACCTGAAGCTGAAAACAGTAATATGCAAAATGGGTGGACAGTGAGTCTTTATTAACTCATACAAAAATATTATGGTCACGTGCAAAAGTGTTTTCCGTACATGTATCTGCACTTTCTTGATCTATTTATTACATTTTTTGCCCTCTTACCTGTAATGGTCATTGCCCAAAACCCCCATCTATGCTTATTAAGACTTTCCGTTCACCAAAGCTACCTACCATCTTTTCAATCTTTATCTTTCATAAATGGCTTTTACGGCTTTCTCTCTCCATCCGATTCGCTTCATTTGCCAAGGCTGACAATAGACAATTACGGTAGTGGCCCCACCTCTCTCTATTGTTGTTGTTTTCTTTATTGTTTACTTAAAGAATATGCTACGGCCAAATGCACGAGCTGACATTAAATGGCAGTGCACCTTACTCTAGTTTCTGTTCATGGAGGAGAGCTTTTACACTGCTGATGTCACGATGACAAAAGTTTTAAATGATAGTAAGAAGTTGGTGGTTGATCTTAAATGACATACAAATATCTTGAACACTAACTGTGAAACTGATTAAAATTTTTGTCCAGTTGAATGTTATGGACGGTTTGGATCTCTCATGTTGCTCTACCTGTGGTAGTTTGATGGGCAGTAAGTCTTTATTTATTACCTAAATGTAATGCTCACATGTAGTCATGTTTGGACCTTTTTCTACACTATTTAGACCTGCTTTAAATGATGAGAAGTGCACACAGTTTACTGCATAATGGACTGTAAGAATCACTATTTCACTTATATATAGACAATGTATAATCTCTTGTTGTTATTCTTCAATTACTACAAAAACTTGACACTGAAATGGCAGACAAACACCTTGCCATCTAATTTCAATGCAATTTACCTTTTTAAAGGATGCTTCTATGCGATCTTGTTATCATTTATGTTGCAAAACTCTGCCTCTTAGCGTTCATGAATTCAAAAATGGAGGAGGGAATCCAACCTTCATTATTTGTAACTATTCTTGACTTGGGAGGTTGAAATATCTTTATTCCATACATATTTTATTTTGATTCCTAAATTGTATGAAAAGTTGGGGCAAATTGACAACCAACTAGTGACGAGTAACCAAAATCATCTTCTTAAAACTATTGTAAGTTTTTATAAGTTCTATAAGTCCTTCAACTTTGCCTATATAACAAATGGAGAACTATACTTTTAGTTTTAATAGTTTAAACCTAGAGCTTTATTTAGGTGAAAAATATGTCATTTAATCTTTCATAGAAAACTGAAAAGGAAGAAATTGTGTGGCCTCTATTTCCATTGTGACGAGCACTTTGTTCCCAGGCACTATTGCAAGTGGTTGCTCACAATCAAGGGAGTTTAGTTGCAGGAAAGGGATGACTCAAACGCATAAATGGAGGGAAAAAAAGATGAAACAATGACGGAGAGATAGTTCCAAGAATTTGAATGTTGAGGATTGTGAAGGTGATCTGTAAGTTAGGGTGGAAGGACCAACTGGTGACAATTTTGGTGGATTTAAAGAGCACACATGATTTTATTCACCCCTAAATGATAAAGTAAATTAGGTTACTGATCAACAGGAAGGTGAAATTTGACATGAAGGTGGTGAACGGAGAGAGAATGCCCTATAAGGGTGATGTAGAAAGATCGAAGTTTTGCTACAGTGGGCGGGAATTCAACAGATAAAATCTCTCATAGAGATATTGTGAGATTTTGCTAATCTCAAAATGTCATTTGAAGTAGATGGAAAGAAAATCAAATTACAAGAAATGAAGAATCTCTCTAATAGATGGGCAGAAGAGTAATGGATGGGAAAGGAGTTGACAAGGAGCAACCAAAAACTTCTATTTTGCATGTAGGTGGTGTTGGGAGAAGGTGGTATAAATAGATTGCTAGAGTTGACGAGAGACTCCTTGAGCTAAGGGAAGAAATGAGAAAGATTGCATCAAAAGCAAATTCAAAGTTCAACAGATAATAACTAAAGATAGTAACGAAATAGAGGAAGTGTTTCCAAAAGCCATTGGAAGAAAACAAGAGAAGCAAAATTCAAATGCAATGTAGGCTATTTGAGATTCTATGTTCGTTAGGAGATTTTTATTTCAAACACACTTTAGCACTATAAATATCAAACTAATATTATGTAAAAATACCTTTTGAATTAAAAAAATTTCCCAAAGTTGGAAGTACTAGTAGGTGTTCTTACTCTAGACATTCTAAATTAAGGCATACTATCCCCAGGCATTCTTTCTTCAAAGAAAGCCCATAATTTGTGTATGTGAATACCACCGTACAAGGATCTAGAGGTTTAACTTTTGGACCGATTCTGATCATTTCATCCAGCCTCAAAGGCCCGCCACCAAATCCATTACAGGCTCGTGAATGAAGGCCCCAAGGGTGGAGGGGCTTGGAAACGACTCGAGATATTAGTCAATCTTCTTGGCAAATGTCCAACGTAAGGTTATTCGTGTCACTAAATTTATATGCAATTATTAAAAAAGTTATAATAAAATTTATTACTTATTAGTAGTTCTTTTGTCATATTTTTGTCTAAAAGATTAGCCACTTATTATGTGCCAATTACCTTTCCTTTCGTCCTCGTCACTGCATATTTTATTTCAAGACATATTTTTCATTTAATTTCATGTGCATGTATAGCTGGGAATAATCTGCGCCTTTCGAGGCACCGACAAAAATTAGTGGGTTATCCACTTTTTCATATGTGTCCAAATTGAGTAAATCTCTCTTTTGACCCTAAAATATTCCAATCCTTTCAACACCCACGCCAATAGTCTTGTCATTGTAACACCTTGCAGTTCGTGGTCTCAGAAATAATTAAACATCTCATCACTACAACGTGTACGGTTATTAGTTCGTTCATCAACGCCTCTTTTTTTTTCTTTCTTGTGCAAAGTAGATTTTATTTTAAACCCAATGTGTACTTAATACATGAGAAATATTAAAAATGAAAGTTTTATGTTAATAATATACAAATTCGAAGTAATATAAAAATATAAACTTTCTGTCCGACTTAGAAACTAAGTTTTGGTTAAATTTTACATTTTCTAATACTTACTATTTCCTAGTTTTATTGATATAATAAAATTTATCATTGTACCGTTTATATTTCTTAAAATAAAGCTTACTACTTTATTGAAGTTTATTCTTACTTTCAATTTGGTAATCATGACAAATAAACATATAAAAAAGTAGAAGACATGATATCCGATTCCGTGTGGAATTTGGTCCGATTCCACAAATAGAAAGTGATGTTGTCATTACAAATAAGTAAATAAATAGATTTGGCCTTAAAAGTCAATTGCATAATTCACCCAACATAACAAATACTTCAAGCAGCTACGTTGTTGCCGGCACTACGCAATTATATATGACCTTAAAAGTCATAAAGTAAGAATTGTTCCTCTGTAGACCCTCGTCTCAAAACCCAGCACCAATTTAGATCAATTACTCCTAGTTTCATCTTGCATCATAAACTTTGTAGTTTAAACGTAAACATCCAAGAAATACAGTACACCAATCAAGATGTTAAAAATGCTATAAATTTGTTTCGTATTATTTAAATTCTCTTACTAGAATAAATATAAATCTCATAATTTTTTTCAATATAATATCATAATTTAAGCTTAAATATAAACCTCACATTTCCTATAATTTTTGTCCATCTCCTAGTCTTATCACTAATGAACGAGTCATCTTATATGGTCAATATGTGTTTTATGCTATCCAATATTATTAATTTTTCAACTTAATATTCTTTTACATTTTCATTTTATTAATAATTAAACCTGAGAGAGAAATTAAATCAAATTAAACAAGTCAACTGCCTAATTCACCTAAAACAATAACAATAAGAAAATATCTTACTCATTTTGTAAGATCATACAGAAGCTCAATGATGAACTTTGTTCAAACTAAGCTCCACAGGGAAGTAGCACGAGTTGACTAAAATGATTAAGCATTTAAGATTTATAGACATAGTCGTCTTTAGTGCTGTTTTTCAAAACAAAGTACTTCCCTGGCTATTCTGGGCTATAAAAAGCAAAGTCAGGAATTAGCAGTTTTGATTCAGTACGCTTGGAGGCTAATAAAAAGGTGGTCTGCACCACCATTTTTATCCAATGAATCTGACAGCTTAAAAGTGAGAATTAGTGAAACAAAAATAAGACCCATGGCCACAATACAATCCATATGTAGAACATCTTAAAATTCATGAATTGGCAGACTTCTAAATCAATGAAATAAACTTCTTATTTTCATCCTTTTCTTTTTTTAAAAAAAAAAATTAGGGGGAGAAGGGAGGGAAAAAGGAGGAGGGGGGGGGAGGGGGGGTGGGCTTGAACCCAGTTGCTCTGCTGGAAATGCCCCTGGGAGACACCAAGGACTTGTGCTAAAAATCAACTTCTTCTTTGCCTGCACTATTCTCTCCTGATGCAGAAAACTTTTCCAGGACCTTGAACCTGTTGAATTGTATGCTCCCTAATTCCTTGAATTTTATCCTTGTCATTGGACAAAAAGGTTGACCTGAATTTTGTTCCTAGTTTGTGGCAGTACCAGTGACAGCAATCTTTGCATTGTAGATGGACCAATGGATATTATAATAAATCACAAATGATAAGATCCATCGCCAGAAGTACAACTCATATCTAGAAATTCCAAACTCTAATAAATAAGGCTGACTCCTAAAATCAATCCAAACTAACATAAACATTTCCTTCCTTTCTGCATCAGAAGCCAAAGCCCACTGGCAGTCAAGAATACTCATGAGGAATGTCATAACTATTCCTGAAGAGTTCTAGACACCAAGATAAAAAGACCATGGTTTGGGTACCAACTAAGACAGTTAACTTATGAAAATTACTAAAGAAAATATAATAAATAAATAATCACCAAATTTATAGTTGGCTGCATTTCACTTACCCAATTTTGCATAGTGTCTAACTATGTGAACGTGTCATGATGTTGGCAATAGATGCCTTAAGCACAGAGGAGAGAATAAAAAGTCATCTTCTCCCATTAACAGCATCACACCATACGAAACACCAAGCTCTTATATCACCCATTAAGGATATTATGATTTGCATTTCCAAAAATAACCTATTATCTGTGCAGTGAAGGGATAAGAGCGTAAAATAAAGAGTCATGTAACCATTAAGAAAGAAAGAAGAAAAAACAACCTACGTCAGAGAACATTTACACCAGATCACTCTTATTTTTCATTCTATTTGCAGTTCATATTGCATCACTGAGAATAGATTCTCCAACATGTTTCATATTGAAAGACTACATAACAGAAAATGAAGTTTTGCATTTAACCATAATGGTGTTTGATTTTCTGTTTCTATAGGGGTGAGGCCGGTAAATCTATTTCCACTCAAATCAAAATCATTTGGAGTAAGGCTAAGACCAAATCTGGCTGTGAGGTAGACACTTAAATTGATAAGGAGCTCAGAAATGAGAAGCAAGATTGAACCTACTCTTTTCCTTTTCTCGCACTTCCTCCCTCCCTCTTTCCTCCTCCTCGTGAAGTCTCTCTATTGCTTTCATTTCTGTGTGCCATAGAAGAATGTACTATCTGAAGAAAGAGTTACAGACCGTTTCATCACCAAAGGGAAATCTCAAACATTCCAATAGTCTGATTTCCTTGTTTAGTTGGCGAGAGGAGATTGCACTTTCCCTCTCTCAAAGAGGTTTTTGCAGTTAAAATTAAGAATGCAAGAGGGTACAACAGCATAGAATTCAAAACAACCAGAAAAGGGCAATGGCGTATTTGTTGGTTAACACATATCAATCAATGTGATGGTTTCTCAAGGAATGAGAAGCTAAAGTTCCAAATTCCGTGCCAAGGATGTTCAAATTGATGCCCTCAACATGCCCTTGAAGCTTTGTTAAGGTGTCTACAGGAATCAGGCGGGTGCATTGGGTGGAGGTGGGTTTTAAGTTCAAAAAATCGCCCATCATCAGAGATCTCAGGAAGATTATCTCGACTATAAAGGGAATAATTTGCCTAAAACAAATACAATGGTTTATTGCAACATCATTTCTCCATTAACTAGGTATAAGCAGAGACTATGATCAACATTGATCAAGAGCGAATTTAAACGGTCAAAGTTCGTCACTCACTTAATCGACTAAAAGGAAAAAAGAGCATCTTTAGCACAGAAGCATTCCTCTGTGAATTCACCCACTTACCATTTCATCTAATCTAACGAGACGAACTAATTCATTTTCTAGGGGCGATCAAATGGAAATTGATAGAAGAAAATATTTTTTTTCTTTTTCCTTTTACCTCAAAGCGCCGCCAGGGGAATTGATAAAAAGCCGGATGTCCTTAGTGTGGTCCTGAGCATCCAAGAGCAGCAACTGACTGATGATAGCGTCCGCAACGAAGTCATCGATGCTGCTCCCCAAGAACACGATCCTCTCCCTGAGCAAAAGCCCCATGGCATCGGCCTCGGCGCCTCTCATGGCGGTCGCGGGAGTCTGCGGAGGCCCATTAGAGACTCCGAAAGTGAGACGCGCCTGCTCTCGTTGCTGGGTTTCGAAGCCCAAACCAAGGGCAAGAGATTTAGGAGGTCTGGAAGCGGCTGTATGGAGAGAACTGCGAATGAAGGTCCTGGAGTTGCAGGGTTTTGGGGGCATGAATGAGAAGAATTGGTGGGAGGGTTTGGAACGGGATAGAAAGTGAGGGCATGGTAGCGAAGAAGATGAAGAAGAAGAGGATGAGAGTGAGAGCAAATCCATGGCGTTGTCCGAGAGAGTGAAAGCGAAACCCCCAACTGCGAGAGGAAAGCGAGATGAGTTTCGAAACGACTTTAAGATTATCAATCCATTTTCTTGGTGCGTACGTGCGAAGTAAGGTTATTTATGTCGTTAAATTTATATGCAATTATCAAAAATAAAAAAATAGTTTAATTAAAAAATAAAAAATAAAAAAGATTATATTCTGTCAAATTTTTGTTAAAAAAGTTAGGCAACTATTATGTGCACATCGTTCTATTTCATATTTAGTATTTTAACATAATTTATCAGACCAATTTTATAATCTATAACATTTCAACTTATTTTATACTTGTAATATGATTCTAATATTAAGAATTACTAAAAAAATTAGTTATGAAGATTGATTATTGCCACAATCATATAGACTTAACTCTTACTATTAAGTCACACGTGTAATATAAGAGCTTGAAAAAATAGTTTGTAAAGAGGATTATATTGTTTATAAATTATATTTTATAATTTCTAATATAACATAAGAGTACAAGTTTTAGTACCTCTTCACTCATAAACAAAAATATTTACCAAAAAAGTGTTTTATGTAAGAAATAAATTCAAAATCTAATTCAAAAACTAGTTAGAATATTTTTTATATTTAAATACTATACAGTAAACAATTATTACCTTACAAGATTTTTATCTTCAATATTTCAATATTTCCTTGTATCTTGGGCCCAAGGCTGATGGATTGAAATAGATGCTTTTATGCGTTAAAAGTTGAATGAAAGTTGAAGGGAATCAACCTAGCACTAATATTATGTTAAAAATATATTCAAAGTCTAATTCAACAGGCTAGTTTATGAATTAAGAGGTCTTCCTTTATACTTAAATACAATCTAATGATTACCATATGTAGTTATAATAATGATGTATCCATGAATAAAGTTACAAAGAAATCTAAATGATTTTGAAGAAGAACTGCAAAACCTTTATCACCGATACCTTAATAAAGGCCGTCGGGCCTATTGCAAAGATGGTTGTAGAGGTTCTCCCAATCTCCACTATTATCCCAAGGAGGAGACTTGGGTTGGTAGGTCTCGGAGCTAGTCTTTTCTACTCAATGACAAGTAACACCTACCTCTTTTATGATGCAAAATATTATTGAAAGGATTATTTAACTAGATTAAGGAAGCCAAATTTTTTGAATGAGGGCGAAACTAACTAAAATTAAACTAACCTTTGTCTGTTAAGTGACAATAAAGAAAACTTCATTGTCTTCTAAAGTCAAGCACTTGGCCAACAAGCAAGAAAGCAGAGAGAGAAAGAGAGAAAGAAATTGGAAGAAAACAAGCTGGATAGTGTTGGTTGTATGAATCTCAATTGTTTTGCATATTGCTTTATTTCTTCTCTCCTTACTTGAGTACATTTAAGGCCTAAGGGACATGTTTAGGACAATAATTTGGCCCTAAACACTAGTTGGATGTGTGGAAAATGGGGGAAAGAATCACAAAATCCCAAATATGCAGAGACGATAATTACCATATGCTGGCCAATGTTATTATTATAGCCCAAATTGTGTTTAGGTCGTTTAAATGGCAAGTCCAAATGTCTAGAATAGGAAGCTTTTTAGTCCCCATTAAACTTACCTGCAGTGACAACCCTGGATTTCGTTTACTTTTAGTAAGGTACCAATTATGCAGTTAGAGTGGACATAGTTTCCCAAAAAAACAAAAAATATATATTGACAGAAGCATATTTCATACTTTTGTTACCACCATTGAACTTTACTTCCATACGATAGTAGGGTCTTGTTGTTTTTGTTCATTTACTTCAAAAGTCATTCATCTGCACAGGTTTCTTGCCTGTGCGTCATGGCTTAGGGAGGACAGGACTATTGAGGGGTCTAATTCCTGTTGGAGTCGAAACTTGTACCTAATGTGACCTCTTGAGGCATCTTGCTATTCCCCTTTATGTATGTTTTCTTGAATTATTGCTGTTTCATTAGGAGTTAATAAGGATCATTGAAAAATAAATAAACAATAGGTAAATAGAAAGTATGTTTACATATGCTTGCAATATATGTAAATTGACAGTACCATTTCGTATTAGCCTTAGCCAAGTAAGATTGATTTTAACTCAATAGTAAAAACTTATCAAGAAAGAGGTCCTTTTTTGGTTCTTCTTGCCATGTAAGATGCGCTAAGACATTTTTCTTCTTTTTTTTTTTTCCCTATGTTTCTACAAGTTCAAGGGTTAATCCTTTCGATTATAGAAGCAGTAGAAAACTCTTCTTTTATGTTTCTTCTTTGTTGGAGATACGCATGTATATTTTCCAATATTGGGCCAATATTCCTTTCCATATTATACGGTCCTCTTTAGGTATTATTTATGTAATTAGGAACGTGAATATTCTTTGTATTATTTCTTTATTTGGTCCGTTTCCTTATTATAAAAGGAACGTGTCTTGTACATCTTTTCTGAAGAAATTAATACACAACTTTCCCAAACTCCCACGCTTTCGTTTATCCTTAGTTTGTGACATGGTATCACGAGCCTAGGTTATTTTTTGCTTCCGCCTCTCCTTTTCTTTCTCCGCTGATTTCTACTGCCTTTCCCCTGCTCTCCTCCTTTTTTGCTCTAACCTGCAAAAAAAAACATTAGCACTCCGGTGTAGCAATCAGTACTCAACAATTTTTTTTTCAACCACAGCCCTTACCTCATTATGCCGAAGTCCACCAAGCCCCTTACCTCCGATCCCGACGCTCCTGAGATCGAGGATATCACTGACCACGATGATATTCTCCTCTCCGGTGTCTCTGGGGTGTCTCTGGGCACCTCTACTAGCACCCTCTCGGCCTCTGCCCCTCCACCAGATATTCCCACCAATCCTCACTGGGCACCCTCTGTTAGTTAGCCCGTTCCTTGGGCCCCTTATTACCTCCCTAGCACTGGGCCTTCTCTGACTCCGCCTCTCCCTGGCCCCACCCATATCACCACCCCGTCCACTCTTCCCTCTGTTGGTCCCGGGCCTGACCCAGCCTCGGGGCCCAACATCTCTAGACCAGGTTGGTCTCTCATGGGCCAAGCTCCTCTCTCGGGTCCCATCGATGGATCCGCTTTTTCGGGTCCAGGTAGCAATCCCTACCTAGCTCCCATTTTTTCCCATTTTTTGGGTTCCGCCGACGGTTCGGGTTTGGGTTCGGGCACCAAATCCTACCTGTTCCCCTACCCGTATGTCGTTCCCCATTCCGCCGCAGCCAGAAATCACATCGAACTTGGAGATCCCCTCTACACCGCCGTCTCCGACGGCCCAGAGCTTCGTTTGGTGGCTCAACATCTCACTGGCGCCGACAGCTACCCCGTCTGGTCTCGCGAAATTCGTCGCGCCCTTCTCATGAAGGACAAAGATGGATTTCTGGATGGATTGGTGCCTCTCCCGGATGATTCCCGCCTTGCTCGACAGTGGCAGAAGTGCACCCAATTGGTTCGCACCTGGATTGGGAACACGATCTCGCCGGATGTCGCCGCTGGGCTTCCACCGACCGAAGACGCTTAGATCTTATGGGACCACCTCCATGAGATGTATGGCCGCACAGATCGAGTGTGTCTTTTTCAGATCAATCGTTCTCTGATTGATCTTAAACAGGGGAATCTCTCTGTTTCGGTGATTTTTAATCGCTTCGCTGCCTTATGCAACGAACGCGATCAAGCCGAAGAGAAACTTGAAGCCCCCGATTCAACGTTGCGTCAATACCAGAAAATCAAAGAAAATAATCGGGTTATTCATTTTTTATTGCTCCTCAATGAAACTTACAGTGGATTTCGCTCGCAGATCCTTGCTATGGAGCCTTCTCCTTCGTTGCGACGCCTTTTTCATCTCGCGCTCCAGGAAGAGAATCATCAACTGGCCTCCTCTGAATATCTCCGCGTCGGCGATTCGGTCATTCTGACCGCTCACGCTTCGGCTGCTCAGCGCGCTCTCGTGTCTCAAGGGTCTGGGGGATGGAGCGTTCATTCGGCTCTCGGGACAAATGAGACCGAACGCCTCCAACCCCTCCAACCTACTTACGGGACGGACGGCCACGATGCAAAGGGCGCATCGGATGACTCTCCTATCTTTGACACCTTGATCTCATCTGACGGCTTCCAGCGCGCGACCACTGCACCCGCGGTCAGCCAATCCAATAGTGGGCGTTTCTCTTCCAATTTACGCCGATCCAACGGCCCAAATGGCTCCCGCGGACGTCCAAATAATTTATATTGTGATTATTGCAAACACACTAATCATACTCAGGACCGGTGCTGGAAATTACATGGAAAACCCTCTGATAAAGATAAATTTGCGAGAAATGCGACCTTTAATGCAATTTCTACTTCAGATGGGTCCAATTCTCTGCTTCAAAATTCTGAAGGGTCTAGTTCTATGCTCACAGATGGCCAACTTCAACAAATTATGCAAGCCTTCCACCAACATGGAACTCCTGACAAACTTGCCAGTTTTGCAGGTACTTCCTTTTGTTTTTCCAGTTTTTTATCTCGACTGCATGGATTATTGATTCAGGAGCCAGTGATCACATCATTTGCGATAAAAAATATTTTTCTAAAATTTATTCTCCTCATCCATCCATGTTTGTTCGCCTTCCAAATGGCAATATGACTTCCGTCACTGACATTGGTGATGTTCAACTTAGCCATTCTCTGACCCTCACAAGTGTCCTTTTTGTTCCTGATTTTCATTTCAATCTCATTTCCGTTTCCAAACTTTGCCACCACAATAATTGTCGTCTCATCCTTGATTCCAACTTGTGCTCTTTTCAGGCCCGTTCGACTGGCAAACTGATGGGCTTGGGTAGCGTCTATCAAGGCCTTTATTTTTGGGTTTCAATTAGTTCTACTTTATTTCCTTGTAATCCTCCCATTGCGAACACCTTTTGTAATGCCAATTTTTGGAATAATAATAATACTTTCCTTTTGCATCAACGGTTGGGTCATAGTGCCTCTTTTCCTCACCCCAAATGTCCTATTTGCCCCCTAGCTAAACAGTCCCTCCAACCATTTCCTTCTAGCACATCCCACGCTACTTCCCTTTTTTCTCTCATTCACCTTGACATTTGGGGTCCCTATCACACCCCCCACCGTGATGGATCCCCTTTTTTTCTCACCCTTGTAGATGATTTCTCCCATGCTACTTGGGTTTTCCTCATGCAATCCAAAACATAAGTTTTATCTCATCTTACCCGTTTCTTCACCCTCATTGCCACCCAATTCCACACTTCTGTCCAACGTGTTCGCACTGACAATGCCCGTGATTTTTTCAACCATGCTTGTTCCTCCTTTTTCTCCTCTCATGGCATCCTTCATGAAAGCTCTTGCACTTACACCCCTCAACAAAATGGGGTTGTTGAGCACAAACACCGTCACCTTCTCGAGGTTGCTCGAGCTCTCAAATACCAAGCCTCCATTCCCGATCTTTTCTGGGGCGATTGTGTGATCATTACTGCCTACCTAATCAATCGCATGCCGTCTCGGATACTCACTGGTAAGACTCCTTTTAATCTTCTCTTTGGAAAGCCTCCTGACACGGCTCATCTTCGTGTCTTTGGTTGTCTCTGTTTTGCTACCACTGTTGGCCCTCGGGACAAACTCAGTCCCCGTGCCACGCGTTGCATCTTTATGGGGTATCCCCCTTTACAGAAGGGCTATTGTGTCTACGATCCCTCCACTGGCCATTTCTTTATTAGCAGAGACGTTACCTTTCATGAGGATCTTTTTCCCTTTGCCTCTTCATCTCCTTCGGATGGCCCATCAAACTCCTTTTTCGGCTCTCGGCCTTTCTTCTTTAAGGATGATGTTTCGAGACCTTTGATCTTACCCCCTCCCGCCCCTCCCTGTTCCCACTCTCCCACACCTCCCACATGTCCCTCTCCTCCTCACCCTCCCCGTTCCTCTACCCCTGACCCTCCTGCTCCTTCCCCATCCCCTCCCACCACCCCTCCCACCCTACCCCCCGATTCCCCCATTTCCGATGATTCCTTGGCCATTGTTCCTTACCAACCTCCTTTATCCCCACTTCCCTCCTCACCTCCTCTTGTTCCCCGTCGCTCTGGTCGTCCCACCCGCCCCCCTACTTGGCCAAAGGACTACCTATGTTCCTCTGTCGATTCTACTAGCACTCATTACCCCCTTTCCCATTACCTCAACCTTGATTGCCTCTCTCCTGCTCATCTCTGTTGCATTAGCCGCATCTCCGCAGACGTGGAACCTTATTATTATCATCAGGCTGCTAAAGATCCCAAATGGCAACAGGCCATGGTGGATGAACTTCGTGCTCTTGCTGATAATCGCACTTGGGATCTGGTCCCTCGGCCTTCTCATCGTCGACCTATTGGCTACAAATGGGTCTATAAGATCAAATATAAAGCCGATGGCTCTATTGAACGTTACAAGGCCCGTCTCGTGGCCAAAGGTTACACCCAACAAGAAGGTTTTGACTACTAGGATACTTTCTCTCCTGTTGCTAAAGAAGGCACTGTTCGTACCTTCCTGGCCATTGCTGCTTTTCGTGACTGGTCTCTCCATCAGATGGATGTCCACAATGCCTTTCTTCATGGTGATTTGGATGAGGAAATTTATATGGAACTTCCTCTGGGATTGCGCAGACAGGGGGAGTCTCAGGTTTGTCATCTTCGCAAATCCCTTTATAGCCTTAAACAAGCCTCTCGGCAATGGTATGCCAAGTTTACCTCAGCACTCACATCTGCCCATTTTCGCCAATCACATCATGATTATGCCCTCTTTACATGGCAAAAAGGTACCTCCTCCATCTATTTATTGATTTATGTTGATGATATCCTGATCATGGGCAATGACATCCCTGCCATTGAACGCTTCAAGCAGTTTTTACACTCCACCTTTCGTATTAAGGATTTGGGACCTCCCAAGTATTATCTAGGCATTGAAATTGCCCGTTCTGAAAAAGGTATTTGTCTTAGCCAACGTAAGTTTGTTTTGGAGATCATCTCAGACGCTGGCCTATCTGGATGCAAACCTGCCGTTATTCCCTTTGAACAGAATTTGAACCTCATAACTCCTGAATATGATGTTGGCATTTCTCCACTAGATGTGGATCCTCCCCTTAAGGATCCTTCCAGCTATCAGAGATTGGTTGGAAAATTTATTTATCTTATGATGACGCAACCTGATATCTGCTATGCCGTCCAGATTCTCAGTCAATTCATGCATCAACCCAAACAGTCTCACATGAATGCAACCTTGAAAGTTGTAAAATATTTGAAGGGATGTCCAGGTTTGGGAATTTTACTCTCTAGAAATTGCAACATGGAAATGACCGCATACTGTGACACGAATTATGCCACTTGCCCTATGAGTCGACGTTCGACTACTGGTTTTTGTGTCAAGCTTGGCAATTCTTTATTATCTTGGAAAACGAAGAAGCAAAGCACTGTTTCATTATCATCTGCTGAATCTGAATATCGAGCCATGGCTAAAACCACTTGTGAAGTTATTTGGTTAAGAGGTCTACTTCGTGACTTTGGAGTTCACCTGAAGGGACCCACTCTTCTATTCTGTGACAACGATGCCGCTCTTAAACTTGCGGCAAATCCTATGGTTCATGAAAGGACGAAACACATTGAAGTTGATTGTCACTTTACACAAGATAAGATACAAGAAGGAGTCATCAGAACCAGAGAAATTCGAACCACAGAGCAACCCGCTGATATTTTTACCAAAGCACTTTGTCAGAGACAACATGCATATCTACTGAGCAAGCTTGGTGTGTTTGATGTTTACAAATCACCTAAACCACCAGCTTGAGGGGGAGTGTTGGAGATACGCATGTATATTTTTCAATATTGGGCCAATATTCCTTTCCATATTATATGGTCCTCTTTAGCTATTATTTATGTAATTAGGAGCGTGAATATTCTTTGTATTATTTCTTTATTTGGTCCGTTTCCTTATTATAAAAGGAACGTGTCTTGTACATCTTTTCTAAAGAAATTAATACACAACTTTCCCAAACTCCCACGCTTTCATTTATCCTTAGTTTGTGACATTCTTTAGCCTCACTAGCAAAGGTTTTCTGGTTGATAGAAAGTCAAATTCCCCAAATCATATCCCTGTTATTACTGGGCAGAATTGCCTAATTTAGAAGGAATATGTCCTTTGTTTATCTACAGCTCCTACTTAACATAATTTTAAAATCTCAGCACTGCTTCCATCTTCGATTCTTAGTTCCATTCTATATATATGTGTTACTTTCAATCAGAACTTGGAAAAGAAGATGGAGAAGTGTTCGTGAAGTTAATTTGTAAAACCAAAACATATATGCAATACAAAAGTACCCCTGCATCATGCTTTCAAGTTACAATCACGTCCACGAGTGGAATTGTAATCTAACTACTAGAACTAACCACTGGATGTAGTATTTTCTCACAAAAGCTGCTGGTGAGTCAACCATGATGCTGCTAACAAGCCATATCTCTGACATTGCAGCCAACATATATGCAATCGATATCCTCTGTAAATCAAAGAAGCACGTATCAACATGCATATTGACTTAAAAAGTTTTGAGTCTTGACATCTGCTTATAAAACTACACCAGCAAATAGAAGTGCTTTAATCAGTTCTTATATCAACCCTAAAAGACCAATTGATAGATTGAGGTCTAACTTAAATTTGATATAATCAGTCAGAAATGCATCTATCCAATGTAATGCATGGCACTTCAATCTTTTGATCCTTAGAATGGACAAAACATGTGACGCAAAATCCCTGAATAACGATGCAAATATGATCAACTGCATTTTCGCGCACCAGTTTAATTCCGTGAGCAAGGGTATGCTAGTATTATAGATTACTTGATTAATTCCATAATCTAGGAGATGCACAGGGTTATAAGGTGTTGATATACCACCATGTTAGCGACTGCTCAGAGACTAGATCGCGTGGCAGATGATTAGCTAGTTACCTAAGAATTTCCTGGCATGCAGTTGCACCAATTCAGTGGTGTTCTGTCACAAACCAACATGATCAAAGCTTACATTCCAAAGAGGCTGGACCATATTGAAACTGCTAAATCATCTTTTCCAGCCTTTTTCATGAAAACTAGATGGATCTTATACAGCAAACAAAACATTTGCGACCTAGTATTTGGGAGGAGGGGATGTACTGGTCAGCAGTAGCAGAATTAGCCACTACAAGGTTCAGTTGAGATCATGTTCTTCTTTTCATTAAGTTCGAAATGCAATGCAAGAATTTTTTTTTTAATTTTATTTCTAAGATTGTTTCTCCCAGAACATCAACTCCATATGATAAATGGTTAAGCAGAAAAGAAAAGAATACAGGCCTTAGCGTTTCATATCTCCGTAGTCCCAAACCATCATACAATGCTAAGTCACGTCGTTTGCTTGCTTTTGGCTATCATTACTTAACTTAGGGTGCAAGAAACCTGTGTTTTTCTTTTTGAATAGGAAACTTTCTAAGTGCTTTAACGATTTGAAAGACCAGTAGCAAAACCTAGTACTCTATTGTTCTCTCTTGAGGAGAACCAAAACTTTTAGAGAAGTCTCAAGCGTTTCTCTTAGCTTATGGCGAGACTGCTCTTGTGCTTGATGACACTTATAAACCTGAAGTCATTGCCCTTAATTCATCCTTTGGCCTTTGGCTTGCAGCAGATTATGGTCAAAACGTTGTCATTGGTGTTTGGCCAGAAAGCTTTAGCTTCAAAGACAGCGGCATAACTACCAGAGTTTTGGCTAAGAAGAATATGGAGCGTGTGAGGTAGGGGAAAAGCTAAACTCCTCCTTTCTGTAATTACGCATATCAATCAATGTGATGGTTTCTCAGGAAACGAGAAGCTAAAAATCCAACTCCCGTGCTAGGATTGTTCAAATTAATGCCCTCTACAGGAGTCAGCCGCGTGCATTGGGTCCAGGTGGTTTGTCAGTTCAAAACTCAGCCATCATCATAGATCTCGGGAAGATTATTTTAGTTAATCAATACATTTGTTTAAAAGAAATACAACGGTTTATTGGAACATCATTTCGCCATTAACAAGGTATAAAGCAGAGAATACGATCAAGATTGATCAAGGGTGAATTTAAACGGTCATTACAGACTCTTATCTCAATCCCGAGCTCCACATCGCTTCCCACACCAAAGTTCCTAGATTGTGCCAATCCGAGACATGCGGGATTGAGGATGCGAATGGACCAGAGATTTAGGAGGGGTCTGGGAGTGGCTTTATGGAGAGGGTTGCGAATAAAGGCCCTGGAGTTGCAGGGTTTTGGGGGCTTGAATGAGGGGAATTGGTAGGAGGGTTTGGAAAGGGAGAGAAAGTGAGGGCATGGTAGCGAAGAGGATGATAGTGAGAGCAAATCCATGGCATTGTCTAAGAGAAGAAAGAGAAATCCCAAGTGTGAGAGGAAAGCTAGAAGGATTTGGTGGGGGGTTTATGAAGCGTAGGCCCAACTTGGCTCTAATACTATATTAGAATGTGAGAGTTCATCTAAAAACCTTAAAGTATTAGGTAAAGAATTCTCATCATTTATAAGACCACAGGTCTATCATCTTACTTCCAATGTAGGACAACACTTACTTTTAACATTATAACCTCTTCAAAATTTATTAAAATCACATTTCATATAACATTAGAGTTAATAGTTCAATTTTTTTTTATAAACCACACTATGAAATTTTGTAAATGTGTTTTAATCAATATAATTTAATATGGAGAAATGTTTATCATACACTTATAATTGACATTAAACAAAAGAACTACACATTTACAATGTGAAACAAAATCACAATAAAGCATACCAAATACTATCTTGCCTATAATTTTTGCTTGAAGAAAATATAATGCTTGTCATCTCATTCCAAAATGTTTCTTCAATTGGAAAACATTAGGTCACTTTCCCCTTAGTAAGCCAATCCACAATGATAATGTTTAGAAAATAAACATTGATCACAACATGGGGAAACAGTTAAGAAAAATACATATCTAGCTTTTATGGAAATTTCAGCATATATATTAAAAAAACTAAAATACATCATGTAGAGCTATAAAATAGAATCATGATTGTTCATATTCGCCCATCATAGACCTTACCTTCCATAAACAAGTTCGTTCTCTCCATTAATTTTCAAATTTTCATTGAAGTTCACTTCCTTCTCCTTCCTTTTCCTCTACTTCCTTCTCCTTCATTTTCCTCTTCCTCCTTCTCCTTCTCCTTCACCTCAAGAGGCTCTTTTCCAAGACAATTAGACCTTTCCTTCTTCTTCCTTTCTCTTTTCCCCTCCTCCTCCTCTCCTTCCTCTACTTCTTCTTCCTCCTCCTCCTCCACCTCTTCTTCTTCTTCTTCTTCTTCCTCTTCTTCCTCTTCTTCCTCTTCTTCCTTTCCAAGGCAGTCGAACTCAAACCTTGGATGAACATTCAATTTGCATTCCTTACAGTGTAAGGCTACTCCATTAAAAGGCTTGCTGCAGACATTACATGTAGAAGAATCTTTTGACTTTTGAATAAAAGTAAGAAGATGTTGATGATTTTTATCTTTATAAGTTTTTTCAAACTTAAGAAATGGATATTTTCCAATAACACATTTGGGATGAGCAGTAAAATCACAAATTGCACAATAATAAAACCACTTTTTTCGATTTCTTGTTTTTTCACAAATTAGACAATAATCTTCTCCAAATTCATCTTCAACGGTATAAGTAAGTTTGAGGATATGCTTATCATACCTATGAGTTGCTTCTATTGGAAAACTTGCACATCTATGACATATGGCAAAAGTACAGCGAGAGCATTTCAAAAATCCCATATCCGCACAACTTTTGCACTTCAGACCTTCACTTATTATCAGAAAGAAAGAATGTGGGTGACACTCGTGCCAAAACCTTTCTTGGACTATAGAACATTGGATGTCCGAGAGAAGCTTAAAGTCTCCAATTTCGAACTTATAAGCAAATCCATTACGACGACGTATACACCAATAACATTTGAAGGTTCCATCAATGGAAGGTATATGTGACATCAAGTTGAAAGTGAATGGGAGACTTAAGAATCTAAAACTTCTCGGTAGTTGAGTGCAAAGATAATGAAGAAAAAAGTTACAATCTATGCAACTATAAAAAGGAATCGAGATTAATTGCATGCAACCCTCACAAACTTGATCATCCGAGGTATTCCTATAGTTGAGAATCAAAGCATGTTGATGGCTAAAATGTTTGATCTCTAGAGGCAGACTTCTTTCTCTCACTTCAGAATTGATATCCTTGATTAAGCCATTTACAAATCCTTGACTAAACCATTGATTGATTTCCACGGGCGCTGAATCATCGAATGCTTCCCCGTCCTCCAAAAGTTGATACTCTCTTGCACACATCAAGTGTGTAGCATAATTACACTGTTGGCAATAATAGGCTGCATACTCGGTATTCAGCTTTAAAGAGCAGAGCTTACACTCCTTGTCGGCCTGCTCCTTCACTTGGGGAACAGAATATGTGAAGACGAGAGAGTGAGGATGAAGTAAGATTGTGATAATGTCCGAAAACCAAGCACAATCGGCGTGAACCAAGAGAAAACATATGCGGCATACGCATCTGAGGTCCTTGCCATCCTCGCCGCACAATTCGCAAGTGAACTGACTGTCTTTCAGGAATTGAACGAATGCGTTCTGGTGACCATCATCCTTATTTGCTGGCCGGCGAGTGGAACATTTAATGTGAAGGGAGAAATTACAGTCATTGCAAGCGTAAAAGTAGCCCTTTCCACAATCTTTACCGCAAGCAGGACAGAAACGAGTCCGATTTGGTATTGCCCGATGAAGGGAGTGGATTGGGTGCAAGGGATGTTCTATCTCTGCGGGTAGGTCGTTGCATGATTCATGGCAGTGGCAGTTGCAAAAGGAGCATTTAAGGTAGGGAATGGATGATGGTTCCCCGCATATCATACAAACTGCTTCCTTCTCTCCATCAATTTTCAGATCTTCGACGGAAATAAATTCATGTTCGTGGTCCGGATCCATGCTCTCTACCCACTTCCGCCATTCCTCCATTCTCTCTCTGATGCCAGCACACACAACGCAAAGGCTGGAATTGATAGAACAATTTATCAATCAAATTCTCTCCCTCTCTCACGTATAGATTTCTTTCTCCGCGCTTTGAAAGGCTGTCGTCGTTCTGGGTTTTATTCGTGGTGAAGACAAAGGTGCCAGATTTTTTGGGGCAACAACAGCAAGAAAGAATCAGACAGATGAAGAAAGATGTTTGTATCTGGTTTCTCTCTTTCTTCTTTTTCTCTCTCTCTTCTCAGAAAAACACAGCAACAACACTTTCTATTCTCTTAGATCTTTGGTTTGGCAAAGAAAAATGGGTCTTGATTTTGCACTACATAAAAACTTTTCTGGAATTTACGTAATTTATTTTGACTTTAAGTGTACGACAGTATTATAGTTAATTTAATTTATCTCAGTTAAAATTTTTCCAACGCTTTCAAACGATTATAATAAATTGAAGAAAAAAATGATTGCTAGAATTAATCATAGTATAACAGGTATGTTTTGTTGCCTACCCTGAAACTTTGGTTGGATAAACAAAAGCATAACTAACAATATTTTCTTGTTAAATTAATTTAATGGCAAAAATCTAGATTGTCTTCCAAATTTGCGTGCATGCCTTTTTCAATGATGCCAAAATTTTGAAGAAAATCTCTTTCTCTTTATTTATGGTCTCTATCAACGCAAAATTTATTTCAATATACTTATAAAAACTTTAATGAGAGTGGTAGGAAATGCTCAACATCTTTTCAAACACATGGGGTCGAACAAAAATTTGTGGATCATTAAAACTTGCAAGCACTTCTTTTTTGCAAGTGTCGAGTCACTTTCTTTGGCCAAAAAATTGAAAGTGAAGCTCTTTTTTTTCCTCCATTGTCCTTCTCAATGCATATTTTCTTTCAAAACATATATATTTTAACTTAGTGTGCTTAGTTTGGACAAAAAGTTATGGGCAATCCAAATTTGCATCCACTCTTTTTTTTTCTTAGATGTCAAAAGTTAAAGTAAAGCTCTATTTTTTTTTACTGTTGTCTTGTCAAAGAAAATTTGCTTCAAGATATATCTTTTCAACCTAATAGGTTTAATTGCAAATATTCAGCACTTTCAAAAAGCTTAATAGTCAGAATTACATAAATAGTTTGTTTATCAATATTAAACAAAGCACCTGTTTATGACATGAAATTAGAGTTCTAAAAAAATAGAGAAACTGGATAACCTTGTATGTGTATTACTCTTGACAGTTTTTTACATAAATAAAGGAAACTATTATATAAACACAACAAAAATGATTTAAATAAATGAGCGTATTTTGGGTGGTTGTGCAGCGTGCCTTGACTGGAGAGTAATCTGTGTATTATTACAGTCTAATGTGTATTGACAGCTGAACCTTTGTAGTAATCTGTACTGCACTACAACAATAAATGAAGAAAGAGAAACTGCTTCTCCCGTCAAAGCACGCTGCAACAAACATCCAAAATAAACAGCTATACTGCGCTACAACAATATTCTCCGGTCAAAGTTCGCCGCAACAACCATCCAAAATACCTTCCACTCAAAGCACGCTGCAAGTTGGAGTAAATGCAGTCAAGGTACAGCTACGTTGCATTACAATAATAGACGAAAAAACAGTCGATGCACGTTGCAACAAGCATCCAAAATACTCTTGGAAGCAGCTGGAGTAAACGCAGTCAAACTACGATTCTCAAGACATATCGAACTGTAATAAAGCCCCTCATCACCCAAAAGTCTTTTAAGGTAAGCTGGACTGCGCTATGATAAAAAATGAAGAAAGACAGAAGGCCCCTCAAGTCAAAGGGCGCTGCAACAACCACCCAAAATATTCTTGGGAAGCAGCTGGAGTAAATCCTCTGCATGGAGAGCTGAACCTTATAACAATCTTGACACTCACAGCTGTTATGATGGTCTCATCCATTCACATAAAAAGCAGTCAAGAGGAACACACATACACGGTTATGTTTCCTTACGTTTGAAGTTGAATTTATTTTCTCCCATATAATTTTGAGCTCAAATGACTCTCATGAAAAATAGGTGTAGAATAGGGTCAAGTAAACTGTGAAATTAGCTTGGAAACAAACTCCCGAAGATATAACATTAATAAATAGCAGTATGTGAACGCCAAGATGTACATGTAAGAGAGAAATATTAGACGATTTTTTTACTGTCGAAATCCCCTTAAATAACCTCGTTTTCAAACTGAGATGCCAAGTTATAGAACTGTGATCCACTTCGGCAACAAAATCAATGGTTCAGATAATAACAAAAAAAAAAAAAAACTTCAATTCCACTTATTAGCTTATCATTAACTTATTTCCCATCAAGTCTCCACAAGTTTCATGTGGATTTTAGCAGTCATTTTCTCATGAAGCTCATAAAAATTGCAATCATATTAGTTTATAAAAATAAAAAAAAGACTAAAGACAATAATTAACGGGGGTGGAAGGCTATGGTTTTGAGGTTGGACTTACAGGAAGCAGCTGGTAGGTTCTTGGTATCCTAAATGTTTCTTTGTGCTTCTACCTTTTTCTGTCTTCACGAATGCTGAAGATTCCTGTTTTAACATTCTTATTTGGTTGCGAAGAAAAGTGGGGAAAGAATGGAAAGTGCGGGAAAATTTAAATGTCTATGATGTGCTTCTTAAAAGAGCTGACTTGTAAGATATGAGAGACAAAACTCAAATACAGAGGAAGAATTCAATTGCAGGTGAGAAGGCGAGGCCCCTCTGGAACATCACTTCAATTTGAGGAGCTTCATATTTGTGTCCAGCAGCTTGGGATCCTGCAAGAAGGGCTTCATGAAATTTTCTAAATTGAAGATCTTGCATGATAATGTTGAATTTGCGAGATCACCTAACCATTTGTGATCAGGTGGTCCAATTTAATTGCAATTCTTCAGCGAGAAATTAATTACATTTTGCTCATCAAATTCCATTACTTTCTTTAAACCTACAGGTATGACTCATTAAATTGAGAAAACATTTAAGCCAAATAATTAGTCATTCTTTAAGTTGATGGACTTGTTCAACATGGAATTTGAATAATATGAAATCAATTAATGTTATTAGTTCAGCAGTTTATACGTTTTTTTTTTTTGACACCTAAATTTATACACATTAGTCTTGAATTCAAAATCAGGAACGCCAAGTTAAATAAAGGTCTTTTTTTAATATAATTTTTAACCTAGTATCAAAACCAAGATTAAGTGGAGCACCTCATTATTCATGAGTAAAGATTCCCATAAAAAATGCTTCGTTGTTAAAAAAAAAATTCCATATTGAGGGTGAGGGATGTGTTAAATTATATATGTAATTATAATCACACAATTGATTTGGTTTGATTTATGATGCAACAATGCAAGATTATCTTAATCTATTATGTTTTATGAACTTTAGCATCAATTAGTTCATGACCATTACTTGATCAACAATTTTTCTCTTATCATTGACCTAATAGATTTAGCTATCCTTTATAACCTCCTCTTTTTTTTTTTAAAAAAAAATGTACTAATAATGTTAAGTATGAGAGTTATACATTGAAAAGATACAATCTTTATGTAATGCTTATATGTAGAAATATTCTACTAATGAACTAATTTTTGTATTTAACTTGAGGATTTATAATCTAAAATTACGGCCCAAGTTGATCTTTTCTAAATCTCATTAAACTTTAAATTTTTTAATTATATTCAGTGTGTGAGAGAGCATTTATAAGCCTTAAGTTTGCCCGTATGTGGAAACTATTGGAGAAAAAAATGCAGAGAAACTTCTTGGAATTTAATGTCCTGCATTTTCAAAAAAGTAGAACTTCAAGAATGGTTCATGATGAAAATCCCGACAAGCAAATGAGCGTGCAGAACAAGCACAACTAAGTCAAGCCGGGTTCCATGCATGTCCCGTTAATAATTTGGCCACTTTTTCTTCTTCATGCATTGTTTTCTTGGTTTACGTTGATAGGAGAGGGATTAAGGTACATGTGTTGCCTAGACTTACTAGAGACTTCTTTGAACGCAAATGCTGGTGTAGACAAAGACTTGACCAAAGCTATTCTCCGAAAGCTCAAGACGCATTGTTTCACTTGCACAAGATAAGCAGCTTAAACGCACTATAATTCTCATAGCTTTATTGGTAAACTGGATCCCTTCTCCCTTTCTGTGTATCATGCATTTTTATGGTGTTCATGGTAGGACCATTCCTTCCTCTAGTTTTGTGTCTCATTTTAATGCTCTCCTGCATGTTTTAATTGGCCCAAAGTTCCAGCAACTTTACTAATCAATCATCTCTTGTTGTCTAAGAAACAAAGACAACTCTAAAGAAACAGAATTGAGACTCAAGATTAGGAAAAAGCTTTCTAAAAAATTCTTGATTAGAGAACGCAAAACCTAGGTACAAACTATACATAAGTCAATTACACTAATTGCAGTTTTAGGTTACATGGGCCCAAACTCACTACCCAACAAACTAAATACAAGCCCAATGACATACATAGCCTAATGGAATAAAATAAAAGATAAATTATTTACAATATAAGAGCCTCCCTCAAGCTGGTGATTTCTATAAATCAAACACACCAAGCTTGTAAAAAAGATAACTATGTTGATGACTACATAAGGGTTTAGTTAATAGATATGTAGGTTACTCATGTGTATATAGGATACAAGTCTGAATCAAGCCTTGCTGTTGTTTCTCACAAATGAAGTGGCAGTCAATCTTGATGTGCTTGATACATTCATGAAAGATGAGATTATTGGCAATGTGGATGGCAACTTCATTATCATAGTATAATGGAATAGGCCAAAGAACAATCACCCATAAGTCATTGAGAAGGCCATGTAACCAAATAATTTCACAAACACTTGTGGCTATAACTCTATATTTTGTCTCAAAAGATGAGTGCTACAATAGCTTGTTTCTTGGTCTTCCAAGAAATCAAGGAACTACCTAACTTAATACAAAAACTAGTAAAGGAGCGTTGTGACATAGGGCAAACAACCCAATCAGAATCATAAAAACCATGCAACTAAAAATCCTTATGAGAAGGCATAAAAAGTCCTAGGCCTAAAGTGTCCTTCAAATATTTAACAACCTTCATAGTCATGTCCATGTGTGAGAATGCATGAACTAACTAAGTACCTAAACTGGATAATTGATGTTGGGACAAGTGTGAGTGAGGTACATGAGGCATCCAAGAAGTCATTGATAAGGGGTTGAGTCAACCAATAGAGGGTCATCGATAGTGACTGGGGTGCTGGCATCATACTCCAAAGAAGTGATCTTCAGATTTTGATCCATAGGAATCTTGCATGGATGAGCCCTAGATAAACCGGCTTAAAAAATCAACTCTAAAGCATACTTGCATTGACTGAGGCAAATACCATTCTCTAATCGAGCAATCTTGATCCCAAGAAAAAATTTAACTTGTCCTAAATCCTTCATATAGAATTAAGAGTAGAGATGAGATCTGACCTGAGTGATGAACACCTCATCATTGCTAATGATGAGCATATCATCCATATAAATCAAGATGGCCATAACTACCAACCCACAATGAAAAGTAAACAAGGTATAGTCATGCTAAGACTGCTTAAAACCATCCTTAAGGAGAGCAACAGTAAATTTGGCATACCATTGCCGAGAAGCATACTTAAGTCCATAGATAAACTTAAGCAAACGACAAACCTTCAACGGTCCTGGAGGAAAAGTCTAAATCCCAAGAGGCAAAAACATGTATACCTCTTCATGTATATCTCTGTGGAGAAATGTATTATGACATCCATCTAGTGAAGAGGCCAACAAAACATGGAGGCCAAGGCCTTAATACATTTGACAGTCACCATCTTAACCATTAGTGAAAAGTTTCCTTATGATCAATTCATATCGCTAAGAATATCCCTTGGCCACGAGATGAGCTTTATATCTTTCAATGGAGCCATCAGCATAGTACTTAACCTTGTAAATCCATTGACATCCAATTGGCTTATGACCTGGGGTCAAATCAACTAACTTCATATGTGATTAACCTCTAATGCATGAAGTTCACTAGTCATAACATCCACCCAATAGGGATCACAAACTACCTCATGATGGTAGGATGACTTATAGATAGAAGAAATAGAGGCACTAAAGGCACGATGTGTGGGAGACAAGTTGTCAAGAGTCATAAACTATGAGATAGAGTACAATATGACTCGAGGACCCACTAATCGGTGTCCATTAGACACAAAAGTGATATGATGACAATGATAATCTTGAGTCCATATAGGAGGTTTGGACTCACGTTGTGAACATTTGATAGTAAGAGTAGTGACTATGGGAACTGACTTAGGGGATGGACTTATAGTGGGTAAATCCATAAGGGGTGAATCCACAGTGGGTAGATTCATAACAATATTAGGTGAAGACGATGGAGTCTCAGTTAAGGAAAAGGATGGTGACGCTACTAGGATCTCTAATAAGGAAGATACATTAGGAGTAGGAGGTCCTGATGTTGATGGGGAAGAAGTATGGTTAATTGGGTTAAGGATTGAATACGGATCAAGATCCAGAAAAACAAAAGACTGGTCCTTGCTAAAGTGGGAAACAGGAAGAGAGGACTAGGACTGAGCAAAGGGAAAAATTGACTCATGGAGCACAATGTCATGAATAGTGGAAAAAGTACGTGTGGTTAGGTCAAGGACATGATAACCCTTTTGGGAGGAAGAATAGCCTATAAACACACATGGTCTAGCATCGAGGGCAAACTTATCCCCATGTGAAATGATTGTAACATAGCACAAACACCCAAAGACCCAAAGGTGTGAAACACATGGAGGTTTACCAAAGAGGATGTCAAAAAGAGTTTTTTCATTTAAAACCAGTGTAGGAAGACAATTAATAATGTGAGTGGCAATCAAAATATACTTGCCCCAATAACGATCTAGAATATCAGCTTAGAATCATAAAGCGTGTGCCACATCGAGGATATGTTAATGTTTATGCTTTACAACGTCATTCTGCTGTGGGGTGTGAACAGATGAGCTCTCATGATGAACCCCTTAAAGTTAAAAGAAAAAGATACATTCATAACTAAAAAACTTAAATCCATTATATAAACACAATTTATGAATTTGGGTTTGGAATTGAGTTTCCACCATGGTAAAAAATAAACATAGGAAATGAAGGGCTTGACTTTTGGTTTTCATGAGATATACCTAAGTTCCACATGAAAAATTATCAATGATGGTTAAAAAGTAACATGAACCATCATGATGTGGAGTTCAATAAGGACCCCATATGTCAACATGAACCAACTCAAAGATAGAGTTTGTACCAAAGGTATGAGATGGAAATGAAAGGCAAGTTTGCTTTGTCAAAGGACATATGGGACAAAACATATCAGGAGATAAATAACAAGAAGAGCGACCAAAATGACAATGTTATAGCGTTTGTTTATTACTCAAACCATTAATCTTAAACATAGCGTTGCTATACACATTATCCTGCTTAGGAGCATTAGATTCAAAAGTTTTAAAAATTGTTGAAAAAGCTTCTACTATGGCATCCGGTGGAGATACTAGATGATATAAACAACACTCAGCCTTACCCAATCCTAATATTTTCCTAGTCAAATAGTCTTGGAATAAACAAAAGTGTGGGTGAAAGGTGATGTGACAAGAACTATCAAAGGTAAATTTGGCAACAGACAAAAGTTTGCATTTAAAATAAAACACATGTAAGACATCATAGAGTATGATAAAAAGGGAAAGACAAATAGTTCCAATATGGGTGACAACCACTACTATTATAAGGCAATTTTACCTAAATAAGGTTGGATATGTAAGATTGAACATTCTCCATGCAAGTGAGATTGCACGTAATGTGGTCACTCACCCTTGAATTAATAAGCTAGTTAGATAAAGATGAACTTTGCAAGGAAGAGATTGTACTTGTGAAGTTTGTCATGGGTTAAATAAGCCCAAAGTGACTGAGGAGTTGAGCTACCTATTGATACTACTCAGGTGTGAGTGTCTAGCTAGTAAAAGCAATAGGCTGCGTTTGAGCTACAGTGATCACTAAAGGTGTGGGGTGATTGCCAAACTCAGCACTGACTACGTATGCTGAATGAGTGTTCCCACCTTTTTTTCTCTTATTCTTAGGTCTATTAGGAAACCTAACTAGCTAAAAACATTTGCCCTTAGTGCATCCAGACCGACGACAATGCTCATAAAAGGACCTCAAACCACTTTGTCCACATCCAGATCTCAAGTTACTAACCGCAAAAGAAGGATTGTTCAACCAACTAGTCTCAAACCTCCTTCTGAATGACATAGGGGATTGTATAGTAAAGGTAGATAGATCAATTTTCCCATTATCAACTTGCAAATTACACTAATGCTCCTCATTGGTAACTAATAAGAAGACCTCATCAAAAGATGGAATATGGCTATGAGATGTGATGTTGCTCCTCATTGTAGCATATAATAGCTGAAGTCCAAGAAGAAAGTGAATCGCTTGTCCAGATTCTCTCTCAGTTTCCAATAAAGTCGAAAAATCACAAGTGTAGTTGTTGCACTTGCATTTAATTGTTGGCAATCACTTATCCAATTCTGCCCAAAGATTTGAGAGTTGAGAAAAATACTTGGCAACGGGTTCATCTGACTATTGCTTAACTTCTCCAATTTGTTATTCTAGGTCATAATGGCGAGGCCCAAAAACTTTAGAATACCTAGTCTCCAACATCTTCCAAGGAACACAAGTAGTAAGACAAAGGGAAATTAAGTTCCCTATCTCAGGTGAGGTAGAATTCATGAACCAAGAAAGGACCACCAAGTTACATTTCTCCCAAAGACTAATGCTAAGCATCATTAGCAGGTTTAGGTAATTTTCCATTCATAAAATCAAGTTTATCCCTAGAACCAAATGCAATAAGCATCTTATGGCACCAAGGGAAATAATCTATGAAGCTCGTGAAAAGTTGTGAGACTAAAATGATGGTAAAGACATTGACAGCAGCGAGAGATAAAGAGTCCTGCATCTCCACTAGATTTACAGCCTTAGAAGCCTCACATTGGCTGCCTATGGCATCGAAAATGGCCGGTGAGGTGAATGGTGGTGGCAGTGGCAGTGGCAGCAAAAATTGGGTCTTCACTAATAAATGCAACCTGGGTTGTCTAATCGAGTAGGGATCTAATAATAGACTTGGATCCATGTAATTGGGAAGAGGCCTGAACCCAAAGAAGCTCGCACCTAATTAATAGCCCAAACCCACGTGAGAAGCCTAAGCCTGATCTAAACACACATTTAGATTGTTTAACAAAATGGTACGTGTCAAGGAGCATCAAAATGGTGCGGTTTGATTTATGGAAAAAATGCATGTTTAGTCGTTTAATGAAATGGTGCACATCGAGGAGTTAACAAAATGGTGCGAGGAGGCAAACTAAGTGAAACACACATTTAGCCATTTAATGAAATGGTGAGCAACAAGGGAAGTAAAATGTGTGTTTAATCTGTTTAATGAAATAGTACACTTAGAGTTCATGAGAAAATGGGTTGTGAACTAGGTTACACACTTTGGTAGTGACCCGATTATATGACCTAACAAATAAATGGAACTGAGCATTTAGGCAAAAGGAAACAAAAGAGCAAAAACCTAATTTGACTTGAACTGACTTCTAACCTTAAAACGGAATGCGCTATTTTGAACAGTGGTGGCACTCTTGATCGAAACCACAATGGAAAATAATGACGGTGACCCAAAAAATTAATAGGTAATGACCAAAAAAGATGAAATAAAAGACCAAAAGAACAAGATCGAGACACAAATTTGTTCTTTTAACAAGGAATCAAGAAAAAAAGGTACTATTTGGACTCTAAATGGCTAAAGCATGAAAAATAGTATGAGAAGAGCAGAAAAGCTTACCTAGATCTAGAGCGGAATCCTCAGGCAAGCTCTTGATACCATCTGAGAAATGAAAATAGCTTTGAGGAACTAGAATTAAGACTTAGGATTAGGAAAAAGCTTTCTCAGAAATTCTTGATTAGAGAACGCTGAACCTAGGCACAAACTATACATAGGGTCAATTACCCTAATCGTAGGTTTAGGTTACATGGGCCCAAACCCGCTACCCAACAAACTAAATGTAGGCCCAAAACATACATGGCCCAATGGAATAAAATGAAAGATAAATTATTTGCAATTTAACATGTTGCCTTTAAGTTCAAAATCAATTCCAATCCAATCAAAACTATCTCGGTTGGTAATTGGTCCACGAGAACAAACATTTGCAATTGGATTACGGACTTATGTTGCCAACACAAGCAAAAAGTGACAATTTTGAACCTTTCTTACATGGGTCTTCAAGGCACCATTTCCCTTGAGATTGGTAACCTCTCCTTCCTAGTCTCCCTTGATCTTTTTAACAACAACTTCTTTGATATTGTGCCATTTGAGATCAACCATCTCTGTCGCTTAAGAAGGCTCTAGCTATCATCCAACTTATTGTAAGGTAGCATTCCACCAACAGTGCATAATTGTCAAAAACTTCAAGAAATAGATCTTAGTTAAAACTGCTTTACAAGTCCATTTTCGTTTGCCATATTTAACATATCTTCTTTGACCAAAATGAATCTATCTTTAAATCACTTGGTAGAAACTTTTCTAATGGATCTTTGTAGCCACTGTCCTAATCTTCAAAGACTACATCTTTCTGATAATGAGTTTAGTGGCCAACTTCCTTCACTGATGAATCATTGTAGAGAACTTGAATACTTATATCTACTAAAAAATAAATTTGATGTGAATATTTTGGAAGGTTTTGGTAGTTTGGAAAAGCTTGAAAGCTTGAATCTTGGAGAGAATATGTTACTAGTAATATACCTACTGCCTTAGGTAATTTGTCTAGGCTATATGAGTTTTAATTGACATTAACAACATCAATGGAAGCATTCCGACTGATCTATGGCTTCTTTTGAATATTATGATTCTAGAGCTTGATGGGAACTTCATTTCGCCAACAACAAATATAAAGGAGAGAATATGGTCAAGATTGATCAAGGGTGAATGTAAATGGTTGTTAGAGACTCTTATTTGAACCCAAGCTCCACATCGCATCCCACACCAAAGTTCTTGGATTGTGCCGATCAAAGAAATGTAGAATTGAGGATGCGAATGGGCTAGAGATTTAGGAGGTCTGGGAGCAGCTTTATGGAAAGAGTTGCAAATGAAGGCCTTGGAGTTACAGGGTTTTAGGGGCTTGAATGAGAAGAATTGGTGGGAGGGTTTGGAATAGGAGAGAAAGTGAGGGCATGGTAATGAAGAAAATGAAGAAGAGGATGAAAACGATAAAAAATCCATGGCATTGTATGAAAGAAGAAAGTAAAACCCCGAGTGTTAGAGGAAAGCGAGATGGGTTTGGAAACGACTTAAGGTTCTCATTCCCTTTTCTTGGTGTATATGCAAAGTAAGGTTATTCATGTCATTAAATTTATATGCAATTATAAAGAATAAATTAGTTGAATTAAATGTTAAAATAAAAATGATTACTTATTAGGTTATTTTGTCGAGAGATTACTTTCATGTTTATTGTTATAACCTTTACAAAATTTATTATGTGGATACTTTCTCAAGATATTAAATATGACAAAAAAATCACATTTCATATAATATTAGAGTTAATGGTTCAATTTTATTTTTTTTATAAACCATGCAATGAAATTTTGTAAATGTGTTTTTATCAACATAATTGAGTTTATAGAAAATTTTATCATACTTATAACTAACATTAAACAAAAGGACTACACATCTGCAATTTGAAACAAAATTTCAATAAAGCATAAAATTTTTGCTTGAAGAAAATACAATTCTTGTAATCTCATTTCAAAATGCTTCTTGAATTGGAAAACATTGGGTCCTCAACTTACTTTTCCCCTTAGTAGGCCAATTCACAACAATAATGCTTAGACAATAAACACTAATCACATGGGGAAATAGTTGAGAAATGTGCACATCTAGCTTTCATGAGAATTTCAGCACATATATTACAAAAAACTAAAATACATCATGCAGAGATGTAAAATGGGATCATGATATTTCATATTCACCCATCACAGACCTTACCTTCCATAAACAAGTTTGTTCTCTCTATTAATTTTTAGATTTTTGTTGAAGTTCATTTCCTTCTTCCTCTTCCTCTTCCTCTATTCTTTGTCCTCCATTTTCCTCTTCCTCCTCCTCCTCCTCCTTCTTCACCTTCACCTCAACTTGAGGCTCTCCTCCTCCAAGACAATCAAACTCTTCCTTCTTTTTCATTTCTCTTTCCTCCTCCTCCTCTTCTTCTACTTTTTCTCTTTCTTCTTCTTCTACTTCTCATTCTTCTTCTTCTATTTCTTTTATTTCTTCTTCCTCCTTTTCTTCTTCAACTTCTTCTTCTTCCTCTTCCTATTCTCTTTCATCTTCCTCCACCTTTTCTTCTCCAAGACAGTCAAGCTCAAACCTTTGATGAACGTTCAATTTGCATTCCTTATAGTGTAGGGCTACTCCATTAAAAGGTTTGTTGCAAACATCACATGGAGAAGAATCTTTTGTCTTTTGAGTAAAAGTAAGAGGATGTTGATGATTTTTATCTTTATAAGTTTTTTCTAAACTTAAGAAATGGATATTTTCCAATAATATATTTGGGATGAGTAGTAAAATCACAAATTGCACAATAATAAAACCATTTCCTTTTTTTTTTTTTTCACAAATTAGAAAATAATCTTCTCTAAATTCATCTTCAATAGTATAAGTAAGTTTAAGTATATGCTTATCGTACTTGTTGTTGGAAAATAAGGGTTTTGTGTGTGACAAAATATATTTTTGAAGACATTTCATAAAATATGTTTTTCATAAGTGCAAAAGGAAAATTATAGGAAGTAAAAGGTGTACAAATTATAATATCAATTAATGATATTATAAAGTAATCGAGTTCCTACATTTCTTAATAAAATGTCACTATATATAGTGACATTTGAGAAGGGATTTATCTAAATTGCATTAGTTAAAATATCTTGAGTATAATGTTTATTAAATTAAATATGACATACACTGTGATGAAGAAAATGATGCTTGCTTATGTCTTAATGAAGGTTGGAATATATGCCCTTGTTTGGTGAAATAAATCTTTCTATCAAGGACATGCATCATACTATTCTCTGATCTATAGCACTCGGACCTTTTAAGCTTTTGGTCCATATCAGCTCATCAGGCCTGCTCTCAGTCCATATTAGTCTGTGCTCTCAGGCTCGTTCTTAATCCACATTAGCTCACGCTGTCAGGCTTGCTTCCGGTCTATATCAGCTCATCAGGCCTACTCTTGGTCTATATTAGTCTGTGCTCTCAGGCTTGCTTCTGGCCCAAACCATCTCGTAGACGTTGAGAATGAAACTCACCATTTCATTAACATGGTCTCACTTATCTACCTGATGCCCTAAGTTGAAGAGTATCGAAGAGATGCCGAGATGAGAGAAAGCGAGAGAAAGAGGAAGACGACACCGCTAGTGACCGAATCCTCAATGGGAGGATTTTTGATGAGACCAATGTCAGAACGGTCTAATTCGAGATGGAGAAGGAAGATCTGAAGGCTATTCTACTGTTCCAACAGGAAGATAGCTTATGATTGAGGTTTGATGTGTTTGAAACCCTAGCCCTAACTTTTCTATTTAAGAGAAGTTGTTCTACGGAGAAGAAATTTTTTTTTTCTTTGCACAAGATTTTAAAGTCTTTATTTGAGAAGAGATTCCATTACTGAGCTTAATCCTTGATCTTGCAATCTACTTGAGAATCCATGATATTCAAGGCTATAGTGATATTGTTATTAAATACTTATCTGTTTGCTTATATCATCGATTCAACCTTGTATAGCTCTATTTATATACTAATTTCATTAAAACACAATTATTGCACATAAGCATTGAAAGGAACCCGAAACCCTAATTTACTCCATTTTAGGATTTTTGTGAAAGGAGTTAAGAACTATTATATCTACATCATATTAGCTCCTATTGATTACAAAATTCCACTAATTGTCATACTATTTGGGATTTGTAATTAATTGATGATCTTTTGATCATATTGTAATATCTTGTACAAGAGATTCCTTGAAGAGGAATTGTTTAAGTTAGGGAGAACATTTTCTCCTAACTTAGTTGAGTAAAGGAGGCTTCAATTGGTTTGATTGAAGGAGAAGAGGGTGGACGTAGGACTCAAGGTGTGAGTGCCGAACCACCGTGGTAAATCTATTGTGAATCTGTGTGCTTATTGTTGCGTTAATCTCCTTAGAATACTTGCTGTGTTATTATTAGTCTTTGAACTTATAAGAATATTTGAAGTGCTAAATTATGATACTATTTTTGTTGATTGGAAAGAAGAGTATTGGAGTTTAGAATTCTGATTGTGCCATACTACTCTTGTCTTTACGTCTACAAACTGTTTCAAGCTTTAATTTTTCTTAAATAGCCTATAAAACAATTCAACCCCCCCTTTTTGTTAAGTCATAAAAACCAACAATTGGCATCTAGAGCCAGGTTCTCTGATTAAAAAGACTAACATCCTATAGTAGATCCACATTATGGCTTTTGAAAAAGGGTTAGCTGTTACGGGGTTTAATAAACCTCCCTTGTTTGATGGCATTAATTTTAGGCATTGGAAACAATTAATGCAAGTATTCATAATAGGCTAAGATCCAGAAGCTTGGCAAGTAATCAGGAAGGGGATTACATTACCCGAAATTGATGAATGGTAAAAAAATGAAGCTAAAGTAATGGGGTTAAATGCTAAGTCCATGAACATGATCTATAGTGGTCTTAGAGCACATGAGTTCAACAAAGTGTCCTCTTGCACCACTGGCAAAGAAATTTGGAATAAGTTAGAGGTCATTTATAAAGGAACTAAAAAGGTAAAGTCTTCTAAGGTTAATATGCTTACACATGACTATAAACTATTTGTTATGAAAGATTCTGAAACTATTAGTGATATGTTTGGTAGGTTTACTAAAATTATTTCTGAACTTAAATTACTAGGAAAAACCTATACAAATGAGGAAATGATGAGAAAAATGTTAATATCCCTACCCGAGAGTTGGGATCCTAAAAAGATGGCTATAGAAGAAGCTCATGACCTAGAGGTGTTGACCTTAGATGATCTGCTAGGTTCTCTTAAGACTTATGAAATGCAACTTATAAGAAGAGAAAAAGAAAATAAAAATAGGAGATCACTTGCACTTAAAGTAAAAGTTGAAAAGGTTGAAGAAGAAGAGTCAGAAAATGATGAAGTAGCTCTTATAGCTAGAAGGTTTAGAAAATTTCTAAGAAGAGGCTTAAACAAAAATATAAGGCAAAATAGGAGAAAAGAATTAAATGAACCTAGGGAGAATGTGTGCTATGAATGCAGGAAACCAGGACATATCAAGATTGATTGTCCAATGATCAAGAAGAGAAATAGCAAGAACAAAAAGAAGACAATGATTGCTGCCTGGGATGATGAGAACTCCTCGTCTGATGAAGAAACCTAAGAAGAAGTTGCACATCTATGCCTAACCGCAACAGCAACTTTTGAGGAAGAGAATCATGAGGTAAACGATTTTGAACTGACTCTTCAAATAAATTTTGGATTAGAAATTGCATTTTCTGACTTAGTTGAATATACAAATAAATTAAAAGATAAATACAAAAAGTTAAAAGCAAAAATTAAATTTGAAAAATAGGAACATTTGACTTTTGTACAAAAAATTAATTTTATTGACAAACAAAGTACAAAACTTACTACATGTAAAGGTCTAACTGAAAAGAAAAATGCCATGATCTCTTTGAATGATGACATTGTTATTTCTGCTAATGCTTACATGAAATATGATGCTTGTATGAATGATATATATGAAAAACAAGGAGAACATGAGAACATGCAAATAGGAGTAAAAATTCTATGTAGTGACAGTGCATTCTCTAATATTGAAACAAATGCAGAAAATGATTCACATGTATGTGCTGAAAATCTTAAGAATAGAGTCCTCGAATTGGAGAAAGAAAATTGTGACCTAAAATTAAAACTTGGTGCAAGTAATTTGTTGCTAAAGAAATTTACAAAGGGCAGTAGCGTGTTAGATAGAATTCTAAATTCTCAAAGAGGTATATATGATAAGGTGAGACTAGGATACAAATTGAATGACAAATCAAAATCATTTACTCATTTCTTTAAAGAAAAAGAATGCTCAATTCCGTTGCATGAAAATAAATGTTCTTTTTGCAATTATTTTGGTCACAACTTTGATAAATGTCCCATAAGACTTAGAAAGGCTTACAAAGTAAAGAAACTTTGGGTGACTAAGAATGACAAAAATCTAAGTCGAACTAACACTCTTGGACCTAAAGTAAAAAGGGTACCAAGCACTTCAAAAATTAAATTTGTTTCTACGGGATATGAGGGCATAGATAAGGAACAAAAAGCTCAAGAACATGTGGATTCTAGACAGCGGATGCTCTCGACACATGACTGGGATGAGGGAGCTCTTCTCAACGCTTGAGTTAAAAAATAAAGGTACGGTATCTTTTAGAGACAACTCCAAAGGAAGAATAAGAGGAATGGGAACAATAGGTAACTCTGATACCCTACTTATATTTGAAGTGTTGCTTGTAGATGAACTAAAATTTAACTTACTTAACATAAGTCAATTGTGTGATAAGGGATTCAGAATAAAATTTGGAAAAGAAAATTGTCTTGTTGAGTATGCTGAACATAAAATTATTGGAAAAAGGAAAGACAATATCTATGTGCTTGATTTGAGCAAGATAAATGTTGAACAAACATGTTTGGTTGTAAATAAAAACATTGATGCTTGGTTATGGCATAGAAAGCTAGGACATGCGGGTTTAGCATTGATAGAAAAACTATGTAAGTACAATTTAGTAAAAGGTCTTCCTTCTTTAGAATTCAACAATGATAGAATATGTGAAGCATGCATTAAGGGCAAACACACACAAAGCAGCTTCAAATCGAAGCTTGTGGTAAGCACATCTAGACCATTGGAAATACTACAAATGGACCTCTTCGGTCCTATGAGAACAACAACATTGAATGGTAAACATTATGTCTTAGTTATTATAGATGACTATTCTAGATTCGCATGGACATACATGCTTGCTAGGAAGGATGAGGCATTTGAAAAGTTTGTTGAATTTTGTAAAATGATTTAAAATGAAAAAGGTTTTTCAATTATAAAAATAAGAGCTGATCATGGTGGTGAGTTTGAAAACCAACTTTTTGAAAAATTTTGTTCAGAAAATGGTATTTCACACAATTTTTCAGCTCTTAGAACACCACAACAAAATAGTGTTGTTGAAAGGAAAAATAGAACACTTCAAGAGATGGTTAGAACCATGATGTGTGAATATAACCTTCCTAAACATTTCTGGGGAGAAGTTGTAAACACAACCTGTTATATCTCAAATTGTGCTTTGATAAGACCTATTTTGAAAAAGACACCTTTTGAACTATTCTTTGAAAGAAAACCAAATATTTCATATTTTCATGTTTTTGGAAGCAAATGTTTTGTCTTGAATCATGGAAAGGAATCACTTGGAAAATTTGATTCCAAGAGTGATGAAGGAATATTTCTTGGATACTCTCATACAAGTAAAGCATATAGAATATTTAATAAACACACTTTAGTTGTAAAAGAGTCAATTCATGTTAAGTTTGAGGATGAATGCCAAGGCACCCTAGAAACCGAGGCAAATGGTGGAACTAAAAGTGTTCCAAATAGGGTTGAAGTTGAGGGGGAGTCTGAGACTAGAGAACCCTCCTTCCCTAGAGTTAGGAATGAAGTAGATCATGATCACATTATAGGTAATCCAAATGATAGAGTAAGCACAAGGTCTCGAGTTCACAACATGTGTGAACATCAAGCCTTTTTATCTCAAGTAGAGCTAAGAAAGTAGATGAGGCTCTTGAGGATGAAAACTGGCTTCTTGCTATGCAAGAAGATTTGAATCAGTTTGAAAGAAGCAAGGTCTGGAATCTAGTTCCTAGACCAAAGGATCATCCGGTCATAGGTACAAAATGGGTATTTTGGAACAAACTAGATGAAAATGGTACCATCATTAGAAATAAGGCTAGATTAGTGGCACAAGGATATAGTCAAGAAGAAGGGATTGACTATGATGAAACATTTGCACCTGTAGCTAGATTGGAAGCTATTCGAATCTTACTTGCATTTGCTTGCTGTATGAACTTTACCTTATTTCAAATGGATGTTAAAAGTACATTTTTGAATGGTATTATAAAAGAAGAAGTATATGTTGAACAACCACCTAGATTTGAAGATCCAATTTATTCGAATCATTTCTTTAAATTATCAAAAGCTTTATATGGTTTGAAACAAACTCCACGGGCTTGGTATGATAAATTAAGTTCATTCTTAATTAATCACAATTTTAAAAAAGGAAAAGTGGATAACACATTATTTATAAAGAACAAAGGAAAAGAAATTTTGATTGTTCAAATATATGTTGATGATATCGTTTTTGGTTCTACTAATTTTGAATTATGTAAAGAGTTTGCCGCATGCTTGCAAAGTAAATTTGAAATGAGCATGATGGGTGAATTAACCTACTTTCTTGGATTGCAAATCAAACAAACCAACAAAGGGGCTTTTATAAGTCAAACCAAATACACAAATGAATTGCTCAAGAAATACAAGATGCATGACTCTAAACCAATGAACACACCAATGAGCACTTCCCTATCATTATCTAATGATGTAGATGAAATCAGTGTAGACACTAAATTGTATCATGGTATGATCGGCTCTTTACTATACTTAACTGCATCCAGACCAGATATCATGTTTAATGTGTGTCTATGTGCTAGATATCAATCTAATCCTAAAGATCCGTATCTAGTTGCTGTTAAAAGGATATTTAGATATCTTAGAGACATGGTTTCCCTAGGAATTTGGTACCCTAGAGACACCACTCTAGATTTGCATGCATTTAGTGACTCTGATTATGTCGGCTGCAAACTAGATAGGAAGAGCACGAGTGGTGGATGTCACTATCTCAGAAATATGCTCATTTCTTGGCACTCCAAGAAACAAAATTGTGTAGCTCTCTCTTCCATGAAAGCTGAATACATCGTAGCTGCAAATTGTTGTGCTTAAATTTTATGGATGAAACAACAATTAGAGGACTATGGCATCTTATCACATAAGGTTCCATTAAAATGTGACAACACCAGTGCAATTAATCTTACTAAGAATCCTATTCAGCATTCCCAAACAAAACACATAGAAATTTGACATCATTTCATTCAGGATCATGTTAAAAAAGGAGATGTTATACTTGAATTTGTAAGCACTGATCAACAAATTGCAAATATCTTAACCAAACCTTTAGCTAAGGAATGGTTTTATGCACTTAGAAGAGAACTTGGAATGTTAGTTCCTGCAAATATTTAAATTTCTTTATTACTGTCATTTCTTTGCTCTTTTACTGTTTCACACAAGGCTTGATCTGAGGGGGAGCGGCTCTTCCACTCCCATGGCATCTGGTTAGTCTCCAAACCCTATCCTTACTGTTGCTCCGTATTACTTCATCTTTTTGCTTATGCCAAAAAGGGGGAGAGAATAATGTGCACATGTGAAATCTCATTTCTGATTATATTAAGTGCAGAACATGGGATACATATCTCTCTAACTCCTATGTTTTATACAAATTTGGCACGCTCAAAATGTTCGGAACTTATTAGAAACATGCATAGGACTTGCTTGCGAATTCTGATCATATGAGAAGTGAGCAGTAAATAACTATGTGATGTTCAATATGCTGTAACTTCAAGTTATGCTATCATGAAAAACATGATTGATATTATGTGACATGTGCCGTACTATTGAAATATTTTGTCATCATCAAAAAGGGGGAGATTGTTGGAAAATAAGGGTTTTGTGTGTGACAAAATATATTTTTGAAGACATTTCATAAAATATGTTTTTCATAAGTGCAAAAGAAAAATTATAAGAAGTAAAAGGTGTACAAATTATAATATCAATTAATGATATTATAAAGTAACCGGGTTCCTACATTTCTTAATAAAATGTCACTATATATAATGACATTTGAGAAGGTATTTATCTAAATTGCATTAGTTAAAATATCTTGAGTATAATGTTTGTTAAATTAAATATGACATACACTGTGATGAAGAAAATGATGCTTGCTTATGTCTTAATGAAGGTTGGAATATATGCCCTTGTCTGGTGAAATAAATCTTTCTATCAAGGACATGCATCATACTATTCTCTGATTTATAGCACTCAGACCTTTTAAGCTTTTGGTCCATATCAACTCATCAGGCCTGCTCTCAGTCCATATTAGTCTATGCTCTTAGGCTCGTTCTCAATCCATATTAGCTCGCGTTGTCAGGCTTGCTTCCAGTCTATATTAGCTCATTAGGCCTACTCTTGGTCTGTATTAGTCTGTGCTCTCAGGCTTGCTTTCGGCCCAAACCATCTCACAGACGTTGAGAATGAAACTCACCCTTTCATTAACATGGTCTCACTTATCTACCTGATGCCCTAAGCTAAAGAGTATCGAAGAGATGCCGAGATAAGAGAAAGCGAGAGAAAGAGGAAGACGGTGCCGCTAGTGACCGAATCCTCAACGGGAGGATTTCTGATGAGATCGATGTTAGAACGGTCTGATTCGAGATGGAGAAGGAAGATCTGAAGGCTATTCTACTGCTCCAACGGGAAGATAGCTCATGATTGAGGTTTGATGTGTTTGAAACCCTAGCCCTAACTTTTCTATTTAAGAGAAGTTGTTCTACAGAGAAGAAATTTTTTTTTTCTTTGCACAGATTCTGAAGTCTTTATTTGAGAAGAAATTCCATTACTGAGCTCAATCCTTGATCTTGCAATCTACTTAAGAATTCGTGATATTCAAGGCTACGGTGATATTGTGATTAAATACTTATCTATTTGCTTATATCATCGATTCAACCTTGTATAGTTCTGTTTATGTGCTGATTTCATTAAAACACAATTATTGCACATAAGCATTGAAAGGAACCCGAAACCCTAATTTACTCCATTTTAGGGTTTTTGTGAAAGGAGTTGAGAACTATTATATCTACATCATATTAGCTTCTATTGATTACAAAATCCCACTAATTGTCATATTATTTGGGATTTGTAATTAATTGATAATCTTTTGATCATATTGTAATATCTTGTACAAGAGATTCCTTGAAGAGGAATTGTTTAAGTTAGGGAGAACATTTTCTCCTAACTTAGTTGAGTAAAGGAGACTTCAATCGGTTTGATTGAAGGAGAAGAGGGTGGACGTAGGACTCAAGGTATGAGTGCCAAACCATCGTGGTAAATCTGTTGTGAATCTGTGTGCTTATTGTTGCGTTAATCTCCTTAGAATACTTGCTGTGTTATTATTAGTCTTTGAACTTATAAGAATATTTGAAGTGTTAAATTGTGATACTATTTTTGTTAATTGGAAAGAAGAGTATTAGAGTTTAGAATTCTGATTGTGCCATACTGCTCTTGTCTCTGCGTCTACAAACTATTTCAAGCTTTAATTTTTCTTAAATAGCCTATAAAACAATTCAACCCCCCCTTTTTGTTAAGCCATAAAAACAAATACCTGTGAGTTGCTGCGTTTGGAAAACTAGCACATCCATGACATATGGCAAAAGTACAGCGAGAGCATTTCAAAAATCCCATATTCGCACAATTTTCGCACTTCAGACCTGTGCTTATTATCAAAAAGAAAGAATGTGGGTGACACTCATGCCAAAACCTTTCTTGGACTACAGAACATTGCATGTTCGAGAAAAGCTTCAAGTCTCCAATTTCAAACTTATAAGCAAATCCATGATGATGACGTATACACCAATAACATTTGAAGGTTTCATTAATGGAAGGTATATATGACATCAAGTTGAAAGTGAATGGGAGACTTAAGAACCTAAAACTTCTCGGTAGTTAAGTGCAAAGGTAATGAAGAAAATAGTTACAATCTATGCAATTATAAAAAGGAATTGAGATTAATTGCATGCAACCCTCACAAACTTGATCATCCGAGGTATTCCTATAGTTGAGAATCAAAGCATGTTGATGGCTAAAATGTTTGATCTCTAGAGGCAAACTTCTTTCTCTCACTACAGAATTGATATCCTTGATTAAGCCATTTACAAATCCTTGACTAAACCATTGATTGATTTCCATGGGTGCTGAATCATCGAATGCTTCCCTATCCTCCAAAATTTGATACTCTCTTGCACAATTCAAGTGTGTAGCATAATTACATTGTTGGCAATAATAGGCTGCATACTCGGTATTCAGCTTTAAAGAGTAGAGCTTACATACTGTGTCGGCTTGCTCCTTCACTTGGGGAATAGAATATGTGACAATGAGAGAGTGACAATGAAGTAAGATTTTGGTAGTGTCCGAAAACCAAGCACAATTGGTGTGAACCAAGAGATAACATATGTTGCATATGCATCTAAGGTCCTTGCCATCCTCGTTGCACAGTTCCCAAGTGAATTGAATGTGTTTCAAGAATTGAATGAATGCGTGCTGGTGACTGTCATCCTTATTTGGTGGCTGGTGAGAGGAACATTTAATGTGAAGGGAGAAATTATAATCATTGCAAGCGTAAAACAAGCTTTTTCTGTAATCTTTACCGCAAGCACAACAAAAACGCATTCGATTTGGTTCTGCCCAATGAAGGGAGTGGATTGGGTGCAAGGGATGCTCTATCTTTCCGGGTAGGTCATCACATGATTTATGGTAGTGCAAGTTGCATAAGGAGCATTTAAGGTAGGGAATGGATGATGCTTCCCTGTATGCCATACAAATTGCTTCTTTCTTTCCATTAATTTTTAGATCTTTGACGGAGATAAATTCATGGTCGTGGTTGGGACCTATGCTTTAGATCGCCTTTCGCCATTGTTAGGACCTCACCTACAACCTTACCTATCCTTTGAACATGTGGTAGAGCAAGGGCTGAATAAAGAATTAACTAAGGGGTAAATTCAGGATGAGGCAACACGAAGGGAAAGAAATAGGTAGATGGGAAAGAGAACGGCATCAAAGATCTGAGATGGCTTTGAGGGTTTTATATTATTGTTCTTGTATTTCCTTGCATTAGTGTAATTTGTAGACTAGTTAACTATAGTTGTTGGATTGGATTTGTAGTTGTAATCCGTTGGTTGTATCAGGGATTTTCTATGATTATAGGGGAAGTTCTGCCAAATTTTCCCTAGAATCCTTTGTGTGAATCTAGGTTCTTGTTCATAGAGGTCATTGGTGCTAACAGTGGTATTCGAAGCCATTGATTTGGCACCCCATACTTGTCACCATAAAACTATAGGTGATTTTTATGCCCGTATCAAGCAACTAGAGGTGCAGTCTACTGATATTTAGCAAATGAAAGAATAACAACTCCTCATCCTTTAAAAGCTTAATGCTTTTTGCCCAAACCCGCCCCCTTTGCCCGTTCCCCCCATTCCTTCACCTGTCATGCCCAAATATTGCACCATGCCTAACAGACCCAACAATTCGGTCCTAGTCCAAGATCTCGACGGCCTCCCACCATCCCCGACCACCCTTCCTAGCCTCACCACCATCCCTCTAGCCACCACACCTCCTCCATCCAATACCAACCCCATTTCTCTTCCCCTTACCCTCCACTGCCCCTTGCGCCAACGCCTCCTTTCTCCCCTAACCCCATCACCCATAGTCCCACCGACCTCGCCCACCACCCTTTCCTCCTTATTCCCCATTTCTACTCTCATCGCCACCCTTTCCCCACCCATTACCTCGATCCATTCCCCCTTACCAACCTTCCTATAGCCCCCGATGTCGTCTGCGGTCATTGCTACTACAGGCCCCTCTAGGTCAGGGTCTACCCCCTCTTGGTACCCCACCCCATCTCTTGGGCCCCTTGGCTCGGCTCAAGCCAGCAAGGCTCTGGGCCCTCCTCTGGCCCGGGCCTTGAACCCCATTGGAGTCCCCCCTTCTTGAGCCCCTGGCCGACTCTCACGGGCCCCCTAACTAAACTCCATGGCCAGCCCCCTGGCCGACCCTCACGAACCCCTTGGCAAGGCCCCCCGGCCAGATTCTTGGCCCGGTCTGCCACCTCACAGTAGCCTTAATTACATCAAGCCCACAAGGCCTCACAAGCCCCATGGTCCTTCGTAGTGCCCTATCCCCCACCCGTATAGGCAACCAGGCCCTCTTGGGCCCCTTGATCCTTACGAACCCCTTGGTCCGCAGGGGCCCCCTACTTTTCAGGGGCTACCTGCCCCTTCTTCCAAGGCTAGGTCTGCTACATATTGGGGCCCCCACTTTTATGGCCCCCTCCACAACTAGAGCCCAAAGTCCTTTAGGGCTGGCTCCTCTCCTTGGGGCCTGGTGCACTATAGGCTGCTTGCCCACTAGGCCAGCCTGTGGGGGCCCTATTGGGACCCTTCTCTGCATCAGCAACATAGGCCTTGGGCTGTCCTAGGGTCCTCTTCTCTATGGGGCCAGCTAGGGCCTTAGAGTTACAATCAGACCCGCCCCCCAAGGCCCAACCAATCACCCCCCACCCTGGGGGCCTTCGTTTAGATTTGACGCCTCTAATGGCCCCAGCACGACTTTGCCAATTGCTATTGCCGTGGGGGGGGCGTCTTTATGGGGTATGTGGTCTAACCTTCCCCCACGGCTCAACCACCCATCACAGGTGCTGCTAGCACCCCTCCACCCCTGTCCAGCCCCTCATTGAGCTCGATACCACCCCTTACGGATACCCCTGTGAGCTCTATCGGTGCACCAGCCAGCTCCCATTCCCCAAACACCACCACTAGCCCCCCTATACCAGGTACTCCCAGCTCTTGCACTCAACGCCTAGATTTTCCTATTTTACGAGAGCCTAGCCTAAGGAATGGCTAACTAGCTATGAATTTTTCTTCTGTTTTGAATTATTGGATAGTTATGCCAAAGTTAATTATACAGTGGTATATTTTAAGGATAAGGCTACCCAATGGGTAGGGCCCTATTTGCAGCACAAAGGTCGAGTTAGTTGGGAGCAATTCACAAAGGATTTGTGTAGAAAATTTGTTAAGAATGACGAGGGCAATCCTGTGGTAGAATTCCATTTGTTCCACCAAGCTACATCAGTAGATGCTTATGTCAAGGATTTTGACCGCTTACAGTATCAAGTGTTAGATCAAAACCCTCATTGGACGGATCATGATTTTTTGGTAGCTTTTTAGTGGGGCTTAAGGATGAGGTGCAAGTAGCTATCACCTTATCCCATCCCATCGACTTAGATGCCGCCTATCAACAGGCCTTGATGCATGAGAATTTGACGATGGGCCTTAGTAAAGGACATTTCTCCTCCCCTATTATCCCTAGAAGTCACCCATGGCCTCCCCCTGAGCATGCTTGGGTTTCCTACCCACTTCGTTTGAGTAATGGTATGCACTTCTTGGCTAAGCATATCTTGGCAGCTTAGATGACGGCCCAACAAGCTCAAGGCTTGTGTTATTATTGTGATGATAAATGGGACCAAAACTGCATCTACAAGAAGAAATAATTGTTCTTAATGATGGATGAGGATGGGCTAGAAATAGAGCCAGAGGTTGAGTTGACATTAGTTCATCAGCTTGAGGATATGGTTGTGCCCCTAGATCCCAAGGAGGTCCTCTCTATTCATACCATGGCTGGGGGGTGTTCCTTTAGCACCTTCTGATTAGTTGCCTTATCTGGCGCTTCATGCATTAGTTTGCTCTTTGATACAAGTGCCACTCACAACTTTGTTTATGAGAGCTTGGCTTGCCGGTTAGGATGTTAATTAGAGGAGACCCCACCTTTTCAAGTTAAGATTGCCAAGGATCAGCAGTTATAAGGCCACCTACAATGCTGCCAATTTCCTTGGTGAATTCAGGGCCACCACTTTGAGATGGAAGTTCACTTACTACCCATAGGAGGTTGTGATGCCATGTTAGGAATGCAATAGGTTGTGGGGGTCAACCCTATCAGCTTGGATGTCATTAGTCACACCTTGACGATACATGTTGCGGGCAAACCCGTGGTTTTGTGTGGCTCTCAGAGTAAAGGCATTACCTTAGAGGCCATGAGTGGGCCTAGTTTCTACAAATGGGTTTTTGAACACCCCCATTGCACCTTTAGTCAGCTTACCACCAACAAGTTGGTTAGAGAGAAAGAAGGATCCGAGTCAGCCTCTATAGTGACACCTCTGAGTTTAGCACGCTTACTTGCGGACTTCCTAGATGTTTTTAAGACTCCCACCCAGCTTCCCCTGATCAAAGAGTTTGATCATCACATTCCCCTACGTGAGGGGAGTGAACTGGTGAATTTGAAACCTTATTGCTACCCTTTCGTCTAGAAGGTAGAAATATAAAAGATGGTAGATGAAATGCTTTCATTAGGGATCATCCGCAACACTTCCAGCCCCTTTGCCTCCTTGGTGTTGCTAGTTAAGAAACATGATGGCAGTTGGCACTTCTGTGTAGATTATTGGGCCTTGAATGCCCTCACTATGAAGGACAAGGTCCCTATTCCCATTATCAATGAGCTACTCGATGAACTCCATGGAGCTACTTGGTTCTCCAAATTGGATTTGTAGTTTGGCTACCATCAGGTACAGGTGTTTCCCCTAAATATTCCCAAGACTGCCTTCAGAACACATTAGGGCCATTATGAGTTTCTCGTGATGCCTTTTGGCTTAACCAATGCCCCAGCTACTTTCCAAGGCCTCATGAATCATCTTCTCTAGCCATACTTCCAAAAGTTTGTGCTTATATTCTTCGATGACATTTTGGTCTATAGCCCAACTTAGGAGAGTCATGCCTACCATTTGCAAGTGGCGTTACAGGTACTCTGTGATCATTAACTTTTTGCTAAACAAAGTAAGTATGCTTTTGCACGTCAACAGGTAGAGTACTTGGGCCACATTATTTTAGACCATGGGATAAAGGTGAATCCCAAGAAGGTGGTGGACATGTTAGCTTGGCCTTGATCGACCACACTCCGTAAATTGCAGGGTTTCTTAGGGCTAACTAGCTACTACCAACGATTCGTGAAAGATTATGGATAGATCCCTCAGTTCGACCCCCGTCTTGACCACCCCAAATTTTCACAAGCTGTTTGTCCTAGAAACGGATGCTTGCTATGGAGGTGTTGAAGCAGTATTAATGTAGGAAGGTAGACCTATTGCATACCTTAGTAAGGTGCTAGCCCCGAAACACCTTGGACTCTCCACGTATGGGAAAGAATTGCTAGTTGTAGTGATGGCTGTACAAAAATAAAGGTCCTATCTACTTGGGAACCATTTCATCATCCACACTAATCATAGTAGCCTGAAACATTTGTTAGAACAACGTGTCTTCTTTACTCTTGTGCAACACAAGTGGCTCACTAAACTCTTCGGTTTGACCATGAGATTCACCATAAGTGAGGGACTAAGAACAAGGCCACAAATGCACTCTCACAGGTACCAGCTGAACATGAGGACTTTGAGTTATAAGGAATGATGATACTCTAGCCTCGTTGGATCCAGGAGATAGTCTAGAGCTATAGGGGCAACACATTCATGCAAAATTTGATTGCCTAATTGATCCTTGATACCACGGCCCAATCAGATTACAAGTTAGACAAGGGCGTTCTTCAGTTTAAGGGTAAGATTGTTGTGGGTGACCGAGGATTGGTGCGCGACCAAATAGTGCAACAATTTCATGATACAAGCATTGGCAGACACTCAGGTATCCGTGGAACACTCAAAAGGTTCCAACAACACTTCCATTGGCCGAAGATGAAATAGACAATGACCAATTGGGTAGCCAAATGTGGGGTGTGTCAACAATATAAGACAAAATGAGTGCCAACTTCCAGATTGTTACAACCACTACCCGTGCCAAACCAAGTGTGGCAAGACATTTCCATGAACTTTGTGGAAGGCTTACCCCTTAATAAGGGTAAAAACACTATTCTAGTAGTGGTTGATCGCTTCACCAAATATAACCACTTCATAGGGATTAGCCACCCATTCACTATAGCCCAGATTGTCACTATTTTCATTGATGGGGTGGCTAAACTCCATAGGCTCCCAACACTATTGTGAATGATCGCAACCCTATCTTCATGAGTAAATTCTGGGAAGAGACATTCAAGATGTTGGGAGTTAAGTTGCTATGAAATACTTCTTATCACCTATAGACGGATGGGCAAACAAAACGAGTAAACTAGTGCTTGGAGCAACATTTGAGATGTGCGAGTGGAGAACAGCCTAGGAAGTGGCATTCTTGGTTACCCTTGGCGGAGTGGTGATATAACACTAACTACCATAAAACTTTGGAAATGACCTCGTTTGAAGCACTCTATGGCTACAAACCATATCATGCTCCTTATCACAACTTTACCTACACCAGAAACATGGAGGTCGATGACTTTATGCGAAAGAGACTGATTGGTTAGAATTAATCAAGTCTCACTTACACAAAAGCCGGGCTAGAATGTTGTTTCATGCCAATCACGAACGCTCTGAGCAGCAATTTGAGGTTGGAGACTTATTCTACCTTAAGGTATAGCCCTACCGCCAGTATACATTCTTGGGGTGGTGAGATCACAAGCTAGCCCCTTGATACTATGGATCATATAAGATGACTGACCGCATTGGCCGAGGTGGCTTATCGCCTTACACTTCCATTAGAGACTACCATTCATCTGATTTTTCATGTCTCACAATTCAAGAAAGCCATTGGCCAGCAATGTAAACTATATCTTGGCATTCCTTTGTTGGATGGGGATGGTAGACTTTTGGTGGAGCCACAGAAGATACTTGCTCGACGCATGGTAAGAAGAGGAGATCAACCGGAAATAGACTTACTGATTCAGTGGTCAAAGCATCCTAAGTACAAGTTAACATGGGAGGATGTTGAGTACATCCAGTGCCAATTTCTTGCTTTTTCACTTGACCCTTGAGGATAAGGGTCATTCAAAGGGGGAGGATTGTTAGGACCTCACCTATCCTTTGAACACGTGGCAGAGCAAAGGCTGAATAGAGAATTAACTGAGGGGCAAATTCAGGATGAGTCATAACGAAGGGAAAGAAATAGGCAAACGGGAAAGAGAACGGCATCGAAGATTTAAGATGGCTTTGAGGGTTTTATATTACTGCTATTGTATTTCCTTACATTAGTGTAATTTATAGATTAGTTAATTGTAGTTATTAGATTGGATTTGTAGTTGTAATCCGTTGGTTGTATCAGGGATTTTCTATGATTATAGGGAAGTTCTGCCCAATTTTCCCTAGAATCCTTTGTGTGAATCTTGGTTCTTATTCATAGAGATCATTGGTTCTAACAGTGAAAAATTCATAACTAGTTAGCCATTCCTTAGTCTGGGCTTCCGTAAAAATAGGAAAATCTGGGCGTTGAGTGCAAGAGCTAGGTGTACCTGGTATAGGGGGCTAGTGGTGGTGTCTGAGGAATGGGTGCTGGTTGGTGCGCCAGTAGAGCTCATAGGGGTCGCAAGGGGTGGTACTATGCCCAATGGGGGGTTGGACAAGGGCAAGGGCGTGCTACCGTTCTCTTTCCCGTTTGCCTATTTCTTTCCTTTTGTGTTGCCTCATCTTGAATTTGCCCCTTAGTTAATTCTTTATTCAGCCCTTGCTTTGCCACGTGTTCAAAGGATAGGTGAGGTTATAGGTAAGGTCCTAACAACCATTCCTCCATTCTCTCTTTGATGCTAACACACACAACGCAAAGGCTGGAATTGATAAAACAATTTATCAATCAAACTTTCTCCCTCTCTCATGTATGGATTTCTTTCTCTATGCTTTGAAAGGTTGTTGTCATTCTAGGTTTTGTTCGTGGTGAAGACAAAGGCATCAGATTTTTAGGGCAATAGCAGCAAGAAAGAATTTAACAAAGGAAGAAAGATGTTTATATCTTGTTTCTCTCTTTTTTCTTCTCATTCTGTCACTATACTTAAAAAAACACAATGACAACACTTCTACACTCTCTCACGGCAGATTTGAAAGGCTGCTTAAATTTATTACTTTGTTCTAAGGTTAGAGACGAGTTCTCTTACATCTTTGGTTTGGCAAAGAAAAATGCTACATAAACTTAATAGGATTTTATGTAATTTATTTTGGCTTTAAGCATCCAAAAAGTATTATAGTTAACTTAATTTTTCTTAGTTAAAATTTTCCCAACACTTTCAAAACGATTACGACAAATTTGAAGAAAAAAGGTGATTACTAGAATTAATAATAGTATAGCAGGTATGTTAGGAAATATTTGCTTGTCATTCTTTCTGTATTCTTTGAGAAGTGTGAATAGAAACTGCACACAGTGCAATTTCAATATGCTTTCTATTGTGCATCACGTTGTGTTTTCTATGATCATGGATGATGCACTTCAACAACTTCTTCATGGTATCAGAGCTAAGTTTGTTAAGGTGTCAGCTTTCTTCACCTTAATCCTAGATCTTTCATTGTTTTATTTCTTCTGTTGCATTTTCTTCATTTTGTTCATACAAGGGCATTATGGGAAGTTCACAATTACTGTTAGATGGTGCTTTCATCTTATTGGTTCACTTACTAGTTAACAACAATGTCTCACTAACTTTCTAACCAATTCCTTACATTATGCTAGAATTGCCCCTTCTACCTTTTTCAAATTTCCTTCACTATCCTCTTAACCATACATGACAATGGCTTCTTCCTCCTTAGAACAAGACACCATTCATAATCCCTACTGTGACCCCTATTACTTATTTGCCTTAAATATGCTTGGAGTTGCTCTATCTATAGAGAAACTCAAAGATGATACAAACTATGATCTATGGAGTCATCAAGTTAAGAGTCAACTTATTGGAAAAAAAAAATTGAGGCTATGTAAATGGTTCTTTCTCACGACCTAAGAGAGATACAAAGAAGCAAACCTTTTGGGATCAATCCCATTTAGCACTTGTGAGTTGGTTTGAGAAATTTGTGTCTAAAGAACTTTGTACTTATGTAACCTGCCTCAATAATGTTAAGAAGACTTGGGACACCTTTAAGCTAGGTTTTGGGAGATTAACTATGACCCAAAGATACAATTTGCGATAGAGGCAGTTTGAAATGTGATTCTCTAGCCCTACAGTCATTGATTAATACTCCAACCTCTCTAATTTGTGGGTCTAAATTGAAATGGTTTAAAGCCCCATTCACTACAAATGTAGGCACTGCATTTGCCTCTCTAATCTAATGAACTTTCTTCTTAGTCTACCGAATTCCTTGCAAACCTACAAAACTAACATCCTTTTGAAAGACCCATTATCGGCAGTTGATAGTGCTTTCAACCTTGCCAAAGAGGATGAACACCAACACCAAAATCAAATGGACAATGGAGGATTAAAGTCAATTGTTATGGGAATTTCATGTCAAAACCAACATTTCAACACTAAAAGGGGAGCTAAGATTGACCCCAAACATCGAATGGTTTGCTCTCATTGTCACAAAACGGGGCATATAAAGGATAAATGCTTCCATTTAGTTGGGTTTCTGGATGGTTAGGTACTGAAAGGGAAAGGAAAACAGGGAGAAAGCCAAGTTTTTTAGCTTCAGTTGCAAGCTACTAGAGATTCATCATCATTAGTGAAGAATGATGAATCTAGCATTGCTTTGGGTGGGTTGTATTTTGAAAATGCAAGGCACGAGCTAATCCACAGAACGGGCCAAACATTTGTTAGAATGGGCCAAAATTTGACCGATCAATATAGGTCCACAGTGCCACAGGTTTACTATCCAATGCTTTTGGGTTTGCCACATTGGCTAGCTTCTTTTGGACCCCAAGCCTTTTACAAACAACCACATCCACAAACGCCATCAGCTTAACTAGAAATTTAGCCTTTGTAGCCCACATGATGCAACCTATGGGTTAAGGGGGTCAAAGTTTAAATGTCACCTTAGACCAACTACAAGTAATTTTAGCTTACTTCAACATGGCCTCTCCACAAAATGGTAATTTCATGGATGGAAACTTTGTAGGTAATATTATTTACCTTCAAAAATTACAGTGTACATATCCATAGATTTAGATTCAGGTGCAAGTGACCATATTATGTGTGATTTAAATTCTTTATATTCTTATTATTCATGTGCACCTTAATTATTGCCAATTAAATTACCTAATGATTCAAGCATATATGCCACCGACATTGGACATGCACAACTCACAAAATGCTTCATCTCAACCATGTTATGTTTGTACCTGGGCTAAAATTTAATCTCCTATCTATAAAAAAAAATAACATATTATCGCAATTGCATTGTTATTTTTTTCAATAATTTCTGCATCTTTCAAGATAGTATGACTGGGTATGTGATTGGACTGGGTAGAGCTGAGCGAGGACTTTATTTTTTGCAACCTAGTTTAGATGACCTTTCTCATTATATTAATTGTATTTTGCATACTGTACATTCACTTTTGACATGTATGAATGTGAACAGTTCACCTAGTATTAGTATGACTACTAGTTATAATTTATGGCATTGTAGACTTGGTTTTAGTTCGCAAAAAACTTATTTTGCAAATGGGAAATGTATCTAATGTCCTAAAATTTTATCATGTCCCATATGTCCCTTAGTGAAACAGACTTATTCTATTTTTCCACAGAGTCATACTGCAAGTTGTGCAATTTTTGACCTAATCCATATGGATTGATGAGGACCTTATAGAGTCCCTAATCATAATGGATCACGTTATTTTCTAGCCATCATTGATAATTTCTCATGCACGACTTGTTTTTTTTGTTGTGTTTAAAGGATCAAGTTTTTCTAAAAATTCAATCTTTCATTTTAGTTATTCAAACTCAATACAGTGCCAAGATCAAGCACATTCTCTCATATAATGGTATTGAGTTTTTCTCTACTGCTTGTTCATCCTTTTTAGCATCTCATGGAATTTTACATGAGAGCTCTTGTGTATATACCCTCTAATAAAATGGGGTGGTTGAACTCAAACACTATCATTTATTAGATGTAGCACAAGCTTTGTTCTTCCAATCTCACATTCCCACACGTTTTTGGGGTGAATGTATTTTGATGGCAACCTATCTTATCAACTGGTTACCAAGTGCTAGACTTCAAAATCAAAGTCTTTTTGAACTTTTTCATGGCAAACCACCTACCTTAGATCACCTACGAGTCGTCAATTGCAGATGTTATGCCACACTTCTTTGTCTAAGGGACAAGTTTTCCCAAAGGGTGATTCCCTGCATTTTCTTTGGTTACCCTTCATTACAGAAGGGATATCAAGTGTATGACCTAGAAAGTGAAAAAAAATATTATGAGTTGTGATGTTGTGTTTTATAAGTATGAGTTTCCCTTCTCTAATAGTGGTCAATCTTCAAACATAATTCATGATGAGTCTTTGGATTAGTCATTACCCAGGCCGAACATCACTTAGACACATGATTCACTTCCAGTCATGTTATAGCCACCTTTAGAAACCTCATTTCCCATCATATTGAAGCCATTACTTCAGGCTACACCTCTAGCTTATTCCACTGATACCTCCGTGGGTGAGCAATTCCCTATCACTTTCCAAGACCAACCTTCTAACCCAACACTAGAGCCATCTTTAGATCAACAACCACTAGCCCTTAGGCATTCTTCATGCCTTACATGACCTCTCATTTGGACTTCTAACTATTTATGTTCAACCACTTCCATAGGGTGGAATAGCTAATACCCCATTTTAGACTAGCTTTCTTTGGAATTCTTTTTTCCACATTATTAGTGATTCACTACTTCAATTTTTGCTATCACCAAAACTAAGACTTATCATTAGGCACTTAAGGAAAATTATTGGGTTAAAGCTATTGATTCAAAATTGACAACACTAGAGGCCAATCACACATGGGATGTTATTCCACTTCTATCTAGTTAAAAATTCATAGGGTGTAAATGGGTATACAAAGTAAAATATCATGCAGATGGGACAATTGAAAGATATAAGGCTTAGTAAGTGGTGAAAGGATACACACAATATGAGGGAATTAACTATGATGTGACTTACTCACCTATTGCGAAGCCAATAATAGTTAGATTAGTGATCAATATGGTTGTTATTAGACATTAGGATCTCCAACAACTAGATGTTCAAAATGAATTTCTACATAGAGACCTAATGGAGGAGGTTTATATGTAGTTACCACTTACGTTTCCTCATTAAGGAAATAGGATGGTATGTCAATTGTGGACATCACTATATGGGTTAAAATAAGCCTTAAGACAACGGTGTGCAAAGCTTACAAAGGCATTCATTATAGCTAGATTCCGTCAATCTCTTTATGATTATGCCTTTTTAACAAGGTGCACCAAGAATTCTTATTATTCTATTTTATGTGGATGACATCCTCATCACAAGGAATAATATGTCTGCCATTATGATTTTTAAAAAACACTTAAACTTAGTTTTCCACATGAATGATCTTAGACAATGTAAGTACTTTTTTGGTATTGAGATTGCCCGCTTTCTAGGAGGCGTTTATTGAAGCCAACACAAATATACATTGGAGTTTATTTCAAAAGCAGGAATTTCAAGTTCAAAACCTACCATCACACCTATGGAACGAAGTCTCAAGTTGACAACACTAAAGTTTGATGAAGGAGATCCTAAAAAAAGGATGATCCACTCCTTGAGGATTTTGTCCCTTTTTAGAGAATGATTGGGTGATTGATGTATTTAACACACACATGTCCAGACATTAGCTTTATAGTGCAACACTTGAGTAAGTTTACTCATGCTCCAAAGCAATCGCACATGGAAACAGCTATAAGAATCTTAAGGTATCTTAAAGGTACACCTAGACTTGGTATTTTTCTATCATCTTTTTCAAAATTGTAGCTTACAGCTTTTTATGACTTTGATTATGCAATTTGTCCCATATCGCGTAATGTATAATTGGTTATTGTATCAAGCTGGGGGACTCACTTGTATCATGGTTAACTAAAAAATAACCAACTGTATTGCGTTCTTCCATTGAAACAAAGTATAAAGCAATGGATTATATAGTTTGCAAGATTATTTTGCTTTTAGGGTTGTTTCGAGACCTTGGTGTGAATCTACCTCGTCCAGTGTCTTTGCATTGTGATAATGAAGTTGTCATGCATATAGCTGCCAACCTAATATTTCATCAAAGAATGAAGCACATTGAGTTTGATTATCATTTTATTAGGGAGAAGATTGAAAGAGAAATCATCAAGACTAAATATGTAAATACGCGGGAACAACTTACAAACCTTTTCACTAAAGCATTATGTAGCCCATAACACCAACATCTTCTATCAAAGCTTGGAGTATACAATTTATACTCTTAGCTTGAAGAGGATTGTTGAAGTATGTCATGTTGTGGGCCTATGAGCCTTGTACCATAGCACCAATAGGTCCAACCTCATTTGCTTCTCATTCTTTCTGTATTTAAATTGTAGCTATGTTTTATTGTATTCTTTGAGAAGTGTGAATAGAAACTACACATGGTGCAATTTCAATATGCTTTCTATTGTGCATCACATTGTGTTTTCTATGATCATGGATGTTGCACTTTAGCAACTTCTTCAAAGAGTCAAACTCCTCCTTATGTAATTATAAGTTAATGATAGAATTGAAGAACGTGGGAGACAAGGAATCGACAAGGGAGTTAAAATCTTTCTTGTTAGAGCTTCCCAAGTTTAGTTTTAACTGTTGAAATCTAGCCAATCTTTAATATTCTTTCTTCTAATGATTCAATTTCACAAGTAAACTTGTTCGAAGCCATCATAATAACCATGAATGATGTTCAAAGATTGCCTAAGGTGTAAAAGTGAGAGTTTAGAAAGAGAGAAAAAGCAAGAATCTAGCAAAGTGTTTCAAGCAAGATTAAATATTTGATTTTTGAAAGAGCAATCATATGAGAAGAAAGCTTACTCTTCTTGCTACTATTTTATACACCCATATCTACATCCTTCTATAGGAAGATGTCATTTACTACAGTTGTTTTAAGACTACATGCCCAATCTCCATAAGGTTCTTCCCCTGAATCTTGGGTTTCTTAAACTTTCCTTCTTGTTAACTATGATTCATCTTTTCCAAAGTTCTTAGGTGCAATCACTAGGTTATTTCTAGGATGGTAAAACCTTTGAGTTATGTAATTCTTGAGTCTTGAACCACCATACATTGACCATAGATCCAACTATTCTCGAAGCAAGAAAGTTTGGTGCTAAAGAAATAACAACTTTCCTGGGCGTTGTTTGTTTTCCATACTAGTTCTTTCTTGTCATTGTTTCTATTAATCCTCCATGATAATGCAACAACAGTGGAAAGGATGACATACATTGTCCACATGAACAAGTCTCTTATGTCCAAAGCCTTTACCAACCATAAAAAATGGTCTTATATGATCATTGGATATGTACAATGTTAAGTCTAATGGGATCACAAAGCATTAACCCTTTTGTGTAACTTTGTTTCAACTTGGTTTGTGCAGGAAGTAACCAAGTACAATAGGATACGAGTGTCTCCAAGTACATAAGCAGAGCAAAGCAGGGTGATTTCAAAGACAACCCAGTTTGTTTGTGTTTTAGTATGGTCTGTAAGGTGATGAATAGCTTGTGACAATGCTAAGTCACGTCATTGGCTTGCTTTTGGTTATCATTACTTAAGTTAGGGTGCAAGAAATTTGTGTTTTTCTTTTTAAGTAGTGAACTTTGTAATTGCTTGTTTAATGACTTGACCGGTAGCTTTTCATTTGACCATTGATGTTTTAGTAAAAGCTTCTTATGTGTGTTCAAACACAGTGAATTCCTTGTCTCTAACCCTTTTATCCATCAGTTGTTCATTTCTCTAATTCTCCTGAAGTTCTGTTTCCATCCAGCATCTTAGCAAAATCCACTACTTTTGTTGTTCTCTCCTGATGGGAACCAAAACTTTTGAAGAAGTCTAAAGGGTTTCTCTCAGCTTATGGCGAGACTACTCTTGTGCTTAATGACACTCATAAACCTGAAGTCATTTCCCCCAATTCATCCTTTGGCCTTTGGCTTGCAGTAGATTATGGTTAAAACGTTGTCATTGGTGTTTGGCCATAAAGCTTTAGCTTCAAAGAAAGGACATAGAGCATGAGAGGAAGGGGAAAATCCAAACCCCTTCTTTCTATAATTACGGATATCAATCAATGTGATGGTTTCTCAAGAAATGAGAAGCTAAAAATCCAAGTCCCATGCCAGGATTGTTCAAATTGATGCCCTCTATATACCCTTGAAGCCTTGCTAAGGTGCCTACTAAAGAAAGATGAAAAACAGAATAATCGTGAGAAATGGATGCAATCCAGATGATGTTACAATTGCTTTACACTCAATTTATACAAAGAGGTCCCGTAGTCTACAAAGAAGTGAGAGAGAAAAATATCTAGAGTACTCCAAGATAGAGATTTGCAAAGATTTGTAATTATTGTACTGACTAACTTAAGCCCTAAAATGTTTTCCAAGGTCATGCTTGCTTCTTGCTTTCTTTCATACGTCTGCCGCATTTTGTTTTTGCATTAACATTTCTTTGTCTTATGCTTTATGTTTTGCTCTTTCCACATCTGACGTGACAACAATCTTGTTAATATTTTCAACACTTACAAGAGTCAGGCATGTGCATTGGCTTGAGGTGGTTCTTAAGTCCAAAGCCATCATTAGAGATGTTAGGAAGATTATTTCATACTTCTAAGCAAATACATTTGCTTAAAAGAAATACGATGATTTATTGGAACATCATTTCGCCATTAACAAGGTATAAAGCAGAAAATATGATTAAGACTGATCAAGGGTGAATTTAAACGGTCATTAGAGACTCTTATCTCAACCCCGAGCTCAACATTGCCTCCCGCACCAAAGTTCCTAGCCTGTGCCTATCCAAGAAATGCGGGATTGAGGATGCGAATGGCCCAGAGATTTAGGAGGTCTGGGAGTGGCTTTATGGAGAGAGTTGCAAATAAATATCCTGGAGTTGTAGGGTTTGGGGGGTTTGAATGAGAAGAATTGGTGGGAGGGTTTGGAACGGAAGAGAAAGTGAGGGCATAGTAGCGAAGAAGATGAAGAAAAGGATAAGAGTGAGGGCAAATCCATGGCATTGTCTGAGAGAAGAAAGTGAAACCTCGAGTGTGCGAGTAAAGCGAGATGGTTTTGCAAACGACTTAAGGTGTATGGGCAATTCCATTTTATTGGTGTACGTGCAAAGTAAGGTTATTTATGTCATTATATATATATGCAATTATAAAGAATAAATTAGTTGAATTAAAAGTAAAAATAAAAATGATTACTCATTAGATTGTTTCATTGAGTGATTACTGTGATATTTATCCTTATAACCTCTTCAAAACTTATTATGTTTCTACTTTCTCAAGATATTAAATATGACAAAAAAAATTACATTTTGTATAATATTAGAGTTAATGGTTCAATTTTTTTTTACAAACCACACAATGATACTTGTAAATGTGTTTTTATCAATATAATTAAGTTTGGATAAATGTTTATCATGCTTATAACTAACAATAAACAAAAAAACTACAAAAATCTACAATTTGAAACAAAATCCCAATAAAGCATATCAAATACCATCTTGCCTCGAATTTTTGCTTGTAGAAAATATAGTGTTTGTAATCTCATTCCAAAGTGTTTTTTGAATTGGAAAACATTGGATACTCATAGTTCCCTACTCACTTTCCCGTTAGTAGGCCAATTCACAACAATAATGTTTAAAACATAAACACTAATCACAAAATGGGGAAATAGTTAAGAAATGTGCATATTTAGCTTTTATGGGAATTTCAGCACATATATTACAAAAAACTAAAATATATCATGTAGAACTATAAAACAGAATCATGATTGTTCATATTCACCCATCACAGACCTTACCATTCATCAACAAATTTGTTCTCTCCATTAATTTTCAGATTTTCGTTGAAGTTCACTTCCTTCTTCCTCCTCCTTTACCTCCTCCACCGCCTTCTCCTTTTCTTCTTCTTCTTCTACTTCTATTTCTCCTTCCTTCTCCTCCCTCTCCTTTACGTCATCATGAGGCTCCTCTTCCAAGACAATCATACTCTTCCCTCTTCTTCCTTCCTCCTCCTTCCTTCTCGGCCTACTTTTCTTGTTCTACTTCTCTCTCTTGTTCCTTCTCTTTCACCCCAACCCAAGGCTCTTCTTCTTCTTCTTCTTCTTTCTCTTTCTCCTCCTTCACCTTAACTTGAGGCTCTTCTCCTCCAAGACAATTAGACTCTTCCTTCTTGCTTTCACGTTCTTCTTCTTGCTCTTTCTCCTCCTCCTTATCCTTTTATTCTCCAAGACAATTAAATTCAAACCTTGGATGAACATTTAATTTGCATTCCTTACAGTGTAGGGCCACTCCTTTAAAAGGCATGTTACAAACATCACAAAAAGAAGAATCTTGTGTCTTTTGAATAAAAATAAGAGGATGTTGATGACTTTTATCTTTATAAATTTTTTCAAACTTAAGATATGGATATTATCCAATAACACATTCGGGATAAGCAGTAAAATCACAAGTAGCACAACAATAAAACCACTTTTTTCGATTTCTTGTTTTTTCACAAATTAGGTAATAATCTTTTTCAAATTCATCTTCAACGGTATAAGTAAGTTTGAGGATATGCTTGTCATACCTGTGAGTTGCTTCTATTGGAAAACTTGCACTTCTATGACATGACAAAACTACAGCGAGAGCATTTCAAAAGTCCCTCATCCCCACAACTTTCGCAAATCAGATCTCCGTTCATTGTCAGCAAGAAGGAATGTGTTACGTGCTCGTGTGAATGAGCGAGTAACTGGACCGACTACTGGAAAGTCGTCCCACACTTTCCTATTCTTGCTCTTACGAGGATGACCTATGGTTGCAACGTAATTCAAAATAGGAAGAGTTAGGAAGATAATTCCATTGAATCGCAAGGATAGTTACAAAATTGGAAAACAGATTACAAATTTCTCACTGCCTTCTTTGATTGTCCTCGCCCTTATTTCTAGCCGTCTACTTCCTCTTCTAAAGGAAAGTCCTCACGTTACATAATTAAAATCGAAAAACTAGGAAATATTAAATAATGCAATTTATTCAAATTTCTTTAAATAAAGAAATCCCAACCACCCCTGATTAATGGTTGCAAAATAAGGAAGCTGACTTTAAAAAATATCTTATGCCCGCTGCACTTGAATTCAAATTTGAATTGTTGCTCTTTAGGTTACCACCTTCTTTCCTTCCACGTACTCCAAATCAATCACCAATCTTCTTTCCTTTCACGACTACAGCGCCCACCCCTCTAAGATATCTTCTCCCGCCAGCTTGATCACATGCCTACATGGCTTCTTGTAACATTCCATCCCCGTTGGAGAAGACCTTGCCCGCAAGGTCTATCTCAGGAAATTGTTCCCGTAATATTTTCTCCTCCACCCATGTGGCATCTGCTGGAGAGAGCCCACGCCAATGAACTAAGACTTGGGGTTTCTTCTTTTGAATCCTTTTATCAAGAATAGCTTGTGGGAAGGGCAATAACTTTTCATCTTCATTGGACAATTTTGGTAGTTCCGTTTGCACCGGTGTTCCTGTTCCGATGAATCTTTTGAGGGCAGAAATATGGAAGACCGGATGCACCCTGGAGTCTTTGGGCAATTGGAGTTGATAAGCTACCGGGCTAATCTTCTTGATTATCTCATACGGCCCAAAATACCATGGTGATAACTTCAATGATTGCCGAACTGCAATTGTGGTCTGTCGATAAGGTCGGAGTTTCACAAAAACCCTTTCCCCTTCCTCAAATTGCACCTCACGATGCTTCAAATCATAAAATTTCTTCATCTTGTTTTGAGCTTTCTGCAAATGGAATTTTAGATCTTTAAGGATACGATCTCGACTCTTTAATGCTTGATCCACTGCCTCCGTTGGAGAAGATCCTGGAATATAATCAATTAATGTTGGCGGACTCCTTCCGAAAACAGCTTCATACGGGGATATTCCAGTGGCCGAATGAAGACTAGTGTTGTATCCATACTCGGCCCATGATAACCACCGAGACCAAGTTTTTGGCTCCTCACCTACAAAACATCGAAGGTACATCTCCAATGTGCGATTAACCACTTCAGTTTGACCATTTGTTTGTGGGTGGTATGCCGATGAAAAATTAAAGCTAGTTCCTTGTCGATTGAAAAGCTCCTTCCAGAATTGTCCTGTGAAAATAGGGTCTCGATCACAAATAATCTTCTTTGGCAGCCCATAAATTTTCATCACATGATCGAAAAAAAGTTGTGCCACTATTGAAGCCGTGAAAGGGTGAGCCATGGCCACAAAATGGGCAAATTTTGAAAGACGGTCCACCACTACCATAATGGCATTTTTTCCCTTTGATCTCGGCAAACCCTCTACGAAATCCATGGACACTTCTTCCCATATTCTCTCGGGAATATTTAAAGGATAAAGTAGTCCTGGGGGTGATGTGCTTTCCCATTTTTGGCGTTGACAAATATCACATTGACGGACAACATTAGCCACGTCTTCCTTCATATTTGGCCAAAAGAAATTAGCCTCAACTCTTTGAAGAGTTTTAAAGACTCCTTCATGAAACCCATCGTGAATTTCCGATAATAACGTTGGGATGAGCTCTGAATTTTTTGCTAAATATATCCTTCCTTTAAAGAATATCACCCCATCTCTTAACTCCCACGGATCCACCAACTCTTCATCTTTAATTCTTTTAACTATTTCCTGCAAAATAGGGTTAGAAAAATTTTCTGCCTTAATTGTATCCAACCATTGCGGAATAGGAGAGGAGATTGCGTAAGTTTCTCCTTCCGCTAACTCTTTTCCTTCATTTTCCGTTTGGGTTGTCTCCCTTGATTTTAGGACTGGCTTATCACCTAACCATCCTACTTTTGAGGCAAGAATCTCGATCTTCTGCCAACCATTTTGGGTATCTGTAACTCCCAAATTTTTCTCAACCGTGGCCTCTTCCTCACGTCCCATCTCCTCCACTTCCCGTTTTCTAGACAATGCATCAGCCACTGTGTTGGCCGCTCCAGGGGTATATTCGACAGTAAAGTCAAAGCCCATTAACTTTGAGAGCCATCGATGTTGCGCGGGTGTTGTGAGTCGTTGCTCCCATAGGAACCGCAAGCTTCGTTGATCGGACTTCACAACGAATTTGTGGCCTAGCAAGTAGTGTCGCCACCTTTGAACAGCTAAGACAAGGGCCATCATCTCCTTCTCATAGGTAGAAAGAAGGAGGTGTTTCCCATGTAGTGCTCGGCTGAAAAATGCCACTGGTTGCTTCCCCTGTGATAAAACGGCGCCCACGCCGTTACCCGATGCATCACACCATACCGTAAATGGCTGGGTAAAGTCAGGCAAGGCTAGAACTGGGGCATCTGTGAGTGCTTGTTTCAGATGTTTGAAAGCTTCCTCTGCTGCTTCTCCCCATTTGAATCCATCTTTTTTTTAATAACTCATTTAAGGGCCCCACAATCTTTCCAAAATCCTTAACAAAACGCCTATAATATCCTGCCAAACCAAGAAAACCACGTAATTCTTTTACATTTTTAGGTTTCGGCCAATCATTAATGGCCTTAATCTTTTCCATATCTACCGTAACTCCACCGGCTTTAACAACGTGACCCAAAAATTGGATCTCTTCCTTGGCAAAGTCGCACTTAAACCCTTTAACATACAATTTATGCTCCCGTAAAACCATCAAAACTTGTTTCAAATGATCAATATGCTCACTATGATTTTTACTATAAACCATAATATCATCAAAGAATATTAAAACAAATTTTCGAAGGAAAGGGCGAAATACTGAATTCATCAACGATTGAAAAGTCGATGGAGCATTGGAAAGCCCAAATGGCATTACCAAGAATTCATAATGACCATTATGAGTTCGGAATGCCGTCTTGGAGATATCCTCTGGTTTGATTCGAATTTGATAGTACCCCGCCCTCAAATCCAGTTTGGAAAAGAGAGTGGCTCCATGTAACTCGTCTAGAAGCTCGTCCACCGTTGGCATAGGGAACTTATCTTTAATGGTGCCTTTATTCAACTCTCGGTAGTCCACACAAAGCCTCCATGATCCGTCTTTCTTCTTAACCAAAAGTACTAGAGAAGAAAAAGGACTCACACTAGGGCGAATGATCCCTGCCTCTAGGAGTTCCTTTACCACCTTTTCTATTTCCGTCTTTTGAGAAAAAGGATACCTGTAAGGCCGCACTGACACTGGACGATCAGGATGTTGAAGGTGGATCCCATGGTCATGATCCCGCACAGGTGGTAATCCTGTGGGTTCGCAAAAAATGTCTCCAAAGGATTTAAGAACCTCCTGAATATCTGGATCTCCAATCACCGCACGATCTCCCTCCACTTCCATTGTATGGATGTGGCTTATGCATAACAGCATCCCCATCTTTTCCTTCTCAAGTATTTTCTCCATCTTGTTGATCTTGATTACATGATCTTCTCGAGATAGCCCTCCTTGGAGTTTGATGGACTTATCCTTAACGATAAACTCCATGGTGAGTTTATCAAAGTCCCACACGATAGGTCCTAAGGTTCTAAGCCAATGAATGCCTAGAACCACATCCACCCCCTACAAAGGAAGTAAATACAAATCTAATGTAAAAACAACTCCTTGTACCTTCACCATTAAGCCTTTGCATAGTCCAGGACTATACATCTTTTCCCCATTGGCCACTCTTACGTTGAAGCTACATCTCCGATCTACTCGTAACCCCAAACGTTTTGCTAGTTTTTCACTAACAAAACTATGGGAGCTTCCAGAATCCACCAACACGCGGACTCTCGTTCGGTGGTTCCCTATACTCCCCATAAATCGCATGGTTTGAGGAGACTCTTCCCCATTGATAGCATTAAGGGAAATTTTTGGTTCTTCTTTTCCCATCACCTCCTCTTGCTCATCTTCCCCTTCTGGATTCTCCGATTCCCATGATCCTTCTATCACGAACAACCGCTTGCATTGGTGGCCCGGCGTGAATCTTTCATCGCAATGAAAGCAAAGACCTCGTGCTCTTCGATCCGCCAACTCATTAGGCGTCATCTTTCTCACCATGGTTCCAGATCTCCCTCCTCCATTTGTTGACGGTTCTATCTTTTTGAAAGATGTTCCCGCTCTACTGGATTGGTGCCTGTGATCATACAAACGAGCTAATCCCACAGCAGAAGATAGGGTCAAAGGTCTACCTGCTTGTACATCCACCCGCACAACTTCCCTCAGGCCGTTGATGAAGCACATGATTTGTTGTTCAGGAGTTAATTGTCCGGACCTCAATACCAGCTTTGAGAATTTAGCATAGTAGTCCTCAAAGGAACCACTTTGCTTTAATTTGATCAACTCGCCAAAGTGGTTTTGGTACCCCGTAAGGCCAAATCGCTCTCCAATCTCTTGGGTAAAGGTATCCCAAGAAAGATCTTGTCCTCCGTGTTCCGCCTTCTGCACTCTATACCATATTAGAGCATTGCCTTCTAGATTCCATGCAGCAAGCTTCACCTTTTCTTCCTCTCGAACCTCATAGAATTCAAAGTATTGTTCTGCCTTACAAATCCAGTCAGATGGTTCATCACTACCATCATAACGTGGAAAATCAAATCGCATCCCTCGGGAGTGATTCCCCCCATCCGCACGATGTCCTCCATTGCCACCACGTCCACCATTACCTCCAGAACGGTGTGATGATTCACCGTCACGTTCTCGATTGTTGTTGGAACGGATAGTCTCCGTCAATCTTTGCAGCGTCTCCATGATCTCGTTGAAACGTTGATTGTTCTCCGCGTCCTTCCGAGCCATGTCAGCTTCAATCTTTTCGAGTCGGGCGTCCTCCATGGATGGCTCGACAACCGGCTCCGATGCCACTATGTTACGTGCTCGTGTGAATGAGCGAGTAACTGGACCGACTACTGGAAAGTCGTCCCACACTTTCCTATTCTTGCTCTTACGAGGATGACCTATGGTTGCAACGTAATTCAAAATAGGAAGAGTTAGGAAGATAATTCCATTGAATCGCAAGGATAGTTACAAAATTGGAAAACAGATTACAAATTTCTCACTGCCTTCTTTGATTGTCCTCGCCCTTATTTCTAGCCGTCTACTTCCTCTTCTAAAGGAAAGTCCTCACGTTACATAATTAAAATCGAAAAACTAAGAAATATTAAATAATGCAATTTATTTGAATTTCTTTAAATAAAGAAATCCCAACCACCCCTGATTAATGGTTGCAAAATAAGGAAGCTGACTTTAAAAAATATCTTATGCCCGCTGCACTTGAATTCAAATTTGAATTGTTGCTCTTTAGGTTACCACCTTCTTTCCTTCCACGTACTCCAAATCAATCACCAATCTTCTTTCCTTTCACGACTACAGCGCCCACCCCTCTAAGATATCTTCTCCCGCCAGCTTGATCACATGCCTACATGGCTTCTTGTAACAGAATGTGGGTGACACTCGTGCCGAAACTTTTCTTGGACTATAGAACATTGGATATCTGACATCCACCTATTGTCTCCACCCCCAATCTATAAGCGAATCCATGACGACGACGTTTACACCACTCACATTGGAACGTGCCATCAGAGGAAAGTGCATGTGACATCAAGTTGCAAGTCAATGGGAAACTTAAGAATTTAAAACTTCTCGGTAGTTGAGTGCAAAGATAATGAAGAAAAAAGTTACATTCTATGCAACTGTAAAAAGGAACCGAGATTGGTTGCATACACCCCTCACAAACTCGATCATCTGAGGTCTCCTTATGGTTGAGAATCAAAGCATGTTGATGGCTAAAATGTTTGATCTCTAGAGGCAGACTTCTTTCTCTAACTTCAGAATTGATATCCTTGATTAAGCCATTTACAAATCCTTGACTAAACCATTGATTGATTTCCGCGGGCGCTGAATCATCAAATGCTTTCCCGTCCTCCAAAAGTTGATACTCTCTTGCACACATCAAGTGTGTAGCATAATTACATTGTTAGCAGTAATAGGCTGCATACTCGGTATTCAGCTTTAAAGAGCAGAGCTTACATACTGTGTCGGCCTGCTCCTTCACTTGGGGAACAGAATATGTGAGGACGAGAGAGTGACGATGAAGTAAGGTTCTGAGTGTCCGAAAACCAAGCACAACCAGCGTGAACCAAGAGATAACATATGCTGCATACGCATCTGAGGTCCTTGCCATCCTCGCCGCACAATTCGCAAGTGAACTGATCGTCTTTCAGGAACTGAACGAATGCGTGCTGGTAACCGTCATCCTTCTTTGCTGGCCGGTGAGAGGAACATTTAATGTGAAGGAAGAAATTACAGTCATTGCAAGCGTAAAACAAGCTCTTTCCGCAATCTTTACCGCAAGCATGACAGAAACGAGTACGATTTGGTTCTATCCAATTAAGGGAGTGGAATGGGTACAAGGGATGTTCTATGTTATCGGGTAGCTTGAAGCATGACTCATGGCAGTGGCAGTTGTATAAGGAGCATTTAAGGTAGGGAAAGGACGATGGTTCCCCGCATATCATACAATTTGCTTCCTTCTCTCCATCAATTTTCAGATCTTTGACGGAGATTAATTTATGTCTGTGGTCGAGACCCTCCATTCTCTCTCTGATGCGCACACACAACGCAAAGGCTGGAATTGATAGAACAATATATCACTCTAATTCTGTCCCTCTTTCACGTATAGATTTCTTTCTCTGCGCTTTGAAAGGTTGTCGTCGTTCTGGGTTTTGTTCGTGGTGCAGACAAAGGTGCCAGATTTTTGGGGAGCAAGAAAGAATCAGACAAATGAAGAAAGATGTTTATATCTGGTTTCTCTCTTTCTTTTTCTCTTTCTCTCACTCTTGTCAGAAAAACACAGCAACAATACTTTCTACACACTCTCACGGCAGATTTGAGATGCTGGTTATATTTATTGATCCGTTCCAGGGTCGGAGACTGGCTCTCTTAGATCCTTTGGTTTGGCAAACAAAAATGGGTCTCCATTTGACACTACATAAAAACTTATCAGGATTTTATATAATTTATTTTGACTTTAAACGTACGAAATATTATAATTAAATCAGTTTTTTGAAAGAAAGAAAAGTGACTGCTAGAATTATTCATAACTAACAATATTTTTTAGTTACTTAATTTAATGGAGAAAATCTAGATTGTCTTTTAAATTTGCGTGTATGCCTTTTCCAAGGATGCCAAAATTGAAAAAAAAAATTCTCTATTTATTTCAATATATTTATAAAAATTTTAATGAATTTGATAGGAATACCCTACATCTTGTAACATGGGGTTCGAGAAAAATAGTGGATCATCAAAATTTATAGGCACTTTTTTTTCACATATGTCAAATCACTTTCTTCATGCATGCCAAAAAATTGGAAGCAAGCATTTTTTTTCTTAATTGTCCTTGTCAATGTATACTTTCTTTCAATATATATATCTTAGCTTAGAGTATTTAGTTTTAACAAAATATACTAATAATTCAAATTTGCATTCACTCTTTTTTTTCTTCATAACTGTCAAAAGTGTAAAGTTCTTTCTTTTTGTTTGTCGTATTGTAAATACATATATTTTTTCAATTAATGGGTTTAATTGCGAATAACCAGCACTTCCGAAAAGGCTTAATGGTCAGAATCGTATAAACATTTTTTTTTATCATCGTTAAACTAAGGACATATTTATGCCATAATACAAAAGTTTAAAAACAAAGGAACTGGACAATTAATGTGAACAACTCTAAATGTCAAGACTGCCGTAAGGGTTCAGCCTTCCATGGAGAGAGCATATACTCCAGCCGCTTTCCATGCAGCGTGTTTTTACTCGAGAGACAGTTTCTCTTTCCTCATTTATTGTGACAATGGAGTCCAGCTCGTCTAAAGTGGCCAACGGGGGCTGTAGTACAGTCCAATGTATCTTCAGAATCGTGTTTTGACTGGAGTGGCCGTGTCTCCTTCATTATTGTCACACTGCAGTCAAAGACCTACGAGTAACTTTATTAAACATTGTAATAGAAATAAGTAACTTTATTATACAATTTGGTGGGAGACCACTCTTTGAAATTTGCTGCCTTTTCTTCTAAATTTGTTGGAGGTGCCTTGTACTTCTTGACTAGAAGATGGAAGTTATTGTAATATGTGTAAATTGGGGTGCCTATATGTTACCTAAATTATGCTTAATATATGCAGTAGATGAAGTCTGTTTCGTTTGAGGTCATGAACTTCTCTTTTTGTGTTCTAGTCTCCAATCATTATGAAAGTTCTATGCAGTCATGAAAACGAACAAAACCATTAGGTTCAAGATTCTTCGTGTGGGATATACTACTTTTTCAATTCCTAGTTACATAAAAACTGTCCTCTATTTTATCTTCAGTCAACCTGTTGTGTTATGATAGTAGTATCAGAGCTTTATTCGGTCTTACACTGGGTTAAGTTGTTCTTGAAGACTTTTACCAGCTAATTTTTATATTGATTAAAACAAGATCAGGAGCCAAAACTTTTAAGCCCACAAAACTAAGAAACAAAATAAACCAGTAAAGTAAAGCTTAGATATGGTTCAAAATGAACCTGAAGCTGAAAACAGTAATATGCAAAATGGGTGGACATTGAGTCTTTATTAACTCATACAAAAATATTATGGTCACATGCAAAAGTGTTTTCCGTACATGTGTCTGCACTTTCCTGATCTATTTATTACATTTTTTGCCCTCTTATCTGTAATGGTCATTGCCCAAAACCCCTTTCTATACTCATTAAGACTTTCCGTTAACCAGAGCTACCTATCATCTTTTCAATCTTTATCTTTCATAAATGGCTTTTACGGCTTTCTCTCTCCATCCGATTCTCTTCATTTACCAAGGCTGACAATAAACAATTACGGTAGTGGCCCCACCTCTCTCTAATGTTGTTGTTTTCTTTATTGTTTACTTAAAGAATATGCTACGGCCACATGCACAAGCTGACATTAAATAGCATGCACCTTTCTCTAGTTCCTGTTAATGGAGGAGAGCTTTACACTGCTGATGTCACGATTATTCAGGTAAAGATTACAACTTTTAAATGGTAATAAGAAGTTGGTGGTTGATCTTAAATGACATACAAATATCTTGAACACGAACTGTGAAACTGATTAAAAATTTTGTCCAGTTGAATGTTATGGACGGTTCGGATCTCTCATGTTGTTCTACCTATGTTAGTTGATGGACAGTAAGTCTTTATTTATTACCTAAATGTAATGCTCACATGCAGTCATGTTTGGACTCTTTTTTACAGTATTTAAAGCATCCTGCTTTAAATGATGAGAAGTGCACACAGTTTACTGCATAATGGAATGTAAGAATCAATATTTAACTTATATATAGACAATGTATAATCTCTTCTTGTTATTATTCAATTACTACAAAAAGTTGACACTGAATGGCAGACAAACACCTCGCCATCTAATTTCAATGCAGTTTACCATTTTAAAGGATTGTTCTATGCGATCTTGTTATCATTTATGTTGCAAAACTTTGCCTCTTAGCTTTCATGAATTCAAAAATGGAGAAAATCCAGCCTTCATTATTTGTAACTATTCTTCACTTGGGAGGTTGGAATATCTTTATTCCATACATATTTTATTCTGATTCCTAAATTGCATGAAAGGTTAAGGAAAATTGACATCCAACTAGTGATAAGTGACCAAAATCATCTTCTTAAAATTATAGTAAATTTTTTTAAGTTCTATAAGTCATTCAACTTTGCCTATATAACAAATGGAGAACTACATTTTTAGTTTTAATAGTTTAAATCTAGAGCTTTTATTTAGGTGAAAAATATCTCATTTAATCTTTCATAGAAAACTGACAAAGAAGAAATTGTGTGGCCTCTATTTCCATTGTGACATGCATTTTGTTCCTAGGCACTATTGCAAGTGGTTGCTCACAATCAAGGGAGTTTTAGTTACAGGAAAAGGATGACTCAAACGCATGAATGGAGGGAAAAAAGATGAAACAATGACGGAGAGATAGTTCCAAGAATTTGAACGTTGAGGATTGTGAAGGTGATCGGTAAGTTGGGGTGGAAGGACCAACTGGTGACAATTTTGGTGGATTTGAATAGCACACATGATTTTATTCACCCCTAAATGATAAAGTATATTAGTTTACTGATCAACAAGAAGCTGAAATTTGACATATAGGTGGTGAATGGAGAGAGAATGCCCTATAAGGGTGATGTAGACAGATTGAAGTTTTGCTACAATGGACGGGAATTCAACAGATAAAAACTCTCAGAGAGATATTGTGAGATTTTGCTAATCTCAAAATGTCATTTGAAGTAGATGGAAAGAAAATCAAATTACAAGAAATGAAGAATCTCTCTAAATATTGTCTTTATTGATATATGTTATCAATTTGTTTTAACTTTATCAATGGGCGGTAATTGAAAAATCCTATTCTTGAAAACAAATTATTAATGATTCTGCCAACTGTAGCCAAACAAATCATCTATTCACAATTGCCCAAGGAATATTCTCAATGTGAGGTTCACAATATATATAAACAAAAAGGGTCGAAGCTAAAGACTTGGTTCTAAACTCATTAGAACATAAAACTCAAAACAAAGAATGACACTTGCCTCAAGCTATAGATTTGTACAAACAAATAACTTCAAGCTTAGACAATAAATACTAATATTGTTTGCTACCCAAAGCCCTAAAGAACAAATCAATTGGTTGTTGCTTTTTACATATGCACTAAGTTTAACTAATGTCATTCTCTAGTTTCTCTCTCACAAAGTGTTAACTTAGCCTTAGGTGACTCCTCAAAAGATGCCTTAAAGAGAGTGTGAAACCACCCATTAATAAGGCCATAAAATAGAGCATCCACTTTTGGTGTGGGATGATAGGATGGTTCCTAACATGCCGTTTCTCCATGTAGGACAAATCCAACAAGTCTATGGAAAAGGCCTAAAGAAGAAGGCATGCTGAAGGTCACCAAAGGGGAAAAAAACCTAACTTACTCTAATACCATGTTAACTTAAGCCTAAGTGACTCCTTAGAAAATGCCTCAAAGGGAATGCATAACTACCCATTAATAGGGCCAAAGGATGGAGCATTCACTTTTGGTGTGACATGATGGGACCACTCATAACAAAGTGACAATCTAATTCAATGTACTTTGTCCATTGATTAAAGATTAGGTTTGCAACTATATGACAACTACCTCATTATCACAGTAGAAGAAAACTAGATGTGGCAAAATAAACTCCAAGATCCTTGGAAACACCAATGAGCTAGATAATCTTGTAAATTGTGTATTTCATTGATCTATATTTTAATTTTGCTAATGATCTAGAGGTAGTTGGCTTTTTTTTATTTTTTCAGCTAAGAAATGAGAGAATCATGCAACTTAACATAGTATCCATGACACAAGTGGCATAACATAGGGCAAGCTACATAATTACAAGATAAAAATATCCCAAGGCTAAGGAATTCCTTAATGTAAGAGCATTTAAGAGCATGATTAAATTGACTAAGATACTATATCAAAAAACTAAGATCTAGTCTCATATTTCTCAAGTAGTTCAATCTCCCAATAATCCTTCTAAATGAGGCTCCATCAACTAAAGTAAGATCATCTTTCATTTCTAGTTCTCTTTCATCATATTAAAGAGTTGTGAGCTTTAAGTTCTCTTCCATAGGAGTAATTGTAGGCTTTAAGCTAGTAAGCCAACCTTAGAAACTACCTTTAATGTATACTTGTGTTTGTTGAGGTGGATACCTCCTAGTGAATAAGTTATTTTGATGCCCAAGAAATACTTGTATTGATGATCTTTCATATAAAAGTTCAAATTCAAGTACCTTTTGATCTCTAAGATAGAGGTAGAATCATTCTTAATGATTTGAATGTCATCAACATAAATCAACAAGATAATGAGAGTACCTTTATATTGCCTCATAAATAAGGAATAGTCATGATGGAACACCTAAAACCCAACACAAGAAATGCTTTAGCAAAATTAACATACCACTATCTTGATACTTGTTTTAGTCCATATAATAACTTCCATAAGCAACAAACTTAATGCTCTATTTGATGTGGTCAACCCTATGGTAGCTTTATATATACTTCTTCCAACAAATCTCTATTCAAAAATGCATTTTTAACATCCAGTTGAGGGAGGTCTCAATGACTAATAGTAGTAATGCTCATCACACAAATAACTATCACCATCTTGATCACTGGAGAGAATGTCTTCTCATAGTTTATACCCTTTCTTTGAATGAACCCTTGGCCATTAATTGGGCCTAGTACCTCTTAACTGTCCTATCTACAAGGTATTTCACATTGTATACCCACTTGTATTAATAAGCTTAAGACCTAATGGAAGTAAAAAAAAAAATATACAATGTATGATTGGTCTCAAGGGCTATCAACTCTCTATTCATGGCCTTTATCCAATGCAAGTCTTTAAAAAAATGATAATAGGTTTCAAGTTCGGGGATAGTTGACATAGAGGTGATGAAATGCTAATACCATGGGGCAAAGTGGTTGATGAAATGCTAATACATGGAGTGAAATGGGATAAAAAAATGTTACTAGATTTGGAAGTTAAGAGTTAGATATGGAATCCATAGTCCATGTAAGGATCATGTGGTACGCATGGATCATCAAATTATGGGTGTGGGTTTGGAGGTGTATCAGTTTGGCTCTATGAGTGGATACAAATGAGTAGGGTTGACTAGTGTGGCTGCTGAGTCTAAAGATGATTCAGGTAAAGGATCCATATAGGGTGCATTATGGAAATCCGTACTATCAAATGGTGATACAAGGGGTCCTGAAAAGGGTTCCGGTGCAAGTATTGTTGAATTGTCTTACTGAGTAGCCTATGCACTAGGTGTAGCTCAACCTAAGGAAGACACCAATAGAGGACTAAAGAAGAAAGAAAACTTAAACTCATAAAATATAACATCACAGACTGATAATGGACTTTCCAAAATTAAGATCATACACATAATAACCTTTTCATAATGAAAGGCATTCTCTAAAAACATAAGATCATTAAATGAATTTAAATTAAAATTGAAACAACCAAAAAGGATATATAACTTAATTTGACGGTCCATATGTTTGTTTCAGTGCATATGGTATAATATTTGAGAACTTTTTTGCTGTTGAAATCCCTTTAAATTACCTCATTTTTAAACTGACATGGAAAACTATAGAACTGTTTCGTTTGAGCTACAAAATCAACTGTCCATATGCTCTACAACTGAGAATACTAACAATAACGTTATATATAATATGTTTGTTTCAATTGATAATCTATGTTAAATACTAATGTCTTTTTCAATCCTAGGATTTATTTGTGACCCATGTTCTTTTGGTTTAAACTAACCCACCGAATCCATTGTCTAGGATTTAGATCACCGCAAAAGTAAAACCAGATGTTTGATTCACAATGCAACAAATACGCATGTTGTTGGACAGTTAACAAATATTTAACCAAAATGAAAAAATTACATGCAAAGTAATATAGAGGAACTCAAACAATAATCAATAAAATTAGACGTAGGTGAATCCAAGCGAATTGTCCATGAAAAAAGAAAGGAAGGTAACTACACATGAATCAATGAATAGACAATTGCTTCTCTAGAACTTGGATTTAATGGAAATCGACTACATTCTTATCCACTTGGAAAGCCTTCACAAGAATGTTACTAGCAATAGTTGGTGTAGACCCAACTACAGCATTCGCAATTGAGATGACGCCAAGGTTTTGACTACTCAGAGCTACAATGACAATAGCGTTACCATACCCTGCATTTCTCTGGTAGTGCACAAGGCTGAAGGGGAATACAAATACATCACCCTTATGTAGCACCTTCGTGATGTGTCTGTTTTCAGGGTTGGATGTGACAAAACCGACTTCTACACTACCTTCCAGGGCTACTAAGATTTCGGTGGCTCGAGGGTGAGTGTGGGGAGGGTTGGTACCCCAAGGTTCATAATCGATGCGGGCAATGGAGATACCAAGAGTGTTGAGTCCTGCTACCTAGGCTGCGTTCACCGGTGTCACCTTGGATCCAAGCTGGTTCGACATGTTCCTTGCTATGTGAAGTCCACTAAAGAAGAAGTAATTGGCTTCAACTAGCTTTGGATCCTTGTAGGCTAGACCATTCACTAAGACTGCCAGACGTAAAAAAGAGTCAAGTAAAACAAAAGAACCCAAAGGCAGTGCCTGTGTTTCAGTGCATATGCTATAATACTTGAGGACTTTTTAGCTGTCGAAATCACTTTAAATGACCTTGTTTTTAAACTGACTTGCCAAGCTATAAAACTGTGTTTCAATTTAGCTATAAAATCAATGATTCAAATAGTAACATAAAAAGAAACATGTTATGTGACTCTAGTCTAGTCACTGTAGTTGGACACTACAGTGACGGTTCTGACGTGAGGTGTTGTCTAACATCCCCCCGTAAGCTAATGGATTCGAGAGGACTGTTAGCTTGGACCGTAACAACCAAAAGTGAGATGTGGATAAGCGTTTGGTGAAAATATTCGCAGGCTGATCAGCTGAGGAGATAAAATGGACAAGCAACTGTCCATGAAGGTAGCATTCCCAGATGAAGTGGTAGTCAATCTCAATATGTTTAGTGCACGCATGGAAAACCAGGTTAGCCACCAAGTAGAGAGCAGAGAGGTTGTTGCACCATAGGGTGGGGGGTAAGGAGGAAGAGCACGCAGATCTCGAAGAAGGTACTCAATCCAAATAACTCAATAGTAGTGTCGGCGAGGCATTTATACTCGACCTCAATATTGGAGTGGGCAACAGTGTGCTGTTTACGAGAGCACTAGGAGATGAGATTGGGGCCAAGGAAGACACCAAAGCCACCAACTGAACGACAGTCATCATGATCACTCACCCAACTAGCATCAGAAAAGGCATGGAAAGCAGTGGAGTAACTGCGAGTCAGATGAATGCCATACCGAGGAATGTCAGTGAGATAACACAGGATGCACTTAACCAAGTGCCAATGAGTAGTGGTGGGAGCATGAAGAAACTGACAAGCTGAGTTAACAGAGTAGGCAATATCCGGCCGAGTGAGAGTGAGATACTGAAGGGCTCCAACAATGTTGCGGTAGTGAAAGGGATCAAGTAGAGGATCGCCGTCCCACTGAGAGGGAGAGTCGGTAGGAGTGCAAGAAGTCGGGACGGCGCGAGCATCAGACATCCGAGCGCGAGATAAAATGTCATGAGTGAACTTGGCCTGATGAAGAAGTAAGCCATGAAGAGTGTGGAGAGCCTCAACATTAAGAAAGTAATGAAGGGGGTCAAGATCCTTGATGGCGAATTCCCGCTGAAGAGCTGAAAGGAAGGAGGAGAAAGGGGCCTGAGAGGACCCGGTCAGTAAGATGTCATCAACATAAACTAACAAAAACATACTGTACTAAGGAGTATGCAATAGGAAGAGGGATGTGTTTGCTGCAGAAATGGAGAAGCCAATGGAGAGAAGAAAAGTGCTCAGCCACTAATACCAGGCACGAGGGGCCTACTTGAGGCCGTAAAGGGAACGGCAAAGACGGCAGACATGCTAAGGATGAGAGACATCCAAGAAGCCAAAAGGCTGGAGCATATACACCTCCTCAGAGAAAGAACCATGCAAGAATGCATTGAAGACATCAAGCTGACGGAGAGCCCACCGCGGGAGTAGGCAATGGCAATGAGAGTGTGAATAGTGATCAGTTTGGCAATCGGACTAAAGGTCTCCGTATAATCAATGCCAGGCTGCTGATGAAAATCCTTCACCATGAGGCGAGCTTTATAGCGCTCGAGAGAACCATCCAAGTGAAGCTTGACCTTATAGACCCACTTACAACCGATGGGGCGAGCACCAGGAGGAAGTGGAACCAAATCCCAAGTACCATTCTAGAGAAGCACCGTATACTCAGCGTGCATGGCGGCCTACCATTGAGGGTCCCTGACTACCTAAGAGAATGTGGTGGGTTCAGAGTAGGGGTGAGCAGTAGCAGTAAGAGCAAAAGTGTGATTACGAGCCAGGATATGGCGGGTGATGGTACTGTCCTTAAGACGGGTGATCATAGGGTGGCAAGGAGGAGGAGGGGGGAACAAGGAGGTGAAGAAGGGGAAGAAGAGGTAGGTGAAGAAGAGGGGGAAGGGATGGGAGAGGAGGGAGAAGGAAGTGTAGTAGGTATGAGGGGCGAGAAGGGGGTAAGGGAAAGGAAATAGGAGCAGGAGCTGGGGAAGGAGGAGGAGGGGGGAGGGGGTGTGGAAAAGGGAAAGGTGGTCTCATCAAAGAGAGCATTAGCAGTGATATAGAAACAGTGGGTGGAAGGGCAATAACAGCGATAGCTACGGTAACTAGGAGGATAACCCATGAAAACACACGGACGAGAGCAAGGGGCGAGCTTGTGAGGTGCATATGGTCGGAGATAGGGAAAGGTGGCACAGCCAAAGACGCAAAGAAGAGAAAGATCAGGTGGAACATGAAAGAGGACTTGCCAAGGAGAAATGTGATCAAGACAACGGCGGTTTCAAAAGCAAATTCCCAAAAGGAAAGAAGGACAGAGGCATGGATAAGGAGAGCAAGACCAGTCTCAACAATATGGCGATGTTTCCATTCTGTAGTCCCGTTTTGGAATGGAGATTACGGGCAGGAAACATGCTAATGAATACCATGAGTGGAAAGATAGGAACAAAGGTCAGAGGAAAGAAACTCATGAGCACCATCGCACTAAATGGCTCGGAGTGGGTGAGAGAACTGAGTGGAGACGAAGGAATGAAATGAACGAAAGATGGAAAGAAACTGAGAACGAGTAGTAAAGGGGTAAAACCAGGTAAAGCGAGAGTGATCATCAATAAAGCAAACATAATATTTATAACCATGAAAAGAAGTTACAGGAACAGGACCCCATACATCAAAATGAACCAATTCAAGAGGGTGGGAGGCCCGAGACTAGGTGGGGGGATGGGGATGGCAGTGACTTTTACTAAGAGCACATGTAGTACATAAAGAAGAAGAAGTGCTAATAAAGAGAGTGTTTGTAGAAGACAAAAGACGGATGATAAAATCGAGGAAGCATGTCCCAAACGGTGATGCCACAGGGTAAGAGATGCAGAAGTAATGATAGAAAGTGTTGAAGGAGACAAAATGGGAGCAGGGGGCGAGAGGTGGTATAAGCCGCGATCAAGACATCCGCTGAGGAGGATTTGACCAGTAAATAATGACCGAGCAAAAAAGTGAGTATGATAAAAGATGATTACACAATGATTATCTAGGGCAAAATGAGAGACAGATAATAAATTTCTAGCTATGTTAGGAACAACCAAGATATTAGTAAAATGAAGATAAGGAGGAACGAAGAGACAAAAAGGTACCAATGTGAGTAATGGGGAGAGACACCCATCACCGACAATCAACTACTGAGAGCCAGTATAGGGAACAGTGGAAGAGAGGCCTGCAAGGCTATCGATGACATGATGAGTGGCACCAGAGTCAGGGATCCAAGAAGATATAGCATGGGCCGAGGGGGGGAATTTAGGGAAGGAAGGGAGGGAAGATGGGTTAGAGGAAGTAGGGGAGGAAAAGTATAAGGAGCCTAAGAGGTGAGGTGGGCTTGGGCTGAGGTGAATAGGGCTTGGGCTGAAGGGAAATAGGCCTAGGTTGAGGGAAAAGAGACCTAGGGCCGAGGGTAGGTGGGCCTAGGTCGTAGATAAGGGGGTTAGTGAGGGAGATGGGCCTGGGCAGGGGTGAATGGGTCTTGGGCCATGGGGAGAGAGGCCTGGGTTGGAAGAAAGAAGGCCTGTGAGGCAAAGTGGGCCTGGGCGGGAGGGAAGGTATCCTGGCCTGAAGGGAAAGGGGGTTGGGCTGAAGGGGAGTGGGCCTGATAAGGAGAAGGGGCTAGAATAGGGTAAGGGGCTAGGTAAGAGGGGAAGGCCGGGTTAGGTTGGGCCACGGAAAGGGGGTGGGAGAGAGTGCACTAGGCGGTGTATGAAGAGAGGGCCGAGGGGTGAGGGGGGTGGGGGACAGCTAAATGGGCTGAGAGGGGTGAAGGTGAGGAGGACAATTGGGGGGAGAGGGGGAGTGAAGTAAGCCTTATAACGCTCATGGCATGTAAGGGCATAGTGGCCCTTACAGGCAGCAGATCTGACAGAAAGGGCGGTCGCCGCGGTCCACGGCCACTGTCGGAGAGGGGGAAAGGATAGGGGTTTGGGAGAAGGGGAGGCAGGGAACCCGATAAAGGAGCGCGTGGGGGGCCACTTGCCGCCGAAAGGGCCCGATGAACGAAGGCAGTAGGGGCCCTATGATGCGCCGCGAACGCTGCAGGAGGCAGAGCACTGGGCAGATCCCGGTTGTTGATGTCGACTGAAGCCTCATGGGAGAGCAAAAGACCATTTAGATCTTCCCGAGAAAGCGGCACCATTGGAGAGCTGACGGAGACGACAGCGGCTAGGGCACGATATTCCGGCCCCAAACCGCAAAAAACATAAGTGTGATACTCACTATCATGCAGAGGTTCACCAATCAAAGCTAACTGGTCAGAAATTTACGTCACTTCTTGAAGAAAATCATCGACAGATCAGTCACCTCGGCGAGGATTCTAGAGATCTAAGCGCAAGGCGGCAGCGCGTGCGGTGGACTGCTGGCGAACGTGGTGGCAAGATGGTTCCAAATGGCAGCCGACATGCGGAAGGTGGTAAGTTGTGCAATGATGAGGGCAGTGGAGGTGGTGAGGATCCACCCCATCGCCGTGCGGTCGCGGATGCGCCAATGGGCATGGGCCGAGTTGAGGACTCAGGTTGGGCCAACTATAGAGGTGGAGTGGGCCTGGGTATGGTTAGGGGGGAGAGAAGGTGGGTGGGGGGTTCAAGTTTGGTGCCTTCTACGATAGGAAGGAGCTGAGCAGCGTCTAGGAAAGGTTCCAACATGGTTCTCCAGATGATGTAGTTGGAGCCATTAAGGCGTTCGGGGAGAGAAGGAGAGGAGAGGAGGGTCAGAGGGGAAGGAGCAGCTGCAAGGGGAGCAACCGGGTCGGTGATCCGGTTGGAGGATGAGTCGGAGCTAGTGGAAGAAGAGGTAGACATGGGGTGGGTGTGAAATAAGGAGAGGCCTAAAGAAATAGGAGAGAAAACAAAAAAGGGAAAAACAGGAGACAGGAACAGAGGCTTTTGCCGGCCTAAAGCTCGATACCAAGTTAGAAACGGTGACGGAGAAAAATGGAGAAGATAATAAACAGTAAAACTTCTCTGTTTCTATAAAACAAAACCCACACACCTTACGTTTATACAAGAGAGATCATATATGTAAAAGAATAAGTGAATATAATAATACAATCTATAACTCTAGGAGGCTAAGCTCTGTGACTCTAGTCTAGTCACTGTAGCTGGACACTAAAGTGACGGTTCTAACGTGAGGTGTTGTCTAACACCTGTACTTGTCCTATCTGCAACACAGAAATCTTGAAGTGGGCTGTGGTCGGATGCCGAGGTGACAGTAAAAGAGAGAGCTAAAAGTCCTATAAAGGAAACTGGAACAGCCATTTCAAAGCTCAATGTTGGAGAAGCTTTAAATTGATGAGAGTAGAAGTTTGAGAACAAGTTAGAGCACTTAAGATTAGAGTTGTAGGTGAAGAACTGTTACAACTTCCCTTATATAGGGAGAGGTTTTGACGTAGCAACACCGTGCACCAAATAAGTTTGCCGCCCTTGCACAGGACGGGTTTATCGGTTCTGTTGACCACGTCTTTAAAACTACGAAGTTAAGTTGGATACATAAGCGCATTTTTGTTCTTTGCGGGCGTTGTGCAAGGTAGGAACTTAATGATGTGTAGAAGACGGAATTTGTCTTGCTTTCTGACAAATATTTGAACAAGGAATCGTCTACCCGCCCATTTTGCATGGATTTTATTTTATTTTGCTCTGTTCTGAGAATTGTCATGACATCAAACGACGTGACTAATTTGGTTTCTTCAAGTTGCCAAGTTCTGAGATGCTGCTAATCTTTGAAATTTGCTGGTTTTTCTTCTAAATTTGTTGGACGTGCCTTGTTCTTATGGACCAGAAGGTGGAAGTTATTGCAATATGTGTAAACTGGGGTGCGTACACATTACCTAAATTCTGCTTAGTATATGCACTAGAATGAAGTTTCTGTTTCGTTTGAGGTCTTGAGCTTCTCTTTTGTATTCTGGTCTTTAGTCATTATAAAAGCTCTATGCAGTCATGAAAATGAAACGAACCATTAGGTTCAAGATGCTTCGTGTGTGATATACTACTTTTTCAATCCGTAGTTGCATAAAAACTGTCCTCTGTTTTGTCTTCAGTCAACCTGTCATGTTATGAAAGTGGTATCAGAGCTTGATTCGGTCTTACACCGGGTCAAGTTGTTCTTAGAAACCTTTATGACGGCTTCAGAACGTATAAATCCTGTTTCACGGAATTTCAATATCTAGCCGAAAGATGAGAGACAAAGTTTCACCGTATTGGAGTCAGTCATGGACTTCTTCATGTGAGAAAGGCTTACTGTAACAAAAAAACTTGTCTTGCAAGGCAAGTACCTGCCATCCCACGTAGTCTTTTACAGCAGTGGAACATCTTCAGTCCCCCTAGTAACTCATCAAAGACTACATCCCATGTAGTCTTTGAGTTACCATGGAGGAAGGGCATTAATCACCTTTGAAATCCACAAGCAGAAATAAACCAGTAAAGTAAAGCTTAGATATTCAAAATGAACCTGAAGCTGAAAACAGTAATATGCAAAATGGGTGGACAGTGAGTCTTTTTATTAACTCATACAAAAATATTATGATCACATGCATCAGTGTTTTTCCGTGCATGTGTCTGCGCTTTGCTGATCTGTTCATTACGTTTTTTGCCCTCTTATCTGCAATGCCCAAAATCTCCCATCCTTCTAACACAAAACACCATCTATTCTTATCAAGCCTTTCCGTTCACCAAAGCTACCTACTATCTCTTCACCCTTGATCTTTCAGAGATGGCTTTTATCGCTTTCTCTCTCCATCTGGTTCTCTTCATTTACCAAGGCTGACAAGAAACAATTATGGCAGCGGCTCCACTTCACTCTATGTTGTTGTTTTCTTTATTGTTTACTTAAGAATTTAGGTTCTTAGAAGCAATTATTGCAGGATAAGAAAATTTTCTGGGCAAACTGAACCGACCACAAGCGTAGAAGTAGAGCTAACCTTCACGTTGGCAGAAGTAAAATGTTGGACAAGCCATTTCAAATGGAGTTCTAGGTGCTTAATCAATTGCTAAATGTTTTGGATAGGTGCATATTGAATAAGTGTAAGATTGGAAAAGAGCAATATCTGCAGACTGAACTAGAGTGTTACGTTCGTTAAAGGAGCTTTGGGTCTCTGCAGGGCCACAAACAGAGGAAAATAACAGGCTTCATTGAATTCAAGATCAACAAGTTATCAAATTCAAAGAAATTTCCATTTTAAAATTACTTCTCATACAAATACATGAAAGTATGCAACCGGAAAAATATAGTTACATAAAAATAAATAAAAATAAAAAATAAAAAAACCTCCGTCAGCATCTAAGTATACGGCAACAGAAACATAGCTGTCAGTGTGGAACACAGCAATTAGAGTTGCCTTCTATTCGCTAATACTCTTCTTCTTCAACTTCACTCCTCATCTTCCTCGCTACTATGCCCTCATTTTCTCTCCCGTTCCAGACCCTCCCACCTATTTTCCTCATTCAAGCTCCCAAAACCCTGTAACTTCTGAGCCTTCGTTCGCAACTCGCTCCTGGACCCTCCCAAATCTCTGGTCCTTTGCTTGGACTTCGAAACCCAGTAACGGGAGCAGCTGCATCTCACTTTCGGACCCTCTTGTGGGCCTCCAGAAACCCAAGGCTTGGAGGGCCTTGGCTTCCATTTTCCTCCGGCAATTGGTTTTGGTTAACCTCCAGCGATTGGTTGTGGTTAAGTTGCTGATTACGAGACACGTGAATCCACCAAAGGCCACGTAGAAAGCAGATGGAGCTAAGGTGCCATTGGGGTTTTGCTCAAGTTTACAGGAAAGCTGATGCAAAATGTGGGAGCCATGTTGACAATCAAGAAAGCTAGCGGAAGAGGATTGTTAGCAAGAAAGAAGAGAAAGAAGGGACGTGATTTGCAAGAGATTGGTGAGACTTAATGGAATCTCAATAAGAATGACAACAATTTAAATTTGAATTTGAATAGAATGAGCATAGGATATCTTTAAAAGTTGGCTTCCTCAATTTACAACTATAACTCAAGCGATGGTCAAATTTTCTTAAATTAGTTTAATTTAAATAATTTTCTTAGTTTTTAGAATTCAATTATGGATTGAAAAAACTTTCCTTTAGAAATATGGAGAATATGGGTAGAAATAGAGGCAAGGTTTATAAATGAAGGCAAAGAACAAATTGTATTTGTTTTCTAATTTTGTAAGTTTACTTGTAATTCAAAAAGAATATTCTTCTAAAGTTCTCTTTTGATTGTAGTAACGACCATAGATCATCCACATAAAGGCAAAAATTGATGAACTTGGGATGACTTATTACGTGTTTTGTTTCACAAGCATGTAACAAAAGCTAGGGATTTCGTGAATGGGCACCTCTGCCACTGCGGGAACGATTTATGCTACAGCCACACGCACGATTTGAGATTAAATAGCGGTGCACCTAACTGTAGTTTTCGTTCATGGAGGAGAGCTTCACATTGCTGATGTCACGATTATTCAGGTAAAGATGACAACTTTTAAGTGATAATAAGAGGTTAGTAGTTGATCTTAAATGACATACAAATATCTCAAACACCAACTATGAAACTAATTAAGATTTCTGTCCAATTGAATGTTATGGACGGTTTGGATTTCTCATGTTCTTCTACCTATTGTAGTTGGATGGGCAGTAAGTATTGTTTGTTACCTATAAATGTAATGCTCACATGCAGTTTTGTTTGGACTTTTTCCTGCAGTCTTTAAAGCATCCTTCTTTGAATGTTGAGAAGTGCACGCAGTTTACTGCATAATGTACTGTAAGAATCATATTTAACTTATATATAGGCAATGTATAACCTCTTATGGTTATTATTCAATTAATATTTTAAAAAAAAGTTAATACCGAATGGTAGACGAATACCTGTGCCATCTCATTTCAATGCAGTTTACCAAATTTAAAGGATTGTTCTATGCGAGCTTGTTTCCGTTCAAAACCCTACTATTAGAGTTTATGAATTCATACTAAATTGTATGACAAATTGGGGAAAGTTTATTTCCAACTAGCAACAAGTGACGAAAATCATCTTCTAAAATTATAGTAAATTTTTATAAATTCTATAAGCCCTTGAACTTTGCCTATGTAACATATGGAGAACGATATTTCCTGTTTTGACAATTTAAATCTTGGACATTATTTAGGTAAAAAAATATACCATTTAATCTTCCATACAAAACTGAGAAAGAAGAAATTGCATGGCCTTTATTTATATTGTGACAAGCTAGACACTATTGTAAGTCATTGTTCACACTTGATGGAGTTTGGTTTAAAGAGGATGATGACTTAAATGCAGAGATGAAGGAAAAATCAAATGAAACAATGATGGAAAGTCAATCCTAAGAAATTTAACGGTAAGGATTGTGAAGGTGATCAATGTTAAAACTAGGGCCTATCCTCAAAACACGAGTTTGAAGTTAGTATACCTTTGTACAGGGAAAAACCCATATAGTCAAGCAGGTCCAACCTAGATATTAATCTAAATGTTAAAATCGAGGCTCATCCTCAAAATGCACATCTAAAGGTGGTACACCCCTAGCCATTAATAAGGCTACAGAATCGACCATCCATATCTAGTATGGGACAAATCTCAACATATCCCTTTTGGAAGGCCATAGGCTAAGTGGGAAAAACCTAAGGAAGAACCCAAGTAGCCAAAAAAAGCTCAACCTAGAGGTAACTCGGCTCTAATATCATGTTAAAACTAGCACCCATTTCCAAAACACACATATGAAGGTGGTGCGCCCTTGGCCATTAAAAAGGAAAAAAAACTGGCCATCCATATCTAATGTGGGACAAATCCCAACATAGCCCATTTTGGAAGGCTACAGGCTAAGTGGAAAGAACCCAACTTGGAAGATAATATCTAGGCCTTGTACAAGGAAGAACCAAGGCAACCAAGGTAACCAAAAGGCCCAGCCTGGATATAACTTGGCTTTGATACCATACTAAAATCAAGGCTTATCCTCACAATGTGCATTCGAAGGTGGTATAACTTTAGCCATTAATAACGCCATAGAACTAGCCATCCATATACGATGTGGAACAAATCCTAACATACCCTTTTTGAAAGGCCACAAGCTAAGTGGTAAGAACCTAACATAGGAAGACAATATTCGAGCCCTATACAAGGAAGAACCTAGATAGCCAAGAAGGCCTAGCCGAAATGTAACATGGCTTTGATACTATGTCAAAACCATAACCCATCCTTAAAATGCATGTCTAAAGGTGGTACACCTCTAGCCTTCAATAAGGCCATAAAATTGGCCATCCATTTCCAATGTGAGACAAATTTGAATATACCTATTTTGGAAGGCCATAAAATACATAAGAAGAACCCAACTTAGAAAGACAATATCCAAGCCTTATATGGGAAGGAACTAAGGTAGCCAAGAAAGGCTCAACCTAGATGTAACCTAACTTTGGTACCATGTTAAAACAAGGGTGTATTCTCAAAATGTACTTCTAAAGGTGGTACACCCTTGACCATTAATAAGGATGTAAAACCAGCATCCATATGAAATATAGGACAAATCATAATATAATTCCTTTAGAAGGCCACAAGCTAAGTGAGAAGAACCCAACTTAGGAAGACATATAAGCCTTGTATGAGGAAGAACCTAGGTAGCCAAGAAGGCTCAACCTAAATGTAACTTGGCTTTGATGTTATATTAAAATGAGGCCCATCCTTAAAATGCATGTCTAAAGGTGGTACACCCCTATCTATTAATAATGCCACAAAACATGTCATCCATATCTGGTGTAGGACAAATCCTAACATTCCTTTTTGGAAAGCTATAAGCTAAATGGGAAGAAACCTACCTAGGAAAATAATCTCTAGGCCCTATATGGGAAAGAACCTAAGTAACCAAGAAGGCTTAACCTAGATATAACCTTTCTTCAATACCATGTTAAAACCAAGGCTCATCCTAAAACGTGTGTCTAAAGGTGGTACATCCTAAATAGTTAATAAGGCCATAAAAGTGGCCATTTGTATTTGGTGTTGGACAAATCCCAACAATCAATAACATGAGGTGGAAGGACCAACTAGTGAAAAGTTTGGTAGATTCAAAGAATGCACATAATTTTATGAACCCTTGAATGGTAAAGTAAATTGGTTTATTGGTCAACAAGAAGGTGAAATTTTATATAAAGGTGGTAAATGGAGAAAGAATAAAAGGTGATGTAGAAAGGTTGAAGTTTTACAACAATGGGTAAGTAATATATATCAATGTCTTCTTATGATTAATTATGGAGACTAATTTAGTTTTGGGAATTCAATGATTAAAAAATCTTTGAGATTTTGCTAATCTCAAGATGTCATTTGAAGTAAATGGAAAGAATTTATCTAATAGATAGATAGTGGAGAAATGGATGTGAAAGAAGTTGACAAGGAGCAAGTAAAGAGTTTTATTTTGCATGTAGTTGCTAGTGGGAGAAGATGGTGACCATTAGTAATGAGCCAAAATGCTACCAAGAAAGGATGGTTTGGCAGGAGGGTAAAACAATATAAATACATTGCAAGAGTTTGAAAAGAGACTCCTTAAGCTAAGGGAAGCTTTGCATGCTATGGAGGATCGAATCAAACCATAAGAAAGGCAAAATAATAAAGATTGTGTCAAAACCAAATTTAGAATTCAACAAAAACAATGAAAGATAGTAACAAAATAGAGGAAGTGTTTCTAAAAGCCACTAAAGCAAACAAAAGAATTATAATTCAAATACAATATAGGCTTATTAAGATTCTATGTTAGTGAGGAGTTTTATTGAGATTTCATCCCACATTGGAAGTGGAGTTTCGTTCTTGGGGCCTTATATAAGTTAGTGTTTTTCTTCCTTATAGGCACTTTTGGGGAAATACTATTAGACCTATTTAATATGGTAACAAAGCAAGCTCCCCCCCCCCTCCCCATTTCCTTTTTCTGGGCAATAGCCAAAGAGGCCTTCCACATTGGTTGACTATCACTTCTTGGCATGGAGTGGGCATGGTAGGATTTTGTCCTACACCAGAAGTGGAGTTCCATTCTTGAAGTCTGATATAAGTTGGTGTCTCTCTTCTCTCATGAATGCTAATGGAGGAACACTACTAGGCCCACCTAATAAGTTTTTTTGTATCAAACACACTTTAACATAATAAGTATCAACTATTAATACGTAAAAATGCCTTTTGAATTGAATAAATCCTTTAAAGTTGGAAGCACTAGCAAGTGTTCTTACCTTAGACATTTTAAATTAAGGCATACTATCCTAAGGCATTCTTTCTTTTAAGAATAGCCCATAATTACATATGTGAGATTCCATTGTATTGAGGATCCAAGAGGTTTAACTTTTAAACAAATTATGATAATTTCATCTAACCTCAAGGGCCCACACCAATTAAATACACATGCAAGTGAGACTCGTGAACGGAGGCCCTAAGTGTGGAGGGTTTTGGGGGCTTGAATGAGCAAAACTAATGAGAAAGCAAAAGCGTAGTAGCAAAGGAGATGAAGAAAAGGTTGAGATTGAGAACTAATCCATGGCTTTGTCTAGAGATGAGAGTGAAATGAAGATTGTGAGACAAAGGCAAGATGGGCTTTGAAATGTCTCAAGATATCAATCAATCTCCTTGGAGAATGTGCAAGATATGGTTATTCATGTCATTACATTTATATAGGACTATAAAAAAAGTCATAATAAAACTTATTACTTGTTAGTAATCCTTCTATCATATTTTTTTCTAAAAAATTAGGCATTTATGATATGTCATTGTACTGTTTTACATTTAGTATTTTAGCATCATTATTGGACTCCTATTATAATCTAAAATATTTGAATTTATTTTATTTTTGTAATTACTATTTCATTATCAATGTTGTCTAAAAATTAGTTATAAAGATCCCTATAGTAATGTAAACCTAGCACCCAATGTTAAGTCTCATGTATGTAAACATAATACTTTAAAAGAATGGTTTATAAAGAAATAAGTTCATTTAGTTAATATTTTTTAGTCTCAAGTTAAATATACTTTTTTATATAATTTTTTTTGTGTTTGTCATAGTTAGTGGGGACAATAATGTCTTATTTACCACCTTCATGTATTTGAAATTAGAATAGGTGACAAGGGCAATATTGTAACCTTTTCCTTAGGTTTATTTTTAGGGTTTTGTGCACCCTATAAACAAAGGCAACATGAAGTTGGCTTGGTGGCTTAGAAGGACACTAAGAAGCCTTACGACTCAAAGCTTTGTATGACTTAGTGTGGCTTGTCAGCTTAATGCGTGAGGGGATGATGCAAGAGATTTGCATAGCCCTTAAATTACAAAGAAACCTAACACTAAAGTTATGCAAGTAGCCAAGGGCCTAACAAAGAGAGTAACCAAATTAAGAAAGTAAAAGATAATACTTGTACTCTCAATGAGTTTCTTAATAGAAAAGGAAAAAGGGCTAAGAAATCTACCAGTGATAGTGGATGTCGGCAAGCTTTGGTTGAATTACTCTAAATATGTATCTTGTGTGTTGTTATTGCTTGGATTCTAGCTCAAGGAACTCAAACAAGTGGTATTGGAGCCAAGGTTCATTAGTTTGAAGCTAGAAGCAATGCATGGTGAAGTTTAAGTTTTGGGTTTTAAAGCTTGGAAGTTTGCACAATTGATTCTGAGCAAGATCAAGCTATGTTAATGCTTTTAAAGAGGTAAACAACTTCTCCTTGATATTTCTAAAGAAGATTTGAACTTGGAACCAAAGTTTTTTGAGTGGATTTTGTATGGCTTGGAGAAAACCTGGTTTCAAAACCATTTTAGCTCATAAATAGCAAAGGAAGGTGTTTTTGGAGAAAATGAGCTTAAATTGGGAATTAGGGCCCCTTGATTTATAATTCCAAAGTTTCTAGTAAAAATGGTCACCAGAAAGTCACTAGGTAGCCACTAAAGGCAGCACTAACAAAGCATATAATCAGGTCATGCTACCTAGTTTGGGACTTGAATGGTGAAATGAATAGGCATACAAACCTAGGTAAGAAATGGGCGAGTTGGATGCAAATCCAGGCATAAGCAATCTAAGTTTGGATCAGGTGCATTGTTACACGCAAACAAAATTGGGTAAGGCGAGTTAGATCTAGGTATAAATTGGTGAAATGGACCAAGTCAGTAGGATTTGAGTTATGGGCCAAGTTAAGCCAAGATTGAACAAGCCTTACGTTGGGCTAGATCGAGCCCATGGAAAAAAAGGCTAGGCCCACTAAAGACAAGCTTTGGAAATGGGTTGTGAATTCGGTCAAGTATAGGCCTAAGTTAGTTGAGTCAAGCCAAAGAATCGAGTTGAGCTACTGAGTTGGGCTAGGTTTGACTTGAACTCTTAAATTCGTTAGATTATGGATGGATGGCTGAGAGAAGATTTTGGTGGATTTGTGTTAATCGATGGTGTCTAGGAGTGAGAAAAGACTTCTAGGATGATTTACAGTTGATTACAATGATAATCATGGAACAATCATGGTCATTGGTGGTGATGTGTGGCCGGAAATGCCAAGTCAGGTTGTAAATGTCACAGATGGCCATGAAAATCTAGCCACCGGCTGTAGATCAGAGAAACCAAGGTATCAAAATGATGCACCAATCGAGGAGGGACTAGTTGGTAATGAAAATCAAACAAAAAAAAGATGGAGAATGGTGGAACGACAGTCAAGTTATGAGATGGGCCAACCTACGAGACTATTGTCGGGCATATAAGATACACATGTGGTGGACTATGCAAGGTGTGTGATGTACACATACATGGGGTGCATAAAGCCCACACATGGATAGATGTTATGGTGTGTGAATCACACATGCTGGCAAAAACATTTCTAGGTATTTTTTAGCTAGTTTTGGATAGAATTTTGAGTAGTGTTTAATGGTATAATTGAATTGTGATTCTGAGGTTAAGAGAGGTTTAAAAATGTAATTTTTTGGAGAACCCATGTCTAAATGTGGTAGAAGGTAATTGTTTGATATGCCACCATGGATGATAAAGATGCAGTTTAGTGCATGGTCTTGCTTAATGCCTTTGTCTTAATTTTTCAATGCTAATAATGGCCACAAGATAAGAATGTCTTTGCAAGTTTATAAGTGAACTTCTTTGGATTAGATTTTTCTGGTTAATTATATACTCTACTAGATATATGGAATCTACTAGTCATGTGTTTGATCAGGGGATGATTCCAAAGGTAAAGGTTAATTTTTAAAGGGTTAAAGACTATGCTTATGAATAGGGATGCAAAAGGTGCTCTTCATCTATTACCTTAAGTGTTGTCTTTTGATAGTAGTAAAGGGGATACAGTTTGTTCATTCTATGGTTGTTTAGGATCTCATTGTTTAGGGGTATAGCCAAGGTATAGGGATCAAAGGTAGGGACTAATAGGATTTAAGGCGGAGAGCATTCTTCATTTGGGGCTTCTAATACATTTAGTGTATAATGGTGGGTTAGAAGAGACAAAGTTGTGAGATATTAGGGGCAAGAGGTAGAAAAAGAAAAATCTCAAGTAGTGATCTTACATTGTTGAGATTGGGAGATAACAAGACATTGAGGAATTACTAACAAGCTTAAGATTAGAGTCAATTCTTAGAAAATGTTTGATCATTTCTAAAAGGTAACATTGCACTATATGGAGGAGGTAGAAATTATTTTTCTCTGGTTTGGATTCCAAATGATTGGATTGGCTAGTTGACCTTGGTAAAGAAAGCGTTTTAACTTAAGTTGAGTGAGACTCGAGGGATTCAGGGTGTGCTAGACCCTAAGGCTTATATGAGGTTGGATATTGCCTCTAGAGCATACATGAGTAGCAAATAGATACAATTAGATTATAATTTCTTTGCAATGAGATATAGACATGGACTTGGTAATAACCTTAAGTTGTTTTATAGTTGGTTTATTAACTAGATTAGCTGGATAAGCTATAATCAGAGTGGTGTTATCCACAAGAGTTTGGAGATAGTTGTGATTGTGGGGGTCATGGAGTTCATGGGACTACAAAGATTCTTGGTAGAGTTAGAATTGACTACTCATTTGCTGGAAGACTTATTGAAAAGTTTTGTATGCAATTAATTACCTATTGTGCAAAGTTGTTGAATTAATTATTCCAAATAGGAGAAGATTTGTTGTAGTTTATCCTAATTAGTAAGGGCAATAATGTCTTGTTCACCCCATTAATGTATTCAGAATTATAATAGGTGACAAGGGCAATATTGTAACCTTCTACTTAGGTTTATTTTAAGGGTTTTGTGTACCTTATAAAGAAAGGCAACATGAAATTGGCTTGGCAACTCAAAAGGAGGTTGAGAAGCCTTACAACTCAAAGCCTTATATGGCTTAGCGTGGCTTGGTGGCTTAATGCATGAAGGGATAGTGTTGGAGATTTGCAAAGCCCTTGAATTGCAAAGAAAGGAAACACCAAAGTTATGCAAGTAGCTAAGAGCTCGATAAAGAGAATAACTAGATCAAGAGAGTGAAAGATAATACTTGTACTCTTAATGATTTTCTTAATGCAAAAAAAAAGGCTATAAATTTAACAGTGATAGTGGATGTATGCAAGCTTTGGCCGAACCACTCTAAACGTGTGTCTTGTGTGCCTTTATTGCTTGATTTATTTGCCAATGAATGTGTGATGCAACACTTCCACTCTAACAAGTGATATTGGAGCCATTTGGATCTCAACAATTTTAAATATAGTATTAAAACCAAAATTAAGCATAGCACCTCTTCGTTTATGAGTAAATATTCCAACAAAAAACGTTTTCTCACAAGAAGTTTTTTTCATTATTATATGTAATTATAATTTTTCACTTTATATGGGTTTGATTTATGATGCAACTATGGAAGTTATCTTAATTTGTTATGTTCTATGAACTTTAGCAAGGATCAATTTATGACCATTGCTAGATCAACCCATTATAATTGCTCAAATCCTTATCTTGCTTTTAATATCACATCTTTTGTTGCTTTATATGGTGAAGCTTATCATCAAGGATTCAAAAGTTTTAGTTTCACAAAAGAGATTGGTGTTTCAAAATAGGCACAAGAAACAAACTTATGCCATGACTATAAGATATGAAGGGATTGAAAAGTGAAAGTGTCTGTTGCTATAGTTCTATAGGTGGAAGCAAATGGAAACAACAAAGGAGCACCAATTTGTCGTGATACCAACATTTTCTTCATATGTTTATCAATTTGTTTGAGAATTGGCTAAAATTAGTGCTAGTATTATATGTTTAAATACTCAATTGATATAGTGGAAATGAAGAAAACAAATAGTTAAGAGCAATTTTAGAACCAAAAAAATAAAAGAACTTGGGGACATTGTTCTTAACAAGAATGAGTACTCTTAAGGCTTTTACTATCCAACCTAATGTCCTTATACTAGACTATATTACTTGTGGAGTGCTCTTCCTTGAAAAAAAAAACATAAATTTCTAACAAATGTTAGATGTTGCTTCAACCTTCCCCACTTGTAAAAAATTTTCTTGAATTTGGCTATGGATTACATGGCTTTCAAGGTGATATTCGAATAAATATGCAATACTATGTAAGAAAGGGAGAATATGGAAAGAAAGCCTTTTAGTGAGCAAAATGTATTTTGTATTGCTATGTCTATTATGTACAATGTTTGGTCTTATTTATAGACTACAAAATTGTTCTAATCATGGAAAGGAAAATATGGACAATAAATACAAGGATATGCACCTAAGTATCAGACTTAATAAGGTAACAATGTTGGTGAATCCTTGACATATTAACAACTAAATGTAGAAGAAATGGGTCATCTCATCTGGAAGCTCAATTACATTGGCATTATTATTTATATTAAATACTCAATCTCACACTAGAAAGAAGAGTACCTATGAAGTGCATAATAAGCCTTAAACATCCACTCTCTAATGAGATTTTTTGGGAAAGAGGTAGACATAGACCTTCAAGATGGTATCAAAACTTGGCCTTTTTTCTTTTTGTGTCCTAACTCAAATCTCAAAGTTGGGCTAGTCTATCATTGGAAAAATAGGACTAAACTCAAACTACAAGGATAATACACATTCCCATACATTTTTTTTTAAATGAAAAAACCCCTATGAAGTGTCTTATAAGTCTTGAACACCTCTCTCTCCTTTGAGACTTTTTCGAGGAAAGGTGGACCTACAACTTCAAAAATTTATTTCGCCACTCTATAATAATGAGACTATCCTTCTTGCCTGAAACCCTCTATAAAACCAATAGCAAGCCTATTTTTGGTGTATGAATACACATAATTTTATCTCTTAATCATTCTCAATATCTCTTGATTTCTCAAGTTTTCATTAACACTTTACCTTTTTGTTGGCCTAACAAATTCAGTTGTTCTAATAATATAAGGATAAGTCTTACATTGAAAAAATACACTATAAATATAATCCTTAAGTGTAGAAATATTCTACTAATTCATGAACTAATTTTTGTATTCAACTTTAGGTTTTATAATATAATATTATGGCCCATGTTGATCTATTTTAAACCTCATTAGACTTTGAGTTCTTTAACTATGCTCGGCGTGCAAAAGATAATTTATAGGCCTTAAGTGTGCTCATGTATGCCCGGTGTCTGAAAAAAAAGTCTAGAGAAACTTCTTGGAAATTAAAATCCTGCATTTTCAAAAAGGTAGAACTCCAAGAATGGTTCATGATGAAACACCCAATAAGTAAATGAGCGTGCAGCACTAGCAAAACCAAGTCAAGCCAGATTCCATGCATCTCCCGTGAATAATTTGGCCACTTCTTTGTCATGTGCTCTTTTCTGGGTTTACGTTGACAGGAGTGGGATTCAAGAACATGAGTTGCTTAAACATCCCAGAGTCTTCACAAACTATTCAAGAGGGAAAGTTCAACAAGATTACAAATTCTGGTGTAGACGAAGACTTGACCCAAGCCATTCCCCGACGAAGACTTCAAGATGCACTGTTTCAACTGCACATGATAAGCAGCTTTACTGGTAAACTCGATCCCTTCTCTCTTTCTGTGTATCGTGCACCCTCATGGCATTCATGGCAGGGCCATCCTTTCCTCTAGTCTTGTGTCTCATTTTAATGCTGTCATGCATGCTTCAATCGGCCCAAAGTTCCAGCAGCTTTACTGATCAATCAGCTCTTGTTGCCTTCAAGTCTAAAATTAGTTCCAGTCCAAACGAAACTGTCTTGGCTGGTAACTGGTCCACGGGAACGAACTTCTGCAGTTGGATTGGGGTCTTATGTAGCCGACGCAGGCAAAGAGTGACAGCTTTGAACCTTTCTGACATGGGTCTCCAAGGCACCATTTCCCCTGAGATTGGTAACCTGTCCTTCCTGGTCTCCCTTGATCTTTCTAACAACAACTTCTTTGATATTATTCCACCTGAGATCAGTCATCTCCGTCGATTAAGAATGCTTCGGCTGTCATCCAACTTATTGGAAGGTAGCATTCCACCAACAGTGCATAATTGTCAGAAACTTCAAGAAATAGATCTTAGTTCAAACCGCCTCACGGGTCCACTTCCTTTTGACATATTTAACATATCTTCTTTGATCAAAATTCGTCTATACACAAATCACTTGTCCGGAACTCTTCCAATGGATCTTTGCAGTCACTGTCCTAATCTTCAAAGACTGGTTCTTTCTGATAATGAGTTCAGCGGCCGACTTCCTTCACAGGTGAATCTCTGTAGAGAACTTAAATACTTACGTCTACAACAAAATAAATTTCATGGGAGTATTCCGGAAGGTTTTGGTAGTTTGGAAAAGCTCGAAAGCCTAAGTCTTCGAGAGAATATGCTGACTGGTAATATACCTGCAACCATAGGTAATTTGTCTAGGCTATATGAGTTTGTAATTGACATTAACAACATCAACGGAAGCATTCCGATCGATCTATGGCTTCTTCCGAATATTATGATACTGGAGCTTGAAGGGAACCAACTCACAGGTGCAATACCTAAACAGATTTTCAATACTTCCTCTCTAATGGCATTCTCTGTGGCGTACAATTCCTTCACTGGGAGTCTTCCATCAGATACAGAGTTTTTCTGCCCCAATCTATATTATTTTATCATTTCTGCCAATAAAATTAGTGGTCGAATCCCATCGCGTCTTTCCAACTGTTCCAATCTCGTCGACGTAGGTCTTGGTGGAAACTTGTTCTCTGGACCAGTGCCCAAAAGTCTTGGAAAGTTGCAGTATCTAGAAAAACTGTTTCTAAATGATAATCAGCTAAAAGAGGATCCCGGAGATCAGAATTATAGTTTCCTTTCATTTTTATCTAATTGCATATCTTTGAAAGAATTGTGGATAGGTTACAATCCCTTGAATATTACACTTTCGGATTCCATTGGAAACTTTTCAGGTTCTCTGAACACCTTTTTTGCTGCTGAAAGCCAAATTCAGGGTCACATCCCTATTGGAATTGGTTCCTTGAAAGGCTTGTTGTTGCTTGATTTGGGCAATAACAGCTTACATGGAGACATTCCGTCAACATTTGCAAGATTGAAGAACCTCCAAAGGTTGTATCTTGAGAACAACAATATTGAAGGATTCATTCCAGAAGTCCTGTGTCAGCTAAGGAATCTGGGAGAGTTAGATCTATCAAATAACAAAATGTCTGGATCTATCCCAAATTGCACTGGAAATCTTAGTCGTTTGCAAAAGCTGAACCTCAGTAACAACAGAATGGAATCATCGATACCATTAGGTTTATGGGGCCTTGAAAGCATGTTGTCCTTGGATCTGTCAATGAATTCCCTTGGTGGATATTTGTCCCCAGACATGAAAAGTTCAGAGACAATTGAACATGTAGATTTGTCTCGAAACAAACTTACTGGAGATGTTCCAAGAATCTTTGGAGCCTTTGAGAGTCTAAACTATCTTGACTTGTCTATCAACTCATTTCAAGGACACATTCCAGAGTCATTTGGGAGCTTAAAAGGATTGGACATGTTAAACCTTTCACACAATAATCTGTCAGGTGTAATTCCTAAGTCTCTTGAAACACTTACACATCTCAAGTACTTGAATCTTTCTTTCAACGAGCTGTCAGGAGAGATTCCATCAGGTGGGCCATTTGCGAACTTCACAGTTGAATCATTTTTAGGCAACAGAGCACTCTGTGGGAATCCAGTTTTCAGAGTTTCACCTTGTCCAAAACCAGGCCCCCGAGAGTCAAGGATAAAACAAATTTTCCTCAAATATTTTCTTCCTGTCATCGCTACAATAATAATATTTCTGGCACTAGTTTATATGCTGAGAAGACACTGGAAAAGTAGCTCGCCTGTTTCAAGTTTACCAGAATCATTTCCTGCATTGGAGCATAGACTGGTATCATATCAAGAACTTTGCCAAGGGACAAACAGTTTCTGTGAAAGCAACCTGCTTGGAGTTGGAGGTTTTGGTTCTGTGTACAAAGCAATTCTATCTGACGGAACTGTTGTTGCTGTCAAAGTCTTAAATTTGCAGTTGGTTGGTGCTTTCAAAAGTTTTGATACAGAATGCGAGGTGTTGCGGGCAATCCGACACAGGAATCTTGTTAAAGTTATAAGTAGTTGTTCCAATCCTGAATTCAGAGCTTTGGTTCTGCAGTATATGTCGAACGGCAGCCTTGAAAGGTGGTTATACTCTTACAATTACTGCTTGAATCTTCTGCAGAGAGTAAACATTATGATTGATGTTGCATCAGCCTTGGACTACCTCCATCACGGTCGATCAGAATCTGTGGTCCATTGTGATTTGAAGCCCACTAATATTCTTTTGGATGACAACATGGTTGCACATGTGAGTGACTTTGGCATCTCAAAGATTTTGCTCGAAAACAAGGATGAGACACGAACCAGAACTCTTGGTACACTTGGCTACATTGCACCAGGTAAATGCATTCTCACTTCCATTCAGTCCATCTTTAAATGCTAACCATCCGCAAATGCAACCACTTTTGGTTTGGCTTGTCTTTTACGTTGGAATATGTGGGTTATTTTTTTGCTTCCTGTGTAGAGTATGGTTCAGAAGGAAGAGTATCCATCAAAGGGGACGTTTATAGCTACGGTGTCATAATGTTGGAGATGATCACAAGGAAGAAACCCACCAGTGACATGTTTGCTGGGGGATTGACTCTGAGGGAGTGGATAAATGCATCACTGCCTGAAAAGATGATGGAAATTGTTGATGATGGCTTACTAAGAATTGAAGCTGGAAGAGATGCGGTTTCCATGCAAAATATTATTTCTTCCATCTTGGACTTAGGCCTAAAATGCTCTGAGGAGTTACCGGATGCAAGAATCGATATCAAAGAACTGCTTGCTAAGCTTAACAAAATTAAATTGACATTGTCTGGGACCAGAAACAGAGGTGTCTAATATCTTTGAATACGGTTTTGCTTTGTTGATCTTTGTGATTCTATGAACTACTTACAATTTGTATTTTAGAGATACGTGTGACTGTAAGAAAAAAAAGGTTCGTGATTTTCTATAATCTTCTACTTGATCATTTCATCCTCTTTTTCTTCCTTATTCTTTCTACTGATATCATTTCCACTTGTTCTTTTTTCTTTTTCTTCTTTCATTTGGTTGTCTAATTCAATGAATGTGTTATAACCTGTGACAACAATGGGAAAGCATAAGAATCGACCCATCTGTGGCCTTCTTGTGTTCATGACATTGCCAATACCCTTATTATTCCTTTTCTCTTAATTTATCTCACTTCATATATCTCTTCTCCCTCTACAAGGGAATTAAAGAATGGCAAAAGAATTTTGGGTAGGGAGAAAGAAAAAAGAAACAAAGAGAAGTATTTGCAAAAGGCAATGGAGCTTTCAAACTTGGAACACCCCAACTTAAAATTGTCATTTCATGATTTATGATTGCGGCGTTAATGTAGCTAGAAATTAAGTTGGCATCCAAAAATAACAATTTTAGAAAGAAAAAAAAAAAGAGAGATTTAAGAAATCATCGTGACTAAGAAATTTTGCATTTAGCTTTAAAAGAGTAAAGGAATGTATGGTTAATAAGGAGATTAAATTCCTTTCAACCTAAACCAACTTCTATATCAATGACCTGCAATGCACTAATTTTAATCTTACTACTCACTAATTGTTGATTGACTCATATTTTTTGATAACTTCCAAATAACGCAATATTCTACTCACTAAAGTGATACAATTTAGATTACTAGGATTTATTTATAGCTTTAGAATAAGTCTACCGTTGCACATTAGAGAGCATTTCTTTAGTACAAAATCGTTTGTGTAGAGTTATTTTTAGTAGTAATTTCAATGGTTACAATAAATTTTAATTTCCCATTTTATAGAATCTGTTTAGAAGATCTTGATCGCCTATAAGGTTAGAATATAATATTACGTAGAAAAACATTTATCAAATCAAATATTAATATTGTAAGAGAGACTCTTTTTTTTGTTTATTTATTTATTTATTGGGAGGAAAGGAAGGGGAAAGGTCTGAATCCCAAGTTATGGTTTTTTGAAGTCCCAACCTGTTGGAATTGCTGGTCAGAATACCTTTTGGATTACTACTGAACCAAACCAGAATCGCTGTAATTTACAATCTATAAATAAAGGACAAGGATTTCTAGTTCTTTCTTTTTCCTTTTTCTCTTTAAAAAAAAAAAAAAAAACTGGAGCCCTCCACTTTTCTAATCCTCTTTTGGGGGTCCGGTGGCAGTAGTTGTATTACATCTATTTCCTTTTTAGCATAACTCTTTGCAATGGCTAGAACTTTTTCATGATCAATCTGCACAAATACTGGTTGGCAAACTAAACTAGGTGGACCGGCTTGGATTGTCTGTCCAATTCTAGAACCATCATGTATTCTAGAAAGTTAGAATCTATATTGCAGAAACTTCGATGTTTGATCAAAACTATCAATGAGTTAAATACCCTAGAGAAGTTTGGAGACAATTCGAGATCCCACATTGATTAGTATCACTTTCAAGAATCTTTTCCTCCATCCCATCCCCTTCTCTTCACTGCCCACCATAAATAGCTACATCCCCCACTAAAGCCTCCTCCAAGCTTAAAAACTTGGCATTTCCTTTTAAAGCCTTAGAAAGGTCTCTTTTTGGTTCCCTCAAGGAATTTTCTGGCTTAGCACATGCGCCTGTGTCCGCAACGCCAGTATAAGGCAGATTTTCAAGTGAAAATCAATACATTTTCAATAGTACTTATAGATGTTCAAACATCTATTTTTATTATATTAAATATGGATTAACAAAGAAGGAAAGATTAAATTGGGTTTTTCTTTTAGTTTGATCCATTCTTCACCTACCTTCGTAATGATTGGAGGAGGTGGCTTTAACTTTTCTTGTAAGAAATCTGATAGAGCCTCTGAGTTTTGATTAAGGCCTTGAATAAATTGGATTCAATCAATCACAATGTTGGATGCATTAACTTGAGAAGGGAAGGGAAAGTAAAATGGATTCTGATATCAAATTAAATTTATCAATAAGTGCCTAATTCAGTAATAAGTAAATATTTGAGATTTGTTAAATTTCATGTTTAACATTTTAAGAATATATGAGTTAAAAAAAAAAGATATCTAATCAAATATTAAAACTAAACACCATATACCGTTATTATCTTTCTGAAACATTGAGAGTACAAAGGAAATGATCACCACCTATTTTAGGCCAAAAAGTCCCACGAAAAGACAAAAGCCTCACAAAAAACGAGAAAACATTTAAACAAGCTTACAAACAAGAACTGTATAAAGACGTGAGAATTAGGAATGTCAAAGACCATGTTGACCATCGGATTGAGACGCCTAGTTGTTTCCATTTGGCACCTTTCGGAAACAATGGGATATCCTGGAGAATTTTATTTGGAGAAGCCATGCTTAAACCTTAAGCACGCTCTTGTATATGCTTATATATATACACTTAACACAGATTAGCAAACCTCTAAAACCACATAGAACCGGGGAAAAGGTTCATGTATTTTCTTCTCGTCTAATGATGATTTTAACTGAAGGGTGAAAGACTGCGTGAGATATGTGAGGAACCAAAAGAAAAAAGGTGACCCTGTAAAATAAGAAGGCATCATGCTGGGGTAGATTCGAGATCGTTCCAGAAGGTGCGGACTGCAGCTGTCTTTGCTGCAGTTCCAGTTTATCTTCCATGCCTATGCGCTCCTGAAGCCCGCAACTCCCCTTTCTGGTCTTCCTCTCTCTGTTGTTGGTCTGAGTTCTGTGTAGCGTTTTCATGTTCTATTTCGTGCTCTTCCTGTTCTTTTCGTGAGTAAAAAATCTCCAGTTTTTGTTCCTGGGTTTTCCTTCTTGATTCGATACAACTGACCCAATAAGAAAACCAGTCGTAAAATGGTAGTGCTTTCTCAAAACTTGCACCAAAATCATGAGCCTTTCTGAATCTGGTAGTGTTGGCCTGAGCAGGGTGCATAAAGTAACAGCTTCTGTTATATCAGATGTGGAGGTGGATCCACAGGTTTGTGGCTTATTCTTCCTCATGCCTACTGATTCCATCTCACATCCACCAGGTGCTTATGCACTTGTATCGTAGGCCTCTCTGATTCCGATAGATTGGCCTTTGAGCGAAGGTGCATAAATCAAGAACTTTGTAGTCAGAAGCAGCCAGACAACTGCTGAGATGGATCCACCGATGAACGGCTTCGATTGCTGTTTGTCTACTGATTCCATCTCACATTTCGGCGTAACCCCACTAGTATAAACTCGAATTACATTAATCATCTGTGCTTAGTCTTTTGTCGAACTCATATTTACATGCGTAAGTGATCTGTTTTGAAATATTTTGGCCCTAGATGCATGGATATTGCTAGGATAATAACGGTAATTGCTTTGAGACTAACTTCTTAGTTGAAAATTGAAATCCTCTTTGGTCTGATGTGGTCTTTCGAAGACCATAAGAAGGTCTATATATGTTGGTCTGATGTGGTTTTGAGGTTGGAGTTACAGGGTGCAGCTGGTGTGTTCTTGGTATCCTAAACATTTCTTTGTGCTTCTACCTTTTTTGTCTTTACTTATGCTGAAGATTTCCTCTTTTAACATTCTTATTTGGTTACCAAGAAAGTTTGGGAAAGAATGGATAGTGCGGGAAAATTTAAATGTCTATGCCGTGCTTCTTAGAAGAGTTGACTTCTAAGATACGAAAGACAAAAAACTCAAATACAGAGGAAGAATTCAATTGCAGGTGAGCAGGCGAGGCATATGTGTGTCCAGCAGCTTGGGATCCTGCAAGAAGGGCTTCATGCAATTTTCTAAATTGAAGATCTTGCATGGCAGATTTGTTGAAATTCTCGATAATGTTGAATTTGTGAGAGCACCTAACCATTTGTGACCACGTGGTCCAATTTAATTGCAATTCTTCAGCGAGAAATAGTTGCATTTTACTCATTAAATTCCTTAACTTTCTTTGAACTTACAGGTTTGACTCATGAACGTATGGAACTCTTATCCATATGAATAAATATTTTAAGCCAAACAGTAAGTCGTTCTTAAAGTTGATGGCTCTCGTTCGACATGGAATTTGAACAGTATGGAATCAACTAATGCTATTCAAAGTTTAACAAACATTTTACACATTGAAGTTTACAAACTTGGTCTCAAACTTGGAATCAAGAGGTTTGTGCTTGTTTCTAATTTAGTCAAGTGCACTTGTGCCAAACTTGAGATTAAGAGATTTGTGCATGTTTCTAATTTAGCCAGACGCTTCACGACAACAGTTTACAGAACACTTAACAAACACTGAAATTCTTGGGGCTGAAGAGGACATCGAGGGTTTATAGGCTGTCAATCTCTGAAAATTTTAGTGTCGTTCAACGAGATATTTTAACCTGAGTATTTGATTTGCTTTTACTTGCATTCTTTTTGGAATTGCTCTGCGGTAATTGCCAATTTCCACCAACCTCTCGGATGCCGATAGGAGTATGGATTGGAATGAGATCAAAGAAGTAAGCATGCTTCTTGGCCAAGCCTTATCACATTTTTTCGCCAAGTTGGACAAGTGGACATTCTTTAAAAACAAATTGCAGAGCTAAATCACAGTTAATCAGTGAGAGTTACCAAAAGCATTATAATTATTTTGTCAGGAGCCTAAGATGGAAGCAGAATCAAAAAGAAAGACAACAATTAAAAAGTAAATACCCGGAACTATTTGAGAAAGTCATACAAGGAAGCAGTCCCAGTTAGCACAAAAGTTATACAGCAAGGCAAGAAGAGATAGTCGATGTAGCTTACTCCTAAGCAGTCATGCTTCCAGGCAAATAGTCACTCTTTTACAACTAATACCAACCTTACAAGTTTTCTTCACCTTCTTGTGTGTCATCTGTACTTAGAAGGTGACTGAGTGCAACTCGTGCCTTTTTTGGTCCGGATGAAGCTTCCTTTGTATCATCTTGATCACCCTTCCTCTTCACCCCTTCACCATCTGCTTCATGCACAACCGAAGAGTCTTCACAGCCAGTGTTTTCTTCTTTTTCCTGCTCGGATTGCTTTGCATCAGATTCTTCTGCCTTCTCTCTACTCTTCAGATCTCTTTCCGTAGCCACCCTTTCACTTTCCTCAAGGAAGGAGCGGATTTCGTCATTGCTGGCAAGATCAAGTGGAGTCTTCCCTGCTTTTGTCTTGGCACTTAGACTAGCACCTTTCTTTACCAAGTACTTAACAAGCTCCAGGTGGGATCCTTGGACAGCATAGTGTAGTGGAGTCAGGCCCTTGCGGGTAAAAGCTTTAATGGAGGCCCCAGAAGAAAGAAGAGCTCGAACGACCTCTAAATGTCCCTTTTGTGCAGCAAAGTGAATTGCACCCATGTCATCCATGGCAGCAGCACCGACATCAGCCTTGTTCTTGCAGAGATAACTCACAACCTCTGCATGCCCAGACCATGCAGCTAGATGTAGTCTATGGTCAGAGTTTCTTGTGTCAAAGAAACAAAATATGAAAGGCAGAATGCTTAATAACAGATACATCTCTCACTGGGAAACTAAGAAAAGATAATAGATCCAACCATCTGACCAGCTGATATTGCAAACAAAAGACCACAACAAGAAGCAAACAGTGAAAATAATTAAGAAGGAAAGGCAACGCTCGTTAGGGGTACTTAATAAATGCTGATGCCATGATTAGTTGCCTGGCCCCCATCATATCCATCTTGAAATACTAAAGCTTCGTACTGACTAATTTTTTTTTTTTTTTTTGAATTCTGATAACGGAATTAAGATGAGAAAAAAATGAGAATTTTCAAAAAGTAATCTTAGGCATTCAAAGTCCAGAATCAGAGGCAATTTGGAAGTCCTATGGACATCAAAAAATTATGACTAGATATTTAGTTTAAACTATTTTCTGACAAGCATGTTGGTATGGAACATGATGACATTCCCCAGTCATCTAGTAACATCAATTCAATAATAGATATAACAATAAACTTGGCAACTGCATAACGCCTATCACTGTTACAAACTAACTTAATTTCCTGATATTCATCCTGAGAAAAGATGATTCAGAACCTAACATTTTCATCACAACACCCTTTCAGAATCCATTGACGCACAGCTAATCCACAACGATAAAGTGATGTCTAAGTAGATTCTCCAATAAAGCATGAGTGAGCCCTTTCAAATCACAAAAAAAAGCAATTTGGCATTTCATTGGCTACCACTACAGCTAATTAATACTTTTGAATATGAAAAACTGTATCCTGCTTCATACATGGGGAGATTAACCTGACATGATTCATTCAGAGATTATTTATTTCTTCAACCATTGTTGATTAACACAGACGACTGCAGTCAGTATCCTCTTAAGATGTGAAAACTAGATAGTTTGCAGTACCATCAGTAACTTTTTTTCTTTTTGCCTTTTGTTTGATCAGTTACCATCGTCTGTCAGCTGGAAAAGGTTCCCATCCCCAAATAAGAACAACCATAAATAACGAAATTGAAGTATTTAGCCAGACTAGATCAAGATGATCTGAGCATTCTTCAGGACTCCAAGAGCTTTTTCTTCAAAACGCTCATAAAGCCTTCACTATCAAATCCAATACCTTTTTAAACCAAAATAAAGGAATGTAACTACATAAGTGGTTACCATAGACAAAATAAAACAGAGGAAAATTGGAACTAAACGAGCAACTTATTGAAACTAAATCTAAGGTTCAATGCTTAATTAACCGGCAAATGAACGATGCCCATTGGACCACAAATCAGAATCAAGACACAATTGTTCAATCTTTGGTTTTTGGTCTAGCTTTCCTGTGAAGGTACCAATTGAGCTCCACAGCAAAACTAGACTGCAACTGTACAATCTTTTAGTATTTTATCTGAGTTTTCCTTGCACTCCTTGTGTATGCATCAAGACATAAATAAAGAGGCACTAAACCTAAGAGGTAGTCACCAAATGTCCAAAGCAGCACAAGGAGTGAAACTATTTCTTTTTTTTTTTATGTTGTTAAACATTTAGATAGACCACCAATGCTAGGAAAATGAGAAAACGTAGCAAAATTTGATGAGGTCGACTTGCAAGCAAGATGACTCGGGCTGGTCTTCTTTTCTCTTTGTTTTATTTTGGTTAAGTGAAAAAGAACACGAGGTAGTGGTGGTACCGTCAATCCGCAGCCTAGGAAGGCAACCTTGAAAAGGAGATATCCCCAACTCATAAAGTAGTAGCAAATTCCAAAACTGATATGGGATGTAAGCTATAGTCAGAGCTCAGATTCAAGGCAATCTGCCTTTGATACAGTAATAAATTACCAGCGGTTCCAAAACCTTGAAAATGGTAAATCTAATCACTCAACCTCTAGTCCACACTAACGCATAAATAAGAAGTCTCGGTTCAAACATTCCCAGCAGCAAAATGTGTCTGGACTTGGAATGATCACTTATGAGATCAGTATCCTTAAATGTTTTCATTTCGTAAACTTGCAATGAAATCAAGCCCGTGGATACGCAAACCATATGTCAAAACAAAGTGAATTTGAGGAAATGAAGCCTACAGTGCCGACAAAGAATACATGACGAGAACATACAACACTAAAACCCATGGATAGCATTTCGCAAATGATAATAGTCATAGAAAATTACGGTTATGGTGTAGGAACTAAAGATGCTAAAACCTTCAAACTTTGTGTACAAGCCAACTGCATATCGAATTACTAATAAACCAAAACCAAGAAAGGAGATTTAAAAAACAACAAAAAAAAAAAGGGGGGCTAGAAATATTAGGAGAGCCGTCTAAGAAATTCAATCTCAATACTAATAAAAACCTGTAAGCTACAGTATTATCCAATAAAAAAGAAGTTATGAACTGGGTCATATCAAATTTTTACTCAGCCACCAGATGGTCACGCATAAACTTCAGAATTTTATTCATCTAAAGAAATATTTCAGAGTACTCAGTCGCATATTCTACTGTCACATTTTCCCGGGAACCAAACAAGGCACAAGAAAATCATACTAAACAAATGAAAAGGTGGGAGACAAGGATACGGAGTTCTAGAGTGCTTATCCCTGGAATTGACGGCCAAAGCATTCGAACTCAATATTGACTGCACCGCATGTAGATCGCCGGACCGAGCCGCCGCGTGAAGATCTTCCCCAGCACTCGGTTTCTGAGGATTACCCATTTTTCGCCTTCGCCTCGACAATTAGAAAGAATAAAGGATTTTTCTCGCGTTCAAATCGAATTCAACCCCGTTCGAACGAGTGTTTCTACGAGCAGGTGAAGGGTCTGGCGAGAGGCAGGCTTCCGATAAAACGACACCTTGGGCGGAGAGGTTGCTCTGAAGAATTTTTTGACTTCAATTCTAATAAATTTGATATTTTTCTCTTTAGTTTATTTACCAAAGGCAGTCGGTGTAAATTTTAAGATTTGTGTATGTTTTATTTTTTATGATAAAAATATTTTCGTTAAAAATGAGATAAAATTATTTTTATGATTGTTATAAGTTGAATGTTTAAAAAATATGAACCAATATAAATAAGTATATGCATTCTGAGCCATAAAATAAAATGCATTTTTCTTTGTGATGCAAACATTATAGGTTGAAGAAGTCCCCTTGCACACCAAGATTTGACACATAGGGGGGAATTCTAGTACGGACAAATTAGTAAATCATGTTGATCATGTCCTCGATGTACAAATCTTAAACTATTAGGTTCCTTGCCAAGTTTGTGTAAGAAAGCTTTCTTAAGAATTTAGCTTTGTTTAGGAAATTATAAATCACTGTAGGATTATGTACATATATACTCTAACTAGGAACTTGGTACTTAAGTTTTTTGGTTTTATTTTTCAAAGGTTAATTTTATGTGTGGCCTCGTATTTGCATAAGGAATGATTAATAAAATGTTTGAAGAAACTATCCCTACTTTTTTTAAAAGTTTATAAATAACAGAATTTTATTTAATAATCTAAAATGATATAATTTACTAATTTATCATCGGCCAATAATTAGAAACATCCATTAAAATAATCTATATATTATATGTATAAGAAGTACATATTAGCATTGAATTTTGTTAATAAATTCATATTACTTATTAGCAATTATCAAATCCAATTCGTGCGGATTCTTTCCGCAACGATATTATAATTCAAATTAATATTTATTTTTAATCTTATAAAAATGGACCCCACAACATTGTGTTCGTATAAATCAAATCCTTTTTTTTTTCTTTTGCCATGAAATAAAACTACCCGTATCATATCTTATAACTTTGTTAAACATCTTCAAAGTTTAATTTTACGCATATAAGATTTATCTTATATATATACATATAGTTATAATGGATATGTATACTGGGAATGCAAGGAAATCCTCCCCTCTTGAAATGTATTCATAACGTTCCGGGTCACCTCAAGCTTGATTTACGCTTAGTTTAATTACTCCAAAGCATCACCAGTTAGACTTTTCGACTCGCAGTGGCTACGGTGTTATTCATGTCACGGTGAAATGTGGACAAATGTAGGATTACCATTTAAAAGCACAATTAAAGAGAAGTTACAATACTGTAATACTCGAGGTATTTATTTCTTTGGGACCAGAATGTAACTCCTTGCCCGAAGTATCACTGCTACTCATTACAATATCACATATGGTTTGAGAAACAGCACCTCAATCTGGTGAAAGAGCACGTCATTATGAACTGAACATCAGAAACGCCCCCAGTAGTTGTTGTCATTACACCCATCTGAACATGGCCCCAATCCATAGGACTTTCTTTGGCATCGATCAATTCCTAGAAGACACATCTTCACACAAAATTATCCAATCTTGGTACCATAACATTTCATTAAATTGTAAAAATCCAATAAAAAATGTAACTCCTATAAAGATTCGAGGAATGTCCTAAATGAAGTAATTCAAGAAAGTAAAATTGTTGCAATAGAAACTCTTGGGAGATTCTCAACACAAGAACTTTTCTGGGAACATACAATCTTTATAGGTTGAGGAATTGCCTAAGACTAATTATTTCCTTTTGAGACTACCCAAAGGCGGACTGTCTTCATAAAACCTTGTAAAACTATCATTTATATATTCAATTTATTTAAATTATATTTATTTCCAATTACTTTTCATCGGTCTCTAGTATTAAAAGAAAGTTACACATTGATAGAACACATGAAATTTTGTTACTTGAAATGCCCAAATTTACCTATCAACCAAACAAAAAATTAAAATAGATTTATAAAACAATTTTTTTAAAAAAATAAAAATAAAAATAAAAAAGAGCAAAAGTTAAGATCGATAATCTAAACTATCCCCTTCATGTTAAGGGCTGGAGGAGTGGCCAACTAACCCCAAGCCTACAAAAATGACTTGGTAACCTTTTTAGTTACCTTAATCAGCTGAATAATTTCCTCATCTATCTCTTTTGATTTTTTCTTCGTTTTTATTTATTTATCACTATTTTTACCACCCAAAAGTTAAATACAACATTCTAATTGGTAGTAGAGTATTTAAGGTATTTCAAATAACAAATTAGCATGTGTTGGTGGCATACCGCAGTTCTATCAACTTTAGTGCCAAATGCCAGTAGAAAGCACCAACTATAAGGAAATTGTAGTACAAGAATCTTGAGTGTCATAAATGGTGGTATGAGGGATTATCTACAAACAATTATTAATTCAAAAGAAACAACTGTAATTTTTCAACAGAATTACAATAACAATGCATAATATATATAGCTCTTTCTAATTTTCAAGATTGAAATATTTTCCAATCCAAATGTCATCTAATTTTTAAGATAAACTTTACAGATTATCTACAAATGACAATTACTTCAAAGGAAACAAGCATAATTGTTTAGACAATTGTAGAAATAAGAGCACAATGCACATAGCCCAAGCTTATTTTCAAAGTTTTTCCAATTTATATATCATCGTCTTATTTTTAAGATGAAATTTTACCTTTGATTTTAACCTAAACCATGGATTTACTTTTGATTTTATTACAGAATGGTGCTAATACAGGAAAGAGGTGACTTCTTGGAGAAATGTATTGCGTGACCACTACCAAAGACACCAATAATGAAAGATGTCAACCATGAAACGCTCACCTAAAAACGATGGTTACTGAGTAGCATGGACAGGTGATGGCTAAGTTGATGGGATCCCAAATTTACTTCGGAGACCATCAATGGCTTTTTCACAGGATTGTGACAACTCAGTGATGGATGTCTTGCAAGCTGAAAATTTTGAATGAACCAAAAAAGATGCATTGAAAGGAACAAGATAAACAGAACTGCAGAGACAAAATCAATAATACCTCCTTTGAGTAGTTAAATTATCATTATCCTTGATACCTATTGACATACCAAACGTTGTATTTGATCTTTTTATGACAGTAATCCTGTTTCAGCTTATTGATGTCATTACTATCAGTTTGAAGAAGATTGCATATTCTTTTTGTCATCCATCACTACATGGTAATGCTACAGGATCATGTGCACAGAAAGCCCCCCAGAGTAGAAAATTTTCTCTAATTACAGTCAACATGTGCATGAGTACGTGCTCTTATGCAAATGTGTGCAATCTCATAATATAACTATAAATCCAACCTCCAGATTTGGGATTCACCAGTCTTAAATAACCTGTAAACAGGTTATAAACCATTTAGCAATTTCAGTCTTTCAAGTGTTATGTTAATAGATATAACAATAGAGCACAATAATCAGCTTTTGTTAGCTGATTAAGGTCACATTTCTTTTGTATCATTATGTAAGCAGTCATTAACATACCACGAGATGCGCTGGCCTGTGCATCTGCAATAAATTCTGCATAGGATGCCTGGCAAAGAGACACAAGGTCACCATTTGAGAAATCACTAAAAGATATGAGGAAAGCTCAACTAGTGTTTTGAACCAGCACAACACCTTCATTGCATCCCGACTTTCACTAATCTGTTCAGACATCTTCTTGTATTCCTTCTCTGCTTCATCCATCAATTGCTGGCATGCTTGAGTCTGAATCTATGGGGGGGAAAATGAAAAAGAGATCCAAATAATCAACTGACAAACCCCTGATAGGAGTAGACATTATACGGTTCAGAAGTTGGACAGTTAATTTTGAAAAGGATTGGCATTTGTTTCCCTTCTCTGTTCAACCAGGTGATAGAGCAGACTGAATGGAGATTTAAAAAATAAATTGAAATATCAAAAGGAAACAGGTGTCTGGAGCAGCCAACCAAGAATGAAGAAGATAATGAACTCTTCAACCACAAACCCTGAAAAAAGCCAAAAATGTGCAACTAAAAGAAAGCTTGGGCCCCTAAAAGAAGATAGAACTATCTTTTTTTACAGGCACTTTGGGTTGGACCTTTCTATGGACGTTTTCAGCATTTTAGTGAAGTACTTTATTCAAACTTGTGGAAGTTGAAAATGCATAAGCAAAATATCAAATTGAAAAATCCAAGTTCCAGAATTCAAGCTTACTTCAACTGTAAAAGCAATTGAACACTAGCAAGATTTTTGAGATACTCGAAGTTCTAAGGTACTTTTATCTAGAAGCAAAAATCAGAGAGTTGGAAATCTAACAATCATGACTGAGGCACTGTAGAAATGGATTAAGATACACTATGGAAATTGCCTAGTAAATAAAATCATTCGGTAAGTAACGCATGATACAGTTTGAACAATAAAAGTAGATTCGGAGTTGAGTGATCCAGAAACGTAGGAACAGAAGAAAAGCCGCTATCAAGTAGTGGACAGTAATGCAAAGCAGTTCTTCGTTTGTATGTCAATCAACTCGATTTTGAGGACATGAAAGAGCGCCAAAGAATGTAACCGTAAGTTCCAATAATACTTAGACAAAAGGAAAAAACTTCTTGCGGAATCCTGTTGGCACGACCTTCTACTCTAGTCCTATCTTCCACTAACTGTAACCACAATTCATGTATTTATACGTAATTGCAGATCCAGAACTTGAGCAGTGATGGCAGAGCAAAGAAAATCCTCAGTATATATAAATGACAAACAGTCGATCGAAGAGAATGAAAACGCTTAATCAAGTTTTATTGAATAGATCCAGAACTTACGACTGAAAGTTTTGCACTGTGATGTTGGAAATAAGTTCAAATAGTGGAATGTTAGCAACAGTATCATAGCAAGATAATTCAATAAGGGACACGTAGACACAAAGAACATAGGGAATTGACTAGCATTGCCTAATGACAATCTAGAATGGAGTTTACGCAAACACAGCCAAATCTACGAGATTACTTTTGAACGAGTTGGCAACATCAGTAGACTAATTCAGAGGCAGAAAATCATAAATCGTAAGGTACTTAACAAGTATTCTTGGAACTATTGCTTCCTACAATAATCTATTTGGCAGCTCAGAAAATGAAAGAAACGTATAGAAAATTTTCCAGAATTTCAAGAAATTTTTTCACATTAGTGCTCAAAAGCACCAATAAACAGAATCCATATTGCAATCTGATTCTAGCAAGCAAGCGAAAGAGAAAGAGACCTTGAAGCGCTTGTGGAGGCGAGACTGGGAAGAGTCGAGGTCCTTTAGGATCTCAGTATGAGAACGATCAACATGGCGCTTGAGATCTTCGACGCGAGAAGAGGCGAGCTCCTTCAGATCTGAGACGCTGCTCAGGGAATTCAGAGCATTAGGCAAGGGCTTATCCTCCTTAATCTTTGAGGAAGAGAGCGTGCTCCTTTTTCCGATGAAAATTTCCGATTTCGGCGACTTGTGTCGAGGAGAAGGAGAAGCCGCAGTCCCCAGTGACGTTTCCAGAAGCTTAGCAGCCGAGGACTTGCTATTCCCTTTCTTCTTCATCTCTCTCGCTGCTCTCAAGTCTCTGGCTCAGAGTTCGGATTTTTGAATTGGGAGGGGCTCCTTTTATAGTCTGGCATTCTAGTGGCGGGATCTTTTCGGGAAATCTCCACAAAATTACTCAGAGTTTGAGTCTTTCATCAAACAAATATCTATCCTTTTATTTTACCCATAAAACGATCCCCATTAAAAAGCATCAAATGAAGGGATTTAACTGATTTTTGTAATGCCTTTTTTTTTTAAAGGTCAAGAATTATATATTATCATAAAAAATTACAAGATTGTTCAATTATAATATCATTATTTAAGCTTAAACATTACATTTAACAAATTTTAAAATTTTTACAAGAATTTATTACAATTTATAGAGTTTACTTTTTTTATGGATGAAATCTTTTCTTTCACTTCCTTCTTGATTTTAACAATAACGGTCGAACTATCTAAACTTTTATAACAATTATAAGCAAGTACAAAATATTACAATTGTTTAAAAATAATAAACCCAATGAACATGAAATAACAGCTTACTTTCTTCCAATTGACAAGCATCAAGTTCAGTTGATAATTAACATTACTTGGAAAGTCTCAAGTGATACATATCCTCTCCCTTTTTACTTATCAAAAAAAATAAAAAATTATTTTCTTGGAACTTAAAATTTTACAATCCTCCTTCCAAATTCTCACCCTTCAATTCTCGTGATAACTAAAAAATTACTCTCTTTTGTCATAATAACTTGGGTTCTTTTAACTTTCATATTTATCTTTATCCTATACAATAGCAATAATGAGAGCATGCTTAGGCTGCATTTTTCATGTTTCAACCTCCACCGTGCATATTTGCTTACTCCTTAAATCAAGTGGGACTTATTGTAGAAGACCTCTTGGAGGCCAACCATGGTGAAAACATCAGCAGTTCCAGATAAGATATATGGGGGAAACAACCAAGTTAGATCCGGCAGATCAACAACTCCATATTCTTGCACAGTTTTCAACCTTTTCATCTTGATCAAAGCTGCAACTACCCTGGTAAAGATAGATATAAGCATCCCAATTCCATTTCCCTGCAACAACGTGATGCCAGAAGGTTTCTTCGTGAAAGACCTTGCAATAGGAACAAAGATCAGTTGAATATGAGAATAAGGAGAAAATGGAGAGTTTAATAGAACATGGAAGTAAAGCAGCTGGTATCTTGTAGCCCAAAAACAGTGTTCTGTCCATGGTAGCCCTTTCTTAATGAAAATAGTTCAAGGTTTGTTCAAACTCAAAAGCATATCCTAACTCAAACAGTTAAAGGTTTGTTCAATTAGAAGGCTTGAAAACCCAACTTAAAAGTTAGCTCAAGGATTAAAGAATCTTCTTCTAAGTTAAACATATGCCTCACCAACATCATTAGGCTCAAAGTTATTCGGGATGAAATAAATTCAATTTAAACTTTGATACTAAGTTACAAGGTCTAAAAGTCAATTCAAAAGTTAGTTTAAAGGTTAAAAGATTCTCTTTTAATTTATACTTTATTTCATAGATCTTATTTTCTGATTTAAAACTCTTATCTTCTGTTGAGATTGTCCTACATTAGTTTCTCATGGCCGTGTTAATGATTTTATTAGTAATATCCTTACTCCTTATAAGGCCTTTTGGAGAGATAGGACCAATTTTATATAGTATTAAAGTAGGTTCAGTGGGCTATGCCGTGTGGATTAGTCTTTCTTGCTCAATTGATCCCTGTCGTTATTATTATCCAGGTGTAAGTGTATCTCCATGTTTAGCAATGCCTTATTAGGAAACATAAGACATTGGAGGAACCAATATTAGTTATGGAGTCAAATTAAAGGTAATAGAAAAAAACTAATTTTAAAATTAGTGTTTCCCCAATTACCTATCAATTAGGAAATCCTTTACATGTTGTATTATTCAAAGAGAAAGATTGCCACCAAAGAAATAAAAAGAAAATCCTTTAAAAACTCCTATGGTAAAATCCCTAAATAATGAAACATTGATTTTTTTTTTTAATGCATGTTTGCGAGTAGGCTATTTCGAATCACATAAGCCATTGATGTTCTTATATTTGTTGTGTATGTTTGTGCTACTAGGTCAATCCCTCACACCAAATTGCTATGTTGTAGGAGTTTTGATCAAAATAATCAACATAGAGTTGTTTTGCCTTCTTTGCTTCCATGGTTTTGACTAAAAGAAGAGTAAGGGTTGTCGGTAGTCGATATCATCACAAGTAGAGTTACTGCCATGTTTCCTAACGAGGTACTTTCCCAATTCTTTGGCCGAGCACAAGTTGTTTTTCTTGAACTGCAATGCTGAATCAGACAATGACCTAAGGGATCTCTTATGAGGAAATAGTATGAGATAGTACTAGGGCTTTGAGTGGTTGAAATATAAGGATCCTTGGTGTCATCTTCTAGAGTAATCATGCAACAAGGAGCTAACTAGAAGATCCAAGATAATGTAATTGGAGCATTGAAGCAATAACACTTTTATGTAGCAACAAAATTCACAATTTATGTTGGCCACACACAAATTAAAGTTCAAGTAATTGAATAAGCTATTTACTTTCAAGAAAAATAAGTTATCTTCTATGAAATGCTCCATAACATAAATTAAAGTTATTTTATTTTGGATACCTTTTGAAAAATGATAGATTGAATAGCTCTAGTGTAATTCTTTAGTATTTCCGTATCCTCTTGAAGTTATGAAAGGGTACTATAAGCTTAGTGAAATTACTTTTATAGTATGTTATAAGTAACATAGTACGTTTTTATCATCCCTCCACAATTACTATGATGTAAAGTCATGAATTCATGACTAATATATGAGGAAATGCTTTATGCTTGAACTTTGGATTTTAATACCATGTTGGAAATTTATTTTTTTTCCTTAAAATTAATTTGTTAGAAATATGACTAGTCCATACAAATAGAACTTCATTGAAAGCAGTGTGAGATATTTATTTTGACAAATGTGACTTTAGATGACCAATATCGCAGAAAATGAAAATCATTTCTCTTACCTGAATTGTTGAGAGCTATCATGTGGCAGGATTTCTTGAGCTTCCTCTTCCATGGAAATCGCCGAAGGGATTGCTCGGCTTTTTCTCATTGTGTTTACAAGACTACCAATTCTGAGAAAGGGATCTTTCTCATTCTCTTTTGTACCAAACTGATACGTGCAGGTTCTGAACAGGAAACCACCCAATGCAGCCACCATCACCATGTAAAGGAGCATCTTACGCACAAAATTTGGCTAAGCAACCAGTTGTTCATTGTGCTCTACATACCTCTTGTTCTTGGTTTGGAATCTGAAAGAACTTCTTTATTGTATTTGTTTACCAAAGGGGAAGAAGAGAGAAAGAGCAATGCCATTTACATGTTAAATAGATGGTATGTATTGTTTTGATCATCAAAATAGATTATCAACATCATCTAATATAAAACTATTTATTTTTTGAGTAAGTTATTACCATTTCTGTCCTAATGTAATAGTTTATTATTACTAAATCGACTATTTGTGAAACTTGAAGTCTAAGGCCTTGAGTTTGCTTCAACTAAATGATTTTCCATTTCATATTTAATGCAATTAAGAAAATTGTCTAAAAATTATTGACTTTGGTCTTGAGTGATAAAAATAATATAAATTTTTAGTTTGATGACTTTATGATAAATAAGTTATTTCATTATATTTTTCAGTCAGTACTGAAAAAATAACTTGACATTGTTCATTATATAGATATCATGCTAACATAAACATTTTACATATAATTAGGTTTACATAAACACATTAAATAAACAATTATGCTAAAAAAGGAAAACATTGTAAAATGGATCCAATAAATTAAGAGTTGTGCTTTAATTTTTTTTATTTTAGGACTGAAATCTATCTTTATAACTTTTATAGATCAAAATTCTAATATGAAATGTGAGTCCTCGAAGAAAAATCAAAGATATTAAACTAATTCTTTTGTTATAAAAATTGGAAAAGTAGTGCTTATTTTTCTCATAGTTACCCCCATCTAAAGTGATGAAAGCCATTAAAAAACATTTCAAATCCTAGAGAGATTGAAAAGGCTTTCAAGACCTACTCTTTTGTCTAAGTCAAAAATTTGATTGGTAAGTTTTCTCTCTTTCAAAAACCTATTTGTCCAAATGACGTTTATGAATGGAGATGAACAACTAATAATGGAAATATGCATGAAGTTGCCAAAATTTTCCCTTGCCATCTATGTGATTTTATCTTTATCATTCTTAATTAAAAATTTAAAAGAAAAAAATTATAAATCACCTATCTGGAATGATATCAAAATTCTAGTATAAAAATATCAATATTTAGGAAAAAAAATCAAAGATATTTAACTAATTCTATTATTAGAAAATTGGATAATAGAGCTTATTTTTCTCAAAACTACCTCATCTAAAGAGATGAAAGCCATTAAAAAACATTTCGAATCCTAGAGAGATTGAAAAAACTTTCAAGACCTACTCCTTTATCTAATTGAGTCAAAAATTTGTGTGGTGAGTTTTCTCTCCTTCAAAAAACTATTTGTACAGGTGATGTTTATGAATGGAGATAAATGACTAAGAATGACAATATGCATGAGGCTATCAAAATCTTCCCCTGCCATGGATGTGACTTGCCATTGCAGGAAACTTGCAAATGCTTAACGTTTACACCATGAAGAATTGATATGGATCTTGGCATCCAAAAGCACCGATGATGCATGCATCCAATAGCTGGAAGGATAAGATTTATAAATTATAATAAATATTTGTAAAAAATCTGTTAACACCTCTAATAACAATGTTTTTATTCAAGAGGGAGAAGAACATAAGACCTCCCAAGTTAAGCATTTGCCACAAGCTTCCAGCAACGGCAAGTCACATCCCTGACATGGGAAGATTTTCAAAGCCTTACGCATATTGCCATTTTTAGTCGTTTGTCTTCATTCACAAACAGCACCTGCTAAATCTGCTACCAGGTCCAGAAACAGAGCCGGGATTGCCACCAAAATTTTACCCTGAAGGCCATTTGAGAGCGACGATCACCAACTGCAAAAAAAGCAAGATTTGATTTAGGGTTCTATTAGCATATATATCATGCCATCCATTAAAGTTGGACATTCAAAAAGTAGGAATTGAGTTCATACTTTCACTTGATAAAAAAGAGAAGAATATTTGTAATTGGCAAAGTTTCTTACAATAATTCTTTTGAAACTTATATGTACAAATAGTTTTGCAAAAGAGAGAAAACTTACAAACAAATTTTTAACTCAACCACATAAAGGAGTCGATCTTGAAAGCTTTTCCAACCTCTTTAGAGTTAGAAATGAAATTCTTTAGATCTTATGAAACTAATTCCTCCAAACTAATACTAATTTTTAAATGACTTTCATCACTTTAGATGGGGTACTTATAGGGAAAAAAAAAAAAAAAGAAGCACCGCTATACAATTTTTCTAATAATAGAATTAGTTAAACGTCTTTGAACTTTTCTCCCTTCTTACTAATCCAAAAGTTATAAAGATAGACTTCAGTTCTAAAATGACAAAAAGAAAGCAAAGCTATTAACTAATTGGATGCATTTTATAATTTTTTTTCTTTTGTTAGCATAATTGTTTGTGTAAATCTAAACATATGTAATTCATTTACATTAGCATGACATGTATATAATAAACAATATCAAGTTATTTTTTCCAATATTGAATTGAAATATGATGCAACAATTTCATCATCAAACGAAAAATTTATTTTCTTTTCATCAATCAAGACTAAAGTCAATAATGTTTTAGAAAATTTTCTTAATTTCATTAAACATACAATGGCAAATCATTTGGTTGAAGCAAATTCAAGGCTTTAGGCTTCAAGTTTTACAAATAGTTGATTTAGTAATAATAAATTATTACATCTATTTAATATGTAAATGGCACTGCTCTTTCTTTCTACTTCCCTTTTGCCAAATAAATACAATAAAGCTCTTTCAGATTCCAAACCAAGCACAAGAGGTACGCAGAGCGCAAGGAACAATCGGTCGCCTAGCCAAATTTTGTGCGTAAGATCCCCTCCTGCATGGTGATGGTGGCTTCATTGGGTGTTTTCTTCTCAGATCCTGCACGTATCCCTTTCTTAGAATTGGTCAAGTCTTTGTAAACACAGTGAGAAATTGTCAAGCTACCCCTTCGGCGATTGCTATGGAAGAGGAAGCTCAAGAAATCCTGCCACGTGATAGCTCTCAGCAATTCAGGTAAGAGAAACGATTTTCATGTTATATGATATTGGTAATTCAAGCCAGATATGTCAAAATATCCCACATTTCTTGCAATGAAACTTTATTTGCATGGACTAGTCATGTTTCTGACATATTAATTTTAAAGAAAAAACAGATTTCCTATGTAGTATTGATATCCAAAGTTCAAGCATAAACTTTGCATCATGGTAGGTATGAAGGGATGTTAAAAATGTTCTACATTACTTTTAACATACTATGACAGTGATTTCACTAAGCTAATGGTGTCCTTTCATAACTTCAAGAAGATTTAGGAATACTAAGGAATTACGACTAAGACTGCTCAATCTATCATTTCTTAGAAGACATCTAAAATAGAACAACTTTGATTTGTGTTATGGTGCATTTCATAGAAGATAATTTATTTTTCTTGAAAGTTAGTAGCTTATTCAATTATTTGAGCTTTAATTTGTGCATAAAGTAACATGAATTGTAAATTTTGTTGCGATATAAAGTGTTATTACTTCAATGCTCCAATTACATTATCTTGGATTTTCTAGTTCCTTTTGGCATGATTACTCTAGAAGGTAATATTTGTGCCTTGAGTGAGGTTAAGGAAGCAAAGACAGCTCTTGGCCTTGTTCCAAGATGGAGCACATGCTCGGGATATGCTGTTGAGTTTGAAGAAACCTTAACTTGTTTTCATTAAACAAAGGGCTACCATGGACAGAACAGTTTTTTCCGGCTATAAGATATCTGATGCTTCACTTCAATGTTTGTTGGACGCTCCATTTTTCTCCTCATTCTCATATCCAACTGAAGAAGGAGCTCCTGGCCCTGTTTTCCCATGGCATGTATCCTCCTTTTGCGACTACTGCCAGATATAGAGATACACTCGGTGCTCAGCTCATTAAATTTGTTAGACATAATAATAACACTTACATATTTAAGTATTTATTTCTTTTAATAACCAATTTGAAAGTAAAAAGTCAATTTTTTTAAATATGATATCAGAAATCAAATTCAAGTATGATATCTCATTATAAATTAAATTCTATTAAAGATAAAAGTCTTATATTCAAATAATACAATTCTTGAATAGTGTTTAAATATAAAATTATATCCTTGACTCATAAGTTAACTTTTGAGTTAAACTACAAATTTATTTATAACATAATATTACAACTAAATTGATCTACTATAGTTTCTGTTTACTCTTAAGCTCCTAAAACATATTTAGTATATAAAGATTATTCACTTTATCTCATTCAACTTTGTGTTTAAGACGTAATCAAGTTTAAATTTAAGTCTTTCCATTTGTTAAACAAAAGAAAAAGGGAAGCAGATTCGCGTTGATGCATGCTGTCCCATCCACCTAATCACCCGCAAACCATAATTTATTTTTGATGGGGTACATTTAAGCACTTGGAAGTCCGAAATGACACTGATAGTACATCTTCTTTCTATCCTCCGGCACTGTTATAAATATGGGAGTGGGGGAAATTGTGATGAACTTGGGAGAAAATTTACCAACGATCAGATATAAGCCAGTGGATTCATGATTGGAAATTAGAGTATTTCATGAGAAAGAAAGAATAAATGGTTGTTAGGATCTTAGGCATTACCACTTGATAAAAAAATTTTAGTTGCTAGTTAAAGTGTATTCATACAAGACATTCTTCATTATCACTATACAATATAAATATGTTCAGGAAGTTATTATAGAGGGATATACTATTTATAATGGGCATTAAATTTTGGACTGCTTCAGCCCAAGGAATTATTTACTTTGAAATTACAATTTCATGCGATAAAATTTGTATTTACAAATAAATTAAGTTGGCCCAAACTTGTTGAATTACAACAATCGCAGATGCAGAGGACTACATTCATACAGTGTTTACTCTATTATAAATGTAAGATTTTGCAAAATACAAGTAAGCGGCCAGTTCTGCCACACTAAGCCCAGCAAGTAACCAATAGAAGTAGTCAAGATGTGCCCTGTTCAGGTTATTGGCAAACCAACTATCACGACCACCAGCACTAGATGCTTCATCAATGGCAGACACAAGAAAGCTGCTCAGAAAGCTCCCCACGCCAAAGATACTCAGATAGAGGCTAAGACCCACGCTTCTCAGTTCACTTGGGACCTGGTCATAGAAGAACTCTTGCAGACCAACCATGGTGAAAACATCAGCAATTCCAAACAAGACGTACTGAGGAACCAACCACCATATGCTCATCGGGACTGTCACATTTGGCAAATCAATCAACCCTTGTTCTTCAGCAGTTTTGAGCCTCATGCTCTCAACCAAAGCTGCGATCACCATGGAAATGGCTGAGAGAAACATGCCGGTTCCAATTCTCTGCAGCATTGTGAGGCCGGAGGGCTTCCTGCTGAATGTTCTGGCTATAGGCACGAAAATGCGGTCGTATATGGGGATGAAGATGACAATGGCAAGACTGATGAAGGATTGAAGAGAAGCGGCGGGCACATCAAAGCCCGGCACGATTCTTCTGTCCATTGTAGCTCCTTCCTTGGTGAAGAAAGTCGAGGACTGGGCAAACACAATGGCGTACACCAAGCTTGTCGCCCATATTGGAAAAAGCCTAAGAACTGCCTTTGCTTCTTCAACCTCGCTGATGCTACACACCATTCCATCTTCCTTGGAACCATCTGGTGCAAGCAACGCTTTGTTGAGGAATCTACCATATCAGAGCATCATATCACTGTTAGAGATGAGTTTTCATGTAAACAAGCAACTAAAAGTTGTCCTGGCAAGTTAGTTGTCACCGGTTTGCCTACACAAAGCGCAAGAATTCTCCAATAGTTACAAAGATAGTAAGGTGGTCGGAGTCATGAATTATATTGATGACAGTTCCTTTAGAGCTATTAGTATGTCTGAGAGCATATATCGTACATAGAGGATTCCCTCACAGAAGTTAACATGTAAGTAGTATGTTAACTTTCTCAGTAAATTAATTAGTAAAAGGAGGAACAATGTGTTCATGTATAGAGAATTTAAACAAATTTAAAGCATAGTGAGGCAGTTCTAGAACTCCTCACAACTACCATTTGATGAAGTTAAAGATTTTGTGAATAATATGGGAACTTGCATCTAAATCATAGGTCACAACCAAATCATATTCACCTAAAAGGTCCTATATCATGTTAGAAACCCATATTTTCTTTCAAATTAACTTGTGAGATCAAAACTAACTTGTAATGCGAGGGAGCAATTTGTTCTTATCAAAGCAACGGTTCCCCTCTCCTCAAAGGACTTTAACAGTAGTAATTACTTAAATTTATAAGGCACATTACAAGTACTCTTATTTTTATTTGTGCACCTTTTGTCCAATATTCCCCCCAATGTCTTTTTTTTTTTTTTTTTTTTCAACTAAGCACTAGCGCACTTTAATGATTGGGTTAGGTCAGATGCAGGAGGGAGTAACTGAACCAATGTGGAATATTCCAATCCAGAAAACAAGGCTGAAAGTTATTTGTCTTACTTGAATTCTTCCGAGCCTCGGTGAGGCAAGGTTCCACGAGCTTCCTCTTCAATAGCTATTGCAGAAGGGGTGGTTCTCCAATTCTTCACTGCAGCAACGAACACCCGCCCGATCCTCACAAATGGACTTTTCTCCTCCCCTCGAATGCTATACCTATAATTCCTAGCTCCAAGCAAGAAAGTAACCAGCGCGACCACCATGATGCAACAAGGGATTCCAAAACCAAGACCCCAATTAAGATTGTCTTGTATATAGTTTAAGATTGAAAGTGCAACTAAGCCACCTCCGCATATACAAAAATACCACCAGTTAAAGAATGAGCTTTTGGCTTTGCACTCTTCTGGATCTTGCCCATCAAATTGATCGGCTCCAAAAGCCTGAACACATGGCTTATGCCCACCTTGCCCCAATGCTACTAGATACAGAGAGAAGAAGAATAACATTACTTGGAGCTTGGGAGGAGAACACGGACCAAATTCACTGCTCCCTTGACAGTCAGGAGAGCTGACAGAACTAAAAATTGTTGACAGTGTCAACAAGCCAAGTCCCTGTGATTCATCCCAGTCCCCATCAAGTCCGTTAGCTGAATTTTCTCAAGAAATCAAGATAAAATAGACACAAAAACCATTTAAACCATTCTTTTCGTATAAAAATAAGCAGAAAACAAGTTCGAAGTTCTCCAAACTGGCCTTTTTGTTCTAGTTACAGGTGTCTTCACAAGTCACAGCTTCTTTAGTACTGAAAAGACATGAGTAAGGAACAAACCAGGGGAACGCGCCAAGCTTTATATGTAAATTTAATCAAGAAAAAATCCAAACAAGCACCATTTCGGGCATTCTTTTCACGTAGAAATAAGTAGAAAACAAGTTTGAAGTTCTTCAAGTGGCTTCTAGCTTTAGTTGCACTTGTCTTCACAAGTCACAGCAATCTAGCACTGAAATGACACGAGAAAGGAACAAACCAGAGGAAAAAAAGCACCAAGGTTTCTATAAAAAGCTAATGATAATGACTAATTAGATAAGCAATTCCCCCATATGAAAAATTAATCACAAATCATAAGGCTATACAAATATTTTGGCTTTAAATTGCTGCAACAATAATAATAAATTGATAATGAAAAATTCACTAAACCCTTGCAAAAATATTAATTTCTTAAAAAGGTAAAAAATAAAAATGGTAAGAGACGGACCAAGATGTAGATGAGGGAGGCTAAGATGATGGTGCGATAGCGGCCGAGAAAGGAGTCGGCCACGAAGGCCCCCAGAAGCGGAAGCAATGACGCTGTTCCAGACCACACATTCACGCTCTGGGCGGCGGCCGCCGTTGACTGGCCAAGAGGCCCAGTCAAATACGTTATGAGGTTGGAGCCGATCCCGTAGAACGCGAACCTCTCCGCCACTTCCACGCCTGAGACACACACGCATCTGATAATCAAACACAAGGAATTTCCAGATGCTTAACCAATCGCAAACAGATGAGTTCGTTGCAGCGTTACCTATGATGAAGAATGCGGATCTCCAGCCGCCGGAGCTGGATCTGAAGACCGGTTGACCTTTGAAGTTAACGGCACCGTCGACGGTGTCGAGGAGCAGCGGAGCTCGGACGGTGGTAGGTACGGCCATTTCGTAGTTCCGACGTTTGCCCTTCCAGTTTGTGGTTAACAATGGCGGGTGAGTTAGTTAATCTACTGGGCTTGGTTGAGTTTCACTTCAACATTCTACGAAATTGAAATATTGCACTATTTAAACGTACCTTTTACGCTAATTCTTACTCACCAAAGAATCTCTGATTTTTTTAAATTATTCTAGCAATAATGTTATAATAATATCACAATTTGTTTCTTCCTGTATCATGAACAATTTAAAAAAAAATTAATTTCTTTATATATCCAAATATCTTTTATGGTTTATAATGTCCAAGTCGTGTTTAAACAAAAAAAAAAAATTCCTTGTCTTTTTAACGTGTTTCAGGCAAACAAATTCCTTAGGATTTATTTTTATTAATTTTTAATCCTATTAAGTTTTGGGTAAATTTTCTAATTTCAATACTATGTTCTTGTTATTTCAAACTAGATTGTTTTTCTTTCCTTTGATTGAATAACAACGTAGCCTTAACCCCTATTAGGTGATATATGGATCAAGTTGTAGGACTTAACCCCCTTAAAACATAAAATCCAACAAGTGGATAAAATATGTTATAAAAGAAAATATAGGAAAGTAGTATAAACACGTAATCATATTTAAAAAATAAAAATATTTTGTTATAAACCTAATTGATCTTCTTAGAAAATTTTCCTACATTTACTTGGTAAAAAGTTTAATTGGTAAGGAAAATTTTATATATTCAAACTTATTTTGGTATTTTCATATATAACTCTAACGATATCTTTTGTTTTTAGAGACTACGAGAACATGATTCTTTAAATAAGTTTAAAAATCTGCATCAAGCTGTAAAAAACTTCGAGAAATATGTTTAATAAAAAATATAACATTACAATAATGTTATCTACACGGTGTCGTTTCTGCTGCATTCACTAAACTCTGCACGTGGGCTGTGCCTGTCGCTTCAGTACTACAATAATGCTGCTGCGTTTTTCTCAGGCTGGACATGCGAGACTGCACCACACACTGGTAGGGTCTTCTTCTCTTGGGCCTGGTTCTATTAATAATCTGGACCAAAATAAGATACCCATCAAAGTACTGGGTCCATCAAATAAAGTATGAGGCTTTAAAATTAATTCAGCCCATATACAAATATTTCACTAACTATTTCCATGAATTCTTAAGGAATTATTTCCACCATTTTTATTTTTATTTTTATTTATTTTTCTTTTATGATTCTATTTTGAAAACCTCTAGTATGTTAAATTATAATTATTTGTCTAAGGTGTAAAAATTAATACTTTTGAACTACTAAGAATTCGAGAAAATAGAATTAATGTCCTTGAATAAGTCTTTACTTGACAAAAGACTCAAAATAGTGAGAATTTATTATTTTCTTAAAATTTTATTTCTACAATAACAACCTATCTAAGTTTTCCTTAAGTGATTTCTCAAGATATAAAATTTTCACATTCCAAGTATACTGAATAATCATCTAGTCATATTAAGCCCTATAAGTAATTTTGAAGTTCTTTGAAAGTCAAATTGTAAAGTGCTTAACTTACTTTATGTGAGACATATTACAAAATAACAAATAAATAAATCAACCTATAAAGTAATAAAAAAGTAAAATTATGCATTTTTTGAATTCCTCTATGAAACACCCAAACTTCCTAAAAAGACATAATTATTAGTGTCTTGACATGCCTTTTTTGTGGTAAATTTTATTTGTTTGAAATTTGGAATAAGTCTACATAAAAGAAAAAACATTCTCTCAAAAGTTTTGTCAAACATTAAAAGCAAATTTAAAACTTGAATCAAGGATTCCCTTTGGCTTAATGGTAAAAAGTCAAGGAGTCCTTGATCTATAAGTCCATCAAGTAAAGAGTTCAAAACCCTATTCCCTCATGTATCTCTGTAGCAGTCCATAAAAGTGCAATAACCATGTTACCTTATAAGTCCCATGTCAGCAATTGATTGCCAAGCTCCAAACAAGAATTAAGAGGATAAATGAGCTAGCCTAGTCAGCGGATAGTTATTTCTATTAAGCAGTTAAGATTTGTTCCAATTGGTTATAACATGTTAATTTTGTTAGCTTCTGTTAATAAGGTTGTTAAGCACATATAGTTAGTCTCAACAGAATGGCCAATAGCTATAAATAGGAGAAGCAAGTGGTATCTAGAGCCAGGTTTGTCCTGCGGAATGGATCCAATGAAAGAGGACTTAGCTGATATCAAAGAAGATTTAAAGGCCGGTTTGGTTGATATCAAAGAAGATTTGAAGGTCTTTTACAACATTATGATGGCTGGATTGAATGACTTGCGTGAAGCTATCCACAATAAAGAAACCAATGGATTGCAAGCTAAAAGGATTCTGTCTATCTCCGGCCACCTTCAGTCCGGTGACTAACAAGTCGAAGAAAAGGACGAGTCAACCAACGAATGCCTAGCTAGTATCCTGCTGATTGAAAATCATTTCTCTGATTTAAATAGATCTGAAATGATTTTCAAGATGAATCATTCTGACAGAGATCAAATTGAATCTAGTGACGAATGGCAGCAGATGATGCTAGGTTTCAATGACGAGGACGATGTGAAAAGGACATGCAACCTCATGCTACGTAAGATTGAGAAACTTGGTGATATGGACAAGAATGGGATTTTTTTCCTGCATATCGAGCTGTCATGAAGGAAACAACCGCAGACAAGGTGCTATTGTTTGAAAGGAGAGTCGCCATCCAATGTATATAGCATTCCTCACATTAAATATAATTTTACTCACTTCGGTCAACCACCGGAATGGAACTGCCTGCCTTATATTCTCTCAAGAAAATTTTGTTCACTTAATGCCCACTCCAATTTTCAAAGAAACTACACTGAATTGCCCCTTCTTTCTAGCCGCAATTATCCAATTTTATATGGAAGTGTTGAAACCATGGTGGTTGCACAGAAAGGGAAGGACACAGAGATGAAAATCAAAAGGTCAATGCCTATGGATGCAGAGTCTTGCATGTTGTTTGATTGGATGGAAAAAGGTGTGTACAATGCACTACAAAAGAAGTATCTACAAACACTTCTGTTTTCGGGTAGCAAGGTGGTTCGAGGACTAAGGATTGAGGTATATGCATTTTCTTTTGATTACCTGAATTCTGATAGACAAGAGGTTTCCATGACTCTCAATCCCATCGGAAGGAAGAAACAAGGGGGAACATTCAAGCATAATTCCACAATTGAAGTTACTCCAGATCAAATGAGAAGTTCAACTTGTAAAAAGGTTTGGATTCTGGTTTAATTGATAAGGATTCTAGATAGGATGCCAAAAGAGTGTACCATTTTGATGAAACTCCTCTATTGTAATGACATAACACTTGTGAAGTTTGAGCCTCCATTTTTTAAGGGCGGCAGGGAAGAAGTATCCCTTATGGAAGTTGGAGTATTACCTACACACCAAGATACCGTAACTATAGTTGGCAATCCATTTGGGAGGGATGTAATTTTTGTGACAAACGGTGTTGCATCACACATGGAGGTTATTTCCTATCTTCATACGTCAACAGAACTTCTTGTACTACAGATAGAGGTTGCATCAGTTTCTAGAAATCATAATGACCCTACCTTTAATGGTAAGGGAAAGTGGGTAGCGAATATTAATAAAAAGAGACTCCATTACGGTGAAAGTGCAAAATTAGCTTTAGCAGTGAAGTTAAAGGGCGAAAAGCAGCAAGGAATGAACATTGCATTACTTTAAGGGAAATGGCTTGCAAAAGCACATGTTAGGGGAGGAAAAGAGCTGGATTTTATTGGGGAATTTAGACTTACTACAAATACCTTCACGTTAAATTCAATTGTTTACATGTATACAAACTGGGAGGATTTAAGCAATGCATGTGAAGTTCTTGATCGCAGGTTACAAAAGAATGTAAATTCATGGGACACAACTATTATGGTTTATGCCTTTCACAGGTTAGGTGGATTTCCTATTCAATTGTTCCCTGAGATAAAGGAAAACGGCTTCAAGTCTAATGAAAAGCAAGTGGATAGATTTCATGATCTCTTTTTGGCTGAGCAACAACAGAGATGGGAATCAAAAATGGACGAAGATTCTTTAATGGAAGGTGCAAAGGAGTTGCACGCCCACTTGCAAATGGAAATTAAGGTGGCGTTTTTCCAAGGCATGGTTGGTCTTACTCTAAAGCATTCTAGTGAATCGCTGGCTGGTTCTTGTACTTTGCAACTCCAATGAAGTAAGCGACGAGGTTCTTTGGTAGCCAGCACCAAGTTTGTGTGGGGGGCATTCCTTAAGCTTAACCTTGAGGACAAGGTTATTTTTAGAGGGGGAGGTATGTAGCAGTCTAGAAAAGTGCAGTAGCCACATCACCTTATAAGTTCCATGTTAGTAGTTGATTGCCAAGCTCTAGACAAGAACTAAAAGGATAAATGAGCTTGCCTAGTTAGTAGATAGTTATTTTTGTTAAGCAATTAAGATTTATTTCAATTTGTTAGAGTCTATTAATTTTGTTGGCTTATGTTAATAAGGTTGTGAAGCATATATAGTTAGTCTTAACAACTGGCCAATAGCTATAAATAGGAGAAGCACCTTAGTCATAAAGCTTGTTGTAATTCAGTTCTATGTAAAAGTAGAGAGAGGTCTTGGGCTCCCTCAAATTAATCCCAAAACTTGTATCTGTTCCATGTACTTTCATGATTAGACATAATACCAAGCTTTGATTACACTGAATTTCATTGATAATCTCAAACTAAGTTCCTAGACCCTTGCAATCTCTATCAAGAGATCTTTAGAATATGAAATAAGTTGTGAAAGCTCGCATAGGCCCACAAATAAGCAACCTTTTAGGCCGTTGTTATCTAGTTGAACCTATAAGGAATTGCATTTTTTGCATGGTTTGTCCAATTTTTGATATCTCATGTTGTTCTCCTCACTTCCATTTTTTCTAGTCTTTGCCACTAATGTACGCCTTTAGCACAAGGGAGTCACTAATCAATTTGACTACAAAACACTACTTAGGTAGGTGATTTAGTAAGGAAAGGCCTAAAGAAGTGGTGTTTTTTGGTTAAATTTAGCTAAACAATTGTAAAACACCAACTATTGTATGTCCATTCAAATGATATTCTTTGAGGCACTATATGGGTATAAGTTAATTGAACTATAACTTTGAGATGATAGTTAAGCATGAAGTAAATGAGTTCCTCATGTTCACAAAACACAAATGATTAAGTCACACTTATAGTTCAACCAAGCTCATATTGAATTGTATGCTAACAAAAGGAGTCAAAATGAGAGTTTAAGGTAGGTGACTTAATATACGTAAAGTTGCAACCTTATTGACAATTGACATTGTCTAAGAAGAAATATTACAAGCTAGTGCCTCATTTTTGCAGGCCATTCGTGATCTTGCAATGCATTGGCTAGGCACCTTATAAGCTTGCATTACCACTTGATGTGTTGATTTGCCTAGTATTTTATATCTCTCAATTGAAGAAGGTGATCAAATGATGTTGATAGATAGTGAGGGAAGATTATCGGTTGAGTTTACAACAATGTTTGTAACGAAACACCAAGTTGTTCATTCAACTTGTGATTCATTTACCCAATTTTTGCCCAAAATTGGTGGTGGAGCACCTTCTTGATTGGTGGGGTAATCTTTACATCTCAGAGTGTATCTTGGCATCAATCCTTTAGTTTTCTTGTTTATCTATCTATTCCATCTTTGGATTTTTGTTTTTCCTTTTTCTTTCAACCTAAAGACACCTTTTTCCATAAAAAAACTCAAAAAAACTTGCAAAAATAACCACCTTAAACCTAAGCAGAGGCCACCCAATCTGCATTAATCTGCAAGGCAACTAGTGAGTTGCACGGATGGGGCAAGAGCAGATTTGCTAATACAATAGTTTGAACACTTAGACTATGAGTCAAGATGGGAGGATAAAGAGTACACTTATGCCTGATTCTTAGAGTTTCAAATCAACACTTGAGAATAAGGGTTTGGTGAAGGGGTAAAGATTGTCTTGACCCAAGCAGCCCAAGCCATCTAGCAATAAGGCCCATAGCAGGGGTCCACATCAAGGAGGTAAAAATGCAACACCTTCGGCAAAATGGGGGTCACCGATCAATTTGAGTGAAAAACATTAGTTAGTTAGCTGTAGCCATATGTGATGTGTCGTAAAGTAGCAAAGTAGTGTAACCATAGTGTTGGAGGATTAAAATATCCAGTCCCACATTGGGTAAGGCGACAGGAGAACCTGGCCTTAATAAGTTTCCGCTAGCAACCCACTATTGCACAATTATGTGTTTAGTTGGGCCCTTCAATTTCTAATATGGTATCAGAGCCGGTCCTGTGTCCTACCTACCTTGGTGTGGTCCCTCTAGATTGGTCCCACCTCTCACCGCGCCCAACGTGAGACTGCGGGGAGTGTTGAAAGATTAAAATATCCAGTCCCACATTGGGTAAGGTGACAGAAGAGCCTGGCCTTATAAGCCTCCGCTAGCAACCCACTATTGCATAGTTCTGTATTTTAGTTGAGCTCTTCAATTTCTAATACATAGTATTTGGTATTTGTTGTTGTAGTAATCCATAGTTGCAATTTTTTATGATTGCATTCGGACTAGAATGAAGTATTAAGGATCTTGCGGTGCTCTTTATGAAAAGAATACTTGAGGCATTGTTGGAAATTGTTGTTCGTGTTAAATCTTTTGTACAATTTGGTAGTGATATGTCCCAGGTTGTGACAAATTATCAAGTCTCTTTCCCCTCTATTCACTATTTGGGCTTTGCATTTATAATCTTGTTTATTTTGCCTCATTTTCCTGCAAATTTGCGAATGACCCATCTCTATTTCTGATATCTTTTCATTTCTTTTAATGTCTACTTTGTTGATTACAATGTGTGATTCCTCTCGCATGGTTTTGCATGCGATCTCATAAAAACCCTTTATTAGTGTGATGTATATTGAAAATTATAATGGTGATGGGATATGTGTTGGTTGGTGAAGTCCCTCTTCCTAGAGCTAATAAGATGAAGAGAATTTTGGTTCTTCCCCTTGTCTTCCTAATTGTAACGTTCCTACTAATTATTATTGATTTCTTAATATTATTACTTGAATAATAAGTGGGTCAATACAATACTAGTAAGACGCAAAAAAGATCTATTGAAAAAAGTGTATCTCAATGCAAATATGGGGAGCAAAACTGTATGGACTTCGGTTACAACTAATTTTAAGGGTTAAATAGTTATTTTAAATTTAAATTTAAATTTAAATTTAAATTTAATTTATTGTTTAGTCATTAAGTTGTTTTAAGCTACAAATTTTAATCTATTTAAGAGTTCATTCCATATAATTTAAGTTGTTTGAAGTTACTAGCAAGTCTTTTATTCCAAAAAGTTCAAATCCTATCTTAAAAGGTTTAGATTTCAAGAAATTCCAGTCTCTTCTAAAAATGCTAGATTTTAGCTCTTTATAGTAGTTCTTGTTCTTTCGTCAACACAATCATCATAGGGGAAAAGAAGAATCATGTCGCTGGGACGATTTTATCGACCCGTGCAACCCACAAGACCCATCACCCGCTCTACAACCCGGACTCGTTGGAGCCAAAATCCAAATTTGACACCTTGAAGAATGGAATCAATGACCTATGAGTCAACAATGGCAAAAGCACAAGGGAGCCAAGATGAGAGTGATAATGGAAGTTCCAATAAATTATTCTTCTTAGAAATTATGGGCCCGATGAGGAAGACTAATCCCGGAAGTTGAAGAATTTGGACTTGGAGGTTTAGGTTTCTATTAAGGGGTGTGGAATTTAGTGTTCCTATTAATAGTCATGAAATTTTATTCTTAATTTGTTAATATTATTACTTAAATAATAAGTGGATCAATATTACAGCCAAATATGTAAACTAAAACTGCATGAACATTTGGCTTAACATAGATAATGAATAAATAAGAGTTAAAATAAAAAATTAATTTAAATATAAATTCAAATTCAAATTATTAAGTTAAAAGTTATTAACATGCTCATACATTCGAAATAGAACTTGGGACCTAAAGGTTAGGTGTGTCACATGCTCCCAATTGAACCAAACATTTATGGACACTCAAATTTATATTGGGAGTCTAAATTATTAGGTCTCAAAAATTACTAGCTAGGCAAACAATAATACAAAAGGCAAAAGCTATGTAGACAATTAAGCAGGCTAGCAAGACAAAATCCTTCTTGGGATAGGTGCTATTTTTGGAAGGTGAGATAAGGTGAGATTATAACTAATGTACATTGAAGATTATAATGCTAATAGATATGTATTGGTTGCAGAATTCCCTCTTCCTAGGACAAATAACATGAATAGAGTTTTGGTTCTTCTTCTTATCTTTTTAATAGTATCCTATTAATTATTATGAATTTTTATTGTTTATTTTTTAATATTATTACTTAAATAATAAGTGAGTCAATATAATAGCCTTAAGATGCGTAGAAGATTTATATAAAAGAGTATATCTCAATGCAAATATGTGGAGCAAAACTGCATGAAGTTATTTTAGATTTAAAATTAAATTTAAATTTTTATTTAGTCATTAAGTTATTTTAAGTTACTAAAGTCTATTTAAGAGTCCATTCCTTGCTATTACAAAACAAGTTTATTTAATTCCTTGCGATTGCAAAACAAGTTTATTTAAAAACTGTGCAATCCACGAGACCCATCACCCACTCTATAACCCAGCCTCTTTAGGGCTAAAATCCAAACTTGCCATGTTTCATAATGATATCAAAGACCTATAAATCAACAATGACACAAAAACAAGAGAACCATGATGGGAGTGATAATGAAAGTTGCAAAAAATTACTCTTGTTAGAAATTATGATTTCTACTATTTTTATTGTTGATTTCTTAATATTATTACTTGAATAATAAGTGTGTGAATATAACAGCCATATGTGGAACAAAATTCTATGAACTTTGAGTTTGTATTTTTTTTTAAGTACTTAAACTTATATCCCTTCAAGTATCGAACCTGGAACCTAAAGGTTACAAACAACTTATGTTCCCCATTGAATCAAACACTTATTGACATTAAAATATACATTTGGGTCCTAAATTACTGAGACTCAAAAAAGCACACTAACAGCCAAAGTGGACAACCCAAAGAAAACTCTTCCAAAGGCTCTGCGTTGCGCTTTGATATTGGCAGCTCTTGGGTACTTCTTCCCTCTTTTAATTGGTACAGGGGCAGTCCCAGTCAACCGTGAGTTGTGAACTGATGGGTATTTAGAAGATATTGATAAAATTCTTGGAGGAGTTTGGCTGAGTTGGTGGATCCAAGGAGCTGCAGCCGTGTCAAATATGGGAATATTTGTAGCTGAGATTAACGGTGACTCATTCCAACTTTCGGGCACGGCAGATCATTTTATTCTCACCTTCAGCTTCAGCTTCAGATGCTATCATGCTGACTGTCCAAGAGATTATAGCCGCAGAGAATTACTTGTACTGTTTCGGAATGAGGCACACCACTGCATCTCGGCCTTACGTGATACCCGGGGAGACGGTTGGAGCCATTCTTTTGTGTATTCCTCTAACTATATTGATTTGTGCCTTATTTGCTCTTTGTACATTCAAGGTCTTACCCAAATGATTTAATTGGGAACAATTATAGTCCACTTAGTTGGAAGCAAGTACTGTTTGCAACTCTTGATTTTAGGGTTGACACTAGGTAGGAATGCAAGTTTAACCTAGTGTGTAAAAAACAAAAAAGGAAAAGAAAAAACAGTCATAGCTTTTGTCTCTTTACCCAAATGAAAAGAACAGTCAATTGCAACACAGATTTTTCTCCTTCAACCTTATGACTACAGTTGATAATAAGGGTTTTTGCTCTTCAACTGTTCCATCCAAGAAGTTTTATGCAATGACTACAAGGTACCTCACTGCCTTTTGCGGGAAATCGGTTTGGGTTATATCCAGTAGATACAATACAGCCAAAATCTAGAAATTCAACTCGTAAAAGCTTGCTTATCTGTTAGCCTGTCTGAGCTAGGATCAGAAAACTGAAGCTTGCTTATGCCGGTTTACAGTTTCTTTTCAATAGACCTTCAGCAGACTTGAAAAGAAAAAATGTCAAGAAATATCCACTTACTGACTTTTTGAAAAGAAAAGATAAGAAAAGAAAAACTAATAATTTCCTCTGCATTGGATTGTAGCCAAAAAAGCTCCCTCGGTTTAACAATAAACCAGACATTTGAAATGGCTTGTGAACCCAGTACCCATAATAGCAGGTCAATGATCACAGTGGGATATGGCTGAAATTTGTACCATTCTCCAATTTGTGGAGCCACATGTACTAGTCAAGTTCATCTCATGTATTGCTAGAAGAAGAAAATGACAGCCAAACTGTGAACCGAGATCAGTTTTTTCTCGGCCATTAAAAGAGATGATACAATAATTGTTCCCAAACAAAAATTTGGGCTCCCATTTCTTAGCAAAATTTGATAGATTAAAGTTTTATTCCTAATATCTAAAATGCTTTAATTCATAACATGTCATCCCTAAAACAATTTAAATGGCATCAGTTTAATTATTCCATCCATCAGATTGGAGAATCAATTACTAGAATTGCCGATGTAGCAAATTCGGACATGGTGTTAGTAGCTTACATGAACACTAGAAAGTGAGTAAAGTACATGTGAAAGTTACAGTGAAAATTCTTTTATTAACATGTTATATTAAAAGATCATACAGCATCACATGTCAGTAAGTGAATAAAAAGGTAGCCATAATCCACAGGGCATGGTCGGGAATGATGGTTAGCTTCAATTTGAAAGGGTAGGACCCTGTGGTAAACATAAGGTTTAGTGGCTTTAACAAGACAGCATTGATAATGTGGATGGGTGGACAAAGGTAGGGGCCACTTATGGAGGGAGGGCTGGGGAGGTAACTGAGGAGGAGAAGGGAACGTTCATGCTTCCTTCAGATTTCAGCCCTAATAAGACCGTTACCGCTACCAAGGAGGAAGATGTTTGATAACATTTCTAACGGTGGCGTTTAGGGTGGACAGGAGGGAGATTGTGTTTTACTCAATCAGAGTAAAATGAAAATAAAACTAAATACTGAAATTGCATGCCCTCGATCCTCTGATATGCCAGCTCGGGAGAAGAAAAAGTGGTAAAATAACAGTGTCCCCTGTATGTGTTTATTAAATTGTCTTTCTAACATGCCATAATGATACCACATCAGAAATTCCAACCAAAGAATGTTGTGTCTGATGGACAAAAGAACTAAATTGCTGCCCTTTACACCGTTTATGTATGACACTAGAAGTTTTTACCTTCAATGGTAAAATGAATTTCAGAAACCAAAAGTGCATTTGAGTAGAAACTTAACTTGAAGCCAATAGGGATAACAAAATTACGATGCTTCTGTAGCATGTAATAGCTTCTTTCATAGATCAACAGAACAGCAAACCTTCATCCCCACACTGATGAAAATTTGGAATTAATTATAGAAAAACAAAATGCTGAAATTTTCTCACATTCGGTAATACCTAAATTTTAAAGCATAACCTTGATCTACCATCATACTAAAAACAAAGATGATAAATGGCAAGTAACCACATATGGCTAAGTATCAAAACAGTACAACGGGTAAATAAGGTAGAATGCCACCTTGGGATTCTTGTTGCAATATAACTCAGCCAAACTGGTCATCATGGCACAAGGATTACTACTCAAAAGCGTAGAACCAACTTGGAATATTGTCCGTGCTATGTCTGTGAGAAATTCTTTCAAACATTGGCAACATGAACTGATTCATCTGCTCGATCCTAGTCACCCCTCTGTCTGTTCTCCCTTTACTTTCTTTGCTAGACCTGAATGCATCAATCTATTAAGGAATTATTGCTGTCCTGAACGTTACCATGAAGATCTGGGAGGTCAGAACTAACAGAGAACTTAATCCATCTCTTTTTTTCCACGTGCTTGAGACAAGGCTGCAGCACAAGGCCAATCACCACTGCGGCCATACTTACAAGAAAGACTTTGAGTGTAGAAAGAGCCAATACAGCAAAAATCAATATTGTTGGAGGAATACACAAAAGAATCGCTCCAACTATCCCCCCAGGTATCTTGTAAGGCCGAGATGCAGTGGGGTGCTTTATCCGTAGCCAGACAAAAGCTATGAACTCCAAAATCATTCCAAAACAGTACAAGAAATTCTCTGCAGCTATAATCTCTTGGAAGCTCAGCCATGATAGCAAGAGGACACCTGAAGCTGAGAATAAAATCCCTATAAGAGGAGTTCCATGTCGAGACCTTCTGCCAAAGAATTCCGGCAGCATCCCTCGTTCTGCCATGCCCAAAAGTTGGAATGAGTCGCTGCTCATCTCAGCTACAAACATTCCCATATTTGACATGGCTGCAGCTCCTTGGATCCACCAACTCAGCCAAGCTCCTCCAAGAATTTTAGCAATATCTGCGAAATACCCATCAGTCCACAACTCACGGTTGACTGGGACAGCCCCCGTACCAATTAAAAGAGGGAAGAAGTACCCAAGAACTACCAATATCAAAGCGTAAAGCAGAGCCTTTGGAAGAGTTCTCTTTGGGTTGTCCACCTCACCAGCAAGTGTGCTTATTGAGTCCCAATAATTTAGATTCCAAAACAAAGTGTTCAAATACAAATTCCAGTCCACGTCATGTAGATTTACCTCTAACCACCGGGAGGGCTCCAATTTTGGAATTCCCACAAGACCCATAACCACAAAAGGAAGGATTGAGAATATCCCTAGAAGAACAGCAAGCCATCCCACAATTGTTAAGCCCCTATAGTTCATGTATGTGAGGATAACAGTCAAAGCTATCACTGCCAGGACTCTTGGTAAACCACCACCTAAAACCGGGATTGCTGACTTCAAGTAGTCCAGAAACAGAACCGGGTAGAGAGCATTATCAATAACCCCACTAAGCCATTTCATCCAACCTTGCTGAAAACCCCAGTAAGGACCCAAAGCAGCCGAAACCCAAACCACATAACCTCCATTCTCGGGGAACATGGTACCCATCTCCGCAGTTATTAAAGCTTCGGGAACACTCCATATGAACGGAAAAACCAAGAACCCAAGAAGGGCTAAAAGAGGACCAGCGGCACCAACAGCATCCTCCACCCCGAATGGGCCCCCGGAAACCTCATAGAAGATTAGGAAGACAAGGGGAAGAACCGAAACTCTCTTCAAGTTATCTGCCCTAGGAAAAGGAACTTCACCAACCGACACATATGCATCACCATTATAATCTTCCATTGCAACAGAAGTTTGTCTACTTGCAGTGTTCCTCAATTTCTGCAGTCAATATTATGCACTCAACAAAAGAAAGACTCGATTGAAATAAACAAATCTCAGAACCAAAACTAAATATTTACACATGAACAATTCAATTGAGAAATTTAGAAGCAATATGCATGATACTCACCAACGGGTTCTACAAGATCACAGGCAAAACAATGGAAAGGAAATCAAACATGGTAATTAACGAAACAGACATCAAAATAAATGAAAAGACATCAGAAACATAGATGGGTCACTCGCAAATTTGCCGTAAAATGAGGCAAAACAAAAATGATTATAGACGCAAAACCCAAATGAGAAACAAAGGAAAGAGAGACCTGATAATCATTGTCATTTGACACCACAGACAGAGTAGACATAGCAATGAACAGAGTGCGTTTCTAAGCAATTGAAGCACCAAAACGAGAACAGCGAGGACGGGAAAAAATGGAAACGAGGAGGACAACAGAAGATATTAAAAATCAGACAAACCATGAAAGAAATGCGATTCCTTAAGGGGGTCGACCAGATAACCTCCACCAAAAAAGCTCACGCCATAGTAACCCCCCGCTTCCACTCAGAGAGACAGAAGGAAAGAGGGGAAGCACGAGATTGTCACGAACACATATTCCGAGATTCCGAGACAAATCGCACGGCTGCAACAAACACTTGTGTTGGCATCTACTTTCCCTTAGAACTGCTGGGGGTTCCAGTTTCCAAGCAATTTGAAGATTGTCGCTTCTTGGATGGGGGGATTTTTCTCGTGGGTACTTATTCTACGGCGGATTAAGGAACTGGGGACTCGCAATTTGGTAAAGAGTAGGACCCTTTCTTCCCTTTACTTTTTCCCCACGGATTTTCGTCAGTGTTCATCTTTTCAACCATGTGATTAACATTTCCCTATCTCTCACCACTGTAGATTTCCAGAGTCAATTTTTAGGCTGAAAACAGAATTATTATATTTTAATGCGTATCTAACCACTTTAAGTGATAAATTTAGAAGTGAGATCTATAAGTACCTAATTTAATAGTGAATAAATACCATTTAAGACTTAAGAGGTTTCAAATTCAACATATTGAGCATGCATGAGTTTAGAAGAAAAAATCTTTGATTGGTGATAAGCTAACAAGATTTATGATTTTTTATTTTCAAATTTGACACTTGTTGTAATGCGTGAGTGTGTAAAATCAAAAATATATATTTAAAAGATGTAATTGTAACATAAATATTGATGAATATGTAAATATTTTACAAATAAAGAGAGCCATTACAATAAATAAAAAAATAGAAATACAAAATTGAATTCATAAAGAATATCTAAAGTTAGTTTAAGATTCCTTCACATTATGTTTATGATAAACATCTAAATTTGAGTGATTCTTATGGTTTGGATTTTGTTGGTTTATAAATTTAATATTTTTTATCATTCACTCTTAAATATCTAATAAATTATTACTACATCATCAAAAAAGTAATCTAAAACTAATAAAGAGCATAGGTTACACTTTTTTTTATTCATGAACTTGAAAAAGAAAGGTGTTATTGGCTTTTCATTTTTATTTTTATAACACAAGTACCTAAAAAGTGAGGATTGGGGACTTGAACTTATGATCAATAAGACTGTCGGTCAGGGTTTTTGACCTATTAACTTGAAGTAAAGAAAAATTTGAAAAATTATACAAAATTACTATCTTAATTTGGCATCTAACAAAAAAATTACAAAGAAAAAAAAACATGTGTGATGGAAATTGTAGCAATTCCTTCCCCACTAATGAGATTGATTAGACAAACCCTTTCCGCAAGGCTAATCACATCATTTCTTTAGGAAATTCTTGATGGTTCGAACAATTTTCTCCTTTAGAAAAGATTCCAAGGATGATTCAATCAGCTTATACCTTAAAAGGTAATCACATCACCCTTTAAAGAGTCTTGTAAGAATGGACCAACTTTCAAGCTAGAGAATCGTATACTTATCTTCAAAATCTATTTCAAGGGGTAGTCGAATCATCCCAAATGAGAAGATTATCTTATCACCTCTTTCTCTAAATAGATTTTTTCTTTTTTTTTTCTTTTCTTTTTAGCCTTTCTTTACCACGAATCAGCAAGCAAGAGAATAGTTCCCATCTCAGGCCGGACTCAGATGTACACTTTGCTCCATATGCTGATGCATGCAAGTGGCTACATTACACAGAAAAGACATCCCAGCAAGCAAAGAAAACGACCTTTAAAATATCAAGCATTATGGAGGTGGGTTTAAATATGTTTTACTTTATTCTCTTCACCTTTTTTAATCATAAATTTTTGTTCTTTATTCCGACATGCAAATGCGATAAGAATGGAGGAGAAAATCCAGACAAGTACAGTCTGTATATGATATATAAAGACACAACACAAATAAAGAAAACAGCATGTCACTGATCTTTTATTAGAGACTTAACCCCCCGGGATTTCATCCACCGTCCCACAACGGATTCTTTTTTTTTTTTTTTTTTATCTCTTAAACTCATGCAAATCCTGCATGACCACCGTTGCAAACCTTTGATCTTTCTGCCAAAGATATTGGTCGGTTTTGTTACTGTTTTCTCCCAAGTCAACCGGCCCGCCAAAGATGGTTTTTCGATAGTAAGAAAAGAAAAAGGTAAAAGAAAGTTAAACAAGAAACTCTGAATATTCACCTCATCGTCCTCGGAGCTCTGTGCTGCTGGCTTACTGGGGCTGGTCTGCGACGGACGCGGATCTACTGGAAGTTTCCGGTCACCGGGTTGGAGTTCTGCTGCTTCTCCTCCGGCCTGGAGAGCTCCCGGCGGAGCGTGCATCTCCACGCTTTGAGATCGCAGCTTCTAAGTTGTTAAGGCATAAGTTTGACTCTCTATAAGAAAAGAAAGATAGAGGGAAAAGAGAGGTTGTACTGAGCCTGAGAAAACGGAGGAGGATATATATAAAGGTTAGAGAAAAAGATACGGTTGCGTATTCTGCAAATAATTTTTGTTTTTTTATTGGATTTGGAAAATCTTTTTTGAAATAAGTGTTGGATTCAATATATATTACGTTGAATATGATATAAGCCATTAGTTGGGTGTCAGAAGTAAACTATTATGCACGTAGTTATGGATGGAGCACATAAGGTCAATAACTCATGGCCATACAGTTTTGACCGACGGAATCCCCATTCTGGTTTTTTGCTTTTTGCTTCTTGGAAATCATTGCGACTTCTTATCTTCAAACTCCATTGACATTTTTGCTTCTGCACATTATTGAACTAAGAATTTCATATATTTTTAAATATCCTTGTTACTAATAAAATTACACCCTCCAATTGGGAAAGGACCATTACCAAGATGGTTTAGAATCAAACTTGTTATGATACTATATAAGAAGTAGGTCTATTTTTCTAAAAAAAATCTTAAAATAAATAAGAATATTATTACTAATAAAGTTGAAGAACTTAATATCTAGAATCGATGTGGAACAGTCTTTAATATTCACTACTAAACTAAATGCTTAGTGACAAGATGCTTCTATCAAAATTTTACCTTCATATCACTTACCCACGGCAAGCCATGGAGAACTACCGCACCTGCAAATCAATATAGCCACAACAAAAGCAAAGATTGCTGCAGATCACTGCAAACCACCATAATTCACAACCCAGGTCACCGGCAAGCACCGCATATCAGAAGAAGCCATCACGGGTACAGCTTAATTTTGACCGTAGCGGTGGACCATCTTCGATAACGAGCGTCCGCTGTCACCAGGCTGACCAGCCACCTTCAGAAGAGGGAGGGCGGCGGGTCTAAGTGTAAAATGAGAGCCAGAAGAAGACCTATTAAAAATAAAATGACATATTTATCCTTCTGCCGATGAAAAAGAGTCTATTATATGGTTGTTAAGGGTAATTTAAGTTATACGATGGGAAAAAAGTGAAGTTAATATCCAGCCATCTGTATTTTCTAAACTAATAGGGAGGAGAATAATAGTTAAATATATTTAAGATATACCACGGATAAGTCGAAGATATATTGCAAACATATTTAAAATAAAATATACCTACTAACTAATTTACAAGATAAATATAATAGTTAGTTACATATTTGTTCTCACTTCCGTATGACAAAGGACAAAACTAGTCTTATTAATTCTCACTCTAAATTCTTAATTATCTTTATTTTTTACAAAATTATAAATTCAAAGAGTTTATGAAATTGTATTTAATTAAAATACTTCCAGACAAACTGATATTTATCCTTAAATCTTGTCATTTTAAAACAACTACAAAATCTCTAATTAATATCTACGATTTTCTCGCATCCCAAACATATTTGAATTTTTCTTCCTTCCTTCACAAACTGACTTATTGTGATTGCTATAACAAGTTCGTTCTTAAGTGCCAAATGACCGCCTTTGTCCATGCAATAGGTTGTTAAACATTAAATTCTAACATTTTTTCCCTTCCTTTTCACGTAAATGTATGTTTTATAAGATCCACTTATTTAGCTTTCCATGATTTTAAGTTTGTAATGCTTCATATACGAGTTATTTGAGCTTTTAAGTTAAGTAGCTAAGTTTTTGTCAAAAGAAAAATTAGCAGACCCGAGAGGGCTCTTTCTCTAGATCAAATAGGAATGCAACTTTGAGCTATCTTTGAAAAGCATTAGAGGATGATACTTGTTGATATGGATAAGTATTGGGATGTGATTAGACTTAAGGGTCATTTTCGGGTTTTGGTCTATGTTAAGTCCAAAAGTTTTAGTTAATATAAAGATTAGGTATGTGCTTAAATTCTTGTCCTCTCTCATGTCACAATTCAATTGATTGACGTGAATGACTAATTGATGTCGACTGAAATGCATCACTGATTACCACTAAGAGAGCCTAGCACGTGTCATACTATGGAGACGTGGACCAAACCGATTGGAGAGACCTATGTTCAACCTTTTGACACCCAAAAAAATAATAAAGAAGAAATTATAGTCTTGGGATTAATCGTGTCCTTAGTTTAGATACCTTTGAAAAGGTCAAAATGAAGAGAGTTCGAGATAAATAGATTTATAGAACACTTTATTGATAAAGTAGTCTTGCGACTTTAAGAGAAGAGGTCCCTCACCGACTAATGTTACCATTTTCACAGTAAAATTAAAAGAGAAAAAGCTAGAATGATCATAAACTATAAAAAATTAATAATTAATTAAAATTTAATAATTATTTTATATCTTGAAAAGATATTTTAGTTAACCAAACTAATGGATCAAAATATTTTAGTAAATTTAATTATAAGTCTGAATTTTGACAAATAATGCTTATAGAGGAATCAAAAACACTCAAAGAGAACATTATCACTAGAATATAAGGCCTTTTAGACTTAATATAGCTCTTCAAGTTTTTTAAAGATGGATGGATAAAATTTTTAAAGACCTTAAAACTTAAATGTTATTAGACATTATTTCTTCAAATGGATAATATTTCATTCATTCTCATTATTTCAGAATTATTTTAGCTAATGATATATTTTAGCACCCTTTTATGAGTTTTTAGTTTGATTAATCTTGAAAAAAAAAATTGTTGTAGTAGTTTAGATATCCCATTTGTATCAAGTGATTTGTGAAGTAAACTTAAAAATATTACACAATGAGAAGTTTTTTCTTTTTAATTGTGTTACTTGTTACATAGAAAATGTAAAAGGAACTTGAGATTAATTTAGAGGCTGATCGTGCACATGCCATTCGGAACATGCTATAAAGTTTTGCATGTATTTAAGTAAATACAACGTGGCTCATCACGGGAGGAATAGTCATTTCTCAGTTGATTAAAATCGTCATTGCCCACGATGAAGGTACGACCTAGTTTTTTTTTAACAATTATTCTACCTCGAGGATATATTCCATCTGGGAAATGTGTCATCGATTTAATATCTTTTTATCTCTGATATTCAAAAGCTTGCCTTTTGTCTTTCGTTGATTCTGGTCGGCACTAAATGTTCACCAAACAGGACCCAAGTTTTTGACCAGAAGGAAAAAAAAGTCGGAATAAAATAGAAACACATAAAACATGCTTGTATGATATAATGCCTACATAATGCTATTACAAATCTGCTTTTCCAAGCGCACTAACCAGGCATCAGTACTTGGCTTGACCATACCCACTTTGATCAAAAGGAGATTCGACTCTCTCCACATATGTGCATGTGAGTGTCTTTAATGCACAATGTGAGGATATAATATATTCCGACTTGAAATGTGCATTCGTACAGATCTTTCGTAACTTTGAATACTGTTTTTACATATAGTTATGGGTAAAGGAAATGTGAAGAAACTTTCTACCCATGACCAGGTACTCCTCTATACAATGAGGTCGCCAAGATGATAGACCTCACACCTAGGGTCTGGCTTTTTGTTAGAGCTTAGATTTTGAACTTCTAAGTTTCAAAAGCCTCTCTCTCTCTCTCTCTCTCTCTCTCTCTCTCTCTCTCTCAAAAAAATCTATTATAAATAAATTTATAGTTTGACCTAAGAATTAGTTCATTAGTTAAAAAAATATTTTTTATATTTAAATATTACTAAATTTATTATCTTTTCAATGTAAAATTTTTGTCTTTTAACATTTTGCAAACATTGAGCATACATTAAACTTAAAGTTGAATGAGATGAAATAGATGTTTCTCATTCGTTAAACATATTTTAAGTACTCAAAGTTGAATGTGAGTTATAGTAGATCACCTTGGGTTTTTGACACTATATTAGAAAAAAACTTATAATCTAACTAAAAAACTAGCTAATTTGGTTGTTTTCCAAACTAGTAGTGCTTAACACCAAAGATCACTTATTTAGTGATTATGAAAGAAAGGAAAGTATAATTTGAAATTAAGAGTCAAATAGCTTCTCCCTCCTTTGTTTACAAATAACATAATTCAGAAGTTTTTTCTTTTTCTTTCGTCCTAGTAGTACCCAATACAATCTACCAGATTCTCTAAGGATCTTGGATCCAAATGAAAGGCCATGCAAAATTCAAAGATATAAAAATCTTTAAGGCTTTTAAAAGTTTTATCCCCTTCCTTCCTAAAACACTTGAAGGCTATAAAAATCTTGTTCACAAATGAGAATTTCGATTTTTTTTCCTTTTTGTTTACTTCTTCTCCCTCTTATAATTAATCAATATGTAATACAATTTAGCAAATCTTCTAAGGACATCAAATCTTTCTGGAAAGCCCACTATATTCAAAGATGGGGAAAAAATTACAAAATCTTTAAGGTGCATAGAAGGTTTTTATGTTTTATTTATTTTTATCCTTTATCTATTCATTACTAAAAGACTTGATGCTTAGTATCTATTCATGCCTAGTACAAAGAATGATTTATTTTCTTTGTTGATCTATTTCTCATTGTACCGTTAAACATCACGAGACGGTAATCTTTTGATTTTTTTAAGATGACCCTTCCTACTTTCTCAAAACAAAAAAAAAAGATTTTGAAGACCAATATAAAAAATTTATAGAAGACTGGAAAAAAATCTTTGTAAATTCTTATTCGAAACTTTTGATTTGAAAATATTTAATTTTTTTAATTTAAGTAATTTTTTTCCCATTTTGTTGTTTACATATGGTGAAATTAGTTTTTCCTATAATTTTACAATACTTCTACACACAATGTACATCTTGCTTAGGTAATCATTTCTTGGTTTTGTAATTCCTTCGCCCCTTCAAGCGCCAACTAAAGCTAAACATATTTCAAAAAACATTCGGAGGACCAAATGCTTGCCAGTATTTTATTCCGAAATAAAAGAAGGATACGTGCATTATAATCTTCACTTGAATAAGGACTATTTAGAATTACGAACCATAAGTCATTGATAGTATAATTTTGAAGCTAAAAAAATTTAATAATATAATTAAAATCAAACCTATAAATACCTTACTTCTTTAATATGATGATCAAGTCATCTATTTTTAAGGATAAAATATCTAATTTCTTTTCTTTTTCTGTTTTGCTAAAAACCTTATGATTATTTTCCCTTTAGTGATATCTCTAATTTTAAAAATGTTATGCCTTTTTAGGTTAATTTCCCAAGAAACAAGTATTGATTAGATTAATTATTCATTAAAGTCTCAATATTGTTAGATACAACATACATAGCAAATTGTCCAAACTTCATTTCAGCTATATCAAAATCTCATTATAGCTTTTAAATTGGTGTTTGACACTATGAACTTGGCTTTAAACTTCATAAATATCAGAAAAGATAAGATAAGATAAAATGAGATAAGTTAAGATAAGATAAAATACGTTGATGCTTGATCATGAGAAGATTTATTTATTTATTTTTTGGTATTACTTTAATGCCTATACTTCCATAAGGTTGTTGTCTTAGTAAAGTAGGTTTGCCCTGATTTAAATAGTTTATGTGGTCCGTATGCTTTGGTGGCAGCTCAGCATCTCTAATTGGATTTCCTTTTTATGTTTGTTCAATTGCTGAAAAGAAAATGACCTGTGCACTTAAAAGGGCTGTGGCGTTTTATGGGGCTAACAGGATATTGCAAAAGATTTATTGCCAACTACAAAAAGATTGCTATAATTCTTCCATTACTTAAAAAGAATAGTTTTGTTGGAGTTGAAACACTGAATTAGCTTTTGAAAGTCTTAAAAGGACAATGGTAGCAGCACCAATCCTTGCGTTATCCAACGTTAAGTTAGAGTTTATTTTAGAATGTAATGCCTTTTCCTGTCAAGGTTGTGTTATCGCAAGGAAAATATCAGTAGCTTATTTTAGCTAAATGCTTAAAGGGAAAAGTGCTCTATTTCCACGTTTGAGAGAGAGCTCCTAGCTGTTATCCAAGCAAATGGAGAAATTATCTAAGAAAAAAATTAATCATAAGAATTGATTAACTGACTAATAGAGTTTCAAATATCTTTAAGAAAAATAGATGTTAATACATATTTAACATAAATGTTTCCTTGAATCAATTAGTTTTGATTGAAGAGAGAAAAAAAAGAGGAGAAGAGGGAAGAGAGAAATGGGAAGTTCTTTATTTGTTTTTTTTTTTTTCACCCTTGTTCCCCTTGAGAAGCTAGGTAACAAACTCAACCACTTAGTTAAAAGCTAAACTTGATTAACCTTTTATCCTTGTATACTTATCACTTGCCTATTGTCACCTAGTGACTACCCTTGGATTCCTTTCCCCATAGGCTTAGTATAGCCAAGTTCCCTCTTAGATTCTTCTCCCTTGCAAGCTAGTAATTACTTCTAAGTTCCTCTTTGTGGTTTGAACTTAAGATGTAGAACTTAACTATTATATCAATTATAACAAACTCAACCACTTAACAAAAAGACCTAGACTTGTTAGCATAGCAAGCTTAATTACTCTAACATATTTATTGTTGCGGAAGTGATTCCATTACATGAACATATAAACACATAGATAAAAAATAAATATACAAAAGACATAAGATTTAGGAAGTTTAGATCAACATAATGTCTTATGTCTTTTGTCACGGGCATAATTACCGACTCCTTCTCCTTTTATTAGATTTCTTCATGAGAATACAAAGGTACTTATTACAATATTTATACATATAGCTCTTACACAGCTATTTTCAATATTTACAGCAACTTACTTAATTCTCTATTGGCTTGTGACTACTATACAAAGTAGCACTCTCTGGTTGCCACCCTCATAAGGCGTGGGCTATCGCTCTAATGAGGCATAATCCTCTATCTTTGGCCCTTGGGGTTTTCCTGTGATCTTTCTTTTTTATACTAACACCAAAGAGGAGTCCTAACTGGATATTACTAGGAGTCCTAATTAGATACTACTAGGAATCCTAATCAATACAGAGTAGAATAACTCCTAGAATATTCTTATAATATACATGAAATATATTTAGGCCTACTAATTTTCACTCCAATCCTAACATTGATCCTCCCATTAAGCTCTCATAAACTTGGTGTGTTCCAAGTCCTTACAAACTTATAAGGACTTTGGAACAAAAATACACCATGTTTTCCACATCTTTTCCTTGAATGATAGCAATCTATGGAGCCGCAAGGAACTCTCATTGCACAGCCACAAGCCACTATGGAGACAAGGTTTGGGAGGAATCGCAAAGAACTGCCTGTGCATTGAAAGGAACTAGCCGGTTCAGATGCTACGTGGGAGCTAGTGGAGCAAGTCAAATTGCGTTACCCGAACTTTTTGAGGGTTTTTGTGGGAGCCAGTGGAGAGGAATTATCACGGCTTCGAGGGCTTTTGTGGAGAAATAACGACTCGGACCACTGGGCTTTTAGAAGGCTTAGGATATGGGCTCATTAAGTTGCGGTTGCTGTAATTTTATAGACCTGCAATTAATTGCGTGGTTGATTGTAGGGTAAATTAACCCTCTTGGGAAGTTCGACGTTAACTGACGGTGGAATGATGGCTTCCTTTTAAGTGTAACTCGACTAGCTATCGGGGAGGTAGGCTATTATTTGCCTTGATAGGAAGTAAAAGATTGTGACTGATTGAAACACCAGGTTTCTGCAAGTCGGACAGCTTATAACCTTAACTACCCAACTTTTTTTTTTTTGGCAATTTGGATTGTGATGTATTAGAGTGTGAGAATTTATTAGATATTAAATTAAAAAATTTCTTACTTATGAAGTTAAAAACATATCTTTATATTTCTAATGTAAGACAACACCTATTTCTAACAATTCTTTTCAAATACATGATGATATAGGTATTACAAATAAATAAGATTTTAATTTCAAAATTTAAGATATTACAAAGCAAAAATTTATTCTTCAATATTATATTAGAATATGAAAGTACATTTTAAAACTGTAAAACATCAAGTGAAAAAACTTCATTAGTTATAATATTAATAGTTTATCTTCACATTTCTAATATACAACAAAATCTACCTTGATCAAGAAGATCCTAACATAAACCCTTCGGTCAGCGATTCTTGCCTTATTTAGGAAGAGTCAAGCTTAGGTTAGTTCCTTCAGCTCGGTCAGTCAGCCCAACAACATCCCCAGCCCATTTTAGTTGTGCCCCAAGTCCCACATGGAAAACCTGACATCTTATGCGTGTTTAGGTATGTGGACTGTGTGCGTCCACGCCGCGAAGCCTTAGCAGTGAACCTTTGGAATTGTGTGAATTGCTGTTAGTCACATCTTCAGCCTCTGCAAGTTAACGTGGTTTGGATTTTGATCGGCTGTTTATATTATTTTCATTCCGTAGTATTTCTTTAATGCTAGCATGTGGATTTTGTTATATATATATATATATATATATTTTAAAAGGGCAAAATCCAAATATATTTTATTAATAAAAACAAAGTTGGACTAAAAATCTATATCTTATTAGAATACAAAGAAGTAAGCCTAATTCTTAAAAAATTAGAACAAGATATAAGTTTAAACCTTAAAAAATTAACTACTAAGCCTAAATGTCAGGCTTACTACTTAATTCTTGGTTTGGTAGAAATCTTTATAGATGCTGCATAAGTCAGTGTTGCTTTGATTCTTGCTTGAGACAATCAAAGCCCTCAATATATTTCTAAGCTTTTTGCTGATTAACATATTATGCCAATCCCATCCACCAACTTTCACAAACTCGTTGTCATTCCTAGCTCCAAGTTCAAGGCTCTTAAGTTTGGTTAGGTTCAATGTTCTGTGTTTACGAAGGGCAAACAACTAGTTACAAGCTTCATACAATAGAGGCAAGGTCAACTAAAGCATCTTTTGCCTGCATTTTATTTTATTTTTATTAATTTATATTGCATGAGAATACACTTTTCCTCGTAGGAATACAGTAAAAGTCAAATTTTTGGGTCGATCAGCCTTTTTGCAACGATGAAAGGTTGGAAGAGAAAAAATAGGCCATATTTACTGTAAAAGATTGAGTGAGTCGGCATGGAACTTTATTTTAATTCCATTCTTTTGTGCAAATAATGCACTTCGGATGTTCTGATCTCCCTTCACTGTGTAGAGTGTGATTTGAGGTTGTACATCTTCTTATGTCCTAATAATATGATCAGAGAAATTAAATGTAATTTTGTAACTCATATACATGAAACAATGAGTTTACAACGAAATAATCAAGTTTTGATTCTAATTTCTCTGGCAAAAGATCCCTTTTGTTATTAATCGAAATGTTAGTATGGCTGATTTTTCCTTTTTTTTTTTTTTGCTTTGAGTTATGATATAAACTGAATGTACCTTTCATGAGAAAAGCCAAGAGAAAGGTAAATGAGTAAATAGGTTAATGGACTGTACTGTAACATAACGAGATGTTTCACTTCACGGCTCTGTCTGCACTGCCGGTTCCCATATTTACTTTGTCTCTGCACCATTTGACCGGAACCTCTTTGTTCTCTGCTTATTGTCCTTTCTGCAGTGCTTCACTATCTATGTAGAAATTGCCGGTGACTGAGTGATTTCACCCACCATTTTTAATGCCATGCAGGGCTGATCAGTAGGTACCTGAAATTATCATCAGCAAAGGGTTAGTTCCTTAGGAACTTAGATTCTCTCAATGACCCACCCACGAACTTAGATCTGACAGACATGTCTGAGCCCCCCTCACTTTGTTTACACAGCTGCAAAGTAAACTAAAGTAGAGCAATGATGGCCCTCAACTAAACTAGAACAGCCAGTCTCATCATGGGACCTTTTTCTTCATAAGAGTTGACTTTGTGAGAGCCTATTTACTGCTCATGATGCAGACATCTCTACCACTAACAGAAATTATAGAAGCCACTTTGAGGAGTCCTTGTTCTTTCACGTTCATAATGGGGCCATCGCCAGAGAAAATGAAGCATGACTTTTTTTTCTTTGCTTCTGGGGGAGGTTAATGATACAGCATAAGGTCTGTTGTATGAAATTGATAAAAGAGAAAATGAGGAGAACGGTATAAGTAGTTTAACTCACAAAGTGGCCTGCTCCAAGAATCCAATAGAAGTGAAAGTTTTTGTACGACTTGGTGAAAGCTTTGGTGCTTCCATGCCCACAATAGAGAGGGGTTCTGTCCAGGCTTAGGAAATTAGGTAGCCCTTCCCACCTTATGCACATACAGTGTTAGACAGCAGAAACCAATTCCATACTTAGAGGTTAAGTAAACGTAAGAACATTAGGAAGAGTTACTTGAGCTTCTCAATCCATGCTTCTGTTCCTATGGTTGCACATATAAGATCAATCTACAAGCAATAACCAGCCAAAGAATACCATCAGCCTTATCATTAATGTCAATCTAGGCAGTTTAGTAATATCCAGAAGTAGAAGTGATAAACAACAGTCAGAAATTAATCAGACAATTGTTTCTGGGAACTGCTAAATGGTTCCCTTTAAGCCTAATAATGGTTTCCAAAGCCAGAGAGTTCCAAGATAAGATGAGAGATCTTACTTGTCCGTTGTACACAGTTACATTCACCCCTTTAGCAAGGAGCTCATCAACCTATAAAAGAACACGATATGGGCAATCAATCATGCAAGATCTTAAAAAAAGTTCAACCCATCTCCACGGATAGGGTAAAAGGTAAACAAAGGAATACACTGCTGTTCCCATGTGAGCTTTTAATAATGAGATTCATGCTCCCATGTGAACTTTAATAATGAGATGCAAACACCTTTGCTCCCATGTGAGAACTTAAATGATGGGAAAGGACGACTTTGGATTGATAAGATAGCCAAATCGAACTAAAGAATCTAACTTTTTCTTTCTAGACAAACGTAAGGCAATTTATAAGTCAATGGCAAAAAGAAACTAGGAACCTTCCTGCCATAAAGTATCATATTTGAAGAAAAGTCTGATCTATCTATTGATTGTATGTAGGCAAAAGAGAACCTTTACTTCTGAGGCAATCAAATAACATCAAGGAACATTGACAGAAAATCTAGAAATGGGAATAATATCCCTGTACAGCTTGAATGCCATGCTGAAGTTGAAGCGAGCTCATCATACTTTCATGGAATGCAAGGAAGCCAAAAGAGAGATTTAAGAGATATAGATCATGCCTTCTATGCCACTGATTAATGCTCGATAAAAAGTTGATCTGTATGATTATCTTATGCATATCTCTTAAGGTTTCAAATCTCATTTTCTTACCTCAGAAATTCTGGGTTTCATAAAATCGCCTTCCAGATTTGTGAAAACAGCGTCAGACTGTCCTCCCCACCTGGAAAAAAAAAAAAAAAAACACCCATATTCTTTGATAGACTTCACAACTTCATCAATTTTTCTGGTTTAGAAAGAAGAAAACTCACGTCACTTTTTCTGGAATATTAAGCTTCTTTTTAATCTCCCCATTCATCAAGCTATCTAAATCTTCATCGCCACCAGGAGAAGACCTCAAGGAACTTAAATATCTTGAATATTTTCTTACTAGAATCCCTTCTGTTGATTCTGTGCTTGTAATGGACGACTCATCTGACCTTGAATCTAACAAAAAATTGTAGAAGTCCTGCAACACCATAAATGTTGCCAAAAATCCAAGTACGAGGCTATACTTAGATCTAGGAACACGTAATTTGTCAAAAAGAATACAAGAGCACCATACCACACCATTGCTGCTCTTGCTAATCACACCCTCGAGCGCCTCCCAAGAATATCTTGCATCAACAAATTTACCTTGCTTAATTTGTTGCTTAATCTTCTGAGCGAGGCTGTCTTCTGAAATGCCTTTGTTAGTAAATTGGAAAGACATGGGTAAAAATTTTCTTTTACATTTTAGCTAAAAGTAGATATCATAGACCTGTTTGACTTCTGCAGCCCATTGTTATCAACCCGCGAGACATATTGGAGAAGAGGACCCCATGAAAGCTGCATTTTTGAAATTAACATATCAACAACTGAACATAGGAGAACCTTATAACATACTGTATTAGTAGAATCAACAACCATGTACCACATAATCTTCTGGGGAAATCCAGCTGTCTCCTAAAACAACTCCTAAACATTGAAGAAACATGAAAAACAACATATGACTCTCAGCTTTCACTTCAGAAATAAAGCTACAATACAAAATTACTAGTAGATCGAACACAATGAAAATCACCAATCACTTTCTTGATATCACTAATTTAGAGAGATTGATTGATAAGAGATTACCTCCTAGCTTAAGTTTCAATCTGCCGGCTTCTATGGCTCTTTGTGCTGACAGGCCAGCAGTAACTGCAAATTTCCCACCATAAGACTCTGCCACGATGAACAGGGGACTCTTTTGAAGGCTTTCGTTTCTATTGAATATTTCTTCCAACAATGTGGTTAAATCAGTTCCTGCCTCTTCATCGGTTTTGACAAACAGGTTGTCATCCTCTACAAAACTATACCCCGTTCCAACCGGAGCATCCTATATTAACGCCAAATAATTGGTTAAAAAACCAAAAAAAAAAATCCTAAAATTCAAAATCATTTACTTTATAGCAGAGTTCCAATTACTGTTGACTTACCACAAACAAAAGATCAGCTTTTCGCAACCATGTCGAATTCCTCGACTTCAAATTGGTGTCTAATGGCCCAATCTCTTCAAAATTCCCTATCCCAACTCCTGAAGCACCCTGGTTTTTTAAGAAAAAATGAACAAACATTAGATACACATGAGGACAATCAATAAAATTGTTTGAAAGATACCTGGGCATCCACATTTGAGCATGAAGAAACTAGTATAAATTCTCAACAAGAGTAGAATTATGAGTTTTCAAAACCGGTATCGGAAATACTCACAGGCCCGCCCTGCAACCAGAGGATGATAGGCCATGGCTTGGAAGGATTCTCAACTCTGTAGGGACTTCTGTAAAGCCACCAGAACATGTGGGCCTCTATTTTCAGAAAATTCAAAAGCAAACCATCAATACTCTGTTTTGAGAAAATTCAAAAGAAATAAGAACAAAGTGGTATGCAATGATGAATCATTGACTTACTGGGTCTGACTTCGATAAACCCCCAGTCCTCTAATCCATCCTGGGTTGTTGCAGCAACTATTGTTTTCCCAAGAAACAGAGGAGAAAAGAATAGAACAGAGAAGATAACAGCACACCACTTTCCCATTTCCAGAGCAACGATGTCAGTGATCGAGTTCTTCAATTGAGCAAGCAAGCATGCTACAACGAAGATATACGTACAGCTGAGATTGAGATAACTCTGTTTCTTAAACAAGAATATAAAGTGTGTGGTCCTAAGTCACCGTCAAGTTAGGTGTGTTGTGTCCTTCGAATTAAAATTCAGCTAACAGGATTTGTACAATAATTTTCAGATCTAATACAAAAAGAAGAATCAAACAATGTCATACTCAAACAGCTTTCTAATAGAATCATCGTTTAGCAAATACGATATGAACAGATGAATCAATATCTGGAATAATAGCTATTAACTCCGAGACAGAAGTAATCAAACTAAAATCACAAGCAAACAGAGCAAGTTCTACGTGAATCACAACACAGTATAGGATCTATCTCAATAAAAGAACAACAGCTATTGTAAATAATGCTTACAACGCTGCAGAGAGCTTTCAAAAACAGATCGTGAAGAACAGAGTTTGAGAAATCGAAAAGTATATCTTTTTTCCTCTCATATTCTGTTACTTTCACTTGCAGACTCCTCCTCTATTTATGGGAACGCTGGTTTGGATGCTCCGCTGAGCATGGTGTCAATTTCCACAATCAAAAGCTACAGACTTTACCGTTACTTCAGTAAGGAGACGGGTCGGGGCACTGTTTTTCGCCGTCTAAGTTACGTTTTGATATTTGCCTTGCTCTTCTAAGTCACGGGTCTGGGTAGCTTTTCTTTTCCAAAACTTAACACGACGACTTTTGCTGTAGTGTTGTCAAGTCGAATACTTAACTCGAGTACTTACGTCGGGGCGTCAAAGAGTGAAGAAGGTGGGAGCGGCCGTTGGCGGGGTTGCATAAAAAAGTAAAAATAAGAAAAAGTCATATAACCTTACAATCTTGTAAAAAGTTACTTAGTAGTCAAGTTTTGTAAGTACTAAATTTCTTTATTCTTATGTAATGTTACCTAATTATTATTAAATTCTCTAATTAAATAGTGTTTTTCATTAAATTCGTAACATTCTTTTCTATCTAAATTTATATTTTTATTAATTTAACTGTTTTTGACAGTTTGAGTTTCTTGTCTACCCATTTGGAGTTTTTAACTCAAAAAATTAAAGTAAACAAGCAATTCATAAGCATTAAGATCAACTAATTTTTAATTGATGTAATCATGCATGCCATTACTTTATACTTTCCAATGAAGTTTTTACACTATGAAAACTTACCATCTAGCAAAAACTTACCTTGTTAGCAGGAGTAATCAAGTCTTATAAGTAGGGAGATTTTTCTTGTTCTTATCTAGCATTTAATAAATATTATTAACCTTGCTTATTATTGAACTTGTAATATTTTCTTTTATCCAAATCCACGTTCTTCTTGATATGAACTCTATGGTTATCAATAAGCAATAGTTATGTTTTATTGTTCCGGATTAAAAACTACTTTCCTAATAAGAAACAAATAACGAGTCTTACGTAATAGATAAGGTAAGTAGGTTACATTTGATAATGGGTTAAAAAGATTGAAGTTTGTTGTGGCTCCACTTATCGTGTTGCACTATTTTCAATAAACCAAAAAAATTCCAAAAAATGTGCTTCCAGCAAGTTATCGTTTCCAACAAGTTATCTCACCTTGGTAGTTGTAGAAAAATGCTTCTCACTAAATGTGGGTAGTTGCAGCAGTATAAAAATAGGATAGCAAGTACTTATCTTTTCATCTTTTTCATCCTCGGCAGTGATAGATCGAGATAAAGCAACCCAGAAAGGGAATAAGGGTGTACCTCTCCCCTGTCAGGGTCAGGACTAAAGAAGAGCTGAAAAAGAAAAAGAAAACATACCACAAGCAGTGGTCAGTCGATGTCAGAATGCAGAGTACGCAAGGGAAGTCACAGCAGAACAGAGGGGGTGTTATTTTTAGAAGGAAATAACACAAGAAAACAAGTGAGTTAACGCAACGGCATTTATGACATGACATGGAACTTTCACTTCTAGTCCATGTGATTGTAGAAGTTTTGAGAGGACACATGAAAGCAAATTATGATGACGTCGTTATTGCTTTTTAGGGTATAAGACACGGCATAGAATGCGTAGGTCACCATGTATACCTGAACCTACGAGTTAGAGAAAAATGATATAAGGTAATGCAAGTGACAACATAACTTTTTCCAAGAGTCTAAAAGTTTGGGTATAAATAGAACTATGCCATGAAACGCCCAGAACTACTTGCTTGCCCCTGAAATACATATGACATTAAAGCAAGCAAAACTTACTACATCTTAGGTAAACCTTGAGGTTTCCCTGTCTAATTCAATTATTGGGAGTACTTACTATATTATATGAGTGTTTGAAGTAGTGGATCGAATTAGTACAATATGTTAATTGGAAAAAATACTTAGAAATGGTACAATATCTCGAGGGCTTTGATTGTCTCACGCACTATGAATGCGGGATGCTGACTTACTGAATGATCAAATTGTCCATTGTGAATATGCACCGTCCTCCATGGGGAATGAAAGAAATTCAACGGGAAGTGTGATTTTTTGACACGGCCTGTTCAAGTAGCATTGATGGCGGGGGTGGCTGTAGATAATGGTTTTGCAAAATGGAAAGCTTCTAACCTTAGTAAGGATGTACAGGTTTCTTTTCTTCCCTTTTTTTAGTTCTAAGAAAACAAGAACATTAGAATAGTGATTTGTTAGCTAACGAGCCTTTTATTTTATTTTATATATATAATCTTTTTAAACTTTCTTTTATATATACACACTCAACTTACACACTGAGTATTAATTTAAAATTAAGAAGTCTAGTCTATTAGCTTATCATAAGCTTTAGTATACTAGAAAGGCCCTATTGTTTCATATTTGTATTATGAGTTGTACGTCTATAAATAAGATTGAATTGATTAATTAAATCAAGTTAAAAAACATTTCAGCCCTCAAACTCTCTCTTCCTTTCTTTACAAATATTATTTCACAAGATGAGCCATTATAATGTTGCATATAGGTGTGCAAAATGAAAGTACATGTGAGGAAATAACATTGTATGAAGAATTTACCATGAGTTCATTGCAACATGCTCTTCCAAAATGTACAGGAAACTGCTTATGGATGGAAATTATTAGGAGCTAGACAATTAGCATATACTAAGACTCTATTGCACATACTTTTTGGATCTTGGGTTTGTAAGTAATCGTGATCACTAACTTTTTCTAAACGATAACTATACAGACGAGCAATGGGAAGTCAAATACACAGTAAAGAAAAGTGGGTGGTGTCGACCACTTCAAGTTTGGAGGGAGACCATCTAAGGATGGGGTTGATTAGCACCAAATAATACACCTCCAATCCGGATAAAAAAAAGTAGACATCATTTATGAGAGGAGTGGACGGTTTAGTGGATCAGTGGTGAAGTTTGCATATATCAACTCTGCCATTAGCTAACAAAAGGAGTCTGTTCAGTAATGTGAACCATGATGAGTGATTTGGCCAAAAGCCATAGGAGCTATTGGAGTAACTTCACACATGTTTCCTTATGAGTACTGGCTTAAACCAGGCCAAAAACGATATTTGTAATCTTTACGGGGTTTATTGTTATTGTAGTCCACAAAGTTCAAATTTAATCAATTTCTTCCAGAAAGTGTTGATTTGTTTGAACATGCTTGTTCCATCCAAATCTCGTCATATCAGGTAGAATGCCCATAAATAAGAAAGAAAGTTTTAGGAAAAGTTTTATAGAAAAATAGTATTAAAAGAAGGTTGGGCAAAAATTCAGCACCATCCACATCAACACAGCTACAGATAATGACAATTGGATAATGGATCCCCCATTATGAGTACACCCATATATCCATGTTTTCGATCACCAGATCCACCACCACCTCCCATATCTCTTCTCCACCTCTACTTCTTGCTCCTGGTTGTCCTTTTCCGTTACTTGGTTTTTGCAGTCTAGCTCCTTGTCCTATCTAAGCAACTTGTCTCCGTTAATGGCTCCTCTCCTTGTTGGACTTATCAAAGTCTTCCATTCTCCGCCAACGAGAGCAACATGGTTTCCAATGGAATATTATATCACCATCCTCTTTTCTTCCGTCTAAAACCCACTAGTCCTCTACGAAAACGACCGAAAGCTTTAACCCTAAGATCAAGTTTGGCTTGGTTTGCCTATGACGAAGCTGTCACCGACTAGCATCTCTTAAGATGTTTTCTCCGCCAGACGGTGATATTAAGGCCTTTGATGGTGGCAAATGAATCTGCACCCAGTAGCTGTAAGCGAGCTTATCGAGGCATCAAGCCATTGAACCTTGGAAACAATGATTAGGGCCAACGAATCTACCACAACTATGGAATTCAAAATTTAGTTTAATAAGGTTTTGAGTCATTGTTGGGAATCTAATAGGCCCTCAGTTTAGGTTTTGATATAACATATTACATTTTTATTTATTTTTTACTTAGAAAAGAATCTTAACCATTTTTTTATATCAGACTTATAATCATCTTATACTCTTTAGCTTAATTTTTTGTGCTTGGACTAGTATTACATCCCTAACTTAAGATTTTCGCACGATTTAATTTGGAATTTGGGGATGTCTAATCTTATTAATATTGATTGAACTTTTAACTACTAAAAAGTAGTAAGATATACATAATCATATCAACTAGACTTCAAAATGAATAAGATGAAATGATAAAATATCACTTGCCAAAGCTTTGAAAACTAATTTACTATGTGTAAGATGAAAGTTTTATATTGAAAGTATAATTTTTTATAATAAAACTTAAATAAAAAAATGTTTGTTTAATTTTCTATCTAACTTTTGGGTTGAATTAATATCTTTTAACTTATACTAAAATTTCAATTTTCTATGATTATGTCTTTCTAATTAAAAATTATAGTTAAGAAAAAAAGCCCATCATATCTTGGTTGTGGATGCATGATTGTGAGTTTTCATTACCTAGTCTTCTATTTCTATGGACATGAGATCTATGGCATGGGGTCTACGGTTAGTTTAAGCTATGGATCTCTGGCCATAGTTTCTCACACTTCCATTCCTTTTCGCTATATGGAAGTTTAATTGATGGTTCTAATTAAACATAATCATGATAATTTCGTTTTTAAGTTAATACAAAATTATACTGAGTGAGACAACGTAAAAGTGTTGGATGGCTAATTTGTTCAAAATTTTGTTAGAGATCTACATATAGTATGACAATTAGAAGAGCTAAGCTTAATATTCTCAAACACTTTGTAAGAAGACGGGACTTTCCAAGCCTTTCTTATATTACTAATGGGAGTGGCTTCCAAGGCGCTTAACGATTGAGGTCACATATGCGGACACACTAGGCGCTAATAAAGACAAGGAAAGCAAGGCTTCCACAGGAAAGTTACTCTCAAGACTTTTTTGGTGGACTTTTTGGACCTCCAGGCCATTTTGTCGGTTGGACAACATAGCCTTAGCAAGAAACCAAAATATTTTTCCTAAAGCATCAATGAACTTCCCGCTCCCCCATCTTTTGGTTCAAAAGTATAAAATTTAATTAAAAAATTGACTCATAAATAATTTTTTTTATTATTTTTTATTTTATATTTAGATATCATCAAGAATCGGAACCTTTTGGTGTAGGACTTTAATTCTTAAAACTCCTAATATATTAAACATATTTAAAGAATTCAAGCTGAAAGAGAATTAAGATAGATCAATATAAGTTTTGATATCATATTAAAAAGTTAAATATTTAATAAAAAAGTTAATTTATAAGTAAAAAATAATATATTTATACGTAAACATTTCTCAACATTAACATCTTTTAAATGTAAAACTATCATTCTTAACACCGTTATACTAATCTAACCATGCCCCTTAAACCACGCTGTTACACTTTTACGATTTATGTTTGGAATCAAACAAATGTAGGTTCTTCGATCAAAATCAAGCTCATATGATGTGACATTACCGTGACCCAGCTATGCAAAAGATTCTTGTGGTTTGGCTGCCAAAGACAAAGGAACAATTTTCCACAATAGCTGTCACTTTGATTTTTGGACCTAGTTGTTCACCTTTGCCAGGTGAATAAAGGTGTACCACATGCTTGGTCGAATTAATAAACAAACAAGAACACGAAAGTATCCATTATCTCTGTCGTTTACTTCATGGGTTTGCAATTTTCTTTTCCTTGGGTTCGAAGCTTTCAATCAAGCACAGTAAAATAAGGGCCGACAGGTTGCAAAAAGTCTCAATTCAAGGTGTGGTTTGTTTGGAATCCGCCAGTAGTTAATGCATTGGCCAGCATGGTGTTGCCGCTCTGCCTGGGCTTCAGCAGTGAGCCCGGTGGTATCCAACCAGAGTTCGTTGTGTTGCTGTCAGGATGGGTCTGAACCAAAGAGTTTGAGATACATGGAAACATGATTTCAAAGCTTCAACCTTTCTAATTGCGAGCTTTAGGCAAATATAGTCCTTTCTCTCACAAAGGAGTCCATTAAACACTAGTTGTACTTGTATTGACGTCAAATATTGTTACATGCCTAGAATTTGAATTAGGATTTCCTTTAATTTAGTTATTTATGTAGTAGGAAATGCGGCCAATGACTTTATTGTAGATCTATATTACCTTCAAAATGTTGATTGATGAAGATCTCAATTTCTTTTAGAAGGATATGCAAATGTCAAATGGAAGATGATTTCATTATTTCGTGGAATGATTTACTAGTGCTAGGGTTGGTAAAGATATGGGCGTTTAGGGTCATGGTCATCTTTCCTTAGTTGTTATTTCCCTCTTTATGTTTTTCTTTAATTGTATTTGTTTTAATTAAATTCTTTTTTTTACATTTTGTAAAGCCTATTAAAAGGCTATAGTTTTTAATAAAAAAGGATAAAGAAGAAGTTATCTAAATAGTTTGCTTTATGTTTTTGTTTCTTGATTCTCTTGGTAAAACAAGAGATTATGACAAATACTACTACGAACAACCATGCTCATAACAAATATTGTTAAATATCTCTTTTGTTGTTCTCAATGTTTTGGGGCTTATGAAAAAATAGTGAAAAATTAGTTACTTGTAAAATCAATAACGAATAACAGGTTTAATGTAATTAAAAAAAAAATTGGCCATGCCTTTTGAGAAGCGTAAACGGTTTTGCATCTCTCTTATTTTAATGAAAAGTATGTGGATTTATTTTTCGAAAAATACTTAGAAAAGCATGTGATATATATGTGTTTGTGTGTGTGAGTGCTTATATTCATAATAATCTTTTGAAGTTAAATGTTAAAAATAAAGAAATGATTTAGATGTCTATTAAGAGGTTAAGTTACGTGTTTCATTTTTTATTTTCAAAAACAACTAAATAATTATATACAAAAAAATAATTAAATTACTTTATTTTTCATTTTCAAAATCTCTCTCTCTCTCTCCCCCTCCCCCCCCCCCCAAAAAAAAAAAACTCACAAAAAAAAAATATCAAGAAATGACAAATATAAAATCAAAAGTAAAAGTGATTTCTCCTTACTTTGTTTATAAATTATACATTTAAGATGTTTTTACACTTTCTCGTATTCCTAATAGTATCTAAGACGACCTAGCAAATTCTTTAAGGATTGTGGATCCTAATAGTAGAAATTAATGGTTGGAGACTTTTGTTTTTTTGTTTTTTTGTTTTTTTGTTTTTATGTGAAAAAGTAAGTTTGTGTTAGTAGAATCTAGTGTATTGAGGTACTAGATATGAGGAAACAAGAAAATATATGCATACAAATGACAAGAGATTATTGTCCAAGATTCTCTACCACTAGCATAGATTCACACATTAAAAACTTCAAGATTTTCTACCAATCAATAGATGTACTATTATTTACTATTATTTATTGTATTGGTTAGAAATTGTTCATAAAAGGAAAGTATGGTTGTGTTTTGTAACAAGGAATGAAATTATCTCGAAAGTATATTTTCCTTTTATATGATATTGTAACAGGGCCAGTTGGCCTTGTGATAATGACAATTTTTCTTCCTTTCCTTTTATCATTTTATTTCTATTTTATTTCTTCATTTCCTCTTTTATTTCTTCATTTTTTCTTTTGTTCCCACTATCTTGTTTATGCTGGAATTCTAATATTCACTAGCAAGCATCTAATCATATTTTTCAACAAGAGGCATATAGACATATTTTAGTATTACAAAAGTTGTAAAAAAAAATGAATGTTGAAAGCTTTCAAATCTTACTCAAAATAACATTTTCTTGTAAGAATTTTACATTTTGAGACATTGAAACTCTTTTTTATACAATTTTCCTTAGTTTTTGTTAACAAGCTTGGAATGTTAGTTGTTTTGCTCTACAAGCATATTTTATTATGTTTAGTCCATATATAGTAAATATAAGATTAAAAGATATCTTAAAAAGTTTAGTAGTTAAATCTCTTTATTTAGTTGCTTTGATCTGAAAGTGTCTTTTATTGCGTTTAGTTCATATATAATAAATATAAGTTAAAAAGGATATTTTAAGAAGTTTAGCATTCAAATCCCCCTTTTTCAATTGCTTTGATCATTCATTCATTAGAGTATTTCATTCTATCTTCTAATATAAAAACAAATTCCATTTTGAGTGAAAATAATCTTCTAAATCATCTTTGTCCATGTACATTTAAAAAAGAGATGACTTTTATTTTTTATATGAAATTGACAAACATCACAATTTATATTAACCAAAGTGGGTCATCATACAATTTATTATACTTTAGAAAATCTATTTCAACAAACTAATCATCTAATAAATTATATTTGTTAATATTATTAGTTTAAATTAGATCATACCAATCCATTTTTTATCAACTAGTTAAAGATTGTTGTAAATTTCTTTGTAACAATAGGTAGACCTAGAGAGAATAGGGTAAGGTAAGCCTTAGTTTAAAGAGGCATTTCCAGCTCTATATCATAAAACCTTTTATATCAAGTTGTATTATTGGAATTTTATTTTATTTTTGTGCATTTTGTACTATGAATTCATTTATTCCATAATGAAAAGTGTGGAAGGTTAATGAGATTCTACAAGATACATCTCAAACAAACTTTATTCCAAAGTTTGAGTTTGGTAGCCCTAATTCTCCTTCTTTCTTTAGTAAGCTAATTGTTTGTCAAGCTACTTTGTAGGATTCAAATTGTATTGCTTTCTAGAAATTTATATTGACATGAATCTATTTACATCAACACTAATCATCAATCAAATTATAGCTTTTTCGATCTTGCATTTGTATTCTTTATTCTTTTATTTTCATTGGTTTGGCCTACTATTTTTCTCTTCGGTAGAGTTCATAATTTGCCTAAGTTACCAATCATTTTCTCTATTATGATTGATTGTTTTGGTAGATAATTATAGGCTTATATCTACACCCAAGTGTTCCTTTATTTTACAATGCATGTAACATGTAAGGGAAGCTTTTTGGGTATCAATGGAACTTTGCTTTTAGTTTCCTGTGCTTCTCTCCTTTCTCATGGACCGTCTAGGTTCCTTTTTTATTCCAATGCTACCTACTATGGCCTAGAACCATTCTCCTCTCCATTAGTACCAATTACCCCTAATCAGGATGGTAACATAGGGAGTGAAGAATTGCCTAGTGCATAAATGGAGGAATTGCATGATTTGAAGGGATTCATTTCACGTCTTTTTTCCATATCTTAATCAATGTTTGAATGTTGCCACTACTAAGAGAAATGGTTAGTTAATGTCCAATGGTTTTGTAAAAATAACTTAGTTCAAAATGTGTTACGCTTAGAAAGATTAGGTTAACTTTATATCAAAAGATACAAAGAGCACCTTGTTAGGGTACTATGCTTCTTTCTTTCTTTCTTTCTTTCTTTCTTTCTTTCTTTTTTTTTTTTTTAAAAAAAAAACTTGTCAAGGTATTAGTTAGACATATTTTATAGTGGTATTAATGAGACATTTGAGTTCAACTTTAGTGTTGACACGTGCAATTGTGTGCCAATTGTGAAAATGCCATAAAAGGGTATTAGTGAGTAAGATGCAAAATCTACTAGTGGTTGTTGACTTGTCCCTGATGACTTTGTAAGTTAGTTTGGTGCTAAATCCACTGATATGAATGAAAAGCCATATGATATTCAATTATATAAAAATCTTTAAGGTGTTTAAAAGTTTTATCCAATCCCCAATAAAAGGCTTGAAGTAATGATTTGTCATAATTCAATGGTCCTAGTTTGTGTTGGCCTTTTCATTGGGATTAGTGATGTCAATGAAGAATATTCATTAGGATTCCTATAACTTGGAATTCCTTCATATGGACCACCATCACAACAAATAAAATAAAATGTAAATTAACTACAAGTGCTTTTAGTTGTGATAGACATAAGAAACAAAATAATTAAAACAATAATAAAGCTTATTCTTTATTATGAATATGGGTATAACATGTTAAAGATGGATGTTGTCCTATATTAGAAGTGTGAAGATGGGTTCTTGAGCTTATAAATGATGAGATTTTCTCACATAATGCCTTAAGGTTTTGAGATAGGTCTTCACACTCTAACATGATATCAAAACTAAGGATATGCCTCCATTTCGTAATCTCTTATGCCCCAAAGTTAGGATTCAGTCCACTTGTAATGTTTGTATCAACATATAAATGATGGGAAATATTAAAAATAGGTGTTGTCTCACAATGGAAGCGTGGTAATGGGTCCTTAAGCTTATAAGTAATGAGATTTCCCTACCTAATGCCTTAAGGTTTTGAGATAAGCTTTTAAACTCTAACATAACATACCAATTTAAAGGGGTTCATTCTTTTTGTAATAATGTAAAGAGGTTTATAGTTGAATATTTGAATCCTCTTAGTTGGCTCACATGTGTTTCGAGGACAAGAGAAAGAGCTTTATTATGCTTTTCTACAAGTGTTTTGGCCATGGGGGACAAGTATTTCAACTTTTCTTCCTTTTGCCATCCATGTATGATAACTAGACTTAAAGTATAATCACACACTTGAATGTACTTGAGGTGTTTTATAGGTTACAAGCCTAAAGAGTGAAAACAATAGATGGCATGGGTTAAGTATTGTTGGAATACCAGCGAGCATGCGCCAACCAATAAGATGCCATATAAAAATTTGTTCAATCGGCCTTCACCCACATTTCTTTCTTGTATACTAGGGTTTATTATGGTTGACTAAGAGTTATAGGATCAAGACCAAGATTTTAAAGAATTGTAAATTCAATTTCAAGATGTCCAAGAGTATATGAAAGGGTTCTACGATCGTAAGCATGTTAAAGTCTAGTTTCAAGTAGGGGAAACATTTTCTTGTGGCTTCAACCTTATTGGCAAACTTCCTTAGCTCTTTACTAATTGCAAAAGATTTCACCTAAGTTCTATGGTCCTTATGAAACTATAAAGAAGGTTGGCCTAGTAGCCTACAAGCTAAAATTGCCTAAGGAGTCCAAAATACATTTGGTCTTTTACATTGCTAGGGTTATTGAAGTTGACTAAGTTAAGCGATGCTTTATCCCCTATTCCTTAATCCATTATTGATAGAATGCTGTGCAAGAAAAAAGCCAGGGTCCTCGTTCACTGGAAGGGATTAACACCAATAGATGCCAAGACCTTGGACAATAGTTTTCAAAACTAAACCATGAGGACAAGGATTATGTTGAGGGAGGAGGAGTGTTACATCTACATGATGTTGGTGGTGAGAAAGGAAAGTCATAATTGTACCAAAGGGGAAGTCAAATATTATGTTTACATGATTGTGGTTCTAAGGAAGGGGAAGCATTATAACTACATGAGAAGGAAGGTCAAGCATCATCTATGAAGATGTAAGGTAATGGGAAAGGGCTATGTAGAATTGCCATCTAAGCCAAAGCAGCAATTGGCTAAAGCCATCCAACTACGGAGCTTATTAGCAAGCATGTGTTGTAGCAAGAATGTTAGTGTTATGTTCTAATTAATTTTGAATTAATTATCAAATAGTCTTTTCATCAAGTTTAAGAAATTGTTTTGGATGTTGACTAAACAAAAAATAAATGAACAAATATAAAACCATATAAGAGAATACATAAATTTATGTGGTTGGGTTAGTAATTGCCTACAACCATGGGTAAAGTTAGAAGAAATTTCTTTCACTACTTGCAATTGAGAGTATATTTTTTTTATTTTTTTTCCATAAAAATTATTCACCAAATACACTCTTCGAACATTCCTTTATGAATGTAAGAAAGTGTACAAGAGTTAAAAAAGAATAGCTTATAGATTTCATTCTTTTCTTCACTGTTCTACACACATTACAAACCAATATGCACTACATTGAAAATTGCATTGCACTTTACATTCAAATCTATATAAATTTGGCTACACAAACTCTCTTTCTTGGTGTTTTTCTCTCACTTTGCCTACGCACATATCACACCAATTTGCACCACATTGAAAACTGCACTGAACTGCACTCTGCATTTAAATTTACACAAATTAGGCTACAAAAACTCTCTTTCTTGGTGTTTTTCTCTCACATTGCCTATTCTCTTTTCTCTTTACCTTTTTATGTTTTTTAATTATAAGATTACCATCTAAGAAAAGACTCTCACACCCTCCCACCAATTGTGATGATGGAAGAGAGACTTAAGGAGTAGGAAAATCTAGAGATGTAGGCTTTCTTTATTGAAATCACATGTGTAACAACTCACTATTTGATGATAGCATGAGGTGTTAGTGGTTAAGAAAAAAACTCCTCACATGTCTCTTGGTAATAGGTAAGAGGGTTAAGTAGATCTAATAGTAGTTCCTACACTAAATACCAAGAGAGAGAGAATATAAATTACAAGCCACATTTGAACAGCATGGAATATCATGCTTAGCTTAGATTGTGTTAGGTCAAAGTATGTACCAAGATATTTCCTATGTTATTTAGGTTGGGTATTTTGTATAAGGGATGTGATGTGACCTTGCATGCTATAAGGAGTTGGTTATATTAGGAACAAGAGAGAAGGACTGGCATTAGGTATTTTGTATCCCTAAACTTTGAGGTAGGTTATCCCTTCCAATGAAATTAGCTCTAACTTTACTAAAAATTCATCCTAATTTATAGGATAGTTCTTCTTCATCTTCGTTTTTCTTTAAAAAAGATAAGTTTGCATTAATAGAATTTAATGTACATGAATATAAGGGCAATATCTCAATATTACAAAAGTTATAAAAAATAGAAGTTAGAAGCTTTCAAATTTTATTTAAAATGACATTTTTTTGAAAATCTTTATATTTGAAAACAAAAAAGCTATTCTTCATATAGTTTTCCTTGCTTTTATCAAAATAATTAAGGTATTAGTTGTCTTGCTCTAAAAATATCTTCTATTGCATTTAACTCATATTTTTGTTTTCTTCCATGTTTTTTGAAGAACAGCTCTTGAATCAGACTATTACGAGTCCAGTTTCAGCCGCATATAACACAGAGCAACCCTTTTTTCAATGTTTTTTGAAGACCGACTTTTGAATCAGCCTATTACGAGTCCGGTTTCAGCCGCACATGACACAAGTCAACCTTTTTTTCAAAAGGATTTATAAGAAGGGAGATTATCTAGCTTAACATTTTCTTGTAATACAAACTTGGTATTTTGCGGAAAAAGTGACTTTAAGATCGAGTTAAATCATATAAAGGGATTGACTCAGACTTCTCTAAAGAATAGGAGAACCTGGACCCTATCACAATAAACGTCGTGTACGATGGAAGGTCACAGCCTGTACCCAAATCTCAGTCAACGTGTTGAATAAGATAATGATGTTGCTGGCTGCATACTCAATTATTTTTGGTCCAACTTAAAACAGGCTTATCACGGGGAAGAATAACAACGTTTCTCAATTGGCTTCCCTTTTCATTGTTTACGTCGAGAGAACAGACTTTTCAACCAATTGTGTTGAAGCTTGGGCAGCAAGACATTATCTTGTATCACTAATAATTGAAAATGATACGATTCACTTGTCCTACTGTTACAATACCCTATGTTGATGGTTGATTGGTTGAGTAGTAGGAGATGATAACGACTACTCTCCAGATTTGAAGTTGAAAATTTGACTGTTGAATTCTTCCACATGCATGTGATTCCTTTTGGGTTCCTCATCAGATTGGACATCCAAAATACTAATAAACATTTACGTCCAAATTATTCATGTTCACATTCCACATGTTGGGAATCTGACTAGACGACAATTGGAAATACCAAACATATTAAAATTGGTCGGTAAGTGTGATCCGATCCATTATTACTTTCTTTCTACTTCTTTTCTTACATCTTTCTCTTCTCTCGTTGTTCATCAAATCTTCAGTCCTCAGAGTTCAAATAGAGCTTTGAAATTGTAAGGCCCAGTAACATCGGGAGCTCCACTCCACATTATTTCAGCAAGTTGCTGGTTGGCCCGTTCCGAGGGATGGCCGGAGTCAAAGAACACATATTCGCTGGCGTTCTCGCATAATTCATACTCTTTGACAGATCTCCTCCCTCCACAACTTGAAATCCCTCTGTACGGACCGGTTCCACAGCATGCAGTCTTCCCGTCCTTGAACCCTTTTCGACAAAATTACAGCAAATATGCTACTGTTAATCTCTCAAACAAGAGTTTAAGAAGAGAAAAATTTACTTGGTACGAGAAAGATATCCAAGGCATACCATATCTTGAAGGGTTATCTATTCTTTCACTAGCAGCAGTGAACGAATTTGCTAGTGAATATCTGAATCCCTTGAGCTGGCTTTCCAGATTCTGGAGGACTTTAGAAAATCTTTTGTAGTGCAGTATTGCTACTTCTGTCATCTGCTCGTCGCATGCGCCATTATTTCCTTGTGCTCTCACGGTTGGTGCACAACCCAGTGGCCACATGTTTGGAAATCCGAATTTCCTTCCTCCAGTCTTATATATTTCCTAGCATATCAAGATTTTGTTAAAGCGAAGCCAGAAACAATTAAAACAAAAGGATATTTCAAGGAAAATTTGTAGTAATGTTAATTTCGTTACTTTGATAGCAATTGTCAGGTTGCCGATCACCATATCTACGTATTTTTCTCGAGAAATTGATTGAAAGACGCTGGAATTCCCAGTGAACCGGAAGAAATAATCATTGCCTCCAATGTTAATTAAGTAAACTGCTTTGCTCAATAAACTCTTGGCTTCTGTATCACCCAAGTTTTTCGTCAATAACCTCGTCAAGTTCTTGAAATAACTTACTTGAGTCTTTAGGTCAATCACCTGAAGGAAGAAATAGAAAAAAGATTCAAGAATTGTTAACAACTTACATGTGCTTGCAACATAAGCAAATTAAAGCAAGTGAAGGCCTATGCAAGGATTTGGGATCAGCGTAGCTTGTCGCATAACAAACCCTCTGCTATTAGATAGAAGGAAAAATCACTATTATGAAAGATTACATACAAATCCTGGGAAAGTTTCAGAGAGAGCACCAGCTCCTGCTGATGCGAAATTTGCCCCATCAGTGTGACGTTGATAACCAGGAAATAGATACGGTGGTATTAACGGCAAGTTTGCATACTCAGCTGCAAAAGACCTTCAGCATCAATTTATCAACACCAAAGATTTAAAGAAAGTCAGATGTAGCAATATCTTACCAATAAAATCTGGGATTGAGCGACCATCAGAAAATCTCCCGGTGGGATACTTAAAGAACGTCTCCCCGTACGGGTAAACATTTGCCCGAAAGTTGTCGGTGGTGTTGATATAGTTATTGTTTCCAACATCGAATATTGAATCCCCAAAGATGAACAAGGAAGCATGTTCTTTTGGCAGGCATAGCCGGCCTTGGCAGCGGGTAATTGGGAGGAGAAGGGCTGCGCTCAAAACCAAAACGGAAAAATGGAACATTAAACTCGCCATGTTAACCTGGTTCGCTGGTCTTCTCCTAGTTTGAGATTGTCATTTATAGAAGACTGTTTACTTGGGCAACAAGACATTTGACGAAGGAACAAATTAAGGAAAAATGTTGTACGACGACTTTTCATGGAAGCACCCGGACGGTTTAACTTGGAACCTCAGAAGAGGTTATATTATGGATAGTAGGTGAGACTTCCGGGACCTCCCGTACAAGCGATGGAGTGCACAAGCAAGTGCATGCGTTGTCCAGCGGGAAAGTAGGACTTTGGTTTGTATAAAACATTACATTGAGATAATAAACAAGGTGAGTAGATAGGGAAAAAGAATACTCAGATTACTTAAACAAAAAAAACTCGACGGCATGCTTCTCAGGGTTTTGGGTTATCATCTGCTGTGGTTTGACCTAGTGGGTTTGACTTGTGCTTGGGCAACATCAGCCAACGGTTTTCGACTTGCAAGTTACGCCAAGAGGGGCTGATGTGCGCTTGGAAATGTGTCAGCGATTTGATGTTTGAAACGGCTAAAAATCGCGCGAAATATGGCTTGAGTATGAAATATGTCACCTGGCTGTACATTCCGAATAAAGTACAAATCGATTTTAACATGCTTGATGGGAGTATGAAATATGGCGTTGGGGTACGGTAAATAACAAACAAGTTGTCCCACAAAAGAGTGAGAGGCTTGGAGATCCTTAAGGATGATTATGAGCCAAATGCAGTGGTGTTAACAAGACTTATATTTAGACTCAATATTAAAAAGGGAGATCGTGTATTGTTTGCCAAAATTGACAAAAATAAGGTTGGCATGTAGAAAAACACAGAAGTTACCAACGAAGTAGCAATTATCACAATCACTAGCCCATCCCACATTTATGAAAGCTGAAATCAAGAAATGAACTCTTAGTTAAGAGGTTATGGTGGCAGGGAGTGTCAGTAAAAAAAAAAAGAAAATCCTTGTGATAGCTTGTCAACGATAATTGGTGAGAGTATGTATAAACTAGGAGGTGATATTAATCACATAGAAGATGTTGTACTTGGTAAGGGTGAGGTACCGAAGTGCACCAACAGTGGTCCAATATAAAGTGAATTTGGGAAAAGGATTTCCGTAATGGATGAAAGGTGACGGAGTTCAAGGGGCAGAAACATCACAAGTTACAAGTACTGTTAGACTGGTATGCAGAGTACATAACTAAAAAAACTTTTGCAGTAGATTTAGTTAGGTCGTTTGCTTCTTATTTTCTTCTTCTCAGTGGTATTCTCTTAGCTTAGTAGATAATGGAACTTTAAGCAGCAAATAAACAAGATCAGAACACGAGATTTAACGTGGTTTTGCCAAAATTTTGCCTACAGGACAAGCGGGATAGAATTTTATTTAGCTGTCCAAAGTGTAATACGGAAGGTTACCCTCAATATCAGCTCAATTTCTTCATCTACAACATCCTTCTAATGTGTATCAATAAGTGTACCACAATATTCAACTCAATCTACTAACCTTCTCGTAACTTTTTCACAGCTGGAGTAGAATTGATGACTTTGCACTGGTTCTACCTTTATAGGATCTGCAGAATTTGTTGTCTCTTGGTTCTTCACGTCTTCTAGGTACTTCTTCTCCTTTTCTTTGAATGACGTACATACATACAATCCACCAATGTGTCTAGCATGAGGTGGAAAGTGTATAGGCAAGTGGCAGCAACTTCAAACAGCACCGGTAGCTCTAATCTTGACATATGACATATCAGCAGCTGCTTCACTCTGTTCCGCTTCAGCTGTTATGGATAAAAATGAGCTGCTGCATCACCTACTTGGCCAGTCATAGGATAAAGAAGTTTGTGTAACCTTAATCAACCAAATTATGAGTCAAAAAGTCCAACAATTCTCCACCTTGACAAATAATTACTACTCTTTACACAATCATCTTCTTTCCTATTGTAACATTCTGCATTACTTGTTTGCATACAGCCTTACCAAGTCAATACAAGTTTGAAAGTTCTTGGTAGGGAGGAATTTCATGAGCATATTAGAGAGATTCTCAGTGGTAGGTATTTTCAATACTTTCACTTTACCTTCAGCCAAAAGTTATCTAACAAAGTGATAGGGGACATTAATGTCTTTAGATTTCTCATGATGCCTCTAATCTTTAGCAATATGAATTGCACTTTGACTGTCACGGAAGATCTTATTTTGCTCCTGCTTCACACCTAATTCAGACACCAATCCTTGTAACCAAAGGGCTTCTTTGATGCTTTATACTATAGCCATGTATTTAGCCTCAATAGCATAATGCCATAGTTTGTTGCAAAGTTGCTTTCTAGCTTATGACACTATCTGCAAGTGTAAAAATATAACCTGAGAAGACCTTCTTTCATCCAAATCTTTAGCATAATTTGAGTCTACATATCCAACTACTCATTGACTTCCTTCTTTGTTGAAAGTTAATCCAAAATTAGTTGTTTCTTTTAAGTATCTTAATACCTACTTCACTACCTTCCAATGATCCTTTCTAGGATTACTCATAAATCTACTAACCATACTCATTGCATAGTTTAAATTTGGTTGTGTACAAACCATAGCATATATGATACTTCCTGTTGCACTTGCATATGGCATCTTCTTCATATCCTTCTTTTCCTTGTCACAAATAGGAGATAAAACCCAAGACAATTTAAAATAAGTAGCAAGTGGAGTACTTACTGTTGTAGCATTAGTTATGTTGAACTTGTTTAGCAGCTTTTCAAGATACTTTATTTAGGATAAATGCACTACACCATAGTTCTTATCATAGTTAATTTCCATTCCAAGAATTTTCTTAGCTGGACCTAGATCTTTCATGTCAAATTCTTGTTTCAATAAGTTTTTCAACTTTATCACTTCAAATATATTTTTGGTTGCAATCAACATGTCATCTACATAGATTAATAAATATATATAATAACTATCAATAGCTTTCCTTTGATACACACAACTATAATAGAAGCTTTTACACTACCCATTTATTATCATAAAACTATCAAATTGTTTATACCATTGCCTAGGAGACTACTTGAGACCATAAAGTGACTTCATGAGCTTACAAACATAATCACTTTTATATTTATCTACAAAACCTTCTAGTTGACCCATATATATGTCTTCTTCTAACTCCTATGTAAGGAAGTTGTCTTAACTTCTAATTGGTGCAATTCCATATCAACTAAAGCCATTAAAACTAGCAAGACACATATAGAAGTTGTTAGGTATAATGGCTAACCAAGAAAGGATAGTTAAATTGGTTGTTTAGCTTAATGTCTATTAATTGGTTTTCTAAACAATGAGTATCAATAAACAACAAATACAAACAACAATAGATAGCAAACACAAACACAAGGTTTACCATGGTGGTTCGACACTCACACTTACTTCTACTCTCTTTTTTCTTTAACTTAACTAATTGAAGTCTACTTTACTCATTAATTAGGAGAAAACGTTCTCTTAATCTTTCCAATTCATTCTCAAAGGAATTACAACACTATAAGATTACAATCAAAGGTTATTCCAACCTTGTTATAAGAGAAAATCTCTAATAATGTATAGTTTGTGAGGGATATTACTAATCAGAGAGCTTTTGAGAGATCTAGAGTAATAATCCAAGCTCTAATCACGAAATCCTTAAATTATAAGAAATTAAGTTTTTGGATTTACAATCAAGTTTATGTGCAAATAATAATTAGAGTTCAATCAACACATAAACAAGAGTATATATGAGTATAATCACAAAAATATGATCTTTAAAAAATATCATTGAAGATCTTCATAGCATTATAACACCAAGCAATCTCATTTTCCTCTTTCGATTTTCTTAATCAAACTCATGCAAAAACTATCTCTTGAACTATAGAATGGAAGCTTTTATAAGAGATTCAAATAATAATAGTTAATTTGAGGTTTCTTCCAAACTTGATGAAATTAGAGTCTTCTTCTTGTTAAGAGAGAAAGCTATATCATCACTTAGGGCTTTACTTCAAACTCTTAATCATCACATAGTTAAACTGATTAGCCATTCTGACAAATGATCGCTTCTTTGCATTTCTTCTTGTTGAGAGAGTAGACATTTGGCTATGAAAAGGATAGCTTCTCTTGTTGTCTTGATCGAATTAGGAGCTAAGGCTTCTCTGGGGTGGATTGATTTAGGGCATTCAACTTTTATTCAAACGATTCCATTTTGGTGAGCTCACAACACACATTTCTTGGGTCACTTAAGTGTTGTATTAGGCTTGCACTTTATGGGCCTAGATCTTGATTAGGTTGCACATAATATGCTTAGGCCACATGTCATAGATTCAAATTGGGCTTGTAAATCACAATAGGTTGGATTGCCTTTGCATAAGAATTTTTTCTCCTGCAAGAACATAAAATCCCAACATCAAATTCTCTTTACTAAGAATATTATGCAAATAATATTTTCTCTTTACTTAAGAAATATTATTTTGAGACTTGGATAAGATTGCAATATATAAGGATGCATGAAATTGGCTACTTTATAATATCATTGATTGATATTATAATTTGCACACCTTTTACTTCCTTTAGTTTTATTTTGCACACCAATATATGAAAAACATTTATCAACAAAATTTGTCACAACAAAACTTTTTTTTTTTCGCACAATCTCCTTTTTTTTATTATGACAAAATTTTCATAACTTAAGCATATAATAGTACATGTCATCAACAAAGTGAGCAAAGTGTATTATATCAAATGTTTTTCATGACATCCAATAAAGCAAAATTTTCACATGAAATGAGTAAAACAACAATTATTTTCAATCTATTTCTCATCAACCAACAACAATATATATTATAACATTCATCAGTTATCAATATTTAGCAATAACACCTTTTGAACACATATTTGCAACATATTTTCAAGGTGTTAGAGACTCATCCCACTTTCTGCATTAGGTAGTTAGAAATGGAACATACATGTGGAACAATACTCTTTACCCTTTTTTGTTATTATCGAAAAGAGCATATGATCACGAATAGAGATGATGAATAAGATATGAGTAGTAAAGGAGCAAGGTAGCTGACCTAGTGAGGCAAATAGAGTTTCATGGTGTTCCTTTTCAAAACAAGTGTTTGTAAAAGTTGTGCAAAAGCAGAAACTACAGTCCAACAATAGAACATGAAGTTTAAGAAGTATTTTCAAACATGCACATGCCAAGCTCTTACCAAAGAGTATGGCTTTTTTCTAATCCAATGGTTTAGTAAAGATATTAACAAGTTGTTGCTCAATTCAAACAAATTTGAGAGCAACATCACATTTTTGTACATGGTCTCTAATAAAATGATGTCTTATCTCTATATGCTTAGTTTTAAAGTGTTGTATAGGATTTTTTGTTAAGTTTATAGCACTAGTATTATCACATTTCAATGAAACATTGTTGGAGTAAACACCATAATCTTCCAATTGTTGTTTCATCCATAAAATTTGAGCACAAAACTAGAAGCATCTATGTATTCAACGTTAGTGGAGGAAAGAGCTACACTAATATATTTCTTGGAATACCAAGAAATCAACATATTTATGGTAAAATGGCAAACACCAGTTGTGCTTTTTCTATCTATCTTACAACCAACATAGTTAGAATTGCTAAAAGTATGCAAGTCAAGAGTTGTGTCTCTAGGATACCAAATTCCTAGTGTGGCTATGTCTTTCAAATATTTGAATTTTCATTTAACAACCATTAAATGTTATTCTTTTGGATCAAATTGATATCTAGCACACAAACAAATATTAAACATGATATAAGATCTAGATATAGTCAAATAAAGCTTGTTAGGTCATTAGTGAGACATTTTGGATAATGGTGTTATTTAGACATTCAAATTTAGCTTTAGTGTTGAAACATGCTATTGTATGCTATTTGTGAAAATGCCACCGAATGAGTTTGGATATAAGTAAGATGCAAAATCCACTAATAGTTGTTGACTTATCCTTGGTGACTTCGCAAGTTGATATGGTGCTAAAGCTTTTAATACTAATGAAAAGCCATGTGATATTCAATGATAGAAAAATCTTTAAAGTGTTTAAATTTTTTATCCAATTGTCAATAAAGGGTTTGAAGTAATGATTTGTTGTAATTCAATGATCCTAGTTCTTGGTTAGCCCTTTTTAGTGGGATTAGCAATGTGAAAGAGCAGATTTTTGTTAAGGTTCTTACAACTTAGAATTCCTCCACATGGGCCATTGTCATAGCAAAGAAGATGTAAATTAATTATAAGTGATTTTACTTGTGATGAACATCATAAAGAAAAGAATTACAATAACAATGAAGCGTAATATATATGATGAAGAAGGCTATGACATACCAATTTAAAAGGCCTTCATTCTTTTGCAATAATGTAAAGAAGTGGATAGATGAATGTTTAAAACCTTTTAGCTAGCTCAAGGTGTTTAAAGGATAACAGAAAGAGCTTTACCATGCCATTTTATATATGTTTAGGACACGTTTCAACTTTTCTTCCTCCTACCACCTATAAACAACTAGTCATATTGAAGTCAGCAATCCCACACTTAAGATGTACCTTTGGTGTTTCACAAATCACAAGCCTAAGGAATTGAAAATATGGATGGCATGGGTTGAGTATTGTTATAATACTAGTGAGCCTACATTAACTAGTAAGATGCCATACAAAGTTTTGTTTGGTTGGCCCTCCCTTGACATTTCTTTCTTATATACTAGGGTTTATTGTAGGCAAAGTAGTGGAGTGTGAGTTACAAGATCAAGACCAAGCTTTTGAAAGGTTATAGTTTCAATCTTAAAATGTGCAACAATGTATGATTTTTTTTTATAATGATTGTAAGCATGTTGAAATCCAATTTGAAGTTAGGGAAAAATTTTCTTATAGTTTTAACCTTATTGGTAAACTTTCTTGGCTCTTTGCCAATAACAAAAGCTTTCACCTAAGTTCTACAATCCTTTTGAAATTATAGAGAAGGTTGGTCTAGTAGCATACAAGCTAAAATAGCCTAAGGAGCCTAAAATACATTTGGTCTTTCACATTTCATTCCTTAAGTATTCCCTTAGAGCAAGTTCTTAGCCATTGCTAGGGTTACCATAGTTTACTAAGTTATAAGATGCTTTATTCCCAGTTCCTTAGGCCATTCTTGATAGAATGATGCATAAGAAAAAAACTGAGGTCTTAGTTCACTAGAAAGGATTAACACTGATAGATGCCATGTTGGAGTATTCCATGACCTTAAGGACAAGGATTATGTTAAGGAAGGAGAAGTGTTACATTTGCATGATGTTTGTGTTGAGGGAAAAGTGTTAAAATTACACTAGAAGGGAAAGCAAATGTTATGTTTGCATGATCTTAGTGCTTAAGGAATGGGAAGCATCATAACCACATGAGAATGAAGGTTAACCATCATATGTGAAGATGCAAGGTTATAGGGAAAGGTGAAACAAAACTGCCATAAAGCTATCCAACTGCATAGCTCATTAATAGGCATGGAATATCATGGTTATCTTATGTTACAAAAATTTAACAACATTGGATTACTCATATATGAATCAAACACAACCATAAGAATGCACATTCCTAAACATAATAAATTTAATAGGTTCAAACTAATATAATATCCTACATCTTTTGTAGCCTTTTTTTATTATATTTTCTTATATGGTATATCATGAATTCTCTCACTAAATTTTTCTATATTTAAAGGACTCTTTATATGCATATTAAGATTTTTTATATTTACTTTATTTATAAACTAATCCCAAGGAAATCCTAGTAAAATATTACTAGAAAAACCTACTACAACAAAAAGATAACTCCTAATTCTACAATTACATAGCCACCCTTAAATATCAACTTTTTTACATGTTTTCATTAAAGTGATACATTTTTGTAATCTCTATTGCCATGCGATAACTCCCATTTAAAACTTGCCCAAATAGCTTGAAGTAAGTCTCTTGTTACCAATATCCTTTACCATGTTTGAATTTGTATATCTAATAAGTATAAGCTTTTCACTTTCAAATAAAGGTTTCAAAGTAGAAGTCACTTAGAGATATTTTAAGATTTACTTTATTTTATTTCAATGTTTTCTTCCAAGATTTGAAGTGAACATGCTAGTAACACCAATTGCATGAGTAATTTTTCACCTTGTACAAATCATTGCATACATTAAATAGTTAACAAAAAAAGCATAAGGAAATTTTATGACCTTTTTTTCATTTATAGGACATTCTTTCTTACTCAGCTTAAAGTATATAAAAAGAAGCATGCTCACTACTATAGCTTTATTCATATAAAATCTTTGAAGCACCATCTTGATATACTCCTTTTAAGACAATTATAATCTCTTGAATTTTGTGTCACGACTCATTCTTATACCAAGAATTTACTTTATTGGGCCTAGGTATTTTGGCATAGTTTAAAACTAACTTCCATCTTAATGGACAATGGAATTGTAAAGGAAAATCTAAAGTCGATCTAGCTTCAATTTTCTTTTCTTTCTAGCTATCTTTGCAACTAAAAACATAACAACACCACAAACATTCAAGAGCAATGTTAAGGGAACATACCCACATTAAGTGGACACGACATACTTGCATTTAGAGGACATAACACTCTTACATTGGCAAAGGACATAACACCGGTGGCTCAATACAATTTTTTGCGTAAAAGGTTCTAAGGTTCATCATGAATGAATTTGAAAATTAATAATAGTATTGGGCATTTACTATTATCCCCTTTACTTACATATTATATGTTATACACACAAAAAAAGTGTTTAGGCTTAGTCTTACCCAAACTGTATTTCACAAGGGCTCATATATGAGCCCACAAAACAATTAACACAACAAACACAACCTGTCCACAAGGTTGAAATCTGGGTATTTCAAGCACATATGATCCATAGGTTGCCAAGTAGCATTAATGGCAGGTGATCCTTTCCACAAGACCAACATTTCTTCTATGCCCTTCCTTGTCTTGGTCTGGAAAATGGTTTAAGGTTGAGCTAACACAACACTATATGCTTCAACAAAGTTGGAAATTCTACTTGCATTTGAACTCCCTTGCCTAAGCACTTTCAAGGACAAAACATGGAATACTAAGTGAATCTTTGAAGTCTTTAGTAGTTTGAGCTTGTATGCCAAGGCTCTTACCCTTTCTAGAAATCTTAAAGGGCCATAATATAAAGGGGAAGGTTTATGTGTATGCTTCATGTTCACTAACAACTGACAATAAGGTTGCAGTCATAGGAAAACCATCTCCCCTACCTAGAACTCCTTGTTTGTCCTTTCTTTATCATAAACTTGCTTGATTCGATTTTGGGAGTCTATGAGCTTCTCCCTTAGTACCTTTACAACTTGATCCCTTTCAAGAAATTCTTTTTTTGTTGCCTTTATGGAAGTGGCTCCTAGTATATAATCTAAAAGGGAAGGAGGAGAGTGTCCATACACCACCTCATAAGGGCTCTTTCTTGAAGAGTTGTGTATGCTAATATTATAACATAATTCAACCCATGGTAACCACTTAACCCTATACTTCATGTAGGGGTGACTAAGAGGCATAAAATGAGTCATCTTGGATAGTCTATCAACAATAACTAGAATGTATGTTTTTCCTTTTAAGTTAGGCAACCCATCAATAAAATTCATAAACAATTTAGTCTATACCTCATGAGGTACTAGTAATGGTTGTATTAGTCTTGTTGGTAAGGTGTTTAAATTCTTATTCTTTTGACAAATTATACACCTTTGCACTATTTCTTGTACCAATTTCTTCATATTGTGCCAAATGAAGGAGGTCTTGAACCTTTGAAGAGTTTTATGTACTCCCTTATGGGCTTCCTCATGAATTTCCTTAACTAGGGGTTGAGAGAGAGCTAAATCAAGGTATAAGTACATTTTCCCTTTGTAGAACACCACCCCATTCTTATATTGCCATGGAACCTTAATCATGCCCACTTGTATTTGATGGACTAACCTTTGCATTGCTAGTTTTATTTTCACTTCATTTTGGATTGGTTCCACCCAATGGGGAATGAGGGTTGAAATAGCTTGTAAACTCCTTTATGTTTCTTTACTCTCAAGTAGTTCTTCCTTGTAAGAAAGTGCATTAGCTACCTTGCTATCATGACCTAGCTTGTATTCAATCATGAAATTAAAACCCATTAACTTCACTAACCATTTTTGTTAAGTTGGTATGGTAATCTTTTGTTCTTGAAGATGCTTCAGACTCTTTTGATCGGTTCTCACGATGAACTTCTACCTTAGAAGGTAATTCCTCCATTTGTTTATAGTTATTATCATTACCATTAATTCTTTTTCGTAAGTTCATAGAAGTGCATTTCTTCCTGAGAGTACTTGGCTAAAGAAGGCTATAGGATGCCTTCCTTAAGAAAGCATCACTTTAATTTTAGCCCTAAAATCATCACATTCCAACATAAATTCCTTTTCAAAGTTGGGTAATGTTAATATTGGTGCTAAGGCCATTGCTTTCTTCAACTCCTTAAATGCTTTGTTTACTGCCAAATTCTATTGGAAATTATTCTTTTTTAATAGGGCTGTGAAAGAAGCTACAATTCACCATAGTTTGCAATGAAATGTCTATAATAACTTGTTAATCCCTAAAACCTATGCAATCCACTAACTTAGGTAGGCTTAGACTAGTCTATCATGTCATGGATCTTTTCCTCATCCATTGCCACTCCTTCTGCATTAATAACGTGCCTTAAGTATTTGATTGAAAGGAAGTCTTATACACGTCCTCAAGTTGCATCCTTATATAATGGTAGCCTAATTTGAGGTCTAACTTGGTAAAAACCTGAACTCCATATAACCCATCCATGAGTTCCTCCACTATAGGAATAGGAAACCAATCTTTAATTTTCTACTTGTTAAGTGCTTTGTAGTTTATACAAAGTCTCCTTGACTTGTCCTGTTTTCTAACCAAAAGCATTGGTGAAAAGTAGGGACTAGTGCTTCATCTTATTACCCCTAAGTCTAGCAATTTTGCCACCATTTTTTCCAACTCATTCTTTTAATAATGTGGGTAACAATAAGGTCTAAAAGAAATCGACTCACTTCCTTCTTTTAGAGATATATGGTGATTGAACTCTCTTGGTAAAGGCAACCCTTCAAGTTCCTTAAATAGGCTTGCATATTTTTATAATACCCTTTAAAGCTTTTTATCCATCTTTGATCCTTCTGTTATTTTCATAACACGGTTACTACCATTCAAGGATAATAATTTTGGCTTTAAGACAGCTTGTATGTGTAGTAATAATCCTACTCCCGCCTATTTAATTTCCTTACAAATGTGTTCCCTATTTACTAATTAATTCTCCCCCGATTTCACCCCTTAAAGGGTAACTTTCTTTGTTCAACATAGAAGGTCATCTTCTTCTCCTCAAGGTTCCATTCAATATCTCCTAATGTATACAACCATTGATATCCCCACACTACTTTTGAACCTAGTATATGGAGCAAGAAGAGATCTAACTTCATTCTTGCCTTCTATATTATTACCTCAACCTTTTCATAAGAACCTTCACTTTTCAATATATCACCATTAGCAACCATTACTTCCACACTTTTTTGACCATCAACCTTTAGCCCCCACTTCCTAGCCAACCTTATGCTTAAGAAGTTATAAGTACTAGTTGTGTCCATTAAGATACAATCCTTATTGGCTTCCCTTTCAAAGCTTCCTATCATCCTCATTGTGTTTGGAGTTGTATCACCTTTCATAATTAGTGAAACTTTTGGAGTAAGATCCACTATTTCTGGAACATTATGATCATATCCTTCATGTCCTTTGCTGTTACATCTTGTTTTCGCATAACTTCTTGCAAACATTGATTATTTTCCTTGATTTTTTTATCATTAGCTTCCAAATACTTCTCCATCTTAGTTTTATGATGATCCATCTCATCATGGATTTGCACCCACATCTGGTTGACCATGGTTTACCCAACCTTGGCTCTGGATACCAAATTGGCACAATCTAAAATCAACTTCCCTCTTAATGGCCAATGGAATTGCAAGGGAAAAATCTAAACTATGATATGGCTTCAATTTCCTTTTCTTTCTAGCTATCTTTACAACTAAAAACACATCAACACTACAAACATTCAAGAGCATTGTTAAAGGAACATACTTGCATTAAGTGGACACAACACATTTGCATCTAGAGGACACAATACTCTTGCATCAACAAGGGACACAACACTAGTGGCTTAATATAATTTTCTGCAAAAAAGGTTCTAGGGTTCATTGTGAATGAATCCACCCTCACCCCCCTTAATTAACAACAGTATTGGGCATTTATTGTTATGCCTTTCACTTACAAATTACATGTTATACACAAAAAAAGGGGTGTTTGGGCTTAGTCTCATCCAAACCGTATTTCACAAAGGCTTACATATTAGCCACAATACTTAGTAGAAATTGACTGAAAGGATGGTGCCATGCATAAGGGGTTTGTTTAAGACCATATAAAGAGTGCTTTAGTCATCACACATGATTTAATTTTGTAAGACCAATGAAGCCTTATGGTTGAATCATATAGACTTCTTCATCAAGATTGGCATGAAGGAAAGTATTTTTAATGTTGAGTTGTTTGATAACCAAGTTTTTAGAAGAGGCAATTGCTAGGATGGTTTGAATTGTGACAAGTTTGGCAACTAGACTAAATGTCTCGGTATAATCAATGCATGGGCATTGATGAAGACCTTTTGCCACTAGGTAGGCTTTGTAACATTTCAAAGAGCCATTTGATCGTTATTTAATTTTAAATACCGATTCACAACTAATAGGAGTGGTACTAGGTGGTTTAGGAACGAGGTTCCAAGTGTTGTTTTTTTTTTATCAAGGTAGTGTATTCTTTTGTCATTGTCACCCTCCATTTTAAGTCTTGAAATGTCATAAAGAAATTTAGTGGATTGGCTAAAGGATGCTTGGAGGTAATGAGAGCATACTCATGTTTGTGGGTAATTGTATGGCATGGAATTATCCCATTTTGTAGGCATATTACCATTTTGTGAGGAATGGGGACCATGAATGATGTGAATGGATGAGAGAGATTAGAATGATTATGACTCCCCATGGTATTATTAATGGGCATAGTAGATGGAGGAGCCACAAATGACGTATTTTCCTTGCAAGGATCATTGTGTGAGCTAGTCAAATTGGGAGTGGGGTCCATATTTTGATGGAGTATGAAGGGAGTAAGTGATGCGTGGAACTGCCATTAGGGGCATAATTAATAAGTTTTGCATTGGAAAACCCAAAATTGTCAATGTGAGGGTTGGTATGGGATTGTCAAGCATTCGTTTGGCATATGAGTTGGATGGAATTGAGGATAGAGTCTTATGAGTAAACACAATGTCTCTAAAGGGAACTTTATTTCATCAAATACTACATTAGAGACTATTAGAATTTTTTTAGTGTGAAGACAGAGACATCTATATGCCTTGTAGCCATATGGATACCTTAAAATCACATATGGCAGTGATCACCATTCAAGTTTTTGTTTTGTGTATGGTTGTAAATAAGGATAAACTAGGGAGCCAAATACTTTTATATGGGAAATTGATGGTGAGGTATGGAAGAGTGTTTCCCATGGGTTCTTGTGGTGAAGGACATTAGTAGGCAATATATTGATTATATGTGTTGTCATTTCAAATGCAAGTCCTAATATTGAAGAGAGACATGGGCATTATGAAGCGTAGAGAGGCCCATTTCAACAATATGTCAGTGTTTTCGTTTAGTGGATCCATTTTGATATGGAGCATAAGGACTAGATAGACGTTGATGGATCTCTAATTGTTAAAGTAACTAGTGGAATGCAACTAAAGTGAATTCTATGACACCATTGCATTCAATTTGTTTGATTTTTGTATTTAGATAATTTTTATGAAAATGTGAAAAGACTTAAATATTGAGAGAAATTTATCATGTGAGGATAAACAATAGATCCAAGTGAATTTAGAGAAGTTGTTGTTAAAGAAAATATAATATGATATACCAACTATTTATATTAAGAATCTAGTGGAGCCCATGCTACATTCTTAGTGCTAGGGTGGCTCAAACATATACTTTTGGAAGTGCAGCACCCATTACATGATGTGGGCCTTGATCCAACAATTTTATTTCTAGAAGAAAGTAGTAGTCTTATTACATTATCATAGGTTGCATGGTCTAATCGATGGTGCTGGGACACTAAGTTATCTGTGGAGGCCATTGACACAGTGGGTGACTATTGGAGGCCTAGCTGGTTGAGGTGATAAAGCCCACGTTCATTCTTGCCTTGGAGAAGAGGCTTGTTGGTGTGGAGGCTTTATATAAAACAAAATTCAAGGTAAGATATAATCACACAATTATTTTGTTTGGTTAATTAAGAAACATAAATTAAATTTTTAGTTATATTTGGAACAACTAAAATATCATTGATTTTGGGAAGAGAGGGATTGTTGAGTTTACCAAGATATGTAATTGGCAGCTATACCCCATCTCCAATAGTGACGTGATGTTGAACTTGGGTATGGGGTGACATTGTCAAGATTGGCCATGTTGTTTGTAATGCGGTTTGTGGCTTTAGTGTCCAAATACCAGGCCAATCAGAGACCGCAGATGGTGGAGGATAGTTGGTGACATGAGCCTCCTGGAACGACAGCTAGTGGCACGGTGGTTAGAGTAATTGCAGATTTGGCATATGATTCTACAAGTGTGGAAGCGAGTGGTTTGGGCCAATCAGCTTGTTGGTGAGGCTGAATTTTTAGATCGTCTGGTGGATGCTTGCTGATGAGAGAAGTTGTGTGGTGGAGACCACGTGCGTTGCGATGATCTTCGAGAGACAAAAAGTGCTGGTGGGTTAGTAGCAGCTGACTGTTCAACAAGCTCCAGTGTAGTCTCATGTGTTAAAGGAAGGCCCCTCAAGTCCTCTCAACTTATGGTTGCATGTCGGGAATGGACAGAGATTGCTGTGGCAAGGCTAGAATACTGAGGACCGAGTCCTCTAAATAAATGACTTAAGAACTCATTCTGATATAGGTTGTTTGACGGAGACAAGTTGAACTAAAAGAGACTTAACGTCCTGCAAACATTCAGCTACTGAATGATGACCCTTGGTCACTACCTGAAGATGGAGTTGAAGAGCAGTAGCGTTTGCAAGTGCTTTGTGCTACAAAATCAGTAGACATAGCATTCTAGGTGTCACTGAAACGCTTAAAACGGGACAGCCTAGAGACAATGGCATCAGATGAGGTGTTCAACACCCATCCTAAGGCTATTTGGTGATGGATTTGCAACATTTGGAACCTGAACATTGGCACCTTGCTCATTGGTGATGGTGATAAATTCAATCTGGGCAGGGATATGTTCCATCCAGTATGTTGAGCAGGCCGCTAGCTCATTGGTATGGAGTTAGGCGAGCCATCCAAACTAAAATAGTTGGTCCTTCCAACTTGATGCCCACAGCTAGGATGTTGATATTGGTTGGAGCAGGTGTAGCAGCAGCAGCGGCTTCCATCAGAATGTTGCAGTAGAAGTGATGAAGAGAGGATCGAAGCAAGCGGCTTTTGTCAAATTGACAAATGATACCAAGAGTACCTTAGATAGACACAAAGATAAGTGCAAAGAGAAATATTCCACTTCGATGATTTGTTAGTATAGTTTAGCACTTTATATAGACATCCTATTCGTATAAACATGGAAGGAGAATTAAATTCAAAAGATTAGCTGAGAATCGGAAAGTTTCTAAAGTCGCAGAGTTACTGGAATTCTTTGAAGCTGTTTAGGAAAGTTTCCGATTTTCGGTAGAGAATTTTGAAATATGTTCTGGTTCTTTCCTTCTTCGGTCAAAAGTGAGTGCCGCGGATTTTTCTGTGTGGAGATGTTGCCGCTTCTGTTCAGATTTGGTTTTATGGTGTCAGCAATCTTCATGGGTCTCCGACTGTTGGTCGGTGGTGAAAGTCTTGCCGTGGAGAGAAGGTGCGAAATTGGAGTGTTGAGGTGTGAGAGATGCTTGTCTCCTACACGTGTTCACCATGTGTGACGCATGAGTTACCTTTTGTTGCAAATTTTATTTTTTTGACAATTATCTAGTCTCATAAAATATATAATAATTTCCCCCTTAATCGATATAGGACTTTTTTAGCCTAACATTTTCTCGTGATTCAAACTTGGTATTTTACTGAAAATATGACTGACTCATTACGATTGAGCTAAAGCATATGGAGGGATTTACCCAGACTTCTCTAAATCTCTAAAGAAGAGGTGAACCTGGACTTTATCACGAAAAACAATGTATACGGTGAAAGGTCGTAGCCTGTGCTCTAATCTCAGTCAACATGTTCTACAAGATAATGATATTTATGGCTGCATATTAATCTCAGTCACAATAATGACGTTTATTGTTTCTCACTTGACTTCCCTTTCCATTGTTTACGTTGAGAGAACAGACTTTCCAACTAATTGCGTTGAATCTTGGGCAGCAAGACGTTATCTTGAAGCACCAATAATTGTAAAATGATACGACTCACTTATCCTTTTGTGCTTCTTGGATGGGGGTGTCCCTTTTTGGACCGAAGAATTGGGGTTGATTGGTTGAAGAGCAGGAGACGATAACGACTGTTCTACAGGTTTGAATTTGAAAAATTAACGGTTGAATTTATCCACATGCATGTAATTCTGGCCCCTTATGAGATTGGACATACAACATACTGAGAAACATTTGCGTCCTAAATTATTCACTCACATTCCACATTCTGGAAATCTAACTGGAGGACGATTGAAAATACCAAACATATCAAACTCGGTCAGTAAGTGTGATCCGATCCATTATTACCTTCTTTCTACTCCTTTCTCTTCGTCTCTCATTTTTTATATAAATCTTCAGTCCCCAGAGTTCAAACAGAGCTTTGAGATTGTAAGGCCCAGTAACATCGGGAGTTCCACTCCACATTATCTCAGCAAATTGCAGGTTGGCCCGTTCGGAGGGGTGGCCGGAGTCAAAGAACACATTTTTGCTGGCGTTCTCACATAATTCGTACTCTTTCACAGACCTCTTTCCTCCACAACTTAAAATTCCTCTGTACGGACCACTTCCACAGCATGCAGTCTTCCCTTCCTTGAACCCTTCTCGACATAATCACAGCAAATATGCTACTATTAATTTCTCAAAAAAAGATGCTAGTAAACAAAAATTCGAATCATAAAATTTACTTGGTACGACAAAGACATCCAAGGCATACCATATCTTGAAGGGCTATTTATTCTTTCACTGGCAGCAGCGTACGAAATTGCTCGTGATTATCTGAATCCCTTAAGCTGGAGTTCCAGGGTCTGGAGGACTTTAGAAAAAATTTTGTAATGCAATTTTACTACCTCTGTCATTTCCTCCACGCATGCGCCATTTTTTCCTTTTGCTCTGGTGGATGTATACAACCCAGTGGCCACATGTTCCCGAATTTCCTTCCTCCAGCCTTACATATTTCCTAGAAGATCAAGATTTTCTTAAAGCCAAGCCAAAAAAAAATTAAAACAAAAGGATATTTGAAGGAAGAAAAAACTCGTAATAAAATTGAATATTAATTTCGTTACTTTGATAGCAATTGTCAGGTTGCCAATCACTAAATCGACGTATTTTTCTTGAGATATTGATTGAAAGATGCTGGAATTCCTATTAAAATAAACGGAATAATCATCGCTTCCAATGTTAATTAAGTAAACTGCTTTGCTTAATAAACTCTTGGCTTTTGTATCACCCATGTTTTTCTTCAATAACGTCGTCAAGTCCTTGAAATAACTTACTTGAGTGTTTAGGTCAATCACCTGAATAAAAAAAAGAATAAACTACTCAAAAATTGTTAGGAAATACAACTTATATCTTCTTGCAGCATAACCAAATTAAAGCAAGTTAAGGCTTGTGAAAGGATTTGGAATTGACGGAGCTTGCTGCAAAACAAACCCTCTGCTATTAGATTGAAGTAAAAATTGCTGATGTGAAGGATAGCATACAAATCCTTGGTAACTTTTAGAGAGGGCACCAGCTCCCATTGATGCAAAGTTTTCCCCATCAATGAGACGATGATTCCCAAGAAATAGATACGGTGGTATTAACGGCAAGTTTGCGTACTCGGCTGCAAAAGACCTTCAGCATGAATTTATCAATAACAAAGAGTTTTTGGATTTACACGGGTAAAATCAAAATTTTCAAAAAAAAAAAAAAAATCCCAAATCATTCAATCCAACCAAATTTGAGCAAATGTTTGATTCGATTAAGTTTCTTTCAACATTGTCTACTATAATCAGCCATAAGGAGTAAAGATTGACTAACATGGATCAAGATTATTCGATCTAAATGCTTCAATTTTTGGTTTTACGGATTTTCAAAAACCTAGTTTTTTGTTCGTTGATTTAGGTCGATTTTAGGACTTAATCGAACTAAATTAACCCTTACAGTGGTCTTCTAGCATTTTTGTGCCAATTTGTGCAAAATTGCACAATTTGGCGTATCGCAAATGAATTTTGTTCATAGTTCATTTGGGTGATTTGTGTCCTGAATTGCAAGAGTTGACCCAGTTTGTAAGTCAACTAGGTTTGATCGTCGACTTGGGCTCATACGCAGACCTGGGCTAGTCGATTTGGCCCACTGGGGTCTGGCTTGAGCTAGCCTATAAAGGTTAGGCCCATTAGTGTTTGACTCGTTTGAGTTTGGCCTGTTCCAATTCGGGTAATCTAGGTTTGGCCCACAACAACCAATTTGGTCCATTTGGATTCATCCTAGCCCATTCAGGCTTGATCTGGTCAACCAATCCAATCAAACCTAATTCGGTCAATGGTCAACATTCGATCAATGGGCAAAAGTCAGCAAAACTGACCAAAGGCCTTCTAATGGCGCATGAGGGCATATGTGAGGTATAAATTCAACGTGGTTTGTACTAGAATGTAAAATTTTGAATTTAGAATGTTTTGGTATATGATATGGTATATATAGTAAAGTTAAAAAGTTTCTAGAGCTCAATATAGCAGAGTAAGATTTATGTAGAACTTATGACACTAAAGTATAGACCTACTAAGGTAATTCATCTAATTATTGATAAAGTTCTAAATAAGGTCTTGGTCCAAGATTTATTTATGGTATTTTTATTGGAGGTTCACAATGTAAAGTAGACTTATTGTTCATTTTATATTATTGAATCTTTTAGATGACTATGGAATTGGTATTGTGGTGGACCTTATTACTCATAAGGATGCTATTTTTATTCCTTAGTTAGATTTATAGTTAGATGTAATGAGTGATAAAAGATAATTGATGAATCGTTTATGGTATTTGTGATTTTGTTTAATTGTCTAAATGTTAAGAGCTTGTTGAATTATTTGTTGGTAAACGAATGTATGTAACAAGTCTAAAGAGGTTTTATAAAAAATATTAACAAGTTGAAAACCACACTAGTGGGTAAAGAATTATACCATATGGGTATGAAAACCATTTATGAATATGAAGGTCTAGGTATGATCCAATCTTAAGCATATTCATAACTCTATCTTATATAGAGTTATTGTTATTATTTTAGATAATTATAATTTAATATTTGTTAAATTTTATTTATATTTGTGGTGTTTATGAAAGTTTTGTTTGTTTATGCAGTAAATCTAAAAATGGACAAAAAAAGAAAAGAAGAAAAAGCAGCAAGAAAAAGCAAGAAAATGAAGGAACTTAAAAGGACACATGAAACTCACGTGGAAGCAGGAAACTAAGGTAATTTACCGAGGAAGTGGGGGAGAAATCGAAGAATGAGAGAGGACCAGAGAGCAGGCCTTTTATCGGGGTGTGAGGAGAAACCTAAGGAAAGAAAGGAGAGTAGTGTGCTGGCCGGGACGCAGGTGGCTGGAGAGTCATAGGAACTTGACTACGCGCGATAGCGCAGGTCTTTGAGAGTGTCCAACAATTGTGCGAAAGTAGACCATCGCACACTTTTCTGGAAAAGAATCAAAACCCACCATGTCTCTGGCCACAAAGTCCATTGACTGACCATTAAAGTTGCGTTTTTCCAGTGAGGTTGGGCATTTTCAGGCAATAAAAGAATAGATTTGCCTTCACACTATAATTTTCGGCATTTTTTTGTCACGGTGGTTTACAGTGTGGTTTCCAGCAAAGAATGGTGAACGCCATCCAAGCCTTCTCTGCTAGACTGACATGAGATAACATACAATTGCTTCTTGTAATATACAACTATAGATTAATATAGATAGATATATACCATATGATTTGTATAGCTTTAGGTGTAAACTAGAATATTTACAAATCCTAATACACTTAGTTCATTTAATTTATGGGTATAAATACAATGAGTTAATGAGCTAAGTTGATTCGCTATACTTAGACATAGGATAATAAGTAAATTAGGAAATTCTGCCATCATATGAGTAGAATTAATCTTGCTAACATGGATGATCAAAGTTTATATTTAGTAATTAAGTGAAATTGGATGCTCTAACTTATTTTGTTAATCAAATTTAAATTCAATTTAGTTGGTTAATCAATGTTCTATCATTTTGGTTGGTTAGATAAACTTTAGAAAATATTTACCATTAGTAACTAGTTAATTCCGTAAGCACTAGTCTTTGTGAGACGATATCTATATTTATCATTATATTACTTGTTCAACATATACACTTGCATGTAAAATTTCACCAAACACATATAATAATTTATATGTAAATATAACAAGTTTATTTATGGATTAAAGCATGCTTGTCAAAAGTAGTATTTGAAATTTGAAAGTTTATACCTTTATGCACTTCTCTACATGAGTAGATACTTAATTTAGTGGAAGTATATTATTATAGATAATGTCTTGCTTGCGAGCAATGATCAAAGCTTACTTCATGGTATAATATAGTTATTTGGTAGTCCATAAGAAATATTGCCAATGATTATTGAGTCTTTCTTAAAAGACATATGTTAATAATGTTTTATAAAGATTGCATACGTAAAAATGTATTTATCCTTGAAGGTAACTAATTGAACCTATTATAGTGCCTTGAAAGTAAAGTATAGATAGAGCCAAAAAGTAAGTGTCATATTTTAGTGCATGAGGAAGCATCATGTATACTTAAGTTTACACTAAGCCTTACATTATTTTCAATAAAGTTTTGAATAAAAGTCTATTAGAATTTAATTGAGATTATTACATTGTTACCAAAAAGATTGTCAAGTGCTTAAAGATAACTTTTATTATTTAACTTATAAATGTGTAGATAAGCTACAGCTATTGGGATAAATAGATTTAAACCTTGTAAGCTGCAAAAATAATAGATGAAATCTATATCAAGATACCATTTATAGTAAATAGGATAGTATCATGAAATGTGCAAAATAGAAACCAATGACTTTTTCAATTATGCTGGCAAAATTTTTTAATATGCTATAAGGTAGATACTTAGGTGATTTGTCTAAAGAACTTCATTGAGGGGTTGAAAAGGTTTAATTTCTTTGTAACACCTATCAAGTTATATTGTGATAATAAAGTTGTCTTGTTGTTAAACAACAAATAGAGGTGTCACATGGTCTAAACATGTAAAAATTAAATATTGAGTAGTAAATGAGGAACTTAAGAAAGGTGACATCACAGTTTAGAATTTCATTTCAAATGCTATTGTTTAATGGGAGCACTATAATATAAATTTTGTATTTGAATTGATTTACCATGAGGTAAATTGTTGAAATATAGATTACCTATCATAAATTATACTAGTTGTATTTAGCATGTGGATGCTTTATATGTTGATAGATGAAATCTCTATACATACATAGTATATTTATATTAAAGTCTTAAGGGAGGTGCAAACCTTAAGCAATGGCTGAGACATTAAGTAGTTAGCTATAAAGCATGTCTTGTAACATATAAAGTTAAACTTAAGTTATTAAGTACAAGATATGAAAAGGTTTATTGGAACCATAAACTATATTCTATGATGACATTTTGTCATCGAAGGAGAGAGAATTAGATTGATAACATAAATAACACATGAAGTAGATGGTGTTATATTAGATGGTGTTATATGATTGCCACACTATCATATTCATTCATATCAACGAGGTTAAGAACTTTTGTGGTCATGATTAGTGTTATATCACTTAATAGACATAATTTCTATCATGATTTAGAGCTTGAAATCTTATGTGATGGGAATATTGTTTAAAATAGTCTATAGATCAATATAAAGGTGCACACACATAATTATTTTGAAATACTAATTATTATTATTATTAATAATATTTTATTTACATTAATATAGCCCAAGTGAAAGAATGTTAGCTAATTTTGTAAAGCTTATTATAAGGTGAGATTATATTAATGTTGGTCTAATAAAGTGAGATTGGGTTTTGGAATATAGATTGGCTAGTGTGGCTTGTGGCTTGCTAAATAAGGCTATGATGAGTGGGCTATTTGGTAGCATATAAGGTTAGGATTAAGTCTTATCCTCTAGCTTATAGTATTTAAGCATATTATTCAGAGCATCATGGTTAAAGAGAGGCTTCTTTTATAAAGCCATAACCCTTTAGTTTCTCTTATCGAGTCAATGCTTTTGGAATGAGAATAGAAGATATTTACCTAACTTGAAGATCGATTTCCACATTTGTGGATCTCCATAAAGGATAAAAGAACAATATGATTTCTTATTTTTATCTCATTTTGTTTTTCTAATGTTTATTTGGTGTTTTAGATTTGACTACATAGATCTTAAGTTTGCAATCTCATTAGAGATCGATTATATTTGAACATCATTTTTTATTTAAAAAAAATAAATGCATTATCATACAGAAACAAATAATTAAATTACTTTTCTTTTTCATTTTCAAAATCTCTCTCTCTCTCCCCCTTACAAAAATAAATAAATAAATAAATTGAGCTCTTACTTTTCATAAGTAGGTTTTGTACTTATAATTTAGCTTAGTGGAATTATTTGAATTGCATAAAATAAAAAATTGAATTAAATTGGTGTGAGATGGTTGGAGGCAATGCAAAAGCTCACTAGTTAATTTGGTTGTCTTCCATCTAAATGAACTAGTAGTGTTCAACACTAAAGACCATTTATTATATTAGATAGATTATAATAGAAGGGAATGTAAACTATCAAGAAAGGGCAAACCTGAAATCAAAAGTAAAAGTGATTTCTCCTTACTTTGTTTATAAATTATACATTTAAGATGTTTTTACAATTTCTCTTATTCCTAATAGTATCTAAGATGACCTACAAATTCTCTAAGGATTGTGGATCCTAATAGTAGAAATTAATGGTTGGAGACTTTTTTCTTTTTTTGTGAAAAAGTGTGTGTTAATAGAATCTAGTGTATAGAGGTAAACATGATCGTAAGCATGTTGAAGTCTAGTAGAGTAAGGGAAACATTTTCTTGCGGCTTCAACCTTATTGGCTAACTTCCTTAGCTCTTTGCCAATTTTAGAAGATTTCACCTAAGTTCTATGGTCCTTATGAAACTATAGAAAAGGTTGGTCTAGTAGCCTACAAGCTAAAATTGCCTAAGGAGTCCAAAATACATTCGGTCTTTTTGAAAAGTGTTCCCTTGGAGCAAGTTCTCAGCCATTGCTAGCGTTATTGGAGTTGACTAAGTCAAGCGACGCTTTATTCCCTATTCCTTAATCCATTATTGATAGAATGACGTGCAAGAAAAAAGCTAAGGTCTTAGTTCACTAGAAGGGATTAACACCAATAGATGCCAAGACCTTGGACAATAGTTCTCAAAACTAAACCATAAGGATAAGGATCACGTTGAGGGAGGATGAGTGTTACATCTACATGATGTTGGTGGTGAGAAAGGAAAGTCATAACTATACTAAAAGGGAAGTCAAATGTTATGTTTGCACGATCATGGTGTTGAGGAAGGGGTAGCATTACAGCTACATGAGAAGGAAGGTCAAGCATCATCTATGAAGACATAAGGTAATGGGGAAAGGTTATGTAGAATTGCCATCTAAGCCAAAACAACAATAGGCTAAAGCCATCCAACAACGTAGCTTATTAGCAAACATGTGTTGTAGTAAGAATGTTAGTGTTATGTCCTAATTAAGCCTAAATTAATTATCAAATAGATTTTTCACCAAGTTTAAGATATTGTTATGAATCTTGACTAAATAAAAAATATAAAATCACATAAGAGAATATACAAATTTATGTGATTGGGTCAATAATTACTTATAACCATGGGTAAAGTTAAGAAAGGTTTCTTTCACTACTTGCAATTGAGAGTATATAATTTTTTTCACAAAAATTATTCACTAAACACATGCTTCAAACATTCTTTTAAGAATAAAAGGAAGTGCACAAGAGTTAAAAAAAAATAGCTTATAGATTTCATTCTCTTCTTCATTGTTTTACACACATTACATGCCAATCTACAGTACATTGAAAACTACACTACACTCTGAATTTAAATCTACACAAATTTGGCTACACAAGCTCTCTTTCTTAGTGTTTTTCTCTCACATTGCATACTCTTTTTCCTCTTTTTCCTCTTTTTTTTTTGTGTTTTTTAATTCTAAGATTACCATCCAAGAAAAGACTCTCACACCCACCCACCAATTGTGATAATGGAAGAGAGACTTAAAGAGTAGGAAAATCTAAAGATGTAGGATTTCTCTTCATAATAGGTAAGAGGGTTAAGTGGATCTAATAGTAGTCCCTACAATAAATATCAAGAGAGAGAGAATGTAAATTATGAGCCACATTTGAACAGCATGGAATATCATGCTTAGCTTAGATTGTGTTAGGTCAAAGTATGTACCAAGATATCTCCTATGTTTTGTAGGTTGGGTATTTTGTATAAGGGATGTGATGTGACCTTGCATGCTATGAGGAGTAGGTTATATTAGGAAAATGAGAGAAGGACTAAGAATGGGTATTTTGTATCCCTAAACTTTGAGGTGGGTTATCCCCTCCAATGAAAATTGGATCTAACTTTACTAAACATTCATCCTAATTTATAGGATAGTTATTCTTTCTTTTAAAAAAAAGATAAGTTTGCATTAATAGAATTTAATGTATATTAGCATAGGGACAATATCCCAACATTACAAAAGTTACAAAAAGATAAAAGTTAGAAGTTTCTAAATCTCATTTAAAATGACATTTTTCTTGAAAATTTTATATTTGAAAACAAAGACGCAATTCTTCGTGTAATTTTTCTTACTTTTACCAAAATAATTGAGATATTAGTTGTTTTGCTCTAAAAATATATTCTATTGCATTCAACTAGTTTTTTTGTTTTCTTCCATGTTTTTTGAAGACCAGCTTTTGAATCAAACTATTACGAGTCCAGTTTCAGCCGCACATAACACAGATCAACCTTTTTTTCAGTTTTTTGAAGAGCGACTCTGGAATCAGCCTATTACGAGTGCGGTTTCAGCCGCACATAACAAGAGTCAACCTTTTTTCCAAAAGGATTTATGAGAAGGGAGATTATCTAGCCTAACATTTTCTTGTAATACAAACTTGGTGTTTTACGGAAAAGGTGACTTTAAGATCGAGTTAAATCATATAAAGGGATTTACTCAGACTTCTCTAAAGAATAGGAGAATCTGGACCCTATCACAATAACCGTCGTGTACGATGAAAGGTCACAGCCTGTTCTCTGATCTCAGTCAACGTGTTGAATAAGATGATAATGTTGCTGGCTGTATATTCAATTATTTATTGTCCAACTTAAATCAAGTTTATCACGGGGAAGAATAACAACGTATCTCATTTGACTTGCCTTTTCATTGTTTACGTTGAGAGAACAGACTTTTCAACTAGTTGTGTTTAAGCTTGGGCAGCAAGACATTATCTTGTATCACTAATAATTGTAAAATGATACGATTCACTTGTCCTTCTGTTACAATACCCTATACTTCTTGGGTGAGGGTGCCCCTTTTTCAACCGAAGAATTGGGGTTGACTGATTTTTTTTTTCTTTTTTCTTTTTTCTTTTTTTATTATAACACATGTACCACTCATGAGATGTTGAATACCAGACTTTATGGTCAGATTCTCCATTAGATTACTACTTGAGTTAGCTGACCAGAGATGGTTGATTGGTTGAGTAGTAGAAGATGATAATGACCATTCTCCAGATTTGAAGTTGAAAATTTGACTGTTGAATTCATCCACATGCATGTAATTCTTTTTGGGTTCCTCATCAGATTGAACGTACAGAACACTAATAAACACTTACGTCCAAATTATTCATGTTCACATTCCACATGCCGGGAATCTGACTAGACGACAATTGGAAATACCAAACATATTAAAATTGGTCGGTAAGTGTGATCCGATCCATTATTACTTTCTTTATACTTCTTTTCTTACTTCTTTCTCCTCTCGTTGTTCATCAAATCTTCAGTCCTCAGAGTTCAAATAGAGCTTTGAAATTGTAAGGCCCAGTAACATCGGGAGCTCCACTCCACATTATCTCAGCAAGTTGCTGGTTGGCCCGTTCCGAGGGATGGCCGGAGTCAAAGAACACATATTCGCTGGCGTTCTCGCATAATTCATACTCTTTGACAGATCTCCTCCCTCCACAACTTGAAATCCCTCTGTACGGACCGGTTCCACAGCATGCAGTCTTCCCGTCCTTGAACCCTTTTCGACATAATTACAGCAAATATGCAACTATTAATCTCTCAAACAGGAGTTTAAGAAGGGAAAAAAAATTACTTTGTACGAGAAAGATATCCAAGGCATACCATATCTTGAAGGGTTATCTATTCTTTCACTAGCAGCAGTGAACAAATTTGCTAGTGAATATCTGAATCCCTTGAGCTGGCTTTCCAGATTCTGGAGGACTTTAGAAAATCTTTTGTAGTGCAGTATTGCTACTTCTGTCATTTGCTCGTCGCATGCGCCATTATTTCCTTGTGCTCTCCTGAATGGTTCACAACCCAGTGGCCACATGTTTGGAAATCCGAATTTCCTTCCTCCTGTCTTATATATTTCCTAGCATGTCAAGATTTTGTTAAAGCGAAGTCCGAGACAATTAAAACAAAAGGATATTTCAATGAAAATCCGTGGTAATGTTAATTTCGTTACTTTGATAGCAATTGTCAGGTTGCCGATCACCATATCTACGTATTTTTCTCGAGAAATTGATTGAAAGACGCTGGAATTCCCAGTGAACCGGAAGAAATAATCATTGCCTCCAATGTTAATTAAGTAAACTGCTTTGCTCAATAAACTCTTGGCTTCTGTATCACCCAAGTTTTTCGTCAATAACCTCGTCAAGTTCTTGAAATAACTTACTTGAGTCTTTAGGTCAATCACCTGAAGGAAGAAATAGAAAAAAGATTCAAGAATTGTTAACAACTTACATGTTCTTGCAACATAAGCAAGTTAAAGCAAGTTAAAGCAAGTGAAGGCATATGCAAGGATTTGGAATCGGCGTAACTTGTCGCATAACAAACCCTCTGCTATTAGATAGAACGAAAATCGTTATTATGAAAGATTACATACAAATCCTCGGTAAGTTTCAGAGAGAGCACCAGCTCCTCCTGATGCGAAATTTGCCCCATCAGTGTGACGTTGATAACCAGGAAATAGATACGGTGGTATTAACTGCAAGTTTGCATACTCAGCTGCAAAAGACCCTCAGCATCAATTTATCAGCATTAAACATTTAAAAAAAGTGAGATGTAGCAATATCTTACCAATAAAATCTGGGATTGAGCGTCCATCAGAAAATCTCCCGGTGGGATACTTAAAGAAGGTCTCCCCGTACGGGTAAAAATTTGCCCGAAAGTTGTCGGTGGTGTTGATATAGTTATTGTTTCCAACATCGAATAGTGAATCCCCAAAGATGAACAAGGAAGCATGTTCTTTTGGCAGGCATAGCCGGCCTTGGCAGCGGGTAATTGGGAGGAGAAGGGCTGCGCTCAAAACCAAAACGGAAAAATGGAACATTAAACTCGCCATGATAACCTGGTTCGCTGGTCTTCTCCTAGTTTGAGATTGTCATTTATAGAAGACTGTTTACTTGGGCAACAAGACATTTGACGAAGGAACAAATTAAGGAAAAATGTTGTACGACGACTTTTCGTGGAAGCACCCGGACGGTTTAACTTGGAACCTCAGAAGAGTTATATTATGGATAGTAGGTGAGACGTCCGGGACCTCCCATACAAGCGATGGAGTGCACACGCAAGTGCATGTGTTGTCCAGCGGGAAAGTAGGACTTTGATTTGTATAAAACATTACATTGAGATCATAAACAAGGTGAGTAGATAGAGAAAAAGAATACTCAGATTACTTAAAAAAAGAAAGAAACTCGACGGCATGCTTCTCATGGTTTTGGGTCATCATCTGCTGTGGTTTCACCTAGTGGTTTTGACTTGTGCTTGGGTAAAATCAGCCAACAGTTTTCGACTTGCAAGTTACGCCAAGTGGAGCTGACGTGCGCTTGGAAATATGTCAGCGATTTGATGTCTGAAACGGCTAAAAATCAGGCGAAATATGTTGTGACTATGACAAATGTCACCTGGCTGTACATTCCGAATAAAGTACAAATCGATTTTAATATGCTTGATGGGAGTAGGAAGCATGGCGTTGGGGGTACGATAAATAACAAGTTGTCCCGCAAAAGAGTGAGAAGCTTGGAGATCCTTAAGGATGATTTTGAGCCAAATGCAATGGTGTTAACAAGAATTACATTTAAATTCAATATTAAAAAGGGAGATTGTGTATTATTTGCCAAACCCAGAAAAAGGTAGGTATTTAGAAAAACACAGAAGTTGCCAACTAACAAGCAATCATCACAATCACTAGTTCATCCTACATTTATGAAAGCATGAAAGCATGAAATCAAGAAATGAACTCTTAGTTAAGATGGTATGATGGCGGGGAGTGTTAGTTAAAAAAAAAAAGAAATAGAAAATCCTTGTGACAGCTTGTCAATGATAATTGGTGAGAGTATGTATAAACTAGGAGGTGATCTTAATCACTTAGAAGATGTTGTACTTGGTAAGGGTGAGGTGCCGAAGTGCACCAATAATATTCCAATATAAAATGAATTTGGGAAAGGGATTCCCGTAATGGATGAAGGGTGAAGGAGTTCAAGGGGCAAAAACATCACAAATAACAAGTATCTTTATGTGGCAAAGACATCCAAGATAAACTTCGCTTGATCAAGCAGAAGACCTTGTGGAGTTGACTGAACTTCAATAATAAGGAAATAATGAAGAGGCTTAAAGCCTTAATTGCAAGCTTGTGCTACACAATAGCTAGAAGCAAGGACATAGGAGTAGTGGGAGAGTTCATCATGATGATACAGTTACAATAATATTAAAAAGAATTTATATGTAGATACACAATGAAAAGGGATGAGTTAGCTTAAGGCACAATAAAGCCAATGGTGAGTAAGAATGAGTTAAGATATTAATACCAAGCACATGAAGCTTGTTTAAGGCCATAGAAAAATTTAGAAAGGCTACAAACTAGGGTTAACAAAGTTAGGGGACGATTTTGAAAAAAACTGCTTAGTGAGATGACCATCAAGAAATATGTTCTTCACATTAAATTGGTAAAGAGACCAACCACAGGAATATGAGAGAGCCAGGGCCGTTTGAATCATAACTGCTTAGCGACTAGGCTAACTATCCCATTGTAACCAATGTCAGATTTGTGAGAAAGTTGAAGAATACATTGGTGGAGACTGAGCTAACATATCATGATGTTTATGTGGAGAGGGCGTGCAGAGGTCCAGTGATGGTGAAACTAAGCTCGATGGAGTAGTTGCAAGTAGCTGAGAAGCTCATAAACAGATAATGGGTAAAGGAGGCATTGTAAAAAAGGAGGAATCAATAACTACATATGTCTTCTTAGTTTAAGGATCAAAACAATGATAACCCTTATAGTTAGAAGGATTTCCTAAAAATATACAATAATGAGAGCATAGTGCCGGCTTATGTGGTGTATATGAGTAGAAATAGAAAAAGGTGGAGAAGCCATAATACTCATAAGTAGGGAATATCCATGTTTGTATGAAATAGAGCATGCTAGAAAGAGATGGCCCTAAGAGTAGGAGGTGAGAGGCAGTTAATCAAATGCATTGCTGTTTCAAAAGCATCATCCTAGAAGTGGAATGGGGGCAACAAGGAGTAGTAAAGCAATTAGTTGCCGTAAGTGATAGCTTATTTGCTTTATCATAGCCATTGCTTAAAACTTAATTCTCTATGAAAAGCTCTCAAATAAATAACGTAGGCTTTGTCATAATTACTTTTACTTTTTCTTTTTCAAAAATAGAGACAGTACTCTAATATATCCTATTAATACAAATAAGTTGGGCTGCAAAATATACCTTGTTAGGATAAAAATGTAAGGTGTATCCAACATTACATGCCCTAAATGAGGGGAAAAGAAAAAAGTGCTCAAGATAAAATCAAACACATTTAACTCCATGTTTTAATTTTTCATCCTTGAGAAGAAGTTGGAGAATAATCTAGATTGGAATTAAGGTATCACCTATGGAATATGATGATGAATCATTTATCCTGATTGGAGGCAAGAAAGCAATTCTTCATCAACATAACCATGATTTGGTTACAAAGAATCAATGATTGTACTGTCGGTAGAGCACTGGGCTTTAGTCTTTCAAATTACTACAACCTCACTGAAGGGCTACATTCTGTCATAGTTATGTAGATATCTAAAATGACTTAATGGATTGTATGAATAAATAAATGTCTATAGGCATTGTCCTATAAGCTCATCATAAAAGACTTTTTATTTTTATTTCTTTGTGAATAGGTAAATTTTTATAAATAGAATTTAGTGTATAGAAGTATAGACTTAAATACCAGCATTATAAAAATTACTAGAGTTAAGAAAAAATAAAAGTTAGAAACCTTTAAATCTCACTCATAAAAGACTTTCTAACAACATACAATGTAGACAAAGAAAAGAGTTGTTAAGTTACTGTGCATAGAGTGAGGGTTTTGGTATCCTTCACAAAACTTATGTACATGTAAATCTTTTCAAGATTAATAAATATTGTAAAGGGTGACATGTTTGTACAAATTCATAGACACTGGACTTCATAAAAGATCATATGATTAGGTTGTATGAAACAGACTATGAGTTTGTCTAATGCTATGGAAAGTCTATAACTTCTCATGAAAGGGGAATTTGCAAAATCACTACAAGAATGAGAGGGAAGGTGATTCAATTTGTAATTCACAAATTCCTTTGAAGAATTAATTTCGAAATGATAGAAAATAGGAGTTGAAATGAGACCATAATAGACTAAAGCCAAAAATAACATTCTCTTAATGGAAACTTCAAACCATTGTAATCGACAAAGTTTAAATCATAGCAATGGACATTGTCTCCTTCGAAGTTCAATATTTGAAGAATTTCAAGAAAAAAAAATGGTACTCCTTACCTTGAAGAGCTTCAAACCAAGATACACAAATCTTAGCAAATTAAACAAATATATTAACTGTAATTTGCCATTGACCACATTAATTTTAGTTAAATACAATATAATGTGATAGGTTCATTTTCTAACTACTTAAATCGCTTACCATTTTAATACATCTCAAAGTTTAAGGTTGTAAGTATGTCACATGAAACTATTGTCATTAAAATTTGAGATAGCATACTTTTAAGATTTTTTTTTCCTTTTTTGTGAAAGGTAAGTATTATATATTACTAAAAAGGCTATAATTGTTCAATTACAACATCCTTGTTTAGGTTCAAAAACTTTCTTTTTCAAATTTTAAAGCTTTTGCAAAAATTTATTACATGTTATAGTCTTCGCTCTCCTAATTAATGAAATTTTGCCTTTCATGTGCTTCTTGACTTTAACAATAATGGTTAATCTGTCTAAACTTTTATTATTAAATCTTTTTCTATTTCTTTTTCTCCCAATGTGATATAAAGCAACTTTGAATGATATACCAAACAAGGATGCTACAAAACTTTTACATTTAATAGCCTTGGTTATCCAACATATTTTTACTATTTATTCTTAATTCTTCAAGATAATCCATTCATACCTAGCAAAGCCCTCCAAATATAATTAATGAACCTACAATTAAAAAATAAATGTTCATGTGATTCTTTTTCTAGTCGGTAAATATTGCACTGTAAATCTATTGAGTTATTTTGTACTACCATTCAACTTGATGTGGTTACTTATCCTTCAAGATGATTTAACAAATTAAATTATACTTTGATAGTCTTCCTTTCCATATTAGTCTTATCCATTTTGTTTTTTCTTTACTCTATCTTAGTGTTGCATAGCTTTTGGCAATATATACTATGATCTAGTCACTAGTTGTAAGAGTTCACTTTTAACTTGTACATGTTCCTCCAACTCTAAGCTAATAATCTTTTCATCTCTACTTTTAAGACACTTCTTCCTTTACAATTTTCTAATATCATCCATCTAGTTGATAATGATTTTGATTTATTATGCACTATAAATCATAAGAGTTTTCCAATTGCCATCTTATTCTAAATATGAATTTCTATTAATCCTAATCTTTTAAAAATTTTAGGTTGACAAATTTCCTTCCATGCTACTTTTGTTACACATCGTCTAATAAATTTTCTTACCTATAGGAAAAGTTTAATCCTTTTTTCAATTTCATATTGTATTTGTTTTGATAGTAGAAAAATTTGCAACCAATACATTTGCAAAGAAAATAAAACAATTTTTGCTAGTTGCAGTATCCTCCTATAGCTAATATATTTAGATTCTCATCCTTTAATTCCCTTTACTATTTTATCTATTAGAATTGCACAATCTAGATTGGAGAGTGTTTTGGTAATCAAAGGAACTCCTAAGTTCTTGATAGAAAATTAACCTTCTTGAATAGAAACATGATCAAATTTTAGATCTTTCTCTCGTTTAGACAAGCCTAAGAAGAAAATTTGCCATTTCTGTGAAAGCGTCTTCAATCTTATGATTTCTTCAAATTCTTGCATAGCATCTAGTAAATATATATAGATTCAATATCTCTATAAGCAAATAAGAAAAGGTCATTAGCAAAGCATAGATGGGTGATATCCTTTTTAGAGCATTTTCAATGATATTTAAACCTTCTAGAAGATATTTTTTTGTATAAAATTTTGTTAAAGATCTCTATTACAATGACAAAAAGAAAATGTGAGAAAAGATCTCCATGTCTAAAACCCTTAGCCCTTTTAAAAAAAACCTATATGAGAGCCATATATATTTCAAAAAAAATCCAACAATAGTCATCCTACTTTCAATCTAATATATGAATTTGTCTGGAAACTTCAAAAAATTTAATGTATTTAAGATTGCATTCCAATATATCATATTATTCACTTTCATAATATCAACCTTAATAGCCATCTTTTTTCCATGTGTATACTTTTGAGATGTTATCTTGATTTCTAATATAGTATAATATGTAGCACAAATTAGACTTAGTGTTTTCAAGCTACAAAGCTTCTTATTATGACATGAGCTATTATAAAGATAGTTACCACAAAGTGGTTGCCTATGTTACGTTCTAAGTCCTGCTTTATTTAGAATTATTTTACATCATAAGTCATGCTAAACTTACTCTTAACAATTAAAATTTTAATTATGAATGTCAAGTAAAGAGTAGATGCCAATTTTTTTTTATCATCTTCATTTAGTGATAGCATATCATAAACCAGCACTAACCCTAAATTTTATTTTATTTTATTTCATAGGTAAAATGTGTAAAGGGATTTGAACCATAGATTTTAATACTAGAAGCTAATAGCACAAATTCATAAGTTTTGAATTGTTATTAAAACGGACTTAAAAATTTAGTGAACTCATTTATGTTTATAACATTAATGAAATAATAAAATAAGCCATTTTGTCCCCAAAGATAATTAATAGTTGACCTTCAACCTTCTAAAGCTAAACAATATGATGTTAAGCCAGCCTCTAATGCAAGGATTAATATAAAGAAATATTTGTTAAATGTGTATATGACTTATTTTCCATCATGTTTAACTTTTGTGCGAGCATTCATGTTACTTTTGTTGCACATGGAATGCCTATGCGCATAAGATTTATGTACTCAGAAAGTATGAAAGCCTCCAAAGCTTTTGCTAAACACATTGATAAATGGAAGGTTTTGTTTGCAATTCTAGAGTTTCTTTTTGCCTTAAAGCATTACCCTAACTTATAAGCTTAGGATCATGAAAGACAATGAAATTATGTGAAAGTTTTGTTTATGATAAAATATGAAAGTTTGGAAAAACTATGAAACTCCATTGAATGATTCAATTGTGCGCATACATAGACTCAACTCAACAATTGTGTGAGACAAAGAATTTAAAGAAGAAATACAGTTATTAAGTATTTATATGCCTATAGGCATTAATAGGCCTTTTATATGCAACCTAACAACAACTATATTTTTAACATCCCCCTTTCAAGATCACCGCTAGTAAAGGTCATAGACATCTAGCTTGTTAAGAAGAAAATGGTATTATTATATTCCTAAAGCCTTTGTTAATAAATCTACAGGCTAATCATGGGTGGATATATAGGCAGTGCAAATTATGCTTGTTGCTATCTTTTCCTTGATGAAGTAATAATCAATTTCTATATGTTTGGTCTTCTCATGCAATATTGGATTAGCTGTTATCTTCATTGTAACCTTGTTATCATAGAAGAGAGATAACCCATAAGTCAATGGAACCTGTAAGTCTCTAAAGAGTCTAAGAAACCATATGATCTCACGTGTAATTGATGCCATGGCTCGATATTTTAATTTTGTGAAGGATCTAAATAGAGTGGATCACTTCTTGCTCTCCTAAGATATTAAAGAATCACCTAGCATAATGCAAAAACTTGTGGTTAACTTTCACCCCATAGGGCATGATCCATAAATAGCATCACAATAAGCATGTAGTTCTAAACTTTTAAGATTTCATCAACAAAACCTATTTTAGTGAGTGCTTAATGTACTAGATAACTTAAAGGGCCACTTCAAGGGGAGACTCCTTAGGGGCATGCATAAATTGACTTAGCAAGTTTAAAGCAAAGCATATGTTAAGTCTAGTGCTTGTAAGATAAATTAATCTACCAACCAACTATTGATAGCCTGTGATGTCCTTAAAGGGGGTGTCCCTTTCCTTGTGTAAATATTTGTTGTAACCTACAATGTTGTACTTGACGTTCTATTCTATAAGGGTATTTGTAGCTTTACATCCAAAAAGGCCATACTTTGATATAAGCTTTAGGGCATACTTTCTTTGGTTCATAATGAATCTAGAGTTAGAACATGCCATCTCGGCCCCTAGGAAGTATTTTACCAAGTGTAGATCTTTCATCTTAAAGGTAGAACATAAATACCTTTTTAAGTGCTTGATTGCTTCTTTATCTCCACTTGTGATGATCATATCATCCACATAAAGGAAAACAATCAGAAGTCCTTTTTGTGTCTGCTTGAGAGACAATGAGTAATCATGTTGAGAGTGCTAAAACCTGGCTCAAAGAAGGGCATTAGTGAACTTCTTGTACCATTTTTGAGAGGCCTATTCAAGACCATATAATGACTTCTTGAGCTTGGAAAAGTTTCTTCCCTTTTTGCCTCAAAAACCTTTTAAAAAGTGCATGTAGATTTTTGTATCAAGATCACCTTGTAGAAAAGTGTTATGCACATCCATTTGGTGCAATTCCCAATGAAGGTTGGCAGCTAGTATAGTGAAGATCCACATAGTGACTAATTTTCCAATGGGGCAAAAGTGTCCTCATAATCAACCCTTTTTCTTGTTGATTATATCTTTTAGCCACTAAGTGAGCCTTATAGCGATCAATTGTACCATCAGCCTTGTGTTTCATTTTGCACACCCATTTATTCCCAATAACTTTATAACCTATAGGCAAAGAAACTAGTTCCCATGTATTATTTGACTCTAATTCCCTAATCTCCACAGTCATGGCATCTTACCATTTAGGATTTATGACTACCTTAGAGTATATGGAAGGTTCAGTGAAGGTAGAAATGAAACAAATGAAATGATTATGCTCCTTAGATAGTCTATGATGTGATATGACATGAGAAATAGGATACATATTAGAAATAGGATCAAAGGCATCCATGTGAGAACAAATATAGTCATGAGTTCAAATGGGTGGTTTAGGTATCCTACTTGAATGACAGTGAGGTGTTGGAGGTGGCATGTTTTTGCTCACAAGAGTAGGTGAACATGACTCTAGAGCTTATCTAATGTAGGATACAATGGCAAGTGAATCAAGGTCCTGTATATCAATAGTAGTAAATGATAGATACATGGAAATCTAATGTGTGGATGATGAAACAAGTACATCAACAATTAGTGATAGGATATCCATATGATCAAGCCATAGTAATGAAGTTGTATCAAAAGGAAAGGTATTTTCATTGAAAATCATGTCACGACTCATAAAAAACTTTCCATTCTTAACATCAAGAAGACGATATCCCTTTTATGCAAATGGATATCCCATAAGAATGGAAGGAATGGAGCAACAACTAAATTTATCCTTTTGTGTAAGATTGGTGGCATAACATAGGCAACCAAACCCCCTAAGATGATTAAGAAATGGCTTTTTACCAAAGAGTCTCTCATAGGGTGTCTTCTTTTGAAGAACTTGAGTTAGTGTTTGATTGATCAAATATGTAACTATATGGAAACACTTGCTTTAGAAATAAATGAGGTAATGAGATTAAAATCTTAATGCCCTTGCCATATTAAATAGGCGGTGATTTTTCCATTTAAACACCCTGTTTTGTTAGGGAGTGTATAGATATGAGCTTTCATGAATGACTCCTCAAGAGTAAAAGAATGAAATACATGATGAATTAAAGAAGTCCTACACATTGTCTATGTGAATGCATTTAACATGCAATCCAAATTTAATAGTGACCATAAAGAATAATGATCTTAAATAATCAAGGGTCTCCATTTTATGATGCATGAAATAGGTCCAAGTGGTTTATGTGTAGTTGTCAACAATGGTAAAACAATACCTAGCACCAGAGTGGTTAGGGGCCCTATAAGGTCCCCAAATGTTGACATGTATGAGTTTAATGGCAACATATGTCGTGAGGTGCTAGTGGAAAAAAGGACCATGCATATTTAGCAAGAGCACATATAGTACAACTTTAATGTCATGAAATAAAGTAGAAGAACATAAAAAATATAACACATGGCATTAAATGATAGGAGACTCAATTGTTAATGTAAAATTTTACATGTAGCAGACATAGTTGAAGTTTGACAGACACTGTTCAACTTCAAAGACATAGTATGCATCATCAAAGTATCAAGTTATGCTTAGAAAGATCAAGTTAGCTCCATATCAAAAGATACAAAGAGCACCTTGTTAGGGTGCTACCCTTTTTTATTTTTTTATTTTTTTTCTTTTTTTTCTTAAAAAAAAGTTGATCAATGTATTAGCAAGACATATTTCATAGTAATATTAAAGAGACATTTAAATTTAACTTTAGTGCTAAAACATGCTATTGTGTGCTGTTTGTGAAAATGCCATGAAAGGGTATTGGTGAGTAAGATACAAAATCTACTAATGGTTGTTGACTTATCCATGATGACTTTGCAAGTTAGTATGGTGCTAAATCTACTGATACTAATGAAAAGCCATATGATATTCAATGGTATAAAAATATTTATGGTGTTTAAAAGTTTTATCGAATCCTTAATAAAAAGCTTGAAGTAATGATTTGTCAAAATTCAATGATCCTAGTTCAAGTTGGCCTTTTTAATGGGATTAATGATGTCAATGACGGATATTTGTTAGGGTTCCCACAACTTGGAATTCCTTCATATGGACCACCATCACAATAAATAAAATGTAAATTGATTCCAAGTGCTTTTAGCTATGATAGACATAAGAAACAAAAGAATTAAAACAATAATAAAGCATATTCTTTATCATGAAAAGGGCTATAACATACCAATTTAAATGGGTTCATTCTTTTTGTAATAATGTAAAGCGGCTTATAGTTGAATATTTGAGTCCTCTTAGTTAGCTCATAGGTGTTTGGAGGATAAAAGAAAAAGCTTTATTATGTTGTTCTATGAGTGTTTTGGCCAAGGGGGACAAGTATTTCAACTTTTCTTTGTCTTACCATCCATATATGGATAACCAAACTAAAGGCATAGTCACACACTTAAGATGTACTTAAGATGTTTTATGGGTTACAAGCTTATGGAGTGCAAAAAGTGGATGGCATGGGTTGAGTATTGTTGGAATACTAATGAGCACACGTCAATCAATAAGATGCCATATAAAGTTTTGTTCGGTCAGCCTTTGCCTACATTTCTTTCTCATATACTAGGGTTTATTATGGTTGACTAAGAGTTATAGGATTGAGACCAAGCTTTTAAAAAATTGTAAATTTAGTTTCAAAATGTGCAAGAGCTTATGAAAAGGTTCTATGATCATACACATGTTGAAGTCTAGTTTCAAGTAAGGGAAACATTTTCTTATGGCTTCAACCTTATTGGCAAACTTCCTTAGCTTTTTGCCAATTGTAAAAGATTTCACCTAAGTTTAGTCCGTATAAAAATATAGAGAAGGTTGGTCTAGTAGCCTACAAGCTAAAATTGCCAAAGGAGTCCAAAATACATTTGGTGTTTTACGCTTCATTCCTTAAGTGTTCCCTTGGAGCAAGTTCTTAGCCATTGCTAAGGTTATTGAAGTTGATTAAGTTAAGCAATGCTTTATTCCCTTTTCTTTAATCCATTATTGATTGAATGATGTGCAAGAAAAAAGCTGAGGTCTTAGTTTAATGGAAAGGGTTAACACCAATAGATACCACATTGGAAGATGCTAGGACCTTGGACAATAGTTTTCTAAACTAAACCTTAAGGACAAGGATCACGTTGAGGAAGGAGTAGATGTTATGTTTGCATGACAACTACACCAGAGGAAAAGTCAAATGTTATGTTTGCATGACAACTATGCTAGAGGGGGGAAGTCAAATTTATGTTTGCATGATCTTAGTGCTAAGGAAGGGAAAGCATTACAACTACATGAGAAGGAAGGTCAAGCATCATCTATGAAGACATAAGGTAATGGGGAAAGGTTATGTAGAATTGCCATCTAAGCCAAAACAACAATAGGCCAAAGCCATCCAACAACGTAGCTTATTAGCAAACATGTGTTGTAGTAAGAATGTTAGTGTTATGTCCTAATTAAGCCTAAATTAATTATCAAATAGATTTTTCACCAAGTTTAAGATATTGACTAAACAAAAAATAAATGAACAAATATATAATCACATAAGAGAATGCACAAATTTATATGGATGGGTCAGTAATTGCCTATAATCATGGATAAAGTTAAGAGAGATTTCTTTCACTAGCAATTAAGAGTATATAATTTTTTTTTCTTTTTTCACAAAAATTCTTCACCAAACACACACTTCAAACATTCCTTTAAGAATAAAAGGAAGTGCATAAGAGTTAAAAAAGAATAGCTTATAGATTTTATTCTCTTTTTCATTATTATACACACATTACATGCCAATTTACAGTACATTGAAAAATGCACTGCACTCTGCATTCAAATTTGCACAAATTTGGCCACACAAACTCTCTTTCTTAGTGTTTTTCTCTCACATTGCCTTCTTTCTTTTCTCTTTCTCTTTTTGTGTTTTTGAATTCTAAGATTACCATCCAAGAAAAAACTCTCACACCCACTAACCAACTATGATGATGGAAGAGAGAATTAAGGAGTAGGAAAATCTAGAGATGTAAGCTTTCTCTCTACAAACCACGTGTAACAAATTCATGTGGTTGGGTCAATAATTGCCTACAACTATGGGTAAAGCTAGGAAAGATTTCTTTCACCACTTGCAATTAATAGTATATAAGTTTTTGTTTTCCACAAAAATTCTTTACCAAACACACTTTACAAATACTTCCTTCAAGAATAAAAGGAAGTGTACAAGAGTTAAAAAAGAATAGCTTATAGATTTCATTCGCTTCTTCATTGTTCTACACACCAATTTGTATTGCATTGAAAACTACACTACACTTGGCATTCAAATCTGCATAAATTTGGCTACACAAACTCTCATTCTAGGTATTTCTCTTCATCATTGCCTTCTTCCTTTTCTCTTTCTCCTTTCAATGTTTTCTAATTATGAGATTACCATCCAAGAAAAGACTCTCACACCCACCAACCAATTGTGATGATGGAAGAGAGAAATAAGGAGTAGGAAAATCTAGAGATGTAGGCTTTCTCTCCTTGAACCACACATGTAACAACTCATTTTTTATGATAGCATGAGGTATTAGTGGTTAAGAAAAAAACTCCTCACATGTCTCTTGATAATAGGTAAGAGGGTTAAGTGGATGTAATAGTAGTTCCTACACTAAATACCAATGGAATATAAATTATGAGCCACATTTCAACAACATGGAATATCGTGCTTAGGTTAGAGAGTGTTAGGTCAAAGTATGTACCAAGATATTTCTTATATCGTGTAGGTTGGGTATTTTGTATAAGGGATGTGATGTGACCCTACATGCTATGAGAAGCGAGTTATATTAGGAACAAGAGAGAAAGACTTGGCATTGGTTATTTTTGTATCCCTAAACTTTAAGGCAAGCTATCGTTTCCAATGAAAACTAGCTTTAACTCTATTAGAAATTCATCCTAATCTATAGGATAGATCTTTTCCTTCTTTTCTTTAGAAAAAGATAAATTTATATTAATAGAATTTAATGTGTATAAGTATAGGGGCAATACCCCAACATTACAAAAGTTACGAAAAGAAGAACATCTTTTGAGAGAATTTTATATTTGAAAATAAAGAAGCTATTCTTTGTATAATTTTCCTTACTTTTACCAAAATAATTGGGATATAAGTTGTTTTGCTCTAAAAATATCTTCTATTGTATCTTTATTTTGTTCCTTGATTTTTGAAGACCAGCTTTTGAATCAGCCTATTGCGAGTCCAGTTTCAGCCGCACATAACACAGGTCAACCGTTTTTTTTTTAATGTTTTTTAAAGATCAACTCTTGAATCAGCCTATTACGAATCCGGTTTCAGCCGCACATAACACAAGTCAACCGTTTTTTCAAAAGGATTTATGAGAAGGGAGATTATCTAGCATAACATTTCTTGTAATACAAACTGGTATTTTACGTAAAAAGTTACTTTAAGATTGAGTTATATCATAGAAAGGGATTTACTCAGACTCTCTAAAGAATAGGTGAACCTGGACTCTATCACAATAAACGTCGTGTACGACGAAAGGTCGCAGCCTGTACTCTAATCTCAGTCAACGTGTTGAATAATATAATGATGTTGCTGGCTGCATATTCAATTATTTTTTGTCCCACTTAAACGAAGTTTATCCCAGGGAAGAATAACAACGTTTCTCATTTGACTTCCCTTTTCATTGTTTACGTTGAGTGAACAGACTTTTCAACTAACTGTGTTTAACCTTGGTTAGCAAGACATTATCTTGTATCACTAATAATTGTAAAATGATACGATTCACTTATCCTTCTGTTACAATACCCTATACTTCTAGGACGAGGGTGCCCATTTTTTAACCGAAGAATTGGGGTTGATTATTTTTTTCTAATTTTTTTATTATAACAGATGTACCACTCATGCATACGAGATGTTGAATACCAAACTTTATGGTCAGATTCTCCATTAGATTACTACTTGAGTTAGCTGACTAGAGATGGTTGATTGGTTGAGTAGTAGGAGATGATAACGACTACTCTCCAGATTTGAAGTTGAAAATTTGACTGTTGAATTCATCCACATGCATGTAATTCTTTTTGGGTTCCTCATCAGATTGGACATAAAAATACTAATAAACATTTCCGTCCAAATTATTCACGTTCACATTCCACATGCCGGGAATCTGACTAGACGACAATTGGAAATACCTAACATATTAAAATCGGTTGGTAAGTGTGATCCGATCCGTTATTAGCTTCTTTCTACTTCTTTTCTTACTTCTTTCTCTTCTCTTGTTGTTTAACAAATCTTCAGTCCTCAGAGTCCTCTGTACGGACCGGTTCCACAGCATGCAGTCTTCCCTTCCTAGAACCCTTTTCGACATAATTACAGCAAATATGCTACTATTAATCTTTCAAACAGGAATTTAGGGGTGGGGGGAAGATTTACTTGGTACGACAAAGATATCCAAGGCATAATATATCTTGAAGGGTTATCTACTCTTTCACTTGCAGCAGTGTACGAATTTGCTAGTGAATATCTGAATCCCTTGAGCTGGCTTTCCAGATTCTGGAGGACTTTAGAATATCTTTCGTAGTGCAGTATTGCTATTTCTGTCATTTGCTCGTCGCATTCGCCATTATTTCCTTGTGCTCTCCTGGATGGTACACAACCCAGTGGCCACATGTTTGGAAATCCGAATTTCCTTCCTCCTGTCTTATATATTTCCTAGCATATCAAGATTTTGTTCAAGCGAAGTCAGAAACAATTCAAACAAAAGGATATTTCAATGAAAATTCGTAGTAATGTTAATTTCGTTACTTTGATAGCAATTGTCAGGTTGCCAATCACCATATCTACGTATTTTTCTTGAGAAATTGATTGAAAGACGCTGGAATTCCTAGTAAACCGGACAAAATAATCATTGCCTCCAATGTTAATTAAGTAAACTGCTCTGGTCAATAAACTCTTGGCTTCTGTATCACCCAAGTTTTTCTTCAATAACCTCGTCAAGTTCTTGAAATAACTTACTTGAGTCTTTAAGGTCAATCACCTGAAGGAAGAAATAAAAAAAATATTCAAGCATTGTTAACAACTTACATGTTCTTGCAACATAGGCAAATTAAAGAAAGTGAAGGCATATGCAAGGATTTGGGATCGGCGCAGCTTGTCGCATAACAAACCCTCTGCTATTAGATAGAAGGAAAAATCGCTATTATGAAAGATTACATACAAATCCTCGGTAAGTTTCAGAGAGAGCACCAGCTCCTCCTGATGCGAAATTTGCCCCATCAGTGTGACGTTGATAACCAGGAAATAGATACGGTGGTATTAACTGCAAGTTTGCATACTCAGCTGCAAAAGACCCTCAGCATCAATTTATCAGCATTAAACATTTAAAAAAAGTGAGATGTAGCAATATCTTACCAATAAAATCTGGGATTGAGCGACCATCAGAAAATCTCCCTGTGGGATACTTAAAGAAGGTCTCCCCGTACGGGTAAAAATTTGCCCGAAAGTTGTCGTTGGTGTTGATATAGTTATTGTTTCCAACGTCGAATATTGAATCCCCAAAGATGAACAAGGAAGCATGTTCTTTTGGCAGGCATAGTTGGCCTTGGCAGTGGGTAATTGGGAGGAGAAGGGCTGCGCTCAAAACCAAAACAGAGAAATGGAACATTAAACTCGCAATTTAAACCTGGTTCGCTGGTCTTCTCCTAGTTTGAGATTGTCATTTATAGAAGACTGTTTACTTGAGCGACAAGACATATGACTAAGGAACAAATTAAGGAAAAATGTTGTACGACGACTTTTCGTGGAAGCACCCGGACGGTTTGTTTTGGAACCTCAGAAGAGTTGTATTATGGATCGTAGGTGAGACTTCCAGGACCTCCCATACAAGCATTGGAGTGCACACGCAAGTCCATGTGTTGTCCAGCGGGAAAGTAGGACTTTGGTTTGTATAAAACATTACATTGAGATAATAAACAAGGTGAGTAGATAGGGAAAAAGAATACTCAGATTACTAAAGAAAACAAAAACTCGACAGCATGCTTCTCATGGTTTTGGGTCATCATCTGCTGTGGTTTGACCTAGTTGGTTTCACTTGTGCTTGGGCAACATCAGCCAACGGTTTTCGACTTGCAAGTTACGCCAAGGAGGGCTGACGTGCGCTTGGAAATATGTCAGCGATTTGATGTTTGAAACGGCTAAAAATCGCGCGACATATGGCATGGGTATGAAATATGTCACCTGGCTGTACATTCCGAATAAAGTACAAATCGATTTTAACATGCTTGATGGGAGTATGATATATGGCGTTGGGGGTACGGTAAATAACAAGCAAGTTGTCCCACAAAAGAGTGAGAGGCTTTAGAGTAGCAGATCCTTAAGGATGATTATGAGCCAAATGCAATGGTGTTAGCAAGACTTATTATATTTAGTCTCAATATTAAAAAGGGAGATTGTGTATTGTTTGGCAAAATTGCCAAAAATAAGGTTGACATGTAGAAAAACACAGAAGTTACCAACGAAGTAGCTATTATCACAATCACTAGCCCATCCTACATTTATGAAAGCATGAAATCAAGAAATGAACTCTTAGTTAAGAGGGTATGGTGGCAGGGAGTGACAGTAAAAAAAATAGAAAGTCTTTGTGATAGATTGTCAACGATAATTGGTGAGAGTATGTATAAACTAGGAGGTGATATTAATCACATAGAAGATGTTGTACTTGGTAAGGGTGAGATGCCGAAGTGCACCAACAATGGTCCAATATCAAGTGAATTTGGGAAAAGGATTCCCGTAATGGATGAAGGGTGACGGAGTTCAAGGGGCAGAAACATTACAAGTTACAAGTACTGTTAGACTGGTATGCAGAGTACAAAACTAAAAAAACTTTTGCAGTAGATTTAGTTAGGTCGTTTGCTTCTTATTTTCTTCTTCTCAGTGGTATTCTCTTAGCTTAGTAGATAATGGAACTTTAAAACAGAAAATAAAATAAACAAGATCAGAACACAAGAGATTTAACGTGGTTTAGCCAAAATTTTGCTGACATCCACAGGACAAGCAGGAGAGAATTTTATTAAGCTGTCCAAAGTGTAATACGGAAGGTTACACTCGGTATCAGCTCAATTTCTTCATCTAGAACATCCTTCTAACATGTATCAACAAGTATACCACAATATTTAGCTCAATCTAGTAACCTTCTCATAACTTTTTCACATCTGGAATAGAATTGATGACTTCTCTGCACTGGTTCTACCTTTACAGGATCTGCAGAATTTGTTGTCTCTTGGTTCTTCACGTTTTCTAGGTACTTCTTCTCCTTTTCTTCGAATGAAATACATATATACAATCCACCGATGTGTCTAGCATGAGGTGGAAAGTGTATAGGCAAGTGGCAGCAACTTCAAACAGCACCGGTAGCTCTAATCTTGACATATCAGCAGCTGCTTCACTCTGCACCACTTCAGCCGTTAGGGATAAAAACGAGTTGCTGCATCACCTACTTGTCCAGTCATTAGGATAAAGAAGTTTGTTTAACCTTAATCAACCAAATTATGAGTCAAAAAGTCCAATAATTCTCCACCTTGACAAATAATTACTACTCTTTACACAATCATCTTCTCTCTTGTTGTATCATTCTGTATTACTTGTTTGCATACAGCCCTACCAAGTCAATTCAAGTTTGAAAGTTCTTGGTAGGGAGGACTTTCATGAGCATATCAGAGGGACTCTCAGCAGTAGGTATTATCAATACTTTCACTTTACCTTCAGCCACAATTTTTCTAACAAAGTGATAGGGAACATCAATGTGTTTAGATTTCTCATGATGCCTCTAATCTTTAGCAATATGAATTGCACTTTGGCTGTCACAGAAGATCTGACTTTGCTCCTGCTTCACACCTAATTCAGACACCAATCCTTGTAACCAAAGAGCTTCTTTAATGCTTTACTATAGCCATGTATTCAGCCTTAGTAGTTGACAATGTCATAGTCTATTGCAAAGTTGCTTTCCAGCTTATGACACTATCTGCAAGTGTGAAAATATAGCCTAAGAAAGACCTTCTTTTGTCCAAATCTTTAGCATAATCTGAGTCTATATATCCAATTACTCGTTGACTTCCTTCTTTGCTAAAAGTTAATCCAAAACTAGTTGTTCCTTTTAAGTATCTTAATACCCATTTCACTACCTTCCAATGATCCTTTCTAGGGTTACTCATAAATCTACTAACCATACTAATTGCATAGCTTAAATCTGGTCATGTACATACCATAGCATACATCATACTTCCCATTGCACTTGCATATGATATTTTCTTCATATCTTTCTTTTCCTCCTCACAACTAGGAGATAAAACCCAAGACAATTTAAAATGAGTAGCAAATGGAGTACTTATTGTTGTAGCATTAGTCATGTTGAACTTGTTTAGCACCTTTTGAACATACTTTCTTTAGGATTGCATAGTTCTTATCATAGTTGATTTCCATTCCAAGAATTTTCTTAGTTGCACCTAGATCTTTCATGTCAAATTCTTATTTCAACAAGTTTTTCAACTTTATCACTTCAAATATACCTTTGGTTGCAATCAACATGTCATTTACATAGATTAATAAATATATATAACAACTATCAATAACTTTCCTTTGGTACACATAGCTACCGTAAGAGCTTTTGCAATACCCATTTGTTATCATAAAGCTATCAAATTGTTTATACCATTGCCTAGGAGACTACTTAAGAACATAAAGTGACTTCATGAGCTTACAAACATAGTCACTTCTATGTTTAGCCATAAAACCTTCTAGTTGACTCATATATATGTCTTCTTCTAACTCCCCATGTAAGGAAGCTGTCTTAACATCTAATTGGTGCAATTCCATACCAAATAAAGCCACTAAAACTAGTAAGACACATATAGAAGTTGTTAGGTATAATGGCCAACCAAGAAAGGGGAGTTGAATTGGTTGTTTAGCTTAATGTCTATTAGCTGGTTTCTAAAACACAACAATGAGTATCAATAAAAAAACCAATAAAAACAACAACAGACAGCAAACACAAACACAAGGTATACCATAGTGGTTTGGCACTCACACTTATGTCCCTAAAAGGAATTACAACACTATAAGGTTACAATCAAAATTTATTTCAACATTGTTACAAGATCAAATCCTTAATAATGTTTAGTTTGTGAGAGATATTACTAATCAGAGAGCTTTCTAGAGATCTAGAATAATAATCCAAACTCTAATCATAAAACCCTCAAATTACAAAAAATTAGGGTTTTAAATTTACAATCAAGTGTATGTGTAAATAATAATTAGAGTTCAATCAATACATAAACAAGAGTATACATGAGTATAATCACAAGAATATGATCTTTAAAGAATATCACCAATAATCTTCACAAAATCACAACATTAAGCAATCTCATTATCCTTTTTTGAGTTTCTTAATCAAACTCATGCAAAAACTATCTCTTGAACTATAGAATGGAAGCTTTTATAAGAGATTTAAATAATAATAGTTTATTTAAGGTTTCTACCAAACTTGAAGAAATCAATATCTTCTTCTTGTTTAGAGAGAAAGTTGTATCATCATTTAAGGCTTCACTTCAAACTCTTAATCATCACATAGTCACACCAATTAGCCATTTTGACAAACAATCACTTCTCTACATTTCTTCCCATTGAGAGAGTAGACATTCGGCTACAAAGAGGATACCTTCTTTTGCTGTCTTGATCGAATTAGGAGCTAAGGTGTCTCTTAGGTGAATTGATTTAAGGCATTTAGCTTTTAGTCAAACGATGCTATTTTGGTGAGCTTGCAACCCACGTTTCTTGGATCACTAAGTGTTGTATTGGGCTTGCACTTTGCAGGCCTGGATCTGTTTATACTTTGCAGGCCTAGATCTGCTTGCACTTTATGGGCGTGGATCTTGATTGGGTCACACATAATATGCTTAAGTCACATGTCATAGATTCAAATTGGGCTACCAAATCATAATAAGTTGGACTGCCTTTGCATAAGAATTTTTTCTCTTGCAAGAACATAAAATCCCAACATCAAATTCTCTTTACTAAGAATATTATGCAAATAATATTTTCTTTTTACTTAAGAAATATTATTTTGAGACTTGGATAAGATTGCAATATATAAGGATGTAGGAAATCGACTACTTTATAATATCATTGATTAATATTATAATTTGCATACCTTTTACTTCCTTTAGTTTTATTTTGCACATCAATATATAAAAAATATTTATAAACATTTATCAACAAAATTTGTCACAAAAAAACATATTTTTTTTTTCCAAAAATCTCTCCTTTTTTATAATGACAAAATTTTCATAACTTAAGCATAAAATAGCACCTGTCATCAACAAAGTGAGTAGAGTGTATTATATCAAATGTTTTTCATGACATCCAATAAAGTAGAATTTTCACATGAAGTGAGTAAAACAAAAGTTATTTTCAATCTATTTCTCATCAACCAATAACAATATATATTATAACATTCATCAGTGTGCAATATTTAGCAATAACAACTTTTGAAACATATTTGCAACATATTTTCAAGGTGTTAAAAATCATCCCACTTTCTGCACTAGGTAATTAGAAATGGAACATACATGTGAAACAATACTCTTTCCCCGTTTTTGTCATTATCAAAAAGAGCATATGATAACACGAATAGAGATGATGAATAAGATACGAGTAGTAAGGGAGTAAGGTAGCTGACCTAGTGAGGCAGATAGAGTTTCATGGTGCTCCCCCTCAAAACAAGTGTATGTACTGTAAGGTTTTATGGCTATCCAAGAAGGGGGTTGAATTGGATATTTAGGACCTTAGCTAATTTAAAAGTTTTCCCTTTTTGATTTCTTGTTCATCAATCACAGCAAGCTTAAATGTCACAATAATACCAAAGCATAAGAGAATAAATTAGATCAGAAAATTCAGACTCAAGAATTTCACGGTGGTTCGACACTTTTCACCTACTTCCACCTTCTTCTCCTTCAACATAAACTAAGTTAAAGTTTGCTTTACTTCAAACAAGGAGAGCACCTTTCCTTCACCCTGCAACTCCTCAAAAAGAGTTATACAGCTCACGGTTATAAAGTTAGGTTTATAAAAACCTTAATACATCAAGCTCATTCCTTAAATATATGATAAGAGTGAGGATTTAAGCTTATCAAAAAGCTTATAAAATGTATACAAAGTCAATTTAAGCTCTAATATTGAAAGCCCCAATTTCTCAAATCTAGGGTTTCCGATTTATAGTAATCTTTATGTGCAAATAATGTTATAAATAATCAAGCACATACAAAGATCAATCTATCAAATGATATTTATAAAATATCAAGTTTAGGGAATATCACTGAAGATTTTCTTTTCCTTCAAATGTTATCGAACATAGTAGCAAGAGCAAATTAATGAGGGCTTTTATCTCTTATGATCAAATCAGCAAGAACATATCTTCGCAAGCTCAAAGTGTTCATCTGAAGCTCCCTTTTATAACAAATACTCAAACATTGAACACATTGGGGTTTTTGTTCAAACCTTTTTGAAATCCTTCCATTAAGATTTGATAGACATGACATTGTACTACTACAGATGGTGATTTTCTAACAAAATAGCCATTCTGACACTTAGTCGCCTCAACATTCTTCCTGTTGGAGCTAGCATTGTAAGAGAGATCGAGAGGAGGAGGGTAGCTCTAGTTGAATGTGCGGCTAGGGCTTTTGACAGATTTGGTCATAAGAGCTTAAGCTCTTATCTACTCAAGACACTGCCATTTTGCATAAGTGAAGGGCATTAGGCTTCAATCTCCATAGGCTCGCCTCGCTTCTCATGGCTAGGCTTCAACATTCACGGGCTAACTTCTCTTTTAATGGCTAGGCTTTAACATTCACGGGTTGACTTCTCTTTTAATGGTTGGGCTTCAACCTTCAGAGGTTGACTTCTTATAGGCCATACATATAAATAAGTTTCATGTACCCATATATACAGATATATGGTCGGTCCAACCAATATGTATGCTCCATTATAATAAGCCTTTGTTCTTCAAATCTACCTATGTAAGCACATCAATTCCAAGTATCAAAATTCTTTTAATATAACCAATAATATAAATTAAGCTATTAATTAACATATTCATAGAGTAAATCAAATTGTCTTCATATTTGATTTTTGATAATGAAATGTAAGAACCTGGCTACTTTATAATATCATTAATTGATATTATAATTTGCACACCTTTTACTTCCTTTGAGTTTTAATATGTGCACACACAATCTCATATATCCAATCACATATTCAAATATATATTTTATATTCCACATATATTCAAATAAATTTTTCTCAATCAAAACATACAAAACACATGATTTTCAACATGTACAAGTTATGCAAAAGTATAAAATATAGTCTAATAATAGAACATGAAGTTTAAGTAGTATTTTCAAAGAAGCACATGCCAAGCTCTTGCTGAAAAGTGTAACTTTTTTTTTTATCCAATGGTTTAGTAAAGATATCAGCAAGTTGTAGGCCAGTTCAAACAAATTCGAGAGCAACATCACATTTTTGTACATGGTCTCTAATAAAATGATGTCTTATCTCTATATGCTTAATTTTAAAGTATTGTATAGGATTTTTTGTTAAGTTTATAGCACTAGTATTATCACATTTCAATGGAACATTGGTGGAGTAAATACCATAATCTTCCAATTTGTTGTTTCATCCATAAAATATGAGCACAACAATTAGCAATAGCTATGTATTCAACGTTAGTGGAGGAAAGAGCTATATTAATATATTTCTTGGAATACTAAGAAATCAACATATTTTTTAGAAAATGGCAAGCACCAGTTGTACTTTTTTTATCTATCTTACACCTAGCATAGTTAGAATTGTTAAAAGCATGCAAGTCAAGAGTTGTGTTTCTAGGATACCAAATTCCTAGTGTGGCTATGTCTTTCAAATATTTAAATATTCATTTAACAACCATTAAATGTTATTCTTTTGGATCAGATTGATATTTAACACACAAACACACACTAAACATGATTGTAGATCTAGATGTAATTAAATAAAGCTTGTTAGGTCATTAGTGAGACATTTTGGATAATGGTATTAGTGAGACATTCAAATTTAGCTTTAGTGTTGAAACATGCTATTGTATGCTATTTGTGAAAATACCATTAAATGAGGTTGGATCTAAGTAAGATGTAAAATCCACTAACAGTTGTTGACTTGTCCTTGGTGACTTTGCAAGTTGATATGGTGCTGAATCTTTTAATACTAATGAAAAGCCATGTGATATTCAATGATGGAAAAATCTTTAAAGAGATTAAAAGTTTTATCCAATTGTCAATAAAGGGTTTGAAGTAATGATTTGTCATAATTCAATGATCCTAGTCCTTGGTTGGCCTTTCTAATGGGATTGGCAATATGAAAAAGCAAATTTTTGTTGAGGTTCTTACAACTTGGAATTCCTCCATATGGGCCATTGTCATAACAAAGAAAATGTAAATTAATTACAAGTGCTTTTACTTATGATGAACATCAGAAAGAAAAGAATTACAATAACAATGAAGCATAATTTATATGACGAAGAAGGCTATGACATACCAATTTAAAAGGCCTTCATTCTTTTTTAGTATTGTAAGGATGTCGATAGATGAATATTTAAATCCTTTTGACTAGCTTAAGGTGTTTAAAGGATAAGAGAAAGAGCTTTACCATGCCACTTTATATGTGTTTAGGACAAGTTTCAACTCTTCTTCCTCTTGCCATTTATAAACAATTAGCCATATTGAAGCCAATAATCCCACACTTAAGATGTACCTTAGGTGAGTCACAAATCACAAGCCTAAGGATTGGAAAATATGGATGGCATGGGATGAGTATTGTTATAATACTAGTAAGCCTACATCAACTAGTAAGATGCCATACAAAGTTTTGTTTGGTTGGCCTCCCTTGACATTTCTTTCTCATATACCAGGGTTTATTGTGGGTAAGGTAGTGGAGTGTGAGTTACAAGATCAAGACCAAGCTTTTGAAAGGTTATAGTTTCAATCTCAAAATGTGCAACAATGTATGAAAAAGTTTTATGATTATAATCATGTTAAAGTCTAATTTGAAGTTGGGGAAAAATTTTCTTGTGGTTTTAACCTTATTGGTAAGCTTTCTTGGCCTTTTGCCAGTAACAAAAGCTTTCACCTAAGTTCTACAATCCTTTTAAAATTATAAAGAAGGGTGGTCTAGTAGCATAAAAGCTAAAATTACCTAAGGAGCCTAAAATACATTCGGTCTTTCACATTTCATTCCTTAAGCATTCCCTTAGAGCAAGTTCTTAACCATTGCTAGGGTTACCATAGTTCACTAAGTTATAGGATGCTTTATTCCTAGATTCTCAGGCCATTCTTCATAGAATGATGCATAAGAAAAAAGCTAAGGCCTTAGTTCACTAAAAAGGATTAACATTGACAGATGCCACGTTGGAGTATGCCATGACCTTAAAGACAAGGATCAAGTTAAGGAAGGAGGAGTGTTACATTTGCATGATGTTTGTGCTGAGGGGAAAGTGTTAGAATTGCACCAGAGGGGAAGGCAAATGTTATGTTTGCATGATCTTGGTGCTTGAGGAATGGGAAGCATCATAACCACGTGAGAATGAAGGTCAACCATTGTATGTGAAGATAAAAAGTTATAGGGAAAGGCAATGCAAATTGCTATTAAGCTATCCAACTGCATAACTCATTAATGAGCATGGAATATCATGGTTAGCTTATGTTATGGAAATTTAACAAGATTAGGTTACTCATATATGGATCAAACAGATAACCATAAGAATGCACACTCCCAAATACAATAAATTTAATAGGTTCAAACCAATATAATGTCTCACATCTCTTGTAGTCTTTTTTTATTATATTTTCTCATACTTTCTTTCTCATTAACTATAATCCATGAGAAGGTTTCTTACCAAAATCTAACCCTTAAAGGGACTTTTTATATGCTCACTAAGTTTTTCTATATTTAAAGGACTCTTTATATGCCTATTAAGATTTTTTATATTTAATTTATTTATAAACTAATCCTAAGGAAATCCTAGTCAAATATTACTAGAAAACCTACTACAACAAGAAGATAACTCCTAATTCTACAATTATATAGCTACCCTTAATTGTAATATCATATAATCTAACTGTTCCATCAAAGTACATATCAAGATGTTTTTTATTTCACATACATTAGGTATTTTGAATAACGGATATTTCACATACATTCGATGATATCTTTTATCTAAGAATACCATGTATCAATGTGCTATAATATGTAATGAGAAGTAGAATTCCTAGTATGACATGTAGTACTTTGGTTATCATAAAATAACAAATACTTGTTTTGTGTAAAACTTAGTTTTTTGTAAATTTTTTCATGCAAAGTAATTTTTTTTCATGTTTTCATTAAAGCAATATATTTTTGTAATCTCTATTACCATGTAATAGCTCCCATTTAAAACTTACCCAAATAGCTTGAAGTAAGTCTCTTGTTATCAATATCCTTTATGATGTTTGAATTTGTATATCTAATAAGTAGTTTTACTTTCAAATAAAGGTTTCAAACTAAAAGTGACTCAGAGATATCTTAAGATCTACTTTATTATATTTCAATGTTTTCTTCCAAGATTTGAAGTGAACATGCTAGTAACTCCAACTGTATGAGCTATGTTTGGCCTTGTACAAATTATTACATACATTAAATTGTTAACAAAAAAAGCATAAGAAAATTTTATGACCTCTTTTTCATTTATAACACATTATTTCTTACTAAGCTTAAAATATGTAGCAAGAAGCATGCTCACTACTTTAGCTTTATCCATATAAAACCTTTGAAACACCACCTTGATATAATTCTCTTGAGACAATTATACTCTCTTGACTTTTGTGTCATGACTAACTCTCATACCAAGAATTTATTTCATTGCGAACAAGTAAAGTAAACACCATAATCTTCTAATTGTTGTTTCATCTATAAAATCTAAGCACAACAATTAGTGGCAATAATGTATTATGCCTCAATGAAGAAAGAGCTATGTTATTTGTTTCTTGGAATACCAAGAAATTAGCATGTTTTTGAGAAAGTGGCAAGCACCACTTGTACTCTTTCTATCTATCTTATAGCTAGCGTAGTCTAAATTACTAAAGGCATGCAAATGAAAGGTTGTATCTGTAGGATACCAAATTCCTAGTATGACCATGTCTTTCAAATATTTGAATATTCTTTTAATAGAAGTTAAATGTTGTTCCTTGGGGTTAATATCTAGCACATAAACATATATTGAACATAATATCTGGTTTAAATGTAGTCAAATATAGCAATGAACCAATCATTCCTTTATAAAGTTTTGAGTCAACACTAATTATGTTCTCATCACATGATAAAGAAGTGAATTTGCGTATAGGAGTGTTTATAGATTTGGAATCATGCATCTTGTATTTCTCAATTAATTCATTAGCATATTTGGTTTAACTTATAAAAATCCCTTTGCTAGTTGCTTAATTTGAAGACTTAGGAAATAAGTGAAGTCACCCATTATACTCATCTCAAATTCATGTTGCATGAATTTAACAAAGTCTTTACACAAAGTAGGATTGGTAGAACCAAACACAATATCATCAATATAGATTTTAACAATCAAGATTTCTTTTCCTTTAGTTTTAATGAATAGTGTGTTGTCTACTTTTCCTTTTCTAAAATCTACACTAAGCTAAAAAAAAATACTCAACTTGTCATACCAAGCTTGTGGGGGTTATTTGAGTCCATATAAAGCTTTTGAAAGCTTAAAGACATGATCAAGGCACATTGGATCTTCAAATTTAGGTGGTTGTTCAACATACACTTCTTCATTAACAATACCATTCAAAAAGACACTCTTTACATCTATTTAATAAAGAGTAAAATTCTTGCAATAAGCAAAGGCCAATAACATTTGAATGACTTCTAATATAATTTATTCCTTCTTCTTGACTATACCTTTATGCAACTAGTCTAGCCTTATTTCTAGTAATACTTCTATTTTCATCTAGTTTATTTCTAAATGCTTATTTAGTGCCAATCATTGGATGGTATTTTGGTCTAGGAACCAAGTTCTAGACTTTACTTCTCTCAAACTAATTTAATTCTTTCTACATAGTAAGAAACCAGTTTTCATCTTCAAGTACTTCATCTACCATTTTTGGCTCTACATGAGACATGAAAGCTTAGTGTTCATAAGTATTGTGATACTGTGATCAGGTACTCACTATATGAGTGAGATCATCTAAAATATGTTATTGATCTACCTCCCCTTTAACTCTAGGAAATGAAAAATCTCTTGACTCCCTTTCAACTCTAGCTCTATCCTTTTCACTATTTCCTTGTTCATTTAAACTCAGATTGACTCCATTTTCAATGCAATCATCTTTAAACTGAACATGGATGGATTCTTCCTCCACTAGAGTTCTATTATTGAAAACTCTATACACTTTTCTACTATAAGAGTAACCAAGAAATATAACCTCATCACTCGTAGAGTTTAACTTACCAAGTGACCCTTTACCATGGTTCGAGACAATACATTTACCATCGAAGACATGAAAATAAGATATGTTATGTTTCCTAGCGAAGAGTAATTCAAAAGGAGTTTTTTTCAAGATAGGTCTAAAAAATGCACAGTTTAACATGTAACAAGTTGTTCTTACAACTTCTCCCCAAAAGTGTTTAGGAAGATTATATTCACACATCATAGTTCTAGCCATTTCTTGAAGTGTCCTATTCTTTCTTTCCATAACACCATTTTGATGTAGTGTCCTAAGTGCTAAAAAATTATGAGAAATACCATTCTTAAAGTAGAATTTCTCAAAGAGGTGATTTTCAAATTCACCATTATGATCAATCCTAATTTTTGTGATAAATATACCCTTTTCATTTTGAATCATTTTAGAAAAATCAAGGAATTTTTCAAATGCTTTATCTTTCCTAGCAAGTAGATATACCCATGTACATCTTGTATAATCATCTACCATGACTAAAGCATAATATTTACCATTTAAGATGGTTGTTCTTAAAGGATTGAATAGATCCATATGAAGTAATTCTTATAGCCTTGTAATGGCTGGTACGAGCTTTAATTTAAAGCTACTTTGCCTGTGTTTGCCTTTTATAAATGCTTCATATAAGTTATTTCTATCAAAACTAAGAGTAGGAAGGCCTTTGACCAAGTTATTCTTGGACAATTTTTCTATCAAACTTAGACTAGTAAGTCCAAGTTTCCTATGCCACAACCAAGCATCAACACTTTTATTCACAAGCAAATATGTTTGTTCAACAATCAATTCACTAAGATCCATCACATAAATATTATCTCTCCTTTTTCCAACAAGTTTTATATCATGCTCCACATGGTTAACAAGACAAAGCTCTTTTCCTAATTTTATTTTGAAGTCTTTATCATAAAGTTGGCTTATACTCAACAAATTGAATTTCAATTCATCCACATACTTTTCTTATCCTATATGGTCTTCTATGCCAAATAGGACATACATCAAACGAATGATCAACACATTTACAATATGAACATTTATCATGTAACAAAGTTGTTAGTTTCTCTTTTCAAAGAATTTAATGAAGGATTTTGAATTTTTATTAGATTTATAATCTACACCAACTTTATTATACATCTTTGTGATTGTAACATTTTTTCTAACATGGCATTACCTTTTGTGAATTTCTTTAATAGCAAAGTGGTGTCATCCAATTTTAACTATATTTCTTGCTTCCCTTTCTCTAATTCACATATTCTCATATTTGGGACTTACTATATCAAGTTTAATGCAAATAGTTTCAGCAATATCACTCTTATATTCTAGTTCAAAACATGTATTGACCATAGAACATACATAAGATTTCATGCAAGCATCTTTAAGTACATCATGATTCCTAAGTAAAGGAGATGTAGAGTTTAAAATACTTTTATCATGCATAGTTTTGACTTTTACAGTTTTGTATTTCTCTTTCAATTTCCTATATTTATTTTTCATCTTGTTTGCGTACTAAACCAAATAAAAAAAAATGTATCTTTTATACCACAACTGACATCATTTGGAAGTTTAGTATCATTTACCTCAAGTTTCTCATCTTTAATGGCCTCTATTGTAGTAAGACATAGATGTGCAACCTCTTCTTGTTCCTCTTCTTTCGGTAATGAGCTTTCATCATCCTAAGCAATAATCTTGGCTTTCTTTTTATTATTTTTCTTCTTAAGTAAAAGGCAATCAACCTTAAAATGTATAGGTTTTCTACATTTAAAACATAGATTATCCCTAGGGTCATGTCTTTTTCTCTTCCTAGATTCTTCTACATCCTTACTAAAGCCTTTTCTAAGAAATTTTCTGAATCTCCTAGCTAGCATGGCAATCTCATCATTTTTGGACTCTAGTTCATTAGTCTTTTCTATATCTACTTTTGAGGCAATTGTTTTTACTATTTTCTTTTTCTTTTACTTTTCTTATTAGTTGCATTTCATGAGTCTTTAATGATCCTAGCAAATCATCTAAGGTCAACTTATCTAAGGCATATGCTTCCTCTATAGCCATCTTTTAGAGTCCTAACTTTCAAGTACAAACACTAACATTTTTCTAACAATTTCTTCATTTGTATATGTCTTTCCTAGTAATTTAAGTTTAAAAACTATTTCAGTAAATCTACCAAACATTCCACTAACAATTTCAAAATCTTTCATAGCAAATAACTCATAGTCATGTGTAAGCATAGTAACTTTAGAAGATTTAACTTTCTTAGTACTTTTATAAATGACTTCTAACTTATCCCATATCTTTTTGTCGGTGAGGCAAAAAGATACTTTATTAAACTCATGAGCTTTTAGACCACTATATATTACATTCGTGGCTTTAGCATTTAATCCCATGATTTTAGCTTCATTTTTGCTCCACTTATTAGTCTCAGGTAGTGTAGTACCTTTTTTAATAGCCTACCAAGCTTCCAGATGTTTACTAGTAATGAATACTTGCATTAGTTGCTTCCAATTTCTATAGTTTATGCCATCAAACAATAATGTTTTGTTGAACACCATAATAGCTACATCTTTCTCTAAAGCCATTATAAGGATCTACTATAGGATGTTAAGCCTTTAATTACAAAAACTAACTTTCAATGCCAATTGTTAGGTATAATGGCTAACTAGGACAAAGGGGTTGAATTAGTTATCTAGAAATATGTCTATTAATTGATTTTTAAACACACACAATAGAATCATATAATGCATAAAGAATGATTATAAGCAATAGGTTAAAGTAAACACAAATAGAAAGTATAGACACCAATTTTCCACTGTGGTTCAGCCCTTGCACGTACTTCCACCCTTTTCTTCCTCTAACTCAACCAGTTAAAGTCCACTTTACTCATTGATTAAAAGAAAACATTTTCCTAACCCTTCCAATTCCTCCTCAAAGGAATTACACAAGTCACAGGTTACAATCAAAGGTTGACTCAATCTTGTTACAAGAGCAAATCCCTAAAAGATGTATAGTTTATGAGTGATTTAGCTAATTAAAGAGCTTATCTAAGATATGAATACAAATCCAAGCTCTAATCATGAAACTCCCAAATTTCAACATATTAGAGTTTTGGATTTACAACATAATTTATGTGCAAAAATAATCAGAGTTCAATCAGTACATAAATGAATGTATAAACAAGTATGAAATCACAAGAATATGATTTACAAAGAGTATCACCGAAGCTTCTTGATAAAATCACAATGTAGAGCTTGATCTTGATTTCTCAGTTTGATTTCTTAAATAATCTCATCAAAAGTGACTTTGAACTGTAGAATAGAACCCTTATATCTGAGATTTGAAACAATAGAAGCTAATTTGAGGTTTTTGTCAAACCTAACATATTAGAGGCTCCTTCCCATTGCGAGAGTAGAGCAAATACCTCATTTAGGGTTTCCAATCAAACCTTTAATCATTCCAAGCATCTTTTCTAACAAAATGATCCATCTTTCTACAAATATTCCTGTTGGAGGAATGGACATGTTACTGCAAAGAGAGAGAGGATGACATCGCTATCTTAAATAGAAACGATGAGTGATTTAGCTAATTAAAAAGCTTATCTAAGATATGAATGCAAATCCAAGCTCTAATCATGAAACCCCTAAATTTTAACATATTAGAGTTTTAGATTTACAACACAATTTATGTGTAAATAATAATCAAAGTTCAATCAACATATAAATGAGTGTATAAACAAGTATGAAATCACAAGAATATGATTTACAAAGAGTATCACCAAAGCTTCTTCACAAAATCACAATGTAGAGCTTGATCTTGATTTCTTAGTTTTATTTCCCTAAATAATCTCATCAAAAGTCACTTTGAACTGTAGAATAGAACCCTTATATCTGAGATTTGAAACAATAGAAGCTAATTTGAGGTTTTTGTCAAACCTAACATATTAGAGGCTCCTTCCTATTGTGAAAGTAAAGCAAGTACCTCATTTTGGGTTTCAAATAAAACCTTTAATCATTCCGAGCATCTTTTTTGACAAAATGATCCATCTTTCTACAAATCTTTCCGTTGGAGGAGTGGACGTGTTACTGCAAAGAAAGAGAGGATGACACCACTATCTTAAATAAAAGCTAGGCCTTCTGAGTGATTAAGATGCCTAAGTGCATTCAATAATAAGCTAAACAACACCATTTCACCATATACGGTAAAAGCTCTAATAGATTTGTATAAGACAGGCTCAGGTCAAATTATATTTTGTGGTCTTAAATCAGCCTGCTTCTAATAGGACTGGATTGGTTTGCTTCAAGTAGGCCTTAGCTTTATAGATCAAACTCAAATAAAGTTTAAGGTCCTTGGATCAGGCTTAAGCTAGCATATTCTCATCATAAGATCACTTTTAAGCTTCTTGCAATAATATAAAACCCGACATCATATTTCTTTTTAATATAAGTAACATGTAATTCATGAATATTATGCTATTTTATGCTTAGGAAATATTCCTTTTCTAGAGCATGAATGAGATTTCAATTATATCAAAATGTAGGAACCTACCTACTTTATAATATCATTAATTGATATTATAATTTGTATACCTTTTACTTCCTATGATTCTCTTTTGCACATTCATACATGAAAAACAATTTTATACAATTACCAATAAAATTTGTCATAACAAAACATATCTTTTTTCAACATCCTTGGCTTTTATGTTACGACTAACTTTCATACTAAGAGTTTACTTTACTAGGCCTAAGTATTTCATTAAGAATGACTTAATCAACTCTTGCTTCTACTTTTTAATTCTTGTAGCATTCTTACCAATAATAAGTATGTCATCTATATAAAGTCATAAAATGATGAAATCATTTCTTGAGAACTTTTAAACAAATACACTATTATCAGAATTTGTCTTCTTATAAGCTTACTTTTCTATAAAAGACTTAAATTTTTGATATCATTGCCTTGGTACATGTCTTAAGCCATATAATTTTTTTTTTAGCTTACAAATATAGTTCTTTTTACCTTTTTCTTTGAAACTTATTGGTTACTTTATGTAAATTTCTTCATTTAAGTCATGTAAAGGAAAGCAATCTTTAAGTTCATTTGCTCAATCTTAAGATTAAAACTAGTAACCAATCCTAAAACCACTTAAATTGAAGACATTTTCACAATATGTAAGAATATCTTATCATAATCAATTCCTTTTTTTGATTGAAGTACTTAGCAATGAGTCCAACTTTATATCAAAGTTGTGAAGAATTTTCATCGCGCTTCAATATATAAATCCAAAAATTCATTAAAGTTCTTTTACCCTTAGGCAATATCACCAACTCAAATGTTTGACTACTATGCAACAATTTCAACTTATCTTATATTGCATTAACCATTTTTTTCTTGTTCACTTCCTTTACTACTTCTTTAAAGTTGTCAAACTAACATATATTAGTCAAAAATACATACTCTTTAGTAAAGTATTTAGAGGATGGATGATGATTTTTGGTATACCTCTCCAATGGTGGAACTATATATGAATCCTATTAAATATCAATAACATCATGTGTTTAAATGTCATTATTATTTACACCTTATTGAACTTTTTCAATTTAATCTTGAACATCATATTGAATACTACCTTTAGCCTATCTAAATGACTATCTCTATAGATTATTTGAAGGAATTAAATCAATATCATTACTAGCCTTAAAGCTTTATGACATAGTTTTCTCTTTCTAGCTAATATCTATTACATTTTGATTCTAAAAAAATACAATATCACAACTCCTCACAATTTTCTTTACAATTAAATCATAAAACCTATAACCAAAATCATCAAAACTATAACTATAAAATAAACATTCTCATCTCTTGACATTTAACTTGGACCTCTCATCCTTTGGAATGTGAATATATGCTTTACAACCAAGTACCCTTAGATAGTTATAGGAAACATTCTTACCAAACCAAACTTTATCTATCTAAAACATCACAATTTAAAATAGTAGTTTGAGATAAATTAATAACATAGGCTACTATAAGCAATGTCTTACCCTAAAATATCTTTGGCAAGTTAGCATTGAACTCTCTTAACTAATGTCTCATTCATTCTTTTCACTATACTATTCAACTAAGATGTTTTTAGAAGTATCTTTTGATGTCAAATACCATGCCATTTACAATACTTATCAAATGCTTTGTTGTATTCACTATTATTATCTAATCAAACTCATTTCAACTTCTTCTCTTTTTTAGTTTTCCTCTTTATTAAAACATGAAACTTTTTGAACACATCCAACACTTGGTCTTTTAACTTTAAGATATAAACCCAAAACTTCCTTTAATAGTCATCAATGAAGGCCACAAAGCAAGATGCTCCATTAGGCATCCTTGAGATAATTGGGCCATAGACATCTAAGTGTACTAATTCCAATAAATATTATTTTCGTGGAGGGTAACTATAGAATTAAATTTTTTTTCTATTTTCCAACTAACCAATATCCACACTTCTTAAGTGTTGTACCTTTAACTCTAGATAGCAAGTTCTTCTTTGCCAACCCATTCATGCATTTCTCACTTATATGATTTAACCATTTGTATTATAAAGTGCTTGCATTTCAATCTTTGACTATATTACAAATGTTCTTAGAAATCTTAACTTGAAACAAATACCAAGAAAACTATTATTTTTCAACAATGTTGCCTAGTCTTATTATGTTAAATACTAGTATGTGCCAATACTTCACATAAAGCAAATATTTCATCTTAGCCTTCTAAACATGATAACTTCTTCCATTGAAACTAATTATCCTATTAATGCTTAATTCCATTGTTTAATCAATTTTAAAAATAAAACAATTATAACCTAGCTTTGGATACTACTTTGTGAGAAAAAAACATATGAACTTTTCTAGTTTGATTGAACTTGTAAGGAAATATTGAAACATAAAAATATACTTTAAATTATAAGTAAAAGATGTAAACACTACAATCAATACAATTAATATAGATGAATTTTTTATATGGAGAAGGATAAAAATCATGGGACAATTACAAAGTTAGTCCAAATCTTCATTATATAAATCCTTAAGTTTAAAACCTAATCAAGTCCTCAACAATATCAACAGGGCAAACATTCAAAAACCTAATAACAATAGAACCAACAAGTAATAATGAAGAATAAGTTGAAAACATTAACTTAACTAAGAAAGTTGGAAAAAAAATCACCTATATTTTTTACCAAGATCTGCTAATATAAAGAGCTTCAAATGGTAATCCAATCATTCAAAATAAAATAAAAAAATCAATGTTAAGCCTACTAACCAAAAATCAGATCAATCAAACCATGGATTGACCTTCCCTTTTCCCTTATAGATATCAAAAACCAAAAAAAAAAAATTATAAGAAGGGATTTAAAATTTTCTTTTACACAAGTGCACCATAGTTCATAAGAAGAAGTTTCCTTCCTTCCTTTTTGAAGAGTAGCCCTTTAATCAACCTATTACGAGTTAAATTTCAATTACACGTAACACAAGTGTACTCTTTTTTCAAAAGGCTTTATGTGAAAGGAGATAATAGATAAAGTAAAGAATCTACTGAAAAACCAAAGAGATTGAATAATCTCTCCAATTCTTTAGCAAATATAAGTATACCTTGGATAAACATAAAATAAGTGCAAAGAGAAATATTTCACTTTGATGATTTTGTATATACAGCTTAGCATTTTATATAGACATGTTATTCATATAAACATGGAAGGAGAATTAAATTCAAAAGATTGGGTTAGAATTGGAAAGTTTCTTAAGTTATAAAGTTGCTGAAATCCTTAGAAGCTATTTAGGAAAGTTTCCAATTTTTGGTTGAGAATTTTGAAATAGGTTTTGGTTCTTTCCTTCTTTAGTTACAAGTGAGTGTAATAGATCTTTCTATTTTAAGATGTTGCCTCTTTTGTTTAGATTTGGTTTTAAGGTGGCAACAATCTTCATGGGTCTCCAATTATTGATTAATGGAGAGAAAAGTCTTTCCATGAAAAGAAGGTGCAAAATTAAAGTGTTGAGGTGTGAGATATGCTTGGCTCCTACACGTGTTCACCATGTGTGACGCATAAGTTAATGGGAGTGACTTTCCCTTTTGCTACAAATTTTATTTTTTTACACACCCCACAAGTGAATGCATTGGGATAGACCGTGAGCTTGTTTTGGAGAGTCTTAAAGCGTTGAGTAGAAAGTCCTTTTGTAAAAATATCTAGAGGTTAGTCAACAAGAGAAATAAAATTCATAGAAATTTGTTTATTTTTAACCCATTCATAGATAAAATGAAAATTAATTTCAATATGCTTAGTCTTGGAGTGAAAAATGGGATTATTCATTAAATATAGAGCTAAGAGATTGTTAGACCAAAGAGTGGGTGGTCATGATAATTTGAGATTGAGATCTATAAGTAAGTTCTCAATCCAAATTAATTCAACTGCAGTGTTGGCAAGGCTCTAGAATTCAGTCTCCGTACTAAAGCATGCAATGGTTTTTTGTCTTTTAAAGCTTTAGGAAATAAGGTTATTTCTAAAGAAGATGCAAAATCCATTAATGGATTATCAATTATCATGATCACTTGCCCAACCAACATTAAAGTAGGCATGAAGTGATATGATACCACTTTTTATGAAGTTGAGGCCAAAGGAAAAAGTATCAATAAGGAAACAAAGAATATGTTTAATGTCGTGCCAGTGAGTGGTAGTAAGGGCAAGCATGTATTGACATGTTGTGTTAACAACATAGGTAATATCAAGATGAGTAAGTGTGATTTATTGAAGTGCTCCAACAATGTTTCTATAATGTGTGGGATTAGGAAATGGATCACTATCATGGATGGATGAAAGATGTGTAGAAGAGCATAGGGTGGCAATGCCACATGCATCACACATTTTGGTGTGAGTAATGATTTCATGAGCAAATTTTACTTGATGTAACGAAAGGCCATTTGAGGTATGTTGGACCTCAATGCCAAGAAGATAATGGAGATCTGCTAGGTCTTTGATATTAAATTCATTTTTGTAATTTTTGAAGAAGTTGTGAGATTGAATCAATAAAGGATCCAATTAATATTATGTCATCGACATAAACTAAGAAAAAAATACTATAGGTGGATATATGTTGTAGGAAGAGAGATGCGTCAACTTAAGAGGCACGAAACCCAATACTCAATAGAAATTGATTGAGAGGATGGTGCCATGCATAAGGGGCTTGTTTAAGACCAGATAAAAAGTGCTTTATTCAACACATATGATTTGGTTTTGTAGGACCAATGAAGCCTTATGGTTGAATCATATAGACTTCTTCATCAAGATTTCCATGAAGGAAAGTATTTTTAATGTCGAGTTGTTTGATAAACCAATTTTTGGAAAAGGCAATTGCTAGGATGGTGTGAATTGTGATGAGTTTGGTAACCAGACTAAATGTCTTAGTATAATCAATGCTTGGGCATTGATGAAGACCTTTCGCCACTAGGTATGCTTTGTAACATTCCAAAGAGCCATCTAATCATTATTTAATTTTAAATACCCATTTACATCTAATAGGAATGATACTGGGTGGTTTAGGAATGAGGTCCCAAGTGTTGCTTTTCATCAAGGCAATGTATTCTTCTATCATTGTCACCCTTCATTTTAAGTCTTGAAATGTCATAATGAAATTTGGTGGTTTAGCTAAAGGATGCTTGGAGGTAATGAGAGCATACTCATGTTTTCAAGTAATTGTGTGGTGTGGAATTGTCCCACTTTGTAGGCATTTCACCATTTTGTGAGGAATAGGGAATGGGGACCACAAATGATGTGATTGGATGAAAGAGAGTAGAATGATTATGACTTCCTATGGTATTAATGGGCATAGTAGATGGAGGAACCACAAATGACGTGTTGTCCTTGCAAGGCTCATTGTGTGAGCTAGTCAAATTGGGAGTGTGTTCCACATTTTGATGGACTATGAAAGGAGGAAGTGATGCATATAGAGTTCCCATCAAGGGTACAATTAATAAGTTGTGCATTGGAAAACCTAGAATTGTCAATGTAAGGGTTGGTATGGGATTGTCAGGCATTTGTTTAGCATACGGGTTGGATGGAATCGAGGATAGAGTCATGTGAGTAAACATGGTGTCTCTAAAGGGAACTTTATTTCATCAAATGCTGCATTAAAGACTATCAAAATTTTGTTAATGTGAAGGCAGAGACATCTAGATGCCTTATAGCCATATGGGTACACTAAAAACACACATGGCAATGATCACCATTCAAGTTTGTGTTTTGTGTATGGTCGTAAAAAAGGATAAACAAGGAAGCCAAATACTTTTAAGTTGGAAATTGATGGTGAGGTATGGAAGAGAGTTTCCTATGGGCTCTTGTGGTGAAGGACATTGGTAGGCAATATATTGATTATATGTGTTGTCATTTCAAATGCAAAGTCCTAATACTGAAGAGGGACATAGGCATTATGAAGCATAGAGAGGCCCATTTCAACAATATGTTAGTGTTTTCATTCAGTGGATCCATTTTGATAAGGAGCATAAGGACTAGATAGATGTTGATGAATCTCTAATTGTTAAAGTAACTAGTGGAATGCAACTGAAGTGAATTCTACAACACCATCGCATTCAATTTGTTTATTTTTTATATTTAGTTAATTTTTGATGAAAATATGAAAAGACTTAAATATTGAGAGAAATTTATCACGTGAGGATAAACAATAGATCCAAGTGAATTTAAAGAAGTTGTCGATAAAAAAAATATAATATTTATTATTACTAGATAACATTATAAGGGCAAGGCCCCAAATATCAAAATGGACTAGATCTAGTGGAGTCTGTGCTACATTCTTAGTGCTAGGGTGGCTTAAACATATACTTTTGGAAGTGCAGCACCCATTACATGATGTGGGCCTTGATCCAAGAATTTTATTTCTATTAGAGAGTAGCAGTCTTATTACATTATCATAGGCTGCATGGTCCAATCGATGGTGCAAAGAGACTAAGCTATTTATGGAGGCCATCAACACAGTGGATGACTATTGGGGGCCAACCTGGCTAAGGTGATAGATAAAGCCCACGTTTATTCTTGCCTTGGAGAAGAGGCTTGCTAGTGTGGAGGCTTTGTATAAAACAAAATTCAAGGTAAATATATAATCACACAATTATTTTGTTTGGTTAATTAAGAAACATAGATTAAATTTTTTGTTATATTTGGAACAACTAAAATATCATTGATTTTGGGAAGAGAGGAATTGTTGAGTTTACCAAGATGTGTAATCGCAGCTCTACCCCATCTCCAATAGTGACGTGATGTTGACTTGGGTATGGGTGACATTGTCAAGATTGGCCATGTTGTTTGCAATGTGGTTTGTGGCCTCAGTGTCCAAATACCAGGCCAAATCAGAAACCGCAAATACTGGAGGATAGATGGTGACATGAGCCTCTCGGAACGACAGCTAGTGGCACGGTGGTTAGAGCAATTGCAGATTTGGCATATGATTTTGCAAGTGTAGGAGCGAGTGGTTTGGGCCAGTCCGCTTGTTGGTGAGGCTGAATTTCCAGATCGTCTGGTGGATGCTTGCCGATGGGAGAAGTTGTGTGGTGGAGACCGCGTGCGTTGTGATGATCTTCGAGAGACAAAAATGGCTAGTGGGTTAGTAGCAGTTGACTGTTTAGCAAGCTTTAGTGTAGTCTCGTGTTAGAGGAAGGCCCCTCGAGTCCTCTCAACTCATGGTTGCATGTCGGGAATGGACAGAGATTGCTGTGGCAAGGCTAGAATACTGAGGACCGAGGCCTCTAAATAATGACTTCAGAACTCATTCTCAGATATAGGTTGTTCGACAGAGACAAGTTGATCTAAAAGAGAGTTAACGTCCTGCAAACATTCAGTGACTGAATGATGACCCTTGGTCACTATTTGAAGATGGAGTTCAAGAGCAGTAGCATTTGCAAGTGCTTTGTGCTACAAAATCAGCAGACATAGCATTCTAGGTGTCACCGAAACGCTTAAAACGGGACAGCCTAGTGACAATGGCATCAGATGAGGTGTTCAACACCCATCCTAAGGCTATTTGATCATGGATTTGCAAGATTTGGAACCTGAACATTGGCACCTTTCTCATTGGTGACGGTGATAAATTCATCTGGACAGTGATAAGTTCCATCCAGTATGTTGAGCAGGCAGCTAGCTCACAGGTATGGATTTAGGCGAGCCATCCAAACTAAATAGTTTGGTCCTTCCAACTTGATGCCCATAGCTAGGATGTTGGTATTGGTTGGAGCAGGTGTAGCAGCGGTAGCGGCTTCCATCAGAATGTTGCAGTAGAAGTGATGAAGAGAGGATCGAAGCAAGCGGCTTTTGTCAAGTTGACAAATGATACCAAGATAAAGTTAAGAATCTACTGAAAAACAAAAGAGATTGAACAATCTCTTTAATCCTTCAGCAAATCTAAGAATACCTTACATGGACAGAAAGAGAAGTGCAAAGAGAAATATTCCACTTCGATGATTTTGTTAGTATAGTTTAGTACTTTACATAGACATCCTGTTCGTATAAACATGGAAGGAGAATTAAATTCAAAAGATTATGTGAGAATCGGAAAGTTCCTTAAGTTGCAGAGTTGCTGGAATTCTTGGAAGCTATTTAGGAAAGTTTCCGATTTTCGGTTGAGAATTTTGAAATAGGTTCTGGTTCTTTCCTTCTGCGGTCAAAAGTGAGTGCGGCGGATTTTTCTGTGTTGAGATGTTGCCGCTTCTGTTCAGATTTGGTTTTATGGTGTCAGCAATCTTCATGGGTCTCCGACTGTTGGTCGGTGGTGAGAGAAGTCTTGCCGTGGAGAGGAGCGAAATTGGAGTGTTGAGGTGTGAGAGATGCTTGGCTCCTACACGTGTTCACCATGTGTGACGCCTGAGTTAATGTGAGGTGACTTTCCCTTTTGTTGCAAATTTTATTTTTTAACAATTATCTAATCTAATAAAATATATAGTAATTTCCCCCTTAATCGATTTAGGACTTTTTTAGCCTAACATTTTCTCGTAATTCAAACTTGGTATTTTACTGAAAATGTGACAAACTCATTATTACGATTGAGCTAAAGCATATGGACGGACTTACCCAGACTTCTCTAAAGACGAGGTGAACTTGGACTTTATCACGAAAAACAATGTATACGATGAAAGGTCGTAGCCTGTGCTCTAATTTTAGTCAACATGTTCTACAAGATAATGATGTTTTTGGCTGCATATTAATCTCAGTCACAATAATGATGTTTATTTTTTCTCACTTGACTTCCTTTTCCATTCTTTAGGTTGAGAAAACAGACTATCCAACTAATTGCGTTGAATCTTGGGCAGCCGGACGTTATCTTGAAGCACCAATAATTGTAAAATGATACGACTCACTTATCCTTTTGTGCTTCTTGGATGGAGGGTGTCCCTTTTTGGACCGAAGAACTGGGGTCGATTGGTTGAAGAGCAGGAGATGATAACGACTGTTCTACAGGTTTGAAGTTGAAAAATTAACGGTTGAATTTATCCACATGTATGTAATTCTGGTCCCTTATGAGATTGGACAAACAAAATACTGAGAAACATTTGCGTCCTAAATTATTCACTCACATTCCACATGCTGGAAATCTGACTGGACGACGATTGAAAATACCAAACATATCAAACTCGGTCAGTAAGTGTGATCCATCCACTATTACCTTCTTTCTACTCCTTTCTCTTCGTCTCTCGTCTCTCATTGTTTATATAATCTTCAGTCCTCAGAGTTCAAACAGAGCTTTGAGATTGTAAGGCCCAGTAACATCGGGAGTTCCACTCCACATTATCTCAGCGAATTGCTGGTTGGCCCGTTCGGAGGGGTGGCCGGAGTCAAAGAACACGTATTCGCTGGCGTTCTCACATAATTCGTACTCTTTTACAGACCTCTTTCCTCCACAACTTAAAATTACTCTGTACGGACCTCTTACACAACAAGCAGTCTTCCCTTCCTTGAACCCTTCTCGACATAATCACAGCAAATATGCTACTATAAATTTCTACAAAATTAATGCAGCTAAACAAAAATTCGAATCATAAAATTTACTTGGTACGACAAAGATATCCAAGGCATACCGTATCTTGAGCGGCTATTTATTCTTTCACTGGCAGCAGAGTACGAAATTGCTCGTGAATATCTGAATTCCTTAAGCTGGCGTTCCAGAGTCTGGAGGACTTTAGAAAAACTTTTGTAATGCAACTTTACTACTTCTGTCATTTCCTCCACGCGTGCGCCATGTTTTCCTTTTGCTCTGGTGGATGGTATACAACCCAGTGCCCACATGTTTGGAAACCCGAATTTCCTTCCTCCAGCCTTACATATTTCCTAGAATATCAAGATTTTGTTAAAGCCAAGCCAGAAACAATTAAAACAAAAGGATATTTGAAGGAAGAAAAAATTCGTAATAAAATTGAATATTAATTTGGTTTCTTTGATAGTAATTGTCAGGTTGCCCATCACTATATTGATGTATTTTTCTTGAGAAATTGATTGAAAGATGATGGAATTCCTACTAAAATCAACGGAATAATCATTGCTTCCAATGTTAATTAAATAAACTGCTTTGTTCAAAAAATTATTGGCTTCTATATCACCCAAGTTTTTCTTCAATAACTTCGTCAAGTCCTTAAAATAACTTGAGTGTTTAAGTCAATCACTTGAATAAAAAAAAAGAATAAACTACTAAAATTGCAACATAATTGTTAGACAAGCACACCCATCTATCATGTCAAACACGTCACTGTAGCATGCCAGCTACCTAAACTGGCCTAGAGTCACAGTGTGTACATTATTGTATTCTTTTTCTCCTTCTACATATACATGTATTGCTTGTATAGACGGTGGGTTGGTAAATGATAAACATAAATTTACTATTCACTTTCTTCTCCATTTCTAACTTGGTATCAAGCTTCAACCCCGGTGAAAGCCTCTGATCATGCCCTGTTCCTTCCTTTTTTTTTTCCTCCCTTCCTTCTCTTCTCACCTCATAATCGTTCACTTTTTCTTTCTTAGGCCTATACTTGTTCTTTTTTTTCTCTTCAGCCTCTCCCTACTTATGTACTCTAACCCAACCCATGTCTACCTCCTCCTCCATCGAGTTCGACTCCTCCTCCAACTGAGCCACCAACTTGGTCGCTCCTCTTCCAGTTGCCCTTGCCACCCCTACTCTCCTCTCCTCTCCCTCCCTTCCCAAACGCCTCAATGGCTCAAACTATATTATCTAGCATACAATGTTGAAGTCCTTCCTTGACACTGCCCAGCTCCTTCCCATAGTTGAAGGTATCAAACCCGAACCACCCATGCATCTTCTTTCCCCCACTAACCCGACCTAGGCCTACTCCACCTCTATAGTCGGCCCAACCCGCGTGCCCAACCTAGTCCATGCTCACTGGCACATCTGTGACCGGACGGCAATGGGTTGGATCCTCACCACCTCTACTGCTCTCATCATGGCGCAGCTCAGCACTTTTTGAACGTCGGCTGCCATCTGGAACCACCTCGCCACCACCTTTGCCTAACACACATGCAACCACTCTTTGCCTACATCTCCAAAATCTTTATTACAGCGATCGCTCTATGGTGGATTTTCTTCAGCAGGTATCACAAATCTCCAATCAACTCACTCTAATTGGCGAGCCTCTTCATGACAATGAGTACCATACTCACGTGTTTCATGGTTTGGGGTCGGAGTACCATGCCTTAGCTGTTGTTGTCTCTATTAGCTCTCGGGTGGCGCTAATATCTCGGGAAGACCTTAATGGGCTCCTCTTCTCCCACGAAGCTTCGATTAATGTCAACAGTAGTGATCTTCCAGTTGTTCCACCTCCTGTGGCGTTTGTAGCTCACCAAAGGTTCCTTGATGCCTTCTCAAATCGAACCCCTTCAACGGTGAGTGGCGCCACACGTGCCCCTTCCCCTACTTCCTTGCCCCCTCTTCTTCCAACCTTCACCTTTCTTGGTCTCCAGCGGCGGTGTCGACAGTTCTGGATAGTGGCGTCCGCCCTTTTGTCAAATTTACTGTCATCAGGGCCACTATGCCCTTACTTGCCAAGAGTGTTATAATGCTCACTTCACCCCCCCTCCCCAACCGACCCTCTCTCACTCCCCTCCCTCAGCCCATTTTGCTTCCCCCGCCCACTATAACCCCCAAGCCTCTCTCTTTTACCCAACCTAAAATCCCTTGGCCCCTTTTCTAGCCCAGCCCTCCGTGGACCTTTTCCAAGCCCAACCTTCCCTAGCCCCCCTTTCCTACCTAGCCTTTTATCTTTCCTTGGCCCCTAGCTCTTATCTAGCTTACTTCCCTTCAGCCTAAGTCCCCTTCACTTCGACCCAAGCCCATCTCACCTCTCAAGCCCCATATAATACCCTTTTTTTTCTCCTTAGGCCCACCTTTCCTCCTTTCCTTCCCTTACTTCCCCTCCCTCGGCCCTTATTGCCTCCTCTTGGATCCCGGACTCCGACGCCACTTATCATGTCACTAATAGCCCTACAGGCCTCACTTCTGCTATTCCTTACACTAGTACCTAATAGTTAACTGTTAGAGATGGCGTTTCCTTTCCCATCACCCACATCAGTACCTTTTTCTACTCTGTTCCTCCCTATTTTCATCTTACTAATATTTTAGTTGTTCCTAGCATTCCTAAAAATTTATTGTCTGTCTCTCACTTTACCCTTAATAATCATTGTGTTTTTATTCTTTATAACACTCATTTTTTTGGCCACTCCTTATTTACTGGTAAGATCTTACTCAATAGCTTTCTTGATCGTGACTTACACCACATCTCGCCTCACAACACCGTTTCGACTCCTTTAGCATTTTCTGCTGCTTCCTCTAGCTTTCTCACCTTGTGGCATCACCGTTTAGGACATGCCTCCTCTGACACCGTTGTCTGTCTTTTGTCCTCTACCAATACTCCTTTCATTTGCACTTCTCCCTCTTTATGTACTACATGTGCTCTTAGTAAGAGTCACCGCCACCTTTATCCCCCCACCCAGTCTTAAGCTTCCCACTCCTTTGAACTAGTTCATTTTGATGTATGGGGACCTGCTCCTATAACTTCCTTTCATGGTTATAAATATTATGTCTATTTCATTAATGACCACTCTTGTTTCACTTGGTTTTATCCCTTCACCACACATTCCCAGTTTCCTTCCATCTTTAGTACTTTTCATTCCTTTATGTCCATGCAATTTTCCCATCTCTTATGTGCCATTTTGTGTGATGGTGCTCCCAAGTTCTTCTCCCCTGAACTTTATGCCTATCTCTCCACTCATGATATTCACCAATGTGTTTCCTGCCCGTACTCCCCATTTTAGAATGGGACTGTGGAACGGAAACATTGTCATATTGTTGAGACTGGTCTTGCCTTACTCACACATGCCTCCGTTCTTCTCCCCTTTTGGAAATTTACCTTTGAAACCGTTGTTGTCTTGATTAATCATCTTCCCACTACTGTTCTCGACCACTTTTTTCCTTGGCAGACTCTGTTCCATGCCCTTTCTGACCTCTCTTTTCTTCGTGTCTTTGGCCATGCTACCTTTCCTTATCTCCAGCCTTATACTTCCCACAAGTTAGCACCTCGTTCTCGTCCCTGTGTCCTTATGGGTTACCCCCTAGCTATATGTGGCTATTGGTGCTACTACCTTTCCACTCACCATTTCTATATCACTGCTAATGCTCTCTTTGATGAGACCACCTTTCCTTTCTCCACACCCCCTTTCTTCCTCTCCTTCTCATAACTCTCCTATCCTTATTCCCCTTCCCTTACCTCCTTCTCCTCTTCCTACATCTCCCACCCCCTTCCCCCACCTCCTCTACCTCCTTCCTCCCCTCCCCCTTCTCCTTTGCCTTCCTCCCCTCCCCTTCGATTCCTCCCTTTCCCTACTCCCTCTCCACCCTATCACCCTATGATCACCTGTCTTAAGAATAGTACTATGACTCGCTATATCTTGACTTGTAATCACACCTCTACTCTCACTGCCATAGCTTACCCATACATTGAACCCACCACTTTCTCCCAAGCTGTTAAGGACCCTCAGTGGCAAGCAACCATGACAGACGAGTATTCAGTGCTTTTCCAGAATGGTACATAGGATCTTGTCCTTCTTCCTCCTGGTGATTGCCTCATTGGTTGTAAGTAGGTCTACAAGGTTAATCTTCCTCGGATGGTTCTCTTGAGCGCTATAAAGCTCACCTTGTGGCGAAGGGTTTTCATCAGTAGCCTAGCATTAATTATATAGAGACCTTCAATTTGGTTGCTAAATCGGTCACTATTTGCACTCTAATTGCCATTGCTTATTCTTGTGGGTGGGATCTCCATCAGCTTAATGTCTTCAATGTCTTCTTGCATGGCTCTCTTTCTAAGGAAGTGTATATGCTTCAGCCCCCTGGTTTTCTAGATGCCTTTCACCCTCACCATGTCTACCACCTACGTTGCTCTCTATATGGCCTCAAGCAAGCTCTTTAGGCTTGGTATCAGCAACTGAGTACTTTTCTCCTTTCCCTGGGTTTCTATATCTCTATTGCTAACACCTCTCTCTTTTTACTGCACACTTATCAGTATAGTATTCTCTTGTTGGTCTATATGGATGACATCTTGCTGATTGGATCTTCTCAGGCCCCTTTCTCTTCCTTCCTTATGGCACTATAGTGGGAATTTTCCATTAAGGATCTTAACCCCCTTCATTATTTCCTTAGCATTAAGGCATTTTTACACTTCCCAAGGCTTGCTTCTTCATCAAGCTAAGTTCACTCATGACATTTTATCTCATGCCTAGATGTCTGATGCTTATACAATCCCGACTCCTTTCACCCCCGTTGACTCTCCTTCCCAGTGGGATGGTGATCCTCTTCATTACCATAACATTGTTGGTGCCTTTTAGTATCTTACTCTCACTCAGCCAGATATTGTCTACTCTGTTAACTCGGCCTGTCAGTTTCTTCATTCTCCTTTCACTACTCATTGGCACTTGGTTAAGTGCATCTTATGCTACCTCACTAATACTCCTCACTATGGCATTCATCTCACTCGTAGTTCTTCCACTGCTCTCCACACCTTTTCTGATGCTAGTTAGGTGGGCAATCGTGATGACCATCATTTTGTTGGTGGCTTTGGTGTGCTTTTTAGGCCCAATCTCATCTCTTGGTGCTCTCGTAAACAATGCATTGTTGCCCGCTCCAGTATTGAGGTTGAGTATAAATGCCTAGCTAATACTACTGCTAAGGTCATTTGGATTGAGTATCTTCTTCGTGATCTGTGTGCTCTTCCTCCTCACCTCCCACCCTATGGTGCAATAATCTCTCTACTCTCTACTTAGCGGCGAACCTAGTTTTTCATGCGCGCACCAAACATATTGAGATCAACTATCATTTTATTTGAGAACGCTACCTTCAGGGGCAACTTCTTGTTTGCTTCATCTTATCAGCTAATCAACTTACGAATATCTTCACTAAAGGCTTATCCACTTCTCGCTTTCAATTGTTGTGGTCCAAGTTGACGGTCCTCTCTAACCCATCAGCTTGCGGGGGGGGGGGGGGGGATGTTAGATAAGCACACCCGTTTATCATGCCAGGCACGTCACTATAGCATGCCAACTACCTAATCTAGCCTAGAGTCACAGTGTGTACATTATTGTATTCTTTTTCTCCTTCTACATATACATGTATTGCTTGTATAAATGGTGGGTTGGTAAATGATAAACATAGATTTACTGTTCATTTTCTTCTACATTTCTAACTATAACCAAATTAAAGCAAGTTAAGGCTTGTGGAAGGATTTGGAACTAACGGAGCTTGCTGCAAAACAAACCCTCTACTATTAGATTGAAATAAAAATTATTGATATGAAGGATTGCATACAAATCCATGGTGACTTTTAGAGAAGGCACCAGCTCTCGCTGATGCAAAGTTTGCCTTGTTAGTAAGACAATGATTCCTAAGAAATACATACGGTGGTATTAGCAGCAAGTTTGCATACTTGGCTGCAAAAAACCTTTAGCATTAATCTATCAACAACAAAGATTTAGAGAAAATGAGATATAGCAACATTTTACCAATAAATCTGGGATTAAGCAACCATTAGAAAATCTCTCAATGGGATACTTAAAGAAGGTCTCCTCATATGGATAAAAATTTGCCTAAAAGTTGTCAATGGTGTTGGTATAGTTATTGTTTCCAACATCGAATCTTCAAGCCCCAAAGATGAACATGGAAGCATGTTCTTTTGGCAACCATAGCTAGCCTTTGTAGTGGGTAATTAGGAGAAGAAGGGCTATGCTTAAAACCAAAATAGAGAAATGGAACATTAAACTCACCATGTTAACTTGGTTCGCTAGTCTTCATCTTAGTTTAAGATGGTCATTTATAGAATACTTTGTTTTATAAAAGGCGATTGATTAAAGGCTTTAACCAATGAAAGGCGTTGTCCAACTAGCCAATAATCCTTCGTTGTGTTCCGAATAAAGTTAGCCTCAACAAGGATTAGTGGCAATTGATTGAAGATGATAGGAGGGCTTTAATCTTAATATAATAACTTTCATGTTTGAAAGTTTTATTATAAAAGCCTTTTATTATATTGGTTTATTATGAAAGTTATTATATTAAGATTAAAGCCCTCCTATCATCTACTTAATTGCCAATAATCCTTGTTGAGGCTAATTTTGTTTGGAACACAACGAAGGAAAGCATGGAAATGACGTGTTAATTGGAAAGGGTGATTAAGGATGGTTAATTTTGTTAGAATTTGAAAAGATAAATTTTAAGAAGTCAAATAAAATTCTACAAAAAAAATGAATTATTACTTTCTTTTTTTAAAGTGAAAGATCAAGTATTATATATCACTAAAGGAAATATAAAATTGTTCAACTATAGCATCAACATTTAGGTTCAAAAACTTCATTTGAAAAATTTTAAAGCTTTTGCACAAACTTATTACAATTTATAGGTTTTATTTTCTTGATTGATAAAATCTTATTTCACATGTTCTTTTTAATTTTTGTAATAATACAAACTACCTAGATCTTTGCTATTAAATCTTTTTCTATTCTTTTCACTCCAAATGTGATATAATGTGGCTTTGACAGATATACTGAATAAGGTTGTTGCAAGACTTTTACATTTAACAACCTTAACCATCCAATATACTTCTTCTCACCATTATTTAATTCTTCAAGATAGTCTATTCATACCTAGCAAAATTCTCTAAATATAATTTATGAACCTGCAATGAAAAAATAAATATTACTATGATTAACAACCATTTGATCTAATCTAGTTAACTTGTCTTTCAAAATGATCTCATAGAGAAAACTAATGTGCATAAATGGATTAACAATATTCCCCTTGTCCTTGCCTCCTATGTAACAAAACCATAAGCAAAGGAACAAGCTTGGTAGAATTAATAGGGAAAGAAGACTTTTTGAGCTTGTTTCTACTCTGACTTTGCAAAATGACTTGAAAGGTGCATGATAAGTGCAAGCCAAAAGGTGAAAGTGAAATACCACAACTTTTAACATTATTTTACTTATTTTATGAATTGGAGGCAAGCATTGCACTTTGTTTTGGACCCAAGGTCCACCTCAATGGGTTAATTAAAATAGAAGACATTGTCAAGTGGGTAGTTTGGTTAAGGTGGCATATCTATTGAAAGATAAAGTAGGTGTCCTAAGATGAGCTCAATGAGAATAGAAATCTTGTGTTGAAAAAAAGGGTAAAAGTTCATTTGATTTTGATTTACACTATGAATACAAACTATGAAAGCATGACCTATCAGTCCTTTAGACCTTTAGAATTTAAAGCTAAAGGTGTCAAAAAAGTGACCATAGGGATAATTGGCTTGTGGCAGCCAAGCATTCATACCAACGTTGCTTTTTGATCCTTTGATGTTAGCTCTTTCAATTATTATGAAGCAAAATTGGACAAATTTTTATCAACTTAATTTAGTGATATTAGAGAATAAACGATCATTAACCCTAAAACTATGGGTAAAGTGGCAAAAGGATTCTAGCCAAAGATTTTAATACTAAAAGCCAATAGCTCTACTATTTAGCAATTAGTAATGGTTGATCAAGTTATTGAAATGAGCGATTTTGTTTTAGGTAAGTAAAAAGAAGGGGAGGTTGTGTGTCAACTTTTGGATCTCTAGACTCAAATGCATGGATTTTTTCTTTTTCTTTTTCTTTTTCTTTTTGGTTGGTAAAAGTGAGGGGAGGTCATGTATTATACCCAGATCTCTTTGACTATAAGTAATGCTAGCTACCAATTGAGTTGGTCACTTGTTAAAATGAAACCAAATGCAAGCTTATTGGTGTTCTTAGATACATTTCACACTATTTTTCGGAATTTTGGAGGAGAGAATAAGAGAGGACAAGGGGAAAAGGGATAGTATATTAGAGGGTAAGAGGAAAGGGGAGAGAATAAAAGGAGATGAGTGAAGGAGGAGGAATGGATGTAAGTAGCCGTTTTGATTTTCTTCTTTGTTTTTTGAATGTTGAAATAAGATGGATAGGAAAGTAGATATCCTTCCTTCTTTCATTGGTTTAGTTTTATGCTTGTGGTCGCTTGTAATTTAATCTTCATGGATGTATGCTTGCCATTTTATATGGCAAGGTACTTCATCATAAAGAGGATTATTGTAATCAATGATTGTAGATGATAATCATCATAGAGAAATTAATGAAAGAAGAAACTCAAAAATGATAATTTTAGAAATGGAAATTAATAAATCATTCTGAATACTCGATTGGAATAAGCTAATGGAAGCCTTTAACAAAAAATTTCACATAAAAATTTTGAGCTTCTTGGACCAATGTCCTAATTACCTTCCAAAGAAACAAAAAAGGCAATAAGGGTTAATGTCTCTTTACATTATGTTATACTATCATTTTAAAAGTTGATTGTGGATAAGAAATTATGTATAAAATGGTATAAAATAGATATCAAAGTTTCAATTAGTTGTCACTTAGCCTTATGATAATATGTCATTAGTCATAAATTTATTTCTCAAAGGCTTCAATCGAACATCTTAAACACACATCCACTGGATAGTTCTACCTATAATGGTAGCCCTTATTAAATGTGGCATGTTAAACATGGCAACATAGATCATAGTTAACAGGAACCAAAGCTAGCACAGTGATTCTATCAAGATTGTACTTACAATTTTTATATCATTCTCATGGGCAAAGTGCAGGAGCCAAAAACTGACTTTTTGACGGTGGTTGTTACATTAGACTTCGTTGCAAGTGATCTGAACACTTGTTTCCCGTTTCCATATAATCAGGTGTATCAATTGCCCATTCTAAGACTATATTGCTTTCAATTAGAGTTTCTCTAACCTATGTTGTGGCCGTCGTCTCTTTAAACTACGAAAACGGTGATCAAGCCATCGATGCTTGTCAATGTTGCAGCTGCGCATGGAGCTGTATTTGTATTATTTCCTTGATCCGTAATGCATTATGAGGATTCAGTTTTAAGCCTTAAAGATATGGCTAATAAGTCTCTCAATGCTAAAAAAGTGACAAAAAATTTATGTTTGCAATGGGCTTTACTACCTTTTGAGTCGACTTTTAAGTTGGATAATAAATTTCTTAATATAATATCAAAGCCAAGATTTTCTCAAGCCCCCAATAAGCTTTCATTGGTTTGAGCTCATCTATTGCCTACATAATGTGAGACCATAATAATCTTATAATTTGATCTTCATGGTTAGGGAGCATGTTAAGATGTGGTAAATAAATCTCACATTACAAAGAAAGTCATAAAAAGTTTTGCTTAAAAAATAATGAGTTCTATATCTTTTTAAGTTGGATAATAAACCTATTAATATTATGTAAAAATAACATTATTTCCGTCCTTTCCTCCTCTCCTGTTGAATGCTTAGTTGGGGCTCATGAAAAGGTCTCCCAAAAAGTTTCTGAAAATTTATGATAGCTACCTCTCATTTCCACGTTTTGAAGAACAGCACGGGGGCCCTAAGTTAATGGCCATGCATGTAGGTTTGAAAGTCTAGGAGCCTTTGTCTGTCTTTCTCCACAGTTTCCATTCAGAGGCAAATTGGAATGGAGCAGCTAAAGCCATTAACACTTCCAATTGGTTTTTCCATGTAGTCAACATGAGCGGGCTGGACAATTTTTCTACTACTCATTTTAGCCTTTTTTGCTTTGGCTTTCGACGTTCTGTTTTCTCCTCTGTCGGCGACAGAAACTTGACTTTTCTGTCACGAAATTTGGAAAGCTAGCAATACTAAAAGATAGACTTATATTCAACCGATCAAATCCGATCTGGATCCTGGCTTGCAGATTGGGTTTTCGTACAAAGTACTTTACTCGAGATGTGATGCATTAAAATTTGATGTATGTTTTGTATTATTAATATAATGATTTTTTGTACTCATTTTGTGCAAATGTATTCTCTTTTGACATGTCAAAATTAGAATTCTATGCGTAAATTCCAATTTGTAAAAATAAACGAAGAGATTATTCAATTTAAGAGGTAGAATAACGTGGAAGGGTACTATCAATTAACCTTATAATTTTGACTCCAATAACTAATAAGTTGATTTGTCCCCTGGGGAATGGAAAGTTGACATTATATTGTTAAATAAGGAAATGTACAGCTTCAACATATTGAATCCCAAGTTTGAAGTTGTGTTTCATGTGAGTGTGGAAAAATGCGTAAGAAAACTAGACAACAAATCCAGAAGTCTTGTTGCCGATCAAACTGGACGTACTTCGAAGGAAAATAAAAGTACATATCATTGCCTTTAATGATCAGGTATAGATACTCTTTAGAGTTGTAAGAAGGCTTAAAGGTTCAAATAAAAAACTATCACAAAAATTAGAAAAACATTTTTTTCATTTAAATTTTACCATAAAAGATCTTCTACTCGACATAAGATTTCTATCCTACACATATGCCCTCACATTCCAAGTAACATTGAAATTAAAGTTAAACAAGATGAAATAGATCTAACATGAACTTTGATACCATATCAAAAAACCTAAATGATCAACCTAAAAGTTAGCTTACAATTTAAAAGGATATTTTTTTATTTAAATTTCACTATAAGTGATTGTAAATTTATAGGCCAAGATATCCCAACTTGTCTTAATGGTGGATCATGTGAATTTGCTATTCAATTGCAAAGCAAACTGAAAAATAAATAAATAAATTCAATAGAGGGTATTTGGATTAATAATTATGAAATATTGTTCTTTTGGATTCATGGGAAATCCATGATAGGGAAAATACTTTTCTTTCCCTTGTCTCGTGTGTCTAGAAAAATAATTTTTTCTTTTTTTTTTTCTAATAGGAAGCCCAGGTTTTCGTTCTCACAAAAGATGTTTTTCAGTGCAAAGAAATTCCTAGTTGCACGAGTCAATGGAAATGTGGAATAAATTATGAAATTTTATGCTGAATCACATACAACCAAAGTTCTACTGATGAAATGACTATATTTCTTACTGTACTGTGGATGGAAATCAGATCCCATGTGTAAGTTTTGAGGGGATTAGAGTGGATTAAGCAAGGATTTGGTAACTTCAATGGGTTGAAGAACCCCTTAATCACTTGGAATGATGGGAGATACAAATTTCATATTCTGTGTCTATGTTTCACTAGACAAATGAATTTTGAGGTGAAAGCTGCCTAAATGAACCTCTTGCTGAAAGCTTATTTATTATTTGAATCTACGATGCATAATTAAGACGAAGAGTAGTATTCACCTTTGTTAATTTTTTTGTGGTAACATCTGTATTCTACTAGCTAAACCCCCCAAAAAAGACTTCTTCTTTTTTTTTTCTCTTGTGAAGGGTGTAATACTTATCTAATTTGACATGAAGATCATTTATGGGTATTATTGCATGCAAGCTTGGATATCTTTTTTTTTTTTTTTGTTCTCTTTTTGCCTAACTGATGTGCTTAGATGCGCTTTACACTATTTTCGGAAGTTTGGAGGGAGAAAACAAGAGAGAACAAGGGAAAAGGGACTGTATTGCGGAGGATTAGAGGAAAAGGGTCAGAATAAAGGAGAAGGGAAGGAGAGAGGAATAGATGTAACTAAGTGTTTTTATTTTGTTCTCTATTCTTTGGGTGTTAAAAGAAGATGGAAAGGAGACTAGATATCCTTTCTTTTTCCATTGGTTGCAGTGCGGAGAGAAGAGGACAGGAAATGAAAGTGAAGGGAATTGAGAATACAGGGACATTCATGGTAAGGGTTTAATTGGACCTTGTTAAGGATAAAGGAGGAATTGCATAAAAACACAGTAGAGATAGTATCCTCTCCCTCAAATTCCTTGCTTTTGATAGTATTGTCCTAAAGTAGTAAATACTTTTGGCATTTTATATGGCAATTGTATTTCACCGGCTAAACATCTTAATAAAGAGGATTGCTTTAATCATTTATTGTAGATGATGATCATCGTAAAAAAATTGATGAAAGAAGAGATTTAAAAATCATAATTCTAAAAAAGGAAATTAATATATCATTCAGAATACTTGATTGGAATGATCTAATGAAAGCTTTTAAGGGGGAAAAAAATTCACATAGAACTTTAGAGCTCCCTCGATCAATGTCCTCATTATGTTATATAATCATTTTAAAAGTTGAACGTGGATAAGAGATTATATTACAAATTCTAAAAAATAGATATGAAAGTTTAAATTATATTATTTTAATCTTTAAAAAAATCAAGCTACTACACGTAGCTAGATATAAAATTCATCAACAAAAATTGGTCAGAATAAAAAATTTTAACAATAAAAAATTAACTACGTATGAATTATTAATAATTGTTTGGGAAAATGACGGAGATATTATGAGATATCCTTTTATCCATTGGACACGTGTTATGTACATTGATTCCTTTTGTCCAAAGGTCAATAGGATAGTCCTTGATTTTACTTTAGTATCTTTTGTATTTATTAATTCTGTATTTTGTAATCTGTACAGCAGCAACTCTTCTATCTTGTGATAATGGATTCAATCTTTCGCTATTCATTGATGCTTGAGAATTGAGACATCAGCCTCTTAACAATTAGATAAGAACAAACTATTTGGATCACAATAAATTACATTTCATGTCTTAGCTCTGTCTACACTGCCGATTTCCTCTTCGCATGATTTGACCAAGACTTTTCCTTCTTCGCTTATTGGATTGTATTGCAGTGCTTCACTTTCTACGTTGAAACATCTGTGGTTGCACGATGGCACCCACCATTTTCAATGCGACGTAGTGCTGACAAGAAGGTGGTGCACTCACCGACACTTTCTACAAAGAAAGTGAAGCACCACGGGACAATACAATAAGCGAAAAATAAAGACTGCTGGTCAGATGATGCAGAGATGCAATCAACAAAGGAAATCGGCAACACAGTGAGAACTGCATCATGTCAGAGTCTTAGCCATTCTCCGTATTACTCATTATTTTACCTTTCTTGACTTTTTTGCAATGAAAATAACAACATTTTACAGCTTCATATTTTTGTTACTGTAAATAACTACATTTTATTTAAATAGAAATGCCTTGAATTTAGTAACCTGAGTTCTCATATAACCGCTTCCATGTGCTCTTTCTTATGCCACTTCCTCTCTCTATGTTTTATTTAAATAAACACACACAAACATATTAGTTTTTGAACTGAAAATTAGATTTAGGAATAAATGGATAATTTTGCTTGTGAGGGGAAAAACAGTAATATTCTGCATTATGGTTTTTGTAACCACCATTTTACAAGAAAGATTGCTTCTTTTGTGTCTGTGGATATAAGGATAATTTTCTGTTTTTTAATAAACATTTATACCCATGTATGCATTTAGTATCGAAATTGAGATTAAGAAATCCTAGACAATAGCTGCTCATAATTGCACCAAGTGCTTGTCGACTTAACATAGGAACTATTCCCAAACTATTTGTTGAAACTAATATACAGAATGGCTTCATGTTTCTACATCTATTGTGTGATTAGTTGTCAATTAGTGTTATGATAATATGTCTTTAGTTACAAATTTATTTCTTAAAGACTTCAATTAAACATCATAAATACAAATCCACTGGGTAGTTCTACCTACAGCGGTAGCCCTTATTGCAGAAAGGAAACAGAATGTTCAGGACTAGAAGTCCATGAACAACCCTTAACTACTACAGAAATTAAGGAAATACCTCTATCACTGATTGCAGAGCATTTATTGGTTTCACTGTGTATCTTCTAAAGCCAGCCTCCCCAATAACAAACTCCCATTCCTTTAAGCTTCTTTCCTTGCCTTCTCTTGTACCACCCATCATTGACAAGTCTAGCGTCAATCTTGAATCAGTTAGCTTGCCAGTTTTTGCTTCCTCAATCACGACCTCAACGATGATGACTTTCCCTTTGGCCCGAGGAATAGCTTCTTTGCATTTCTTAAGAATTTTGACACAGTCTATCTCTCCCCAGCCATGCAGAATCCACTGCAATTCACATGGTTTAGTTAAGCGAAAAAATGCACATCAATTTGTGTCCACTCTGAGCTTGGCAGGGAAAAGTGAACTTTTGCATCATAATGGGGGTTCCTTGGTGCCTATGCGCAATTGCAAGTTGCGCACAATTGTAAGGAAGCCACGGCAGGAATCCCATTTCAAACGTCTATACTCTCCTATTTGGCCACAAATGGTATATATTGGGATTCCACTACTCTTAAAAATAGTTCTATTTCTTGCAATTGCATGTAAATACCTCAACAAAAACCTAGACTTTGGCACATTGGGACACATAAAACAGTCTTTTGACCTACGAGTACCGTTAATATTGATATAAGTGAATAGCATGAGGTCAACCAATCTAAAAAACTAGTTTGAATATAGACATACTGGACTAAATTTGATGTAAAAATATGTTACTCTCAAAAACATATCATAATTTTATTTTTATTTTCTTTTTTTATCTTTTCAGAATCACCTAGTGATTTGTTGCTTTCAGTAGAAGTGTTCGCGTTCAGCCAGTTCCTTCTTTTTCTCTTTGTCTGAAATCTTCTTCGTTCTCACCTATAGGTTTTAACTTTTGCAGCTGGGATCCAACTAGAAAAGAAAAATGTTGAGAATTTTATTAGTTTGTTTTCTTTGTTGAGAGAACCGCGAACCTCTAATTACAAAAGATTATTAATAATACAGTATAAAAAAATAAAAATAAGGAGATTATCTGCTGCAGGTGTTATCTTGTGATTTAACTTTTTTTTTAAAAAAAAAAGGTGGACCATATGGGATGGTTTGAATTGAAAGAGTCATTGGTCATTTAAGTTTGAAAGCAATTTTCTTTTTCCTTTTTTTAACCAATTTTACTCTGTAAAGATAGTCTAATTTATGCTCTTTATTGACACAATACATCTGGTTGTAAAAGAGTACTGATAATATGACAAAGAATAGACTCATTATAGGATTTAATAAATGTTGTCATATATTTCGCCAAAAAAAGAAAAAGGTTAGACTTGGACCAATTTTTACTTACTATATTTGGTTCACTTCAAATATTTTTCTTTAAATTCTTTGTATTTAGTGAGAGATTTGATATGACGTTGTAAGTATGCAATATCTAACATAAAACAGCTTCATCATATTTCAAAAAGTATAAAATATCAAGATTGGAGGCGAGCTTTAAGGTCATGGAAGAATGGAAAGATTGGAACCAAATCTTGCGGCTAGTTTTCTTGAAGCTAGAGCGCGATTACGCTTACCATTAGGAAAGCAGCATCTGCCTTTGGAACACTTTGGAACATATCACCCCCAACACGTTCAATTCCAGGGAACTCCACCGCATCAGAGACAACATGAGGAAGATCAAAGTTAATGCCGCGAAGCCATGGGAATGCCTTCACCAACATCTGCACAAGTCGTTCCATTTCCCCCACCTACGTCCACCAAACTGCCAAGGCCATCAAATACCTCCGGACAACCTTGAATGATCGCAGGCACCGTCAATCTGGCAGCACACGCCATTGCTTCGTTAAAGAGAAGGCTGTGAGAAGGATTTACTGCGAAGTGGCTCCATACATCTTCACCATAAGCCATCTCAAATGGGGAAGTCCCATTCGCTAGAACACGAGCACTTAGATTCTGAAATAGTGCAACCGACAGTGAGCTGAAAGTGTTCAGAAGAAAAGCACCCATGCTATGTTCTCCATGTCTCATCAGACGGCGAGATAGACTCGTCTGTGAATAACCTAGGGAGTCATTGCTGGTGACCTCCGTTTTGAATATTCCCCGGTGCATGAGGAACCTCATGACGCGGTAGAGTGCAGACGGATCGCATGCTAGAGCTGAGGACAACTCGGATAGTGTCATGGGGCTTCCATGACTTTCAATGGCATCAGCTATACCGAGCTCGACGGCACACTTGACCACAGAAATTTCTGGGAACCCTAACGCGTATCTCCATATATCCGCTACCGCCTGCTCTTCTTCCTCGTGCCATTTCACCTCTTTTTGTGTTTCTTCCATCTCTCTCCCACTCTCTTTCCTTCTCCCTCCCTCAGTTTGAGCGATCCATGATAACTCTGGTAGTGTATTCCAGGTTGAGCACTTTACAGATATATATAGAGGAAGAGTTGTCCCAGTAGGAACCGAAGCTATCACAATAATTCTATCAAGATTGTACATTTTTTATATTATTCTTGTCGGCATAGTCCATCAGCAAAACTTATTTCTCTGACGGTGCTTGTTGCCTTGGACTTTGTTGTAGATGATCCCATCATTGTTTCCCGTCATTTCCCGTTATTTCCCGTTATTTCCCTTGGACCTTGTTGTAGATGATCCCATCACTGTTTCCCGTCATTTCCCGTCACTGTTTCCCCATGGACTTTGTTGTAGATGATCCCGTCATTGTTTCCCGTCATTTCCCTTGGACTTTGTTGTAGATGATCTGGTCACTGTTTCCCCTCATTTCCCGTCATTTCCCGGCCCGGCAAATTCTAAACTCTTGTAATTCTGGTGTATCAATTGCCTGTTCCAAGCATCCATCGTCTTTAAATAGAGTATTTCAAAAGTATGTCAGTAGTTGTCTGTCTGAACTACGAAAACGGCGATCACGCAGAGATACATTATGAAAATGATAACGAAGATACTTTTTCCTTTTCTTTTGTTCTTTTTGTGGTAATGAAAGAGTCTTTGAAGTTTCCTTTTCAGGTGACATGTGTTATTAAAATATCAAGACTGAGCTCAACAACCACACCTTGTAAAAAAGATATATTAGGCAGAATCTAAAACAAAACTCGTGCAAATAGTACCTGTGATGGGTGAACAATATCCAAGCAATGCAAACAAAAGAAAAAACAAATGACAGCATTGAGATTAGCATGTAAGCATAACCCCTCTACACAATTAGACTACGTATCGAAAAATACAAAATAAACTTCCTATATCCTAATATCATCAATCAAACTCAAGGAGCTCTGTAATGTTCCATCCGAAGATGGCCTTCATGGCATTTCTCTGGACTTTCACTAGGGATTATTACCTTGACTCATTATGCAGTATGAGAATTCAGTTTCTCAATGAGATTTAGTCAATTCAAGAGATAGAACAACATAAAAAGGTGTTATCAATTATTCTAAGCTCATGATTTTGACTCTAATAACTAATAGGTTGATTAGTCCCCCTAGGTTTGTAGAAAATAATGCAAGGATAACTTTTTTTCTAACTGAAAAAGTCAACTGTTTGAAAGTAGATAAATAAGGAGTTTACATTTATATTATTGTATTCACTCGTAATGCATTACAAAGATTCAGGTTTTCAATGAGATTTAGTCAATTCAAGAGAGAGAATAACGTGAAAGTGTATTATCAATTATTTTAAGCATATGATTTTGACTTCAATAACTAATAGGTTGATTTGCTCCCCAAGGTCTATGGAGAAAGATGACGAAGATAATTTTTTTTATGAAAATTTGACTATTTAAAAGGAGATAAATAAGGAGGTTACATTTGTCGTTGCCTTGACTGGTAAAGCATTATAGGGATATAGGTAAGTAATGAAAATTTAGTCAATTTTAGAGTTAGAATAACGTGAAGGGTATTATCAATTATTTTAAACTTATGATTTTGACTTCAATAACTAATAGGTTGATTTGTGCCCTATTGTTCAGTAAAGTACTGTTGGCACTCTTCCATTTACAAGTGACACATTTTGATATTTATACACAAATAAAAGAATCTTTACACAAATAGTCTTAGGCTAGTAGTATACATTATCACAAAGTAGCTTAGTAAATAGTTTGTTTAGCAAAAAAGAAATGAGAATTGGAGCTATTGAATCTTAAACTTGGAAGAAAGTCTTTTTGTATTATATACTTTGAAATCTCATTAACCTCCTAGACTCTTCTTCATGACATAAGTGGATTCAAAGTATAAAATGTAAAAAAAATTCAATAATGAAGCTTAATATAAAAGGTAAATGGCATAAAATTGGAGAGACCTCCACAAACTAATGTTCACTCTTATCTCAATTCTTTATAGGTCTACCTATTGCTATAAAAAAATTACAAAAACCTACAATTAGTTAATGAAAAGGTGGATTTGTATGATCTAATTTAGATTGGTGGCATCAACAAATATAATTTCATTAAATGATAAAAATTTATACAATGACTTTCTTTTGTTAACATATATTATATTTTCTATCAACTTTAGATAGAGAATAAGAGTCATCACTTTTTTTTAATGTACATAGATAAGAATGATTTTGGAGACTCTCTTTGCTTAGAATGAAATATGACATCATATTATAGAATGGAATAAAGAATTACAATGGATGATTAAAACAACTAAGATTTAGTTGCAAAACTTCTTAAGATATCTTTTTTAGCTTGCATTTACTATATATGGGCAAATTAAATAGAAATAGAAAATGATTTCCAAACAAAACTATTGACATCCGAATTTGTTAGCCAATGAAAAATTGCACAAGATAGAGCCTTTTATTTCAAAATATAAAGATCTTATAGAAAATTATTATTTTGAGTGAGATTTGTAGATTTTCGACCTCCATCTTTTTTAGTTTTCATAATTCTTGTAATATTGGAGTAATGCCCCTATGTTTATGTGCACTAATTTTTATTCATATAAACTTACATTTAAACCAAAAAGGAAAATAAAAAAGAAACATTACGCAAGCCAACTATTCCATTTCCTTTATTCTTCTTCCTCTATTATGATTTCCTCTATCATTGTTGTCTCCACCTCATAATTTTTCCTTTTGAATACTTTTTTCTTCTTTATTTATGAAAACGTAGTTAGCTTCTTCTTTTGCTTTTTCCTTGGTGGTGGTGGTGGGATTTTGAAATAAGATGAATAGGAGAGTAGATATCCTTCCTTTCTTCATTGGTTGAAGAGGGGAGCGAAGAGGAAAGGAAATGAACATGGAGGAAAATGAGAATACAAAGAAATTAGTGAAAAGAGTTTGATTGGATCTTGTTAAGGGTAAAAGAGAAATTGCATAAAAACTAATACCGTCTTGGTAATGGATTACTAGTCATGTAGCATGGTGAGCTATTATTGGCCGTAGTGGGTGGCATTTGAATTTACGGGCAACCAAATGTTGTGGCCAGTTTTCTTGCAGCCAAAGTGGGATGATGTTTTACCATTAGAAAGGTGGCATCTACCTTTGGAACACTTTGGAACATATCACCCTAACATGCTCAATTGCTAAAAACTCAACCTCATTAAAGACAACATGAGGAAGATCAAAGGTGATGCCGCAAAGCCATTGGAATGCCTTCACTAACATCCGCAAAGTCGTTCCATTGCCCCCGCCTATGTCCACCAAATTATTAAGGCCATCAAATACCTCTAAACAACCTTGAACTATCACAGGCACTGTCAACTTAGCACCACACACCATGCATCCTCAGTAGCAACTATCTCAAATGGTGAAATCTCATTGGCTAGAACATGGGCACTCAGATGCTGAAATGGCGTTGCAACCACTAGGCTAGAATTGATAAAAAAATAAAAAATAAAAAATAAAAAGCAACCATGCCATCTTCTCCATGTCCCATCAAATGGCAGGATAGACTCGTCTACCATAACCTGGGAAGCCATGGCTTCTGAGCTCCTCTTTGAATATTCCACCATGCATGAGGAACCTCATGACACGGTAAAGTGGAGACAAATCACACACTAGAGCTGATGACAACTTGGATAATGTCATGGGGCTTCCTTGACTTTTGATGGCATCAGTTATCCTAAGCTCGATAGCACACTTGACCATAGAATTTATGTGAACCCCAATTCTTATTTCTAGATATCCACTTCATCCTACTCTTCCTCGTTATGTCATTTAGTCTCTCCTTGGATTTCTTTCATCTCCTTCCTTCTCTCCGTGCCTAAGTGGAAACGACCCAGAATCCACACATTAGGTGCCAGATCTGCTTCCAGTTGCCCCTTGGTGGCCTCCTGGTCATTGATTTTCCAGTATCGTCTCCTTGCTGGAAATCATCAAATGACCCATAGAGACACGAAGTAGTTCCTCCTCCTCTTCAGTTACATCCTTCAATCTAAAACTTCCCCCATGAGGCCATCAGGCCCGTTAGTCTCCACCTGAACCTTCGCCAGTGCCAACAACTCTAACTTATTTTACCCATACTCCTTTCATCAATCAATTCAAGTGAATGCCCTGACTATCTTTCAAAACCTCAATCCTAAGATAGTACTTAAGATTTCCTAAGTCTTCAATATAAAAGATGGAATGAAGATGCTCCTTAAGCTCCTAAATGCCATCAACATTGCTGCTAGTAATAAGAATGTTATCAACATAAATCATGAGAAAGACTATGAGTTTATCTTATCACTTGACAAAAAATGACAAGTCTTGCATGGAATATTAATATCCAACTACTAATAATGCTTTAGTAAACTTAGCATACCATTGTTTGGCTGTTTGTTTCAATCCATATATAGATTTCTTCAATTTACAGACCCTTCCACTATGTTCGTGTGGATTACCTGGCGAGAGTTGCATGTAGACTTCTTTATGAAGATCACCTAGCAAAAATGCATTGGTAACATCCATCTAATGAATTCCCATTGATTTTGTGTGGCAAGTGACAAAGCACATTTGATGGTGTTATGTTTTACAACCGGAGCAAATATCTCATGATAATCCACACCTTCCTTTTAGCTATATCCGTTAGCCACTAAATGGGCTTTGTATCATTCTACTATGCCATCAACTTGATACTTAATCTTATAAACCCATTTGCATCTAATGGGCTTCCTCTTGGGTGGTAACTCCACAATATTCCAAGTGTCATTTTGCTTCCAATGCTCAAATTTCCTATTTCATAGCATCTTCCCATTTAAGGTTGTCAACAACCTCATAGTGATAAAATGGCTCAATATCAGCCGAAATAAAGGCAATGAAGTGTTAGCTAGCAATGGGAAAATTATCATAAGAGATGTAGGTAGACAACGGGTAAGTGGAGGATTCACCCTCGATGGGATGAATAATAGGGAATATATAGTCATTTGACCAGAGTGGTGGTTGGGTTTCCCTATGGATCAACGAAGAGCAATGAAGCTAGGGCTTAAGGAGGTTGATCTAGTGTAGGTGAAATGTCATCATCTGAGAAGACATCATAGGAATTAGTTGATGGTGGCAATGGTATAGAAGTGTGAGTAATAGAGGAAGGTATGGTCTTGGTAGGAATGGATGGTGAGTCATTAATGGGATGTGAAGGTTCAATGTATGGCACTAAATGTAGTGGTTTAAAGGCCACAAGATTGGGCTCAACCAAAGGTCTCTGCATGATAGATTGTGATTTAGGCCCTATTTGTGAAAAAGGAAAAATATCATCATAAAACTTTACATCTTTACTCATAAAAAATCTTTGGCTTTCAGCATTGTAAAGTTAATAACCTTTTTGACCTTGAGCATAGCCCATGAATATACTAAGGATCGCTCATGGGCCAAATTTATCCTTTTGCCTTACAATAGTGGCGTGACACATGTAACCAAACATTCTAAGATGAGAGAGTAATGGTGGTTTTCCAAAAGGTTTTTCAAAAGGTGTGACACCTTGCAAGATAGAATATGGCATCCTATTGATAAGATAGGTTGCCATAAGGATGCATTCTCCCTAGAATTTATTAAGCATGAAGCTCTAAAATTTCAATGCTCGTGCAACATCTAAAAGATTATGATGTTTCCTTTCAACAACACCATTTTGTTGAAGAGTATGAACACATGAACGTTCATGAAAAATGCCTCAAGATGAGAAAAGATGTTTTGTATGTTAATTAAAAAAATCCAAGATATTATCAATCCTAATATTTTTAACTTCTAAATTGAATTAATTTTCCACCATATTGAGAAATTCTTCCAATCAAGATGAAGTTTTACACCTAAATTTTATGCAAAACATCCATGCTTCTCAGGAGAAGTTATCAACTAAAGTGAGAAAATATTGTGATCTATCATGATTTAAGAGACAATATGGTCCCTAGACATCAATATGAATTAGGTCAAAAATTCATTACGTTGTATGTTCACACACACAAAAAAAGGTTAAGGATTTGTTTTAGAAGTGGACAAATCATGCAAGGTTTAGATAAAAGATTTTTGCAAGATTTAAAATTTCATTGAGAAATTGAAATTTTGCATTGGACATGTGTCCAACAAGTAATGCCAAAGTTTAAAATTCAAAAAATCACACAATGACAATGTGTTTACAAAAGATGGACTAGACATAAAAGGTAAAGCAACAGGTTTCTTATCAAGACAAGCTACAAAAAAATAAAGCACATTTCACATTCTACCAAGTCCTTTAACTCTACTCATTAAAAGGTCCTGAAATAAACAGAAATCAACATAAAGGATAATTTGACAATTATTTTCATGGCTAAGTTTGGAGGTGGATGTTCAATGAATTCTACATACAAGAGTACATGTCAAACAAGTAATATAATGATAAGTAAAGATATTATCTTACAAAAATTGGTGATTACTAAACAAACTAATTACTAATAGTAAATAATTTCTAAAGTTTATTTGACAAATCAAATAGTAAAACATGGATTAAATAACTAAATTCAAGAAAAGCTTAATAAATGAAACATATTAGAGTGTCTGATTTCACCTAATTACTATGTATGAATGTCAATCATTTATGCTTGTAAGATTAATTCTACTTATGTGATAGCAAAATTTTCTAATTTATTTACTATCCTATGTCTAGGTATAGTAAACCTACTTAGCCTATTAACTTATTATAGTTCTACATGTGAATTGAAATCAACTAAATGCATTAAAATTTGTAAATATTCTAGTTTACACCTAAAGCCACAAACTACATGGTATATGTCTATCCATATTAATCTATGGTTGCACATTACAAGAAGCAACTATATGTCATTTTTTGTCAATCTCTAATATGCAAATTAGCTTATCTAAGTGATAGCTAATCACTCAAATGTATTAAGCTCAATAACATGTAACTTCATATTTATAGAATATCTCACAAAACATAATAATCATACATTCATACCATTATAATTAAGTTACATCATACTCCTAACACAATAAACTAAAACATAATATTTACATAAACAGAAATAGTGCAAGAAATTGAACAAAGTATTCTGAAAATTAAAAACATCAAAGCTATCACCAAAATGTCTAATTCAAGGAAAGTTTGGACAAATCTATATATCAGAAAGAGGAGAAGAATTTGTCTGGAAAAAAAGGAAGAAAACACATTATACACACCACCACATGCCACCACCACGTGTTGTCACACACCACCATATGTTGCTGCCATTCTTCACGGAAAACATTGGAAATAGTATATCAAGGTCCCTAAAGTGTTGATCTGCAAAGAAATTGCCCAAATTTTCCACAAAAATGCATAGATATGATAGAGAAAGCTCAAACGGCATTTGCCTACTTTGCTATTCTGTGATAATGATACAACCTTGAAACTTGCAGTGAATCCTATTGTTCATAAGAGGACAAAACATAATTGTTGGAATATATTTTAATGATATTAGAATATATAAATATTTTGATAATGAAGAAAAATAGATATTATAATATGATAATATTATAACATTTTGTTGAATTATATTGATAATTAAATAGAATTATAATATGAAAATATTATAATTAATATTTGATTATTTATGGGTTTCATAAGAAAATTAATGCTGAAATTGTATACAGGAAATTGGGTTAGTATAAGCCCAATCCAAAGTTTGACCCAATCCAGAAAGGTGTGACTCAGTCCAAAGAATGTGACCCAGGCCCAAAATGCGACTCAGTGCGCAACCCAGTCCAAAATACGCAACCCGTGACCAACTTAAGCCTAGCGACCCAGAATTCAACTGGAATGACGCTGTAACTTTGCCAGTAGATTTGGCTGCCCATTTCACCTCTGATTAAGGCACAAGATAACTCATTGGAAAGATAATGAAGAGGAGATGATTTTTTTGAAGAGAAATCAAAGACCCACTGCTTAAAGAGGATTAGTTTGAAGAAATGGTGAAGCTCATCGAGTTTTTGCCCTAACTGATCGAAAGTGAAATTGGAAGCAGATTAAATAGTTTCTAAAGACGATTTCAAAGGGTTGTTGTAAGGAAAAGGATACTCTATCAATCTATGAAGGACCTATAAAGAATTGATTCAAAATTGGAGAGAATTGAAGAAGATTTGAGTGAGACCCGAAACTTGCTCCACAAAACCCGAATTACAGAGTTTTAAGTTGAGACCAAAACTACACCATTTTGGATGGGGTTTTAAAATAAACGAAGGCAGAACCTATTCCATGACATTCTGTCTCTCTTAAGCTTGAAAATGGACAAAGAAGAGGGAAATAAGGAGCTCTAACGGGAAGAAGATTTGATGGTACTCAGAAGTGTCAAAACGACTCTTTGAAGTGAGAGGTTAGTTACTTTAAAGGTATTTAAGCAAGTTTGTCTTCACCATTGCTAGTGGTCCGAAAATCATAAGCAAAGAAAGCAAGTTGTGAAGCATCTCATACTACTCATCCTAGCTTATCCAAACCTACAATTTTGATCTTCATTGGGTGACTAATTTCTAAGCTCATTACTTGCTTACTAGAAAATCAATTTGTGCTTCATTATACTCTATTATTGAAGTTGATTTTCTGCAAGTAGACTTTACTAAGGTTTGAATGAATTTAGGGCTTTTGTCCATTTACTCTGTATTGAGCCTCTAGCAATTGTTTGAAGCTTCTAAACTTGTATTGCATATCTTATAGAAGCTTAGTTTGAAATTTGTAATAAGCTTAATAAACTTTGACTTGTTGATGTGTGTTGAGACACACATTGTAATTGTGATCCTTGGTGTAAGGATTGTTTAACTCCTTAAGGAGGTTTTGGAAAATGTAGGAGAAAGTTTCTCCTAGCTTTATAGTAAAGTGGACTTTAACCGATTGTGTTGAAGGAGAAGAGGGTGGAAGTAGGTGAAAAAAGGCCAAACCACCGTGTAAACTTGTGTCTTGTCTCTCTTATGTTTAATTATCTTTGAATGCTTTATTTGATTGCAAAAAGTGATTGAACATAAATTAAAAGTAAATTTTTAAAGAGAAACCAAATTCAACCCCCTTTCTTAGGTTGTTATAGGATCCAACAATATTGAAGTAGATTGTTATTTCATAAGAGACAAGATTCAATAGGGAATTATCAAGACAAGAGAAATAAAGACCACAAAACAACTAGCAGACATATTTACCAAGGCTTTTTATCAATGACAACACACATATCTATTAAACAAGCTTGGTTTTTTTTATGTTTACAAACCACCAACTTGAGGGGGAGTGTTAGATATACATGTGTATAATTGTATTATATTCCTCGATTAGGCATATTATAATTTCCGTATAGAGTAGATTAATTAAGAAGTTATTTTCCATGTATAGCAAGTTATATTCTCTCTTTAATTCTTTGTATGATTTGACTAGGTTTGCTTATCATTATAAAAGAAGATACTATGTATCATTCTTTTTCAAGCAAGTAATACATAATAGGTCTTTTCAATTTAATGTCTTTCTTTCTCTTTATTTTGTGACAAAATACTATAATAAAAGACTCAATTGGAGTTCTCATCTTATTATCGTGCCATTATATATGAGCAAGCTATCACATACAACCTTGAAACAAATTGTTATACATCACAAATCATCTAAGTCATAACAATTTTGGTAAACTTATCTAAAGATTATATCATCATCCAATCTAGTTTCCAAATATTACTTACAATATAATAGGGTAAAGATGTTGTAATAGTCTAATTTCTAAAGTCCAACACATAAAGGAGTCTATCATTGTACTATGTGTAGTATATAAAATTTGGTTGAACTCTATTATTTGCTATTAAACAAATCATGCCACTGATGTTAGATAAAAGTATAGCTCAATCTCCAAGACTTTAGCTTCACCCACTACTTTTTAAAAGAATCCATTACAAAGACTATGAATTCGAAGGGCCGATCAAGACCCTCTGCTTTAATCACCTTGAGCACTAAAATGATTTTACCACAACCCTCAATAAGATGTGGCCAGAATCTTGAAATATCTAGTGGCTCTTGCATAAATAGTTGTTCTATTATCACATATGTAAATTGAGCTTCTAAAAGGAACTATGCATAACATATACACTCCTACACTAGAATTTTCTTGATATAGCAAGTAATAAATAGTTCCACCAACCACTATTGCCACCATTATTTTTGAGTTATAAGCATCTTCAATCAATTGTTCAATAAATTCAAGAATTTTTGGATTATTTGGGTTAAAAATTTGGCTTTCGACAATTCCAAATTGCCAAAGTCCCAAATCTCTTCATCAGGCAAAATTTGATGAAATTTTGATCTAATTGAGTTGTTTTTCCCTTTTATTGGCCTTTTTGCATGTAGATCTATAGATCTACATGCGATTTATGCACTTAAATCACATTTAAAGTCAATTTTATGTTTTGTCTGAAAACCTAACATTTAGGGTTCAAATTTGGTCATTTTATGCCTTAATCTGGTAATGAAAGAAGTTTTTTGCTCATTTCCAACCGATCTGTGCCAAAATCGACAGCTTTTTCGTGCAAATTTTACACAAATAGTGAATCACGAACAGATTTGTTCGAGCCTAACTGAGCTAGACTCGTGTTAGGATGGTTTGACTCATTTGGGTCGAGCTGGCCTAGCCCATTTAGATCGGCTTAGTTTGGCCCAGCTAGATTGGCCCGATCTAGCCCATCCAGGTTTGGCCCATTCGGGTCAACCCAGTCCGGCCCATTTGGGTCAACTTGGTCTGGCCCATTTAGCTCCATGGGTTTAGCCCATTCGGGTTAACCCAACTCAACCCAATCAACCCAACTTGGTCAACAGTCAATGGTCAATGGTCAAAAGTTAACCATTTTGACCAAAAAGTTTGACTAGAGCGTGAAAATGAGTAAATGGTCTAAATTGAACATGGTTTAGACTAGTGTGTGTATTTTTTAATAATGAACATTTTGATATGTTATTTGATATGTTTTGTATATCTTCTTAGTCTCTTTTGATATTTTAAAGGTTGGAGCATGTGAGTTGACATCTTGTTTTCCTTCTATCATGCTTTAGTTTGTTCATATACATACTTTGTATGCTATTATGGTATATGTAGATATAGCATGCATTTAGTTAATAGAGTTAAAGTATTTATTCATATTCTAATGGGTACATAAAGTATATCTCATAGTATGAGAATGATCCAATTAGGTTGTGATTGCCAAAGCGGCACAACTTAATTGTGTTCAAAAGATGTTTTCTCATGCAGATGGAGACATTTTTAGTTTTGGTATATAATTATATATTAGAACATAGAAAGTTTCATAGTTGAAATGCATGTGTTTAAACTAATTGGATTAATTTACACACCCAATGGTGATAGATTATGAAAATTAGAATATTCTCATGGCTTTTACTATACTAAGATTTTACATTGATTTGTTATGTATTCTGCCCAAAAGTGTTTACATGATAGAGTTTGTGAATCTCCAAGTTTGTGATCATGTGATTGGATTCATGTTGTACTTATACATTACTAATCTTGTATTGGCGCACTTTCAGTCACTTTTCCCATTAACAATCAAATAATAAATATTGAGACATTTACAGGTGTGAACTTTAAAAGATGGAAAGAAGATGTTATGTTCGCAATGAAAATGGCATATGTTCATTCTACCTTCATTACAGAAATGCCAGCTGTTTTCACTGAAAAAAGTACTAAAGAGCAAAAGAAAGCATTTGAGACATGGATAAGGAGTAATCATATTTGTTGCACTTCTTAATGTGTGTGTTGTCCACCATGCTCTAAATTCGCTTCCTCCTGAATTTGGAATAATTAAGACCGCTTATAATAATCAGGAAAAGAGCTGGTCTTTTAATGATTTAATTGCTAAAGTAGCAGATGAATAAGAGAAATTGAAGTGAGACAAATCGCATATGGTTATGTATTCGCCCAATTTGAATATGGGAAAAGGAAGAAGAGTAGTTACACAAAGTCATCCAGGTACCCCTTCAACCTCTAAAAATATGAATTCATCTAGTCATAAAGGTGGAGTCAAGAAAACACTCTTTAAGAAAGAAAGTGACCGTTATTTCTTTTGTAAGAAGAAGGGTCACATGAAGGAGTGTAACAAATACAAAACTTGGCTTCTAAAGCGCAAGCTGGCAGGTAATAGTTCTTTGGTTTTTGTTTGTGAATCTAATTTATCTGTAGCCCCATCAAGTTCTTGATGGCTCGATACTAGTGCAACTAATCATATTGCTTTTACCATTAAGGGGTTCATAAACAAGGAAAGACCAAGTAAAGATGAACTATGGCTTACGATTGGGAATAATGCTAAAGTCCCCGTAGACTTTGTGAGAGATATTATTTTGACATTAGATTCTAATTTTCAAATGTAATTAAAGAATACTTTTTATGTACCATCTTTTAGACGAAATTTAATTTTAGTTTATGTTTTAGGCATGGATGGTTATATGTTTGAAATAAAGAATTCAATGATTACTTTGTTTTATAATTCAAATCTTATGTTTTATCATATGGTTTATATCAATTAAGATTATCTCCCTATAATGTCTACAATATTGAAAAGATTGTTCCCAAAAAGTTTCTACCTAAAAAGCAATCATACATGTTGTGACAAAAGACTTGGTCACATTTTTAAAGAGAGGGTGGAAAGATTGATAAAGTCTAATATTCTTCCTCCTCTTACAAATGATCTAGAGACGTGTGTTGATTGTTGTAGAGGTAAAATGGTCAAGATAAAGAAAAAGATTGCAAATCGCCATTTTAATCTCTTAGAAATCATCCATATTGATATCAGTGGACTCTATACATCAATCTTATATAGAAATGTATATTTTATTACATTTATAGATAATTTTCCCGTTATGGTTACTTGTACTTGATTAAGAAAAAGTCTGAGTCTCTTGATAAGTTCAAGATTTTCAAGACTAAGGTCGAAAAACAATTAGGAAAATAATCAAGGTTGTTAGATCAGATAGAAAGGGATAATATTATGGCAAACATAGTGATGCTGGACAGCTTAAAGGCCTGTTTGCTAAATATTTAGAAGACTCTAGAATAGTTACTCAATTTACAATGGTAAGGAGTCCTAAACAAAATGGTATAATTAAAAGACATAACAAGACTCTTATGGATATGGTGAGAAGTATGGTCAATAAAATCAATTTACCTGGTTTCTTATGGGGAGAAGCTTTGAAAATAAATTTTTATATACTCAATCGAGTACCTATGAAAGCTGTTTCGCTTACACTATTTGAATTGTGGACTAATTGTATACCTAGTTTAAATCATTTAAAAGTTTGGGGATGTCCAACAGAAGTAAGGTTATATAATCCAACTCTAGGTAAGTTGGATTCAAGGACTACAAAATGTTATTTTATTTCTTATAACTTGTCTGGAGGAACTAGAATTGTAGAGTCTTAAATTGCGAAATTTCTAAAGCTTGATATAGCGGAAAATGTTGGTAGTACTCCTTCACCAATTCAGGATGCAGATGAAGTAGGTACATCTATATCATTTTCTTTACCCATTCAAGAAATAGAATTGCCAATAGTACCAACTGTAAGGACGTTTGAACCTTCATCATCAGTTACAAATCCAGTTGTAGAACACCAAGTGTAGAATCAAGATCCTAAACCTATACTTCAAAGGTCAACTAAAGAAAGAAGATATGCAATTCAACCAGATTATTTAGTTTATTTGAGTGAACATGATTATGATATAGGAGTTATGAAGGATCCAATAATGTATATAGAAGTAATTTCAAGTTCTTAAGCAAAGTTACGGTTAGATGCAATACAAGATGAAATGTAATCGATGAAGCATAATGATGTCTAGGAACTTGTTGAGTTACCTGAAGGTTGTAAACATGTTAATTGTAAATGGGTATATAAGACCAAAAGAAGTTCTATTGGGCAAGTTGAAAGGTTTAAAGCTAGATTAGTAGTAAAAGGTTTCACACAGAAAGAATGAATAGATTATAATGAAACTATTTCTCTAGTCTCTTCTAAAGATTCCTTTAGAATTATAATGGCTCTAGTAGCTCATTTTGATATGAAATTGCACCAAATGGATGTTAAAACTGCTTTTCTGAATGAGACTCTAGATGAAACAGTGTATATGAAATAGCTTGAAGGTTTTGAAATGAAAGGAAGAGAAAAACTTGTTTGTAGACTTAAGAAGTCTATTTATGGATTAAAGCAAGCTTCTAGATAATAGCACATAAAATTTAATAGTTTTATCACTTCATGTGATTTTGTGGAGAATAGAGTAAATCGTTATATCTACACCAAGATCAGTGGGAGCATTCCGATCTTTCTTGTCTTTTATATGGATGACATTTTACTTGCAAGTAATAATCATAAGTTACTTCATGAAACTAAAGAATTATTGTCAACTCAGTTTGATATAAAGGATCTTGGTGAAGCAACTTTTGTTTTAAGGATTGAAATTCAAAGGGACCGTTCTCGGTGTTTATTGGGGCTTTCTCAAAAGGCATACATAGGTCGAATTCTCGAACGGTATAACATGAAAGATTGTAAAGGAGGCAAGGTTCCAATCTATAAAAGTGATAAATTAAATAAAGATCAATACCCTAAGACAAGGGAAAAGAAAGCTTTAATGAAGAATATACCATATGCATATGTGCTTGGTAGTATTATGTATGCTTAGGTTTGTATGTGCCTTGACATAGCTTCTATAATAGGACTTCTTGGTAGATATCAATCAAATCTTGGACAAAAGCATTAGGTAGCTATTAAAAAGGTCTTGCGGTACTTAAAGAGAACAAAAGATTGTATAATGACTTATAGGCATGTAAAAGAGCTAGAGTTGGTTGGGTATATAGATTCAGATTTTGCTGGATGTAAGGATGATTAGAAATCTACATCAAGATATGTGTTTATGATGGCAAGAGGAGTCATTTCATGGAAAATCTCAAAACAGACAATGATGACATCTTCAACCATGCATTCGAAATTTATGACATGCTATGGAGCATCCATTCAAGTTATTTGGTTAAAGAACCTCATAAGAGAATTACAAGACTTTAATTTTGTTAATAAACCAACAAGTTATACTATGATTATAGAACCGCAGTATTGTTTATTAAAAATAACATAAGTCTAGGAGGGTCCAAACATACAGATATAAAGTACTTAACCATAAAGGAAAAGGTTAAGGTAGGTGAAATTTCAGTAGAGTCGATTAGTATAGTTGATATGATAGCTTATCCACTTACTAAAGGTCTAAGCCCTTGTGTTTATGAAAAATATGTCAATAGCATGGGCTTAGCAGCATCATGGGATTTTTTTGTATAGTGGGAGATTTTAATCTTCTTTTTAAAGACTTAAGGTAAATGTAAACCTTAAGCGTTGGTTGAAATTAGTTAGCCATAAGGATATCTTGTAACATATAAAATTTAACTCAAGGTAAGTACAAGATATGTCAAAGGTTTATTGGAACCATAAAGTATATTCTCTGATGACATTCTGTTATCGAAGTAGAGAAAATTAGACTGACAACAGTAATAATATATACAGACATTGTTGAAGTGTTATATAGTTGCCACATCACCATATTAATCCATTTTAATGAGATTAAAAATTTTGTGGTCATGATTCGTGCTATACCACTTAATAAGTATAGTTACTGATGTGATTCAGAGTTTAAGATCTTATATGGTGGGATTCTAGTTAAGAACTTATTCTAGATCAATATAAAGGTGCGCATAATTTTAGTTTAATATAGCTTAAGTGGAAGAATGTTAGCTTAATTTTGTATTAAGCTTACTTAAGTGGGCTATATTAAGTTGATCCATGAGTTCTAAATATAGACTGGCTGATGTAGGCTGTGGCTAACCATATAAGGCCATGATGAGTGGGCCTATTGGGTTGCACATAAGGTAAGGCTAGGTCTTATCCTCTAGCTTATGATATAAATTCATGTTATTCTTAAGGTTGCATAAGGTTACTTTTACAAAGAGACGTAACCTTAGGTTCTCTCATCGAGCCAGTAATTCTTATGATAATAGAGGATATTTGCCTAAACCCGGATTTCAATTCGCATTATTAGGTTTATGACACTGAGAGAATGAATCGCAAAAGCAGTATGTTTCTAACTATCCTTTTTATGTTTATTGCTAAATCAAAATCACACAAAGGTGTTTTAGATCTATCTACACAAATCCTATCAGGTTTCTTTTCCAACAAGATGGATTGAAAAAATAACAGTCATTGAAATTTTGATCAACCAAAATATACCATCCATGAGAACAAACATGTGTCTTTGTCCATCATCTCAAAAATGCTTTTTTTTGTACCAATGTTGGTTTGATACATCAAAAAATATTTACCTCCTTTACTAGATAAATACAGGCCAAGAATATGATCGAGAGGTAAGGATAGAATGAGCATGCAAAGGTTGTATTTGTCCTTCCTTGGATTCCATCATGGACTTGTGATTCACCCATTCCATAATAAGGTTTAAATGAGATTGGTATATAAGAACATTAAATGAAAGCAAATCAACTATTCTATTGCACAAGATTAATGATATGAAAATTGAACTAATATGTTATTGCATTAATTGTTTTACCAAAAAAAAAGACCTAATAAGAAAAAGACCATTGAGCATTCACTAAAAAGCATATAATTATGTGGCTTTAGAAAGCAAAAAACCACAAGAAGTAATTATGAACTTGAAAAAGAGACAAAAACACAATTGTAAAACAATCTCATTTGAAATCTATAAAAGATAAAAAATAAAAATAAAAAAAATGAAAAAGATAATAAATATATTACAAAGAAAACATATGTTGTCCAAAGTATAAATTAATATTCATTTAAAACATAATAGGAAAAAGAAATAAAAAAGACTCCTTTAAAGTGTAGGTCCCAAATCATAAAACCTCCTATTAGAATTGTTGAGTTCATATAGTACATTGTACATGATTTTCATCAAAAAAAGTAATAGAAAAGTACAATTCAAAGGAGAAAAATGAAGAAGATTAAAAGGCAAAAATCACTCACTAGTCAACTTTGTAGGGAAGGAGTTTGGTTTGTAGACCTTGTTTGATAAAAAGGTATCACACTCAAAAAATTATGGATATACTCTTAATAACAAAGTGAATATTGAGTAACAAAAGATAACTTGATTTAAAAGTTAACTTTACACAAGAATTCTTGGCAATAAAAAAGTCACACAAAATTTATGGCTTGTGTTTTTCCATTTTCATCTCCTTTTAGATATGTTAAATCTTTAAACTTTTACCTGTTTTTGTCTTTTTTCTGTTCCCATATCTATTTCGTTCTATTAAATATTTACGATCCTCAATTTTTTTTCCTTTTTATGCTTCCATAACTCTTTTTTTTTCTTTTGTTTTTGCTACTTTTTCTCATGTTCTATAAAATCTAGCAATTTTAATTTTTTTTTAACTTCACTCCCAGCAATTTTTTTTCTATTAAATCTATACTATCATGTATGATATTGGGTATTTGATGGTATTTTTTTATGGTATATGAAAGTGGCCTGCCAACAACCATTACTTATTCTAAACCAAAATAGTAACCAAAAGTCTCAATGTCTAATCCATCAAAATATTCACACCAACTAACAGAGAAACTATAAACCAAAAGTAGCAAAATATCAACTTTTAACTGTCATAAAGGTATGAGTGAAAAAGGTATGAGAAGTTTGGGAATTTTTGTATTGCTTTCTTAGAGTATTACATATAGGGGTTGTCCTTTTATAATACAAGGAAAGGACCAACATAGAAAATATACAAACAAATATGGCAAATATTCTTCTACTATTTGTACAGTTAATTTCTTAAATAAACTATGCCATATGGAAAGAATAATAAGCTAATATTAGGAAAATATTAAGGCATATTGCCAACAGTCCCCTTTAAGCTAGTGGTTTAGGTGGCTTGTAGACATCAAACACACCCAACTTGCTTAATAGATATGCATGTTGTCTTTGGCAGAAAACTTTGGTAAAGATATCAGCAGGTTATTCTGTAGTCCAAATTTCCTTTGTCTTGATGACTCCTTCTTGAATGTTATCTCTTGTGAAATGACAAATAGTTTTGATATGTTTTGTTCTCTCATGAACCATAAGGTTCGTAACAAGTTTAAGAGCGGCATCATTATCGCAGAAAATGAGAGTAGGTCCTCCTATACAAACTCCTAAATCTTGAAGAGGTCCTCTTAGTCAAATAACTTCACAAGTAGTCTCAACCATGGCACGATACTCAGATTCAGTAAATGAGAGTGAGACAGTGGACTGTTTCTTTATTTTCCATGATAATAGGGAATTTCCAAGTTTGATACAAAACCCCGTAGTAGATCTCCTACTTATAGGACATGTGGCATAATTAGTGTCATAGTAAGTTGTCATTTCCATGTTACAATTTCTAGACAAAAGGATTCCTAATCCTGGACATCCCTTTAGGTATTTTATAACTTTCAAGGTTGCATTCATATGAGATTGTTTGGGATTATGCATGAATTGACTAAGGATCTAAATAACATAGCAAATGTCAGGTCTTATTATGGTGAAGTAAATAAGTTTTCCAACTAAACTCTAAAAACTTGAAGGATCCTTGAGAGGTGGGTCTACATATAAAGGTGATACTCCAACATCATACTCAGGTGTTGTAAGGTTCAAATTCTACTCAAATGGAATAATAACAAGTTTGCATCCAAACAACCCAACATCCGAAATAATTTCCAAAACAAAGTTACGTTGGCTAAGACAAATTCATTTTTTTGAATGAGCAATCTCAATGCCTAAATAATATTTTGGTGGTCCTAAATCCTTAATGTGAAATGTAGAATGTAGAAACTTCTTGAAACATTCGATGGTGAAGATGTCATTCCCAGTAATCAGAAGATCATCAACATAGATTAATAAATATAGTGAAGAATTATTTTTTCACCATATGAATAAGCCATAATCATGCTGAGACTATTGAAATCCAGTAGAAGTGAACTTAGCATACCATGGTCGAAAAGCTTCCTTAAGTCCATAAAGGGATTTTCATAGACAACAAACCTGAGACTCCCTCTGTCTGTGTAATCCTAGTGGAAGCTCCATGTAAATTTCCTCATCTAAATTACCATGTAGAAAAGCATTATGGACATCCATCTGATGAAGAGACCAACCACAAAAAGTAGCAATGGTGAGGAACATTGTTTTTGCAGTTCAATATTGGTTTATGTAGAATGTAACCCAAGATATGCATGCTTAAGGAAATAAGCCCGGATGCGAGTATGTATGCTGCACATTACTATGAACTGCCTACTAGGGTTACTGCCGGAATATAGATTAAAGTAATTAGAGCATAAGTTTATTTAGGGAAGAGAGGAAGAGAGACCAAATAATTTGGTTCTTTCGATCTTTGACTTGTTATTTAGTGTTATAACGGGATGTATTTACAGAGAGCACAAGTTGGTATATAAAGTGTGTCGGACTAGGCAATGATTCATTTAGGTAAGGGAAGTATGTATTTAATGCTTTGACTGCCATTAATTTTAAGGCCTCATTTGTCATTATTGTTATAGGAGAAACAAAAAAGGAATAGAAAAAACTAAAATACCATGACATTGTTTTAAGTGGCGCTTTCAGTTTAATGTGATAGGTTTTTTAATTATGAATTATGGTACATTGAAGGACGTAGTTTTTCATTTGACTATCTTTTAGCATGACAACACTTCATCATTTAAGATTTAGAACATCACCTTATGATTCAAGATTTTCTGTGAACTAAGCTTTGAAAGTATAATATGTATATAGTGCTCAAATTTTCTAAAGTTGCTTGCTAAAAGGTTTTCTATTTATCAACTCTAGATGATGGAAATTTGTCATTTGTATCCATATTGTTAGTAATGCACAACATAAAAGAATCTAGGATTGTCATGGAATTGAGTATGAAAATAAGCTATTATTTTATTGATAGCTCATACATCAAGTCCATACTATTTAAATGTGGTGGAGCCCTTCTTTTTTTTTTTTCCCTTCTCTTAACTCTTTGGTGCTAGGCTAGCTTTAGTGCAATGTGCATAAGGTTGCCCTTGGTTGAGCATGCATATCATTGGTTATCTTTGGGCTCCAAACGTTCGACGCAAGCATGACTTTATTGTTGCATCATCATTGCGATCTATTATTGATGGAAAAGCCACTAGAAAAGCAGATGGTGCCTAGAACTTTTAGTGGAACGTGCAAAGCTTTTTTTTCCCTTAATATTTATATGATTTTCATTTCATCATTAAAAAAATACAAATCATTCAACTTCTTATAGCAGTTCGCCCAACAAAAGCCCGGACTAAGGGTTTGGGACTGTTCTAACTACACGGTCATTGCGAGGCCAGCCTCCGAGATTGCTTAAAGGCTCATAACGCCACAGGCTCAAGCAATTGACCTTCCTAAAGTCCTACAAATGTATGGACAAATCTACGTATTCCGTTGCATAATTTGATAATTCCTCCATTACAAGCAAGTTGTGGTTGCACACACCATAGAATATTCCGGCAGCATGGACACATGAAGCTCATGGCATGCATGCAAATAAAATAGGACATAATACATACAATTTCCACAAAGATTTGAGGGGATTGATCCTTCTGACAGATATGCCATTCATAACATTGTTGTTGTTTTTTTTTTCCTTCTGGTTTGTGGTAATTTGTGCAATTTATTTCATATTACGAATTAGTTTTCTTTGTGAAGTTTCATAAGGGAAAAAAAACCATCATGAACGTGCATATGTGATGAAACTCAGCAATAAAGGTAGGTTGAATACTTTTTAGTTAGCAATCAAACCATCCACATCGAGCGTAATTCATTAGTGATTATATAATGATGTTCCTTATTTCGTAATCTTTTAATGCCTTAATTTCTGAATTTGGTCTCTTATTTTGTCTTTTTATTGTAACTTGTATTTTTCCTGTAACTTTTATTTTCTCATTTTGCCTAACAACAAATATGCGAGCTCTAGATGGCTTATAGGGTCCAGTGTACGTGGGACATGGCTGCATGTTCCGACAACATGCACTCAATGGCTTCCATTTGCCAAGGGAGAAAGTAAAATAATAGATACAAGAAATTATGAGAAAAAAAAAAGGTTCAGAGTATTTAATATTCTTCAGATATGCACCTCATCAATATTACCAACTTAAAGTTGTTATTAGAATTTTTTTGGAGGAATTAAATTATAAGCAAGGTTATGTATTGCTTTGAGCACATATGAGAATTTATAACACACATATTTATAAATTGTTTGCATTAATCTCTTTGCATCTTTTAGGAAAGTAAATGCTACAAATAAAGCTTAATTGGAGTGCTCATCTTATTGTTATGTCATTATATAACTAAACAATCACATATAACCGTAAAACAAATGGCTACAAATTACAAATGAACTAAATCAGTACAATTTTTGTAAACTTATCAAAAGATTATATCATCATCCAATATGTTGAAACAATCTTATTTCTAAAGTCAAACACATAAAGGCGTCTATCATTGGGCAACGTGTAGTAGATTGAATTTGGTTAAACTCTAAATTATGTTGTTGAACAAATCATGCCACTTATAGTAGACTGAAAAATAGTTCGATTTCCAAGACTTGTCAACTTCACCCACTACTTTTTAGAAAAATCTAGTGCAAAGACTATGAATTCACAAACCTAATTAATTTTATATCCAAAATGCACTTTGAGTATCAAAAAGATTTCACCATAACCCTCAATAAGATATGGCTGAAATCTTGAAATATGTGGTGCCTCTTGTAAGAATAGTTGCTCTATTACCAAATATGTAAATTGAACTTCTGAATCTGTAAATTAAATTGTACATAACTTAAACCCTCCCACACCAAAATTTAAACAATATGTCAAGCAATATATAGTTTCTCCAATCATAGTTGCTGTAATTATTTTTGAGTTATCAACATATTCAATTATCTGTTCCATAAATTCAATATTACATAGCTTGCAAAACAAGAAGGAGCTCTCCATATATTTGATAAGCAAGATATGACATGTAGGATCACTTGGAGATGAAGATAGAATGCAACTACAGTAATCTAGGTCTTCGATTTCCAATGGCAGTAACTGAATCTTCTCCAATGAGATGAGATTGAAAAGACAACAATCATGGGAATCCATATCAACCAAAACAAACCATCCACCAAAACAACCAATCACATCTTTGTTGCACACCTTAACAATGCTTTCTTTGTAATAACAATGCTTTGATACATCAAAAAAAGTTTGTCCTTCCTCGATAAATACAAGCCAAGGATATGGTCATGGGGCAAGGAGAGAATGAACATGCAAAAGATGTCTCTCATTCCTTTGATTCCATTATAGAGTTGTAATTCACTTGTTCAATAATGAGCTTAGAATCAAATTGGCATATGGAAATATCAAATATAAATAAAATAAAATAAAAATAATCTATCACACAGGATAATGACATGAAAATTAAGGGTCCTCCCTATTGCATTAACTAATTTACAAAAAAAAAAAAACCTAAGAAGAGGAATTGTTATGAACTTTAGAAAGAGACATAAACACAATTGTAAAACAATTTCATATGAAATCTATATATATAATAATAAAAAAACAATAAAGAAATTAAAAGAAAACATATGTTATTCAAAATATGAATTAAAATTCATTTAAAACATGATAGGAAAAAAAAAAAAGACACCTCTAAAGTGCAAGTCCTAAATCATAAAACCTTCGACTTGAATTGTTGACTTCAAAAAATACAGTGCAAGTCCTGCGGTTGGGCCGGCTTGCTAGCAGTGGTGCTGCTGGGCTGATACGGGTTCAGGGTGGTAGGGGTGGTGCTCGTAGTGGAGCCGAGGGTGGGGCTGGAAGTAGCGGTGGTCTTGCTGGGGTGGTGGTGGTGCGGGTTGTGGGGCTTGTGGGTGGGGTGCTGGTAGGGTTAGAGACCGAAGAGCTAGGGGCAATGGCAGTGGCGGTGGTAGCGGTGTTGGCGGTGGCGATGATGGCGTCGACAATGGGGTTGTGGGGAATAGCATTTGTAGCGGCGCTTGGGGTGGGGCTGTATGTGCAGCGACTGGTGCTAGGGCTTTTCGGCATATTGCGAATATAGACGGGAGCCTTGGCGGGCCCTGCGTCTGTAAAGTTGTTTGATGGATAAATTCTGAAGCCCACTAAGAAACCATGGCCGCCAAGAAAGTTGATAAATGGGCCGAGGTCTTGTCTTCGGCGGCCTCTCGGCTCTGAGTGAGTCGATTCCCAGATTGGCCCTTGATATAATCTCAGCCGTTCGCTTTTAGATAACCAGGCGCGGCACCTGCGTTAAACCCTACTAGAGAATCCTCCAACACAACTTCCTGCGTCGGGGCTTTGAAGTGGTCTCAACGAATCAGGTAAATTTTTTTTTCTTCGTTTGATCCTCTTGTAGCTATTGTTGAAAGGTACTTGATCTTGGTTGTTGATCGTCTGAATTCATAGCCTGTTTAGTTACAAAGAGAGATGAAAAAGAAAAATTCAAGGGAGGGTATTTGGATTACGAATTATGAAACAGTGTTCATTTGAGTACATAGGAAATTCAAGAGAGAGAAATTTGTCTTCTTTCGCCGCATTGTCTGAATTTCTTCTGCTTACTCTTAAGGTTGATCATGCGTCTGGATGTATAATTTCTTATCTGCTGTTAAGTAGACCTCTTGATGTGTGTGTGCGTGTGAGAGAGAGTAAGAGAGAGAGAGAGAGAGAGAGAGGGAGGAGTTTTCCCTTTCTTATTGGAAGCCCAGGTATTCATTCTCACAAGGAGAGAAGAGAAAGAAAAGGAGAAGAGGAGAGAGGAGGGGGAGGGGGTGAAAAGCATTTTCTAGTTGCACAAGTCAATGAAAATCTAGAAGAAATTATGAAATTTTATGCTGAATCACATAGAACCAAAGTTCTATTGATAAGATGAATATATTTCTTACTGTGCCGTGGATGGAGATCATGGCTCTTGTGTAAGCTTTGAGGGGATTAGAATGGATAAAGCTAGGATTGGTTTCTTCTATGACGTGGGCAATGCCCTTAATCACTTGGAATGATGGAAGACACGAATTTCATATTCTCCTTGTGTCTGTGTTTCACTATTCAATAAAAAGCTTCAAATCACCTTTGCCTACCACTAGGCCAAGATGTCTGGACTTGGCTTAATAGTTGATCATGTGAATTTACGGCCTGTTAAGTTGCAAAGAAAAAGGAAAAGAAAAAGAAAAGATCAAGATAGCGTATTTGGATTAATAATTATGAAATACCATTCTTTTGGATTCATGGGAAATCCAAGATAGGGAAAATAATTTTCTTTCCCTGTACTGTCTCGTGCTACTGGAGAAATAATTTTTTTTTTCTTTCTAATAGGAAGCCCAGGTTTTAGTTCTCACAAAAGACGTTTTTCATTGAAAAGAAATTCCTAGTTGCACTAGTCAATGGAAATGTGGAAGAAATTATGAAATTTTATGCTGAATCACTTACAACCAAAGTGCTACTAGTCAAATGAATATATTTCTTACTGTACCGTGGTTGGAAATCGGAGCTCACGTGTAAGATTTGAGGGGATTAGAGTGGATTAAGTAAGGATTTGATAACTTCGATGGGGTTGAAAATGCTCTTAATCACTTGGAATGATGGGAGATACAAATTTCATATTCTTTTTACGTTTATATTTCACTATTCCAATGAATTTCGAGGTGAAAGCTGCCCAAATGAACCTCTTTGCTGAAAGCCTATTTATTATTTGAATCTAAGATGCATAATTAAGACGAAGAGAAGCATTTACCTTTTATTATTTTTTGATGATATATGTGTCGTACTTGCTAAACCAAAAAAAAAAAAAAAAGGAAAGAAAGACTTTTTGTCATTTTTCTCTTGGGAAGGTTCCGAGTAATACATATCTCATTTGTCATGGAGATCACTTATGGGAATTATTGCAGGCAAACTTGGATATCTTTATATTTTTTTCTTTATTTCCCTTTTGCCTAACTGTGCATAGATGCGCTTTACACTATTTCTGGAAGTTTGGAGGGAGAGAATAAGAAAGGACAACGAGAAAGCGGACTGTATACGAGAGGATAAGACGAAGAGGATGAGAACAAAGGGGGATAAGGGAAGGGGAGAGGAATGGATGTAAGTAACTATTTATATTTTATTCTCTATTCTTTGGATGTTGAAATAATATGGATAGGAGAGTAGATATCTTTCCTTGCTAAGGATAAAAGAAATTCGAGTGTAGGGTTTAATTCGACCTTTGCTAAGGATAATAGAGGAATTGCATAAAAACAAACTGGAGATAGTATCCTCTCCCTCAAATTCCTTGCTTCTAATAGTACTGTCTTAAAGTTGTAAATACTTTTGGCATTTTATATGGGAATTGTATTTCACCGACTAAACATTTTAATAAAGAGGATTGCTTTAATCACTTGTTGTAGACGATGATCATCGTTAAAAAATTGATTAAAGAAGAGATTTAAAAATCATAATTCTAAAAAAGGAAATCAATATATCATTCAGAATACTTGATTAGAATGTTCTAATGAAAAGCTTTTAAGGGGAAAAAAAAATTCACATAGAACTTTAGAGCTCCCTGGATCAATGTCCTCATTATGTTATAAAATCATTTTAAAAGCTGAACGTGGGTAAGAGATTATATTACAAATTCTATAAAATATATATGAATTTAAATTATATTATTTCAATCTTTGAAAAAAAAAATCAAGCTACTATGTTGCTAGATACAAAATTCACCAACAAAAATTGATCAGAATACAAAGTTTTAACAATAAAAAATTAACTACATATGAATTATTAATAATTGTATACTGACCTAATAATAATTTACATATTGTTTGGAAAAATGACGGAGATATTATGAGACATCCTTTTATCCATTGGACACATGTTATGTACATTGATTCCTTTTGTCCAAAGGCCAATAGGATAGTTCTTGATTTTACTTTAGTATCTTTTGTATTTGCTAATTCTATATTTTGTAATCTGCACAGCACCAACTCTTGTATCTTGTGATAATGGATTCAATCTTTCGCCATTCATTGATGCTTGAGTCTTGAGACATCAGCCTCTTAACAATTAGATAACAACAAACTATTTGGATCACAATAAATTACATTTCATGTCTTAGCTCTGTCTACACTGCCGATTTCCTCTTCGTATGATTCGACCAAGACTTTTCCTTCTTCGCTTATTGGATTGTCTGGCAGTGCTTCACTTTCTACGTTGAAACATCTGTGGTTGCACGATGGCACCCACCATTTTCAATGCGACGCAGTGCTGACAAGAAGGTGGTGCACTCACCGACATTTTGTACAAGAAAGTGAAGCACCACCGGACACTTCCTCTCTCTATGTTTTATTTAAATAGAAATGCCTTGAATTTAGTAACCTGAGTTCTCATATAACCACTTCCACGTGCTCTTTCTTATGCCACTTCCTCTCTCTATGTTTTATTTAAATAAACACACACAAACATATTAGTTTTTGAACTGAAAATTAGATTTAGGAATAAATGGATAATTTTGCTTGTGAGGGGAAAAACAGTAATATTCTGCATTATGGTTTTGTAACCACCATTTTACTAGAAAGATTGCTTCTTTTGTGTCTGTGGATATGGGGATAATTTTCTGTTTTTTTAATAAATATCTATAACCACATATGCATCTAGTGTTGAACTTGAGATTAAAAGGTCCTAGACAATAGCTGCACGTAATTGAACCAAGTGCTTGTCAACTTGACATAGGAACTATTCCCAAACTACTTGTTGAAACTAATATATAGAATGGCTTCATGTTTCTACATCTATTGTGTGATTAATTTTAAATTAGTCTTATGATAATACGTCTTTAGTTTCAAATTTATTTCTTAAAGACTTCAATTAAACATCATAAACACACGTCCACTGGGTCGCTCTACCTACAGCGGTAGCCCTTATTGCAGAAAGGAAACAGAATGTTCAGGACTAGAAGTCCATGAACAACCCTTAACTACTACAGAAATTAAGGAAATACCTCTATCACTGATTGCAGAGCATTTATTGGTTTCACTGTGTATCTTCTAAAGCCAGCCTCCCCAATAACAAACTCCCATTCCTTTAAGCTTCTTTCCTTGCCTTCTCTTGTACCACCCATCATTGACAAGTCTAGCGTCAATCTTGAATCAGTTAGCTTGCCAGTTTTTGCTTCCTCAATCACGACCTCAACGATGATGACTTTCCCTTTGTCCTGAGGAACAGCTTCTTTGCATTTCTTAAGAATTTTGACACAGTCTATGTCTCCCCAGTCATGCAGAATGCACTGCAATTCACATGGTTTAGTTAAGCAAAAAAATGCACATCAATTTGTGTCCACTCTGAGCTTGGTAGGGAAAAGCGAACTTTTGCATCATAATGGGGGTTCCTTGGTGCCTATGCACAATTGCAAGTTGCGCATAATTGTAAGGAAGCCACGGCAGGAATCCCATTTCAAACGTCTATACTCTCCTATTTGGCCACAAATGGTATATATTGGGATTCCACTACTCTTAAAAATAGTTCTATTTCTTGCAATTGCATGTAAATACTTCAACAAAAACCTAGACTTTGGCACATTGGGACACATAAAACAGTCTTTTGACCTACAAGTACCGGTAATATTGATATAAGCGAACAGCATGAGGTCAACCAATCTTAGAAACTAGTTTGAATATAGACATACTGGACTAAATTCGATGTAAAAATATGTTACTCTCAAAAACATATCATAATTTTATTTTTTTTTATTTTTTCTTTTTTTATCCTTTCAGAATCACCTAGTGATTTGTTGCTTTCATTAGAAGTGTTCGCATTCAGCCATTTCCTTCTTTTTCTCTTTATCTGAAATCTTCTTTCGTTCTCACCTATAGGTTTTAACTTTTGCAGTTGGGATCCAACTAGAAAAAAAAATGTTGAGAATTTTATTAGTTTGTTTTCTTTGTTGAGAGAACCGCGAACCCCTAATTACAGAAGATTATTAATAATACAGTATTAAAAAAATAAGGAGATTATCTGCTGCAAGTGTTATCTTGTGATTTAACTTTTTTTTTTAAAAGGTGGACCATACGGGATGGTTTCAATCGAAAGAGTCATTGGTCATTTAAGTTTGAAAGCAATTTTCTTTTTCCTTTTTCTAACCAATTTTACTCTGTAAACATAGTCTAATTTATGCTTTTTATTGACACAATACATCCGGTTGTAAAAGAGTATTGATAGTATGACAAAGAATAGACTCATTATAGGATTTAATAAATGTTGTCATATATTTCGCAAAAAAAAAAAAAAAGGTTAGACTTGGACCAATTTTTACTTACTATATTTGGTTCACTTCAAATATTTTTCTTTAAATTCTTTGTATTTAGTGTGAGATTTCATATGACGTTGTAAGTATGCAATATCTAACATAAAACAGCTTCATCAGTTTTCAGAAAGTATAAAATATCAAGATTGGAGGCGAGCTTTAAGGTCATGGAAGAATGGAAAGATTGGAACCAAATGTTGTGGCTAGTTTTCTTGAAGCTAGAGCGCGATTACGCTTACCATTAGGAAAGCAGCATCTGCCTTTGGAACACTTTGGAACATATCACCCCCAACACGTTCAATTCCAGGGAACTCCACCGCATCAGAGACGACATGAGGAAGATCAAAGTTAATGCCGCGAAGCCATGGGAATGCCTTCACCAACATCTGCAAAGTCGTTCCATTTCCCCCACCTACGTCCACCAAACTGCCAAGGTCATCAAATACCTCCGGACAACCTTGAATGATCGCAGGCACCGTCAATCTGGCAGCACACGCCATTGCTTCGTTAAAGAGAAGGCTGTGAGAAGGATTTGCTGCGTAGTGGCTCCATACATCTTCAGATGGGGAAGTCCCATTCGCTAGAACACGAGCACTTAGATTCTGAAATAGTGCCACCGACAGTGAGCTGAAAGTGTTCAGAAGAAAAGCACCCATGCTATGCTCTCCATGTCTCATCAGACGGCGAGATAGACTCGTCTGTGCATAACCTAGGGAGTCATTGCTGGTGACCTCCGTTTTGAATATTCCCCGGTGCATGAGGAACCTCATGACGCGGTAGAGTGCAGACGGATCGCATGCTAGAGCTGAGGACAACTCGGATAGTGTCATGGGGCTTCCATGACTTTCAATGGCATCAGCTATACCGAGCTCGACGGCACACTTGACCACAGAAATTTCTGGGAACCCTAACGCGTATCTCCATATATCCGCTACCGCCTGCTCTTCTTCCTCGTGCCATTTCACCTCTTTTTGTGTTTCTTCCATCTCTCTCCCACTCTCTTTCCTTCTCCCTCCCTCAGTTTGAGCAATCTATGATAACTCTGGTAGTATATTCCAGGTTGAGCACTTTACAGATATATGTAGAGGAAAGAGTTGTCCCAGTAGGAACCGAAGCTATCACAATAATTCTATCAAGATTGTACATTTTTTATATTATTCTTGTCGGCATAGTCCATCAGCAAAACTTATTTCTCTGACGGCGCTTGTTGCCTTGGACTTTGTTGTAGATGACCCCATCATTGTTTCCCGTCATTTCCCGTTATTTCCCTTGGACCTTGTTGTAGATGATCCATCACTGTTTCCCGTCATTTCCCGTCACTGTTTCCCCTTGGACTTTGTTGTAGAGGATCCCGTCATTGTTTCTCGTAATTTCCCGGCCCTCACGCCATTGAAGCTTGTCAGTGTTGTAGCCGCCCACACTTTGACCCGCATAGATACATTATGAAAATGATGACGAAGATAACTTTTTACTTTTCTTTTCTTGTTTTTGTATGGTAATGAAAAAGTCTTTGAAGTTTCCTTTTCAAATGGCATGTGTTATTAAAATATCAGACTAAGCTCAACAACCACACCTTGTAAAAAAGATATATTAGGCAGAATCTAGAACAAAACTCGTGCAAATAGTACCTGTGATGGGTGAACAATATCCAGGCAATGCAACCAAAGAAAAAAAAAAGTGACAGCATCGAGATTAGCATGTAAGCATAACCCCTCTACACAATTAAACTATGTATCGAAAAATACAAAATAAACTTCCTATATCCTAATATCATCAATCAAACTCAAGGAGCTCTGTAATGTTCCAGCCGAAGATGGCCTTCATGGCATCTCTCTGAACTTTCAGCAGGGATTATTACCTTGACTCATTATGCAGTATGAGAATTCAATTTCTCAGTGAGATTTAGTCAATTCAAGAGATAGAACAACGTAAAAGGGTATTATCAATTATTCTAAGCACATGATTTTGACTCTAATAACTAATAGGTTGGTTAGTCCACCCACGTTTATAGAAAATGATGCAAGGATAACTTTTTTTCTAACTGAAAAATTCAATTGTTTGAAAGTAGGTAAGTAAGGAGGTTACATTTATATTATTGTCTTCACTCGTAATGCATTACAAAGATTCAAGTTTTGAATGAGATTTAGTCAATTCAAGAGAGAGAATAACGTGAAAGTGTATTATCAATTATTTCAAGCAAATGATTTTGACTTCAATAACTAATAGGTTGATTTGCTCCCCAAGGTCTATGGAGAAAGATGACGAAGATAATGTTTTTTTATGAAAATTTGACTATTTGAAAGTAGATAAATAAGGAGGTTACATTTGTCGTTGCCTTGACTTGTAATGCATTATGAGGATATAGGTAAGTAATGAAAATTTAGTCAATTTTAGAGTTAGAATAACATGAAAGGGTATTATCAATTATTTTAAACATGATTTTGACTTCAATAACTAATAGGTTGATTTGTGCCCTATTGGTCAGCAAAGTACTCTTGGCACTCTTCCTTTTACAAGTGACATATTTTGATAGTTATACACAAATAAAAGAATCTTTACACAAATAATCTTAGGCTAGTATTTTACATTATCACAAAGTAGCTTAGTAAATAGTTTGTTTACCAAAAAAGAAATGAGAATTGGAGCTATTGAATCTTAAACTTGGAAGAAAGTATTTTTGTATTATATAATTTGAAATCTCATTAACCTTCTAGACTTTTCTTTATGACATAAGTGGATTCAAAGTACAAAATGTGAAAAAAACTTCAATAATGAAACTTAATATAAAAGTTAAATGGCATAAAATTGGAGAGACCTCCTCTAACTAATGTTCACTCTTATCTCAATTCTTTATAGGTTTACCTATTGCTATAGAAAAATTTACAAAAACCTACAATTAGTTGATAAAGAGGTGGATTTGTATGATCTAATTTAGATTGATAGCATCAACAAATATAATTTCATTAAATGATAAAAAATTATACAATGACTTTCTTTTGTTAACATATATTATATTTTCTATTAATTTTAGATAGAGAATAAGAGTCATCTCTTCTTTTAATGTACACAAATAAGAATGGTTTTAGAGACTTTCTTTGCTTAGAATGAAAAATGACATCATATTATGAAATAGAATAAAAAATTACAATGGATGATTAAAACAACTAATGAAAAAGATTTGGTTGCAAAACTTCTTAAGATATCTTTTTTAGCTTGCATTTACTATATATGGGCAAATTAAATAGAAATAGAAAATGATTTCTAAACAAAACTATTGACATCCCAATTTGTTAGCCAATGAAAAATTGCACAACATAGAGCCTTTTATTTCAAAATATAAAATTCTTATAGAAAATTATCATTTTGAGTGAGATTTGTAGATTTTCAACCTCCATCTTATTATAGTTTTCATAATTCTTGTAATATTGAAGTAATGCCCCTATGTTTATGTGCACTAATTTTTATTAATATAAACTTACATTTAAACCAAAAAGAAAAATAAAAAAGAAACCTTATGCAAGCCAACTGTTCCATTTCCTTTATTCTTATTCCTTTCTATTATGATTTCCTCTATCATTGTTGTCTCCACTTCATAATTTTTCCTTTTGAATACTTTTTCCTTTTTATTTATGAAAACATAGTTAGCTTCTTCTTTTGCTTTTTCCTTGATGGTGGTGGTGGGATTTTGAAATAAGATGAATAGGAGAGTAGATATCCTTCCTTTCTTCATTGGTTAAAGAAGGGAGCAAAAAGAAAAGGAAATGAACATGGAGGAAAATGAGAATACCAAGAAATTAGTGAAAAGAGTTTGATTGGATCTTGTTAAAGGTAAAAGAAAAATTGCATAAAAACTAATACTGTCCTGGTAATGGATTACAAGTCATGTGGCATGGTGAGCTATTATTGGTCGTAGTGGGTGGCATTTGAATTAACTGGCAACCAAATGTTATGGCTAGTTTTCTTGTAGCCAAAGTGGGATTACGCTTTACCATTAGAAAGGTGGCATCTACCTTTGGAACATTTTGGATCATATCAACCCAACATGCTCAATTGCTAGAAACTCAACCGCATTAAAGACAACATGAGGAAGATCAAAGGGGATACGGTGAAGCCATTAGAATGCCTTCACCAACATCTGTAAAGTCGTTCCATTGCCCTCGCCGACATCCACCAAATTATTAAGGCCATTAAATACCTCTAGACAACCTTCAATTATCACAGGCATTGTCAACCTAACACCATACACCATGCATCCTCAACATCAACTATCTTAAATGGTGAAATCTTATTAGCTAGAACACTGGCACTCAGGTGTTGAAATGGCGCCACTACCACTAGGCCAGAATTTATCAAAAAAAAAAAAAAAGGCAACCATGCCATGTTCTCCATGTCTCATTAGATGGCGGGATAGACTCGTCTGCGCATAACCTGGGAAGCCATGGCTTCTAAGCACCTCTTTGAATATTCCACCATGCATGAGGAACCTCATGACACGGTAGAATGGAGACAGATCGCACGCTAGAACTGATGACAACTCAGATAGTGTCATAAGGCTTCCTTGACTTTTGATGGCATCAACTATCCTAAGCTCAATAGCACACTTGACCATAGAAATTTTTGTGAACCCCAATTCTTATTTCTAGATATCCACTTCATCCTACTCTTCTTCGTTGTGTCGTTTAATGTTCAGTGAAATTCTACATGCAAGTGTACATGTCGAACAAGTAATATAATGATAAGTATGAGTATCGTCCCACGAAGATTGGTGATTACTAAACTAATTAATTACTAATGGTGAATAGACTTTAAAGTTTATCTAACAAATCAAAGTAATAAAATGTGAATTTAACAACTAAATTATTCTAAAATTGATAAATGAAATGTGCTAGAACTTCTGATTTCGCCTAATTACTCAGTACAAAAGTTGATCATCCATGCTCGCAAGATTAATTCTACTCATGTGATGGCGGAATCTCCTAACTTATTCACTATCCTATGTCTAGGTATAGCGAACCTACTTAACTCATTAATTCACTGTGAGTCTGCATATGAATTAAATAAACTAAGTGCATGAAGAATTGTGAATATTCCAGTTTGCACCTAAAGCCACACAAATCATATGGTATATGTCTATCCATATTAATCTATGATTGCATATTACATGAAGCAACTACATGCTATCTCCTATCGGTTTCAAACATGCAAATCATATCAATTAAGTGGTAGCTAATCACTTAAAAGCATTAAGCTCCGTAATTTGCAACTTCACATTCATAAAATATCTCACAAAGCCTAAATAATCACATTCATACTTTATAATTAAGTTCCATCGTAGCTCTAACAAACTGAACTAAAACAACATATTTACATAAACTAAATCAGTGCAAAAACGTGAACAAAATATTCTGCAATTTAGAAACATTAAAGCTGTCACCAAATGTCTTCAAATCACAAAACAAATTGCACAAATCTGCACATCAGGAGGAGGAGAAGAAGCTGTCTGGAAAACGGGATGAAAAACGAGCCGAGACGCGCCCTCACGCGCTGACACGCTCCGGTGAAACACACCGCCATTCAGCCACCACGCGCCGCCGCCGTCTGCCACCGATCTTCACAGAAACTTCAGGAAAGATAGATCGGGTCACCCAGGTTGCAGATCTGTGAAAATATCGCACAAATCCGCCACAGAAACGCGTAGATCTAGCGGAATGGACAAAGTCGGCGTTCGCACTTCTTCGCCGAAAACCACCGTAAACCTCCATGAAACTGGTACAGAAAGGCTGGAAATTACTTTGGGACTCTGGATCTGCTCTCTCCTCGCCAAAAATCACCTAAAGGTGGCTGGAAAAGAAGAAAATGTGGCCGGAAATGGGTCGTCGCCGGAGAAAACGATGGATGGACGGTTGGCGTTCGCACTTCCGTCACACTCCTCTCTGAGACCCGCGCTGTCGCTCGCAGCCTCTCTTTCTCCGGTGACGCCTATCTGGTTCTGATCAAGACTCCGACTCCCTCTTGGTTTCTTTCTCTCCTTGCTTCTCTTCTGTCCGGACTTCCTCCTATCCTCCTTTCTTTTTCACCAGCCCGCACAAGCTTGACAAAAGCCTTCATAAAAGGCCTCTTTTTAACTCTCCTTTTAAGCTCTCTTCTATTTTCTCATTTTCTTTTGGTTTTGTGCTTCTTTTCTTCATTTTTCTTCTATTTTAGGTTTACTGCATAAAAACAACAAAATATACATAAATATAATTAAATACAAATATAATTAAATAAAAAGTATATTAAATATTACCTAAAATACTACTAATAACTCTATAAAATATAGAGTTATCAATACTCCCAAACTTAACATTTTGCTCGTCCTCGAGCAAAAGAACGAAACAACACATCATGACAACATAAAAAAAAATTTACTCACAAAAAAAAACAAGAAATTACACACAAAAAGCACTAAACAACATATTCTAACAACACTACCAATCACTCCATGATATTTTCTTAAACAACAATACCACACCCCCAAACTTAAAATTTTGTTCGTCCTCGAGCAACCAATCCTTCCATGATATTCTCCTATAATTGTTTAACTTAACAATTCAAAGAAAAATATAACTTTCATCCAAACAATGCAATTGGTTTATAAGGTAAGATAGACTCGTAACTATGTCAACCACGTGTGTGTGTGTGTGTGAGTCTGCATTTTGTCTCAATTGCATGCATTCCAAATAAATTCACATTAATATGTAACTTCTCAAAATCTTTAACTGAACCTCATAGGTTTGCTTTTCATTCCTCTCTCCACTAATGTAGGCCAATCATCTAACCAAGAATCAATAGGACTTTAAGCTTGTAATGTAAAGCTAGGTTAAAGGTAAGATAAAAGTCATTTAAGCTCAAACAACCCATGAACACATTACTTTCTAGGATCTCATCAAAATAGTCCCTTTCCACCTTTTTACTCCATGAAGATGATCTATCTACCACCACTTAGTCTCATTCATTCTTTTCCAATCATACTTTGACAATATCTAAAAGCCACAATCATGTGTGCAATGACAAAGCAAAAATAAAATCATTTACACATATAGCCACATCAATCCTCTCTTATCAATGATATTCAATAATAATGCTCAAAAATCTCCTTTAAAGAACTATGTAGCTTGAATCTAACAAAAGAGAATAAGAACTAGCAAATGCTTTTCTTTTTCTTTCTTTCTTTTTTTTTTCATTTTCATTTTTTTTCATTTTTTTTTCATTTGCATTTGCATTTACAAGTTGTACCACACACAATCATTGCAATCAATCATACTACATTCTTTCCCTCGACTTCTTTTATGCTTAAATAAACTTCTACACACTATAAGTCAATATGTTCATGGAAATAGGACAATAGGATAAATTGATCAAAAGGCTCAGAGATATATTTGCAGGTGTCATTCAACAAAATCAAGATAAGAACAAGGCTCAGCGAGGCAACTAAGGATAAGTAAATAAGGTGGGCTTGAAAGGCTCAATCGATCCAAAGATGGCCTAAATCATTTTCTCAGTTAGATGCAACCTAGGATTTTGCCTCAAAAGGAAATCAAGCAAATTCTAAGATCCAGGTGAAATCCAAGAAATCACACACTTCACATAAATGTTCTTTAGAGATATACACAATTTCAAGAAAATGCAGACTTTTAGTGCTCAATAAGTGAATCAACATAATCAGAATCACACTTACATCATACCACAATTGCAAGTTTGAACAAAATCTACATCTCCCTAAGAATTGCCAAGAATGCACAATAAAGAATCCAATCATAGAAATCATGGTCCAACACAAGAAAAAGATTTTTACCCAAAAAAAAATAGACTTTCTAACACAACTTTTAACACAAAACAGAAAATTTTAACACATCACTTCCAACAAAACATAAAACATTTCCAATACACTCCCAATATACTTCCAACACAACCACAACTACCACAACACAACCTCCAACACAACCCAACAAAATAGCACACTTCCAACAACAATAGCAGCAGCACCCCCAAACTTAACTAAAGCATTCTCCTTAATGTTAAAAGAAAATGAAGCTATAGTAAGGAAAAAACAAGGAAAACTCCCCTGATTGCAGGTTGTCAAAATGGAGCTGTGATGAATTTATGGTGACAGCCTTCCAACCAAACTGCTAACAAAATATTTCTAACTAAATGACCATAAAGTACTTGGGTTGCCTCCCAAGAAGCGCTTGCTTTATAGTTTTCAGCCAAATTATCCTCCACATTGCTCAAGGAGGATGGAACTTCAACAGTTTCGGAGACAGTTTGTGTCGTTTGATTATTGAGCATTCTTCAATAACCACAACTGTCTCATATACTTCTAGCTTCCTTTTGTTCTCCAGTCTCTTATTCAAAAGTTTTGCACAACTAGATATTTGAACTGGAGTATTTGCAAAAGGAATGTTAATGTGCAGTTTTAAAGATATATCAAGGAATTCCAAAAACTGCTTATCTTTTACGCGTTGCTGGAATCTCTTAGGAGATGGAGCTGGAGGCATAAAGGACTCATGAATTACTTGAACAAGGTTGTTCCTTGGTGCCTCCTCAAATTGTATGCTGACATCTTTATCATTATCTTTGAGATCCTCCTTGTCAACATCAACTTCTCCTACTTGGTTGCCACATGTCAAGGTTATTGCCTCTGCAGTATCTTCAAGGTTTTTCTCCATTTTGCTAGGCAAAGGACCCTCTTGATTCTCTGAGATCATATTGATAAGCTGACTCATCTGCACCTCTAATTGTTGGATTGAAGCTTCCTGTCTCTGAAAGCTCACTTCTTGATTTTGAAATTTTGTTTCAATTCCCTCCGTAAAGTTTTGTGTGGTGCTAGCTAGCTCACTGATCATGTCCTCAAAGTTAGGTTTCACCTCTTCTGTTTGCCTAAATGTTGGTGGAGGTCTCATCTCACTTGGGTTACTCCATGCAAAAGATTGATGGTTGTGCCATCCCGGATTATACGTGTTGGAGTAATAATCATTTTGTGACCTGCTAGGAATCCCAACAAAATTAGCATAATCATTATATTGAACATAAGGGTTACCTACTTGACATTCCATGCTCGTATGTGCTCCACCACAAAATTCACATGATCTATTCTTTAGGAACACTTCCAATTCTGCTCGTAAGTCAACGAGGTTATCTACTTCATGGACTCCACTTGCTTGATGCATTGGTAGTCTCTCAGTAGACCATTGATAATTATCAACTGCCATCACCTCTAAGAAATTAAATGCCTCTTCTGGTGTTTTGTTATGTAAGTCCCCTCCTGCAGCTGTATCAATTACACAACGAAGATTCATACTACACCCATCATAAAAAGTTTGTACCTGTAGCCACGTGGGTAGTCCATGATTTGGACATATCCTCAAAAGTTCCTTGAATCTCTCCCAAGCTTCATATAATAATTCATCATTCATCTACTCAAAAGTGAAAATATCGTTATGCAATTTAGCAGATCATGCAAAAGGAAAGAACTTACCAAGAAATTTTTGAGCCAAATCATCCCATGTAGTAATTAATCCTGCAGGAAGTGAAGAGAACCAATTTTTAGCTATATCTTTTAGAGAAAATGGAAATAGTTTTAACCTGATAACATCTTCTGTGACTCCATGATCTCCAATCATGTCACAGAATTCAAGGAATGCTTCAATGTGAGCATTTGGATCCTCATTTGATAGCCCACTATATTGCACGGATTTTTGAAGCATCTTGATGTGCACAGGCTTGACCTCAAAGTTGTTTGCCTGAATTGCAGGCCTTTGAAAGCTTGTTGTGGCATTCCAAAATGATGGTGCATAATCTTTTAGAAGTTTACGTGAACCATCATTGTTCTCCATCTTTCTTTTTCTGCAACAAAATACAATATTAAAAGTAAAATAAAATAAAAGCAACAAAAGCTAGATTAAACTAAGAAGTTATTCGATATTAATATTAATCAGCAATAAAGCAACCAATCCCCAGCAACGGCGCCAAAAACTTGTTCGGTAAAATTCTACATGCAAGTGTACATGTCGAACAAGTAATATAATGATGAGAATGAGTATCGTCCCACGAAAACTGGTGTTTACTAAACTAACTAATTACTAACGGTGAATAGTTCCTAAATTTTATCTAGCAAATCAAAATGATAAAACATGAACTAAATAACTAAATTTAACCTAAACTTGATTAACGAAGATGCTAGAGCGTTTGATTTCACTTAATTACTAAGTAAAAATGTTGATTATCCATGCTCGCAAGATTAATTCTACTCATGTGATGGCAGAATCTCCTAACTTATTCACTATCCTATGTCTAGGTATAGCGAACCTACTTAGCTCATTAATTCATTGTGAGTCTGCATATAAATTAAATAAACTAAGTGCATTAAGAATTGTGAATATTCCAATTTGCACCTAAAGCCACACAAATCATATGGTATATGTCTATCCATATTAATCTATGGTTGCATATTACATGAAGCAACTGCATGCTATCTCCTGTCGGTCTCAAACATGCAAATCATATCAATTAAGTGGTAGTTAATCACCTAAAAGCATTAAGCTCCGTAATTTGCAACTTTACATTCATAAAATATCTCACAAAGCCTAAATAATCACATTCATACGTTATAATTAAGTTCTATCGTAGCTCTAACAAACTAAACTAAAACAACATATTTACATAAACTAAATCAGTGCAAAATCGTGAACAAAATATTCTGCAATTTAGAAACATTAAAGCTGTCACCAAATGTCTTTAAATCACAAAAAAAATTGCATAAATCTGCACATCAGGTGGAGGAGAAGAGGCTGTTTAGAAAACGGGATGAAAAACGAGCCAACACGCGCCAACACACGCCGCCGTCTGGCCACCGGTCCTCATAGAAACTTCCAAAAACGTAGATCAAGACACCTAGGTTGTAGATCTGCAAAAATAGTGAGCAGAATCTCCACATAAACGCGTAGATCTAATGGAGAAGACTCAGACGGCATTCGCCATTCTTCGCCGGAAACTGCCGTAGATCACCGCGAAACTGGTACAGAAACGCCAAAAATTGCAGTGTGAAGCTAGATTTGCTTTTAGATCGTCGAAAAACACTTAAAATTGGCTGGAAAACCATGAAAATGGGTTTCTCGCCGGAAAAGGACACAGGCGATCTGCTGACGCACGACCGCCGTGTTCTACGCCTAAAACGCACACTGTCGCGCGTCGTCTTTAAGCTCCGGCGAGATCCCTTACCTCGGTTCATCCAGCAAAAGCCTTTTCTCCCTCTTTCGATTTTTCTCTTTCCACACAATAAAAGTCCCCTCCTATCCTCCTTCTCCTTCACAAGCCCGCACAAGCTTGACAAAAGCCTTCATAAAAGGCCTTTTTTTAACTCTCCTTTTAAACTCTCTTCTATTTTCTCATTTTCTTTTGGTTTTGCGCTTCTTTTCTTCATTTTTCTTCTATTTTGGGTTTGCTACATAAAATTACAAAATATACAAAAATATAATTAAATACAAATATAATTTAATAAAAATTATATTAAATATTACCTAAAATACTACTAATAACTCTATAAAATATAGAGTTATCATTTAGTCTCTCCTTGGATTTCTTTCATCTCCTTCCCCTTCTCTATGCCTAAGTGGAAACGACCCAGGATCCACACATCAAGTGCTAGATCTACTTCCAGTTGCCCCTTGGTGGCCTCCTAGTCATTGATTTTCTAGTATCATCTCCTTGCTAGAAATCATAAAATGGCCCATGGAGACACGAAGTAGTTCCTCCTCTTCAGTTACATCCTTCAATATAAAACTTCCCCCATAAGGCCATTAGGCTCGTCAGTCTCCACCTAAACCTTCCTTGGTGCCAACAACTCTAACTTATTTGACCCATCCTCCTTTCATCAATTAGTTCAAGTATATACTTGTGTTGGCTCAAATGAATGCCCTGACTATCTTTCAAAACCTCAATCCTAAGATAGTACTTAAGATCTCCTAAGTCTTTGATATAAAAGATGGAATGAATATGCTTCTTCAGCTTCTAAATGCCATCAATATTGCTGCTAGTAATGAGAATGTCATCAACATAAATCATGAGAAGGACTATGAGTTTATCTTATCACTTGACCAAAAATGATGAGTCATCCATGGAATCTTGATATCCAACTACCAATAATGCTTTAGTAAACTTAGCATACCATTGTTTAGCTGCTTGTTTCAATCCATATATAGATTTCTTTAATTTACAAACCCTTCCACTATGTTCATGTGGGTTGCCTGGCAAAAGTTGCATGTAGACTTTTTCATGAAGATCATCTTGTAAAAATGCATTGGTGATGTCCATCTGATGAATTCTCATTGATTTTGTGTAGCAAGTGACAAAGCACATTTGATGGTGTTATGTTTTACAACTGGAGCAAATATGTCATGATAATTCACACCTTCCTTCTAGTTATATCCTTTAGCCATTAAATGGGCTTTATGTCACTCTACTATGCCATCAACTTGATACTTAATCTTATAGACCCACTTGCATCCAATGGGCTTCCTCCTAGGTGGTAATTCCACAATATCCCAAGTGTCATTTGCTTCCAATGCTCGAATTTCCTATTTTATAGCATCTTCCCATTTAAGGTTGTCAACAACCTCATGGTGATAAAATGACTCAATATCAGCCAAAATAGAGGCAATGAAGTGTTGGCTAGCAATAGGAAGATTATCATAAGAAATGTAGGCAGACAACGGGTAAGTGGAGGATTCACTCTCGGTGGGATGAATAGTATGGCATATATAGTCATTTGACCAAAGTGGTGGTTGGGTTTCCCTAGTGGATCATCGAAGAAGCAATAAAGCTAGGGCTTAAGGAGGTTGATCTGGTGTAGGTGAAATGTCATAATCTGAGAACACATCATAGGACTGATGGTGGCAATGGTATAGAAATGTGAGTAATAGAGGAAGGTATGGTCTCAGTAGGAATGGATGGTGAGTCATTAGTGGGATGTGAAGGTTCAATGTATGGCATTAAATGTAGTGGTTTAAAGGCCACAAGATTGGGCTCAACCAAAGGTCTTTACATGATAAATTGTAATTTTGGCCCTATTTGTGAAAAAAGAAAAATATCATCATAAAACCTTACATCTCTACTCACAAAAATCTTTGGCTTTCAACATTGTAAAGTTAATAACCTTTCTAACCTTGAGCATAGCCCATGAATATACTAAGGATTGCTCATGGGGCAAATTTATCCTTTTGCCTTACAGTAGTGACATGACACATGTAACCAAACATTCTAAGATGAGAGAGTAGTGGTGGTTTTCCAAAAGGTTTTTCAAAAGGTGTGACACCTTGCAAGATAAAAGACTGCATCCTATTGATAAGATAGGTTGCCATGAGGATGCATTCTCTCTAGAATTTACCAAGCATGAAGCTTTAAAATTTCAGTTCTTATGCGACATCTAAGAGATGATAATGATTCCTTTCGACAACACTATTTTGTTAAGGAGTATGAACACATGAACGTTAATGAAAAATGCCTCAAGATAAGAAAACATGTTTTGTATGTTGATTAAAAAAATCTAAGACATTATCAATCCTAATACGTTTGACTTCTAAACTGAATTAATTTTTCACCATATTGAGAAATTCTTCCAATCAAGATGAAGTTTTACTCTTGACTTTCATGCAAAACATCCATGTTTCTCAAGAGAAGTTATTAACTAAAGTGAGAAAATATTGTGATCCATCATGATTTGAGAAACAATCTGGTCCCCAAACATCAATATGAATTAGGTCAAAAATTCATTGTGTTGAATGTTCACACACAAAAAAAGGTTGAGGGTTTGTTTTGCAAGTGGACAAATCATACAAAGTTTAGATAAAATATTTTTGTAAGATTTAAAATTTCATTGAGAAATTGAAATTTTACATTGGACATGTATCCAAGCCTACAATGCCAAGGTTTAAAATTCAAAAAATCACATGATGACAATGTGTTTACAAAAGATGGAGTAGACATAAAAGGTAAAGCAACATGTTTCTTATCAAGACAAGCTATAAAAAAATAAAACACATTTCACATTCTACCGAGTCCTTTAACTTTATTAATTAAAAGGTCCTGAAACAAATAGAAATCAACATAAAGGATGATTTTCATGGCAAAGTTTAGAGGTGGATGTTCGATGAAATTCTACATAGAAGCGAACATGTCGAACAAGTAATATAATGATAAATAAAGATATTGTCTTACAAAAATTAGTGATTACTAAATAAACTAATTACAAATGGTAAATAATTTCTAGAGTTTATCTAACAAATCAAATAGTAAAACATGGATTAAACAACTAAATTCAAGAAAAGCTTGATAAACAAAACATGTCAAAGTGTCTAATTTCACCTAATTACTAGGTATGAATGTCAATCATTTATGCTTGCAAGATTAATTCTACTCATGTGATAGCAAAATTTTTTAATTTATTCACTATCCTATCTCTAGATATAGTAAACCTACTTAGCTCATTAACTCATTATAGTTCTATATATGAATTGAAATCAACTAAGTGCATTAAAATTTGTAAATATTCTAATTTACACCTAAAGCCACAAACTACATAGTATATATATATCCATATTAATCTATGATTGCACATTACAGAAGCAACTATATGTCATTTCTTGTCGATCTCTAATATGCAAATTAGCTTATCTAAGTGGTAGTTAATCACTCAAATGTATTAAGCCCACTAACATGTAACTTCACATTTATAGAATATCTCACAAAACACAATAATCATACATTCATACCATTATAATTAAGTTACATCATAGTTCTAACACAATAAACTAAAACATAATATTTACATAAACAAAAATAGTGTAAGAAATTGAACAAAGTATTCTAAAAATTAAAAACATCAAAGCAATCACCAAAATGTCTAATTCAAGGAAAGTTTGAACAAATCTATATATCAGGAAGAGGAGAAGAATTTGTTTGGAAAAAATGAAAGAAAACACGTCACACACGCTGCCACATGCCACCACCACGTGTTGTAATGCGCTGCCATGCGCCACCACCACATGTTGTCATGCACCACCATATGCCACCGCCATTCTTCACGAAAAACATTGGAAATAGTAGATCAAGGTCCTTAAAGTGCTGATTTGCAAAGAAATTGCCCAAATTTTTCACAAAAATGTGTAGATATGATAGAGAAAGCTCAAATGGCATTTGCCTACTTTGCTATTATGTGATAATGATACAGCATTGAAACTTGCAATGAATCCTATTGTTCATGATAAGACAAAACATATTGAAGTAGATTGCTATTTCACAAGGGACAAGATTCAATAAGGAATTATTAAGACAAAAGAGATAAGGACAACAAAACAACTAGTAGACATATTTACCAAGGCTCTTTATCAATGACAATACACATATCTATTAAACAAGCTTGGTGTTTTTTACATTTACAAACCACCAAAACCACCAGCTTGAAGGAGAGTGTTGGAGATACATGTGTATAATTGTATTATATTCCTCGATTAGGCATATTATAATTTCCATATAGCATATATTAATTGAGATGTTATTTTCCATGTATAGAAAGTTATATTCTCTTTTAATTCTTTGTATGATTTGACAAAGTTTGCTTATCTTTATAAAAGAAGACCCTATGTATCATTCTTTTTCAAGCAAGTAATAGATAAAAGGTCTTCTCAATTTTATGTCTTTCTTTCTCTTTATTTTGTGACAAAATACTATAATAAAAGACTTAATTAGAGTTCTCATTTGACTATTGTACCATTATATATGAGCAAGCGATCATATACAACCTTAAAACAAATTGTTATACATTACAAATCATCTAAGTCATAACAATTTTTGTAAACTTATCTAAAGATTATATCATCATCCATTCTAGTTTCCAAATATTACTTACAATATGATAGGGTAAAGACGTTGTAATAGTCTAATTTCTAAAGTCCAACACATAAAGGAGTCTATCATTGTACTATATGTAGTATATCAAATCTGGTTGAACTCTATTATTTGCTGCTAAACAAACCATGCCACTTATGTTAGATAGAAGTATAGCTCAATCTCCAAGACTTTAGCTTCACCCACTACTTTTTAAAAGAATCCATTACAAAGACCATGAATTCAAAGGGCCAATCAAGACCATCTGCCCTAATCACCTTGAGCACTAAAATGATTTAACCACAACCCTCAATAAGATGTGGCCAAAATCTTGAAATATCTAATGCCTCTTGCATGAATAGTTATTCTGTTATCATATATGTAAATTGAACTTGTAAAAGGAACTATGCGTAACATATACACTCCTACACTAGAATTTTCTTGATATAGCAAGCAATAAATAGTTCCACCAACCACAATTGCCACCATTATTTTCAAGTTATTAGCATTTTCAATCAATTGTTCAATAAATTCAAGATCACTTACCTTACAAAATAGAAAAGAGTTGACATCGTATGTGATAAGCAAGATATGACATGCAGGATCACTTGGAGCTAATAATAGTAATCATAGGTTTCCATCAGTGGTAGCTGAATCTTTTCCAACAAGATGGATTGAAAAAATAACAGTCATTGGAATTTTGATCAACCAAAATATACCATCCATGAGAACAAACATATGTGTCTTTGTCCATCATCTCAAAAATGCTTTTTTTGTACCAATGTTGGTTTCGTACATAAAAAAAAAATTTGCCTCCTTTACTAGATAAATACAAGCCAAGGATATGATCGAGGGATAAGGATAGAATGAGCATGCAAAGGTTGTGTTTGTCCTTCCTTGGATTCCATCATGGACTTGTGATTCACCTATTCCATAATAAGGTTGAAATTAGATTGGTATATAAGAACATTAAATGAAAGAAAATCAACTAATCTATTGCACAAGATTAATGATATGAAAATTGAACTAATATGTTATTGCATTAATTGATTTACCAAAAAAAAGACCTAAGAAGAAGAAGACCATTGAGCATTCACCAAAAAGCATATAATTATATGGCTTTAGGAAGTAGAAAACCACAAGAAGCAATTATGAACTTGAAAAAGAGACAAAAACATAATTGTAAAACAATCTCATTTGAAATCTTAGATTCGGAAATATAGCTGAGAACGCATCAATCTGGTGGGATTAATCAACCCTGAAAATACTTGCTTGATCGTATAATTACAGAGAAGAAAAACATATATAAATACGGTGCGGCTAGGGTAAGACCCGATTAGGAAAACTTTACACAGGCAGTACATGAGGTTCAAGCCCAATAAGAAAACCTAAACTAATAACCCAATAGGCTAAAGACTGACCCAACTATAACAAAGTAATACAATAAAATACATACAAAATACAAGTAAAATACATATATTGCAACACCCTCCTCAATCTGGTGATTTGTACAAATCAAATACACCAAGCTTGCAAAAAAGATAACCATGTTAGCAACTACCTAAAGCTTTAGTTAACAAATCTGTAGGTTGCTCGTGGGTGCAAATGCTACGAGGCATAATCAAACCCCGCTATTGTTTCTCACGAATGAAATGACAATCGATCTCGATAAGCTTGGTACGTTCATGGAAGATGGAATTACTGGCGATATGTATAGTTGCTTCATTGTCACAGTACAAAGGGATAGGTCAGGAAACAAAGCCCCATAAGTTGCTAAAGAGCCCATGCAACCAAACAATCTCACAAACAGCAGTGGTCATAGCTCTATATTCCGCTTCTAAAGAGGAACGGGAAACTGTGGCTTGTTTCTTGGTCTTTCAAAAGACCAAAGAGCCCCTCAACTTAATGCAAAAACCAATAAGAGAGCAGCGAGACATGAGGCAAACCGCCCAATCAGAGTCACAAAAACCAGTCAACTAAAAATCCTTATGAGAAGGCATGAAAAGACCTAATCCGGGGGTGCCTTTTAAGTATTTAACAACTTTCAAGGCCATGTCCGTATGTGAGATTTTTGGAGAGTGCATGAATTGACTGAGGATCTGGACAGGATAGTTGATGTTAGGATGAGTATGAGTGAGGTAGATCAAACGCCCAATAAGACACTGATAAGAGGCAGAATCAGTCGAAGGGGGGTCATTAACAGGAACGGGTGCATTAACATCATATTCCAAGGAGGAGATCTTCAAATTCTGATCCATGGGAATCTTGCAAGGTCGAGCACCAAACAACCCGGCTTCAGAGATTAACTCTAAGGCATATTTGCATTGACTGAGGCATATACCACTCTCAGAGCGTGCAATCTCGATGCCAAGGAAAATTTTTGCTTGCCCTAAATCCTTCATGTGGAATTAGGAACAAAGATGAGACTTAACCTGAACAATGGCCTCCTCACTATTACTTGTGAGGAGCATATCATCAACATAGATCAAAATAGCAACCACAGTGGAGCCACGCCGAAGGGTAAATAGAGCATAGTCATGCCAAGATTGCTTAAAACCAACCTCAAGTAGAGCAGTAGTAAATTTGGCATACCATTGGTGAGAGGCCTACTTGAGTCCATAGATAGACTTAAAAAGACGGCAAACCTTTGGTGGGCTAGGAGAAGAAGAAGCAATCCTTGGAGGTAAGGACATGTATACCTCCTCATGTAAGTCACCATGGAGGAAGGCAGTATGGACGTCCATCTGATGGAGGGGCCAACGAAACATGGATGCCAAAGCCATAATATAGTGAACAGTCACCATCTTGGCCACAGAAGAAAAGGTCTCCTCGTAGTCAATCTCATAACGCTAAGTGAAGCCCTTAGCAACAAGGTGGGCTTTATATCTCTCAATGGAACTATCAGCACGGTATTTTATCTTATAAACCCACTTGCATCCAATCGGCTTATGACTAGGGGGAAGATCAACTAAGGTCCATATCTGGTTTGTCGTTAATGCATGGAGTTCATTGGTCATAGCATCAACCCATCGAGGATCTCAAACCACCTCATGATAGTAACGTGGCTCTCGGATAGAGGAGATAGAGGCAATAAAGGCTAGATGCCGAGGGGGGAGATTGTCGAGGGTTACAAATTGGGAAATAAAGTAAGGAATGTCTCGAGGATTGATGGAAGGGTGCCCAAGGGCATTGGAAGCTATGTGGTTACAATGATAATCTTGGGTCCATATAGGAGGTTTGGAGACCCGTTGGGAACGTCAAGTAGGAGGAAGAGGCATCACAGGTACGATTGTAGAGGACAAATCCACAGTGGGTGAATCCATAGAGGAGGGATCCATAGTGGGTGGATCCACAAAAGAGGGAGCCACAGTGGGAGGATCCATAGAAGAGGGAGACATAGTGGGTAGATCTAGGGAGGAGAGATCCACAGTGGGTGAATCCAGGGGTATAGTAGAAGGCAAGGAAGAGGGAGATGAACCCTCAGGAAGGGAAGAGGATGATGATGCAACTGAAACATCATAGGGTGAAGAAATAGGTGCGGTGGAATAGGGATCAGGATCCAAAGGTACAAAGGACTGGTCCGCAGTGACTAGAGTAACAGAAAGAGACTGGGACAAAGTGAAAGGAAAAACTAACTCGTGAAACATAACATCTCTAACAGTGGAGAAAGTGCGAATGGTAAGATCAAGGACGCGTAGCCCTTTTGGGAGGAAGGATAACCCATAAAAACACACACTCGAGCCCGGAGAGTGAATTTGTCCCCACATGGAATGACCGTGGCATAATAGAGACACCTAAAAACCCGAAGATATGAGGTACAGGAAGATTTCCCAAAGAGGATATCAAAGGGAGTTTTCCCATCTAAGGTGGGAGTGGGAAGAAGGTTAATGATATGGGTGGCAATCGAGACACATTCACCCCAATAATGATCAGGAATATCAGCTTGAAAGCGCAAGGCTCAGGCCACATCAAGGATATGGCGATGTTTGCGTTCAATTACACCATTTTGTTGGGGAATATAAACGCATGAACTCTCGTGGTGAACACCTCAAAGCTGAAGGAATGAGGTACACTCATGACTAAAGAACTCAGAGCCATTGTCGGAACGCAACCGACGAATGTGAGTGTGGAACTAAGTTTCAACCATAGAGAAGAATGAATGGATAAAAGGGAAGGCTTGATTTTTAGAATGAATGAGGTAGACCCATGTGCCACAAGAGAAATCATCCACGATGGTCAGAAAATAACGTGACCCATCATGATTAGGGGTCTGAGGTGGACCCCATATGTCAACATGCACTAACTAAAAAATGGAAGTTGTACTGGAAGTGCGAGATAGAAACAGGAGATAAGTTTGTTTGGCTAAAGGGCAAACCGGACAAAAAACTTCAGAAGATGCATAACAAGAGGAGTGTCCAAAACGACAATGCCATAATGTTTGTTTATTATTCAAAACATGGTGCTTAAACATAGTGTTAGTACAAACATTAGCCCACTTAGGGGCATTACATGCAGAAGTTTTAACAATAGTCGAAAACGTATCAGTTGTGGCATCCGTCAAAGAGACTAAATGGTAAAGACAACACTCAGCCCTGCCCAGCCCCAGTACTGTCCCAGTCAAATAGTCTTGGAAGAAACAAAAATGAGGGTAAAAGATGGCCTGACAAGAACTATCAAAGGTAAATTTGGCAACTAACAAAAGTTGGCATTTAAAGGACGGAACATATAAGACATCATAAAGAATGACAGATGGGGAAATACGAACAGTGCGAATATGAGTAACAGCCACGCTACTATTATTAGGTAGTTTGACCCAAATAAGATTTGAGGCGTATGACCTAATATTGTCCATGCATGAGAGATCACATATGATGTGATCACTCGCCCCTGAATTAATAAGCCAATCAGATATAGGTGAAGTTTGCAAGGAAGAAACCATACCTGCAAAGTTCGCCATGGGCTCAATAGGCCCAAAGTGGCTGAGGAGCTGGACCACCTACTGATACTGCTCAGGTGTGAGAGATTGCCCAGGTGTGCTAGCTGGTGGCACAGGTGGAGCACTGCTAACAAGAAGAGATGGTTGTGCTACAAGCTCAACACTAACTGTATGTGCTGAGCGGGTGCTACCACTTTTCTTCTTTAGAGTCTTGGGCTTGGGAGGAAAACTAACCAATAGAAAACACCGATCCTTAGTGTGACCTTCTCGACAGCAATGCTCACAGAAGAAGTGAGAGTTGCCTTGCCCGGAACCAATGCAAGAAGCAATAGTGGAAGAGCCCTTAGTAGTGGATAAATGATCTCGCGAAGCATTCCCGAACCCTTTTCCAAAGGACATAGGGAAGTGAACAGTAAAGGCAGCCATCTCAGTTTTACTATTGTCGACTTGCAAACTATGTTGGTGTTCTTCATCAGAAACCATCGAGAAGACCTCATCAAATGGGGGAATAGCACTCCGCGAATTAATGTTACCCCGAATTGTGGCATAGATAGGCTAAAGTCCAAGCAGAAAATGCATAACACGGCCAGTCTCTTTTTCAGCAGCTACAAAACCCGGATAATTACAAGTGCATTTGTTACACGTGCATTTCCGCATTGACTGGCATTTGTCAAGTTCAGCCCATAAGTCGGAGAGACGGCCAAAATATTGAGCCACTAACTTATATGGTTACTGTTTGACTTCTGTAAGTTGTTATTCCAAGTCATAACGATGTGTCCAAGTGATCTTAGAGTACCTAGTTTACAACATTTTCCAAGCCTTTGACGCAGAATCACATAAAGAGATGGCATTTCCAATGTCGATCGAAACAGAGTTCATTAACCAAGACAAAACCACCAAATTGTACTTATCCCAATGACTGCCCCGAATAGAATCATCTAGCCTGGGGAGAGTTCCATACACCAGATCCAGTTTATCTCAAGAACCCAAAGCTATTTGCGTTTTCCGCTTCCATTTAGGGTAGTCAACGAAGCCAGTCAGTAGCTGGGGGACGAGAACAGTGGTAGAGACGTTGCCGACGGCCAATAGAAGGGGGTCAGAGGGTTCCAAGAGGCCAAAGAGTTTGGAAGAGTGGTTTTTCCTGTCCATAGTGGCAGACGGAGGAGAGGAAGCATCGGAGGACATTACACCGGAGAAAGAAGGCTGAGACGATGGTGGCGAGGTGCAGAAACGCGTCTTCGCCGTGACAGTGCAACCCGGAAATAAGACACGCGGGTAGGGATCCGAATTACGGGACCCGAATCGCGTCAATGGGTAATAAAGGGCAAAGGTGTAATTTTGCCCCTAATTTAAGTGAAACGGTGTGTATGAATGAAACGCACCATCTAAGGACAAAGAGGAAATTAGAAAAAGAATAAGTAAAACGGTGCATGTAGTGATCAAAACACACCATCTAGGGGACAGTGATGTAATTATAAGATTTAAGTGAAACGGTGCGTGTTGGCAAAATGCACCGTATAGGGACAAGAAAGGAATTGAAAAATTTTAAAGAAAACGGGGCGTTTAGAGGAATGAAACGCACCCCCTGAAGGGTAAAGGGGTAATTAGACTAAACGTAAGTGAAACGGTGCGTATGTAACCAAAGGACAAAAAGGTAATTTCAAACCTCAAAAATCGCTCAAATAATAAACAAAACTCACCGTATCAAACACGTTTTGATAGAGCATATCCGAAAGAAAGGATCGAGCAGCAGAAGTAAAAAGATAGATGAAGAACAGACCAAGAACACAAAAAAACCAAAAAACCGAACGGAAATCCGAGAGATAAATCGAAAATCTGAATAGAGAGACAAAATCAATTAAAGGTAGGATCACAGATCCGATTCTCAATAAACACGAAGCAAACGACAATATCACCAGGATTCTAAAGAGAAGGAATCAAGGGATACGAAAGAAAAAGGGAAATCGATAGAGAAAAAAAAAACGTACCAAATTAATCAGAACTCATACTGGCTCTTGATACTTGAAAATACTTGCTTGATCGTATAATTACAGAGAGGAAAAACATATACAAATACAATGCGGCTAGGGTAAGACCCGATTAGGAAAACTCTACATGGGTCGTACATGAGGTTCAAGCCCAATAAGAAAACCTAAACTAATAACCCAATAGGTTAAAAACCAACCCAACTATAACAAAATAATACAATAAAATACATACAAAATACAGGTAAAATACATATATTGCAACATAAAATCTATAAAAGATATTAAAAAATTAAAAATTAAAAAATTAAAAAGATAATAAATATATTACAAAGAAAACATATGTTGTCCAAAGTATAAATTAAAATTCATTTAAAACATGGTAGGAAAAAGAAATTAAAAAGACTTCTTTAAAGTGTAGGTCCCAAATCATAAAACCTCTTATTAGAATTGTTGACTTCATATAGTACATTGTACATGATTTTCATCAAGAAAAGTAACAAAAAAGTACAATTCAAAGGAGAAAAATGAAGAAGATTAAAAGGCAAAAATCACTCACTAGTCAACTTTGCAAGGAAGGAGTTTGGTTTGTAGACCTTGTTTGATAAAGAGGTGTCACACTCAAGAATTTATGGATATACTCTTAATAACAAAGTGAATATTGAGTAACAAAAGATAACTTAATTTAAGAGTTAACTTTACAAGAATTCTTGATAACAGAAAAGTCACACAAAATTTATGACTTTTTTTTTCCATTTTCATCTCCTTCTAGATATGTTAAATCTTTAAACTTTTACCTGTTTTTGTCTTTGATCTGTTCCCATATCTGTTTCGTTCTATTAAATATTTACGATTCTCAATTTTTTTTTTCCTTTTTGTGCTTCCATAACTCTTTCTTTTTCTTTTGTTTTTGCTACTTTTTCCCATGTTCCGTAAAATCTATCCGTTTTAATTTTTTTAACTTCACTCTCAGCAATTTTTTTTTCTGTTAAATCTATACTACCATGTGTGATATTAGGTGTTCGACGGTATTTTTTTTGTGGTATATGAAAGTGGCCTGCCAGCCATCGCTTATTCTAAACCAAAACAGTAACCAAAAGTCTCAGTGTCTAATCCATCAAAATATTCACACCAACTAGCAGAGAAACTATAAACCAAAAGTAGCAAAATATCGACTTTTAACTACTAGTTGTCGGGCGGTTGGGCCGGCTTGCTAGCAGTGGTGCTGCTGGGCTAATACGGGTTCAGGGTGGTGGGGGTGGTGCTCGCAGTGGAGCCGAGGGTGGGCCTGGAAGTAGCGGTGGTCTTGCTGGGGTGGTGGCGGTGCGGGTTGTGGGGCTTGTGGGTGGGTGCTGGTGGTGGTTGGGGTGCTGGTAGGGGTAGAGACCGAAGAGGTAGGGGCAATGGCAGTGGCGGTGGCAGCGGTGTTGGCGGCGGCGACTATGGTGTCGACAGTGGGTTTGTGGGGAATAGCATTTGTAGCGGCGCGTGGGGTGGGGCTGTATGTGCAGCCGCTGGTGCTAGGGCTCTTGGGCATATTGCGAACAGAGACGGGAGCCTTGGCGGGCCCTGCGACAAGCGCCTCAGTCAAAGCCGGGGCGTGTGTAGGGGCTGGAGCCCAGGTTGGTGCCGGTTCATTTGCTGGGGCGAGCCCTTGTTGCAGGGCTCGATTCAGGGCTCGATTCGGGCGTGGCATTGGGCCCAAGCAAGAACCCCGGTGGCTTGTGAACCCCTCATAACCCATGTAGATCTTTTCATTACAACCTCTGCACCTTCTCACACGAACAGGAGTACCTTGTCTTGGTGGCGCTCGCCTAGGTGCCATCTTTAGGTATGTAAACTGATCCAGTCATAATGTTGGTGTAAGATTAACAACATATAATACATAGATTTATGGTATCATGAAGTATAGTAGAATCAAATCAAGATGTTTATTAATTTTCAGTATTGTAATCAATTCAAATAAAGAATATCGGTTTTATTTGTTTATATATTTCTCAAAGCAAGCATCATGCAAATAAGGATTCAATTGAAGTTTCACAACAATGATTGATTATTTTTGAAATTAGAAAAGTAAGATCGTTTTGTTTACATTGATTGATAGCTAATTCAAAGATGTTCCTCAATAGCGAACATGAATTCTACCCAAACTAATTTCTTTTCTTTTAAACTTCTATTCTATTTCCTCCCACTCGTGTCTGTTTGATTTGAGTTGAAGATTTGAAGATCGATTTACTGCGTGGTTATTGCTACTTTTGTTTTAAACTTCTATTCTGCCATGTGACAAAGATTGATTTGAATTTGATTTGAATATTTGGAGATCTTTTTACTATTTTCGAAGCCATGAAGTGCATATTGTCGGAACCATCTAGAGCTCTCATATTTCCTATTAGGCAAAATGAGAAAATAAGAGTTATAGAAAAAATACAAGTTACCATAAAAAGATAAAATAAGGAAACCAAGGTATTAAGAGATTACGAAATGAGGAACATCATCATATAATCAGGCTTGGCGTGAATGGTTTAACTGCTACCCAAAAAGTTTTTGACTTACTTTTAATGTTGAGTTTCAATCACATAGTGCACATTCATGATGGTTTTTTCTTTCTGAAACTCGGCAAAGAAAGTTAACTTGTAATTTAAAACAAATTACAAACATTAGTGTAAAAAAATTTTAAAAAAAGTATTATGATTTGCAAATTTTTCAAACACATTACAAGTCTAACATATTTGGCAATTATAAGTCTATAATTACATTTATAACATGGGTAACGTATCTGTATAAATAATGATTACATTATCATTTGTTAGTATTAATATCCTTTTAATTTTTTAATTAAGTTTTATATTTTAATATTTTAATGTACTAAAATCTTAAACATGATATGAAAATATTAAATTAGAATTGTGCTAGATACCTATATGTTTCCTCCTTTTTTAACCACCGAGCTCAGAAGTTTTTTGCATTGCCCATTTGGTTATGCGGGTTTGGTTCGGGTTCGGCAATATGGAGCTTAGTCATCTCTAGAACCACGCGCAGAGCTAGCGCGTCAAGAGGTCCCTTGGGCGGCAAGACGCTGTAGAAATGACAGCGTCTTCATCCTCATCTCGGTTACTGGCGAGAGCGGCGGAGAAGGCGGGGCTGGGGCTGCAGCGACAATTTCTAACCACGACGGATGCGGCAGCTGCTAGAATAGGGCAGCTCCCGACACATCACCGGTGCACTTTCCTACGCCTCGGATGCTTAGAGTAACCCGAGTTATGCTAACCCGAGTTATCCATGCTTAGAGAAATAAGCCCGCATGCGAGTATGTATGCTGCACATTACTGTGAACCGCCTACAAGGGTTACTGCCGGAATATAGGTTAAAGTAATTAGAGCACAGGTGCATATGGGGAAGAGAGGAAGAGAGATCAGATAATTAGGTGCTTTCGATCTTTTACTTGTTATTTAGTGTTACAACGGGATGTATTTACAGAGAGCACAAGTTGGTATAGAAAGTGTGTCGGACTAGGCAATGATTCATTTGTGTAAGGGAAGTATGTATTTAGTGCTTTGACTGCCATTAATTTTTGTGCCTCATTTGGCATTATTGTTATAGGAGAAACAAAGAAGGAATTAAAAAAAAAAAAAAAAAAACTATAACACCATGACATTGTTTTGAGTGGCGCTGTCAGTTCAAAGTGATAGGTTTTTAATTATGAATTATGATACATTGAAGGACATTGTTTTTCATTTGAATGTCTTTTAGCAAAACAACACTTCATTATTTAAGATTTAGAACATCACCTTATAATTCAAGATTTTTTGTGAACTAAGCTTTGAAAGTATAATATGATATACAATGCTCAAATTTCTAAAGTTACTTGCTAAAAGGTTTTATATTTATCAACTCTAGATGATGAAAACTTGTCATTTGTATCCATACTGTTATTAATGCATGACAAAAAAGAATCTAGGATTGTCATGGAATTGAGTATGAAAATAAGCTATTATTTTATTGATAGCTCATACATCAAGTCCATACTATTTAAATGTGGTGGGGCCTTTTTTTTTTCATTGTCTTAACTCTTTGGTGCTGGACTACCTTTGGTGCAATGTGCATAAGGTTGCCCTTGATTCCTTTTGTCCAAAGGCCAATAGGATAGTCCTTGATTTTACCTTAGTATCTTTTGTATTTGTTAATTCTGTATTTTGTAATCTGTACAGCACCAACTCTTGTATCTTGTGATAATGGATTCAATCTTTCGGCTTTCATTAATGCTTGAATCAACAAACTATTTAGATCACAACAAATTACATTTCATGTCTTAGCTCTGTCTACACTGCCGATTTCCTCTTCGCATGATTTGACCAAGACTTTTCCTTCTTCGCTTAATGGATTGTCTGGCAGTGCTTCACTTTCTACGTTGAAACATCTGTGGTGCACGATGGCACCCACCATTTTCAATGTGACACAGTGCTAACAAGAAGGTGGTGCACTCACCGACACTTTCTACAAAGAAAGTGAAGCACCACCGGACAATACAATAAGCGAAAAATAAAGACTGCTGGTCAGATGATACAGAGATGCAATCAATAAAGGAAATCGGCAACACAGTGAGAGCTGCAACATGTCAGAGTCTTAGCCATTACGGTCTTCCCATTCTCTTTTTCTTCTCGTTCTTCTGCTTCTTTGCCCACTACGGACAGCTTGTCGGCCCCGATGCCTCCAATTCTTTTCTATCCCGATACTTATACCTCATCCTCCTTACCCGTTGACCTACCTGATTTTCTCGATTGTCCCTCTCCTTTAGTTACCCCTCCCGAGTCACTCCCTACTGACTCCACCCCTCCCGAATCACTACCTCCTGACTCCACCCCTCACTCCTCCACCATCCCCGCTATCGACCCTCATATTTCCCTATCCCTTGTTCCTTCTGAGCCTTCTCTTCGCCGCTCTACCTGCTCTACCCACCCTCCCATTTGGACCTCGGACTATCTGTGTCCTATCCTACCTACCTCTTCATGCACCTCTTTATATCTCATCTCCAACTATGTTTCCCTCCACAATTGTCACACAGTGACCGTTTATTTTCTTACAATAACAACATTTTACAACTTCATATTTTTGTTACTGTAAATAACAACATTTTATTTAAATAGAAATGCCTTGAATTTAGTAACCTGAGTTCTCATATAACCACTTCCACGTGTTCTTTCTTATGCCACTTCCTCTCTCTATGTTTTATTTAAATAAACACACACAAACATATTAGTTTTTGAACTGAAAATTAGATTTAGGAATAAATGGATAATTTTGCTTGTGAGGGGAAAAACAGTAATATTCTGCATTATGGTTTTTGTAACCACCATTTTACTTGAAAGATTGTTTCTTTTGTGTCTGTGGATATGGGGATAATTTTCTGTTTTTTTAAAAAATATCCATAACCATGTATGCATCTAATGATGAACTTGAGATTAAAAGGTCTTAGACAATAGCTGTTCATAATTGAACCAAGCACTTGTCAACTTGACATAGGAACTATTCCCAAACTACTTGTTGAAACTAATATATAGAATGGCTTCATGTTTCTACATCTATTGTGTGATTAATTGTCAATTAGTCTTATGATAATATGTCTTTAGTAACAAATTTATTTCTTAAAGACTTCAATTAAACATCATAAACACACGTCCACTGGGTAGTTCTACCTACAGCGGTAGCCCTTATTGCAGAAAGGAAACAGAATGTTCTAGAATGTTCTGGACTAGAAGTCCATGAACAACCCTTAACTACTACAGAAATTAAGGAAACACCTCTATCACTGATTGCAGAGCATGGATTGGTTTCACTGTGTATCTTCTAAAGCCAGCCTCCCCAATAACAAACTCCCATTCCTTTAAGCTTCTTTCCTTGCCTGCACTTGTACCAGCCATCATTAACAAGTCTAGCGTCAATCTTGGATCAGTTAGCTTGTCAGTTTTTGCTTCCTCAATCACGATCCCAGCGATGATGACTTTCCCTTTGTCCCGAGGAATAGCTTCTTTGCATTTCTTAAGGATTTTGACACAGTCTAGATCTCCCCAGCCATGCAGAATCCACTGCAATTCACATGGTTTTAGTTAAGCAAAAAAATGCACATCAATTTGTGTCCACTTTGAGCTAGGTAGGGAAAAGCGAACTTTTGCATCATAATGGGGGTTCCTTGGTGCCTATGCACAATTGCAAGTTGCGCATAATTGTAAGGAAGCCACGGCAGGAATCCCATTTCAAACGTCTATACTCTCCTATTTGGCCGCAAATGGTATATATTGGGATTCCACTACTCTTAAAAATAGTTCTATTTCTTGCAATTGCATGTAAATACTTCTACAAAAACCTAGACTTTGGCACATTGAGACACATAAAACAGTCTTTTGACCTACAAGTACCGGTAATATTCATATAAGCGAATAGCATGAGGTCAACCAAATGTTGTGGCTAGTTTTCTTGAAGCTAGAGCGCGATTACGCTTACCATTAGGAAAGCAGCATCTGCCTTTGGAACACTTTGGAACATATCACCCCCAACACGTTCAATTCCAGGGAACTCCACCGCATCAGAGACGACATGAGGAAGATCAAAGTTAATGCCGCGAAGCCATGGGAATGCCTTCACCAACATCTGCAAAGTCGTTCCATTTCCCCCACCTACGTCCACCAAACTGCCAAGGCCATCAAATACCTCCGGACAACCTTTAATGATCGCAGGCACGGTCAATCTGGCAGCACACGCCATTGCTTCGTTAAGGAGCAGGCTGTGAGAAGGATTTGCTGCGAAGTGGCTCCATGCATCTTCACCATGAGCCATCTCAAATGGGGAAGTCCCATTCGCTAGAACACGGGCACTTAGATGCTGCAATGGTGCCACCGTCACTGAGCTGCAATTGTTCAGAAGAAAAGCACCCATGCTATGTTCTCCATGTCTCATCAGACGGCGAGATAGACTCGTCTGTGCATAACCTAGAGAGTCATTGCTGGTGACCTCCGTTTTGAATATTCCCCGGTGCATGAGGAACCTCATGACTCGGTAGAGTGCAGACGGATCGCAAGCTAGAGCTGAGGACAACTCGGAAAGTGTCATGGGGCTTCCATGACTTTCAATGACATCAGCTATACCGAGCTCGACGGCACACTTGACCACAGAAATTTCTGTGAACCCTAACGCGTATCTCCATATAGCCGCTTCCCCCTGCTCTTCTTCCTCGTGCCATTTCACCCCTTTTTGTGTTTCTTCCATCTCTCTTCCACTCTCTCTCTCCCTCAGTTTGAGCAATCTATGATAACTCTAGTAGTATATTCCTGGTTGAGCACTCCACACAGATATATATAGAGGAAAGAGTTGTCCCAGTAGGAACCGAAGCTATCACAATAATTCTATCAAGATTGTACAGTTTTTATATTATTCTTGTCGGCATAGTCCAGCAGCAAAACTTATTGGACTTTGTTGTAGATGATCTGGTCACTGTTTCCCGTCATTTCCCGTCACTGTTTCCCGTCATTTCCCGTTATTTCCCTTTTACTTTGTTGCAGATGATCTGGTCACTGTCTCCCGTCATTTCCCGTCATTTTCCGTTATTTCCCTTGGACTTTGTGGTAGATGATCCCGTCATTGTTCCCGTCATTTCCCGTCATTTCCCTTGGACTTTGTGGTAGATGATCCCGTCATTGTTCCCGTCATTGTTCCCGTCATTTCCCGTCATTTCCCGTCATTTCCCGTCATTTCCATTTCCGGCCCGGCAAATTCTAAGCTCTGTAATTCTGGCGTATCAATTGCCTGTTCCAAGCATCCATTGTTTTTAAATAGAGTATTTCAAAAGTATGTCAGTAGTTGTTGTTGTAGATTGAATTTGGTTGAACTCTAAATTCACCTACTGCTTTTTAGAAAATTCTAGTGCAAAGACCATGAATTCACGAACCACTCTCAATAAGATATATCCAGAATGCACTTTGAGACCCAAAAAGATTTCACCACCACCCTCGATAAGATATGGCCGAAATCTTGAAAGATGTGGTGCCTCTTGCAAGAATAGTTACTCTGTTACCAAATATGTAAATTAAACTTCTGAATTTGTAAATTGAATTGTGCATAACTTGAACCCTTCCACACCAAAATTTAAACAATATGTCAAGCAATATATAGTTTCTCCAACCACAATTGCTGCAATTATTTTTGAGTTATCAACATCTTCAATTATCTGTTCTATAAATTTAGTATTACCTAGCTTACAAAAGAAGGAGCTCTCCGTATATTTGATGAGCAAGATATGACATGTAGGATCACTTGGAGATGAAGATAGAATGCAACTATAGTAATTTAGGTCTTCAATTTCCAATGGAGGTAGCTAAATCTTTTCTAGTGAGATGAGATTGAAAAGATAATAATCATCGGAATCCATATCAACCAAAACGAACCATCCATCAAAACAACCAATCACATCTTTGTTGCACACCTCAACAATGCTTTCTTTGTAATAACAATGTTTTGATACATCCAAAAAAGTTTGTCCTTCTTCCTCGATGAATACAAGTCAAGGATATGGTCGTGGGGCAAGGAGAGAATGAACATGCAAAGGATGTATCTCTCCTTCCTTTGATTCCATTATAAAGTTGTAATTCACCCATTCACTAATGAGATTAGAATCAAATTGGTAAATGTGAATATCAAATATAAATAAAATAAATAAAATAAATAATCTATCACACAAGATAATGACATGAAAATTAAGGGTACTCCCCATTGCATTAACTAATTTACAAAATAAATAAATAAATAAATAAAAAGACCTAAGAAGAGGAACAACCATTGAGCATTAACTAGAAAGTATATAATTACATGGCTTTAGAAAGCAAAAAACTACAAGGAGCAATTGTGAACTTTAGAAAAAGATATAAACACAATGGTAAAACAATCTCGTCTGAAATTTATATATAATGATAATAATAATAATAATAATAATAATAATAATAATAATAAAGAAACAATAAGGAAATTAAAAAGAAAACATATGTTGTTCATTGAAAGAATATATATAGTTTAGAGTAAAAGGTTTGTTTTATTATTTAAATCGAGTTAGTTTATTTCTCATGGACTAGGAAGGGATTTTGTCATTCAAGGCAGAAGGCTGTTGATGTGTTGGGTCTCCAAGGAAGTAGTCAATCCAGTTTGTACCACATCGATAGATGGAAGGTTCTGTTTGCTTTTTCCCTTAGAGTTGCTTCCGTTAAAAATGTCTGAGAGGTTGTTTGATGGATAAATTCTGAAGCCCACTAAGAAACCATGGCCGCCAAGAAAGTTGATAAATGGGCTGAGGTCTTGTCTTCGGCGGCTTCTCGGCTCTGAGTGGATCGATTCCCAGATTGGCCCTTGATATAATCTCAGCCGTTCGCTTTTAGATAACCAGGCGCGGCACCTGCGTTAAACCCTACTAGAGAATCCACCAACGCAACTTCCTGCGTCGGGGCTTTGAAGTGGTCTCAACGAATCAGGTAAATTTTTTTTGCTTCGTTTGATCCTCTTGTAGCTATTGTTGAAAGGTACTTGATCTTGGTTGTTGATCGTCTGAATTCATGGCCTGTTTAGTTACAACTAGAGATGAAAAAGAAAAAATTCAAGGGAGGTTATTTGGATTACGAATTATGAAACAGTGTTCATTTGAGTACATACGAAATTCAAGACAGAGAAATTTCTCTTCTTTCGCCGCATTGTCTGAATTTCTTCTGCTTACTCTTAAGGTTGATCATGCGTCTGGATGTATAATTTCTTATCTGATGTTAAGTAGACCTCTTGATGTGTGTGTGCGTGTGAGAGAGAGTAAGAGAGAGAGAGAGAGGGAGGAGTTTTCCCTTTCTTATTGGAAGCCCAGGTATTCATTCTCACAAGGAGAGAAGAGAAAGAAAAGGAGAAGAGGAGAGAGGAGGGGGAGGGGGGGAACTGTTTTCCATTGAAAATCATTTTCTAGTTGCACAAGTCAATGAAAATCTACAAGAAATTATGAAATTTTATGCTGAATCACATAGAACCAAAGTTCTATTGATAAGATGAATATATTTCTTACTGTGCCAAGGATGGAGATCATGGCTCTTGTGTAAGCTTTGAGGGGATTAGAGTGGATAAAGCTAGGATTGGTTTCTTCTATGGCGTGGGCAATGCCCTTAATCACTTGGAATGATGGAAGACACGAATTTCATTTTCTCCTTGTGTCTGTGTTTCACTATTCAATGAATTTCGAGGTGGAAGCTGCCACACATACTAAATGAATTTGTAATTTTAGTCTTGGGCATAAATAAGGCATTTTTGAAGAGAAGTATTTACCTTTCTTAATTTTTGGTGATAACATCTTGTTCTACTTGCTAAACCCACAAAAAAAAAAAAAATGAGGAAGGATTAATTTGGTACACTCACCACTTTGAAAATGTCCTTCCTATCCATTGCAATTTGGAATTTGTGTTTTAGAGTTGATTTCCTGTATTTATTGAGATGGTGGAACCATTGTGCTTTCCATGGGGTGGCCTTCATATTATTAGTAATGTGCACTTTATGGCTGATGGTTTTAAACATATCTTTTGCTTCCTAATGATTGCAGGTAAGCCATGGTGAAGCATAATAATGTTGTGCCTAATGGGCACTTTAAAAAGCACTGGCAGAACTATGTTAAAACATGGTTTGATCAGCCAGCACGGAAGACAAGAAGACGGATTGGTAATAATAAACGCTGTTGAGAATGCATTGTTATCACTGAATTCTTTCTTCATTAAACATATATGACACTTTTTCAATCTTCAGCTCGACAAAAGAAGGCAGTGAAAACTTTTCCAAGGCCTACTTCTGGACCTCTGAGACCTATTGTTCATGGACAGACTCTCAAGTACGCCATGAAAGTTAGAGCTGGCAAAGGATTTTCTCTTGAAGAACTGAAGGTGATTTCTTTTTTCTTTTCCTTTTTTATCTTTTTTTCAGTTATGCTTTAAAGTGGTAATTTATTCTGCAATACACGGATTGATTTTGTAACAATGCCTATATATTGCTAGTTAAAGCAAGCTTTCATCTGTGAATTTATGGTCCCGGATTTATCACTTCTCTCTGCAGTCTTGCGTTAAGCACCACATTAGGAGTAGACATCAAATATGAAATCTTAAGTTAGGAACTATGTGCTCTGTACACGGTTCTGCAATTCTGCCCCTGCAAATTGAGCAAATAACCTGATTGGTTACTGGGAATTGAGCAAATATTTTCATTAAGGCAGTTGATTGTTGTTATCTGGACAATTGCATCACCAAAAGGCTCCTTTCTTGGGGTGACGACTATCGTTTTCCAACCTTTTTGGTATCTCCCATGAAAATGATGCAGTCTTTGCTTATTTTGGTTCCATAGAACATAGAGGAATAGTGGCCAATAGTTCGCGTTTGATTGGGCGTCATAACCTGCAAGATGATTGAAGCAAACCGTTGCTTTCATTGCGCACTTCCATAGCTTTTCTTCATTGGCAGTGCATTATACTTATCTTTTTTTTCTTAATGTTAGACTTCTTGACCATTTCAGGCGGCTGCTATGCCTAAAAAACTTGCTGCAACAATTGGCATTGCTGTTGACCACCGCAGAAGAAACCGTTCCTTGGAAAGCCTCCAAGCTAATGTCCAGAGGCTTAAGACATACAAGGCCAAGCTAGTTGTTTTCCCAAGGCACGCACGGAAATCCAAGGTGCAAACAATCAATTAACCTATTTTGAAATGCAAATGTTCCCCCTGGTTTATGTGTTTGAAATTCTTATTCAACCATTTCTACGTAAACAATATTGTAGGCTGGCGATTCCAGTCCTGAAGAACTTGCAAATGCCACACAAGTTGAGGGCCCTTACATGCCCATTGTCAGAGAGAAGCCAAGTGTTGAGCTTGTGAAGGTGACAGAGGAGATGAAGGCGTTTAAGGCTTATGACAAGCTACGGCTTGAGCGTACGAACCAACGTCATGTTGGTGTCCGCTTGAAAAGGGCTGCTGAGGCAGAGAAGGAGGATAAAAAGTAGAGGGAAGAGTCAGTTTTGATCAGTCTGCTGATTGAAGATTTAAAAATTTTTGCTCGGAATCTTACTAAAAAATTTTGTTTGGCCTGTTACTTCAAACACTATAGTTCAATATTTTTGAAATCTCTTGCTGCTGTTCAGCCCTTGCATGAAGTATTTCTTCCATTGAGTCTTCGCTGTCATCTTCTTCATCATTCACTAGTCCAACAGCCATCCAGAATTGTCCTCCGATTATTGAGCTTTAGAAATCATTTTCTGAGCCTAAAATGCCTGCTCTCTGATTTCAATTGTCTTAGATTGATAATACGGAGTCTTTCACCTTGTGTTGTACTGAGTAATGAAAAGATCTAACAAAAGATGGTGTCTGGATCCTCATCACTTGCTGATCTGTTAGAAGATACAGTATCCGAATTCCAAAGTACTTATGGGTTTTCTTTTTCTTTTTTTTAATTTAAATTTTATCTTGCTCTTTTTTAGTAGGACTTTAACATCTTGCATATTAAGAAGTCATCCTAATATTAGTAATGCTAAAAAATAACAAGTTTGAAGTAAGATAGAATTTAAGTTTTAATATTATTTTAAGATTTTAATTAATTAGTTCACATTTAACTTAAAACTGTAATATATCAAGTGAAAAGAATTCATTTATTTATAAATTATTTTTTATGTGAAACTTAATACATTTACTTACAAGTATGAGAAAATATTTTATATAAAAATTATTTATTTATGTACATATCTAAATTTACATCCTTAGATCTTGCATTTGAGACTAAGAGATCTCAAATCTTATTAATTTACTATTAAACTATAATAAACCTAATTATTAAATTAAAAGATTTAAGTTTATTGGTATGATATGCTTAATTACTTTTGAACTATAATATAAATCCTACTAATTTATTTAACATGTTTTGTCATTCTAACAATTGAATCCATACCTCGAATGTCTCTCATATTAAAAACTTTAAGCGCATCAAAGTAAAATATTTGTTTCTATATATTACTAATTTGGAACTCGTAATCTCCAAGACACTCAGGTAAATGTTTTACAGAAGTAGACAGAGAGGACTGGCCGGTGACTGCAATAAATGACAGAGGGTGGTGGAGGTTACAGGAAGGAAGATGCTTGACATTGAATGTCGACAGGGCATCATCGGTCATATCAACCACCACAGGTAGTTGGTTGTTTGTACGGATTGATTTATTGTAATGGTCGGTCGGAGTATCCGATCTTTAGATCAGTCCAAAGTTAGCTCACTTACTAACCAAATCGAAATGACTTGCTTTTTTTTTTAATAGTGAGTTGGCTACCAATACTTAACCAGTTTTCTTCTTGCCCTCGGCCTCGACAATAACGATTTTAATCAAATCTAGACCTAAGATCATCTGGGTCAAATTACTTTTATCAAAACCTAAATGGGGAGAAAATCCACATATAACTTAGGTTCACAATTTTTTTAAAAAATGAAAATTTTGTTAATGTTTGTTTTTGGAAGAATTAGAGCGAGAATGGGAGACTCGTCCCAAAAATCAAAGGAAAAAAAATTAAAATTATTAGTATAATATCTAATTAAAATGCCTAAAATTTAATTGAAAAAATAACTTGAGAATTGAAGAAAAATTTTGATATCATATTAAAATACTCAAACCCTAATTCAAAGGTTATTTGATGGATTTAAAAATATTTTTTTATTTAAACTTCACCATAAGCTTTCTCTTTTATATTATAAACTTATAACCTGTAAAACCCTAGGCACACCAAGTAGTTGTCTTGATAATAGTGATGCCATATAGATAATGAATAAAAATATAACTCAATTGGAACTTTAAAACTATATTAGAATACTCAAAAATTAGTTTTAGAATTTAAAAAACTATATTTAAACTTAATTTTCTATTTATAGTGGAACTATTGCCTTTTGACACATAAAGTTAATATTATGATATTAGTCATATGTTTAAAGCTACTATGCCATTGGCTGGTAATGATGTTTTTAGGATTTCTTTTAAGATATGCACCAAAGATTTATGTTGGTATTGAATTTAACTTGAACAAGTCTTATTACAAATTATATATTGGTATTTTCTTCATATTTTTCCTAACCAAGTGATAGAAGAATCATAAGTCTAGATATTCACGACAAGTGATCCTTCCTTGTCAAATGGCAAAAGAAGCTTAAATATGGCAAATTTAAGGACCGCACGCTAGGTATCTCTTAAAGTTGATGCTCTTCTTTTGGCATTCAGCAACATCGCGTTTCACTCGTATTCTTTGATTTCAAAATATTCGTATTATAACACAAAAGCAAAGTTTGCACTTTAACAATTTAAGACAAGAATTAACTTAATTTTGAAATTCTTGGAATAATTAAAGTTTGCATGAAAAAATAAAGTATGGTTAAACAATTAATTAGGGACAGTATCTTATCTGAATTACACATTGGGTCTACGTGACAAGCAAGTGCCTATCAGCATGTGGCAGCTAGAAAAACAAATGAAAGAACGTGGGGTACTTAATGCAGGGCCACATGCATGTCGGTATCATTCAAAGGTGGAAGGAATAAATATCTTAGTGCTTCTTGTGCCTTATATCTTTTCTCACAAAAAAGAAAAAAAAAACGTAGAAAATAACATATCATCCAAAATAAAGGAAAAAGGAAGGATAAAAATAGTGAAAAATTCTTAACAAGTGGTGTTGGGATTTTTACTTGGAATCCTTTCTCCTCATGAAGTTGGGTAAAAATTTATTATTAGCTCTCTCTCTCTCTCTCTCTCTCTCTCTCTCTCTCTCTCCGGGGTAGGTGGATGGATCTATTGATATTATGAACAAAATCCAAGAACTAATCTTACCAATTCTTGAAATCTAGTGGATGTTTTGATAAGAACAATGAAAGCTAGGTAAGCCTTTCTTATAAAAGATATTTTGGTTTCGAAAATTGATAAAATTCTTATTTCCATGCTTTGTGATGTTTACCAAAATTTGATAAAATCATGTTGTCTTGTAAAAAACCCTACTAGCCAAACATGTGGTGGAAGAAGTAAGTTTGTTAATTAGTGGTAAGTTACTGAAGTTTGAAACCAAGATACTTTGAGTTTAATATTAAGTATTTAAGTTTGGATTTGAGAGTAAAAAGAAAAGGAAAAAAAAGTAGTTGATCTTCCATCTCCACCATTAAAGGAGATAAAGTTAGATAAACCTATTTCCCTCTCATCACATTGCAAAGTACACATTCGACCCAAAAATAGCCACGGATGGAATTCTTGAACATGATAAATTGTGCCAATTGAAGGATGGGATGACTTGATAGAACAAAGTACCTCATTCATTAATGGAGTTTTGCTCATTTATCATGCCTTCATTTTTTATTTTTTAGGATATTATTGTAAAAATCTAGAAGGTTTAAAGTTTTCTCAAACACCTCCATATGGTCTAAAAATTCTCAACTTGGCTTGCCTCTTAATGCCAAGCCAATACTTACAAAAGAAAATTTAAACTACTCAAAAGTGTGATTAAAGAAAAAGGAAAAGAAAGTCAAAAAGAAAAGAAGATAAAAATTGTTAATATGTATCAATTTTATGTCATTTAGAAGTGATTAATTTAAGATTTTTTAAATTATCATATTTGATTTTTGACTTTCTCAAAATAGTTTAGGATTATATTTAGTCTCCTTTAAAACCTTTAAATGTGAATTGATTATCATTTAAAAACTTATCTTTCGCTTTCCATTTCACTTAGACAAATCTAAACCCTATGGCCATTTGGGATTTTTTTTAAAATTTTTATTTCTGTTGTTCTTTTTCTTTTTTATTCATTTTATTGAGACTTTTCTATCACTCATTTTTACACGTAAGGAAATATTTTATGTTGTACGACCAAAATTATAAATGACGGAGGGACCAAGAATTATCTCGCTCTGACGCACTTCCGCGTTATAAAAACACCCACCAGTCAGCCAAACTGGAATCCACGGCAGGGAGACTTCTTACGTAGTTACCTAGAACAAGGAAGATCGAAGCAGATCGGGCTGCAGAGTTTAGGCGAATATGGGGTTGAAGGTCTGCCCAAATCTCTTTCTTTGCTATAATTTCCATCCAAGTTGTTGTTTTTGTGGTTTAGTTTTAAAATCTATGTCCGATTACTGGTCTTTCTTGCTTCAGATTGTTCATACTGTACTCGGAATCTCGTGTTCATGTTTTGTTTGCTCTGATCTGTTCCCCTGCATGAAATTATTCCCAAGAAAGTATACTTTCTGGGTTTTTGTTTCTTACATAGATTTGTTTTGGAAATTACCAAAACATAAATCTCCATTGATTAGTCATGTATATCTCCAAATAGAAGAAGTGTTTTTCCTGTTTTATGCTCATTGACTTTGGTTCTGTTTGGCCGTACTGAATTCTAGAAACGAGTGGTGCAGGAATTAGGTTAGATCTGTATGAAATCACTGGCTCTTGACTCCCAAGTCGTACTGCCCCTCATCTGGGGTTTAATGAAAAGAAAACGAAGAAGAAAATTTGGGTTCTGGTAATTCTGCATTTGAATTGATTTTTACCATCATTCTTCTCTACATTATCCGGTGATCTTGTTCAACCTGTTGCTGCCTGCACTTAGTTGGGTAGGTTGGATCATGCAACAGTTTCAGTGAATCCTTTAGTGACTACCGATAGATCTGTTCCACTGGATATAAGACTTGAAGCTTGAATGTCAGAAAATGATCGTCTAGGCTTAGACAAGATTAGGGTGTAGGCGAGGAGAAGAGGTTTAGGAGCAATATTTTGGTATTGAATTTCTGGTTTGACTTAGGAAATGCTTTTTCTTTGAAAGATGTAGAATCATGCTTGAGATTTGATGGCTTTACTTGAATATCTATGTTCTTCCTGATATTTGTTGTGCATATAAATGTGTTAACAGTCCAACTGAACTGGGTTTGTTACAGGAAGAGTTTGAGGAGTATGCTGAGAAGGCCAAGACCCTACCTGAGAGTACGACAAATGAGAACAAGCTTATACTCTATGGGCTGTACAAGCAAGGCACTGTTGGAGTTGTGAACACTAGTAAGCATCGGTTTAAACTACATCCTTATTTTTGCTTCTTCTCTGCCTTTGTTTTCCTGATTCTCTCTATACACAACGTCTATCTTTGAGAAAACTTGGGTCTCACCTTTCATGGCTTTTGCATCTGATTTACAGGTCGTCCTGGAATGTTTAACATGAGGGACAGAGCAAAGTGGGATGCGTGGAAGGCTGTTGAAGGTAATGTTTCCTGATGGGTTAGAACAACATAGTTTAGTCTTTGTCATACAGTGATCTATGTTAGGGGAAAAAAAACTTATTTTATTTTCTTTTGCTGCCAGGGAAATCCAAGGATGAAGCAATGGGTGACTATGTAACCAAAGTGAAACAGTTGCTGGAAGAAGCTTCCAAATCCACTTGATGTCTTACTGATGCCTGATGCCATCTGGTTCAGTGTTTAAGAACTTGAATTGAATGGAAAATAATTGTCTTTACTTTTCGAACTGATAGTGTGTTAGATCTTAATGGTGTGAACTTGTGGAAGATTGTATTCGTATCGAATATCTTTAAGTTTGTGTTCATCGTCTTACATCATGTTGCCCACTAGAGTCCAGACCTAAGTTAATTGCGTGGAGTGGCTTAGTTGTTTTTCCTAGTTTAAAACCCTGGGCAGGGGAGTTTCCTTGGGATCTTTTGCTGGAAGTATATATTTATCCATTGAAAGTTGTTTTCGTGCAAACCTGTAAACTGTGGATATGATTCATTCAGGATTGGAAGAAGTCATCTTTGAATTCTAAAACTATTCAGAATCCATTATCTTCAAACATAAATTTTATATATTCTTTGATAATACCATTTTGAAAGTTTTGAAAGAATTTTGCATGAAATAATTATTAAAAGAATTATCTATTGAAGAGAACATAACGTTCAGATTTTATTTTTTTTAAGAGAATAAAGAAAATATATTAATAAATTTTATTAATATCAACAAAATTAAGTATAATAGCTATATCTTGAATAAATACAATGGAAATGGTTAAACCTAACCTTCAGAGAAAAGTAAATCATTTACATATTAATCTGTTACATATAAATAAATATAGGTTCATATTGTCTCAAAACTTCTTCAATATAAAATTTAATGATATTCTTCATATTTACTCGTTTTAATTTTTTTTATTTTAATACGTGACACATGGTCAGTGACATGACATACAAACACTGACATTAAAAATCACCAAAAGGAACCAAATGCTTTTCAAAACCCATAAGTAACTTGAAATAAAATGAAAATTCATGTAGCTCAAAAATCTTTTTAGATTTGAGCTAAATATTAATTAAATAAAATAAAATTTAATGAAATTGTAGCTAATAAAAAGGAAGTGTTCACTGCCAAAGGCCAGGGGCGGCAATGCCATTCCTTTCTTGGGCCGGTGATAAGAATATAAGGGAATGGGTACAAAGATTCAAGTTGGAGACAACTAGTTAGCATGTTCTTTATATCCAATTCTTGTTCCTTTTAGAGCCAAAATTATGTATTCTTGTGATTTATGGCCTTCTAGGGTTGGCACTACCTTTTAATTCAGAAGATCATAATTGAATGTGGACTAATCGTCTTACCTATGGTACCTACATGATGCAGTCCATCATGCCTACATATTGCTTAATATAAAATTTGAGTTGTCTAAAATATGTGTTCTCACTAACATCTTGAACTTTTAATTTAATAGTAAAGCCTCATCAAATAAGTATATTTTGATTGGTGATTGTTGGCCATTTAGGATTGGCATGTAACCTTGATTCAAAGAACATAGTTGATTGTGTACCAACTATCTTACCTTGGCATCGACACGGTGCAATTCGTTATTAGCAATGTTATGCCTATCCCAACTCTTACTTGAAATGATTCTATGACTTATGTTTTGTTCATTCCTCTTCTTTTGATTCATTATTAGCAATGTTAAAAGAAGACATTTAGGTAATTCCATGGAATACACAATATATGCATAGGCATATAAATCTTATGATATGATGTGCAACAATTTTATAATTGTCATAAATTTCTTCATAAATTCTTATGTTAATAGTTTATTACTTTTTTTAAAATATTATAACACACTCACTTAACTCATGCAAATGAGATGTCAAATAGAATGTTTGGGATGTTTGTTGTATCCATTGCTCACTAAATGAGGACACTTCAACCATGAGGGATTCCAAGCAGCAAGATATGCAGAATTGCGCGGCTTCAGTTTTGAGAGAGGTATCAAGCATGCGGCTTCAAGTTCAACAACTATCAAGACCTCTTGCCTCTTCTTTGGAATTAACACTGACTAAAAATAGGCTTATTGTATAATTGGACGAACTTATTCCTAAATAGCTGACTCTTCACTTAATTAACATCCTCCTAGTTAGATAACAACTAACCCTAATGACTCAGAAAACAAACTGTAACCATGGCGCCATGGGATTGTTTGTTGTGTCCATTGTTCATTTCCATGTCTACATGAGAATTGCAAACTGCAATCTATGCAAAACGACCTCTTGAAGTGTTCATTGTTGCGAAAGTGACTCAACATGTAAAGGAGATCTTCGTGGCCAAATGAAGAGGCAAGAGGTCCCGTTACCTGTTGAACTTGAAGCCACACGTTTGAGTCCTTTCTCTGAATGGTAGCCGCACAATTCTGGTTTGGATTCCTTCATGGTTGAAGTGTCAAGAAGCCTATTTTTAATCAAAGTTAATGTTCAACCCAAAAATTCTCAAAAGGTTTAGATTTCAAGAAGCTCAGATGCTTTTTGAAATGGCCTAGATTTTAATTCTTCATTTTAATTCTTGTTTTCTTTAATAATTATAACGCAATTATCATTAGGGCCTATGCAACCCCTAGAGACCTACTACCCATTCTATGATCAAGGCTCTTTGAATTCAAATTAATCCTATATTTGATCATGAACCTCCACATCAATTGAGTTATGGTTGACGTTAAAGATAAACAAAGTTTCCCACCTAAAAACTCATTTCTCTGCGCTTCTTATCATGGTTTTGCTTCACTCGATGTTGGGCTTCTTTTATTTAGCCTCTGATACCAATTTATAATGTGGAGGTTCAAAACAAATGAGGATTAGCTTGACTTCGAAGAGTCTAGGCCATAGAATTTGTAATAGGTCTCTTGGGTTGCACAAGTTTATCAAACCATCTTAATAGCTAAACTTCTTACCAATGATAATTGCATTACAATGATTAAAGGAAACAATAATTAAAATAAAGAAATGAAATTTAGGCGTTTTTAGAATAGATTGAACTTCTTCAAATTTAGTTCTTTTGAGAAAGGACTTAACTTCTTATATAGCTGATCTTAATGAACATCCTACTAACTAGATTACACCTAACCCAAATGACTCACAAAACAAATTGTAACAATCGCTTCACTTCCTTGCCACATAGCACACTCCTCCATTTAACCAAGTTGATAGAAATCGAAGGTAGAGAGGATCGGTTGGAAAAACTCAAGAACCCTAGATTGATCTTGTGTAAAAATTCTTCGATAATTTTTCATTGATTTAATCACACACATATATAATTGTTTTACAAGAGTTAAATTAGGAATGATTTACACAATAAAAAAATCGAATCATGATCTTTACAAATTTACAGATTCGAACGAAAAGGAAACCGACGACAACGGCGGCAGTCGCGGCTTCTCACGATCGCGCACAAACGTGACTACGGGTCGGGTAGTGGATCCGGGTCAGCTAGGGCTTACGTGGCCTAGGGCTGACGTGGATGCTGATGTGGAGGCTGACGTGGCAGAGCCTTCTAACATCCCCCTGCAAGCTGAAAAGGCAGACTGGACCATCAACTTGGATCGAAGAAGCTTGAAGCGAGCAGAGGAGAGGCCTTTGGTGAAGATATTGGCAGGTTGGTCAATAGTTGAGATAAACTGGAGAAATAGTTGACCATGAGCTAAACGTTCACGAACAAAGTGAAAGTTGATCTCGATGTGCTTGGTGCGAGCATGGAAGACTGGATTGGCGATGAGATAGAGTGCCGACATGTTGTCACACCAGAGTGTGGGAGGTTGAGGAGGAAGAGCACGAAGATCTCTGAGAAGATACTCAATCTACATGATTTCGGCTGTGGTGTCAACTAACGATTTGTATTATGCTTCAGTGCTGGAGCGAGCAACGGTGCATTGTTTACGAGAACTCCAAGAGATCAAATTGTGACCAAGGAAGATGCAGAACCCACCGACGGAGTGACGATCATCACAATCACTAGCCCAACCAGCATCTGAGAAGGCATGAAGGGAGAAGGTAGGACCCCGAGTAAGGAGAAGGCCAAGTCGGGGAGTGTCGATTAAGTAATGAAGTATGCGTTTCACAACTTGCTAATGGGCGGTGGTGGGATTATGAAGGAACTGGCAAGCAGTGTTGACGAAGTAGGTAATATCTGGACGAGTGAGGGTAAGATATTGAAGGGCACTAACAATGTTGTGGTAAAGGATTGGATCGGGGAGAGGATCTCTAGAATAGATAGAAAGAGGTTCATCATGGAGAAGGGCGTGGATATGGCCTTGGCGTCAGTCATTTTAGCTCGAGCAAGAATGTCGAGGGTGAACTTGGCTTGATGCAGGAAAAGACCATCAAAGGTAGGTTGAACTTCAACGCCGAGGAAATAGTAGATAAGCCCCAAGTCCTTGAGGGCAAACTCATGGTGTAGTGCCTGAAAAGGAGTAGCAAAAGGAGCCTGCGGGGAACCAGTCAAAATAATATCATCCACATAAACAAGGAGAATGAGGCTATACCAAGGAGTGTGGAGAGTAAACAGAGAGGTGTCTGCCTGTGAGATAATGAAGCCCAGAGAGACTAGAAAGGTGCTCAGGCGCTAGTACCAAGCACGGGAAGCTTGCTTGAGGCCATATAGAGAGCAATACAAGCGACAGACATGCTGGGGGCGTTCAGGGTTAACGAAACCCTGGGGTTGCTCCATATAGACCACTTTCGAGAAATGACCATGTAAGAAGGCATTGGAGACATCCAATTATCAAATCAACCAGCCACGAGAATAGGCAATGGTAAGAACAGTGCGAACAATGACATGCTTGGCTACTGGGCTGAAAGTCTCAGTGAAATCAATGCCTTCCTTCTAATGGAAGCCCTTTGCAACTAGGTGGGCTTTGTAGCGTTCCAGGGAGCCATCAGACTTAAGTTTGACTTTATAGATCCATTTGCAGCAAATGGGTTTAACACCAGAGGGTAGAGGAACCAGAGCCCATGTGCCATTCCAGAGAAGGGCAATATACTCAGCAGCCATAATCTCACACCAATGTGGCTCCCGAACAGTCTGAAAGAAGCAGGTAGGTTCAGGGTGGGCTTGGTTAGTGGTGGTGAGGGCAAAGGTTTGATGTCTGGTGAGATGGCGGCAAGAAATGGTGCCATCCTGGAGACGAGTCACAAGCCTAGTAGGGGGTTGGGGAACTGATGCCAGTGGGGCATCAGGAGGAGGATTGGTGGTAGGGGAAGTGGAGTCCAGTGGGGACTCATGGGAAGGGGAAACTGGAGGAGAAGGAGAGCTTAGCAAGGGTGCAGGTGGTGGAGAGGGTGTAGAGGGAGCGGGAGAGAAAGGAACTATGTGAAGGGGGTGCTCGGGGAGGAGGGAGGGGGAGAAGGGATATTATGATAGGGAAAGGTTTCTTTATGAAAAACTACATCAGCAATGATATAGGTGCGATGGGTAACGAGGCAGTAGCAGCGATAGCCATGGTACCCGACAGGGTAGTCAAGGAAGACACAAGCATGGGAGCGAGGAGCAAGTTTGTGAGGGGCATAGAGGCGAAGGTAGGGAAAGACTGCACACCCAAAGTCACGAAGAGAGCTGATGTCGGGAGGTTGATGAAAGAGGGTTTGCCAAGGAGAAAGATTCAGGAGCACCGGGGTTGGAAGGCAGATGATGAGGAAGACAGCCATCTCAAATGCATAATCCCAGAAGTGAGGAGGGACAGCAGCTTGAGACATCAGAGTGAGACCGGTCTCGACGATGTGACAGTGTTTGCGTTCGACAACACCGTTCTGAAAGAGAGAGTATGGACAGGAGACACGCTGATGAATCCCTGCGGATTGGAGATATTGACGAAACATGACGGAGAGAAATTCCAGAGCGCCATCACATTGGATGGCTTGAAGACGACACTGAAGTTGGTTTTCGACAAATTTGTGGAAGATGGTAAAAATGGTGAAAAATTGTGAGCAAGTTTGAAAAGTGTAAAGCCAAGTAAAACGGAAAAAATCGTTAATAAAGCAAACATAAAATTTATTTTTATTAAAGGATTAAACTGGAGATGGTCCCCATACATCAAAGTGAATGAGTTGGAGAGGTCGGGTTGACCTAAAGGGGGAACGGGGGTAGGGATGGCAGTGACTTTTACTGAGGGCACACGCCGTACATGGGGGATAAGATGGGGAAGAATATGGGGTGTTGGTAGTCTTCAAAAGATTAATTAAAACAGGTAGGGACGGATGACCAAGACGATGATGCCACAGCAGGAGAGGATTGGTACGAGAAGCCAAGTACGCACGAGGACGGACGTTGGACGAGTCGAGATGGTAGAGTCCACGATCATGGGTGCCGTGGAGGATGATCTGGCTCGTGAGACAAGAAATTGCCCAAAAATGAATGGCAGAAAATATGAAATAACAATTATTGTCCTACATGAATTAAGAAACAGATAAAAGATTTTTAGTAATAGATGGAACAACTAAGACATGATTTAAACGAAAATGAGGAGTGCAAAGGGTACCTGTGTGAGTGGAAGGTAAAGATACTCCATCACCCACGGTGAGTTGCTAAGAGCCTGTGTAGGGAGTGACTCCAAATAGGGCTAAGGTGGAGTCAGTGACATGATGGGAGGCTCCTGAATCGGGGTGCCAAGAGGAGGCATCTAGGGCTGAAGGTGGGGGGTTGGGTGGTCCATAGTGGGAGAGAGGAAGGGGAAGTTGGGTATAATTAATTTGAGGAGGGTAGTAGGTAGGGTAGGTTATATGGGCCTGGGGAGAGGAGTGGGCCTGGTAATTGGTTAGAGGGCTAAAATTGGGGTTAAATCTTTCACGGTAGTTCAAAACATAATGGTTGGGTTTTCGACATAGTTAGTAGTAGGGCCTGTTGGATCTACGGGCTTGGGAGGAGTTTCTGTTAGGCCAGTTGTGGGCTAGCGAGTTGGGCAGCAGTCCATCTGGCGTGGGCTAGGCTAGAGTGGGTGCGAAAGGTGTAAAATGACAAGCCCGAGTCAATGTGGGCTGCAGGCGCATTCACGTGACCCTCAAACTGACCCGAGTGGTTGTTCGCGAGACCCACGAAGGAACCCGAATGAGCATTTGCGTGACCCGCAAACTGACCCGGGTACGTAGCAAACGCTCCCGAAGAAACTGGCGCAGTACGCCCGTTGGTGCGGCCTTCCTAGGTGAAAATGAGGCTGTGGACGATGTCACGGCTGAGAGGGTTCATCTGATTTTGAACCGAGATCGACGTCGCAAGAGTGTTGAATTCATCACCGAGGCCACGAAAAACGTGAGTCAGATACTCATCGTCGGAGATTTTACTTCCGATCGCAGCCAGTTGATCCAAAATCGCTTTGACGTCGTGAAGAAATTTCGTGATGGTGCGAGAGCCTTGATTGAGGGTCTGAAGTTGCATCCGAAGAGCTGAAGATCGGGCGTTGGACTGTGCGTTGTAGGTGCGCATCAAGTGAGCCCAAGCAGTGGTGGACAAACGGATATCCATTAATTGCGTCACCACAGTGTTGGTTGAAGTGGCGAAGATCCATCCCAAAGCCGCCTGATCGCAGATTAACCACAATTGATGAGTGAGATTGGGAGATTGAGAACCGTCGGGCCCAATTAGGGATTCAGGTGGTGCGATTTCACGGCCGTTGAGAATGGGGAGCAAATTTTGGGAAATCAGGAAGGGAAGGATTCGCGTTCACCAGACGACGAAGTTTGTGCCGTCGAAACGCTCATAGGTGGTGGGTGCAGGCATTGTTGGCGTCAGAGAAGTCGCCGAAATTATGGGAAAAGGTGGGGTAGGGTTCGAATCGGGAGAAGGGGTTTCCGACGTGGCGGCGTTAGCCATCGGCTCCAATGATACCATGATAGAAATCGAAGGTAGAAAGGATCGGTTGGAAAAGCTCAAGAACCCTAGATTGATCTTGTGTAAAAATTCTCTGATAATTTTTCATTGATTTAATCACAGACATATATAATTGTTTTACAGGAGTTAAATTAGGAATGATTTACACAATAAAAAAATTGAATCATGATCTTTACAAATTTACAGAGTCGAACGGAAAAGGAAACCAACGACAACGATGGCAGTCGTGGCTTCTCACGATCGCGCACAAACGTGACTACGGGTCAGGTCGTGGATCCGGGTCAACTAGGGCTGACGTGGCAGAGCCTTCTAACACAAGTCTACGCAAGAATTGCAAACTGCAGTATGCGGAATGGCCACTTAAAGAGTTCATTGATGCGCAAGTGACTCTAACATGTAAAGGAGATCTTTGTGGTTAAATGAAGAGGCAAGAGATCCTGTCAATTTTTGAACTTGAAACCACATATTTCACTCTCTCTAAATCGAATGTGAACAATCTTGTATACCTTGTGGCTTGGATCCCCTTATGGTTAAGTGTTGGGAAGCTTATTTTTAATCAGAGTGTTCACTTCAAACAAGTTCATGTCCCTTACAAAAAAGCCTAGATTCTAGTTCTTGTTTTCTTTAATAATTGCAACACAATCATCATTTGGAAGAAGAATGTCAATGCTTATTAGTGTCTTCAAGATTGTCAATGCTTGACAATCTTAGGTTCAAGAAACGCCACCAAAAGCATGTCGCAATTTGGGTTATTAAGAAAAGAGAAAGGTAGTGAAGATTTTCAAGTGAAGTGAGCCGACAACATTGTCCTCAACTTTGTTGGGTAGAAGTATAAGGTAGCCCAAGACTCCTTTGCTCAAAAAAGAAAAGAAAGAAAAAAGAAGAAAAGATGGGTAGAATAAAGGCTTGCTATGGAGGTTTAAGTCGATAATGATATTAAAAAGATAAGGGGGCCAAAGACTAGTTTTTAGGTTTAGAGCTGGAATTTGTAATAATCATTAGGGACAATAATGTCATCCCATTTACTAAAACATGCTTGAATTAATATATGTGATGATGACAATATTGTAACATTTTGCTTCTATGTTTATTGTTTTAAGGATTTTGTGTAGTCCTTTGCAATTGCAATGAAGAGCGTGCACGCACCACGCTGCTGCTGCAGCTAGAGGTGCCACCAAGAAAAATAGACAGTTAAGATAGACTATATTTCCTTTTTGACACTTAATGGAAAGGAAAAGAGGCTAGTGTCACAATTGTAGGACTAACACCTAGGTTGTGATGGTATTGGGCAATGCTGTTTCTTGCTGTCAGGTGATGTTACAGGCATCAAGGTGTGTAACATTGGTTTTAAACGCAATTTTCTTATTTTCTTCATAGTATTATGTTGATTTGTAGTTTGAGGACTATATTTTAATTTAGGTAAAGGAACTGTGTGAAATAAATATCGAACATGAAACTTTTTAAATAAATAAAGTTTTACTAGGCTGCTAGTATATTGATAAATAAATATATCACTAAAGGAAGAAAAGATTTGTAAATGATTAGTAATGGTGGTAAAATTCTTAACCACAACATGGAGAATACACAGAAAGTTTCTTAGATAAAGCTAAAGTGAATCTCATATTACTAATATTTAACTTTATCTAAGTGATCTTTCTTTTAATAATTGATTCTAAGAAAAAAATAAAAATTTATAAGTACAATATCCCATTACTTATAGAATTGAACCCATGCTATTACCCAGTATTAGGAGGATTGAAAAGATGAAACTATAAGATTGAGACGTTTTCAGTTAGAGGAACTGGTGAAGGCTACGAAAAATCTCCGCCAAGACTGCTTGCTTGGATCGTTGATAGAAGACGCTGGATTAAAAGAGAGCCTGGAAGAAATTAGAAATGGCGAGCTTCAAATTTCATACTAACACCCTTACATTTACATGTCCAAGCTCCTTTCGTTTAACATGTTTATTAAACAATCGTGCTTAGTGTTTTCTTGAATAAACTTAGGCCGCTCTCAAAAGTCAGACAGAGCAATCAGAACTTTGAGAGAGGAAACAAGATAGATGAAGTGACATGAAATTCATTATTCTCACATACATTCATTAATAAAGTTTGTATGCATTTATATTAGAAATGTAGACAGAGATATCATTGAAGCAAATGTCCCTGTTTCAAAGAGTGAAGAAGGCAAGTAAATAACATTAGAAATTAAGCAATTAATTTAGTTAGCCACTTTCTTTCACCGCTTATCGCCTCAACTGAGGTCTGTCCTAGGTGCAAACTGAAGTTCTAGCCAGCAACTTGCATTTCTAAGCACAAAAGTGAGCATCAAGCTCACCTTGATGCTCACCTTTGACTTTATAAGCCTTTCTATCATCAAGATCTCTACATAATTTCTAGCATTTTAAAAATCAGTATAAAGAGACTAAAACATTATATTATATAAGAAATGAATGTCATTAAAAAAGGGGGGGGGGGGGGCATTAGATGAGTGACATTATGCTCAAACTTAAGATAGAAAAATCACCTGGATGGAGACATATGCAAGGAACAATTACAATGAGGGGCATCCACTAGATTTTCTTTCCTTCCGGAAAAGTGAAATTTGGTTGATATAACTCACTAGTGAGAGAGGTGGTGGCAACGAAGGAGGCACTTTAGGAAATGCATATGAAAGTCAAACAAAAATTAATAGTAAGTTGAACAAATGAACAACAGAAGAGGATTTCATGGATACAATTAATATGTAAAACACTAATCATGTGAATATTCTCCAGTGTCAGGATCCAGATATTTGTGAAATACTACAGAAATGGTGCTAACATTAAGCCATGCTAATGGCATTGATATACTTATAGCTGAAATTAATAACTAATGCAAAAAGGAAAAACTAGCACCAGAACATAAAAGTTCAAATCCTTGTCACATACTCATTTTGTCAATGATTACGAGCATACCGAGCTATGCAGGAAGAGAAAAGGTAAGTTGACTACGTATTCATGGTAACTAAGAAAAAATAAAGACAAGAACAAAATAAAAGCAAAAAGAAAAAAAAAATGCCGACAGATAAATATAATAAATATTCAGGTTATTGCAAGAACTTCAACATATTGAAACAGAGTTCTAATAAAACTAGCATTCCAAGTCACATATGCTTAGCATAATGCAAAGGTTGAAGTTTTGGACTAGCGGCCCCTCCATATTTTTTATATTCCTTTATATTGAACCCTTTCAATTCTTCTTAGAACTCTTTGTAATAACAAGAGCGAAGATTGCTAATATATTGGTTCTTCACTTCTCAAAAAGCCTCCCTAAGTTCACCTTTGATCTATACTAGAACAATACTTGAATTTTGTTGAGGCGCATCTAGCAGGAAAGAAGGAAGGCAGATCAGTAGTTGCTCTTTTGACTTCCTTTGCTCCAGTAACACGTTTGGCTTTCATTTCCTTTTTTCTGAGAAATGTTATTCAGACTATTATTATCCTCAAGTTAAGCACTTTATTTGATGTGAAGTTATAATCCTTAGCAGTTATGTTTACTTACTTTAGAAAACTAGATGTCAGATTCAATAAACTTTAGCAAAAGTGGGGATATTCTGCCAGTTTCAAAATTTTCACAATACAGTTAACAAAAAGGTAGATGATTCATTTTCTTTTCTTTTTTTTTTTCTTCTATCTCACGGAATCCTATTTTGTTTCATTTTAGTCTTTTCCTAGTTGGTTTACTTTTCTTTTTCCTTTATTTAACAATCATAGTCATTCTAAGGAAAAGATTAAGAAAGGCTTCTATCCATTCTCTCAAAAATAAAAAGGCTGAGGTAACAAATTTATCAAAAGCTTCCTTAAGTTTTGAGGGTGTGACTGCCTTCCTCTTCCTGGGTGAGATTGCTTAAAAACCTAGTTTGATTGCCTAGATTTTATCCCTTCTTTTTCTCCCTCAAATATTGTTTCCATAACAACTAGCTATCAAAATTACTTCCTAACACATGCTCCAAGTTCCTAGCCCTGGCATTGAGCAATACAAGTTCAGTTTATTGACACCGTACCAAGTAACTTTTTGGTATTTTCTTTTATAGTGCATGCTCCAAATACTAACACACAACCTTCACTATAAGTAAATGAATGCTATAGGTCTACTTTTTCATGCAAATGACTTCAAGAAGGACAGCAATCTAAGGCAAACCAAACAAAATGCACTTAAACAACACAACTTATTTTCTGGCCACTGAAGTTGGCACTTATGAGACAGAAGGCTTGATCGAGCAACTATAAGTGCTAACTACCACTCACAGGTTGTTAGTGACAATGATAGATAACTGTTCCCCACTTCTTCCCCATTTCTTGGACACAAAACTAGGGGGCCTATCCATGCTTCTAAAGCAAGTAATTCCCATCTTATGTTAAGCAATGAGAAGAAAGTGAAAACCAAATAAGACCCAAGCTTGACCGAATGGAATAATCACGATAAAGGGCAAGTAAAAGGAGACTAAAGTTTGTCCGTCAAACACGCCAAGTGCATGATTTGTAGGGGTGCCTTTCCCAACAACACATACACAACAAGCTTACTTATGCCTTTCCCAATTCTTGAATATGCAGAAAAAATCAACAGTAAAACAGTTCAAATGAGAATATAAAGTGATCATAACAACTTATCAAACAGGAAACTCAAGACAGCATACAGCATGCAAGAAAGAGAGCAGCAATAGCAAAAAATACAAAGTTAACAAGGATCAAAAACTCACATTTATGGGATAACTCCACAATCCTCTTCAACTTGCTCAGTTGCACCATAACTACTGGGAGCAGTGCGACTATGAGAGCCAAAGTGGAAGAAGCAATAATAATCCATCTGGAACGCCATCCTGGCTTTGTAAGCATAGATATGTAAACAATGCAAAACAACTTACAAAGCCGATCAATGAGAGTAAGCCATGTATTAAAGTGGTATAAAAAACCACATTTGGGACATCCCACTACTCCTCATTTCCAACAAAAGTTATTTCGTTTTGTTCACATATCCATTCTTAGAAAAACCAATCAATGATAATACTATAACAAACTGCATTAGGCTCACTCTTCAAACCAAATTGACCATTTACTATGTCTTCGTGTAACGGAAGTGCGACCATTGTGTTGCCCGCTCGACACAAACTCTTTAAGATCCCAAACGTAAAAACATTAGGACTACAACCCAATTTGTCCATTTTCATAAACAATCCATGCACAGCATCACCGGACTTGCAATTCACTTTCAAGAATTTGTCCTGTGGGGCCTGGATTTGAAGGTTTTTGGGTTTCTGGACATTCTTGTGAAGATTTGGGTTTAGGATTTGTGGCTTCATGTGGGTGAGTGAATAAAGAGGAAAGTTCACCTCTTGAAGCGGTTTCTGCAGAAGACAATGACGATAGGACAGCAGAAGTAGCAATTAGCTGAGAAAACGAGAGTTTCGTTCTGCAGACCATTTCGGGAAATTGGGAATTTCGTTCTGCGCTCTGGCTGCGGCTGGGGCTTTCCCAAGGCTTTAAAGGACGAGTCCGATCAGAAAAAACCCTAGGCCTTTGCCTGGAGTTGGTAGGCATAGATGTCCCTTCCTTTCGATGTGGGAGAAAGAAAGTTGACAGAGACCCTGAAAAATCCATCTTCCAAACGAACTTTTAAGAGACTTTTAACCCTCAGTTGCTATGAATGTCCAGGACGTCAATACTTTCCTTTTCTATCTAAATTTGGGAATCCAAAAACGTTGACTCATCAAAATTGATAATACTTGATTAAAAATTTATTTTCAAACAGCAAGAATAAATACCTTTCTTTATTACTTAATCATTAATATCTGAATAGGAGAGTACCTAGGCCACTCCTAACACCTAGTTACTCCAACCATTTGACTCAACATTTTATTGGAAAGCCAATGAATTGTTATGAAAATGTGCATATTACTTCCTTATTACATATTATTTCCTTAATGCATTTTGTTTCTTTACTAAAAATATGATTCTTATCGTTTTTACATTACTAAATAATCATATCATTCCTAAATAAATTACATTACTAAATAATTATATCATTCCTTAATAAATAAACAAATAAATAAATAACTAGTACATTATCCTTTAAAACAAATCTATCTTTTTAAGTCTTGGGATTTTAAGTTTAGGTCAAAGAGATTGGAAAATTTTACAAAATGTAATCCTTCTATTTTAACATCAATATTATTAATGGTTTAACTAATTATCTTAATGGTGAGTTAATAAAGATTTCAACCTTGAGGCCTAAGTTCAATATTCTACGTATATGACTTGAGTGTATGTCTTGTATAAGTTAAAATCTTAACTTACTTATATTAGATTTACTTTCTTGCTTAAATCATCTTTTATTTTCTATTACCAATTCAATCTCTATTAACAACCATAAGTGTAAATAAATAAATAATTCACTAAACTTTATTTTGGAATTTGGACTTTCAAAATTCTTTTGTTTGTTGGAAAGTCTACCAAAAACAAAAAATACCTTAAACTAACAATAAAAAAGTCTGTAAATTATCTAAGATGATCTTTTAACATATAAAATCTCCCAAGGTGCACCAAATACAGAACAATAACACTTGGTTATATTGGATTGTTGAGTGTAGAGAAAGAAAAAAAAAACTAGTTGAGAAAGGAAAAACTCTTCCAATTTACATTTCGAGAAGTATGAAGTATGGCTAGATATATCCCATCAACCATCCTCAATAGTTTTAAACATGTATCTCTCACTATTAACATTTTCAAAACCTAGATTTTAAGTTAAAATTAAAGCAAAATGAGGTTTAACATTTGCATGTAATGTACATATGCATCCACTACAATGCCTAGTAGTTTACTTGATTGCATGAAAATGTCCAAAATCTTAGACTTGGAAATCAAGCTCTTCAAGAAAAAGGATATTTTGTTGGCTCTTTCATTCATCACTTCTATTTACTCGTATCACAACACAAAATACACTTTCAAATGACACTTTGCTTTTTTGCTTTGAACCTTTTTCTAAGGCATATAAATAGATTTCCCACATGCAAATCTTGTTGGATTATGATGCTTTGATGTGAGACAAAACTAAAACATTTCAAATTGAATTTAAATGAATTTTACATGGACTATTAAGGTATTGTGATATTTATATTATGTTATTAAAATAATATACTTGTCAAGTATATTGGAGCAGCCTAAGATAGATAGTTGGCCAAAGGAGACATGTAAAACCCATCTGTGAACAAGAGTTCTGAAACTCGAAGAAGTGACCCATGTGTGGACCCAATCCATGAGCATCTCGTGCGACCCGGGACCCGCTACTTGTGACCCGAAAAATGTACAATTTCGATCAGCCATTATATTCCGTCGTGCAGCTCGATTTTGGGAACACGAGCTAGGGTTTTCAAAGAGAAAATCAGAATCTTGAAAGGGAGAAGATGAGCATGATTTTTGAAGGAAATCATGGTTCAAGAATAGGAAAGTTTTGTCTGAATTTCAAAAAAGAAAGAGGCAGATCTACAGCTTCTACGAACTCAATGCCAACAAATCAAGGAAGAAATTCAAAGTCAGCATGCATTGGTGAGAAGGAAAAAAGGAAATGGAAACAAGCTTTCTGAAAACCCAATATTTCAACGGTATGATTTCTCTAATCTTGGTTAGAATTTTATGGCAAAAGAAAAGAAGACAAAGGAAAAATTAAATGTGATCCGATACAATTATAAAGATTTCCTGTTTATGCTACCAACATGAAAAAATTTCGAATAGGAAGAAAAGGGTTGTCGGGTATGCAATTTGTTAGTACTAAATTGAGGAGCCACGAGAAGGGAAAGCTTTGAACAAGACTTGGTGTTGTGAATTCAAGTTTGAATTTCATTTGAAAAAAGGGAAGGAATTGGAGGCAATTTTGTAAAGGCAAATACTGGGAGAAGAACATATTGATGATTGTCCGAGGGCTATGAAAAAGAGAGGAAAATCAACCATAACAACAAGTATAAAAAGGAAGAAAAACTTTAAGAGAAATACACAAATCTTTGAAACTTTGCTATTGCATCATATTTATCAAAGCTGCAACATCATTGAGTATTTTTGTAGTCAACTACTTTGATTTCATTATAGATATTATTGGTGGGTGTTATTATTACTTGCTTAAATTTGCATTAGGCACTTCAAAATTTATATACTTGTAAAAATGCTTGTACTAAGGGAGATATCATTAACCTTTTCGATACAATACTAACTTAAATATGATTGTTGAAGGTATTTTTTAATAGACAGTATCTAACCATAAGATGTTAAAGATTAGTGATGATATTTAAATGAAATGATTCATAATTAACTATCAATTCTATGACTTTAACATAATAATCTTGAATTATAACAATTGATATCAAAGCCAATATTACATCTCAAGTTCAAACCACAAATAGAGTGACATGTGAAAAGGACTAGATTAACTTAGATTAAGTATGTAGAAAAGATACATTCCTTATAATTCTTTAAACATAGTGTGAAGAACAAAGATCTTATCTTTCAAGTTCTTACATTCACAACTATTAACACTTATTTCTTTCTTAGTTAAGTAAAAGAAGACTTTAGATGTCTCAAACTCTTACCATTTAGGTAAAGATTTCAAGATACCTCCAATTGAACTATTAAACAAACCATAATTGCTTGACAATAATAGTTTTGTTTGTAGCTATTTATTGTTCTTATACTCTGAAATTAACCATGTCATAATGATGATTTTTTGAATGTTTTTCGGTAGATCTTCATTTACTTTTTAGCCATTTTTAGGGTCCTTCTTTTTAACTCCAAAGCCATTGTCATCAACTTCTTGATCTCCCATGAAGAACCAGTCCATGAACTCAGATTACACCAACCTCCTCTACAAGGGTTTACAATGGCAAATCAACCACTACTAAAAGGTTTTGAAGAGCTTTGCTAGGTTTGGATGCGTACCTAGTAAGCCCCTTTGCTGGTCCTCAATTTTTTTCTTCATTGACCTTTCCACAGTCCATGTTTCTTATATAGTAGTGCTATTCAAAGAAAAGAATCTGTATCCGGGCCCTGTTCTGACTGTTTCAGTTATGTTACATTATTAAGATCCAAGACTGCATGAAGATGCTACGACAAAAACAGAGTAGAGCCATTATATTTACAGTAGAACCTTAACAACCAATTTATGGCTTAGATCATTTTGATACCAAAGATTCTATTGAACAAAAGGATATCTAGAAATATAATATTCTTTTACACGAGAAGCACCATCCCTTGCCAGAATCCCCTCAAGATCTCCAATAATTCGAGCCAACCATATCTCCAAATTTCTCTGGATCTCCTTTAAGTTGTTTCTGATGGAGTCCAAAGACCTCCTTGTTGTCAGTTTGGCCTGGTTCCCTACATCCTCCCCGTAATAGCTTTTCCCAATTTCAGTCTGTAACGCCATCATCTTCTGTCCAGTTTCTGATGCACGCTGCTGAAGTCTAAATGCTTCAAGTAAAAACTCTGTTTGCCTCTGCATCCGGAACTCTGGACTGACGGTTGGTTCGCAGGGATCACTAGCCTGCTGTTAAAAGAAGAAAATAAACTTTCAGAAATATCACATACAATAGATCAATCTGCGGGAAACCATTAAGTTGTAGGGCCAGTAACCCAAGAAAATGACTTATCAAGTTGCAAAAGCATCGAAGGCCCACAGACTGTATTGCATACTACCATGTCAATATTTACTAGTACTTCAATATGCCTTCTGATTTATTGTCCTGTAAGAGTTGTGTAGAGGTAACGCATACTATCACTTTTCCACTTTAGATATATGAGTAAAGTAAATCATGTGGAAAACACTATGATTACCATTTCTCACACAAGAAGATATAAAAATGGTTCTCAGACCTTGGCATGCACCTTTTGTTCCACATCTTTACAAGCTTTATCTAAATTTTTTATGACATCCTTATTTACAGCCAAGGGCAGAAAAGGCACCTTCTTCACCTTAAGTTAGTAACCAAAATTCTGAGTTCAAATCGATTTTGGTGAAGCCATATTATCCACTTGTGCTTTTGGCTAGAAGAAAGTCGATTACCTAGGACATATTATATCCTATCATGGCATAGAGGCACCAAAAGACGATAGAGATGATGCAGGATTGGTCCAAGCGCAAAATTGTCGTTAAATTTCAACAGTTTCTGAGTCTCATTGAATATTACTGAACGTGGGTTAAGGGTTACTGGGAAATCACTTTCACCAATTCATAGCCCTGCGGAAAATGTTACAGTTTGCCTGGAACTCTAAGGCAGAAGCATTAGACCACCTCAAAAAGGTTTAGATAACCACATTGATCTTAGATTTTCCTAATTTATCTAGTGCTTTTGTAATAGGATTTTATGTACTGGGGATCAAAAATAATCTTAAAGCAGAAGGATGACCAATCTCCCCTAAGATAGGGCACTCGGGTCAACTAAGAAAGTTTCAATAATTTAAGCAAAGAGGATGCTAACCATGACAGATGAATGCATGCATGTTGATCTTGTCCTATGATAAACACCAATAAGGGGAACTTAGAATATTTTTTGAGCAACAAAGTACAACATCTCAGCCTTAGAAATTGATATCAAAATGTTTGGGACAAATTATAAAATTCTGTACAAACTAAGTGGGAAAGATAGCTGTAGATACTCTCTCTAAATGAGTCAATAGCTGTGGAAAAAATTCTGGAAGCAAGCATTGTATCATTATAAGGTGGACCACCATACCAAATATATAATCTTTATTGCACGAGTCAATTTATTTGGCTATGAGGATGAGAAGGGTTTCAGTTCAGCTTGTAGTCTCCCTCCATGATTTCAAATTATAGGGTGGCAAGTTGAGGACGAATTCAGCTTACCCCCCACAAAGAGGTGGACAGACTAAAGCAATCAAGTGAGCATTATTTGAGATGTTTTGCACGTCAATATCCAAGAGCCTACTATCAATTATTGGAATGAGTAGAAGTTTGACACAACACTACTTTCCATCACTTTATCAGTGCCTCTTCTTTTGTGACTTCATTCCCCATTGTTTAATAGGAAAATCTCCAGCAGCGGAGGTTGACTAAGATCTCTTATCTTGAGATGAAATTCTCAACAACTTAATGTAACATGGAAAAAATCTGAGAATCACACAGCAATTTGCTGATGCATGTTGCAAAAGACCAGTTTAAAGTCGCTGATTAGTGATATCCCAAACAGCAATCCTATTGAGACATTTCTATTTTTCTTAGATCTCCTGAAAGTTGGTAGTCTACCACAAGGGGACACTAAATGGCAAGAATTTGCCTATCCTTTCCAACAATATCTATCTGTTCACCTTGAGGACAAGATCCTACTAGAAGTGAGACGTGATGGGCTATTGAAGTCAGTGAGGTCATGTGAGCTAAATCCAAGCATCTGACATTAGAACAGCTGCATCTGGATGATGAGCAGAAGAACAACTAGTTGTTATACTTTGTTTCTTTTTCGAAATACATAATATGTTATATTATTTCTTTTACCTTTTCATCACCTGTGCTCATCTAGGAAATGATAGACTTAGTTTTGACTTTCGCCAAATAAAAGTAATTGCAGTTTGAGGGGATTCTAGGTTACATTGAATAAGAAGAGAAATATGGTTTTACTCATATTCTAAACAGGGCTATTTCTTCATCATGCAAGCTTGCCAGACAGTCTGGGCATTCATCAAATATGAACTAAAAGGGCTGAAGAAATAGTCTTCCATATTAGATGAACCAAATTGCTTTAAGATATACGGTCTTTCATATGATGTCTAAAAGCATCAAAATTATTGAGATCATTTTTGATTGTATGAAAAAATCAAAGCAATAAACCAGAAAGAATTGAGCTTTACCATTCTTTGGCATAGCTCATCAATCTTGCCTGCAAGAGTTTGATATCTTTTTGCCTGCTTCCTCATTAGCGATGGTAGCTTTGATTCATTGCTCTTACCAACTTTTACCAAATTCAGCAGTTCCTGTTCAAGCAATTTTAGTTTAGAGGAAACTCCTGTAGATTCACCATCTACCTTCCAAGGGGATTCCCTTCTGGGAAAGAAAAAGGAGTTGCCCTCTGTTAGTTGTATATTATAGACAATAAGTGCTTCAGAAACCATTCAATTGACTTCTTCAACTTACCTTGGAACAAACTGCTTCATATGATAAACGGACTCAAGGGATTCATATTGCACATCCTGTAAGATAAAAGTTTCAAACTTAAATCCATAGGGAACATAATTCATTTTCCTAACCTATGAGATTTGATGTATCAGGTCACAAAGTCAAATGCCTAACCAATTTTTCCAGCTTAGACAATGGCAAAGAAAATGGTTAATGGTCCCTAATCACAGAGTTGACAATTTCTGAATCACTTTTTGTTTTCTATACCTAATCCTTTGTATTTCTAACCGAGAAATAGTCCAGAAGAATGACGAAGAATGGATCTTTAGAGCTTCCAATTAACTTTGAAGGCTTTAACTGTTGGCATGTTTTATCAATTCTCAGGCACACAGTAACATCAGAACAGGTTTCTGGCACAAAACAACATAGGCATGCTTTTGGAAAATGCATAAAGGTGTCATGTTTCAATAACCCAAAGGAACAGTTAAAGGGTAGAGGCAAAGAAGGATAAAAAATAAGTGTTGAAACAAAGAAAGGAAAGAGGAAATGAAATATCTAACGGTTTCCAAAATGATAAAATCAACAACCGGGAATAGCATATCAGGTCTAAATTTGAAAAGGTAAAATGCTGGCATGTGGATTGTCTCCCAGTTATAAAGTTAAATAGGCCTGTATCTTACAAGGATATGATGCAGCCCTTCATTAAACTTATTAATATTAACAATGGCTCTAGAGTTATGGAGTGATGTATTCCTTTCCCTCAATACTTTGTTAGGTGACAACTGTCCTGTCCAATCAACAACTTTAGACAAGAAAATGAAAGAAGATGATGACTTAAGTGGTAAGTGACAAAAAAGTAGCACCCAAATGACTGATTCTGTGAATGGTAGGACCATAGCTTAAGGTGTCTTCAATAATATGTCAATCAAAGAAAACAACAGCTCAGGCAGAGTAGTTGCTTTAGTGGTCCCCTACTAAAGGCTATCTTACGGACGCTGCATGAGGTTAATGAATGGAATGGAGTAAATAAATCCTTTTAATCTATATAAAAGTATTAACACAACTTTTTCAGCCAGGCTGCGCATATTCTCTCACACTGTAAAAAGTGGTCTATGATTACAATCACAAGGATTCTTCTAGAGTTGTGATCCTGAAAATTAAAACTTCTTACGATAAGTATTGAAATTTAAACATTATTTCCTTACTTTATGCTGGATTAACTTTATCAATGGAACAACTAATCTGAAACTTCAACCATTAAATACTTTATCAATAATTGCAATGAGAAACTGAAGCAGAAGTATCCTTCTAATGATTATTAATTGAAATAACATCCTATAGAACTAAATTTTCTAGAATGTAATTACATGCTATGGTTCTTTTAAGTAAGCAGAGGGAGTAAACGAGAAAGTATAATCATCCAAGGATCAAGATGTTCCCTTCTTATTGGTCTCATGCACAATCGAGGAACTTTCTGAATTGACTCAAGAAAGTTGCAACACAACTTTGTGTAAATCTTTCGGTTTTTTGCATTCGGCACTATCTACGGGTACGTCCTCCATCAGATGATTAGCAGCTGTCCAGCCTTTCTATCCATTTTCTTTATACCTTCACTTTATCTACTTTGAGCTTTTATCTTAGACAGAGGTCTACCATTCCATTGCGCCCCATCCCGTGAACTAGTAACTGCTTTATCCTATCCCATCCATCAGTTTCCACCGGACCAGATCGATAAAGATGGTGGCTACTTTCTATTGAATGCGCTAAATCTGAGAATACTCATCTTCATGTTACCCACTCGTGCAGCGTATTTCATCTTGATTGAAATCACTTTCCAAAAGTAGAGGCACTTTCCGAGTCTAATCCTTTCTCAACTGGTAAAAAATAACACTCGTCAGAGAACGAGAGAATTTCAACCAAAAAGAAGTCCTCTTTTTGCACTTCTCTCCCTTCCAAAGTCTAATTTATATCATCCTCCAACCATTATCCAGAAACCTAAGGGAATATTAGAAAAGAAGAAGAATACCTGGCAGAGATTGGCTTTTTCCGCCCAAAACTTGGAAGCCGAGGACGCCAACAACTCGGAGTCGAACTCATTGTTGTGGTGCTGATTAAGCTGGTGATCTGAGTCCATACAACCATAAGCAGCATTAACTTCACTCGAACTCTGCTCCTCGTCTTCACCAAGCCCATGACGAGAGACCCTGGCAGTCCTAGAGATGAAGCTAATCATCTCGTCTCTCTCTCCGACCTCCCTCTCCAGTTCCTCCACGCGCGCCTTGTAGTCACTCTCCCTCTTCTCCAGCTCCGCCACCGTCTCCCCAAGCTCCTCGATCCGCTGCAGCAGACGTCTCTCCTCCACCTGCCACGCGTTCCTGTGGCTAGCGAAGATCTCCACCACTCGCGCGTTAGCCTTAGAATCCTCCTTCCTCCGGGACTGCATCTGCCTCAGCCGGTCCTCCGCCTGCAAGAGCCTCCAGGAGAGGTCGCGAGCTCGGTTTTCGAGGGCCGGTACTAGCGACAGTGAGTTCCTAGGAAGCAATGCCAGCGACACCGAGAAGCTCAATCCTAGGTACTTACACACAAGCTTCTTCACTTCCTCTCCCTTCTGTTCTCCTTCCTCCTCTTCCTCTTCCTTCTCCGCCATTACTACCTTCAACTGAGAGAGAACGAGAACTACGAGACCGAGAGGGAGATGAAAGGTTGGAGGACCCTTTTTGGCTTTGCTCTGATCTTTCTTGGGGCCCTCTGTCCTGCGAGTGTAAGTTTACCTCGAGTACTTTCCTTCTGGGGTAGGGTATCACAATTACGAAAATGGGTCTTACAGGACACCGAATTTACTTGGTTAGAACTAACAGTCCGTACTCTTTATGGAGCGCGTGTGATGGCATATGTAGTACCTTCACCTCTCCCGTTCCTTAACTTCTTCTTAGACTTTCAAGACACCGGTCTTAAAACCTCTTCCCAAATTTCCATATGTTCAAATAAGACTGATTTGGCGCCTATTTGGTCAACTTTTAAAGACCATGACTTCAATATTAATATGTATTTTTTCTTTTTTTAACATGTACACATATAAATTTACCTATTGTCAATAATTTTAAATTATATTTACTTTCAACTAAACCAAATATTTATTAATAATGTTAATATAATATTACTAAACTCTATATATATATATATATCAAAATTTTACTAGTTTAGTAAAGACTTTCTATATAAACAACGATTATGATTCATAATATATTCTTATTCATTGATTAAAATAAATAATTATTGAAAATGAGATAATTATTTATTTTGTAAACTCTTTCTTTTTTTTCTTAGAATTTCTCTTTTTTTTTCAAAAAAAAGAAAAGAATAATAATGAAAAAATAGAAAGAATCTAATTACATATTCTTTTTGGTAATTAAAAAATTCAAAACAAAGGATTATTAATATTTGTACAAGCAATATTGAGTTTAGTAAAGACTTTCACATCAACTTATACATATTATTAATCAATTGTAGTAGTTATTTACAAATCTTAGTAATTCTTTGAATTTATTATTTGACAATTGTGTATAAATTGGTTCATTCTTTTGCTGTAAAAGTTAAGTGAGAAATCCATAATATAACAGCATTTTTCTTTTGTAATTTCAGAATATAAATTCACACAATTATTTCAACCAATGGGTAATTTTTATTATTTTTTTTTATGACTTGGGAAGCACAAGAGGGAGGAAACAGTCAAATCGATGGACAAATGTCGTACACTGGAAGTATGATTTTGGAAGGTAGTGAAAAGTGACCCCACTAATAATGTTGTGCATGGGCGCCATAAAAACTCAAGAAAAAAGGAAGGGGTAAAAGCTTCGATCATAGGCGTTCCCGTAGGGACACGATTAGCCACTGCTTTTCAACTTTTTGTATCACTTAATGGGCGTTCTGACTGCTCGCTTTAGCTTCAGTGTTTGCAAGAAGAGAGAAAACAAAAAGCAGCCAACGTCAGAGCCAAAGAGCAAAAAGGTTGCTCCTGCACTGCGCAGATCAAAAGCTTCACCGAGACAACCACTGCGCCGTTCCCAAGGAGGGTACTCTTGTGATGCTCTGTGCCGCCGACTCTTTCTGTTGTCTTGCATAAAATCCTAAACCCTAAATAGTAGTCGGGTGAGAACCAAAAGCTTTGGTAATACTAATAATTATTGTTGAGTTATTTGAAGAATATTTCGAAATTTAGAGTGTAAAATTTTCTCCATCTTTCTTATTTAAAAAATAAAATTATAATAATGAAAATATTAATAAAGATAAGGAAAGTATGATGTTATTAGTCCAAGCTTTTTAATTTTTTTTATGTTACTGTGTATGTGTATGTATATGTGTGTTTTGATCCTTTGAATATTCTCAGTGTATGAATAATCTACACTTCAATACATTCTTTTACCACAATAATTTGACTTAAACCATCCCATGTTGCTCTTTTGATTGTATAAATTCTAAGTTAATCCATTTCCATGGGAATATTAAAGAGAATTATGATATTATATTATTAAGTTTATATCTAACCTACAAATTAGCTTGTGAAAATGATGAATCATTATATATAAATTTCACCCCAAGATCTTTCCTTAGTCATGTGGAATTGCCCACATGATGAGATATTATATGGGTAATGCATGAGTTTAAACTAATGAAAGCATGTAAACGTGTTAAAGCAATCCTTAACAATATGAAACAACCTTATACTTTTTTTAACACGCCCCTTTACCACAATGGTTCAATCTGTACTATGCTACAATGTTACTTTTAATGTGTAGATGTTTGTTTAATATCTACATGGGTGGTAAAGTAGAATTTAACTTTGATATCATATTAAATTTTATAAGTAAGGGCTCATATTATCTTAAGACATTAAATAGTGAAAGCACTTTCTTATAACTAAATTCTTAAGTTATTCTTTAGTAGTGTGAGATTTATTGCTCACGTTTTAACACACCCATTTATTATGATAGACAAATTATTGGACCATCATGATAAAAAAAAAGTTAGTTATAAGAAATTAGCTTTTTGTTATCCATTTTCATATAAAAAATTGCTACGTTTGTAAAGGGAAAAAGGAAAACGTTATAAAGCCAAACATAAAAAATAGAAAGGTTCTATTAAGTTATAAAGCCAAGGACTAAAACCCTTAGTCACATCTTTTTTTTTTTTTTCTTTTTCCCCTTTTTCTTTTTGTGTAAACACACGAACTCGTACGAGGGTTTGGTGGGGCGCCCATGTTCGTCCCAATTAATTGCGCTTGTTGACTATTTCTATCCTCATTGCCACACACCCCAATGCATAGTTTACCTTTTCCCGTCCAAAAATAAAGAAAGTGCAGACTTAGGGTCCCAACTAGATTTTCATTCCTAAACCAACCAATTAAATTAAATTAGAAAAAAGATACACCTTTAAAATCGTGGTTGCTTCCAAGTTAAATACACTAAGCATTTCCTTTGGATAAATTAAAGAAAATCTCATTTAGATAAATTTAGTAAAGAAGCTATTTTCTCCCTTCCCCCTTTTTTTATTTATTTTGGGAAGCTGGGTCTACCGCCTTGATCCTCTACGTCAGCCGACAAACACCCCCAACTGCCACCAATGCCACGCGCGTGAACCGTACTCACAGCCCATCGCGCCTTGTTCTCGCGCACCGCCTTTCCCCAGCCCGACGGGTGGTAGATCCTTGGCTTTCACGTGTTTGTACTCCTACTCCACTCGTTTGCGCGGTCCTCTCCCCTACTTGCCTGCGAAAGAGGCTGCGCGATCCAATGCCATCAATCTTAACGCAATCTTCCTCCTCCAGGCATTCAAACTCTCCTCATTGCCTTTCAGAACACGTACTTGAACCTTGATTCGAATTTATGTAAAACAGACTTGAGTTATTTTTAGAAAGTTAAATCTCATCTTACCAACTTAAATTCTCTTACTAAAAAGGTTTCCCGTTATAATAATTGAAATAATTTAATTATATTTCTAAAACTATTTAATTTTTTTACTCACAATTATTATATCAAATTAAATATTTAATCTAACTATGGTCATAAATTATTATAACTAATTAATTGTATCCCTTAATTTGTTATAACCATTTAATGACAAAAAATACTTAAAAAATAAAAAGCTTCATGGAAACTAGAGTATGTCATTCTATAGGACCTCTTAATGATACCAGCATATACAACGGTCTAACATGTATATTGCGAGAGAAATATAGTTACAGAGCATCTTGTTACTTACGAGTATATAATCTAAAATGTGAAACTATTTAATCATTTAAGATCATTGTCATGTTCATACTTAGTAATTTTTATGTATGATCAATTAGGCTCAGGTAACTACAAACAATTATTGGTTTAAGCGAATATGTTGTTTAATATATTTTATGTTTTTATTACAAGTTTTTATAACAGTTTGATATGTATAACATTTTGTTTGGATATCATCTATTTTTTAAAAAAAATGATAGGAAATTAGGTGGGTGGAGAATAAATGATGTGAAGTTATTTAGTATTAAAATAAGCATTTTTAAGTGAATTAATTTTTTTTAATAACCTAGAACGGTCATAAAACTTTATTTGATGGAAACTAAGGAACAAGAACCCATCTCAAAGTAATATTTAGATCAATAAAAAATACAGTAAAAAAATTCGAACCTAAGATACTATCTTGGTCTGAAGTGAAGGTTTTTATTATATGTAGTTAAGATTCTATAATGTTGTCTTAACTAATAAGAATTAGAGTTTGTATGTAGATAGTAATAAAGAATTTTTCAGTTTGGATCTTCCAAGGGGAAGAATAGAATAACCCCCGAAAGGGCAACAACCCTCGGGGATGCGGCAGTAGGGCACCCAATTCGTGGACCCAGATCCATTGGGGCCACAAAGCCCCCACGGGGCACCCATTTCTCATGAGTTGTCTTGATAACATGGGTTTGGTTTTCTAAAGGTAAATAAAGGTATGGGTGGGTTGAGTATCAAATTTTGGATTTTTTGGCCTAAATCTTAAACCCTAAATCAGATAAGCTTAGACTTTAAGAAAATGAGAGAAGAAAAATCTTGAAAATAATAAAATAAGACTCTTAGTGATAGAGAAGGAACTTTAAGTTTAATTATAATTAATTTTTTTTATCACCCTATGTTTTCTTTAAAATCTAGACAAGTTCATAATCAACGTTCATAATGTTAGAATGAACCACATGGACAGCTTGGACATTTGGAAGAGTATGGTATCAAATTTCGGATTTTTTGGTCCAAATCTTAAACCCTAAACCATATAGGTTTAGACTTTAATTACCTAATGTTAAGTTTTATTTTATTATTGAGTTTGTCACATAGTTAATTTTTTCTTTTAAATAAAACTTATGGTTAGAGAGAAAATGAGGAAAAAAATATTGAAAATAGGAAAATAAGACTCTTATTTCCTCTACTAAATTTAAGTAAATTGAAATTTAATTATAGAGTTTTGAAATTTATCAAACGTAATATTCTAACTTAGATAATGATGATGTAATTGAATAATCTTATAATTACTTATGATATATAATCATTGATCTTTTACAAAAAAAAAAAAAGTAATAGAGAAAGAACTTTAAATTTAGTGTAAAATTAATTTATAATTAAAATTTTAATCACCTAATGTTTTATTTAATATTGAGACAAGTTCCTAATCAACGTTCATAATTTTTGAATGAACCACATGGACAGCTTGGACGTATCAGCTCCACCCACGAGTCAGTACGGAAGGGCCGTCAGACATGGGGATCCGGGCAGCAACATGGGTTTGGGTTCTCCGACTCGCCAATTTTCTAAGCAACGATGACACAATTACCAACCGGAAACAGACAAATTACGGCTAAGTCGAACAAGTTTCGGTCACTACCTGGGAAGGGGGTTGTTGCTACTACCAAAGCTTGCTGAATTGAGGGGCTCAAGGTAGAAATACTCGAATCAAGAAGGCTTGAATGGATAATGGACATGCAGCAATTTCTTGTCTTCCTTACTTTATTAGATTGAATTTTCCAAGATTCAATAGCGTGGATCATAAAGAATAGATTATGAAGTATAATAAGTTTTGCAGAATGAGGGGAGGTAAAGTATGGGGTGCAATTGTGGTATGTATGTATGGTCCCTCATTGTTGAGGAGTTAATTAGAAGTTTAAGTTCAATTTTCTGTTCTTTTGTTTGTAGATAAAGATGCTCGTGAAAAGTGTTGCTCCATAAGGTAAGGGGCAATGTTAAATCCCAATTTATGTAACTAAAAAAAAGAAGAAGAAGATAAATTTGTATATTTAATGTCTTAAGATTTTAAATTGAATATGAATTATTCTTTATAAAATTTAATATAGTATCAAAATTTATATTCTTTTTAGCACTTTTTATAAATTTGGATAAGCTAAATTCACATAGAAAAACAATATTACATTGTAGATTTTTACACCTAAATTCCAGTTAGAGGATATTTTGCAATGTAGAAATTCAGTCTAACATTGTTAAGGAGTTTATTAAGAATCTAAGTTCAGTCTTCTACATTTTTATTTATAGACAAAGACTTTGATAGAAAGTATTATCCTACACTTAAGACAAGAAGCATATTAAGTCAATCATTCTTTATAAAATTTAATAAATATTATTATTATTATTATTTCTGTAATTATTATTTTAGCTCAATCCTTAAGGATTAGAATTTGGTAAAAAAAGGGGTGTGTTGTCATGATAAAAAACAATAGGAAATTAGGTGGGGCTAAAAGAAATGATGCAAGATTACCTAGGACTAAAATAAGTGATGTCATTTTAAGTGTTTCGGATTATACTAGAGGGTTTGAGGTTAGTGTTTTCATTATGCGTAATAGGGAATCTATTCAGGTGTCTTAGCTATATAGAATTAGGGTTTGTGCACAGTTAGTGGTTAATTAAACCGAAATTCAATAAGAGACTTCAATTGAAAAAATCTATAAGATTTCATTTGGTCTTATTTTAATATTAAACCAAACCGAGGAATTCCTTAAATACGACAAATCCTCTGGCCTATTTTCAATTTCTTATGTGTATCTTCTCGAGAATTTTGAGATCCCCAACTCAACCTTATGTGCTTAAATAATGGCAAGTCTTAGATGAAAAACACCAAAAAATTAGATTTATTATAATCAGAAATCCTCATCATGGCAAAAGGACATGTGAAGCTGATACGAATAGAAACTATTGCAATAAAGATCCTGCCCTTAAGATTGATTTAGGGACTACTTCAATTAAACCAACAAAGTGTAAATAATACATCAAGCACACCAAACTAAATGTAAATAGCAATTAAACAATATAGTTAAAGTAAAATGGTTAAATCCATAATTTGTTAGCGTGTTCCATAACAAAAACATGAAGTTTGAGTGACATAAGTTTTGTGGAGCTTTAAAAAAAATTCACTACCTTATTTCAAGCTTATTCTCTCAAAGAGAAGTTAAGGCGCAAAAATCTTTGAAGAGTTTTAATTCTCTATCTTTTCAGAAACCAACATAAATATCAGCAAAAGGCAACTATTAAATTATTCACACTAAAGCTATTTCGCTGATAATTAAACAAATAAAAAGTTTACAATTAATAAAAGAATTGCAATATAATAAGTTTAGTCATCTACCTGTTTTAAAAAACAGTGTTAAATTGAATTACTCACCATATACTTGTTAATGGTTTTGATTTTTTTTAATTTGGTGTTTTGGAAAATTTTTAAGTGATATAAATAAGAAAGTATTCATGTTTTGAAAGATACTATTTTTATAGGTTCCAAAGAATGAAATATTTTATAAACCTTTTGGAAAGTATTATGTTTCTAGAGGAACAAAAATTAGTAAATACACTTTTAAATAAGCATGAAGAAATATAGAGCTAAGCTTTTAGTTTTAAAAAAAATTAAAAGACTTAAGTATTTGATGTTTTATGTTTTAACTAACATATCAAATTCTACCCTAAAAGCTTAAGTATTTATTTTTTCATATTACTAATATACAAAGATACAAAAATGTTCTAAAAAGAACACTAAATATAACTTTGGCAGAATTATTTTGTATGATGTATTTTAAAAAATGGGTTATTAGTTAAATGTTTAGAAAATATTTCTTTTTTGTTTTGAAAGTTAAAGTTGTCACTTAATCGCTTAGTTAGCTAACTCAGTGATAAGCTTATAGGAATATTAATCATGAGATTTGAGATTTAACATCTTATATATGTGAGTTGTATACAAAATAAAATTAAGTATTCTGAGTTTGGATATATATGTAAAATAATAAGAAGAAAAAAAAGCCATAGCCTATGAAAGCCCTTTTCTGGTAATTTTTTTTCCCATGACATGAATGTTCTCTAAATTCATAACACAATGAACAATTGTTAATGAAGTACTAAAACTTTAGTTGCGTTTATGGATATTTTGAGTACTAAGATCGATCGGTAAATGGGCTTGTGCAGCTTGTAAACTCTGGACCCAGTTTTTATTATGAGTCCAAGTTTTTCAAATACAATGATATGCTTATATAGTAGACTGCCACTAACAAAGGTGGAAGCAAGAACCAGATATGGTCCTGATGCATAGCAGGTAAACATGCCACTTATTTTAATTTATGGGAGCCAAGAAAGAGCTCGAAAGCAGTGACTTTATTGGCAAGAAAGCTTTGTATAAACAAAGCAGAAAACCCATCTGATAAGCTGAAAACCAGAACAGGAATTTAATATTATCTTAGGTAGGATTCTTCGTATTTAGTAGGAAAAAGAGAGGTACATACACAGGAACCCCCCGGTTCCTCAGCAAGAAATCTTGATTCCCAGACAATCTGATTGCTTTTGGTTTCAGTGTTTCCTGGGGTACACAAGATATAAAACAAGCCTGACATCGTTTCACAAGGGGGTGATCGACACACCTATTCAAAAACGGAAAGGAAGAAGGAAAAAGCACTTAGCAATGCAAGTTTGGTATTTGCTTTGTGAGAATAAAGTAGGCAGGATTCCTGGATAGAAGGTTTGTACTGTGCAGAAGCCAGGCAAGACAGATGACTTTAGAACTAGGAAAAGAAGATATACCAAAACCTTCCCCACCAATTACAACTAGGAACCCATCTACTTCTTTACCTTGCCAAGACCGTAAACCGAAAACATAAAATAGGAAAAGATCATACCATCCTTGCCGAATGCTGTCACTCTCCGGCCACCAGCCACCGGCCTCCAATGTCAAAAAGATCGTCTAGAGGACCCGAAAAAGGCACCAGCCCCATCATTTGGCTTGCAGCCATAATCTGTGCCTTCATATCCATCGTAGTGATAGTTGCAGGTATCGTCGTCTTTGTTGGGTACCTGGCCATACATCCAAGGGTGCCTTTCTTGACCGTCACAAACGCTCATCTTGAGCACGTACAGAATACTCAAGCTGGTCTGCTGGAAGTCGTGCTGACCATAGACATAAAGGCCGAGAATGACAACGAAAAAGCACTTGCAAGGTTCTCGAAAACAGCTTTCGATCTCTTCTATCTTGGTATACCAATAGCAAAACTACGAGCCGATCCGTTTAAGGTGAACAAGAACGATTCCATCATTCTCCATTATGTAGTCCAATCGTTTCAAATACCACTGGATCCTCGTCAGATGGACGAGGTGGACGGTTCGCTGAAGCTAGATCGAATCATGTTCGATCTGAAAGGAAGCTCGAGGGCTCGCTGGAAAGTAGGGCCGCTTGGCTCGGTTAAATTCTATTGCCACCTGAGTTGCGAACTCAAGTTCCGCCCCTCCAACGGCACATACGTAAATCCAGGTTGCACCACCAAATCTAAATGAGTTCTCTTCTTCTTTCCTGGTTTCTCTCAAGCTATGTGTACATGAATCTCCCTGTCAAACTGCCATATCTATGTCTGTCAGGTAGTTCTTCAGGGTTCTTTTCACTTTTTCCTTCCTTCTGGTTTTGGAATAGAGAAATAAATTCATGTCCTTTGCTATTTCATTTTCTTTCCCAGAAAACTTAATTTAAATTGTATTAGGAAAGACTTTCCTTGTGCAAAATAGTTGCTTATTCCCATTTTAAGTCTGTCTTTGTAGTTATGTTCACCATAATTCATATATGTAACTTAATTTGCTTTTTAAGCTCTGGTATTAAGTTGGTGACCCTTATGGGTTTTCTTAAAAGGGTAAATATAAAAAGCATTTAGACAAAACAGACTGCAGAAGACTCCCGACACAGCTTTCCATACGAAGCTTTCTGCAATCTGCCATTTTTACGCTCAATGGTACAAAATCAGCATATGCGGGTCTGCCACTAGCTTCACATACGCGCAGGGAAAAACAAAAGGAGGAAGGAAAGAACGAAAGGCATATGGGGAGCTAGTACCAGCAGGAAGCTGCACAAATGGCTTTGAAAATGGGCCAAAAAGAGAGCAGCTTTACTTTATAGCAATTTTTTGATATGCACTTTCTCACTCTTTTACTGGTACGTGTTCGGCAATGTCTGGTTACTTAGCGAAGATGATGGAGCTTGTGCTGGAAAGCTTTTATTTGTTTTTTTTTTTTTAATAAGAAAGCTTCAAAAAGAAAGTTGAAACCATATGATTATGGAACTTCCCTTTTTTCTTTTTGTCGTCTTCTCTTGGATTATAACACTTAGATTTGCACTGAAGAAGAGGGTATAGAATTTTTCAGTTGAGTAGGAAACTTTCCTCTTTATTTTTTTTCCCTACTTTTCTTTTTCTTTTCCTTTTCTCTACGTACAAAAAAACCCTTTCAATTCAATTCTATTTCTTTTTGCCTCTCCCTCTCATAGCATTTCATGCAGCCAACATAAGGCCTTAGCAGCTTGGTGTCATTTGAGACTCTATCACATGGAAGATTAGGGTTTAAGGTACTCAAAAATTATACTTTATGTTAAAAGGTCTAAAGTATAAGTGAAAAGCTAGCTAAATAATTTAAAGATTTTTTTCATTTAAAAAATTTTATAAGTGCATGTTTTGATAATGTGAAATAATTTACACTATTAAAATATTGGTCCTGGCAATATCGAGATTCCTTAAAGTTCTCATCGTTTATGGACAATTTACTAATAGACCAGAATCACTTCCTAGTCAAATATAATAGTCTATACATAAATAAGAGAAACTCTTCCAAAAAATTTTCGGTACTAATTTGTATGAAATAATAATTAAAAATATTTTTTCTTCAAAACTTTGTGAATATGCCTACTACAGAAAAAAAAAAATAGAAGAAGAAAGTTACAAAACTACAAATCTGAAATTAAGCAATATAAATGGGAAGCACCAAAACTTAATTTCGTTCAAGCTAAAAATTCAAAAGCTAAGTACCCAAGGCGTTTTTAATTTGTGTATTTTGGGCACAGCTCTTCTTTTTCACTTCATCGATGCAAAAAGGCGGAAGGCAAGGCTGCTTTTTTCAACTTTTAGGATTTTCGATATGTGAAAAGTCAAGTAATTAGCAACATATTTTCTAGGGTAGAAAAAAAAAAGTAACTTATCTAATAATTTCATTAATTGTTTTTGTTGAGAATGTTGGTGTTGCCTGCCCACGCCCAAGTTGGCTTAGTATGTGTTTATTTTCTTGTAATGGGCAAGGCCCAACTTTACTTCTATTTTCATTGTTTTTGGCCCATTCATTGTTTTGTTCTAGTTTCATAGATTAGTTGATTCTTTGTTTCTTTATAAGTTGTACAAAACTGAATTATTATTTGATAATTTTGAGTATAAGCTCAAAGCCTCTATGCGTCCAACTCTCTTCTTGTCATCTCTTTGTTGATTTGACTCACGTTCAGCTGCACTTATCTAACATTAATCACTTCCTTGCAATCTTCAACAATTTTCCTTAGTTGAATTTCCTTGTACACGTGCTTATAAGGGTACATCGTTGTCATAACTCTTGAGCTAGTAAATATAATACTCTTTGCTTTTGCTCTAAACTTAGCCATAATCTTCGCTTATGCAAACTAATTCCTCAATATTTCCCCGTTACGTACTTGATCGATTTTTTGTTTTTTCAAACGAAGTTAGTACTACCACGTCAAATAGTGCAAGTAATTTCTCTTATACAAAAAGAGACTTAAACAACAAAAGGGGATATACAATCAAATATATTGTGTTTTTTAAACACAATATTTCAATTTACATACAATCCCCTTAAAGGCTATTACAAATAATGAAATAGTTGACTCAATCTTATATATAATTCAGCTCAACAGCCTTAAGGTTCCAGCAACATAAAATGTATATAATCAAAATGTGAAAGCACAACTCGGGTAATTGACATTAGCTATACAAATTTTGTCAATAGTATTCTCTATAGCACAAGAGAAATCACAACATCAGCTATATTCAATATGGATTGCACGGAAATAGAAAAAGTTTTGTCACATGGACTGAAAAGATATTTTATCTTTAATTTGGAAAAATCTACAACACAGCGCCCGTGGCCTAATGGATAAGGCGTCTGACTTCTAATCAGGCGATTGTGGGTTCGAGTCCCACCGGGCGTGACCGAATCAAAATTATTTTAATAATTATTTGGACTTTTGTTCAACCACATATCAAATAAGTTCAAGACTCTTTTACAAATCAAATATGCTTAAAGTTCAACAAACTTGCTTTTCTAGAATAATTGGAAAATATAACCATTCCATATTTAAGTATAATACTAAATGAAAAGAATTATATTAAGTTTCCTTACATTCTTTTTTATTTATGGCATATTTCTACTATTGAAACAAAATTTATTAGTTTTTGGAAGCACATATCATTATTTGTCATCATCAAAATAAATATAATAATAACCGGTATCCCTAACAATAACCTTTTTAGTGCGGAGGAGGGGGAACTACTAGGGATAAGACCAAACTAAAGAGGCCTTGAAGTGGCTGATGCGAATGGGGAGGAGTTGTCGGGTTGTATATGACTTTGCAATGATTTTTACCGTTCGGAATTGGGAAGAACGGAGTCCCTCTTTGGTGCTTAGTGGTTACAAACCTTAGGTCTTATGGGATTTCTCTTGCTTGCATATGACCTTAAAAGTAGAAGGAAGAAATAGGTATAATTTGCTAAGGAATTGAGTAGTTGGGGAAGAATAGATTGAAAGAGAATTAAAGAAGTCAAAACAAAGGATATTGCTAAAAGTATAGGGAGTAGGGGAAGATAAAGAGACTTTCAAGTATGACAAATGTTTCTAGCAATACATTAGTTAAGTACAAGTTGGACTTCTATGTTATGGACTAATAATACAAGTTGATGGATTGGTTCCTTTATTTCTTTTTGTGGGTTTGCTTTTAAATCTATAGATGTAATTGCACTATTGAATGTGAGAACATAGTGATGCTTGTTGCTCTTCTTGGATGGTTTATGACCTTATTGGATAAGATTATCTTACAATCTATATTTAATGTTAATATTATCCTTTGATGAAATATCTTTGTTTGGATATTTGATTATTCCGATTTGATGTATCTCATCCTAATTCTACATAAGTATAGCATATTTATGTTGTGCCATAAATGTGTAATTGATCACACATTTAATAGGTGAAAGGATGTGAACCTACATAAATGGGTCCTTGTGGATCAATTTAATCACACATTTTCTACACCATTCTTTCCATTCTCTCTAAAACTCTCTTACTTTCTCTCCCACAAACCTCCATTCACCTTGATCTTGATTAAAGGGTAACTCAGTTTTGTGACATTAATTGACTGTAAAATGTACTTACTTTAAGTGTATTACAAGTGGTGTTAGAGCTACGTTCTTAACGCAAGCCAAACTTATGAGATAACGAAATGGTGGGTAGTCCTTGAAATGAGGTGGAGGTCCCTTGGTAGAGGAAAGATTTTGAAAGGAAGAGAGGCAAATCACATATGCATAACAAGGAAGATACGTAGCCCGAATAGGAAACAATTATAGAAGAAAGATGTTCTCTACTAGAGCAAGCCTCAAGGAATGTCTCGGATTGGATGACTCAACTAGAGCACGGTATCATGTGTCCAACTAGACTCACAATTCTAGAATGAAATATGGTCACCCTTCTGGAATGGAATATGGTCACACTTGGAAATCAAATTAAAGCCCTAACAAAAGAGAAACTTGCTAACATTGAAGATTGATGATTTGTGAGGTAATACTCCTAAACCGATGACTTTTAGTAGAAAGTAGGATGTTACTAAAGTAAAAAACTTTCTATGGCTCATAGAGTGCTACTTTAAAGGAGTCCATATTAATCATAAATTTAGTAAGGTATGCATTGCTTTGTTATGTCTCTCTTAATGCAATGTTATGGTAGCATAGTAAGCATTTAGAGATAGAAAATAGGGTGCACAAGAGAGATACATTTGGGAAGATACTTACTTCTTCGTCTTTTGCTTGAATGTTTCTATCTTGTAGTCCCCTTTTCCATCTCTAAATGTTTCCTATGCTACCATAGCATTATGAAAAAGATATAATGAAATAATATGTATCTTACTAAGTTTATTTATGATATGTGCTTTTTCAAAGTAGTGTTCCATATAATGCATAAAGTTTTCCATTTTAGTAGCATCTTGCTTTCCATTGAAAGTCATTTTTTTAAGAGTATTACCTTGCAAAACAACACTTTATCCAACATTCATAGGTCATTCTTTGGTTAGCTAGGGCTTTAATTTGATTTTGAAACATGACCATATTTCTTTCTAGAAAGGTGAGTTTGCTAGACCTATGATGCCATGCTTTAGTTGAGCCATTCGATCTAAGACACTCCTAAAGGCTTGCACTAGTAGATAAAATATCTCCTCTATACTAGTTTCCTCTTAGGGCCATGTATATTTCCATTATGTGGATGTGACCTACCTTTCTTCCTTTTAGGATCTTTTCTCTATTGAGGTACCTCCACCTTATCTCAAGGGCACCAACCATTTTTGCCATCTTAGAAACTTGACCTCTTTCAAGAATTTGTCTTTGATACCATTTGTAATTCTTTTAGAGTAAATATGTTTAGTTTTTAATGCTTAGCTAATTGCTTAAAAATCCAGTTACCCTTTAATAAGGATCAAGGTGAAGGGAGGTATATGGGAAAGAAAGTCAAAGTCTTAAAAAGAATAGGAAGAATGACGTAGAAAGTGCTTGAATAAAATGATTGCTAAGGACTCATTTATATGAATGTTCATAGCTCTTAGCCTCTTGAAAGTGTGATTACTTATACATTTAAAGGGTTATAAAGAACTAGAATGAGATACATCAAATTAAGGTGACCAAATATCCAAAATTGAAGATATTCCATTTAAGAAAAATGTTACAACATTGAATATAAAATCATAATAGTATTCAAACAATTGATGATAATGGATTATGATAAGGTTGGTTGTAGATTTTTACCTAGTTTCTCATTTTTCTTCAAGGGAAGATATTCCCTTGCTCTACATTTATGATTGACTTGACATTGCTTTAGGGTGATCTACCACTTCCTAACTTAACTTATTTACCAAATCTTGGTGAAAATTTTTCAAATTTCAAAATTTGTCTCACTTACCTTTCCTTTTTTGGTGTTGATATGTCTATTGGATTCAATCCCCCTTAACTTCCATACGACTCAACATCACCTTTACCACAACACCTTTGAAGCATAACAAGGATTAGGAAAACAAATATGGTCATAATAAGTGAAACAAAGCTGCAAGGGGTTGCTACTAGCCTTCTAACAAAATAACATCTTTGTCTTAATTAGGTACCAAAAACCCTCCTCCATCAAAACCCTCTTATTACTTTATGTTAGGAGTTAGTTCTTAAGTCTCGACAATCCCATTTTTAGAAACCTTGATCCTACCTAACATCACCCAAAGGTATAGTTCCTAAGTTGTAATGGGTTAATCTAAAGTTAATGCACCATCTATTCAAGAAAAGACTTCAATGACTACATCACTAAGTGATGCACTAGAGATTTAATTATTGGAGCTAAAAACGGGATTGTGAAACAAAAGAAATGCATAAGATTTGAAGATACTATGGGCCCTACATATAAGCCACAAACAAGCAAAGCAAGTGAAAAAGAGAACCTTCCTTCTAAAAAGTGGTAAAAGAAGACCAAGCCAATACCCAAGCCTACAAAACTCTAACTATGATTGACAAGGCCTCATAAAGTAAGTTTTCAATAGTTCAAATGAAACCTTTGTTGAAGAATATTTGGAACCTACAAAAGTGTTCCCTATGTCCTTTTCCCAATAAATTGTGTTGCACATGTCAAGTCTCCCTAAATAGGACACTTTCTAGCTCCACCTCTTGATAGGATTCTTGTCAAGAGTATTGGTTCAACATTTGACTAATAAATTCCACTTATTAATATAGAATATAAGATGGGTCTATATAAAGAATGGATTATATCCAAAAAGAGATTAAGAATTGGAATCTTTCATTTTTGGCATTGCTAGAGTTGATGCATTAGGGCCCTAACATTCATTGTACAACTTTATAGTTGCATTTTCCTTATTTTCATCATTTTAATCTTATTAATTCTCAAATTTGGCTTTTTGGGAACTCCACTATATGTGCTAGTGTTGATGGTCCACCAACAATATGTTATGATGGAGTTAAAATTTATGGACTTTTCCATAGTGGTTACTATTGTTTATGTAAGTTATGATATGAATGAAATAATACTTTTTTATGAGACTTTAAAAAAAAAAGATAAGCTATGGTTGATAAACCATGGATTTTAGTGGGTGATTTTAATTTAACTCCTTCACTAGATGGAAAGATAAGAGGTAAGATGTATTCATCTAAAGCCATTGAAGACTTTACGGAATTCATGTTAAACCTTGGATTGTTGGATGTAAGTTTTGAAGGGAATAAATTTACTTGGTGTAGTAATATGTACAGCCTATTCACATATGGCTCATAAAGTCCTTATCAACTTGCTTGCTTTTCTTACTTTGTCTTTAATTAGGGTTTTACATTGGCCAAGGCTCTTGTCTTAACATAAGCCATTGTTAGTTAATCTTAGGGAGGTTACAAGGAGAAAAGGTCAGTTCAAATTTCAGAGACATTGGATCTTGGAATCAACTTTTATGGATATGCTAAAAACACAGTGGCCAATAGCTAGGGTTGGTTTTTGTAGGTGATGTTACACCTTAAACTTATCCATTTAAAAATAATTCTGTTGGGAGCAAGATTAGAAGTCCTTTTAATGAAAGAATACACAAAAGGACACTTGAAGATAAAATTCCATAACTAGAACATGGAATCCGAAACACTCGTTTTGATAAGCTTAACTTATAGTATAAAGAAGCTAAGTCCTAACTAGTGAAGATCCTAACTATTAAGGAAAGTATCCTAAGAGATAGGGCTAGAGCTATATGGTTGAAGAAAGTTGATAGAAATACTACTTGTACATGTGCCTTTTATTCTATTATCACTAAAGTCATTGTTGAACCAACTTTTCCAAAAGATGGCCAAATTCTTATGAATGAAGTTTTGGAGACAAGAAAGTATATGCACCTTTTCTGATGAAGGAGGACTAAAATTAAGGAATTTAGAGTAGATCGCACCTTTGTCAAGCCAAAATGGCTTGGCAATATTTGAAAGTTAATTCATAATGGTGGAAGTCCTATTGCAAAAATATGGCCACCATAGTGAAGTCCTACATAAGAGATTCATAATGACTTTCTCTCTTTGTTAGACAAGGATACTAAAAGTGTTACCTACACTAATACAAAACATTATATGGATGGTTAGAAAGAAAGATAGATCTTTTTGGAGAAATAAATGGTGTGAACGAATCCTACGATTTCTTGAGTGTCTCTGCCCAAGATACCCATCAAAGTAGCATTGCACAACCCTAGTATTTTTTTTCCCTTTGTATTTCACAAGAACAATTTTTATTATATGTAGCATAAAACATTAACAAAGAATCTAAATTGGTTGTCTTGGGAATAAGACCTTAATGGAAAGTTCACTATTTCTTTTTTCTGTGAGTCACACTAATTTTGAATAATGAAATTGATGTGGTCTAGGTTTATATGGAACCAGGCTATTCCTACTAATATAAGTGTTTTCACATGGAAGGTAATATATAAAAAGGTACATGTTCAATGCAATGTTCGAAGAAGAGGAATCCTACTAGCATCCAAATGTCAATCTCATGTATACCTTAAAAAAGAATCCATTAACCATATGTTTCTACATAGTCATTTGTCTCAACATTTATGGCGGTAGTTTTTGAAAGATCTTAAGATGCAAGTCTTTTTTTAATTAATGAAGGATTTTTTTTGTCTCAATAGTTTGTAGTTGCTTATTGGATTAATTAGAAGAGGGAAATAATAGTTATTTTAGGGAGTATCATTAATTGGGAGAGTTGGTTTACTTGAAAAGATTCAATATATAAAGGTTGTTGAATGTCCCTTTAACAAATCATCAAATGGATCATTCATAGTTTGCTATAGTTTATTAGCAAGAGGATCACCAAGGCTATCTTCATTGTGCTGACAAAGATATTCAAGGTTGTGTTCATTGTTTCGACCAGTTGAGCTAAAGTTGCCTTTATCTTTAGCATAAGGAACACCGACATTGTCTTCATCACATTGATAAAGGTTATTAAGGCTATGTTCATGGTTTTTGTGAGGGTTGCCATGCAATAATGAGAAATGTTATAAGTTGTCATCTTTTGAAAAGGGCATCACTCATAACCAATCCTTATTATCTTCATTGTCAATTGGCAGTAAGATGAACGAGTCATCATCTTCAAGTAAGGTTAAAACACATGAAAAATCCTAATCGTGTTCTTCATCATTAGGATCTAGATCACCTTGATTGGCTTCATCATTGGGACAAGGGTCCTAATTCGACAATGAGAAGAAAATGTGAATAGGTTTCAAAAAGGATGTCAATAGAAAGTAATCCATAGTGGATTCCTCCACAAGGTTTTGCTTTAGTTGTAAATTATTCCATCTTATATTTACTTGAATCTAGCTCTATTGTGCTTGAACCAGCCAATCATAAGGCATTTTTTTTTGCTAAAAGTATCAAATGAACTCCATCTGGGAAACTTTGAAGCCATGGCTATTTTGATTTGTTATGAGAACTTTAGCATCGTAATGCAAGTATTTACATAAAGGGGTAGTAAATTTGATTTATTATTGGGTAATGTTTTTAAATGGGATGATTTTAATAAGTGAAAATATGGACCATTAAGTTTATGTTAGTATATCAATTTAATTTGATGGTAAAAACTATCTTATTGTTTGTTAATGTTTTTGTTTGTATAGGTAATGACATTTGTCAGAATAATGATGGCTTTAAGTTTATTCTAGACATTTTTTGGGGCCAAAGTCAATTCTTTTTAATGTCAAAATTCAATCTAGATTATGATGAGGTTAGTCGTAGATTTTTATTTGGTTTCTCATTTTTCTTCATAGGAAGATATTTCCCTTCTTTACATTGTTTACTAACTTGAGCACACTCTTGGTGAGCTACAATTTCCTAGTTTAAGCCATCAAGTAAAACTTGGTGAAAATATTTCAAATTCCAAACTTCCACCCATTAACCTTTTCTTCTCTCATGTTGATTTGGCTATTAGATCCGATAACATTCGACCTTCATCTAACTTAACATTATAAGCCATAAAACCTTGGAAGTAGATCATGATTAGGAAAAAAAAGAAAAAGAATCTTGACAAGTAAGACAAAATTGAAAAGGGTCACTACTTGCCCTTCAACAAAAATTGCATCTTCATCCTAACCAAATGCCTAAAACTCTTCTCCCTCTAAACCATTTTATTGCTTTGTGTTAGGGATTAGTTCCAAAGTCTTGACAATCCCACTTTCAAAATACTTGATCCTACCTAACACTACCAAAGGTATAGCAAACTTATGATGGCTACCTAGCTATATGTTTTTAATAGTCTTTGGGTTTTAAGATGCTAAAAGTATATTCAAAAACATTCTCATTGCTATGTTTTTCATAGATTGACCTTCAATGGAGCACTTTGCTCATCATGTCAATTCCTTGTAAGGTTTACAAAACCAACCATCATGGAGAAGTTTGGATGCATGCATATCAACCTAAGATTATAGTGAAAGAAAGACTTTGCATTGACTTTATCTCAAAAAGAGACTAAGTTTGACAATAAAAGATACCTTTTTGTCCTTTGGAAAAAATATTTTAACCAACACTAGAATACTAAACATGCAATTGTGTGGATAAAATTCCCTAAACTACCAGCTTAATTCTAACCACCCATTGTGCTCATGGAAATTGGAAATATATTGGGTAAAGCACTAAGATTGGATAAAAAAACTAAACAATTTCAAAACGGTATTGATATGAAAGTGTGTGTCAAAATGGATCTCACTTCTACTCCTTTCTTGTATCTCTCGGTTAAAGTAGGTAATGGTAAAGCTTTTCTCCAAAAAGTGGAATATGAAAACTATATCAACTACTACCTCAACTGCAAGTTGTAAGGCCATTTAGTTGTCAATTGTAGGAAGGTGTGGATAAGTGCTTAACAAAACATCCAACAAGCCCTACAAGATTTGGATCCCCTAATATTTATTCCAAAGTCTCCTAAGTAAAAAAAAAAAAAAGAAATAAAGCTAAGGAAATTGTGATTTTTGAAAGGGAAGCAAAAGCTTCAGTGGGTGATCTAAAGTTAATGCAACACCTACTTAAGAAAAGACTTTAATAACTACATTGCTAAGTGATGCATTTGATACCTTAATTGTTAGAGCTAAAAAAAGGAACTTAAAAGAAAAGAAATGCACAAGATTTGAAGATACTATGGGCCTTCAATATAGGTTGTAAACAAATAAAACAAGTGAAAAAGAGAACCTTCTTCTTAAAAAGTAACAAGAGATGACCAAATCAATACCTAAGTTTACAAAACTCTAGCATGTGACCAGTAAGGCTTGACAAAGCAAAGTTGTCAGTGGTTCACATGCATCACTTGCTAAAGAATTGGAACCCACAGAAGTGTCCCTTATTTCCTTATTTCCTTATTTCCTTTTCCTAAGAAACTATGGTGGAGGATGCCCAAGAGGTTGCCCTACATGAATCTCCTCAGGGCATACAAGACATTGGCCATCCAACCAAGGTCCATATCTCTTAACAAGATGATCTTTCCATGACCATGCAACAGGGATTACAACTTTTTAATCCATTCCAATTACTTAAAATGTTGGAGAACCTAGATCCAAAGGTTATAAAAGTAATCATTTGTTAAGAGTGCCCTAGACCCTTAGTATGGGGCTCAAAAACCATGTGCCCCACATTCCAAATATCCCTAAATTGGACACTCTTTCTAACTCCACCACTTGACAGTATTCTTGTCAAAAGTGTTGCTTCAACATTTGACTAATAAATTCTATTTGTAAATATGGAATATAAAAAGGACGTGTTATATCAAAAAAAAAAGATTAAGACTATGAATATATCATTTTTGGCATTATTGGACTTGAAGCATTAGCGGGCTAATATTCATGGTACAACTTTTTGGTTACACTTTCCTTATTTTGCTCAATTTAATCTTATTAATTCTCATATTTGGATTTTTTAGGAACTTCACTAGATATGTATTTGTGTTAATGATCCACTAACAATAAGTTATAGTGGAGTTGAAATTTATGGATTCATTTATAATGGTTACTTCTATTTATGTAAGTTGTGATATAAATGAAATAATACTTCTTTAGGAGGCTTTAAAAGGACAAACAATGGATGACAACAATGGATTTTAATGGGTGATCTAAATACAACTACTTTATAGGATGGAAAGATATGAGGTAAGTTGTTTTCATCTATAGCCATTAAAGACTTTAAGGAATTCATGTTAAACCTTAGAATATTGGATGTAAGGCTTAAAAGGTATAAATTTACTTGGTATGGTAATATCTAGGGATCTGATCACACATGGCCAAGGTTGGATAAAGTCATTATCAACCTACAAGCTTCTCTTACTTTGCCTTAGATTAAGGTTTTACATTGCAAAAGCTCTTGTTTGATCATAACACATAGTTAGTTAATTTGTGGGAGTTTACAAGGAGAAAAGGTTAATTCAAATTCTAAAGTTATTAGATCCTTAAATCAACTTTCATTAATATGCTAAAAACACAGTGGCTAGTAACTTAGGGTTGGTTTCCATGGGTGAGGTTACACCATAAACTTATCCATTTAAAAATAACTTTATTAGAGTGAGATCAAAAGTTTTGTAAGGAAATAATGCACAAAAGGAAACTTGAAGATTAAATACCAAAACTAGAACATGGAATCCACAACACTTGTTCTAATGGACTTAACTTGTAGTATTAAGAAGCTAGGCCCAACTAATGGTGATCCTAACCATTAAGGAAGGCATCCTAAGAGATGGAACTAGACCTACATGGTTGAAAGAAGGTGATAAAATTATTGCGTATTTTCATGGTTACTTCAAGGAGATGAATTAGCAGTCTATCTAGAACTTCAAGTTATTAGATGACACAAAAATCTCAAATCTTGACATTTTAGGCCCATTGGTAATAGTCTATCTAATATTCATGGTACAACTACTCTTATAGTGATATGTTGTACACAAATATTTGAGACTACATCCCAAAGCTAGTGACTCCAAAATAAATACAAAATTGTGTAAAGAGCTAAATTAGGAGGAAATATGTCACACTATTAATAGTATGGATTTAGATAATGCTATTGGTCTAGATGGCTTTACTGGACACTTTTATCAAGCTGAAAAGAATGTAATCAAATTGGAACTTTTGTTGGTAGTCTTAGATTTTTTCAAAGGAGGTTAACTCCCTAAATGTATCATTGTCGTAACTTTGGCCCTTATTCCTAAAGTCTCCAAGACAAGCAACTTCAAGGACCTTCAACTTATTAGTCTTTTCAATTTTTGCTATAAGATTATGACTAAGATATTGACAAAGTGCCTACCTAAGGTGCTTGCTTCTCTCATATTGAAGGGAATAATTAGGCTTTGTGAAAGGCAAAAGTATCCATGAAAATGTAGCTATTACTCATGAAATGGTCAATGGAATAGATCAAAAAGTTATGACATGTGACACTAACTATGGCAATGTTTTAATTAAGGTGGACATGGAGAAAGCTTATGGTTGCATGGAGTGGGTTTTCATCATTCAAGTTTTGTGTCAATTTGGCTTTTCTAGTAAATAGTGTGATTTGATCTATCGTCATTTATTCTACAATTGGTTATCAATTCACATACAAGGTACCAAACATGGTTTTTTTCAAATCCATTGAGGGTCTAAGGCTTGGGGTCCTTTATCCTCAATAATATTTATCCTTGCATAAGAGGCATCAATATAAAGTTGAGCTTCCTAATGGGATAAGGCTTTATAGGTATGTATAAAGGAGATTACAATTTTACTAGAGTGTTACATCTACTATATGCAGGTGACACATTAATATTTAACTTAGGAGATAAGAGATCCTTGCAAACCATATGTGCTCTTTTCAACGAATATAAACCTACTAATGGACAATAAGTTAGTGTTTGAAAAACCTTTTTTATTGTCTCTCAAAGTTTGGAATAAGATAGAATCAATCTTATTGTAAAATGGATAGGGTTTACACAACCTTTTTTGGCATAAAAGTATCTTCATGTTCATTTATATAAAGGTAAAGGCCATGGCAAGTATTTTTAGGAGTTTGTACAAATTATGGAGAAATAGAGTTAGAATTGAAAATCCAAGTTACTATCTTAAGTAGGAAAATTGGTATTAATTAAGAGTGTCATGTCCTATTTACCTATACATGTACTTTCTATTTTGCAAACACCTAAGTCATTAAGCCAACTTTCCTAAAAGATGGCTAAATTCTTATAGATTTCTAGAGCAATAAAAGGACACATTAGGTGAACTGGAATAGTATATGCATCTTTTGTGATAAAGGACTAGCATTGAAGAACTTAGAATGGCTTATGCACACACTCTTCAAGCTAAAATGGTTAGAAAGGTAATTTGTTATGGACAAATGTCCTATTGCAAAAATATGATCACCACAATGAAGTCTGACATAAGAGATTCAGAATGACTTTCTTTTCTTATTGGAAAAGAATACTAAGAGTGTTATTTGCAATGATACAAAACAACAAATGGATGGTTAGAGAGGAAGATAAATCTTTTTGGAGAGATAAATGGTGTGAAGAAATCCTATGGTTCCTTGGGTGTCCTTTACTTGAGATACCCATCAAGGTAGCATTGCAATAACCTAGATTTTTTTCTTCATTATATTTCATAAGAAGACTTTTGTATATGTAGTAGATAACATTAACAAAGGGTCTGAATTAGTTGGCCTGTGAATGAGACCCTAGAGGAAGTTCATTACTTCTTTTTTCTATGAGGCACATTGAGTTAGAGTAGAGAAAGTGGTATGGTCTTGGTTTATATGAAACCATACTATTCTTACTAATATAGGAGTTTTCACATGGAAGCTAACATATAATGGGGTGTCTATTCAGTTCAATGTTCAAAGAAGAGGAATCCTAATAGCATCCAAATGTCAATGTTATGTCCACCCTAAGAGAGAATCCAACAACCATTTATTTCATAATCCTCTAGCTTAACATATATGGCGGCATTTTTCAAAAGTTCTTTAGGTGCAAGTCTCCTTTAGTTAGTGAAGAATTCTTGTCTTAGTGGTTCAACCTACATATAGGATTAATTATAAAAGGGCAACAATAATGGTAAGTGTCATCAATTTGGGGAATTTGGTTGGCTCAAAATGATTCAATACATAAAGGCTATTGAATGTCCCTTCTTACAAATCATCAAAGGGATCATTCATAGATTGCTACAATTGTCCTAACCGTAACTAGTTTTATGGATCAGGTCTCATTAAAGGTTTTAAAAGTGTCGATTGTTAGTGTCACACCAAGGTGCAGTATTATGGTAAAATGGTCACCTTTTTCGTCTAAGATGTTAAAATTAAATGTTGATGGTTCTTACAAAAATAGCTAGAGTGCAAATGGGGGCATCCAACATGATGAACATGAAAATATGCTTTTGGCCTTCTCAATTAATCTTGGAAAAGGTTACAATGCGCATGTCGAAACATATAAACTTTTGCAATGTTTAACTTTGTGCAAAGACAAAGGTCTATTTTTACATCTAGTGGAGTTTGGCTCCTTTATTATAAATGGTGTGAATAAGAAATCGCAGGCCCTATGGCAATTGCAATATGCCATTTGGCAATATCAAGAATTACCAACACAACACTCCACTATATACCATGTTTATTGACAATGTAATCACATTGCTAAGAGATTGGCAAACTTAGGCCATATGGCTTATGTATGTAGGGTATTTGATCACTATAGTTTGCTACCCATAGTTGTCTTGATGCTTTCAAACATGATAGACTAGAAGTGGATTGATATAAATCACCTTAAATAGGTGTGTTGTGTACTATGAAATAGGAGTAAGGTTGGTGTTACCCACCTTCCCCCTTTGTTGTAATAACCTGAGCATGGTTTGAGCCTAGCTAGATTTAATAATAAAAAAGGTACGTTACTATCTTTTTTTTTAATAAATAAATTACAACAACAATATTATTCAATAAGGTCATAAACCGTACAAGGAAACTGAAAATGATCATAACTTTTCCATATCCAATAGGGTAGTCAAATCTATACATTAAAAACAAATCAAAAGGGAAACAAAGGAAAACAACGCACCACCTAAAGTGATGACACCAACACAAGAAAACTAGAGGAGTTAGACTTATACTCAAATTGTTAGCTATTAACTTGTACTACTAGCCCAAAACATAATAGCCTAACTTGTGCTTGACTAGCCAATCCTTGGCTTAGATTGCCAGTTCAGTACAATGAGGTGGGTAGTTCATCTCATAGGTAAACAAGTTTTGTGACAAGACACAACTAGCTTTGTGTTGTAAGATAACACTTGACCACTTGTGTGAATAGTTAGGATAGATTGGTAATGGGGCTATATTTAGTATCAACAATAGGTCTAAAAGAGTATTCAAAAATATCAAATTTAGCTATTTGTACCCTATTGAAGTAAGTAACCAAGTCATATATGTTTAAAATTTATTCCACTATGAGAGTGTTGAAAAAGTACTATTTCATTGAAAGGTTTTATACATCTATCCTTTCTCAAGGCATTTCTTAGACAAAGACTCCATTTTTTACTTTTTCTTGATTTAGTAGTAAGTTAAGGAAGCCCACAAGCTATTAGGTCAATAGGTTAGGGGTTTAATACCTTCCCCACTTCAAGTGTATTTTTTTTATAAAAAAAGAAAAGAAAAAAAGAATCAACTCATTGCGATATCTATTATCTTGTAAGCAAAATTCTTAATACATTTGTTAAGAATATAACACTCATTATTTAAAATTCAACAATCATTTATGAGGAAGCTAGGTCAAGTAAAGTAGAGTTGTATTTTGTATTCACTAAAAATCAATGTACAATGTTACAGAGGTATGGGTCACCCTCCTAACGAGGCCGAGTATTTCCTAGCTTTTAAATTTTCTTCTTTTGGTTAACACTATAGACATAGAGAAGCGTTGTTAACCTTGGCTTGTGTTAACGCACAACTATCTCACCAAACTTGTTGCCATATTAAGCCCATAATTTAGGCTTAATATCTTTGTAATTATTGTACATATTTTGGCTTTCCTTATTAGTTTAGGTTTTGCTCCCTATATATGTAATGCAAGCATACTTGTAAATTATCACAGCAATAGAGAAATCTTTCATGGTCCCTCGCAGTTTCTTACATGGTATCAATTGCCATACGATCCTAGCTTCCACCCTTTTTCTCTCTTCCGATGAGTTATGAGCCTCTTGCCTTTTTTTTTTCATCCATTGCTTTCTTCTTCCGTCAGTTCTTCCTTTCTCCCTCCCTTTGGTCCTTTCTTTCTCTTTCCTATCACTTTTCTCCCCGTAGACCAAGATATTTTCTCTTTCTTTGTCCTTTCTCTTCATCCTTCACAATTCTCTTTTCTCTTTCCTCCTTTTTTCCAACTCACCGTAGCCGAAAGAGTTTTCTCTCTCTCATCTTCCTTTTTCCTTCACATAAGTCATGCCACTTTCTCATCTTTTTCAAATTTGTCTTTTTCCTCCTTCCTATACACACAACCCTAGCCGCCTTTTCTTTCCTCATTTGTTTTCCTTTTCTTTTCACATTAACCCTAGCCGTGTTCTCCCTTGTTTTTTATTTTCCATCAACCCTAGTCACTTTTGCTATTACTTTCTTTATTTACCAAATTCCTCTTATCCTTAATTCCCTCATCTCAAACCCTAGCTGTCTTTGTTCACCTTCTTCATGGCCACTACCAACAGTTCCACTATCTCTCCGCTCCACGACCTATACCATCTCACTGCTGTTGATCTTCAACCAGCATGCATCGTGTTCCAAAAGCTTATCGGCGAGGCCAACTAGCATGTTTGGAGCGAGCAAATCCAAATCGTGTTCCTTGCTCGAAATAAGATGGGTTTTCTGACTGGCAAGCTCCCACGCCCCACTGGCGATGGTGACGCTGCTGCTCGTTGGGACCAACGTCATGCAGCTGTGAAGACTTGGTTAACCCACTCTGTTGATTCCTCACTCAAGACTATGGTCTCCATTGCTCCCACCGTCGTCGAGGTCTGGCAACTACTCCGGGATAGTTTTGACAGGATTAGCGAGACTCAAAAATTCTCCTTGAAATAGGCCATCGGCGACCTCTGCTTGCCTCCTGGTGCCTCTAGTGCTGAGGTTACCTCCTTCTACCTCTGTTTGAAGGAACTTTGGGGTGCTTTGGATGCCCAACAGCCCCCACTTCGTTGTTGTTGTGGTGGCACTTGTGAAACCGGCAAGCTATTTCACCATCGTGAGGAGGAAGATCGCTCCTTGAAGCTATTATTAGCTCTATCGGAAGAGTTCTCCACCCTTCGCTCATTTGTTTTGTCCCGTGACGAGCTTCCGACTGTGGAGAAGCTTTATTCACTGGCGAAACAAGACTTACTTCAGCGCGCTGCTACCGACGGTTGTCCCTCTCTTGGTGGTGACGCCGCCGCATTTCAGAGGCAGCGCTCCAAACCTCATTCTGGGTCGAGCATTATCCCCTTGCGCACAAGTTGGCCCTCCTTGGCTGGGCCGGCCCAACATGTTGGGCCAGGTGGGTCCACACCACTAGCTCAAGCCTCTCCTTCTAGGCCTTTTTGCACTTATTGCAATAGGCCCGGTCAACTCCGGGACAGTTGCTATCTCCTTGTGGGCTTCCCAATAAGTGGTCGGCCCAAGCCTCGAGGTGGGTCTCGCCGCAAGTCCACATCTATTGGACCTTTAGCCCATGTTGCCTATGCTCTTGGGCTTCCTACTGGGGACAATGATCCTATTGGCTATGGACCCCCTTCATCGCCTCACTTGGTCTCCTCTAGTGGGCCTGCTTTTGGTCCACCACACCACCTACTAACTCCGAGTGCTAGCATTTTGGGCCACTCGCCTCCTAGCTCCGGTAGTGCCTTTGGTGGGTCCACTGGGCTCCAATTGACCGAGGATTAACAGCACAAGCTCCTCACCCTTATGAATAAAATGGGTCCCTCTAATCCATTTACAGGTTCGGCTTCTTCTTGTTCACCCATTTCATCTTCTTGGATTATTGACTTAGGGGCCACTGACCACATTACATGCAACTTCCATGTTCTTGATTCTGTTTCTCCATGTGTTGCAACTATTAACATCACATTACCTGATAAAACACTTAATCCTGTCACCCACATTGGCCATTATTGCCCTTGTCCTAAACTTCACCTCAATAATGTTCTCTATGCTCCTCGTTTCCAGCATAATTTGCTTTCTGTTCAAAAACTAACTAATGACAATAATTGTGTGGCTCTTTTCTTCAACCAATTCTGTGTTTTTCAGGACCATATGACTGGGGCTTTGATCGGGCTCGGCAAGGCTGACTGTGGGCTTTACTATCTTTGTTTTGATTTTCCTGCTCATTTTCATTATGTCTTTCCTGATTATTTAGCTTCCATTCAAACTCATTTTTGTACTCCAACTCAGCCTTCGGGTTGTAATTTCATTTCTATCAATAATATTTCTTATAAGCTTTTACATAAACGATTGGATCATTCTTCTTTGAAAACTCTTACTTCTTTTAGTTGCTCCATTACTTGTCCTCCTTCTTTCACCTGCATTGTGTGTCCCCTTGCCAAACAAACACGCCAACCTTTCCTCACCCATCATAGTACCACTTGTTCCATTTTCGAGTTGGTACATATGGATATTTGGGGTCCTTATCGGACTCCTACCCACGATGGTGCTAGATACTTTCTTACCATTATGGATGATTTTTCTCGTTCTACTTGGACATTTCTTCTTAAATTTAAAAGTCAAGTTTTTTTCAAAATTTAATACTTTATCTCACTTGTCCAAACCTAATTTGGCTTTTTTGTCTGACGCATTTGTTTTGACAACGGTGCTGAATTTTTCTCCTCTAAATGTCGCTCTTTCCTCTCTCAACTTGGCATCTTGCATGAATCCTCTTGCGTCCACACTCCCCAACAAAACGAAATTGTTGAACGCAAACATCGACATTTATTAGATGTTGCTCGAGCCTTGATGTTTCAAGCTCACATCCTTCCTTCTTTTTGGGGTGAATGCTTCCTCACTACCACTTACCTTATCAACCGTCTCCCTTCTTCCTCTCTTCATGGTCTTAGCCCTTTTGAAAAACTTTTTGGCAAACCTCTTATCCTTGATCATCTTCGTGTTTTTGGTTGCCGTTGTTATGTTACCACCTTAGGTGTTCGTGACAAATTTAGCCCTCGTGCCACTCCTTGCATTTTCATGGGTTACCCTTCCTCTCAGAAGGGTTACCGTTTATATGATCTTGCTACTCGCCATTTCTTTGTTAGTCGTGATGTTATTTTTCAAGAAATGGTCTTCCCATTCTCTTTTTCTTCTCGTTCTTCTTTTGCTTCTTTGCCCACTACGGATAGCTTGTCGGCCCCGATGCCTCCAATTTTTTCCTATCCTGATACTTATACCTCATCCTCCTTACCCGTTGACCTACTTAATTTTCCCGATTGTCCCTCTCTTCTAGTTACCCCTCCGGAGTCACTACCTACTGACTCCACCCTTCCCGAATCACTACCTCCTGACTCCACCCCTCATTCCTCCACCATCCCCACTACCGACCCTCATATTTCCCTACCCATTGTTCCTTCTGAGCCTTCTCTTCGCCGCTTTACCCGTTCTACCCACCCTCCCATTTGGACTTTGGACTATCTGTGTCCTACCCTACCTAACTCTTCATGCACCTCTTTATATCCCATCTCCAACTATGTTTCCTTCCACAATTGTCACCCTCCTTATCAACACTTTATTGCCTCCATCTCTGCCACCCAAGAACCTTCCTACTACCATGAAACTGTTACTAACCTTCATTGGGTTGCTGCCATGGATGCTGAGCTTGCTGCCCTTGAGGCAAACCATACTTGGGATGTGGTTCCTTTGCCTCGTAGTCGATGTCCTATTAGATGTAAATGGGTTTACAAGATCAAGTACCATGCCGATGGTTTCATTGATCGTTACAAAGCTCGCCTAGTCGCGAAAGGTTTTAGTCAGCGTGAAGGGATTGACTTTCAGGACACCTTCTCTCCTACAGTGAAGCATGTCACTGTCCATCTCATTCTTACTATTGCCGCTGTTCATCATTGGCCACTTTATCAGATGGATGTCCAAAATGCCTTTCTCCATGGTGATCTCTCTGAGGAAGTTTATATGCAGCTTCCCCTCAGATTTCGCAATCAGGGGGAGTCTCTTGTTTGTAGATTGCGAAAATCTCTCTATGGGTTGAAACAAGCTTCTAGGCAATGGAATGCAAAATTTACTAGAGCCTTACTTGCCCATGGTTTCACACAATCCTACCATGACTACTCCTTGTTCACCAAAAGGAAAGGTACTTCTTTTGTAGCCTTACTTATTTATGTTGACGACATCTTGATTATAGGAAATAGTCAAGAGGCAATCTCAGATCTTAAGCAATATCTGCATGCTACTTTCTTGATAAAAGACCTTGGTCCATCCAAATTTTTCTTGGGTCTTGAAATTGCTCGATCTCCAGATGACATAGCATTAAGTCAACGAAAATACGCACTAGAATTGATTTTTGAAGCAGGCCTTGGTGGATCCAAGCCATCCTTGATTCCTATGGAACAAAATAAGAAATTCATAAGCATTGAGTATGATACGAGTTCTGAAGAAAAGTTAGACGATCCACCTCTTGCTGATCCATCAGTATATCAGCGACTTGTTGGCAGACTGATTTACCTGACACTCACCAGACTTGATATTACTTTCCCGGTTCAGCTTCTTAGTCAATTTATGCATGATCTGAAACAGTCCCACATGGAAGCTACTTTAAAGGTCATTAGATACCTTAAGAGTTGCCTAGGGCTTGGTCTCATGTTTCCATCCTCATCTCAGTTTGAGTTGCGTGCTTATTGTGACTCTGATTACAGCACATGTCCTATGACAAGATGATCCACCACTGGATTCTGTATTATGTTGGGCAATTCTCTGATATCATGGCGGTCCAAGAAACAACCAACTGTCTCATTATCTTCCGCAAAAGCAAAATATCAAGCCATACAGGTCACCACTTGTGAAATAGTTTGGATCATTGGATTACTTAAGGATTTTGGTTTTTGCATGAAGCGTCCTGCACTACTACATTGTGACAATGAAGCTGCAGAGAAGATCGCAGCTAATCCTATTTTCCATGAGCGTACTAAGCACATTAAAGTTGAATGCCATTATGTCTGAGAAAAGCTTCAACAAGGAATCATCACTACAAGACATATTTCCACAAAAGAACAACCTGCAGATTTATTGACAAAGGTACTTTGCAGTAAATAGCATTGACACCTTCTCTTCAAGCTCGGAGTTTTTGACTTGTTCAAATCTCCGGCTTGAGGGGGAGTGTTAACGCACAACTATCTCACCAAACTTGCTACCATATTAAGCCCACAATTTAGGCTTAATATCCTTGTAATTATTGTACATATTTTGGCTTTCCTTATTAGTTTAGGTCTTATTCCCTATATATGTAATGCAAGCATACTTGTAAATTATCACAGCAATAGAGAAATCTTTCATGCTCTCTCGCAGTTTCTTACAACTTGACTCTGATGAGAGACCTATAACCCGTTGTACTACTAAACCTATGACAAAATTATTTGTCTCACTTTAACCGCTCCGAGCGCAAGATGACATTGGACAGAAGAAAACGTTGATGTTCGAAAAAAAGTATGTTTTCTCTACTTTCTAAAGTCAAAATATCGTTTGCTATTTATTTTGTTTATATCTTTCGTAATGTGTACGTTTTCCCGTTAATCCTTATTCGCAGGTCATAACGTGTCAGGCATGGCGAAGGTCTGGCTGCCACCTTTCGTCTCGCATCGACACGCCCACGACCTTTCCCTCTCCGTATGCACAAAACTCCTACCCTCAGCTCCGCACTTGGTCCGTTCTTTTCTCTCTGCTTCTCTCTGTAAGTGTTCGGGTGTAGTTATTTTTTGGTCATTTGCTTCCACCTGCGTCTCTCTGCATGGATTTTCTTTGTTATCTCTTTTTCTAATGTATATGGTTATTTGTACGGAATTCTAGTTTCGATGCTGAAGGTGTGGGTTGGTTTGTATGTCATTCTAGTTGGTTGCTTGTGTTTGAATGTTGTCAGTTCAAGTTTTGAATCTTATTTTACATGTCTCAAACTATAGTTTTTCTTAAGGATATGATCTGAGAAATGGTTTTTGTTGTTAGGAATGTCATAAAAAAATCATCACCTCAGTTGATTAGTGATTACCGGATTTTCTTTTAGAACCATGGCTAAAATTGGGTGGATTGGAGTATTTGGTCTTCTATGTCATGTGCACATGTTGCTTGAAACTCAAAATTTAGCCCTCAGATGACCCTCAATGGAATTTAAAGCTTCACGGAAGGGCCAGCAGAACAACATTTTTCTTGGATTTGGAAACGGAGCAGCTGTGTTGTTTTCCAAGTTGAAGGTTAACTGTCATGCAACTCGGGCTATATTTTGTTAATACCTGTACAGAGTCCATCTTCTAATTTTTCAGTCGTACTTTTTGCTATTTTGACCATATGTTCTATGTCCTGAGGTCCCAAATCCTTCACTTTTTCATTTGGGGATCCCTCCTCTGCCTTTGCTCCTTTAGCCGTTTACTAATAATCTTGGTGACATTATTATTTGTCTTATCTGCATAGAAAGGGAAATCTCTATTTAGGCACTTCTAGTGTCTGACATTAGGACGAGCCCACTTTTGGTAATTGCTTGTTAGAAGTACTGGTACCAATACTTCTATTTGTCATGTTTACACATGTAAGGTTTCTTGTTTGCACTCAATAAGTAAATGAGGATGATATAGCTCCGGGAGTTTTCTCTGCCTTGGATGTAGGTTCCAGTAGCTGAGAAACAAATGATTATTCCTTTTTGCTCATGTTTCCTCTCAACCTCTACAAGATTTGGTTTGACTTTGAAGCTCCTCCTTTGCCTTATGGAAATTTCATTCATTAATTTTTCCTGCGACATTTCCAGCTGTAGATATTTTCAGCACTTCTTTTGTTTGGAAAGGCTTTCGATATTTTTGCATATGATCCAATGCTGTTAGGGGTTAGAGTGTTCAAGGATGGTTTTTGGTAGCCTCGGCTTCATGAATTTAATTTAGTTTCTACCAGCAAGGATCCGGGAGTCTGTGCACTAGCATAAGTGAACATACATGGAAATTTCTCTTATCTTCTGAATGGAAATAGGATTGTCCAAGATGTCCTCTCTTTGATCTTATATATCCCCTTTCTAAATTACATTATTAGCTGTTACTTCTTGCAGATAATGGTGCTTGGCTGCACTTTGAGCTGTGTGTTTTAGTCGTGCAATGACTGAACTAGACTTGCTTATCCTCTTATTTTTCTAGTACTTGTGCAATACAGAGATCCCATGTTGCAGCACTAGGGAAACAGAGTTATTTTCCTTCTTTTGTGTAAAAAAAAAAGAAAAAAGAAAAGAAAAGAAAGGTAACTTGGGAATCATTTGTGAAAGAAGTTCTAGCTTGGTCGGTAAAAGTTCTCCCTAATTGTGAAGATGTTTGCTAAATATGTAGGTTAACTCTTTTAACTTGAAAACTGTAACTTTCATTTTCAATTTCTTCCTAATATTAGAGTGAATATTACTTCTTCTTTTTTCCCCTCATTTGAAAGGTATTATTGACTTTCTGGATTTGGGAGCTCAGATAATTTGGCCATAAACTTACTCAACGTGTTTATTTTCAGTTGAGCAGGAAAGGCATAAAAAATAATGGATCTGATGGCACCGTCTTCTGAGTTGATTACTACCACGGTAATTTTGGTGATGAAGCCTTTCTCGCTTTTGAAACTGGCATGCTTATTTGGCATGAGAACTGCTTTCATTATTATTCGCACTTGGATAGAGGTTATAAGGGCTGCAATCTGCTTCCACCTGAGTCTACTCTCCAGAGGCATAATCTTTATTGTTGCTCTTATATTTCTGCCAGTACGCATTCTGAATGCCTTACAGAGAGAGAAGCAGGTTAGTATTCTATTTGGTTAGGAGTATCTAATCCAAATCTTTCTGATCGTTGTAGACGACTTTTGCTTTTCTTCTAAATGTCCATTTGCTAGAATTTTGAATTGGAAAAAAGAATTGCTGAAAGGATACAGTAGCAGGCTGTAAATAAAGGAAAGACACTGTCATTTACAAGTTCAACTGTTTTCTATTGCAATGCTTTTGTGATTCTTTTGCTGTTTGCAAATTACCCACTTAAAGGAGCAATGAAGACAAAAATCTTGATATACGCAATTTGGCATATCTATGATTCATCCAAGAGGAGAAGGTTTTCTTTTTCTCAAATGAGTCAGAAGGGTAGAAGATTTTGCAGTATCCCTTTTTATTTAAACACTAGCATGTGGCCTAACAAACCTCCAGGTTTTATGATCACATCTACTCAGGTTAAATTGCTCTCACATTATTTCTGGGATTGTATTCCATGACTTGTAGGCTACTTTAATGCCCAATATTACTTTGTAACATGCAAAAGAGAGTAATACCAGAATGATAAAACTAGAGTAAATCTGGTAGATTTCTAGAAACTTCAGTGAATCTTCCATCCAGTTGACCTTGTTAATTTGGTGCAAACTCATTTCCAGACTCAAGGTCAACGTAAGGAATTTCATCTGAGCAACAGTAATAGCAAGAACTTCTCTGAATTAGGCTGTGAATATTATCCGAGTACAAAATTTTGCAAAAGTGGTATTCTTTGGCTGGACCTTTTCTTGTAGGGAATTTTGGTAGGGTGCTGCGACTCACTGCTTGAGTTTGAGGTAACAATCCCATCTAAGGGACTTAATCGTGTCCGGTATATGTTGCTTGCAGTATGACAAGCAACCCACGTTTATGGGTCCATCCAATATTTATGTGATGATAGTACGCTTCTTAGGTGGTTCATGATTTTAGTTGGTGTTGATCTTTGAATATTATCATTGCATACGATGACATTTGGCTGTGGAAACAAAGGCATGTAGCAGTTGTTTGTTCCAATAGTCTGGCCACTACTGAATACTAAGAACATTAATTCCTGGACAATAGATTGAAGACTGTAGAGTTCTTAGTCAATTAGGAGAATGTCTGTTGACCCTGGCCAGACCAAGTGCATATGAAACTACAGTTCCTGAAAGAGACTCAAGCATAAGTTGGTCTCCTAAGAAAAGTTTAAGGTAGCAATATGTTTGGACCATTTTAATAGTAAAGTAGTTTGCGAGAGCATTTTGACATAGATGTAATAGTTTCTTAACAGGACGAGTGTTTTGCAAGAGTATTTTGACATATCTAACTTGTGTCACCTGATTTTAGATATTAGTAGAAACATAGGTTTTTCTCCTTTTAATTTCTCTTTAGCAGTTGTTATTTGTTGGAAGCTGAGGTGGGATTCTTAAATTGGATGAGATAAGTAACCTCAACGATTTCTGAGATGGACAGATAATTAATTTAGGGCTTTGGTTGTGGGTCTTCCGTTACTCAATTTTTGCTGCTTGTTCACTGGAGTGATCTACAAAATTGAAGAGTTTTTCGTTGAAAGGTTATCATCCAACAGTTCTTTTAAACATGCATGAAACTTAAATTCTTGCAGCAGCTATTGATGCTTGTTAGATCATATACTTGCAACCTTGTAATGGGGATTTGAATTACTGATAAGGTCCTAATTTTACAGCTGCCTATGAACTAGTTGAAATTTTTAGAATGATGTTTTGTTCACCTTGAGCATTTGGTGTTCCAAGGAATTTATGGCATCATTTGATTGAAACTACAGTATAAATTGATAGTTTGATTTTCAGTCAAGACAGTATAATTGTGGGGGCTGGCAGAGGTTAGAAGGTTATTCATAAGGCATTCAGATAGTTGGGAATTTGATGATAAAATTGTTGATATTCCCGTTCATTTTGGGTATTGCCGGCCATGGCAATGTCTAGAAATGGGAGCTTTATTATGGTGTAACCGTCGTGCCACTTGACTTCTTTTGCCAACTTTGCCATATAAGGATTTTGATAAAAATGATAGTTAGGATGGCCACACATAATCTTCCAAAATTGTAATTATCGTCATGTAATGGCTTCTTATTATAGCCCTCAATATCTGGAATATCAAACTTGAAGTTAGATTAGTGGCCTGATGAAAACTATGTTCCTTTAGGTGTGAATAGATTACTAGAATGATTTTTTGAGTACTTTTTCCTTCTCAGTACTTGGAGTTCATCACTTTTTTAATTATACTGTGCGCTATATCCATAAGTTGGCCTCCAAACGTCTCTAGAGGGCTACTCAGTTTAATATCCAGATGTCATTGGTTTTCTTGCTTGCTTTTGCCACCAACGAGGTGTATCTCTGATTTTTGAACTCCTAGCTCGTTGTGACTTTTCCAATCCCTGAGAACAGTTGCATATAACAGTATCTCTTATTTTCTTATGCTTGGATACTTTCTCATATATACTACTTATTGTTCTTTGCAGCTCAAACTGTATATGCATGATATGCTGAGAGAGCTAGAGAATCTTGTGTGGGATCGGAAGGAACTGCAAGAACATCTTCAAGCGGCCATTAAAGAGCGTCAGATGATGGATATGATATTATCAGAGCTTGAAGAGGAATATGAAAGTGCGACTGCCAAAATTGAACAATTAGAGGGTGAGGTACTGATCTTATTCTGTCGAACTTTTTGAAAATTTTTCTTGCTGATTCCAGTGGCTACCTGTGTAAAGGTCATGGGAAATATAAGGTTAAAAATTCAAACCTTGTGAGCAACGTAAGTCTTGGGGCGTCTTTTTTGGTTGATTTTAAATGTTTTCTGTAGGAAATTGCTTGGTTGGCTACCAAAATATTTTTTGCTATCCAGCTTACACTAAAAATTATAATGGAATCTCCACGAACAAATTATGATAGGAAATGATACATAATTCAGCATGAATTATGTTTAAAACTTAGAAATCACATCAAGCAAGGCATTTCCAACTCCTAATCTTCATGTAACCTCAAAATCAGAACACTAGCAATAAAAATGGATAAAAACCACAAGCTTAAATCCAAATTAGAAACCTTAGGTAGCCCCCAGTCAGCAACATCAATTGTAATGCATTACATGTAAAGGAACTATGTATGGTGAAATGAAGTTTCGCGAGTCCAGTACTATTTATAAGCATTAAATAATACGATAGTTGAACAATGTTTAAGGGAGAAACTTGAAAAAAAAAAATCCCATGTTTTCTCTCCATGGGCTGGCCCTAGAGATTGGTTTGTGGCGCTGGAGTGTTTAAAAACACATCCTGAACCTCAATCAGCACCCTCATACTTTGGAAAGGTTCACATGCCAGAAAGGAAACAATACATAGGCCAAAAGGAAGGAAACAAAAGGTTAGGTAGTGGGAATCCCCCCTCGATGAACGATAACAAATTGATGATAGTAGTTGGCTGTGGTCAGTGATATGACAGAAGAAGAAGAAGGAGGGGGCCGGGGGGGGGTGGGGGTTGTGTGTGTGTGTGTGTGGAAGAGAGAGAGAGAGAGAGAGAGAGAGTTAGAAGGAACGAATATCTGTAATATGGAGAAACCAAAAAGAAAGAGATAGGAGATGGGGTCTGGATGAAGGGAGAGACTGAACAAGAGATTGAGAGATGACGAGTATTTTCTCTTCTAAATTATAAATGGGGCAGAAAATGGCTACCACTTTGTTGTTTTCATTTGATTTAGAAATTTTTTTTCATTGACCAGCAATTTCTCATTGCCAAAAACTGTATGCCCAGATGTAACACAAGTTTACTTAAGTTGTTTGTTCCAAATGTTCCACAAGAAAATGAAAACTGAGACCACTGCTATGTAACTGTTGTAAAATTGAGCTTGCGAGTAATGTCCTTGAAGTGTTCAAACATTTAGCATGGGGGTTGTCTATCTGCAATCTCTCTTCTAATAATCATTAAACGGGAGTTATCTCTTTTATACGATTATGAGCTCAACTAAGTAGATTTCGGATGCATAAGACACCTTGTAAACTATTAATAATTGGCAACTTGTGAGTTACATTTCCTCTCTTATTCTGCCAACAACTTTCCTGCTAGAAACCAGAGACTAATGTAATTTCCTGTTTTAGGCAAAAGGATGGGTGAAGATTTAACAACCTCTTTCTTGTTGCATAGGGACGTATCACCTGTTAAACCCATAAAGATTATGTATTTTAGTAGAAACAGAGATCTCTATTCATGTTATGTATTTTATGTTAAAGTTCTTGCAAGTTGGATGATCCATAGACCTTTTGAATTCATGCACAAGCTTGGGGCTTGAGTTGCATCCATATTACAACTACTAGCTCCTGAATCCTGAAGTATTCTGCCCTTATTGCTGAATCCCAACATCTTGTGTGGTTGATAACCGGAGTTTTCTTGAGAATTCTCATGTTCTTGCATCGTGTGCCGACAAATATTTCCAGAGAACAGGGATAATGAGAAAAGAGATTTCAAAGTTTTGTCGCTCTTAAAGAGATTTCAAAGTCCAGCTTACAAACTGTTTCTTTGACAGCATGAATGGGGATTATTGAATCATTTATCCAAATGAATATTTGAGTCTCCGGAGTGGTCTACAGATTTAGCTCTAGTGATTTATTAGAGTTTTGTTGAAAGGATTCATTTTGATTTCTGGATTGATGGCCTATAATTATCCAAAGATATATGAAGATCATACATTTTTAATCATAATTAATTGGTGCACCGCGATCCTGGCAACACATTGGTATTTTAACAAGGTTAAACCTTGTACTAGCAATTTTCGCTCTTTGTAGCTTACCTTCCCCATCACACTACTTTAGCTCCACGCAACAGCTTTCCATTGGAAGTCAATGAAGCTTCAACTGGTACGAAGATACACATTTCTGCTGTAGAGGCATTCTTCATTTTCAAATTGTAAAGGCTATAACTTGGTGAATTAGAATTATTTAAATTTTTGAAAATGGAACAGATTAAAAGTAGAAACTTCTTCGAGTTATGATGACATGAGAGAATATATCAGAATATAAAAGTGAGATTGCATCAAACAGCTTGAATATGACTAGTTATTGATTTTTGTTCCTAGTTTTCTTATTATTACTTCAATACATCGCCCATGGCATCCTCCTTGAATGCTTTGCTGATCCTTGTGTGCCTTCTGAACAGTTTCAGGATCTAAAAAATGAGAATCTTCGGCTGAAAGAAGTTCAATTTAAGGAATATTGGAGAAGCACTTCTGGCATTCCCTGGATGATGGCCAAAGAATCTTGGCGTGATGAGGGCAAAACGGAAACAGAGCATCTCGGTTTCTTAGAAGCCAGATCAAAATCTAGTGGATCTATCCCACCAATAAATCCTGAAATCATCCCAAGACAATCAGTTATGAATGGAGTCCTTTATCAACGCAGGGAGGTAGCACTTTTACAGAGTCTTTTCAGTGCTGTATTGTCACTTCTGGTTGGAATGATTATCTGGGAAGCTGAAGATCCTTGCATGCCCCTATTGGTGGCCCTTTTCATAGTAGTTGGCATGTCCTTGAAGAGTGTAGTCGATTTTTTCTTTACCATAAACAACAAACCTGCTTCTGATGCAGTCGCTCTCTTGAGCTTCAACTGCTTTATTCTTGGCATGCTTACTTACCCAGCGCTGCCAAGAGTAGCTACCATGTTGGCTCCTCCGTCTACAAGGATGGTGAACAGAGTAGGGGGTTGGCTTTGGTCTCTCTCATCCCCAGCTTGAAGCTGCTTGGCTCTTTTTTCTGCTGTACTTCTCATGTACATGTACCATAGGCCAAGGACGACAAATATTACTTGGCGGGTTTGTGCTCTGTATAGTCTGTATGATAGAGGATATTTACTCCTTTTCCATCGTCTTCTCCAAAGTTGGTGAATTTCTGTTGTACATTTTCTCTCCTTGTTGGGATTCTTTTGCGAGGCAAAGCCCTCTGTTGTATCTATTGTGGTAATGCTAGATGGATTATTGGTCTCATTTATCAGAATGCAATGATCAATTTAGCGTATTCCACCTTCTTCTCAAGTTGTACAAAAGACCTTTGTCCAAGTTGGCAAGAAGTTTCAACTACATTTTCGCATTCTGTATTTTGTAAATCCATCTGAATGGGTTTCAGAGGCATATGAAAATCTGTTGTATCAAATCATTAAATCCACTTCTATGATTAGTCCACAACAGATTCCCCTTGTAAATATCATTGTGATTATAACGAATCTCTTTATTGTTGCATCATTTGTGGACAGTAATAAACAGATTAGAAAAACACAAGGACAAGGAAAAGATGAAAATCGTAATTCGACTAGGTAGTAGTAGAAATCATCAAGAAAAAAAGAGTAAAGATAATGGAGATATTCAAGTAAAGATTTGATCTTTTTGTTTTGATATCATATAAAGTAATTAATTTTCTTTAAAAAATTAAGCTCTTGTGTTTTGAGAAAGAAGAAAACGAAGCAGTGAAAGATTTCATGGATGGAATTGACAAAGTTGTGGAATATTTTTCTATTGAGACCATACCGACAAACATTGTATGATTCTTACCTTTATATGTACGAACTTAAACCTATACATTTTTATAAGTCATTTATAATTACAGAGGAAAAGCATGGAATGCAAGGAGCTACTCAAGGAGTCTTAATGCAATCCTGCTAGGAATCACATAAGAAATGAAGAAATAACACATTAAAGGAAATTGCTTCTAAAATTATCTTCGGTATCAATTAATATCATTCTTTGCATCAATTAACACTTTCTCAACCTAAAGATTTTAGTAAATCAAATGCAAAGCTTGGATAGTAAATACTAATGTTGCTTTGTAATTTTTGTAAGTTTCATAGTCATACAAAAGATATCTGTCTAATTAAATTAGAGAGACCATAAAGGATAAAAAAGAAGATGGATAGAAAAGCAAATGATTTGAATAACTCAATTGGACCCAATGAAACTTGGGGACTAAAACAACATAGAATAAAGTTTTTTGTTGCAAGAAACACAAACAAGGAAGACAAACAAATGAGTAACCATTACATGGCTCTTGGACAGTGGCTGTTCCAAGCACAGAACTCGCACACAGGACATATTTTCAACTCTTACTCAGATTTTTTAAGGAAATGACTCATTTGAGGATAACTCAAAAGGTGATACTAATGGAATTAGAAGAATAGGTAAGATCTCATTCATTACTATAACTGAAGTTTTCTTCGTAGATGGCTTACAATATGACTTTCAAAGTGATGTGAATTCTGTGATAATGGGTATAAAGTAGTTTAGGGAACTTATTGCAAGATAGTTATCGAAGACAAAAGGATTGAATGACTCGGAAAAGGAATCGATAATATATACGATCTAGATCGTAAAATTTTTACCAATATAGAAACGTACTTGACTAATAATGTAGACAATACAAATCGGCTATGGCACGAAAGGCAAGGTCATGTGAACATTAAACAATTGACTAAATTATACAAAAAAGAACTATTAAGGGAGCCTGCTAGAAATTAACATGAATAATAATTATGTTTGTGATGTATGCAGTAAAGAAAACCACACTAAGAATAGTTTAAATTCAAAGGAAATTGCTTCTACTTCACGTCCTCTTTAATTATTTCACATGGATTTATTTGAACCAATAAGAACAACTACCCTAGGAAGAAAATACAATGTTTTGTGATTGCAGATGATTTCTCTAGGTTCACTGAATTTTTCTGCTTAAACATAAGGATGCAAACTTTCCACATCTTTAAAAATATTATAAAAAGAATTCAAAATGAAAAAGGATTGAGAAATTAAGGGGAGAATTCAAAACTTTTGATTTTGAACAATTGTGTTGAAATACAACATTTATACACCAAGTTGTTGAAAAGAAAAATAAGACACTACAAGAACTAGTTAGGACTATGTTATGTTGAAGGAACTTTTCCACAAAAAAGATGTAAACACTAGATGCTACATGTCAAATATAGCATTAGTGAGACTAGTCCTAAAGAAAACTCCCTATGAATGGCTATATGGTAAGAAACCAAATTAGATATTATTTCATATATTTAGTTGCAATCTTACATATGAAATAATGGGAGAAAAAAAATTAGGAAAATTGATGCTAAGAGTGATGAAGGTGTTTTTCCTAGATACTCTCGACATAGCAAAGCCCCTAAGGTTCTAAACAAAAGAGCACTTATTGTAGGAGAATTGACATGTAATTTTTCAATGAAACTAATTATTCCAACGCAAGGGAACATAGTGAAATGTCTGCAAATGAGCTCATAACTGCTTCTATACCCTTAGAGAAGTCTTAAACATACGGGCTAGCATCCTCCAAAAACCAAAACTCATGAGGTGGAAAATGCCTCTTCGGAAACTAAGCAAACAACGCATATTTTTTAGGGTCCAAGGACATCTTATTGGAGGAAATCCAAACGAGGTAACAACCAGATGCTCTTCAAATAATGCATGTGAATTACTACTTTCCTATCACAAGTAGAACTTAGAAACTTAGAAGAAACATTAGGTGACAGCAATTGGATAATAGCCATTAATCAGCTTGAAAGAAATAAAGTGTGAGAATTGGCAAATAGATGAATATGGAACAAAAGTAAGAACTAAAGCTAGATTAGTTGTACAAGAATGTAGTCAAGAACAAGACATTGATTATGATGAGACGTATGCACTTGTAGAAAGATTATAATGCATTTGCATGTTTCTTGCATATGCTTAATATAAAAATTTTTAAATGGACGTTAAAAGTGCATTTTTGAATGCTTTATAAAGAAAGAAGTATATGTAGAACAATGACTTAGTTTTAAACACAAAGACTTTTCAAATCATGTTTACAAACATACCAAACCATTGTATGAACTAAAACAAGCTCGTAGAGCTTTGTCTAATATGTAAGTTGGATTTCCAATCTCAAATGTTTTCAAAAAAGAATTGTAGTTACTACTTTGTTTATCAAATCCAAAAATTTTGATATTATGATTGTTAAAAATTATGTTGATGACATTATCTTTAGTTCTACAAATGAAAATTTGTGTATTAAATTTGCCACTATTAGGACTAATAACTTTGAAATGAGTATGATGAGTGAATTAAATTAGTTTCTTGGACTTTAAATAAAAGAAATAGCACAAGGTATAGTCATTTCACAAAATAAATTTGTTTATCAACTGTTTAAGAAAGTTAATTTTGATGCTTTCCAAGAAAGTTCTACCGTAATGGGCACCTTTATTTGCATCCATGTTGATTTGCAAGGTAAATCTACCAATTATAAAGTCTATCATAGCATGATTGGTTCAATATTATACTTAATTGCATCTCATCCAGATATATAGTTTAGTGCTTGTTTATGTGTGTAGTTCAATTTAATCCAAAAGAATCACATTTTAATGCTATTAAAAGAATATTTAGATATCTTAAGCACACTCGTCACTTAGACATTTGGTGTTCAAAAGAGTCACATTCAAGCTACGTTCAAATAGTAATGTTGACCATGTTAGATGTAAGATTGACCATAAAAGCACCAATGGTGCATGTTAATACCTTGTAAATATGGTTATCTCTTGGTGTTCTAAAAAGTAACATATTGTTGATACTTCAACTAGCGGGGTAGAATTATCACCCTTGGTAGTTATTGCACATAAATCCTTTGGATGTGCAATCAATTGGCTAATTTCAAATCTATTTAAAAGGACATTTCCTACACTATCCTTACACAAGAAATATCAACTTAACCAAAATCTTGTTGCAAACATATAGAAGTGAATTATCAATTTATTCATGATCATGTGTTAAAATACATTGTCACTATTGTTGGAATATTAATTTTGATGAAATATGTAAAATATATATTTTAATATTTTTTATGTATTGATGAATATCTATTAGAGTCAAATTAGGGTTTAATAAATGTTTGATTATGTCCTTATGTTAGCTAATAAATGTTTGCAGTTGTTTGTCACCCAAAGCAACACAAACTAAGAATGTTTTTTGTAGAAGAACTTAAAAAAGAAGATAATGCTTCAAAAAAGAAAATGGGAGGCACCAACCAATGTTGTCTTTCATACGTGAAGATCCCTTAGCAGGTTTTAAAGTTACATAAAGCTTTAAAGCTCTTATCAAGATTGAGATTGTTTGAAGTTTACATGAAGATGATGTTTTTGAGCAAATCACATGAAGATCCCATATGGACTTAAGAAAAAAGAAAACAAGTATGATGAATAGAGGAAGCAAAATAGATTTATGTTTCTTCAGGAGGCCTCTCCGCCAATGCTTTTTTCTCACAAATTAAAATAGAAGAAAAACTAGGATTAGGGAACTTTCTTTCAAAAACTTGTACAAGGACTATCTTATATATAATAAAAGGATTGTATTCTAACTGTAATATAGAAAATATATAAAGGAATAACTATAAATATTTTCCTCTTGTGTATAAATTTCTTCCCTAAATAATCTAATTTTAATAAAAAACAAATCATGCCCTATGATAAGTATCCCATAGCATATCAAAAAATAAACAAAGGAATATACATATGTATCTTCTAACACTTCCTCCTAAGCTAGTAGTTTTGGTGGCTTGTAGATGTCAAACTTGCCAAGTTTGCTTGCTTGGTAGATACAAGTGTTGTCTCTAATAGAGGGCTTTGGTAAATATATTTGTAATTTGCTTTATACTCCGTATTCCTTTCCTTTTGATAATACCTTCCTAAGTCTTATCTCTTGTGAAATTACAATCTACTTCAATGTGCTTCATTCTTTCTTGGACTATTGGGTTTGTTGCAAATTGAAACACAATATCATTGTCACAAAATAAAAAATTTGGTCTTTTTACCCATACTCCAAGATCCCGAAGTAGACTTTTCATCCAAATAATTTCACAAGTAGTATTGGCCATGGCTTTATACTCTGATTTGGTAGATGATAAAAAGACTATCAATTGTTTCTTTGTCTTTTATGATAACAAAGACTTTCCTAATTTTATACGAAAATCTATCATTGATCTTTTTCTTATAAGGCATGTGGCATAATCAATGTCACAATAAGTTGTCATATCTATCTTACAAGTCCTAAACCAAGGAATTCTTAATCTTAGACATGCCTTCAAATATTTCATAACTTTTCAAAGTTGCAATAGTGTGAGATTTTTTTGGATTATGCACAAAATATTAGGTCTTGTCATAAAAAGGTAAATGAGTTTTCAAATGATCTCTAGTAGCTCAAAGGATCCTTAAGTATGAGATCTTGATCCCTATAGAATAGTGAATGCCTCACATTATATTCAACTATTGTCAAACTTAAATTCTACATAAAAGAAATGATTGTTGGCTTGCATACTAATAAACCAACTTAAGATATAATCTCCATAACACACTTGCATTGGCTAAGACATATTCTCTTCTTTGAATGACCAATCTCTATGCTTAAGAAATATTTTGGTGGTCCCAAATCTTTAATATGAAAAATGGAATGCAAATATTTGTTAAAACTTTTAACAATATAGGCATCATCTCTTATGATCAGGATATCATCCATATATGTCAATAAATAAATGAATAAGGTACCTTGTCTCCACGTAAATAGGGCATAATCATGTTTGGATGGGAAAAATTCAGCAAAAGTGAAAGCAATGGTAAACCTCATATACCATTGTCACAAGAATTGCTAGAGTCCACACATGGATTTACAAAAATGGCTTACCCAAGACTCCCCCATCTACATAATTCTTGAGAAAGATTCATGTAAATATCTTCCTTTAAATCACTATGAAGTATTAGGGACATCATTTAATGAAGAGACCAATCTTGAAAATTAGCAATACTAAGGAAAGAGTAAACAATGACCTCCTTAGTGACAGGAGAGAAAATGTTTTGATAACCAAAACCTTCCTTTTGAATGTAACCTTTAGCCATCAATTAGGCCTTATAACATTTATTGAAACCATTGGCAAAGTACTTGATCTTGTAGACTCATTAATAGCCAATGGGTTGGAAATGGGAAGGCATGGGAATGACATCATAGGTGTTAATTCTTAGCAAGTGCATAAAGCTTAGCTTCCATAACCTATTGCCATTTTGGATCCTTATTGGCCCTATGGTGAGAAAAGGGTTCTTATTCATTAAAAGCATGGAAAAATTGACATATGATAAAATAAGAAAGTGCGTACCTAGCAAATCAATATTACAACAAATATAGTTTTTGGTTTGTGCAGAAAGCCAAGTGGAGTGACCTAAATGCCAAAGAGCTATAGGAGAGGGCATAAAGGATGGCACATAGGACACAATGGCTAAGGAGTCATATGAAGCAATAGTTTGAGAAATAGAGATCGAAGAAGTAGGTGGCAGCTGGAGAATAGATGGAGATGAAGACTTAGCAATGGGCTCAATCTAAGGAGGAAAGAGAGATCATAACTTTTTAAGACATACAAGTGGAGTAGTAAGAAGAGTTGGTGTCACTGGGGTGACATAAGGCTTAATAAAGATCAACAAAGTTGGCAATGGAACATCCTTATATGGTAAGAAAGATTGGGAGCTAGGAATAGGTGAATACTAGACAATTGGAACTGCTACCTACTTCTAAATTTGCAATGTTGATCCTATTTAATGAAAATGAGGTTGTGTATAAAATCCAAACAAACATAGGTGCACTAAAAGTTGAATCATTTATGTTTTTAAGTGGTTTATAGATGTAATTGGAATGTTACTAAGAGCTTTTATGCATGATAGTTATGTTACAAATTCAATAAGGATGAGATAATTAGATGAATTTTGATCACCTTAGATAGTTTAAGAGACCTTAACAATATTCTAACAAAGGTTAAACATTTGATTAATTTCTTGTCTCCTTTCTACTAGAATTCTATGCCTTTTGATATTGTTAAAAAAATTTAATTCTAGAAACTAGGATGAAATTTCATGCATAGGTATTCTCATTATATTCATCCTAATTGATGAAAGACAATATCATGGTAGATAAAAAAATGACCTGTGGGAGGATTAAGGACCTAATATCCTTTCTGGTATAAAGGATAACCTATGAAGATGCAACACATGGCATGGGGGCTTAACTTGTCTCCAAGGCCCATAATAGTAGCATAGCACAAACAACTAAAAACATAAAGGTTACTAATGTCTAAGTGCTTCACAAAGAGGAACTTAAAGGATGTTTGTCCATTAAGAACTTAAGTCGACATCCTATTGATCAAGTAAGCTACCATTACAACACAATCACTCCTAAAAGAATTTTAGAATAAATGCTTGATATTTAAGAGCCTTAGCAACCTCTAAAAGGTGGTGACAACAACCCTATTTTCTGTGAGGTGTAAGTGTAGAATGTCATGGATGATCCATGGGAGGGGAAAAAAAAAGAGCAATCATGATTAAAATAAATCACATGCATTATTAGTGTAAAGTAACGAGCAAGGTGAGGTAAGATTTAGGTTTTTGATTGTTAAAGAAAAACTCAAGTACTATGTGAACAATCATTTGCAAGGGCAAGAAAAGCATGAGCCACCATGATGTAGTGTATGATAAGGCCCTTACACATCAACGTGGATGAGAGAAAAAGGTGAAGTAGCATGGAAAATGCTAAAGGGAAAGGGAGCTTAAGTTTGCTTTGCCAATGGGCAAATGAAACATTATGGATAAGGAAAAGAAACACTATGTCCTAAACATTGATGAGAAATAAAATTAATTTATTGATATTACCATTACAAAAGGTGTAATTATTGATGAAATTATGTAAAGATAAATCCAACTATTTAAGAAAGAAAGCCCAAAAGTAAAGCCATTGAAGAACACTACCTAAACCTATTATTTTGCTAATTTAATAAACCTTAAAAAAAAAACAAATGTCAAGGTCTAAAATGACACGAAAATTATCATCCACATATGCTTTAGACATAAGATAAGATTAAAGTAAAACTCTAGAATAAAAGGGATGTTTTTAAGGATAATTTATGAGCTAAGTATGACATCACTAGTTTTTGTGATGAGGGTAACATCTCCATTAGATAAATGTATTGATGTGGAATGATAAAAATTATGGACTACTATAGAAAACTATGGATTGAAAATTATATGATCATTAGTACCTAAATCAATAATTCATATAGTAAAAGAAATTAAATTTATTAAACAATAAGATGTGCCCATGAAACTGATAACCTTGTTTAGAATGCCAACCTAACTTGAGGCTTGGATGATCTTATTGAACTAAGTCCCATTGAGTGGTTAGTTGATAGGATAAATAGATTTGGTTGTCACTTGATTGGTGGAAACATCTTTGTATATATGGCCCTTGTCTAGAGGCTTTTTATGTAACTTCCAACATTGTTCTTTAGTATGATAAAAGTTTTTGCAATTATCACAAATTGTACTGGTAGATTTACCTATGGAAGAGTTTTGTCTAGGACTTGCTTAATGACTTGGATAAGTGTTGGCCGTTGGATGTTTTAATAGCGAAAGCTCATGTGACCTCATGAAAGGCATCAAATGGAGGCATAGGCATGAGTAGATAAGGGCCATCCAGTACAAGTACATATAGGATCAAATATAGACTTTCAAGTCTAGGTTTAAGATTATGACCATCCATCCTAGAAATATAGATTGAATTTTTCCCTAAAAAAACCTTAGCCTCCTTGCCCGTGGAACCTAACAACTATTGCTAATCCAAGTGGCGTAGGCTTACTATGCAATAATGATTTGAGTTAACAAAATCACAATGTTGACCACCAAAAGGTACTCTAACAAGACAAGATGATGATTTTCTTCCTAAATGGAAAAGTGGAAAATGTGATCAATAAAAGGCAATAACTCCATAACTAAGACTTGTAACCATAATTAAGTATGCTTCATTCAAAATCAAAAGGAAATGAGTAATATGATATTGTTCCTTGATTGATTAGTACTGCCTTATGGTGGTCTTTAGTCTTTCAAGTTTCTCATTTACTTGGACAAACTCGTTGTAAAGTGCAACAAGTTGATTAAAGTAGACAACCATGGAAAGGTTGCCTTACTTTAGCTTGGTGTTGGCTTAGTGAAGCTGAAAAAGATTCGCTCAATTGACCTTATTGTACATTTCTTTAATGTTATCCTAGATAATTTATGTAACCTTTATTGGTGAGAGCCTAATGGAAACCTTTGGCATTAAGCAATTACCAATCCAAGTCTAAACAAGTTGAGAGCATTTCCTCCATTTTCTCACAAGGCACTTGTCAAATGGAATCAAGATAAAGCTGTTGAGAAAACCATCTTTTATCTTTCACGACAAGGACACAATGAATCTCCCAAGCCTAAACTAAAAAATTGTTTGCCCCAATGAGTGGCTATGCAATGAGATGCAATCTAATTCATTTGATGTCGCTATGTAGAGGATGTCCCCTAGTTCCAAGTGACCACAAATGGTTGTAATGGAAGATTAAAAGCTGGGGTTAAGGAATGTGTAGGGATCTAAGCTTAAAATTGCTTGACTAGGTTAAGGCAGCTACTTCGTCACATACCAACTTGGCCTATTCCCAACATTTGTAGTGAAAGTTAGACCTACTTACTCGGGGGCAAACTTAAAAAGGGCTTGATCCATATAACATTGAGAAGCGTAGGTCACATTAGATTGGGCTTAATAAGATGGCTTAATGACATGGGCCTAAAGGGTACTAGGTTGGCCTAATATGAGCTAAACTTAGTCCAGCTACCTTAGAGTGGGCCAAGTAGAAGTAGGTTGCCTCTGAGAAAGCTAAGTTGGTTTGAGAAACCCATAATTGGGTTGCATAAGAACACGCTACCAGGAAATAGGCTAAGCTTGTTAAGGAATCTAATAAACAAGCTAGGCCATAATATACTACACTTAAGTGAGCTAGGTTTGTTTAGTTCACCTCAGAATAAGTCAAATCGAGTTAAATAGATTAGAAGCAAGAGTCTATTATGGCAGGTGAACCAATTCAATTTGCTCAAAACTTTACGAAGAGTCAGGTTTGTGAGTGATATCCTTACCAATATGAGTATCCTAGTTATGGCTTATGTTAGAATCAATGTTTGAAACTTTCTACATGGTGATTAATGAGACAAAAAAAAAAAAAAAGGTAAGGTTTTTTAGTGTTTGGTTTGGTGGGAAAAAAAATGGTATAGGTAAGTTTCTATTGGGATTCTAATTCAATTATCGATTCCTACACTAGAGTTTTAATGTTGTTTTGCAAGTTAGGTAAGGAACTAGAACAACAAATGGAAGAAAACAATTCATACACAATTAAATAACAAGAAACACAAAAGCTAGGTTAGGGAAAAAAAAAAGGCTTGTGATACCATGTCACAAAGTAAAAGGGTTGAAAGACTAGGATTAGGGAACTTTCTTTGTATTACTTTCTTATATAAACTTGTACAAGGACTATCCTATTAATGATACACAAATTGTAGTTTGAATGTAATCAAGAAAACATATAAAGGAATAAAAAAGTTTTCTATTATGTAAAAGCCATTTCCTTAAATAATTTGATTGTAATAACAAGCAAATCATGCCATATGGTAAGTATCTCATAATAGATGAGGAAACAATTAAAGGAATATATAGGCATATCTTCCAACATTTTCAATTGTAACTTAAGTGAGCTTAACATGATAATGTCTTATAAAGCTAAACAAATTTGAACTAATGCACATCCCTTCAAGATTTCTTTATCATGCAATATCATTTAGAATGGGTGATGTTGTTTTCTACAAGGTAATAAAGGTACACCTAAATGAAAGAAGTGTTAGAAGGCTTAATGACTCAATTTGAATGCTAGCTTGAGAGTTAAAGGGGCATTTTTTTCATTTAAGCTTCACTACAAAGGATTGCATACTCAATATAACACTCTTATCCTACACATACTCCCCATTGGTTGAGTGACATTGGGCTTAAGGTCCCATGGGATATAATATATTTAATTTGAGTTCTGAATTTAATAAAAAAAAACTAAAGGTCTAATCCAAAAACTAACTCTAGAGTTGGAAAGGCACTTTTTTCATTTAAACTTTACTGCAAGTGATCACATACTTAATATGGGCCTTTCATTTTGTGCAAACCACAAACTTAAGGAATGGCTATTTAACAATTTGAAACCTACTTTTTGTGCAACTATAAAAAGCAAATAAAATACACATATCATCTATCCAATTATCTTTGCTACATTATTGTTTATTAGCACTTGAAAAACTCCATTCATTGACATTATATTAAATTTATTCAAGCGCGATTAAGACTATAGTTAGAACAAAAAATTAGGTTTTATCCATATCATTTTGTAATTAATTTCTAGCACTAGATAAGTGATTTTGAAGTGTAAATTGATTATCTTTATAAGCTCTTATTTCTTGCAAAAAAAAAAATTGTAACTAGATTGCAAGAAGTGGTTCTTCTTTATAATCAATTGAATAATTAATTTAAGAGTGACTCTAATAGATTACTAAAGTGGGGTCAATGTAGGTGTCATGGTAGCTTGGATTGAACCACCTTCCTATAACTTGTGTTTTGATTTTTTTGCATTGTTTGTTTCTCTTTAGTTTAATATTTCTCTTCAACTTTGCTATAAAATGAAATAGGGAAATATTCATCAAGACAAGATAAAAAGAAAAGTTAGAAACCTAATTCACCAGCTTCACTAAGCCTTTAGGCTAAGAAAGATTCAATTATCCATCTAAAGAACTTGGCATGTACTCCTTAGGAGACATCTAAATGAGTTATCCAATAGTCAACGTCAACACGCCAAAATGGTTAACATTCGGTTAAATCTGCCTATTTTCTTATAGAGGTTAGATTGCTCTTGTCAACCAACACCCCCTTCTACACCACCTCTTCACCTCTTGCATTGTTTTATCGATTTCGGTTTGTTCCGTATATTATATATATCCCACTAAAGGGGAGTTTTTCTCTTTCTTACATCTTCACGTTATAGTACTGTCCTGCTATTTATTTAGGTATGCACACCCTTTCTAACTTAGGGGGGCTTGTATATTGTTTGTTTCATTTTGCTAATGACAAAAAGGGGGAGAAATCTAGAGAATATTAACAGATATCTAAACTAGTTACGGGTTGGATTGTTTAATGGTTCCTGATTGCATATTTATTCATATATATAGTGAGTTGCGCTATACTATTCTGGATGTATATTATCCCTTATGGAACTGTTGCATGCATGTACACATATGGGTTATCTATATCATGTATTCTATATCAAGAATTTGTGTATTGATCATGCAATATGTAAAACGATAAATTTCTTTGTCTCATCAAATAGGGGGAGAATGTTAGTAAAATTTATGTTCCAATAAATGCAAAATATTAATTCTATTACTTATAGATGAATGTTCATGCGCATTTAAATCTCACTGCTTGGCATTTATTGTGACAACATTAATTTTATGGTGTCTTAACTTGTACGATTTTGGTACCGACGTAACAAGTCGAATCCCATCACTGCTATGACACACGATTAAATGTTGGTATTCGGTATCTTTTTATCAAAACAGAAACTTGAAGCGTGTTTCCTCAGGATGCCAACCCCCCACAAAAAAAAAACAATAATGATAATAAAAGAAAGACAAGGCCATTTCAATCACATATGGGATCTCAAAATAGTTGCTCTAGGGAGAGTTTCGACATTTTGATAAGAAAAAAATTATGGAAAAAGAAAGCCGGCCATTTTATAAGAAAGATATCCCCGGTTTGCTTGACAGAGATGTTAAAAATAGGTGTTATCCTATATTGAAAGGGTAAAGATGAATCATTGAGTTTATAAATGATAGATTTTTTTACATAATATTTCAAGATTTTAAAATAAACCATCATACTCTAATATGGTATCAAACAAGCTCTTCTTCCAAATTATCACTCCACGCGGATGGTAAGTTTAACCTAACTGAATTCGGAGCTCTCAGAGCCTCCTGGTGTGCCAAATGGAGCCTAAGGAGCTGAATTTGAGCTAAGACGGTGGCGGTGGGAATAGTAGTATGGGGCGATGGGTTTATAGATAGGAGTAAAGTAAGGATTTTGTTGTGCGATAACGACTCCAAGAGCTTAGAATAGATTCTGACTCTTCTTAGCAAATGCTCTTATCAAGTGATTGATGCACTAAATGCAGAGAGAGTTAATATAGATTTGGTATCCAAGTCAGCCTTCACTTCGTAATTTCTTATGTTTTAAATCTAGCTACCATAAGTGCCGATTAGTTGATTGTTATATGATGAAAGAAAGTTTTTCTAATTAGGTCAATGGACCTAGTAAAATAATTATTAAATTAAAAGACCTAAGCGATAGCCCATATAGCAACTCTGCATCCCGCAAGCATCATCTAAGTACAATTGTTGGGACTTAACTTGAGATATTGGGATTAACTTTGTTACTAACTATAATAAATCTAACCATTGAACTAAAAAGCCTAAACTTATTAGTATGACAAACCCATTTCAAGTAGATTATAATGGGCTTTAATCAAATTAAATACAACCTAATTCTAGGGACCTTCCACCAAGTGGGTCAACTAGTACTTGATTGTAGCATGATTTTGGAACCCATTTTTGGCTTACCATTGAGCCAAGGGATGCGAGTTAGGGTTTGAAGGGTAGAATGGTCATTTGCACAATGAGTGAGAACATAATGATATTTAGTGGGGCTAAGAAACAACTGTGGGCTTTAGGCTCCCAGTTTGTACGGGGGCTGCAAGAGCGTCAATTGCCCATCAACTTTCTCTTCGGCCTCTTGATTGCCAAAGCCACAAGAACCTGCAGGTCTGATATTATGTCCCAAATGAGCAATATGAGTTTTGTTAAAGAAGATAGAAAAGTCAGTAAGTTGAAAAACGTTTTCCTTATTGAAACTGTAGCAAGATAAAATGTACAATTCTATGCAACTTTACAAGCAATAGCATGATAAAAGAAGAAATAATACATCAAACGAAATCACCTCCAAAATTATTTTCCGAATCAGTCAACATCAATTTGTGCATCAATGAACAACCTGTCATTTTCGTGATCTATTCATACAATGACACTAGTGGTACTGGACGCTGGGAGGGTCATTAATGTTCGGCTTGAAGTTGAGAGCATAATCAGGACCTCATTCAAGGTAACTACTATTCTCGACATGCCTCTACACAAGGGCAAAGGTGCTGTCCAGCCATTAAACGAAAGCGACGGAAGAACGTACCACCTGGCCAGTTTCAGGTGCATTTACTCTGGGGTATGGTTGCTGGCTTCTTCCCTGACTCGCTGCCATGGCACTCAGAGTCAGTGCCCGTGGACAGGGAAGTGGTCCTCCATGTTTTACAGGGTTCGCCCTGGATGATGAACCTCAATGATTAAGTCTAGCCAGGTCCATGGACCTGTCGATAGATCACTGAAGAGTCTCGGTTTGTTTTACCGCAACTTATAAGTTACCAAGTGTACTGTAACTACAGTTGCTGGATTATCTCTGAGGATTGCACTAGGCTGTCCGTTCATCAGTGCAAGTTGATTCCCCGCTGACTGAAGGTACATTTGTAGCCGAGTTTTACCCGAAGCAGTGAAGAACGTTGAAAAATATGAAGTGAAAGTAAAATTCCAAGGACAATGATAACTTCGAATTATATCAACAACCAATTGTAAAGTCAAATCATTAGATTTTTTACATCCTGCAATGCATCCCTATTTATAAACAAAATTTCACATTTGAATTAATACAACAACCTCTTGATCAGCTTTCATAGTGTTGTAATAGATCATAATATATTTTTGTCAAACTTTTCTTTTAAACATATACACTCCCACATGTATCTATATCGAATTTGGGACCAAGAGGCCTTAACTAACACTTAATCCCAATTGGGCCAACTAAATGAGAATCCAAAGAACATAACTAAAGAAATGAAAGAACATAATGTTTATATGTATATTACAAATGATTGTGTTTTGTTTCTGACTTAAAGATGTGTTTTCAATTTATATAGCCAATTGTTTCTTTATTTTTGTTAAGATCAATTTTGATGTAGATCTTAACAAAAATTAAGAAAGAGCCAAAAATTGGGTTGCCAATATCTCATTAACTCAAAGGTTCTTTTATTTCATTTAGTTCAATTCTTCTACAAGTTGTGAATTATAGTAAATATGTCCAAAGTCTAACCTTAAAACCAACTTATAAATTAAAAAGAACAAATCTGTATTTATATATTATTTAAGAAACAAACTTTTTTATAAAAATTGTCTTTAACATTTTTTCATGTACTAAACATACTTGAAGGACTCAAAGTTGAATAGAAATTAAAGTGAATTAAGTTAAGCTTTAATATGAAATTTAATTCGAAACAAATAAACTAAAAAGTCAAATTCAAAAATTAGTCAATTGCAAAATGTAGGAGATCACGAGACAGAGGTTAGCACGCAGGTGAATTAAGCTGCAATGGCCTACGGTATTGGGCCTTCTTGTTGCTTGTAAAGACTCTGGCTTGTTGTTCTTGTTGTTCATAAAAAAGACTTCAGTTTGTTGGGCTACGAATTTTTTGGTTAGTTTGTGCTCCAGTCCTTGAACTTAGGTAAACGGGCTTCCAGTGGACCAAATAAGGATCCACTTTCAGAATATGTTGTTTACCTATGAAAAATAACGAATAGTAAGGAGTGAGTGGTTAGGTCAATGGTTTTGTCTCAATAAGCTCGCCTAAATTGCAATATGAGCACCAGAAAAAATAATGCCCCTTATAGCATCCTTGTTAGAAGATTGTTGGTTAAAAAAGACTTTGGAATTTGAAGAATTTGGTGAACTCTTGCATGTTTGGAAGAAAAGCTTATTTATTGATAAGCAAAACCAAACTAATTACAAGAGAAGACAAAGCCGTAGAGAAAAGAACTCTTGATGTGCGGATATTATGAAAACATTATAACCTAAGATGCTACATATAAATAGAAGTAAGGCTTATACAAGGAAACCCTAGTATCCTACAAAATAGGAAAAATAGATTGAGATCTTACAAAATAGGAAAAACATATCATAGAGAGAAAATTGTCAATCTTTAACACCCCTTTCAAGCTGAGGGTCAAAAGAAGTCCAAGACCCCAAGCTTGCTAAAGAGATGATAGTGTTGATTTGTCCCTAAAGCCTTGGTCAAAATATCTGCAGGTTGGTCACCACTCCCAACATGTGCTGTGCTTATTAAACCATGACGTATTTTTTCTCGAATAAAATGACAAGAAACATCTATGTGCTTGGTCTTCTGATGAAAGATTGAGTTTTCTGTCAATTTTTGCGTTGCCTTATTATCACAATATAACAACACTGGCTGTGTAACATTAATTCCTATATCTTTTAATAGACCAACCACCCAAACAATCTCACAAGTAATAGTTGCCATGGCCCTATATTTAGCCTCCGTTGAAGAAAGAGTCACAACTGGTTGCTTTTTACTTTTCCAAGAAATTACTGAATGTCCAAGTGTAAGATAAAATCCAGTAGTGGATCGACATGTCATAGGGTATTTTGCATAACTAGTATTAAGAAAGCTTGCAAGAGAAATTCATCATCTGAAGGAAAGAATAAACCAAGCCCTATTGTTCCTTTGAGATACTTAACAATGTGAAGAGTTGCCTCCCAGTGAGATCGTTTGGGAGTATGCATGAAATGACTTAAGAGGTGCACTAGAAAAGCTATGTCAGGGTGTGTTATATCAAGATAATTCAACTTACCAATCAACTGCTGATAACTCAAGATGTTCTCAAATGGTAGATCATCTATTTATGAACGAACTCGCTCATCATATTTTAAGCTAGTGAATAAGACATTTGTCTCCATAGGATTTCCAACAGGCTTTACAGCTGATAGTCCCAATTCAGAAATCAATTCTAAGATATACTTACGTTGACTGAGATGCATGCCATTTGAATCTTAAAGGATCTCAATTTTAAGAAAATACTTGAGTTCTCCTAAATTCTTGATTCAAAATGTAGAATGAAGATAAGCTTGTAAGGTCTTAATTTCTTGTATATCATCACCAGTAATTAAAATGTCATCCATATATATGAGCATTAAAACAATATTACCAGCTTGTCACTTAGTGAAAAGAGAATAGTCGTACAACAACTGTCGATAACTAGCAGACACTAAAGCTTCTGTAAACTTCTCATTCCATTGTCGTGAAGCTTGCTTTAACCCATATAAAGATTTTCGCAACCTACATACTTTGGACCCCCCTTCAAAAGGACTCCCAGGTGGAGGTTTCATATATACTTCCTCATCTAAGTCTCCTTGTAAAAATGCATTATGGACATCCATTTGTCGAATAATCTATTTACATTGTGAAGCAATACATAACGCACTTCTAACTGTCATCGATTTTACTATAGGAGAGAAAGTCTCATGATAATCAATCCCTTCTGTTTGATTATAACCTTTTGCTCATAGACGAGCCTTAAAGCGCTTAATACTCCCATCAGTATGATACTTAATCTTATATACCCATTTACATCTTATGGGTTTTCGCCATGGTGGTAAGTCTACCAGTTCCCATGTTTCATTTGATTCTAATGCTTTGATTTCCTGATCCATGACATCTTGCCATCTAAAATCCTTAATTCCCTCATGGTAGAATAAGGGTTCTGTCTTAGGTGAAATAGCTACTATGAAGTGTTGATGTGGAATGGGTAAATGTGTATAAGATACATAGTCAGAGATGGGGTACTGTATGGATGGATTGACAACGTTGTTGCAAACATAATCTTGAGTCCATATGGGTGGCTTGGAAATTCTATTAGATCGTCTAGGAAGTGATAGAGGAACTATAGGATCTGGCATGGTTGGTAAGGAAGGATCACCCGTTGTCTCATCATCATAAGTGAAAATAGGAGGCGATGTAGAAGGAGGATCTAAAATTTCCAAGGTAGAATCATTGGGTTGGTTGCTTGATGTATTGGAAGTGGTAATATCTAGTGTAGTATGAGTGATAGTATCAAGAATGGGATCTGATTGTATATGAGGGGTTACCTGAGCATTTGAATTAGGGTTAACTCTAATAACTTGTTGTGCAGGCTCCTCATCTTAAAATGACATCATAAGGAATTCTGAAGAATGGGACCCAGTCTCTATGTTTGTAAAAGGAAAAACAGTTTCATGAAAATGAACATCACGACTCACAAAATTTTTTTTTTTCAACGTCATAAAGTTTATAACCTTTTTGCCCAAAAGGTTATCTTATGAAAATACTAGGAATAGCTTGAGGAGCAAATTTGTCTTTGTGCCCTACTATTGAAGCATAGCAAAGACAACCGAAGACTTGAAATCTTGAGAGGTAAGGAGCTTTCCCATGAATCACTTCATAAGGAGACTTCCCATGTAAGACTGAAGAAGGAATGCGATTGATAATGTATGTGGCAGTAAGTATACATTCACCCTAAAAACATTTAGACATATGACTTTGAAATTTTAATGCTCGTGCAACATCTAGTAAGTGGCGCTGCTTATGTTCTACCACACTATTCTGTTGTGGAGTATATACACATGAGCTTTCATGCATTATACCCTGTGATGAAAACAACTTATCACATGATGAATTAAAGAAATCAGTTGCATTATCATAACAAATGCGTTTGATTCCAATGTTAAAATGATTCTTAATTGTATTAAAAAAAATTTCAAATGTGATACTGTTTCAGTCTTATGTTTTATGAGGAAAGTCTAGGTCCCTCGTGAAAAATCATCAACAATGGTTAGAAAATATTTTGAACCATCATGATTTGAGGCATGATATGGTCCTCAAATATCCACATAGATTAAATCAAAAATATTTTTGACATTCTCAGTGCGAACAATGAATGGATCACGTGTTTGCTTAGCAAGAGGACAAACTGAGCAATGAAAATCTAAAGAAGGAAAATCTTTAAAATCATTCAAAAATTTAAATTTAGATGAAGACATGTGACCAAGTCTCAAATGCCATAAATGAAAACTAAGGTCATTGTATGTTGAAGTAATTGAAAGGGCAGGTGCAGTACTAGAAGATTGGCTAACATGGTTATTCTTAAGGTGCAGAAAAAAATAAAGTCCATGTCGCATTCTACCAATCCATTTGATATCACCTGTAGAGAGGTCCTGAAACACACATAAATCAGCATAGAAAACCACTAAACAGTTATTCTCAGCAGTGAATTTAGCTACAAACAGTAAGTTATATTTGAAATCATAAGAGTAAAGTACCATGTGCAATTTCAAACTATTGGCTAAGGTTATAGAACTAGTGTGGGTGACCTGGGTTAGTTCTCCATTCGGCAATTTAACAGATCTAGACTTAGACATGCATTTAACAGGAAATTCTAAACAATTAAAATAAGCAATAATATGATCACTAGCCCCATTATCTATAATCCAAATGTAAGGAAAAGATTCTGAAATACATGCTCCATTAGCATGAGAGGTCCTACCATAGTCCTCTTTGATCAGATGGATAATGTGGTCACACTGTTTTGGTGTGAAAGTACAATGACTACGCTTAACAGTGGCTAGATTAGCAGTAGCAAAATTCTTGTGACCTGGAAGATAGCTATTAAGCTTGTAACAAGCATTCTTTTTATGCCCAAAAAGCTGACAATGCTCACATTGAGGCCCCTTAAGATAATAACAACTTTTCTTACACTGCCCTTTGTGCCCACAATACTCACATTTAGGTTTATCAAAAACCTTACACAACATGGTAGTTATAAGGTAGTGATGTCGTTTGTAATGGAGAATACGGCAAATAAAATCAAGCATACCAAGTGTTTGATAAAAGAATTGTGAGATGCACAAAGCTAAAAAATTCTCCAAGAAAAATAATTGTTTGGCAAAGTGTTTGAACCACGATAGCAAATCAAAATAGTCACAAAGTGCGGAAGCGAACGAGAAAGTACCAAGGTTTTGATGCGGATAGTAGGGTCAAAACCGATAAACAAATCACAATTCTTTTTGTCGAAGAGAAAGAAAATACCAAATAAAGGTTACACCTTTCCGTCAGAATGAAAGAGAAAACCAAATAATGAGTTCCTGTTGCAACCAAATAAAGATTGCACCTTTTCATTGAAATAGAGAGAAAATAACCTTCGTAGCTTTGTTGGAGAAAAGGACAAAATGGTGGCAAGATTAAGGAAACCAATAAGAGAACTAATTCTTTTGTTTAGTTAACAAAAGAAAAAGACAAAAAATTGGCAATACCAAGAAACCCAAACTGAGAATGCCAAAAGATTCAACTTTCTTACTAAACCAAGAATACCAAGAGAATTAAACCAAAATAATAGAACCTCATGAAGAGAGGAAAGCTATTGCCACACCTTTTTCTTGAACTCAGAGAGAGAAAGCCGTTCTCCTTATGCATACGGCTCGGTAATGTGAACAAAAACTAAACAAAGAACCCAACAAAATCGTTGGCTCCGATACTATGAAGAATTTGGTGAACTCTTGCATGTTTGGAAGAAAAGGTTATTTATTAATAAGCAAAACCAAACTAGTTACATGAGAAGACAAAGCCGTAGAGAAAAGAACTCTTGATGTGCGGCTATTATGAAAACATTATAACCTAAGATGCTACATATAAATAGAAGTAAGGCTTATACAAGGAAACTTCAATATCTTACAAAATAGGAAAAATAGATTGAGATCCTATAAAATAGGAAAAATATATCATAGAGAGAAAATTGTCGATTTTCAACAGAATTCAGTCACACCAATTCTTTCCTGCACGTAGAGTTGGGAATTCACATGATGGAATGGTACTATTCTCATTGAGAATAGGGATTATTTAAACTTGTAAGACACTTTATAAATCTTTTCTTCCATAATGTAAGATTATACTATCTAACACAATTCTTAGTTCAGATGTCACCTAGATTAAACAATTGATTTCCTAGGAAATCAGCCATTGTTGAACTATGAATCAGTAACAAAAAGCTTACAGTTCTAGTTTATTAGCATAAAGTAGAGAAGGATTGAAATGACAAAGAAACCTACCTCTCTCTCCTTATTTCTTTTTCTTTGTCTCTGGTAATCAAACAGTCGTTGAACTCATACCAAACATGGAAGTAGTTGCAAGCTCAGTAATAAGTTAACAGGGATTAATGACTTATTGACAATTAAGTTGAGAGCTTGACACCGAATATGTGCTTGGTTAGGTAAGTTTGGAAGGAAAAAAAAGAAAATGGAAGCAGGTGCATCAGGACCAAGGAAAGTGTTAGGGGATGGTTGAATTGGTGTCCACCATTAATGCTAACGAAATTCTTGGCAATGTTTAAGGAAAAGAGAAGATTTTGCAATCATCTTATTAAAGCTTCGTATGGAATCCTATATTAGTAGACTAGCCATGGCTAGCAGAAGCTGTCTGTCAAAGTTCTTCGCTAGCTACCTAGCTATGGAAAAGTGGTTCCTAGACTTAATTATTAACCATTAATCGATACTAAAATATGGACCTATTATTCACCCTGTTTTTGGACACCTTTCAGGAAATATTGCTATTTTCCATTATTGGGGTATTCCAAAAGTCGTTCTCTCATGATATTTGAATTTTATTTTCTTTGGTTATATTGAGAAGTACTATGTTCTTAGCAAAGAATTATAACATTAAGATCGTATTATCTTGTTGACAAATACTTGCTTAAGTTGAGAGGAGATATTACAACTTGCACATGGATTTCAGCGTAAAGTCAAGCTTAACTACAGATATTTGTTTCTTAAAAGTCAATAAAGCTTCATATTCTAATTTTAAAATTAAAATTTTTAAGTTGTGAAATGAGGTGACAGGTTAAATTAAACTACACATGAAATTCAGGTGACCCATTTCTTCAAATCCAACCCTTCCATTCACTCAAGTATCAAACATGTTACGTAAAGTTAGGACAATTGCTGACTAATTTCCTCCTTTTTTGTTCCTTGAATCTCTCTCCTAGTTGGTTTAACCTAAGTATGGATGTTTTTAACGTCACATATCTTTCGCTATCTATCAGTCATTACATTTCTTTATCTATTAATCAAAGACTGAATAGTTATTTTGACTTTTTACCGTGATTAAATTAAAGCATTATATATATTAGAAACAAAATTTAAACAGAAACCAATATATGCTTTATCTAGGTTTTCAAATTGACATAATTCTATAACTTACTAAACATGTTAGGGCTTCCCCAATTCAGAAGGTTGGTGGTCCATGGTGCTAAGAGATTTGATACGCAGGAGAAGACAAAAAGGAAATTAAAAAAAAAATCCAAAAGTACTTTGAAATCTTGACTTAATAAAATGTAGAGATTTAGTGTCATATCATTAATCTTCACTAAAAAGTAGAGACGTGATATTCTTGTTTTGTTGATTTATTCACAAAACATTAATTAATTCTAGAAGTGAAAGTTGGTATACATCTTACAGTGACTCAAGATGCCGACAAAAGACAAATTATTTGTATATAAGAAATCTTTAAAGAGATATTTTCTTTTTCCCTTTTATACATATTTGATTGGAAGAATATTTTATTCTTTTTTATACTCTTTCCTCCTTTTGGAAAATGAAGTAGAAAATTACAAATTAATTTAAGAAGTTTATTCAACATGGATGGTGTATATTTTGTTTTTATATGTGATAAGATGAACATTTTCGTTGTCTTTGTGTGTGAAAAACTTAAATTCCACGTCAAGTATATGATTTTTTATAGTAAAATTTAAATGAAAAAAATATTTTTTTAACTCTTGAATTAATTATTGCATTATATATTATACCATAATATCAAATTCTAAATTAAATATATTCTGACTTATACTATGAGAGCATGTATATAAGACAAATCTCATATCAAGTATGTATTCTTTTATAGTAAAGCTTAAGTTAAAAAGAAAAAAAATAAAAGTTATTTTATATTTGATAAGATGAAGGTTTTCTTTCTTCTTTTTCTTCTTCTTCTGTCTTTTGGCTACTTAAAAGACAAAAGAATAAGTCGATCACCTCTGTAGGAACTAAGAAGTCTTACCTTCAGTGTTAAAAAAAAAACAATTGAAACAATAAAAGAGAAATTAATTCATTTATCTACTCAGACAACCAATCAAAAAACTGAAACTCTCTCCAATGTGCAGCAAATGAGCATATAAGACAGGCGAAGAGCAAGGAAGATGCTTCAGGATTTGACGTGAAAAAGAGAGGTGGCTGGCCTGGTTTTCCATCCGCACCCAAGACCCCAAATGCACAACTCCAAAACAACAGTAAACATTGATTTGAAACATACGAAGATGTTCTTGGAAAAGTGTAAAGAACCTCGGCAAGTGAGATGCCATTCACACCGGGAAGTACGGCTACCATTATTTTGCTTGCCGACGAAGTCTATCTGGGACCCCATTCTGATATGTGGAGCTTTCGACCACTTTAGCTGAAGCTTTTTTTTTTTTCATTTAGTTATGCTCAATGCATAGGAAATACTGAAATTAAAAGTTATATATTAAAAATATATAATTATTAAATAATATTTTAATATAAAAATTAGATTATTTAATAATTTAGTTGTAGCATTTATTTTTTAATTCATTTTCCACTAAATTTTTAGCTTCTCAACAATTATCTAGAAAACACCCTTTTTGTTTTTATCAAACTCATGCATTTTGGAAACTAAAATCTTTAATTTCTTGATTCCCGACAATACCTACTCACTATGGAGGTAGCACTTTAATGACTTTTTTTTTAATTTCTTTTCGTTTGAATGAGAGCAAGCCTAAGACATAAAGGATGGGAAAAGTAGTGTAGATATATAGAGGCTAAGTCCATTTTTCTCACCTTTTTATCCCTCTTTTACTTCAGAAAGTGGGATATCTTGCTCCCACAAATCAAAGAGATAAGCAAAGAGATAGAAGTCAGCTTGTGGGAAACCCTAGCGAGAACTGGATGGAACCAACCTTCACGTTACCGACATGACGTGACTCCATTTGTGTCGTAATGAGGGTGTAGAACGGCGTGTACAAATTTTGAATTTGCAGAGAAATGTAGAAGTATGTGGGGGCAATGGAGGCCTGAAGTTCAGAAAAGCAGCTTTTCCACTTTCTGAGCACCCATCATGCTCTGCCTTTATTGTATAACTTTTCGCTTGCACTTTGTCTCTATCACAGACAGCCCAGGTCGCAGCCAGCGGCACATGGGTGTTTTCTTTTCCAAAAACTCCAAAACAAGTTCGGATCCACGGCATCCTCAAACTGCAGCTTGTTTTGGTGGTTAAACTTGAAAGAAGATGGAACGACTCGCCATCACCTGCTCTGTGTTGTGTAGTGGATGTTTTACGTATTCTGCATTGTTATCGATCTCTGGATGTAATGAGAGGCGGAGGAAAGTTGGTGGTGGAGATGATGATACCTGAAACTAAAGTTGGGAGGAAAACTCTCTTTTTAACATGTCCTTGCTTTCCATTGCATAAATGATGCTTCAACTACACTTGATTAGTTTGATGAGAATTAACATGTTTGAAAGATAACACTTCTTATAAAAGAAAATTCCTATGAGTAAAACAACATAAGATTAAACATAGATTTTTAATGAATTTTTTAGTAATATAAGACTAGATATTCATATTGCATCATACCCTCTCCCCACAATGTGAGTTGAACATCTATGTTATGATGTCACTTTCTGCATGAATTTGATTTTCAAATCTATAAGTGTTAATAAATAATTTAGACTCTAATACTATATAAGAATTCATATCAAAATTGATTACAACTGTTGGTGTCATCCAACTAATAGATGAAGCATAGTGCTTATGCCTAACTAATTAATATGGGACAACCACATCTTTAACACAAGAACTACAATGTGTGTATAGATATAAGTATGGACCCACCAAGGGGAGGGACAAAGTGTAGTAAAACTACAAACCACAAGGCTTAAAGATCATATGAGAATCCTTTCAAAAAATGATCAATTATAAAGAAGCTGACCCAATCAATATATGAAGAGTGGTGCCTATCCCCCACCAATTGATGTGGTACAACTACGTCTTTGAAAACATTTCATATTCTTAAGTTTAGGATATTTATTAAGTTTTGTATAATCTCTAATTATTATGGCTTTCTTTTTGTCATTTCTAATGAAAATCATATTAAAATGAATATTATTTCAGGGTTAATGGATCTCTAAAATATTTTTTGTGATTCTTAAACTAAAATGTCTTTACAAACTCATTATAATTACGATAATTGTCTTTTCACCATTTCTTGTTATAAAATATTAATGGCTTTTCTCGATAACAAGATGGATTATCATCTCGCAGGCTAACGATAAGGATAGGATGGCGACCATGCAAAGATCACACCGACTTTTACGCAAACGGCATGGTCGAATTAAATCCATTACAACATCACGGGGCCCACCTCAGAGCTTTTACTATAAGCTTTTTATTTTCCTTGGATTAGAAAATAAAAGGGCACCGAAAATCAAGTCCTCATAAAGGAATAAATATGCAAGTCTTGTCACTGTACCTTCAACCGGTCACTTGTTCTTTCGGAAACAGACGCCACGTGCTTCCTAAAAACTTTGTACAACTTTAGTGTTGCGTACGTTGGGAGACATCGAAAATCATTCCTAATTCATGTCCACCGGAAAAATTGTTGCAATAAAAGGAGGGCATAATTGTTAGATTTAAAGTAATTATTAAAGGAAAAAATATCGTGAAACTTATGAGAAAAATTCACCGATTTTATTGGAACTGAAAACCCATCAATACTCCATTAATTAAACAACAAACAGCCATTAATACATTAAAAAAACAAACCACCAATGCAGTTGAAAATTTTAGAATTTGAATGGTTTATGATCAACTTAAATGGTAGAAAGTAAATTTAGTATGCAATTTACTTGTAATTATGAGGCACTGGTATCTCAATAGCACATGGGGTAATTTCTACACCTGTGGTGACAATTTAAGATTCTTATACGCTGTATGAAGTGTTTAACTCAATTAGAAGTAAATATAATTATTTGTTTAAAATAAGAACAAAATTTTGATAAATTTATTAATAATAATGAGATTGAATATAACAATCATACTTTAAATAAGTACAAAAAAATATAGTATAAACTTAATTAGAAGGTTGAAAGGCTCAATCCAAAAGTTACATCAAGAATTAGAGAGTTTTTTTTTTTAATTTATGCTTAACTTTATGAATCTTACTTTTTAATGTGAGACTCTCGTCTTTACACATGTTCCTACAACGTCATTAGACTTAAAGTCACATAAAGTGAAATAGATTAAACTTAGGTTCCAAAATCAAGTTAAAAAGGCTCAAAGGCCTAATTCGAAAGTTAACTTAAGGGTTAAAGAATTTTTTTTTTAATTTATATTTAACTTCAAGAATTTTATTTTTCAATATAAGACTTTCGTCTTTCAGATAAATTTAACCTTTCAAAATTAATTAAAAAACTTGTATTTCAAGCTATCGCACAAGATTACAAAAGTGAAATAAATAATACATTAAACAGTACATATACTTTAACCTACTATGGATGTGTCAGTAAAAAATTAAAAATTAAAAACAAAGAAAAGGAAAAAATAATGGTCTACTAGTTTTATTTTTATGAAGGAACATAAACAATAGACACAAAGCAGGCAGCTTTCTCAGACCATCTTGCAGTTGCAGCACGCGGACACGTGCAGCCACTGTAGCTTCACACAACAGGCGACATGCGACATGCCATAATTATTCCCCAAATCCATGCCTGATTTGAGAATATGCTCCCCATCTCCACTTATTCAAATGCATGCACAATCATTTATTATTCAAAGCTCGTACGTTCACTATTTTATATATAAATTTCTTATAATAGAAAATTAATTTTAACAACCAGTTAATGAAAAATAAAAGCTTTAATAATTTGGATAAAATTTAATATTCTCGGGTTGTCTCACACGTGACTCAACATGCTCGGCACGAGCTTGACCGTAACGCATCCACGTAACTATCTCTGTCACCGACACGTGTCCATCTCCAGGTTGCTCTTTTTGAACAAACAGGAAGACTTCTAAATCCATCGTTCATTTCTTTATCAGATCCGTTTCTACAACCATACTCGTCGGTGGCTGAATGTCTGTACACGTGTCTGGATCAGGTTCGTCTGTTTCCAAATAAATAACCACCAAAGCGGTGCCAATACCTGCCCGTTTCACTCGTCCCATAGGGTTATAGTAGCCTTTGGAGTCTGGTTTTCAGGCTCGTTAAACATTTCGTACGTCTCTCCGGCGGAGGCGGGAGTTGGATTAGCTTACCGGCGGTCTCTAATTCGCTTGGTGCAGGTCGGGAACTGCTTCGCGTTCGCTTTTTAAGCGAAAATATGTTTGTGAATAGTGTAAGTAGTTTTAGCCAGGTGGCGCGTTTCGGTAGGAGGGAAACAGGCGAGTTGGATCCCGCCTTGCATCAACTGAATCGGAGACCGCGGTGAAAAGGTCATTGCATGGATCTCGCGTTTCATGATGGATGATGGTCAGATCTCAGGTCTGAATTTCTGTATTTAGTAAATATCTGTGTTGCAGAGAATCATAATCAGTCAGATCCGAAGTCTCCAGTTATGGAAAATTTTGGATTTTATAGAAGCTAAATTAGTTTTTGTATTTTTATGGATTCTGGCGTTTGGATGTTCGGACAGCCTTTCCTTTAAGTTCTTTCTTCGAATTCTGTGTTCTAGTTCAAATTCTATGTTTTTGGAGTCGAATTTTTGTTGATTTTGATGCTAATGGGAGTTATAGTTGGTAAAAAGGCATTGGTGCAATCAGATCCTTGGATATTGGTTTGTCGGTTGGATATTGGTTTAAAATAATTTAGTATATTCATGAAAAGAGATTTAAATTGACATGTCTGTTCTTTTATATATACTTTTTTTTTATCTGAATTCTGGACATGGATGGAAGCAGTTTAACGAAGCAGTTTAACGAAGCTGTTAAATACTCCTCTTTCTTTTTTCTTTTTTTGAAAATTACGCGTTATGAGTCATCTTTGGTAAAGCTTTGAAAGACTGTGTTTATGGAAATTTTTGTTTGCTGATTTTGTAAGTTACCAAATCTGGGAGAAGTCCAGTTTTTCAAGATTCGATTTTTGTGCTAGGAGTTCTAGTTTGGACGTATAAATGTCTGATTTTTGCACTTTATTATGGAGATATGCTGCTGTATGCTATTTAAAACTGAGTTTGTCAAGATGCGTGTACAATCTTCCAGAAGAAAGTTTTTCTCTTGTTGAAGTCAGCTTTGTACTTTTCGCTCAAACCTGTTATAGCTTTGTTCCTATCTAGCTTTCCTGTTCTAAAACGGCAGTACTCAAATAGTAACGCGCCACCCATCGCCTCCGAAGTCAAACAAAAACGGACCTATTAATGTTGTTATTTGTTATTTGCACGAATTTAAGGGTCGGGATCGCATATGTGCTTTTCTGACACTTTCTACATGCTGAGGAAGGCTTTCACCTGTAATTGATCCACTGGGAAAAAGCTTGAAAATGATGAAGTGGTAGGCATGGGCTCTGTTTTTTGGGGCACTCTGGGATTAGGTTGGTTAGCGATCTTAGCCAAGATTGTCCCAGCAATTTAACTTGGAAATTTTATTTTTAGTATAGTGCTGCGTTGTCCGTTTTGCACTATTCCGATCATTTTTCGTGGCTGTAGATATCTTATCTTTTTGTCCTCATTTTCTATTTCTCCGTGAACCTTCTTTTTCCCCACCTCCCTATTCACGGGACTTGTGGTCAAGGTTGGCATTTGGATCTATTGCCCGCTCTTAAAAAGTAAGTTGCTTTTATCTTTTTCTTTTGTATAAAATTTTAGGTCTAATGTGTTAAATTATTTATTTTGATCTGTATTGAAATTTGCAGTGCTGGTTTTGAATCTACGTAACCATAACGGTACATGGCATTAATACATATCCTAAACCAGCAGAGTATATTGCTAACCGAATGGATCTCTCCTTGCAAAGCCTTATGAAGAAGATCAGTATTTAACTTCTGATGCATTTAAAAGGCCAATTTTGTGTTTGTTGAACATAATTAATGCTCGTGAAGGTGAAGAAATATGATTGACATCCTGCAGCCGAAGAAATGTTAGTCAACCCACATGTTACATCATCAATTTCAGATCCTAAGAAGGGATCTCACTCTTGGTCAATTTATGCAGCTGCTTGTTGGTGATGGGATTGCAGAGATCTTTACTCTATGTTTCAGGTAAGTTCTAGATCTGTTGGTTCCCATGTCTTGTTTTGTTGAAACTTGTTATGTAGCCTTCATATGCGCATATAATCTATTTTGAGAGTTCCTTATAGAGAAGGTTTAATCTATATTTCCACTATTGGAACTGCTTGCTGAACTTCCATATTGATCCTATTCACCCAGGACGGGATTGTATGCAGCTTTGCTCAGCCTAGAGACTCAGTGTAATTTGCTTTGTGGTCTTTCTACAAGAGCAGGAGAGATTCCTTATTGTAAAAACCCTCGTCTTTTAAATGTGTCTATCTCATATTTATGCATCTTCTTTTACCTCATTTCCCAGGCAAATTAATTGTATATCTTTAGCAAACCAATGACGTTATCAGCTACATCTGAGCAGATTTCAACATGCATGTTTGTCTTTTTTATCTTTTCTCTCCTAAATGACCCAAGCATCCCCATAGTTCATGTCTTAATTATTGTAACTGTATGATAATTGTATGTATTAGAGATATCTGACTGAATTAACAGTTCATCTTTCCTTGGGTGCCTTTGTGAGAGTGATGTTCTTTTTCTTGCTTGGAGAAAAAAAGAAAAAAAGAAAAAAAAGAAAAAGAGAGACATGAAAAGGGAAGAGAATATTCGTCCTTACAAAACTTATTCTTGCACTAATATCAGTGATCTATGTTGACTTTGTAGATATATTTGTGCTATAGACAGATACACAGACAGCAACAATCGTGATTTAACCCGGCATTCCCTGTTCATTAGTGTTTTTCAGCGACAATGGAAATGCGGTCTGCCTCTTTTTCCTACTTGTGTCAGTATCTAGTGGGGAAAGCCTTCTTTGTCAAATTTGCCTGGTCTTTACTCCAACGCTAAGCCCATTTAGTCAAATTTGGCTGGCTGCCGCCCAAAAGTCTTGCCTAAAGTACCAATGTTTCGTTTCTTTCTTCCTACCTAAGCTACCTTTTGGGTTCAAATTGTCAACCCAACTTTGTGTCCTTTTCATTTCATGATAACTCTGCTGGTAAGTTTCTTTACCCCTTTTCATAAGGGCTTATCTGCTGTTTACATTTTAGCTCAGTTCTAGAATTTGATTACTAATTTTATTGGCTGATTCTTAGGAGATGGGTGCTACTGGTTGGTATAACACCTGTCTTGAGGGGGAGCAATTCAATGGAGTGTGAGTTTTTATAATGGAATGAAAGGCTTTTTGGGGGTTCTTCAAAAGCTATAAAGGGAAAAAGTAATTATGTTGTGTGCTGAGCAGTTAATATTGGCTAGATTTGGCTTTAGGATGCTTTAACTGTTGTTCGTACATTACCAGAAATCTGGGCTACCAATTATGTTCTTTTGTACTATTTAGGATGAGAAAAAAGAATCGGGAACTGTATAAATGTAATTAATTTTTACTTTGATTGTAGCGTTAGATTATACTATATGTTATTAACAGGTTCGAAGATACAAGAATGCACATTTTCATATTTTGCACACCACAAAGAGGAAAAAAAATAAAAATAAAAACTCAAATCTGGTCAAGTATACTACAAACCCCCTAAACTCCAATATTAGTGATCTATGTTGAATTTAGTAACCAAAGTTTAAGAGTATTTTTTATTTTCATAAAAAGAAACTGAATACGTTAATTTTGATAAGTATTTATAGTATATTTCGATTGTAAAAGTGTTTTTTCTAATAGAAAATAAGAAAAGGTAGAGAGGTGCTGACTATTGCGTTGGTGGCTACACGTCTGTGCCGGCAGATACCTGCCGTTGGTAGTTTCACACCGAACTTTCAAGATTTTTTATTATTTTAATATTTTAAATAGTAAGCTAATCGTTATTGAAAAACTAACGATATAGTCCTATAAGGAAAAAATGTTTTTTTTTTTTAAACTCATGAACTCTTTGAACTTAAAACTTAGAGATCTCACCATTGAGTTGAAAACTTGTTGACGATATAGGTTAATCATTGGTTATAGCACATGTTTAAAAAAGTGATATGCACCTAATATTCTTCAAAATGATGGCATTTGCCTTACAGATTTGTTTTCTTGATCCTGGCCGGATTGAAGATACATGGTGACAATTATGTAGGGCCCTTGTGAAGATTTTCCTCTTAGCTCCTTACCCATGATGAAAAAGAACCATATTCTTCGTGTTAGTCGGTTCTAAAACAAAGTTGGCGAGGTATATTATTTAGGGTATTAGGATCTTCTAAAATTCTTAAAGCATTCTATTGTCCTTTCATATCTCAACTGTTTTTCATGATTAGAGGCTATTGGCATTTTGTTATATCATTATTTTCACTTTTGTATCTGCCATATTTTTTTTATTTTAGAATATGCATTAATAAAATCTAATTTGGAATAAATATTGATTAGTTTGGTATGGTGTTAAGGAATAATCTCTAATCTCATAGCCTATTTTTGAATACATGAGTTGTGTTGAGACATGCAAATTTAGTGGAAGAAGTTGATCTTATTTTTTATTCAACAATGAATTCGTAAAGATTTTTACTGTAAGATTTGGAAGATGTGAGTTGGATACATGTATTGTAATATATGTATATAAAATATTGATCTTCATTCATTCTACCAAAACAGAGAAGAAACTTCTTGAGATCACTCAAGATGGTAAGAAAAAATGAAGATTTTATTCTGACAGGGGAGTGGCAGGTATTTGAGCATATGAATAGAACTTAAAGACTTCTGAAGATTTCTAGAGATGACTTGTTTTGAAAAGACTTGTGGCGGAACGTATTTACAAAAGGAGACGATCTGATATCGCTTGATATTCCCTACTTCCATCGAGAGAAGACCTATGGCTGAAACTAGCATGGAATATGTTTGTTTCTTTCACAAGATCAGAATTTGCTTGTTGGGTTCTATCGTCGTATATTAAAAGAAGCACCACGTGATTTCTTCTGATGACACTGTTAACTTTTTCAGAGATCCCTTTTTTCCCTCTTCCGGGAACTTCCCTACAAGAAAAATCCAAAGGGTGTGAGATTCCCTTGGAATATGTTCATTTGTTTATCAGTCAAAAAGCTGCCTCTGCAGCATCTGGTTGCGACTAGTGGCTACTTTACAACAGAGAAGGGTCTCTCCACACCCAGCAATCTCTCAAAATCTTCCAAACTCACGCAGGGTCGGCGCCGATTCTCTGAAATTGGTTGCCATCTGTGGTGAAAAAGAAAGGACATAAAGAAAGGGCGGATGAAAGGTCTTGTCTGCATCAGTATTGGCATGATGCCAACGTCCTTTCCAAGTTGCCAAGTACTGTCAGCCTACTGCGGGTTAAACACTAAAATTGGAGTATCGCTGAGGTTTCTAGTTTGCCTAGAAAGGGAAAATTCTAACTTATTTTTTAAAATTTATATTTATTATATATAAGGTTAGATGCAGTACAAGACTTTTTTAGAAAATAATTGACATTTCTATTTTGTTAGTAGAAGTAAAGAAAATTGAATGGGAGAGAATCTCTTTGACATTTCAATTTTTAAATATAATATTAAAATTAAAAAATTAATTTATGAGTTTAAGAAATTTTCTTTCATTATAATTGACATTATCTAATAATTTTATTTTTTCAATGTGAGATTTTAATTCTTGTCACTCCCTCACGTATTTTAGACTTAATATTAAATAAAATAAAAATAGTTGAAAGATTCAAAGCTGAATGAGAATTGAAATAGATTAATTTAAATTTTAATATTATATTTAAAATTTTAGATTTAAATTAAAAAAATAATTTAAGAATTTAAGAATTTTTTTTTTCATTATAACATTACCTAAAGATTTTTTTTTTTTTTTTACGTAAAACTTTAATCCTCGGCACATTGTACGACTAGGGCACAATGTTCCACCGACTCCAATCAATGACATGCATAAAAGTAGCCTTATGTGTACAACTAGGGCAGAAAAGCCCTAAAGTATGCCGGTTACAATTTAGTCAAATACCTTTTTTTTTAATACAAAAAGATGAAAACCAGAATATAATCATTGCTGTCGAGTAATAGAATTGCATCATCTTCCACAACGTTTCAAGTTCCTTTTCCTTTTTTTCTTTTGCTTTTTGCCCCTATTCTGCATAATGTTTATGTCTTGTCTTTTCATGAGCGTAGTGTGCTTTTATTTTGTGCTGGCATCTTTGGATGCTCAGCAATGGGTCCGTCCAATAAAAATTGGCTTATATTCGAGGCGTTTGTAGTATATCTAATTAAAATTTGTGGAGAGTTGATTGTTGGTGGCATCTTCCACGGGGAAATGTCTATATATTATCCGTCAATATACGAGGTCATTGATTGAACAAAAAGTCTCAAACCATCTCTCTATAGCTTGGTTGGAACCTCTGTGAAGTATAGAATTCATGATCTTTGTTCCATTAGCCAATACCTCCACAAGGAGGAAAAATTGGACTAGAACATATTCCTTAACTTTTTTTGGGGTGTTGACATTGCCCAATGAATATTTGTTTAACTTTGTTAAGATCGTCAAATTTATAAAAGTATTAATAGAAAAGTTTGGACTTTGATACTATATTGAAAGACTTATTATCTAATTTAAAAATTAATTTAAGAATTATTAAAATTCATTATCATATAAGTAAATATTCTAATATATTTCTTAGTAGTGGGATTCATTCGCCACATTTTAACAAACTCTCTTTCCAAAACTCTCCAATTTTATTTTATTTTTCTCTACATATTAGATGATGACCCAAAAAGAGAATCACAAAAGAGTTTTGTAACAATCCTTGTCTTGCAGTGATCTTTTAATGTTCTCTCATGCACTTCGCCTGCTAGCTATGCAGCACAAATAGCTCTGGGTAGGGGTGGGTGGGTTCTAAAGTTCCAAGCTGTTAAAGATGCTCATAAAAGGCCAAAATGTGGTTGGGCGATCAAGCACGCAAAGCTTCCTGCATTTCATGCACTTGCTGCACCACGTACTGGGCCTACCTCCCATGCATGCTTGGGCTTGTGACTTATGTTCATGCGAATGAATTATCTTGCATGTCTTGTTGCCTTCTGTTGAGCTTCACTTTATACGTCACCAGCTTGGCGCAACTGAGCCTGCGTCTTGATTCTTCTTCTGGTTGCTTGTCACAATGTAGCCAGAGCTGTGTCGCTACTAATCTACATGCAAGAGGTAGCACCTAGTGCTGCTATGGCTTTTAGCTGATATGCCTGCCTGTTGTAGCCATACTTGCTCCCTGATTCCACTTTACGGTCCCGGGCTGGCATCTAGCTGGTGCAGCTTATGATGCTGGCAAAGCATGTGATCTGCCACTGGTCTCGTGGAAGCACATGCCAATGCTTTTTGTTTGCACCGGTAATAGGCACTGGCAGTCACCAAGCTGCGAAGGAGAGGGTGCCATTCTACCTACTTGCACTTACAGTAGTAACTCATCCCCCTAGAACCTTTTTTTTTTTTTTCTTCCTCTTCTAGAACGTTTAGTTGATAGTCCACATATGCACAGGCGAGGCTTAAAACAGTGGGCCTTACAAGGTAGCTGAAACTAACATCCTACCCTCTGAATCCGGTGGGCGCACACAGACTTGTGCTTGTCATAAGTGCTTAGCTTAGTCCATAGTCCTCTTTCCTCATTTTCGGGTTGAATGTGTAGGAGGCTTAGAGGAGCATCCACGACACTCTTTACGTCAAATCCATAATGTTTCAACGCTTTTGACAGCTTTCGATGAGTTGCCATTCATGTTTTCTACCTATGAGACTACTTAAACATATAGCCGTCCTCAAGCACCTTCAAGGTATTCATGTTCACTGTTGCATCTTGTCAGAAACCCTACTTCCTCTAAAACTAGTTTGTGTAAAAAAAAAAAAAAGAATATTTTTATGTCTTAATAGCATAACATGTCAATATTAAAAAAAAAATCCTTAATGACATCCGAATCTACAAATAAAAAGGTTAGTTATTAAAATTTGGGCTATAATATTGTATTGAAAGATTATTCTATATCTTAAAACTGGCTTTTAAGAGAAGGGAATAGTTTCATATATAAGAAAAACAGCAAGTCAATATCTTAACAACGTAAAACATACATTGGATTTCAATACATGCTTTCTTGCTCATGGGTTTTAAGCGTCATTGTAAGGTGTTACAATACAGTTGAGTTACGGCTATAATTGATTGCTTCAAAAGAAATCGATGTCCCTATCGATAAGTTGCCTTGGTCTTGTTTTACTTCTCAACAATTGCCAAAGGTCGGTATCATTTTCCTGGCCCGTGTCTTTCTTAGTTTGTTCCGTTCACTTCACCGGTAGAATCTCTGCTTATTCTCTTTGCTTTGGGCAATATAATCTTCACACCTCATTAAACTTCTACCTGGTTGTTGGTGGAGCTTATCTTAACATGCCATAAGATTTACCTAAAAGTTTTCACTAAAACTGCAATCGTTCGGGTTGCTTCAATCAATATGCCAACTATCTCTTGGATTTGGGAACATCAGACGTGTTGAGAAGAGTCCTCTTGTTTTAGATTAAAGAGAGAGAGAGAGAGAGAGAGAGAGAGAGAGAGAGAGAGAGAGAGAGAGAGAGAATGATGGGTTTGTAAGAGTGAGGGTAAGACCTTATATGTTACTTTTTAAGAAAGATGTAGGCCCAATAACACTTACAGTTGGTAGGAGAAATAGGGCAGGACGGCAAAGAAAAAGGATTAGAGATCCAGACGTGTGTAGTGGCTAGGTTGGTTCAATGTGAATCCAGCGAAAAAAAGGTTAAGATGTGGTTTGTGGAGGCTGGGTTGAATGGAACTCAGCCCACCAAAAAAAAAAACAAAAAAGAGTATGATGGGAGATATTATTGAGAAGAGTCTCGCACTGAATTAAAAAGAAGAGAATGATGATGGATTTACAAGTGTTAGGGAAAGCCGTCCTTATAGCTTTCAGAGAGGGAAGAGGCCCAATAACACATACAAAAGGAACCATTGCAGCTTGGGATCAATCCTTTATACAGTGTTTTCCTTCGAAATTTCTTTAGATTTAAGGAGTAAACATTTCCAATAATAAGTTCCCAAAGTTGAAGCCCAGGAAACTCCATCTATTATCTACATAGTCGTTCATTCTGCACTATTCTGTGGTTTGCCTCGGATGCCTTATAAACAGTTCTTCTTTTGTTTGAACAAAATAATAATAGATGTTTTTGGGTACATTCTATAAATACCAACTTCTGCTATTGGTAGACACATAATGTCGTAAGTAGTGTCCTAATAACATATTCATTCTTTCTATTTGTCCATTAGAGGATTTATGTGGAAAATTAGGTAGCTGACCCAAAAAAAAAAAACTTCTACTCAGCCTCTACGAAATATAACAAACAATCTACAATAAAACTCTCAGTCTTGTACTCTAAGCAGAAAACAGAAAGCTCTTAATTTTCAGTTTTATATAACTAAGATACATGCAACTGACTAGACCAAACTTCTCAATCTGATTAAATCCACCTCTCGCCACGATCTACTTCCCCCAAAACAATCAATCCTCAAAACAGCCTTGGTCCATCAGCCTGTCTATTCTCCCAACCCTCTGAAGATGCACCGATAGAATCTTCCGACATAAACACCAACAAAACAAGTGGCTAAATATATGAAGTTCATCTATGTGGCTTCGATTCCTGGTGCCCTTTCCTCTCCTCCAAAAGAAAAGGACCAACTGTGATCCAGCATTGACTTGACTTTCAGTTTTTAATTAAGTAGCAACAATGCCATGAAGAGTAGCTGCAAAAAGTATTTTGCAATTAAGCGACGGAACATATAGTAAATCAAGTACATTTGCAATTGATTGTCATTTTGTATAAAAGAAGATACAAGAGAGATTGATTTCACTTCACTACATTTGGACTTTGGATTAGCTCGGTAATATACATATGAAGGTCTTATATAGTCACCAACATCAATATCTATAATCTTAATTCAAAGTAATAGATTTATGCAAATCTTCAACTTGAGCGGAGTATTGAATACATTGATATTTATCCTTTGTTCAGTCCGCTAGGCTTGTTCTCATTCATTTTCATTTTAGATTGGTCTTATGCATGCTTTATGTACAACTCATGTATTAATTTTTTGGTCTTTACTAGTTCTTGTATAACCCTAATGTATGGGTCATTGCATGGAATCTTTATAAAGTGAAAAAGAACAGCACAGTGCTTTTAGCCATCATCATTTTTGCCTATGTTTTGCCCATGGTATCATCTCCAAAAGACACCTTAAGTGCCCACCTACTTATATATAGTCCAAGGAATACAAAAATGTGGGAGCACTTAACGCACCCCCCATGTAGAAGGACAATCCAGCCAATTTAGGCATGCAAGTGACTAATGGGACTCTACTCACACACCCTTACAGCATAAGTCCCACTTTGATACCATGTTAGTGGGTCTAAAAATCACCTTAAAAAGACATCTTAAGAAGTTGCGGTGCCCACCCACTTATATGCAACCTTAGGAATATAAATGCATTCCATGTGAGAGCACTTAACACACTTTCCATGCACAAGGACAATCTAACAAATCTGGACTTGTTCATGACCAATTGGACTTTGCTCCACACACCCCTATAGCATGGGTTTTGCCATAATATCATATTAGTGGGTCTAAAGATCACCTCCAAAAGATGCCTTAAGGAGGAGTAGTGCCCATCCATCATGGAGATTGGCCTTGCTATGATGACTCAAGCTTTTGTTCCCCTCTCATTTTGGAAATTTATGTTTTAGACTTCCATGTTTTTAATTAATCGTTTGCCTCACTAGTTATTGAGAATGTCTCTCCCTAGTAGGTTTTGTTTTGTGCTCCTTCTATTATTTCTACCTTTGTTAGGAATATGGTATTCCCTTTACATTATTTTAATGATTGACAAAAAGTAAAGTGTTCAAAATGACTTCACATATAGAATATTTGTGCCAAAAAGAAAACAAATACAAGGTTTTTTGTTAAATTTGTTTTTCAAATAAATATTATAAATGGACAAGTATTTAAATTTGGAAACAAAATCCTTATTCCCTCACTTGTTGGGTTGAAAATGGGGTACTCTAGAATATTGGTTTTAGGCTAATCATTTATCTTGCAAGGATATATTCGTTTTTGGGCTAAATGTTTCATTTATAAGGCCAGAGTTGGGCCGAAAATACAAATGTTCTCTTTGAACTAAACCCATTTCAAGCCTAAGCCCAAGGTTGTTTAAGTGAGTCACATGACGTGCACATGACCTACTGGAAAAGAAAAGTAAAAACTGCTCCGTCGTTCGCCACACGCATGAACTACAAAGAAGAAAAAAGAAAAACAGCGAAACGGTCGTTCACTTGTCTCTCTTTTACCGTGCGTGATGTTATTATATATTCGTTTTGTTATTATTTTGCTCTCTAGCAGTTCTCGGTGTGGACAGATTTGAGAAAGCAAAAGAGTGCAGAAAATAGTTCGAAAATACTACAGAAAACAGCAAAGGAAAAACCTTCTTTTATCAACGAAAACATGCTCATTTCCCACAATCTTGTGCTCAAAATAATCTTTGATGGATCACAGTTTGATTTATACTACCTTTCCTAATTTTTACTTCACATAGAGACTAAATTTTGAGATTCAAGCTCATGGACATTGTTCACACGCACTGTTCATGCTTTTTGTGTAATATGATTTCTTGAGCTTGCTTTTTTATGCATATTGATTGAATCTTTTAATCAAAACAAAGCTAAAAAAATATTAGAAATTATGTGGTGATAATTATGAGTTGATTGAAAATATTTGAGAAACATTTTGAAGCATATACGCTTATGGTCTTGAGCAAAATCTTGGGAATTTATGTTGAACTATTTGATGTTGTTTATAAATTTCTTTTCACCTTGATGGTAAAACTATTATTTAGTTCCTTAATCTCCTATTATATGACAGTGAAAATATTGTTGAATATAATTATCATCATTTATAGCCAATTGTTTTAGTTGATATCTTGTTATCATCAAATGGGTTGCATGCTAAATACTATTAACTCCATATAGCTATGTATGTTTGTGAGTTGGACTAATATCATAGCTTGTATATCTTGAATTATAAACACTCACAAATAACAACTTAGTATCTTGCATGTTTATATAGATCACTTATATCATTTATCAAACATACTTAATTGTATGATTGTTGGTTTAGTTGTACTTATTTGACAAACACATCATAGCTATCCAAGAACTAAGGAAGAGATAATACTTAAAGATAATGTAACTGATATATCATAAGTTTAGCTTGGGAAAGTGATAAAATTTATTGGTTGGAAGTGGATATATAATGTCAAGCTTTAATTTGATGAAATTTTTAAGCAATATGAAGCTTACCTCATGGCAAAAAAGTTTCATTAGCTGGTTAGTATTGACTTCACTAACACATTTAGCCTAGTTACTAAGCCTATCATTATCCACATTCTCCTAGCCCTTGCCTACTCCCATGGATGGCCCATTTGCCAACTTAACATCTTGATTGTCTTCATGCATGAGTATCTTGTTGAGAAAGTCTACATGGTTCAATTGGGGTTTCTAGATTCGTCTTGTAATTGTTATGTTTATTGTCTTCATCAATCTCTCTATGGGCTCAAATAGTCTCCTAGTATTAGCACTTGGGTACATTTTTTACTAAACTCAGGCTTTTAGATCTTTATTGCTAACACTTCCTTGTTCACCTTCCATACTTCTTAGTTTAACATCTAGATTCAAGTGTATGTGGATGTCATCATTTACAAAGGGTCTCCAATGCATGATCTCTAGCCTTGTTATTGTTCTTCATGCTAAGTTTTCTATTAAGAACTTAAGCTAATCCATTACTTCTTGGATGTTAAGGTTTAACTTACCTTTGATAGTCTTCTATTTCATCAAACCAAGTTTACCCTTGAGATTCTTGCTCAAGTAAAAAAGGCTAATGCTTGGGTTGCTTATACTTTTTGTTCTACTAACAAGCTCCTATCTATCCTCAATGGTGAGCTACTTCCAAATCTTTTACTCCATTGGAGCATCACGGGTGTCCTAGAATACTTGACTTTGACATGCCTAAATGTTGCCTATTTTGTAAACATTACCTATCGATTTCTTCATGCTTCTACTATTGCTTATTAGCAAGTAATCAAGCATATCATTCATTATGTTGTAGACACACCCTGGCTTGACATTCTCCTTACTTCATGCTCTTTTACTATTTTACTTGGCTTCTCTAATGTTGGGTGGACTAATAACTGTGATGATTGTTGTTCAGTTGGTGGTTTCAACATTTTCTAAATTACAATCTCATTTCCTAGTGCTCCAACAAGTAGCACATAATTGGTTATTCCAGCACTCAAGTGAAGTATTAAGTGTCTAGTTGACACTACAACGAGATCATATGGATTAAGTATTTCCTTTGCGATCTATATGTTTCCTCACCCATCCACCTCCTCTCTAATGAGGTAACCTCTTAGCCATGTATCTTACAAAGGACTTGATGTTTTATACTCAGGCCAAATATGTGGAGCTCGATCATCACTTCATTTGCAGGTAGTTGACTCAAGGTCAATTGGACATTCACTTAATTTCTTTTGTTGATCAACTAGTACATATTTTCACCAAGAACTTGTCTTCTGCTCATTTTTGTCTCTCAAGTTCTAAGCTGACTGTCCATTTTGCCATGTCGGCTTGCGGAGGAATGTTAGCCCCTACACAATCCTCATCAGCAGGGATAACCTTCAGCTTAACGAAGACTGGTAGCTCATCAGGTCAGCCTTGTAGATTCCATCCTTCTCCTTAGAGCATTCTGTGTTGGAGGATTAAAATATCCATTCTCGAGGGAACAGAATGAATTTCTCTATTGCTGTGTATCACTTTACAATGTTTGCTATATATTTATAGAGACATAGCCTAGTCTAGGAAAGGTAAACTAAATATTTACAATTATTACAATAATATTGTGCCTAATCATAGGCACTAATATGGTAATGTATTAGGTGAGACAGCTGTCTATTAACACTCCCCCTCAAGCTGGAGATTTGAATAAATTAAATACTTCGAGCTTGGAGAGAAGATGCCAATGTTGTTTGCTGTTGAGTGCCTTAGTGAGTAGGTCAACAGGTTGTTCCTTGGTTGGTACGTGTCGTGTCGTAATAATTCCTTGTTGAAGCTTTTCTCTGACATAATGACATTCAACTTCAATATGCTTTGTGTGCTCATGAAATATAGGGTTTGCTGCAATCTTCTCCACGGCTTCATTGTCACAATGGAGTAATGCTGGACGCTTCATGTAAAAACCAAAATCTTTAAGTAATCCAATGATCCAGATTATTTCACAAGTGGTAAGTTGCATAGCTCTGTATTCTGCTTCAACTGATGATAAATGCACATTTCTGTGTTTTAGTTGGGCCCTTTCAATTTCTAATATGGTATCAGAGCCGGCCCTATGTCCTGCCTACCTTGATGTGGTCCCTCTAGACTGGTCCCACTTCTCACCACGCCCAACGTGAGACTACGGGGGAGTATTGAAGGATTAAAATATCTAGTCCCACATTGGGTAAGGCGACAGGAGAGTCTGGCTTTATAAGCTTTTGCTAACAACCCACTATTGCACAGTTCTGTGTTTTAGTTGGGCCCTTCAATTTCTAATATTCTGCACATACAGTAACTCCTACCGAGCTCCAATTGTCAGGAACGAATGCTTGATTCCCCCTGCTCTCCACAATTTTTGTTTGTATTCATTCGGCAAGTGTATAAAAGTGGATTCTTGATTCTTTGTAAAGTGGGTGAGAGAAATTAATAAAACAACCACATTTGTCTTCAATCTTGTGTCTTTTTTTCCTTTGCTGATACCGGCAACTCTGTTTTGGTTGTTTGTTCCGTTGGGGTGAAAATCAACCTACTCTAAGTAAGTAGCCTATTACTAAGAGACGATGAAATGTATTGAACAATAGGAGTCTAGAATAGAATTCTTATTCTTGCACTCCAACCATTAAAAACCTCTTACTTTTCTCTTCTATAAAACTAAGAATACATGCAACATTAACTCCACCGAACTTTTCAACCTTATTATATCTACCTCTGGCCCTTATTTGCATCCCCAGAAACAATTAATCCTCGTAACATCCACGGCCCATCGACCTGCCCATTCTCCCAACCCTCTGAAAGATGCACAGATATCTTCTGACAGAAACACCACCATAAAAGATGTGGCTAATTTATGGTTTCAACTCCTGCTGCCCCCTCCTGTCTTTCAAAAGAAAAAGACCAAATTATCCAACATTGATTGTCATGTTTTGATTAGCGATGCCCTGAAGAGTAGCAGCCAAAAGTATCTTGCATTTAAGCACTTCGAACTGAGACGGGAACCGTGAATAAGTAAAATTCGAAAACTTATTTTAGCTGACAATTTTTCTACAAGATTATAGGCAAAATGGAGAGACTTCTAAAATCTGTGGGCATGCAACAAAAATGTCATACAAGTTAAAGGTCCAACCCAAAAATTAGTTTAAGGGTTGAAGGGTCTTTTTTTAATTTATATTTAATTTTAAAAATCTTAATTTTTAATGTGAGACTCTTGATCTCCACATACCGAACGTCATTTAATTCAAGGTGACACGAGATAGAATATATTTAACCTAGGCCTTGATACAAAGTTAAAGGCTTAAAGACTTAACCCAAAAGCTAATTTAAGGCTTGAAAGATTCTCTTTTAATTTATACTCAATTTCAAATATTTTAATTTTTAATATGAGACTCTTATATTTTATATAATACAAATATAAGAAGTCCCAAACCAACTATTACTACAATAAGCCTTTTAGGCTTAGCCATGTAAAGTCTCAAGATTTATGATTAATATGGAAAAACATTATAAAATGCCATAATTGTACTCATTAAATTATCTATTTGATCTTATGGCGATTCATCCCAAGTGGCTAACTAACAAAGTCACTTCAAAAGTTTAACTTCCTTTAGAAATCTTAGAGGGGGCCGCGCTTCTCTCCGGGTTAGTGGAGGAGTTCATGAACGCCACTTTAGGAATTCAATGTCACAAAGTTCTCTTTAATTATTTGATGTCAATTCTCCAACCCATCTTTTCCGATTCCACAGAACTTTTCTCATACTTTGAATCTGTCCTTTAAGTTATTGCCTTTACAGGAGTCTCAACACAAACATCTTCTATAGGTCCAAATGACCCAAAAGGCAGCAGCGTCTAAAGGTGAAAAAGTCCTGCTCGAGCAGGATAAAGCTCAGTTCACCTCTTGCCCTTCTCTTTTAAGTCTCTTTACCTGTGATGGAATGAAACTCAAGTACAGATCTCTGATCCAACAATAAAGGATTAGTGTTAGATTAGCCGACACCATTTGTTTTCTCCAAAGTTGATTTATAGAGATATCTAAGCAGCATGAACAAAATATAGAGTACCAGAGTCAGTGGGCACAAAAGTTACTACATGAGATGCCTATCTGCTATCCCATTACAAAAGCACCCAGGAGCCTTCCTAAAAGCTAAAGCCACAGAGAAAAGAACAACTAAAAAAGAAACTCCCTGTAAAGAAGGCAACAAAGGAAAGCCACACGGTTGTATTCTTTCCTACTATTCCCCTCCTTAGAAGCACCCCCACAAAGAAGTACTGCTACATTCTATAATTGTGATGCTCCCAATGCATAAGATATAACGAAATGGGGACAAAGGTGGTGGTGGTGGGTGGGGCTTGCATTACACAGTTTTCCAGGCTTTCTGTAGTGAATGTGACGAGCCTGTGGAGCGGCAAAGGCACTGCGAAGGTGCGAATTTCAAAAGGAGACAAAAAGGGCACAGCCGCTCCTCGAATATCATCCTCTTAACAGCTGCAAGCAATGATAGGAACTGAACGACAATAGACAGCTTCCTTGCTACCGGCGACATTCTTGGCCCATAAAAGGTGGAACGAGGCAGAAGACAGACTCTTCCTCATGTGATCGAGCATCAGTCTCTTGTTTTCCTCCCTATCTTTTCAGCCAACATCTTTCTCTTATCAATATAATAATTCTCTGACGCTCACCACTACCGTTAGATGTCAGATCCCAATGCAGTGCAACTCAGTAACATGCTTTGTTCAAATATTTTATTTTCATCTGTCTTTAGGGGTTAAATTAGGCCACGAATCAAAAAAATATTGTGGCTGCACTAAGTTGAACCAGCAAGCACAGTTTGCGCTTATGGTCTTTTGTTCTTGGAATTAGGAACTTGGGATGAACCCCATACTCATATAGGCTGCTACATGTAACTTCATCACATTCAATGCTCTTTGTACACGTTTTGTAGTTCAAAATTTGATACCTCCCATCATTTTGATTTGGGTACAGAACTTTTTGATTTGGGTAAAGAATCAAGTTCTATGTTGAAACAAGATCCCCAATCAATAAGATTAGATCCTCTGTAATGCAACTATTGAAGATAAAAGTCTCCATCAAAGAAAACTCATCTTTGGTTAATGTTGAAATATAAATTTATTCTCCTTCAATTTAGGAGTTATTTTTTAAGTTGAACATTGATACTACTTTTATAATATCAAATTTCAATCAATTTTGAGTTTGAGAGAATATTAAAGATGAAAATCTTAAAATAATAATTATTAAATTATAGTTAAATATATTTTTTTCTTTAATTGATGAGTTAATTTTTAAATTAAACTTAGGCATTTAGTTTTAATGGTAAGGGAGCTATTTTATGGTAATTTGGACATCTTTTCCAGGCACATCTTCGACTTTTTACCTAAATTATTCAAAAACCTATTTCTTTTGTCTTCATTTTAAGCTCGCTCCCCATCCCTTTGCTCCCCAGATTTTCCCTCCAAATTCCCGACCGTTTCTTCAGAAATCATATATAAAAGGAATAGAGCAAAGAGTTCTGTTTTTGGGGGGCAAGAAATAAAGTATTAATAGATCAGAGAAAACTCTGACTGGGAATAATAAAAGAATGGCGGTGGTCCTCTGTACTTCAGCAGATGCATTTGACATTGACATATCTCCTATATGCAGGAATTTATGAGACTTAAATGCTAATACCTAATCTAGACCCAAACTTTAATAATACATGGCCAATGTCAAAGGCAACCCAATTATATATATCTAACATGTTTTTACATTGATTTTCATAAGAATTGCTAAGTCAAAAGTTCTTTGTTTACTTCTTTTGGTAGGGAAATCAGAAGATAGGCACCTCTAAATAATAAAGTAGGGAAAGCCAAGGAGCCAAAATGAGGCAAGAAACCGTCAAATAACCTTAGTTAGAATTTCATTTTAAGATTTTTAAAATTGTTTAAATATTCCTATAAATATCAGAACTTTCTTTTAGTAGTTTTCAAAATTATCTTTGTTTAACATAAACTTGATGATTAGTTTATTTTCTTTTTCTATAAAGACTTCTACTAACGCTAATATTAAGAATTATTGTCTATAGACCCAAAACAATGAGATGAAAAGGAAGTGATGGAATAAAAAAAATTAAAAAAAGAAGAAGAAGAAGAAGAAGAAGAAGAAGAAGAAGAAACCTTTGCTTTACTTAAATAAATAAATAAATAAAACTCAACTAATGAATATTATGATGCATGAGTTTAAAGAAAAATCTTGTGAGTTATACATCTTGAAATCAAGATTCTGGGTAACCCATCCAACAAAAAGAATCCGAGCTTCCATAGCTCAATAAACTTTAAAGGGATCATTACTTGAATGGTGGGGTTTTGAGACAATCCCTCTCTAAATAAGTTTCATAAAATCCCCTCATTTCCACCTAAAAAGGAATAAAAATAAACAGAAAATAAAAAGAAAAAAATTACGTTAGGAGAGTCTAAAAATATAGAAATTTAAACTTAGTAGAAAGGCCAATAAATATGAAAATCCTGGTATAATTATTGACCTCGGTTTCATCCACTTCATTTGTCTGGTAGAGAATATGAGTTACCATCAACGGACCCTGCAGAGGACTGGAGGACCATGGTACTAGTCTGAGCCATATGAATAGTCGCTGTTCATGCTTTTCTTACGGTCATTGTCAGAAAGCACAGGCACAGAAGACCTCGGCCGATAAGGGTGTCATGTGGGAGCATGGGGCCGATTAAATTCTTTTAGATTGAAAAGGGTTGAGTTTTTCAAAATTATGCACTTCCATCACTTGTTATTCAATTTCAAGATGCTTTTCTAGGCATAGCTTTTTTTGTTTTCCCCTTCGTCTTTTAGATGAAGTTCATGGCGTTTTGCCAAATTTTTAAGATTTATTTTAACAAAAAATAGAGAGCAAGAAAAAGAAAATAGAGTTGGAGAAAAAGACCATTAGACCTAGATCATAATGAGTTAATTTATAATAGTACATTTGTAAAGGAAATAAATAATATAAAATATTTGTACAAACATATTTATCAAATTTCAAGAATCTTAAGCTATATGAAATAATCATAAATAACAATAGTTATATTAATTTCTTTTACCACCAACTAAAATTTTTCCATTAATTTCTTTGCAAACACTAGTACTAATAATGAACATTAGAAAATATATTTTTGGGTTAAAATTTAATATATGGTTATATTATCAATATATTGACTTATCTAATATGCTGGTTTGAGTGATAATAATTTTTTTAATACAATATTAAAATCTAAATTCATGACATGACATTAGTCATGTACAAAAAAAAAAGATATATTATTCCTATAATAAAACCTATAGACTACATTGAATGTAGAGGGAGTGTCAAGAATTATGTGAAAAATGTTTTACATTTTTAAATTTTGTTTGTAGAACATCTTCAAAATAAACTCCATATCACTTCTTGGTAAAGTCAATTTATAAAAAAGAAATAAATTTTTTTAGCATAATAAAAAATTTAAATTTAAGTATGATACCTTACTAATGATGGATTTCTTATAGTCTCCATTATATTATTCAATTTTATCATTTGTAAATTGGTCTATATTCAAAAGGACAGTGTGTGTTAAATATTATTTAATATGATTAATATCTTAGTTTGACATTTTTTCTTATACATTTAAAGTTATTTTTTATTAAAGATCAAAGTTAAAGTTAAGGTCGAAATCTTTCTCACATTTTTTATATCTAAATTCTTAAAAAAAAATTCATGAAAACTCTCTCTTTTAGTGAGTTAAAAATGTTGAACATAATTGTTGATAAATATATACTACAACATATTTCCCACCTATCAAGATTTTTCACTTGTAGAACACATGAACGTATTCTTTCGCATGAAAATACACTATTGCAATCAATGAAAAAAAACAAAGTAAACTTAGTTTTGTTTCAAATTCATAAATAGTATTTTGGAGGTGGAACATGAACATTAAGGGTAGGAACCGGGGTGGGCCACCGGACAAAGCTAGTGACGGACCTAACGTGCAGGCTATGTTAGGTTTTAATGCCATTTTGACTTTTCCGTCCTTAAGGATCCCCAAAATGGTAGCCATTCTAAAGCATGTCCTAATCTTAAATTAATTTCCACCAAATGGCCGATGTTTTTGGTATTGCTTTCACCCACATTTTTTCTCTTAATGACTTTGTATCACACCTAACTTTGTTGCAACTAATTTTTCAAAGAATTGCAGAAGAACAATAAAACAATTTCTTTATAATGATAAAACTATGGTTAAAAAATTTTAATGAGAAAAATTCTTTACTTTTTTAATAACCAGTTCATGAAGGTGGAGAGTATAAGAAAAATATTTTATAGTCTAATCTTTTAGACTTAATTAGATTGAAAAGCAATCATCCAATCCAACATGTACTTAGATTAATTAAAAATACAATTCTTATTTTCATTTTTTAAAATTTTTTTATAACCTAGAACTCCCATAAAACTTGCTTAATGGTTTTTAATTGAGAGTAACAACCCAACCCCAAAGCATGCTTAAACTAATTAGAAATGCTCAAGTCTTATTCTTATTCTTATTCTTATTTTAAGTTGTTATGTTATCTTTAAAAACATTTATGGTCTAATCTTTTAGGCTTCAATGCAACAAATCTCATAAATATATTTGGATAATCATCTAAAAAGACAAGAAAAATATTTATGTGTAGTGTCAAATGTCTCATAACACAATGTAGCATTACGCATCATGATATTTGTACTATGAAAATAAAAAATGTAGGTTAGATAACAAAAATATTTTATGTTAAGCTTCCATTATCATGCCTTAAGTAATAATGACTTATGAAGTAAATTCTATTCGTTAATACTTATGAGTAACAACATAATTATAACATGTTTTTATTTATGAATTTTTGTGTCAAAGTTCACATTTTTTTCATAGAAACATGAACTATTTAAAAATGTTTAAACTATTAAGGAGGTAACTAAGGAGTCAAGGCTAATCACATGGCATGTAGGGCATGTTTTATTCAAAATGCAACAGCTATCCTATGTTTTTTTCTCGGTAACCTTAAATTTTTTATTAATTTAATAAAATCTAATTTGGAGCCATCCATAATCATGCTTCCTAATTTCTCGGTAATTTTTAATTTTTGAATTAGAAATGGGCCCTATCCACTCCTATAGTGGGCGGGCGGTCCAGATGCAATTACAGAGTGGGAACCCAGAAATCAAACGGCTGAGATATGGTAGGGTCTGGGTACCAGAGAGGAGCCTCGTGAGCTCTGGTCTCCATGCATCTCTCTCTTCCCTCTCTCCTTCGTACATACTCTTTGTTTCCTCTATTAAAAGCAACCTTCCTTACTCCTCTCTTACCAATTCCATTGCTGTCTCCCTCTCTCTCTCTCTCTTGTCTCTTAGAGTGATCGAAATGAATAGCGTACAGTGACTGTTCTGTATCCCCATTTTCATGTTCTGATTTACAGTCTGGTTTGAGCTCTAAAGAAGCAAGCATTTCTTTCAAGGATTTCGCTTCCCTTCACTGAGGTCTGTTTCCGTTTCCCTCTTGCTGCTTTCTTTCTTCTCTCTTTCTCGCATTTCTCGTGTTTTCTTTTCATGGGTTAGTGTAGTTTCTTCTGTTTCTTGGTTGTCATCTCTTTCTATCCCTTTCTTGCATTTCCCTTAAAGTGGATTCTTTCTGGTTTGGATGGGTGGGTGTAGGCCAGAAAAGTGTGATTTTTATTTGTTCTTTTCGTTTTCGAGGACCAAAATCACTGTTTTTCTGTTTCTTTATGGATTTTAAACTTTTAAAAGCCTTGGGGGGAGAGTGTTTTGTGTTCAGATCTCTGTCCTTTGTGCTAGATCAAAACAAACTCGGAGTTCCCTTCTTTTCTTTACCTTTACCTGCAGCTTTTCCACGATACTGTCTACGAGTCAAAGCTTTGCAGGATCAGTCTTTTTTATTATTCATAGATGAGCGTCCTAATTATTTCCTTCTGTTTCACAATGATTTCAAGCAAAAGTTAACCCATGTTCAAGTTATCCTTTTGCCCCTTGCTCTGCAATGGAGCTCACTCCTCGGACCCACCATGAAAAATATTGCAAGTGGGGGTTCTTTTGAGACTAGTGATGACAAAACAAGAGAAAGAGACGATGTGGCCCATGTGGCCTGAGCAGTTGTTCAAATTGTATTCTTGACGGAACATCTCTTGTTTTGCCGGGGATATAATTTTTTAACAAGATAGCACAATCACTGTAAGTATATGATGGCTGTTCATTGATGCAGAGCGTGAAGCTTTGCTCTGGGATTGTCTGCTCATTCATGTACATTGGATAACATTTTTCAACCCGAAAGAGGAAGACAAAAAGGTTTTTAGCAGTAACTAAGATGATGAGGATGAGGAGAAGGCTCGTTTGCTGCACCCGAGACAGAGAGATTAGCCTGGACTTTGATGAGCAAGAGAGTAAGGCCCTTTTAATTTTCCCCACTCACTCTGTTCCTCAATTTCATAATCTCGAGGAGAAGGCTCAATTTTTTATTATTGAATCTTCCGTGATTTATGTTTACTGATATACTATTTTCAGCGATCTTGACCCTCGGGTATTGTTTTTACTTGTATGACATACCGACCACATGGGGTGACCATTGGATAGGAGAATATAGGGCTTAGAGTTTGACTTTGTTAGATGGGCAACGTGATATCTGCAGGAAAGAAATGAATTAATTTTTTATGGGTGTTGGTGCTGAAAAATAAAGCTTGCAATATCGTTTCCCTTTCTTTTTTAATTTATGGTTTTGCTTTTCTGAATTTAGGGGAGGAGGAGAAGTTTATATCTATACCACAAAAACCCATTTTCCCCAAAAGAAAATCAGATAACATTTCAAGAATACTGAAAAATTAAGCGAATGAAAAGAGATGAATCGTGATGTTTGGAATTTTTTAGACTAATCCTTCATGGGTCTACCTTGTATCTGCAAGCCACTTGATGGAGCATCCCATCCCATAACTTGAACTTTTTGGGTTTGTTTTTTATCCTTAAAGGGATGGCAAGAACCGTGCGTAGGGTCTGTTCCTGATTCTTCAAAATGGATAAATAGATGTGGGTGATTATCAAAGTCTGTGACTCAGCCCGCAGAAATTGCGTAGCCCCTCACTGTTTGTTTGACTGAATTTTGTGGACCCTTAAGATATTACTTGTAAAATAAATCAACCGCTGCACCGAACAAGAAGATGAAGCAAATCGGTGGGGCCACGAAAGTCATAGTCTGGGTGACTTTTTCCTGGAAAATTAATCCAACTTCTTGTGATTTGTCTGGTGCTGTTCCGTATTTAAAATGAAGTGCAGCAACGTTCTGGAGATGAAACGAACAAAGAGTCCTTTCTGTGGTGGTTTCTTGGAAGGTCCCTCTTGGGTGCATATGTTTTCTAGTCAACCCTTCATGTCATGGAAATTGTCTTTATGTTTTACTGTTATAGGGGAGAAAAAAAATTAAAAAAGGAGTAAAAAGAATAGTTTTGTGCACTTACCACAACATCCTTAGTTTTTTGGGGCTATAAGCTAGGTCTCTAATTTTTTATCCTTTTGTCATCATTTTTTATTTTTTTAAAAAAATCTGCTGCCAAAGTTTCTGATTATTAATACAAATCATATGTAAGTGATTAGTTCTGGTCATTGGGTGACGAAAAGTTACTTATTGTTTAAATGAGTTTGGATCATAATAGTTTGGACCATGTTTTAAGACATGAAGAATACTGTCTGCTGCTAAAAAACATCATCTCCACATTATCTATGAAGTGAGACTCCTCATGTGGTTTTTATATATCGACTACCATGTGTTTTCTTGGATAACATGAGAGTTGATTAGAGTTTGACGCTCCTGAATTTAACAGTCGTTATATCATTGCCTGAGGTTTTGGGACAATTGTTATGAAAATATAGAAGAACAGTGAAAAATGGAACTTGCAGTTGCAAGTGTTTTCATTTATTTTCTGACAGCTTGAGTTATAACCTCCCAGAAAGTAAACTTCTTTTAGGTGCGACCCTGCTTCATTTTCTGGTGTGAACCTCATGCGGGTAGTGCATATTTTTGTGGACAGTATTATCACAAAATTGCATATCTTTATCTTTGTTCACAGAATTTTATTAATATCTTATTCCTCCAAACATGTAGATGTGCGTTTTGTCCTGAGAGCATAAATATCTAAACGAAAGCAGTACTGTCTTACTTATTAAACTCTTTAACATTAATCTAATCTCCAAAATCAAATATCTTTGAAAGGGAAATTATCTAAAACTTTCAGTGTTTATTCATTTTGATCTAGAACGACCTTTTAAATACTTAAGTATTCTTACTTGTCAAAATGAAGGAAAATGATCTAAGTCCTTCAAATCTCATTGTCTGATTCTGTTGTGTCCATGCCATTTAACGGACAAGGTGTACCACAATTTTTCAGTTGAATTCCTTCACTAAGGCTGGTAAAATTGCTATGCGGGGATGGTTCATACAGCATTCCACCTGTAGCGGTACCAGGAAGCCTCTATCATTTTGCCTGTGGTGTGGATATACATGTTTAAGTGTTTTCATTGCCATTTTTGTGGTTCACAACTTGCATGTCATTTCTGTTTCTCTCTATCTCTCTTTTTTTCTCCTGTTAGTTTGCTTGTTTATTGCATGAGCGTTATTTATATACTAAGAACGAACAGCATTTGTTTCTTCAGTTCAAAGCTGTCAATATTGTTCAATCAACTTGCCCCTACTATATTTGGTCTTTATCGTTTGCTAAACTGAAACATCTTCTGCTTGTTCAGTTTGAGCTCTGACAGAATAAAGCTGTTATGGATTCTTTCAGGAATAATGACATACAATGGTCTTGAGGGTTGTGTTCTCAATAATCAATCTTATGAAAATGAAAGCAGAACGAGCAGAGGGGATGAATGTGTAACTGACTCCTTGGAGGATGATGGCTCAAGCTGTTCTTCCAGCAAAGATGCTTTTGGATCCTTTTCTTCAAAGTGGTTGACAGGGAAGAAGGACGAACAGAGTTTCGATGAATGGGAGCTCTCAGAAAGCCCCCAACATTTTTATGTGAAAGAGAAACATGCTTATGCCATTCAGTTTTCCGACGTGGAGGCAATGAAAGAGAAATTTGCGAAGTTGTTGTTGGGTGAAGATGTAACAGGAGGGTGCAAGGGCGTAAGCACTGCTTTAGCATTGTCAAATGGAATTACAAATCTAGCAGGTATGCGATATATCCATTTACTTAGTTGAAAGAATTAATTGGATCCGCTTGTTACCTAATCTTGTTTTCGGTTCTCGCTTTTACTATGTTATATCAAGTGTCAAACTCATAAAATTCGAAGCCTAAGTATATGAGGGTATTGATATGGAATTAGCAGGATATAATATTTCAACTTTTGGAAACAGTCAAAATTGGCTTTTTCTGTTTATGTGCTTTTCAGGCGATTGTCCTGGTCAGAGGAGAAAAATTGTGAGTTTCCAATAAATAAAGGATTTGTTAGAATACAGCAAAAGTTTTTGGTCTAAGACTCGAAATTTGTATGGAGAATATGTACTCTTTCACAGCCAAACTCGGACTTTTGAAAGCAGCTTGCAAAATTTTGTCTCTCCACAGTAGTATTTATGAGATCGTGGCCCATCTTTAGTAAACTTCTTGTCTATTCATTGTATGCCTATGAGAAACATTGCGGCTTTTTTAACTATATAGTGTGTAATAAATTGGTTTTCAGCAACGGTTTTTGGAGAGTTGTGGAAATTGGAGCCACTGTCTGAAGAAAGGAAGAGCAAATGGCGAAGAGAAATGGACTGGTTACTCTCCCCTACCAACTATATGGTTGAGTTAGTTCCTGCCAAGCAAAATGGTGCAAATGGCCGGACCCTAGAGGTATATACTCTTTTACTTGGATCTGTAACAATGGAAGTATTAATCCTAATTTTGGTCTGATTTGCATTCAAGCTATATCTGTGCAGATAATGACGCCAAAAGTCCGTGCCGACATCCACATGAATCTGCCCGCACTTCAAAAGTTGGACTCTATGCTTATTGTAGGTGATCTCTTTATTCCCATCAAAATCTGGATGTTTTTATCTGTACCTGTAATAATGTTAATACCACTGACTTCTCATTTGTCAGGAGACACTTGATTCAATGGTGAATACTGAGTTTTGGTATGCAGAAGGGAGTAGTCGGGCAGAAGGAAGGAATAGTAGTGAACGTCAAAGCAAAAGATGGTGGCTTCCGTCACCTCAAGTACCAAAGATGGGGCTATCTGACTCCGAAAGGAAGAAACTGCTTCATCATGGAAGAGTAGTACATCAAGTATTCAAGGCTGCAAAATCAATCAATGAAAGTGTTTTGCTTGAAATGCCTGTGCCATCTATTATTGGGGATGCTCTTCCCAAGGTATTTAAACTTTTCTATGAAAAAGTACTTCATCATTCAACCTTTCGAATTTGTTTGAGGAAATCTTTCTTGAAATGCCAAAAGTTGAATTAAACACAAAGGTTCTCATTAGTGGTTTTAGATTTGGTTAGTTTACCTTGGCACAACACTACAAAATGGAGACATGGTCTGCATGCCTGAATATCATTTTGAAGATTGTCGTTATGATTAGACTTACAGATTAAATTTTGAAATTTTTAATCCTCATTGTGGAGTCATAACTTATTGACCGTATATCACTTTATGTATTCAGTCTGGGAGGACAAGCCTTGGTGAGGAGCTGTACAAGGCCTTGTCTCTAGAATCAAGCTCACAGCAGGAGATACTTAATTCCCTGAATTTGAAATCTGAACATAGCACTCTTGAGGTCATTAACAGGCTTGAAGCTGCTATATTTGCATGGAAAATGAAACTTACAGAACAAGATAGTGATAAATCCCCAGTTCGAACATCATGGTCATTTATAAAGGATCCAATGTCAGAGATGGAAAAGATGGAGTCATTGTTAGGCCGTGCAGAAGCCCTTTTAAATCGACTTAAGACCATATATCCTAACCTTCCTCATACATTTCTTGATGTTACAAAAATTCAGTATGGCAAGGTGAGTTATCAAACATATATGTTCATTCTACCCATTTTCTCAATACATCTCTACATATCTGCATTTTTTGGATGTTTTTCTTCTTTGTCGAGGTGTTTTATCCTGCCATATTAGAATGATTTCTCCAGTCTGTGCTTATAGGAACTTACGTATTGTTTGTTATCATCATGGTACTCAAATTTACACTGCTTTCATGAGAATGGTCTAGTTCATTCTTTGACACTTACGAATATTTGTCATCATCAAACTGTTTCACTAGGACTGACCTTTACATCACTGCAGAAAGATACTGTGGCAGAAATAAGTGATAATTTTTCTTTTTTATTCCTGTAGGATGTTGGGCATCTAATTCTAGAAGCATATTCTCGTGTTCTTGGAAACCTGGCCTATAGTATTCTGTCCAGGATAAGGGACATTTTGCAAGAGGATGCCTTGAGCAATCCAAATTCACCAGTCCCAACACGTTGCTTCCCTGATACAAGTCTCTGTGAAACTCCATCGGTTGCTTCACGTGTAAGGCACTCACTGATTGACCAGATGAACTTGGCGTCTAGAATGTGTAGTGAATCTCCTTCAAGTACCACATCGGATTTGGAATTGACATACGGTGGGATAAAAGCAAGTTCTTTGGCTGCAACATCAGGACGGAACAGAGTATGGTGCATTGGGAAAGAGGCCTGTACGAGTGTTTCTCCTAAAAATTCACCCTGATTGAAGGAAAAAGGACAGTGGTTTCAATTGATCTTTTTGGCAAATGATGCTGCTACTGTAATATAATGAGATACAAGCTAATTTTTGGTTTGCCTTGAAAACAACGTCTAGTTGAGTTGTTGGCAAACTTTGGATGTACTGCTTGAAAATATATAGTAAAGAATTCCTATGTGTATGTTGATTATAGCTAGAATTCTTCAATTGATCCAAGTAGCGTTTAGATTTGTTTGTAAATGCCTTAAGATGAGACATGACAGAAATGAAATTTAGTAGGAATTCTTGTATAGAAAGACTTGATTTGGCTTTGGTAAAATTCATAAACTAGGAATATGTTTATAGGGAAAAAAAGGAAAAACACTTGATCTTGGAATTTGTTAAAAAATTTTAGATTAATCAATCAATAGATTTAAAATCTTATAATTCTTCATCTTCCATTATAAAGAGAGTTACAAAGGATCCAAAGGGATAATTAAAGGCCCAAAATCCTTTATCTTATGTCTTTTTGTATTCTTAAATATATCTTTTTCTTAATAATTGATTTTAAAGGAAGGAATTAAGTCTTTTCTAAAATATAAATACTTGAAATTTAAAGAAAAAAATTCAGAGTATCATGTGCATTTTGCTACCCAACAGCCATATAAATACCATTAGGTCCTAATGCTAACACAATTTTGTTAGCACTAAAACAATCCCATCCGACGCAATTTACTAATGTTAAAGAGAGCTCCAATATCCCATCATCTCAAGTACAAAACATTGAATTCTATGAATGAAAGAAACAAGTTTCAGCATCAAGGGTGCTACATTAATTTTGACAACCAAATCATTCATAGAAAAGTAAATTCATCATCATCATGTACTTGAGACTCCCAAATCAATTGCCAAAAATATTTTTCCACAATTTCAATCTTCTATATTTGAAATTTCCCGCAAATACATGGCAAAAAAAGGCAAGTTTAAGGAATAATATCAAGTTAGAATAGAATTGGGTGCATTGAAAAGTTCCTCCTGCTTTACTCCAGTCTCATAGGAAGCATATTCTTTTACATCCAATTCATTATTCTAAATAGAATGCATACTCTTTTCAACAACAAAAGAGAAAAAAAAAAAACTTAAACCCAATAATAAAATAAGACTAGTAGGAATACAACTTGTAGAAACAAACTTTACTTTCAATTGAAAATTTAGATGGGAACTACTAAGGTTAAGAAAATATTTGAAAACAACAATTTATCTATATAAACATCAATGATTCTAAAGTAAATCTACCTCCAATTCTTATTAATAATAAGAACTCCTAAAAAAACTCAAAATCCAATCACATAAGAGACAACAACAAAGGCATAGAAGATAGGATCATTAATTATTCTAGTCTTTTTCCTTCCACCTTTATTTTGGCCTTTGTTTTCTGATTCGAGTTCGATTGTTGTGGAACAATTTTTTGGTAGAGGATTTCCATAAAGTTTTGGATTGCCGTCAAAATATTGTATCTCAAAAGTTAAGAACTGTCTTTCAAAAGGAATTCTTCCATAAAGATTGTTGTAGGCAACATTAAATATAGCTAGAAAACTCAACCCAATCAACTCATTTGGTACTTCCCCATTCAATTTGTTCTGAGAAAGGTCCAAGCTTCCCACATTTACTAGGTTTCGAAAAGAATTTGGAATGGAACCTATTAGAAAATTACATGACAAGTTTAAGGACAAAAGTTGTGGTAATTTTCCTATTTGATTTGAGGATAGGTCAATAGCAATCATCAATGGCAGAGGAACACCTTGAAATGTAATTTCCCTTTTTTTTCACTTGCAAGTACATTCTTGGAGTAAATGATATAATTTTTTTGGCATTGCCAAAATACAAGTGCTTTTGAATTATGTCATATTTTGAATAAATAGATTTAGAAGGCTCTTTCCAAGATGTAACATTATCAAGGCATGAAGGAATATTTCTTGAAATGTGATTGTTAGAGATACTGAAAATTTGAACATTCTTCATTTGACACATTTTTGGTAGTAGTTGACCTTTCACATGATTTCCACTCAAGAGAATTGCCACGAAGCTAGTATAATCATACAACCACTTAGGAATGGTTCCCGACAATTGATTATTTTGAACATCTAAAACTATCAAATTTGGATTATTTAAGATTGTAGGGGAAATGATTCCATCAAAGTAATTGCCATTAAGTTGTAAGTACTTCAACTCTGTTATGTTGGAATCCCTTGGAAGCATTTCTCCTCTCAATTTGTTGTTTGATAGGTCTAGATACACTAGTGGTGTGCCTTCTTTAGTCAAACTTTGTGGTATTATCCTGGAAAGCATGTCATTAGAAAGGTCTACCATGACTAAAGAAAGATTGCCGAATGACCATGGAATGGTGCCTTGTAATGCATTTGAGGACATGTCAACAAAAGATAACAATGGAAGAACATGTCCAATTTTTTTCAGGAAGCGGACCTGTGATGTTATTATTAGACATGACCAACACTCGAAGTGCTGAAATTCGATTAGGAGTGCAATCAAGAAAAGAGTTGCTTATTTTGTTACCATCCAAGTATAAATTAGTGATATTGGTGTTGAATAGCAAGCAACAAGGTATGCTTATTTTTGTTGAGGCAGAAGATAGGTCTAATTAGCCCAAGTAAATTTCGGTGGAGATGAAGCTTGGAACAATGTGACCATACTTTTGGTCGAGGTTGCAGTGTGCCAAGTCTAGAAAGTCAAGTTGAAATGATGGGACCCACGAGGATGACTTAGTTTCAACTTCCAAATTCTCATTGTTTGAAAGGTAAATTTCACGAAGACTTGAAGCATTAGCAAACATAGAAAATGACAATACCCCTTCCAATTGATTGTGCGAAACATCAAACACCATAATTTTGCAACGATTAGAAAATATAGATGAAGGCACATTACCTATAAGGCGATTATCTTCATTTCTGGGAGAAGCGCAAAAACAGCTTGCAATTTTTCTTATCATTGAACTGCGTCTTTATATTGTTGCCTTAATAAGACACATAATATGATCATATGTGAATATTTGACTCATCGGACACTCTTGAGATGACTTTCAAAAAGAAATTCTTTGTTTTTGCTGAATTAAAAAGCATAGCATCTTTTAAATTGACGTGTTTAACATAATAAAGTCTTCATTTTTGTCAATTTGGCGTGTTTAAAGGAACAGAAAGTGAAAACTCTGTCAAATTTGGTAGAAAAGTGAACAAAAAGTAAAAAGCTTCAGTGAAAAGTCTTTAGGAAAAGAAAAAAAAGAAAGATCTTTCAAATGTGGCAGGCTAAACTGAGCAAAAGGTGAAACTGAGATTACTGTATGACTAGATTACTGCAAAATTCACGCATTTGAGAAATACGTTTATGGATGGACGCTTCATTCCTTATTGTTTTGTTTGAACTTAACAATGTGCCTTCAATCTTTTAATTTCTTGCACTTGATATCTCGGAACACTTCCGAGAGTTTGGTCACCAAGCCTGTTTGTGTTTGAATTCTATATAAGTATGAATTCTGATGTGATTAACGTGTGTGTACTCACAGGAGAACTAGTGCAGCCACGTCTTGTTTGGGAACGTGGGAGTCAGGTGAAAGAGCGCGCGTGTAAAAGAGGCTTGGCCGTGAATCGTGTGTCCTGCTGAAAGTAATGGCGTGAAGGATGGGATTGACTTGAAGGATGACCGGGAGTGTGAAATGGCGTCGATGATGAATTGATTTGAAGGACGACCAAGAGTGCGGAGTGGGCCATTTAGGGTTAATATAAAGAATGAATGAGAGTGTAGAATGGGGAATGGGGAATGGGGAAAAAAGATCACCTAATGGGTGCTAAAATTAGGCCTAGGACTTGCATATCAAAAGATTTATTAAGCCCAAGTCCAAGGTATATTTTAATACTTCACACAATCCTCCTCAAGTATTAATGAAACATTCTTGTTTCTCTAAACCTAAGTGCAGTCCAAACTTTGTTGCATTCAATCACTGAAGAGTCTACATAGTATAAATGATAAAGTTCTTGATGTTTCAAATCATATTTATGTTTGAAGAAAAATTCCTTATGATGAACTATTCAATCTCTTATGGGACTTTTAGATCACTAATTACGAAAAAATGGTTTGATTCATACAAATAGTAGTTAACAAAAACCTAATAGGAAACAAAAAAGAATTATTGCTATATCAAATACAACATTCTCACTTGTTTGAATCCTATAACAATATTTCTAAAAAATGATGGCAAATGCTTCATTAGGGACTCCATTGACAAAAGTTAAGGCAGTTAGTCTTATGGAAGACAATATATGATCAAACATTTGTTTATGAATGTTAAACCATAGTAGGTTATTCATGAAGATGAATGATGGCAAGCTCAATCTATTAGCCTTTATTTTTCTAAAATGCTTAAATAAGGGATTTTTTATTTTTTAATTATCAAATTTTTTTAATTGTACATTACATATAAATGTTTAAGTTTAGACCTTACAATTGGAATTTTTATTAACTCATGATTAAGTTGATAGGTTAAGCAATTTATTTAAAATATTATAATACATGCATCTAGCTTACTCATGCAAGATATGAAATTCTAGACGTCATGATTAAAATCTCTACTAACTCACTATTATGTTCTCTAGCTAAGTGACAATAGAAAATTTATATGCATGAGTGTTTATAATTATGCCAAAGCGTACTATTGTTCAAAATTTTCAAAAGTTGGTGTCCAAGCCCAAAATATTCAAAATGGGCCAATATCAAAAGCAGACGAGTAGCACTGCAGACATTTAAAATTCCTGGACTCGCAAAAATATCAGCGTCAAAATGTCCCCCTCCAGGTCTAGCCAGCGGAGCCTCTCACTGTCCTGGATGCCATAGCCCACATTCCTGTTCTTCATCCCTTCATCCATTTCCTCTCTTTCTTTCCCCAACTCTGGCCTGCCATCACGTTAAGCGCCTGGATTTTCTAAAACCTTGTCAAAGACGAACGGGTTTTTGGGCTTCTGTTGTCGGGTAGATGTCCTTGCATAATATGATTTTCTCCCTTCTAATAAACGCCTGGATTCTATTCAAAAAAGGCATCATTCTATGGCTTTTGTCCGGGGAAAAATGGGGAACCTACATTAGAAGAAGTTGTTGTGTGATGAAGAGTCTTATGGAATTTTCCGAGTTTAAAGGTTTGCTAAAATGTAGCCACTCCGTTTGTCTCGAAACAATGTCTCTCTCGTCTTCAAAAGCAGGGCTTCCGCAACCACATTCGCAAACCCTTACAACGTTGTCTTGAGCCTTTTCTTTTATTGCTTTTCGGTCAAGGGTTTTACTTCGTTTTCCCTTACGGAAACCAACTCTCCATTAGGATTAACTACAGTCTTGGTAGCCTCTCGAGATAGCAAGGGGAATCGTTAGTTGCCATGAGCCCCTGTTACTTGCCTAAATCCGCAGGCCCAGCCCAGGATTCTGAATTTCCAGAAAATCCATTAGGCCGTGCTCCATGGTGGCAAAGGTTTGGAGGAAACCAAACACGTCGAAGCAGATAAAGTTTGAAAATGGGCCTGACGTTCTGTAGAGTTTGTTTGGAACTCTGGAATCACCGAAGTGTTGGGCATTTGAAGACAATGGTGGTAAAGGTTTGAAAGAAACCAAAAACGTCCAAGAAGAAACATTTTGGGAATATTAGAGGATTGGATTGACTATCTTTGGAAGTTTAGCTCGCACAGCCGGCTGATCTCCGTCCTCTTCGCAAATTTCTGGATCATCGTCATCTAGTAACTCGTGCGGCGGAGATGGCAGAAGCGCACGGCTTGTTTGTAGTTATTGCGCCAAAACCGGTTGTCAAAATGCCATGTCATCTCCCCCTTGAACCAGTGAAATGAACATGACACGACACGTGGGTCAAATTCTAATTTGAGCTCCGAATTTGAAATATTGATTATTGCAGTTTGTAAGAAAACAACAATGTTATTCTTAAGGTAAAACAACTTTGGCCTAACATAACTCAAAACATTGAAGAACAAAAAAAAAGATGCCACTTCAATTTTTCTCTTTTTTCTCAGTTTTGACCAATAAATATAGATTTCTAATTTTACTAAGAATATAATTTATGTCAAAATCAAAATGATCAATTTTTCAAAATTTTTATACAAATTCAAGATTGACCAACTTTTTATCAAGTTCATAAATAGACAAAGACAAAGACATTAATGTTATTATGAGACATAGCTAACAAATGAAGTATTGAAATTTTATGAGGAACACAATCAAGAAAAGAGCCATTTATTTTGTTACTATCCAAGAATAAATAAATGATACTAGTGCTAAATAGCTACCGACAAGTTGTGCTTACCTCTATTGAGTTGTAAGATAGGTCTAACAAGAATAAGGAAATTTGGGTGGAAAGGAAGCTTAGAAAAATATGACCATAGTTGGTTGCGATTGTTTAGTTGAAATGATGGGACCCAAGAGGATGGCTCAATTCCAACTTCCAAATGGTCATTTTTTGAGAGATCAAGACTATTGAGACTTGAAGCATTAGCAAATATAGAAGATGGTAGTAACATTTTCAATTGATTGATCAAAAGATCAAACATCCTAATTTTACTGTGGTAGAGAATATAGATGAAGGCACCTTACCATTAAGGTGATTACTTGACAAGTTAGTTTCTTCAAGATTTTCAATCTTTCCAAGACAAAGAGGAATAATGCCTTCTAGTTTGCAAAAAAAAAATAAAAATAAAAAATAAAAAATAAAAAATAAAAAATTAATAGATTAGTGTAATAAGAGTGTACATTATATGCTGAAACAAAAAAATTTAATAAATTAGTGTAACTAGGAGTATACATTATATACATATAAGGAATATAATTAAAAATGGCAAGTGCAATTGGCTAATAAAAATTTCTTCTAAAAAATTTAGTATATGAGTTTAAATTTCACAAATAGAAGAAGTTTAGGTTCTTTATTACAGAAAGTAAGATTAGGAAATAATGAAATTGAAGGTTAATCACTCAAAAGCATTTTAGATGTTTAGTATATTATAATTCTGCGAGTGATCAAACAATAGACAAATAAAAATCCACCTCATCCATAATGAGTTTCAATTATAGCATATCTTAAGTAAGTTTAAATTCTAAAACGTAGTTAAAATTGGATAAACAAGTATATTAACTATTTAAAGCAAAATATGATAAATCAAGTTAATGGTTCTTCCATTCAAGCCCTCCTCCGATTTGCTTGCCATGAAGGCCCAATTCATCCAGCTCATCAAACAAGACGAAAAAGGTGACGTTCGGATACCAGCTACTTGATGGTATATTTCGATTGTAAAAGTGTTTTTTCTAATAGGTGCTCGGTCACTCCGGATGGAGATACTGACAACTCCTCCAACGGCAAGATCACCCCAAATTCCTTCCGCTTCACAACAATCCCTTACGTGCCAATTCTTGAAGGCTAAACCATTTTGTGGAGTTTTTGATCTGCAATAGAGCTTCCTTTTGTTCTTCGCTGTACCCATTACCTCGTACCAAAAGGAGAAAAATTCACTACAACCCAAAGTAAAATGACAATCTTAGCGAAACAAGTCTTAATTTTTAGGACAATTGCAAAAACAGCTTGCAATTTTTCTTATCATTGAACTGCGTATGTAATGTTTGTCTTTATATTGTTGCCCTAATAAGACACGTAAGATTAACACATGTGAACAACTAACTCATCATATGCTTTTGAGATGACCTTGGAACACAAGTCTCTGTTTTTGCCAAACTAAAAGGCATGGCATCTTTCAAATTTTGTCAAATTTTTTGTGCTTAACCGAACTATTAGCACTAAACGTGTTTCAAATTTGGTGTACTCATCATGTTGATGTATGGTTAGGTTACCGCAAAATTCCTGCATTCTTAGAATACAGAAAGAAAATGTTTGGAAAGCAATATAGATGGAAGATGCATTTTATTGTTTTGTTTGGACTTTACATTGCGCCTTCAATTTTTTTTGTTTCTTGTACTTGAGATCTCCGAAGGATTATCCATTAAAAAAAAAATTTTAAAATTGAAACTCATTAACATATGAGTGACCGTTTCAATAGAAGTTACAATAAGAGTGTGCAGCCACGTCCCTCTTTGGGAACTTGGAAGCTAGACGAAAGGTGCGCTTTAGTGAGTCTAGTTGGGGGATGCTCAGTGTGAAGGCTTTGGCGTGAATGATGAGTCCTTCCGAAAGTCATGGTGTGAGCTGGGATTGGCCCGTAGGGGTTTTAATGGCTTGACTCGAGGGATGACTGAACCCGTTGATGGTTGGCCATGACTTGACTTGAGGGATGGCTGAGAGTGGGGAATGGCTTCAAATGGTGGCTTGGCTTGAAGGATGACCAAAGAGTGTAGAGTGAGCCATTAAGGGTTGGGGTTGACTTGACTTACATCATGTTAATCCTTACATCATTTTTTTCATACAAATAGGAGCCATTATACTGGGATAATTCTTTTCGACTTACTCTTTTTTATCACTATAACAAGTCACCAAATAATATAATATACTTAAGATTTCTAAAGCCTCGTATTTATGGACAAAATGAAAAAATCTCTATTGATAATATTTCTATTTTATTTTTCTCTCTGCTTTGACTCCATTCTTAACATTACATATGAAAACAAAAATAATTTTTTCTAAATAGTTTAAGTATATTTGCAGGCAAAGGAACATGTGTATAAATTATCTAATTTCTAATCTAAGTTTCATTATAAATATAACATATCTACAACATTTACATGTCTATCATATAATTGCTTGTATGTATGATCTATAATATAAACACGTAAATATGCATAAAATATCTTGAACTACACACTAGAGACACAACTTTGGGATTTCTAATTATGTATTTATGCAATATGCAAGTCGTCTATTGGTATTGAAATGTGGAGTTCATAAGAACAAAAGGAATTTAAAGGGTCTTATATCATTTGATATCATGTGAAGGGAAGCACAGGTGACCAACCAAAAGGTTAGAAACCTTTGGTTGTACCTTTTGTCTTCTTTAAAAAGCCAAACAAGATTTGTTCATTCTATTTTCTTAGGTTAGATTACATAGAGAAATGATTGACTTTGATATCATGTGAAAAGCCTAAGTTCACATTTTCTTAAATAGCTTCATTGAGGAAGGAGATTGTTCAAGCTTATAAAACATATCATAAGTTCTTTCCTCTCCAATATAAGACTTTGTTGTCCAATAAATTGAACTAACATTCATTTCTTCTTTGGGTTTTATTTGTTCTAAATTTGTTTTCTTTAGAAAATTAAAGCAATATTCTTTTTTTAATAAGAAATATAACTTGTTACTTCGTTAGATTTGATTAACTTTAGTTTTAGTTTTCTTTATCAAATTAAAAAACAATATTTTATCCTTTTATTTTTTATATATACTGTGAACAACATTCTTTACTTAATTGGCTTTTATTTGCTTCCTTAGTTTTACTTTTTCTTTTAAAAATTCAACAAACCTTCTTTTCTTATGTGGTTTAATTTGCTCTAACTTTTTTAAAAAGATTAAAACAACATTTTTTTCTTCCTTTCTTTACGGAGAAGAGAAACAACATTTGTGTACGGCCCTCTGCATTGTACCGGTTACAAACATTTTGTGACTCTCGATAAAGTGAGTTTGGGATTTAAGTGGTCGCTTTGCATTGAAGTAGTAAGAAGGCCTATCTTCATGCAAGATATTGTCTAAAGAAATGAAAGTAAAAATATTGTAGAAGACATTTGTTGTGCATGCATAAAGACTTGTGGAAACGCAATGAGAATGGAAAGGTATGGCTAAGATAGAGTTAAAACTTGTATATATTGGGCATGTAGATAACTAGAAAACTTGAATTTCAATTTTAACTCAATTCCGCATTTCCAACAATGTTAATCATTTACCATCTCAAGGTCATCAACTCCCAAAGAAGTTTAACTCTTAACTCTATGAAAAGAAAACCAAGACATATGCAACTGTTGACCTTCTCTCCTCCGCCCAATAATTTTGGTATAGAAATAAAATGATAATCAAAAAACATATCACTGCTTATATTGGTTACATTTTTCTTTACATGAATATGCTAAAAATAATAAAGAGAAAAGGATACCTAAACAACAATGAGAGTTTCAATCAAAGTTCTTGTATGGCTGATCTATATATCATTGTACTCCACTCAAAGTTTTTCCACTCACGACCTTTTAAATATTCAAGTTAAATTTGGTTTTGGATTCTTACATGCCATAATGAAGGGAAATGATCTCACTCTTGCAAAATTTCCTTGTCTAATTCTATTGTGTGTATGCTAACTAATGGCATACTATACCACAATATTTCAAGTCAATTTCTTCATTAAGGCTGGCAAAGTTGCTATGCGGGGAGACAGTTGAAACAGCATTCTGCCTGTAGTTGTACCAAAGAAACTCTACCATTTTGTCTGCGTGTCGTGGACATGCATATTTAAGTCTTTTCATTGCCATTTTTGTGGTTCACAATTTGCATATTATCTCTCTCTCTCTCTCTCTCTCTCTCTCTCTGTGTTATGTTATTTTTTTTATATATATATTAAGAATGAACAGCATTTGCTTCTTCAGTTCAAAGCTGTCAATATTGTTAAATCAGCTTTTCCTTAATACATTTGTTTTTATTGTTTGGTAAACTGAAACATCTTCTACATGTTTGGTTCGATCTCTAACAAAATCAAAACTGTTATGGAATCTGTGAAGGATAATAACATACAATGCTCTTGAGATTTGTATGCTCAATAATCAATCTTATGAAAATGAAAACAGAACAAGCAGAGGGGAATAATGTGTAATTGACTCCTTGAAGGATGACGCCTCAAGCTGTTCTTCCAGCGAAGATGCTTTTGAGTTAGTTTCTTCAAAGTGGTTGACAGTGAAGAGGGATGAACAGAGTTTCGATGAATGGGAGCTCTCAGAAAGCCCTAACATTTTTATTTGAAAGACAAACATGCTTATACCAATCAGTTTTACGATGTGGAGGCAATGAAAGAGAAATTTGAGAAGTCGTTGTTGGGTGAAGATGTAACAGAAGGGCGCAAGGGCGTAAGCACTGCTTTAGCATTGTCAAATGGAATTACAAATCTATCAGGTATGCAATATATCCATTTACTTAGTTGAAAGAATTAATTTCATCTGCTTGTTACCTAATCTTGTTTTCAGTACTCGCTTTTACGATGTCATATCCAGTGTCAAACTTATAAAATTAGAATCCTAAGCATACGAGGGTAGTGATATGGAATTAGCAGGATATAATATAACTTTTGAAAATAGTGAAATTAGTGTTTTCTGTTTATGTACTTTTCAGGCAACTGTCCTCGTCAGAGGAAAATTTTTTTCCAGTAAATAAAGGATTTGTTAGAATACAACAAAACTTTTTCGTCTAAGACTCCAAATTTGTATGGAGAATATGTACTCTTTCATAGCCAAACTCGGGCTTTTGAAAGTAGCTTGCAAAATTTTGTCTCTCCACAGTAGTATTTATGAGATCGTGGCCCATCTTGAGTAAACTTCTTGTCTATTCATTGTATGCCTATGAGAAACAATGCAGTTTTTTTTTAACTATATAGTGCGTAATAAATTATTTTTCAGCAACGGTTTTTGGAGAGTTGTGGAAATTGGAGCCACTGTCTGAAGAAAGGAAGAGCAAATGTCGAAGAGAAATGGACTGGTTACTCTCCCCTACCAACTATATGGTTGAGTTAGCTCCTGCCAAGCAAAATGGTGCAAATGGCCGGACCCTAGAGGTATATGCTACTTCACTTGGATCTGTAACAATGGAAGTATTAATCCTAATTTTGGTCTGATTTGCATTCAAGCTATATCTATGCAGATAATGACGCCAAAAGCCCGTGCTGACATCCACATGAACTTGCCAGCACTTCAAAAGTTGGACTATATGCTTATTGTAGGTGATCTCTTTATTCCCGTCAAAATTTATAGAATCTTTTTGTCTGTATCTGTAATAATGTTGATACCCTTGATTTCTCATTTGTCAGGAGACACTTGATGCAATGGTGAATACTGAGCTTTAGTATGCAGAAGGGAGTAGTCGGGCAGAAGGAAGGAATAGTAGTGAACGTCAAAGCAAGAGATGGTGGCTTCCGTCAACTCAAGTACCAAAGATGGGGTTCTCTGACACCGAAAGGAAGAAACTGCTTCATCATGGAATAGTACATCAAGTATTCAACTGCAAAATCAATCAATGAAAGTGTTTTGCTTGAAATACCTGTGCCATCTATTATTGGGGTTGCTCTTCCCAAGGTATTTAAACTTTTTTTATGAGAAGTACTTCATCATTCAAATTTGTTTGAGGAAATCTTTCTTGAAATGCCAAAAGTTGAATGAAACACAAAGGTTCTCATTAGTAGTTTTAGATTTGGTTAGTTTACCTTAGCACAGCACTACAAAATGTGGACATGGTCTGCATTCTTGAACATCATTTTGAAGATTATTGTTATGATTAGACTTATAGATTAAATTTTGAAATTTTTAATACTCATTGTGGAGTCATAACTTATTGACCACATATCAATTTATGTATTCAATCTGGGAGTGCAAGCCTTGGTGAGGAGCTGTATAAGGCCTTGTTTGTAGAATCAAGCTCACATTAGGAGATGCTCAATTCCTTGAATTTGAAATCTGAACATAGCACTCCTGAGGTCATTAATAGGCTTGAAACTGCTATATTTGCATGGAAAATGAAACTTATAGAACAAGATAGTGGTATATCCCTAGTTCAAATATCATGGTCATTTAAAAAGGATCCAATGTAAGAGATGGAAAAGATGGAGTCGTTGTTAGGCCGTGCAAAAGCCCTTCTAAATCAACTTAAGACCGTATATCCGAACCTTCCTTATACATTTCTTGATGTTACAAAAATTCAGTATGGCAAGGTGAGTTATCAAGCATTTATGTTCATTCTACCCATTTTCTCAATACATCTCTACATATATGCATTTTTTGGCTATTTTTCTTCTTTGTTGAGGTATTTAATCCTACCATATTAAAATGATTTCTCCAGTATGTGCTTATGGAAACTTATGTATTGTTTGTTATCATAATGGCACTCAAATTTGCACTGCTTTCATTAGGATGGTCTAGTTCATTCTTTGACACTTACGAATATTTGTCATCATCTAACTGTTTCACTAGGATTGACCTTTACATCATTGCAGAAAGATACTGTGGCGTAAATAGGTGGTAATTTTCCTTTTTCATTCCTGTAGGATGTTGGGCATCTAATTCTAAAAGCATATTCTCGTGTTCTTGGAACTTGGCCTATAGTATTCTGTCCAGGATAAGGGACATTTTGCAAGAGGATGCCTTGAGCAATCCAAATTCAACAGTCCCAACACGTTGCTTCCTTGACATAAGTCTTTGTGAAACTCCATCGGTTGCTTCACGTGTAAGGCACTCACTGATTGACCAGATGAACTTGGCGTCTAGAATGTGTAGTGAATCTCCTTCAAGTACCACATCGGATTTGGAATTGACATACGGTGGGATAAAAGCAAGTTCTTTGGCTGCAACATCAGGACGGAACAGAGTATGGTGCATTGGGAAAGAGGCCTGTACGAGTGTTTCTCCTAAAAATTCACCCAGATTGAAGGAAAAAGGACAGTGGTTTCAATTGATCTTTTTTGCAAATGATGCTGCTACTGTAATAGAATGAGATACAAGCTAATTCTTGGTAACAACATCTAGTTGTGTTGTTCTAAAACTTTGGATGTACTGCTCAAAAATATATAGTAAAGAATTACTGTGTATGTTGATTATAGCTAGAATTCTTCAATTGATCCAAGTAGCATTTAGATTTGTTGTAAATGCCTTAAGATGAGATAGGACATAAATGAAACTTATTAGGAATTCTTGTATAGAAAGACTTGATTTGGCTTTCATAAATCCATAAACTAGGAATATGTTTATAGGGAAGAAAAAGGAAAAACACTTGATCTTGGAATTTGTCAAAATTTTTTAGATTAATCAACCAATAGATTTAAAATCTTATCATTCTTCATCTTCCATTAAAAAGAGAGTTACAAAGGATCCAAAGGGATAATTAAAGGCCCAAAACCCTTTATCTTATGTTTTTTTGTATACTTAAATATATCTTTTTCTTAATAATTGATTTTAAAGGAAGGAATTAAGTCTTTACTAAAATATACTAAAATATACATACTTGAAATTTAAAGAAAAAAATTCAAAGTATCATGTGCATGCTGTTACCTAGCAACCATATAAGTACCATTAAATCCTAATAGTAACACATAATTTCATTAGCACCACTACATTTTCATCCAATGCAATCTAATGTCAAAGAGAGCTCCAATATCCTATCATCTCAAGTACAAAACATTGAATTCTATGAATGAAAAAAACAACTTCAACATTAAGTGTGCTACATTAATTTTGGCAACCAAATCAATCATAGAAAAGCAAATTCATCATCATCATGTACTTGAGACTCCTAAATCAAGTGCCAAAAATGTTTTTCCACAATTTCAATCTTTTATATTTGAAATTTTTTGCAAATATGTGGAGAAAAAAGGCAAGTTTAGGGAATAATATCAAGTCAAAATAGAATTAGGTGCATTGAAAAGTTCCTTGTACTTTACTCTAGACTCATAGGAAGCATATGCTTTTACATCCAATTCATTATTCTAAGTAGATTGCATACTCTTTCAACAAGGAAAGGAAAAAAAAAAAAACACTCAAACCCAGTAGTAACATAAAACCAGCAGAAATACAACTGGTAAAAACAAACTTTACTTTCAATTGAAAATTTAAATGAGAATTGCTAAGGTTAAGAAAATATTTCAAAACAACAATTTATCTATATATTCATCTATAATTCTAAAGTAAATCTGCCTCCAATTCTTATTAATAATAAGAACTCCTAAAAAAACCCAAAATCCAATCACATAAGAGACAGCAACAAAGGCATAAAAGATAGGATCATCAATTATTCTAGTCTCTTCCCTTCCACCATTACTTTGGCCTTTGTTTTCCGATTCGAGTTTGATTGTTGTGGAACAATTTCTTGGCAAAGGATTTCAACAAAGTTTTGGATTGCCATCGAAATATTGCATCTCAAAAGTTAAGAACTGTCTTTCAAAGGGAATTCTTCCAGAAAGATTGTTGTAGGCAACATTAAACACAACTAGAAAACTCAATCCAACCAACTCATTTGGTATTTCCCCACTCAATTTGTTCTGAGAAAGGTCCAAGCTTTCCATATTTACCAAGTTTCGAAAAGAATTTGGAATGGGACCTATTAGAAAATTATGTGACAAGTTTAAGGACAAAAGTTGTGATAATTTTCCCATTTCAAAAGGAATGGAACCTGTCAATTGATTTAAGGATAGGTCAATAGCAGTCATCAATGAGAGAGGAACACCTTGAAAAGTAATTTCCCTTCTTTTCACTTGCAAGGACATTCTTGGAGTAAAAAATATAATTCCTTTGCCAATGCCAAAATACACGTACCTTTGAAATTTTTCATAAATAGATTTAGAAGGCTCTTTCCAAGATGTAACATTATCAAGACACGAAGGAATATTTCCTGAAATGTGATTGTTAGAGATACTGAAAATTTGAACATTCTTCATTTGACACAATTTTGGTAGCAGTTGACCTTTCAAATGATTTCCGCTTAAAAGAATTGCCACCAAGCTAGTACAATCATAGAACCACTTAGGAATTGTTCCCGACAATTGATTATTTTGAGCATCTAAAACTGCCAAATTTGGACTATTTAAGATTGTAGGTGAAATGATTCCATCAAAGTAATTGCTACTAAGTTGTAAGTACTCCAAATCTGTCATGTTGGAATCCCTTGGAAGCATTTCTCCTTTCAATTTATTGTTTGACAGGTCTAGATACACTGATTGGATGTCTCCTCTAGTCAAACTTTGTGGTACCGTCCCAGAAAGCATGTTATTAGAAAGGTTTACCATGACTAAAGAAAGATTGCCAAATGACCATGGAATGGTGCCTTGTAATGCATTTAAGGACATGTCAACATAACGTACCAATGGAAAAATATTTCCAATTTTTTCAGGAAGTGGACCTGTGATGGTATTATTAGACAGCCAATATTTTAAGTGATGAAATTTGATCATGAGGGCAATTGATAAAAGAGTCGCTTATTTTGTTGTTATCCAAGAACAAATAAGTGATATTGGTGTTGAATAGCAACCAACAAGGTATGCTTATCTCTATTAAGGTGGAAGATAGGTCTAATACGAGTAAGGAAATTTGGGTGGAGATGAAGCTTGGGACAACGTGACCATACTTTTGGTTAAGGTTGCAGTGTGCCAAGTCTAGAAAGCCAAGTTGAAATGATGGGACCCACGATGATGACTCGGTTTCAACTTCCAAATTCTCATTGTTTGATAGGGAAAGTGCATAGAGACTTGAAGCATTGGCAAATATGGAAAATGACAAGACCCCTTCCAATTGATTGTGCGAAACATCAAACTCCATAATTTTGCTATGATTAAAGAATATGGATGAAGGCACATTACCTGAAAGGTGATTACTTGCTAAAACAATATCTTGAAGATTTTCAAACATCCCAAGACAATGAGGAATATTGCCTTCTAATGTATTATTAGTAAGGTGCAACGTCTCTAGATATCTTAATTTCTTTAGTTCACAAAAGGCTGCAAGAAAATAAATTTAACATATTATTTGAATAAAGACTTACATTATATACATATAAGGAATAAAATTAAAAGTAGCAAGAAGGGCATGCAAATAAATGTTTTCTTCTAAAAAATTTAGTGTATTGGTTGACTCTTCTAAATAGAAGAAGTTTAGATTCTTTACTACATAAAGTGAAACAAGAGATAACATAATTGAATGTTAAACACTTAAAAGCATTTTATACGTTTAGTATATTGCAGTATTATGGTAAAAAAAACCAACAAGAAGCAACAAAAAAAAACTGCCACCTCATCTATAATAAAGTTTCAATTATAACATATTTGGAGTAGGTTTAAATTCTATAATGTATTTAGAATTGAATGAACAAGTATATTAACTATTTCAAAACATGATATTCGAGATGCAATGATCTAAAAGGGTCAAAATTAAAAAAAAAATTCCACACATTTATCCAAGAATTTACGTTTGAAAACATAAGGCGAAATATGATAAGTCAAGTAAAAGTTCTTACGTTCAAGCCCTCCACCAATTTGTGTGCCAACAAGCACCAATCCCTCCAGCTCATCAAACAAGGTGAATAAGGTGACGTTTGGATTCCATATGCTTGGTAGTGCCTCAAAATCCACTAAAACGATACGGGAAACTCCTCCAGTGGCACCAGTACACATAATTTCAACCGCTTCACAACAATCCCTTCCGTCCCAATCCTTGAAGGCTAAACCATTTGTGGAGTTTTCGATCTGCCAGCGATGTTGTCTCAGTTCTTTGAAGGCTAAACCATTTGTGGAGTTTTTGATCCGCAAGAGAGCTTCTCTCTGTTCTTCGCTGCAGCCTTTACCACATGCCAATGGAAAAAAAATGATTGTAACCCAAAGTAAAATGATATTCTTAGTGAAACAATTCTTCATTTCTGGGAGAAGAGCAAAAACAGCTTGCAATTTTTCTTATCGTCGAACTGCGTCTTTATATTGTTGTCTTAATAAGACACATAATATAGTCATATGTGAATATTTGACTCATCGAACACTTATGAGATGACCTCCAAAAAGAAAGTCTTTGTTTTTGCTAAATTAAAAAGCATGGTATCTTTTAAATTAGCGTGTCTAACAGAACAAAGTCTTCGTTTTTGTCAATTTGGCGTGTTTAAAGGAAAAAAAAGTGAAAACTCTGTCAAATTTGGTAGAAAAGTGAACAAAAAGTGAAAAGCTTTAGTGAAAAGTCTTTGGGAAAAGAAAAAAAGAAGAATCTTTCAAATTTTATAGATGGACGCTTCATTCCTTATTGTTCTGTTTGAACTTAGCAATGTGCCTCCAATCTTTTAATTTCTTGCAATTGATATCTCCAAAGGAATATCCAAAAAAAAAAAAAGGTATGAAAATTGAAACAGAGTCGGAACACTTCCGAGAGTTTCGTCACCAAGCCTGTTTGTGTTTGAATTCTATTCGATAAAGAAAAAGAGGCTTCAATGGAGACTGATGTGATTAAAGTGTGCGTGTACTCACAGGAGGAATGGTGCAACCACGTCCCTGTTTGGGAACGTGGAAGTCAGATGAAAGGGTGCGCGTGTAAAAGAGGCTTTGCCGTGAATTATGTGTCCTGCCGAAAGTAATGGCGTGAAGGATTGGATTGACTTGAAGGATGACCGGGAGTGTGAAATGGCATCGATGATGAATTGATTTGAAGGACGAGCAAGAGTGCGGAGTGGGCCATTTAGGGTTGTTATGAAGGATGAATGAGAGAGTAGAATAGGGAATGGGGAGTGGCCCATTGTTTTCTTTTTTTTTCTTTTTTTACATTTACCAAAGTCCTATACATAAGATATAAAATTCAAACCTTATTGTTTAAGTTCCTATTAACCTATCACTTCAACTAGCTAATTAGCACAATAGGAATTAAGTTAACATTTTTTCTCTCTTGTTTGCAATTTACTTTAATATACTTTTAAATAGGAAATTTCAGGAACATAATTATGGAACTTTTTGGATGATTCAAAAAAGTAAGAGGGTTGAAAGTTAAAGAACAATATAAAATTAAAGTATAAAGTTACAAGAAATAAGACCTAAGATAGATAAATGTAAGTTTAAAAAATTAAAGAATATTGCATAAGAGAAGGAAAAAAAAACAAAAAGGCATAAAGACCAAGAAAAAGATGTAAAGTTAAAAAAAAATGCTAAATAACTAAGATCTTTCTATACGGATTTGGCATGTACTACTTTTGCAGCACTAAGAGGCTAAAATAGACAAGGTCCAATGAAAATGTTCAAGAAGGGAAAAAAGATCACATGATTGGGTGCTAAAATTAGGCCTAGGCCTTGCATATCAAAAGATCTATTAAGCCTAAGTCCAAGCTTTCTTTCAATAATTAACACAATCCTTGAGTATTAGCAAAACATTCTTGTTTCTTTAAATCTAAGTGCAGTCCAAGCTTTGTTGTATTCAATCACTGAAGAGTCTACATAGTGTAAATGACAAAGCTCTTGATGTCTTAAATCATATTTATGTTTCAAGAACAATTCCTTATGATAAGTTGTTCAATTTTTTATTGGACTTTTAGATCACTAATTACTAAAAGATGGTTTGGTTCATACAAAAAGTAATTAACAAAAACTAACAGGAAACAAAAAAGAATTATTGCTATATCAAACGTGGCATTCTCACTTGTTTGAATCCTATAGCAATATTTCTCAAAAATGATGGTAGGTGCTCCATTAGGTACTCCATTGACAAAAGTTAAGGCAATTAGTCTTATGGAAGACAATATATGATCAAACATTTGTTTATGAATGTTGAACCATAGTAGGTTATTCATGAAGATGAATAAAACAACCAACATTTTAACATTTTTACCAAGACTTTGATTTGTGTACGGCCCTCTGCATTGTACAGCTTGCAATCATTTTGTCAAGGCACGATTTGTAGGGTAGGCTTTTGGTGGGGTGGGTTTGGGTTGTAAGTGGTTCCTTTCAATTGAAGTAGCCAGCCCAACAAAGGTTTGTACTCCAGTTAAGGCCTAGAGATGGCAAGACTCAATCTACAAAAAATGGTGTGGAATGAGGCCCAACGATGGCAGGCTCGATCTACTGGCCCTATTTTCCTAGAGTGCTTAAATAAGGGAGTTTTTATTTTTTTATTTTTTTATTTTTTAATATTACATTACACATGGATATTCAACTTTAGACCTCATAATTGAGATTTTTATTAATTCATTATTAAGCTAATTGGTTTAGAGTTTTTTTTTTAAAATATTATAACGCATGCACCTAGACCGCATAGTTAATATTTTTATTAACTCACTTTTAGGTTAACTGGCCAAGTGACATTAAGGAACTTTTATGCATAAGTGTTTGTAATTATGTCAAGGCCCGCTTTACAGTTTAAAATTTTCAAAAGTTGGCGTTCAAGCCCAAAATATTCAAAATGGGCCAATATCAAAGGCAGACGAGTAGCACCGCCGACATATCAAATTCCTGGACTCGCAAAAATATCAACGTCAAAATGTCCCTGTCCAGGTCTACCCAGCGGAGCCTCTCACTGTCTTGGATGACATAACCCACCCTCATGTTCTTCATTCCCTCTCTTTCCTTCCCCAACTCTGGCCTGCCATCACGTTAAGCGCCTGGATTTTTGAAGACCTTGTCAAAGAGGAACGGGTTTTTGTGCTTCTGTTGTTGGGCAGATGTCCTTGCACAATGGGATTTTCGACCTTTTAATAAACGCCAGGATTCTATTCAAAAAAGGCATCATTCTAAGGTTTTTGTCCAGGGAAAAATGGAGAACCTACATCTAAAAGGGTTTGTTGTGTGACATAGTATTTAAGATCAAGAGTCTTATGGAATTTTCCGAGTTTAAAGATTTTCTAAGATGTAGCCACTCCGTTTGTCTCGAAACAATGGCTCTCTCGTCTTCAAAAGCAGGGCTTCCGCAACCGCATTCGCCAACCCTTACAACGTTGTCTAGAGCCTTTTCTTTTATTGCTTTTCGGTCAAGAGTTTTACTTCGTTTTCCCTTGCGGAAACCAACTCTGCATTAGGACTCCTGAAGCCTTGGCAACCTCTTGAGACAGCAAGGGGAATCGTTAGTTGCCACAAGCCCATGTTACTTGCCTAAATCCGCAGGCCCAGCCCAGGATTCTGAATTGCCAGGAAACCCATTAGGCCGTGCTCCGTGGTGGCAAAGGTTTGAAGGAAACGAAACATGTCCAAGCAGAAACAGTTTGAAAATGAGCATGATGCTGTGTAGAGTTTGTTTGGAACTCTGGAATCACCTGGAGTGTTGAGCATTTGAGGACAATGGTGGTGAAGGTTTGCAATATTCAAGAACAAACGAAAGAAACATGTTTGCGGACAGTGCACGTGCTGAAAAGCTATTTTCAAGTAAGAAATAAGATAATTTTTTTTCCTAAATAAAAGATTTCAAGTAAAATTTAGTTAATATAAAACTTTTACATCAAATTTATCTTGATATTCCTTTTTTGTCAATACTAGAAACTTCATATTTTTGACCTCCGAATTTGAAATATTGATTATTGCAATTTGTAAGAAAACAACAATGTTATTCTTAAGGTAAACCAAACTTTTGGCCTAACATAACTCAAAACATTGAAGAAGGAAAAAAAAAAAAGAAAAGAAAAAAGATGGCCACTTCAATTTTTCTCTTGTTTCTCAATTTTGACCAATAAATATAGATTTCTAATTTTACTAAGAACATAATTTTTGTCAAAATCAAAATGATCAATCTTTCAAAATTTCTATACAAATTCATAATCGACCAACCATTTATCAAGCTCATAAATAGACAAAGACAAAGACATTAATAGCAAAAGAGTTAGTAAATTTGTCTTCTTTTTTGTTTTAACAATTTTTTTTTATCTTATAAGTCCTTGTCCTTTTGTATATTTAAGATTATCATTTTCTTAATAATTGATTTTAAAGGAAAGAATTAAGTCTTTTCTAGCATAAATGTTAAGAATGAATTACCAAGTTTTCATATTCAAACAGGAATAAATTACATGAGAGTTAATGTTAAAAGATAAATTATCAAGATTATGTACAATATAATATTAATGTTTAAAAATAATACCATTTAATATATATACCACTAAATATACTAAAATAGAAACTTCTAAAGTCTTAATGAAAAATGTTGGAAGTATCATGTGCATGCTACTACCTAACAATAGCCAAATAAGTCCTAACACTAACACATAAGTTTATTAGCACCACAACAATCCCATCTCACCCAATTTGCTAATGTTGAAGAGAGCTCCAATATCACATCATCTCAAGTATCAAAGAATAGATTCTAATGAGTGGAAAAATAAATTCATTGTCATTGAGTATTCAAGATTCTTAATATCAGTGGACAAAATTGTTTTGACACAATTTCAACCTTTTGTATTTTGAACTTTTACAAATATGTTGAGCAAGAAGCCAAGTTTCAACAACAATATCATGTTAGAATGAAGCATGTCTATGATCCTACCAATTCACATTTGAAAAGTTCCTCCTACTTATTACTCCAATCTTAGGAAGCATATGCTTTTACATCCAATTCTTTATTCCAAGTAGATTTTCATATTCTTTTTAACAATAAAACCTAAAGAAAAAAATGCCTAAACCCTAATAATAAAATAAGACCAATGTAAATACAACTGGTAGAAACAACTTTTACTTTCAACTTGAAGTTGGATTGAGTTTGCTAATGCTAAGAAAATATTTTAAAACAATGACCTATCTATATATTGTCTATGGTTATAAAATAAATCTCCTTCCAATTTTTATTAATACTAAGAATTTGCAAAGTAGCCCAAAATCCAAACACATAAGAGATGATGACAAAGGAATAGAAGAGAGAGTTTCCAATTATTTTGCTATCTTCCTTTCCATCCTTAATTTGGCCTTTGTATTTTGGTTTAAGTATGATTGTTGTTGAATAATTTCTTAGCAAAGGATTTCTACAACGTTCTCAATTACCATCAAAATATTGCATTTTAAAAGTTGAAAATTGTCTATCAAAGGGAATTCTTCCTACAAGATTGTTGTAGGCAACACTAAACATAAATAAAAAAATAAGCCCAACCAACTTATATGGTAGTTTTCCACTCAACTTATTGTGAGAAAGGTTTGAGCTCTTTGCACTATTCAAGTTCTCAAAAGAATTTGGAATGGGGCCTATTAGAAAATTACTTGACAAATTTAAGGATCAAAGTAGTGGCAATTCTCCAATTTAGAAGGAATATGACCTCTTAATTGGTATGATGACAAGTGATCAATGAGTCAAATATCTTTAAAGTAATTTCCCTTTTCTTCACTTGCAAGGACATTCTTAAATCAATAATGGTGTTTCTTGTTCTACAATCATCCACAACTACGGTCCATCTAAAGTTGTGTCATAATTTGAATTAAAAAAGTTAAAAGGATTTTTCTAGGCTGTAACATTATCAAGACTAGAAGGAATATCTCTTGAAATGTGATAATTAGAGATATTAGAAATTTTAACATTCTTCATTTGACACATTTCCTTGAGTGAATGACCTTCCAAATGATTTCTACTTAAAAGAATTCACATCAAGCATGTTCATATAGCCATTTAGGAATGGTTTTAAACAATTGATTATTTTGAACATTTAAAACTACAAAATTTAGACTGTTTAAGATTATGGATGAGATGATTCCATCAAAATAATTACCACTAAGTTGTAAGCACCACAACTCTATCATATTGAAATCCCTTAGAAGTATTTCTCCTCACAATTTATTGTTTGGTAGGTTTAAATAGGAAAGTGGGATGCCTCCTTTAGTCCTTAAAAGCATGTTATTAGAAAGGTCTAACATTATGAAAGAAAGATACCAAAGGACCAAGGACCAAGGACCAAGGAATGATACCTTGTAATGCATTTGAAGACTTGTCAACATACTGTGATCTTGGAAGAATATGTCCAATTTTTCAAGAAGTGGACTTGTGATGTTATTACGAGACATAGCCAATAGATGAAGCATTGAAATTTGATTAGGAATACAATTGAGAAAAGAGCCATTTATTTTGTTGTTGTCCAAGAATAAATAAATGATACTAGTGTTGAATAGCAACCAACAAGGTATGCTTAACTCTATTGAGTTGTAAGATAGGTCTAACGAGAATAAGGAAATTTGGGTAGATGATTCAGTTTCAACTTCCAAATGGTTATTGTTTGAGAGATCAAGACTTGTAAGACTTGAAGCATTAGCAAAAAAAACAATGGTGTTACCCTTTCCAATTGATTGTTCGAAACATCAGACACCCTAATTTTGTTGTGGTTAGAGAATATGGATGAAGGCACCTTACCACTAAGTTGATTACTTGACAAGTCAATTTTTTCAAGATATTCCTATCACATTTTGCAAACTAAAGAAATGAAAACATCTAATTGTCTTGGATCTTGGTAGCAACAATCTAGAAAGAATTACTCCTCAATAGGTCTAACGAGAATAAGGAAATTTGGGTAGATGATTCAGTTTCAACTTCCAAATGGTTATTGTTTGAGAGATCAAGACTTGTAAGACTTGAAGCATTAGCAAAAAAAACAATGGTGTTACCCTTTCCAATTGATTGTTCGAAACATCAGACACCCTAATTTTGTTGTGGTTAGAGAATATGGATGAAGGCACCTTACCACTAAGTTGATTACTTGACAAGTCAATTTTTTCAAGATTTTTAATCATCCCAAGACAAGGAGGAGTAATTCTTTCTAGATTGTTGCTACCAAGATCCAAGACAATTAGATGTTTTCATTTCTTTAGTTTGCAAAATGCTTAAAAAAAAATTAGTGTAATAGGAGTGTACATTATATACATATAAGGAATAGAATTAAAAATGGCAAGTGAAACAAGTTAATAAATATTTCTTCTAAAAAATTTAATCCATGGGTTTGAATTTCAAAAATAGAAGAAGTTTAGGTTCCTTTTTACAAAAATTAAGATAAAAAAATAATGAAATTGAAGGTTAATCACTCAAAAGCATTTTAAATATTTAGTATATCATAGTATTGCAAGTGAAAAAAAAACCAACAATAGGCAAACAAAAACCCACCTCATATATAATAACTTTTAGTTATAGCATATCTTAAGTAGGTTTAAATTCTATAACGTAGTTAAAATTGGATAACAAGTGTGTTAATTATTTCAGAACATGATATTCGAAATGCAACAAAAAATAAGATCAAAGTTAGAAAACTTTCCACACAGTCAATCAGGAACTTATGTTGAAAAACATAAAGCAAAATATAATAAATCAAGTTAATGGTTCTTACACTCAAGCCCTCCTTCTATTTGTTTGCCATGAAGGCCCAGTTCATCCAGCTCGTCCAACAAGGCGGATAAGGTGACATTCGGATACCAGCTACTCAGTAGTGCCTAGTCACTCCGGATGGAGATACTGAGAACTCCTCCAACGGCAAGATCACACCAAATCCCTTCCGCTTCACAGCAATCCCTTCTGTCCCAATCCTTGAAGGCTAAACCATTTTGTGGAGTTTTTGATCTGCAATAAAGCTTCCTTTTGTTCTTACTGCGTCCTCTACCTCATACCAAGGAGAAAAGTTCACTACAACCCAAAGTAAAATGACATTCTTAGCAAAATAAGTCTTCATTTTTAGGAGAATCGCAAAAGCAACTTGCAATTTTTCTTATCATTGAATTGCGTATGTAATGTTCATCTTTATACTGTTGCCTTAATAAGACATGTAATATTAGCACATTTGAACAATCGACTCAACAGATGCCAAACTAAAAGGCATGGCATCTGTCAAATTTTGTCAAATTTGGTGTGCTTGAGCGAACTATTATCAATAAATTTGGTGTGATTTTCAAACTATTATCAATAAACTACTCATCATGTTGATGTATGGTAAGGTTACCGCAATATTCCTGCGTCTTGGAATATAGAAAGAAAATGGTTGGAAAGCATTATAGATGGAAGATGCATTTTATTGTTCTGTTTAGACTTTACATTGCGCCTTCAATTTTTTTAATTTCTTGTACTTGAGATCTCCAAAGGATTATCCATAAAAAAAAAGGTTTAAAAATTGAAGCAGAGTAGAGACTCTTCCGAGAGTTTTGGCACCAAGCCTGTTTGTGTCTGTCAATTAACTGAACCCATCGATGGTTGGCCATCACGGGTTGAGGATGACTTGACTTGGAGGATGAGTAATCATGGACGTCAGCTGCTTTGTCAGTCCTAATTGTCACGTCATAGCCAATACATAAGTTCTGAAGTTTGACTAGGGTGCCGAGTCAGCAAACTATTTCACGTCACCACATTAGCCCGGATATTCGTGTCTTATGAATGAATGTGAATCAAACAACAAACACATACCAAATAAATACAAGAATACCAAGGTATTTACATGTTGGGATAAATTAATCCTTACATCAGATTTCATACAAATAGGAGCCACTATACCGGGATAATTCTTTTCGGTCACTTACTCTTTTTTATTACTATAACAAGTCAACAAATAATATAATATACTTAGGTTTTCTAAAGCCTTGTATTTATAGACAAAGTGAGAAAATCTCAATTGACAATATTTCAATTTTATTTTTCTCCCTGCTTTGACTCCATTCTTAACATTACATATCAAAGCAAGAACAATTTTTCTAAAGAGTTTAAGTATATTTGTATGGAAAGGAACATATCTATCAATTATCTAATTTCTAATTAAGCTTCATTATAAATATAGCATATCTACCATATTAAGATATGTCTATCATATAATGGCGTGTATGTATGATCTATAATATATATGCTCATTATTTTCAATGTAAATATTTATAAAAGATCTAGGACTACACACTAAATGCACAACTTTGGGATCTTTAATTATGTATTTGTGCAATATGCAAGTCGTTTATTTGTATTGAAATCTGGTGTTCATAAGAACAAAAGGAATTTAAAAGGTCTTATATCATTTGATATCATGTGAAGGGAAGCACAAGTGACCAACCAAAAGGTCACAAACCCTTTGTTGGACTTTTTGTCTACTTTAGAAAACCAAGCAGGATTTGTTCATTCTATTTTCTTGAGTTGGAATTCATGGGAATATGATTAACTTTTATAAATTTAGAGATTGGAGAGTGAAGGAATGCTATATTGTATTGAATTACACTATACAAGAGACAACCTCAATTTATAGGCTTGATTCTTAGTCTATGTATGGGTTACAATAAATGGAAAATATTACATAATCACAAGAATATTTCATAATAAAACGTATAGCCTAATTAGGCTCCAAGGATTGTTGCCGCATATAACTCTTGCCTTATAGGCACCAACACTCCCCCTCAAGCCGGAGATTTGTATAGATCAAATACTCCGAGCTTGGAGAGAAGGTACTGGTGCTGATTACTACAAAACGCCTTTATTAATAGGTCAGCTGGTTATTCTTTAGTGGATATGTGTCGTGTTGTTATGATGCCTTGCTAAAGTTTTTCTTTCACATAATGACATTCTACCTCATGTGCTTTGTACGTTCATGAAAGATGGGGTTTGCAGCAATATTCTTCGCAGCTTCATTGTCACAATATAGTAATACTGGAAATGTCATGTGAAATCCAAAATATTTCAGTAAGCCAATGATCCAAATAATCTCGCACGTGGTGACCTGCATGGATCTATATTCTGCTTCTGCTAATGAAAGAGATACTGTTGGTTGTTTCTTGGAACGCCATGAAATCAGAGAATTTTCAATCATAATGCAGAAACCTGTTGTGGATCTTCGTGTCATAGGACATGTACTGTAATCCGAATCACAAAATGCTTTCATATGGAATTGCGATGTGGAAGGAAAAATGAGGCCGAGTCCAGGACAACCCTTCAAATATCTAATCACTCTCATTGTTGCCTCCATATGTGACTGTTTCGGAGCATGCATAAATTGACTGAGGAGTTGAACTGGAAAGGTGATGTTAGGCCTAAGGGTCAGGTAGATCAATCTTCCAACTAATCTCTGATAGATAGATGGATCTTCAAGTGGTGGATCATTTATTTCTTTAGGTGAACTTTCATCATACTCTACACTGGTGAATTTCTTGTTCGGTTCCATAGGAGTGATTGTAGGTTTAGTGCTTGCGAGGCCATCTTTTGAGATTAATTCTAAAGCATATTTGCATTGACTGAGAGTAATACCTTTTGGAGATCGAGTAATTTCAATCCCAAGGAAGAACTCTGATGGATTAAGATCTTTCATAGAGAACGTGGAGTGAAGGTACTGCTTGAGTTCTGTGATTCCATTCTCATTGTTGCCAGTAATCAAGATATCATCAATGTATATCAACAATGCCACAAAAGAGTTGCCTTGAGACTTGGTGAATAATGAATAATCATGACGAGATTGAGAGAAACCGTGTTGAAGCAGAGCAAAAGTGAAGGTGGCATTCCACTGACGGGAGACCTGCTTTAATCCATACAAGGATTTTCGCAGTCAACACACCATGTACTCCCCCTAAGTGCGAAATCAAGGAGGAAGCTCCATATAAACCTCCTCAGAGAGATCGCCATGAAGGAAGGCGTTTTGAATGTCCATTTGAAAAAGGGGCCAATGATGTACAGAAGCAATGGTAATAATGAGGCGAACAGTGACATGCTTCGCAGTGGGGGAGAAGTTATCCTGAAAATCAATGCTCTCACGTTGGCTAAAACTCTTGGCCATAAAGCGGACCTTATATCTTTCAATAGAACCATCAACACAATATTTCACCTTATAAACCCACTTGTCACCGATTGGACGACGATTAGGGGGCAAAGGGACCACATCCCAAGTGTGATTAGCCTCCAAAGCAGTGATCTCATTATCCATGACAGTAACCTAATTGGGGTCAGTGATAGCTTTGTGAAAAAAAGTGGGTTCAAGGATGGCAGATATAGTGGCAATGAAATGTTGGTATTGAGGGTGACATTGATGGAGAGAGACATAGTTAGAAATAGGGTAAAGAGAGGTGGAAGAGGTATGAGGGAGAGTAGGGCAAAGGTAATCATAGGTCCAAATGGGAAGGCGAAAGGTTCAGCTAGAACAACGAAGGGAAATGTCGGAGGTAGGATCAAGAAGATCAGAAGGAGGAGGGTCAGATGAGATAGGGGTGGGGGAGGGTTCAGTCGGAAGAGGATGATCGAAGAGGTTAGGGATATCAACGGGCAGAGAGGATGAAGTATATGAATCATTAAACTGTAAAGCTGTATTCGAAGGGGCAGGCGAGTTGGGTGTGACCAGGGTAGTAGAGAAGGGGAAAATGTGCTCTTGAAAAATAACATCGCGACTGACAAAAAATTTGTGTGAGGAAGGATCATAGAGGCGATAACCTTTTTATGAAGAAGGATAACCCATAAAAATGCAAGGGGTGGCACGGGGACTGAATTTGTTACAAGGACCAAGAGTTGTGGCAAAACAACGACAACCAAAGACACGAAGGTGTTCAATGATGGGTGGTTTGCCAAACAGACGTTCAAAAGGACTAACACCATTGAGAGTGGAGGAGGGAAGGTGATTAATAATGTGGGTAGCAGTGAGGAGGCATTCCCCCCAAAACGGAGAGGGGATAGAAGCCTGAAACATCAAGGCACGAGCCATATCAAAGAGGTGGCGGTGTTTGCGTTCAACAACACCATTTTGTTGTGGAGTGTGAATACAAGATGTTTCATGAACGATCTTGTGGTGAGAGAGGAAAGACTGACATTCATTTGAAAAAAATTGGGTACCATTGTTAGAACGAATCCGTTTGACAAAGAGACCAAACTGGGTATGAATGAGTGAGATGAAATGTTGAATTTTTTAGAAAACTTGACTCTTAAATTGTAGAAGAAATGTCTAGGTGGCCTTGGAAAAATCATTGACAATGGTTAGGAAATAATGTGCATCGTCATGGGTGGGAGTCCGATAAGGGCCCCAAACATCCATGTGGACCAATTCAAAAAGAGTGGATGTTTTAGTGTGACGATTGGGAAAAACCAATTGTGTTTGTTTGGCTAAAGGGCAAATGGAACAGGAGAAATTGGAAGGACAAGAAATGGATTTTTCATGAGCTAAATAATGTTTTAATGTTGAGTGACCAAGGCGTTGATGCCAAAGAGAATAATTATTATTGATAAAAGAAGCATTATAAACAAAATTTGAGTTTGGGGTACAAAAATTGTCTTGGACGAAATGGAAAAAATGAGCAAAAGCGGAATGAAAATGCGATGGAATTGAAGCACAAAGAAAATAAAGACCCCATTCAGCCTTGCCTAGCCCGATCAGAGCTCTAGTCGTATAGTCCTAAAAAACACAAAATTCATCGAAAAAAAGTGCAACACAATTATTGTCACGGGTTAATTTTCTAATAGATAATAAATTGTGCCGAAAAAGAGGAGCATAAAGTATATCGATGAGGCGTAGGGAGGGATTAGGGTTAAATGTGCCAATGTGGGTTATGGGGCTCGTAGAGCGATCAAGGAGGGTAATTGATATTGGGGTGACACATGGATAATATGAGTGTAAAATATTTAAATCGCAAGCGATGTGGTCACTTGCCTCAGAATCAATAATCCAAAAAGTTGAAATAGGTAAGTGAGATGAAGCAATACCTCTAAAGGGGCCCGAATCAGTAGGGCTGGCTGAATTGAGGAGATGGAGGAGACGTTGCTATTGATTAGGGGTCAATTGAAGCCCATTGGACCCACCATATGAGCTGGGAGGGCCTGTTAAAGATGGGCCTGAAGAACCTGCACAAGAATTAAAAATCATGGGCGGGTTAGAAAAATGAGTGGGCCTGTGGAGGTGGTCATAGGCAAGTGGGCTAGAGGGCCCAAAACCAGGGGGCCCATGTGAATTATGGGCTTCAGCATTGTGGGCCAAAGGTGCAGGCCCAACAGGCTTGCGGGTTGGGCTAGGACACTGCCTGGGCTGCCAGTTAGGCGGGTAGCCCACGATCAAGAAACATGATTCCTGAACGTGGCTCGGCTTTTGGCATTGATTGCAAAAAAGCCGGGACTGGGTTGGCCCATGAGAGGAGGGACGAGGGCCACGAGTCGGGGCAGGCCCATGGTGTGAGTGGGCGGGCGTTGCAAGAACGAGCTCCCCTGTGTGCTGAGAGGATCCGAGCGTCCAAGAAGCCTGGAATGCCGAAAGTTCATTGGAGAGTGGCTTGCCGAGGGAAGGGGACCTCTGAGTAATGTCATGTTTGGCCATGGCGTACGTCTTCTCCAAGGTAGGAAGCTTTTCGCGAAAGAGGATGGAGGAATGGAGTGTCTGAAACTCTGATGGGAGGCCGAGAAGGAATTTCATGGCTTTGTCTTCCTGATCGCGAGCTCGAAGATGGGAATTGACGCCGCAATCGCATTTTTTGTAGGTACAACGAATAAGGGCTCGGTGAGATTCAAGTTCACCCCAAAGGTTTTGAAGCCGGATAAAGAAGTTGGTAAGTTCTGGTCTGGTGGCACCACTGGGGAGTTTCAAGTCATTGATGGCCTCCAAGAGGCTGAATTTCTAGGTTGCAGTGACCTTATCGAAGCTTTCCTCTAAAACAGACTAGATTTCGGCAATGGTGAGGCAGGTGACCATGTTGGTGAGGGTGGGTTCGACAGAATTGATAAGCCACATTTTCACGGTGGCGTGGCACTACTCCCAACGTTTGGCTTCATTTAAGTTACCGGCAGGACGCGGGAGGGTGTTGTCGAGGAACCCCATTTTGTTGTGGGCAAGGAGGACGGTCTTCACTTGGTCGCTCCAAATTGCCCAATTCGGTTCTCCGGTGAGTTTGACGGAGACGATGCTGACCGGTTGAAGATCGGCAGCGGAGAGGTTGTATGGGTTGCGGGGTGCGAAGGTGGTGGTAGAGTTGGTGGTAGATTCAGAGGCGGTAGACATGGCGGTTGGCGGCGGAGGAAAATTGGGGTTAGGGTTAGGGTTAGGGTTAGGGTTTGTGAATTGGGGATTTGGGAAATTGGGGTGATGAAGGAATTTGTGAAAAGATGGTGGTAGAATTAAAATCAGGTAAAAGTGTAGGGACGAAAAAAGAAAAGAGCCTAAAATGGTGCGCGTAAGCGGGGGGTAAAAAAATGTCAGAGAATAATCGGCCGAAGAATGAATGACGACCAAAAAAAAAAAATGAGACGGCCAAAGAATAAATGACGGCCGAAAAATGAGAAGGTGGAAGTGATAGGTCTCAAAGATGAACTGGTTCAGGTACCATGTAAATTTGGAGACTGGAGAGTGAAAGAATGCTATATTGTATTGAATTACACTATACAAGAGATAGCCTCAATTTATAGGCTTGATTCCTAGTCTATGTATAGGTTACAATAAATGGAAAATATTACATAATCACAAGAATATTTCATAATAAAACGTATCGCCTAATTAGGCTCCAAGGATTGTTGCCGCATATAACTCTTGCCTTATAGGCACCAATAACTTTAATATCATGTGAAAAGCCCAAGTCCACATTTTCTTAAATAGCTTTATTGAGGAAATAGATTGTTCAAGCTTATAAAACATATCACAAGTTCTTTCCTCTCCAATATGAGATGTTGTTGTCCAATAAATTGAACCAACATTCATTTTTTCTTTGGGTTTTATTTGTTCTAGAGTTGTTTTCTTTAGAAAATTAAAGCAATATTCTTTTTTTTAATAACAAATAGAATTTGTTACTTCTTTAGATTTGATTAACTTTAGTTTTAGTTTTCTTTATAAAATTAAAAAGCAACATTTTATTCTTCTATTTATATATATATATATATATATATATATATATAGTAAACAACATTCTTTACTTAATTGGCTTTCATTTGCTCCTTTAGTTTTACCTTTTCTTTTAAAAATTCAACAAACCTTTTCTTATTTGGGTTTAATTTGCTTTAACTTTTTTCCTTTCTTATGTGGGTTTAATTTGCTTTAACTTTTTCAAAAAAGTTAAAGCTACATCTTTTTTCTTCCTTTCTCTATGGAGAAGAGGAACAACATTTGTGCATTGGCCCTGTGCATTGTACTGGTTGCAATCATTTTGTCATTCTCGGTAGAGTGGGTTTGGATGTAAGTGGTCGCTTTGGATTGAAGTAGATAGCGCAACAAAGGTTTAAAAAAGTTAAAGCAACATCTTTTTTCTTCCTTTCTTTATGGAGAAGAGAAACAACATTTGTGCATAGGGCCTGTGCATTGTAATAGTTGCAATCATTTTGTCACTCTCGGTAGAGTGGGTTTGGATGTAAGTGGTCACTTTGGATTAAAGTAGATAGCGCAACAAAGGTTTAAAAAAGTTAAAGCAACATCTTTTTTCTTCCTTTCTCTATGGAGAAGAGAAACAACATTTGTGCATAGGCCTTGTGCATTGTATTGGTTGCAATCATTTTGTCACTCTCGGTAGAGTGGGTTTGGATGTAAGTGGTCGCTTTGGATTAAAGTAGATAGCGCAACAAAGGTTTAAAAAAGTTAAAGCAACATTTTTTTTCTTCCTTTCTCTATGGAGAAGAGAAACAACATTTGTGCATAGGCCCTGTGCATTGTACTGGTTGCAATCATTTTGTCACTTTCGGTAGAGTGGGTTTGGATGTAAGTGGTCGCTTTGGATTGAAGTAGCCAGCGTAACAAAGGTTTGAATTCTAGTTAAGGCCTAGAGGCTGCAAGATGGAATTCTTGTGTAGAGAGACTTGATTTGGCTTTAATAAAATCCATAAACTAGGAAAAAAAAGAGAAGAAAAAACTCATCTTGGAATTTGTCACAAAATTTTAGATTAATCAACCAATATATTTAAAATTTTATTATTCTTCATCTTTCATTAAAAAAGAGTTACAAAAGGATCCAATCGAATAATTAAAGGCCTTAAACACTTTATCTTATATGCCATTTTGTATATTTAAGTGTATCTTTTTTTTTTAATAATTGATTTTGAAGGAAGGAATTAAGTCTTTTCTAAAATATACTAAAAAAGAAATAGTTATGATTTAAAGAAAAAAGTTTGAAGTGTCATGTGCATGTTGCTACTCAGAAATTAGAAAAATATTTATTAAGTCTTAACATTAACACATAATTTCACTAGCATTGCAACAATCTCATCCAATGCAATCTACTAATGCCTAAGAGAGCTCTAGTATCCCATCATCTCAAGTAGTAAAGATTGAATTATATGAATGAAAGAAATTGCTTTAACACCAAGGGTGTTACATTAAATTTGGCAGCCAAATAAGTCATAGAAAAGCAACTTCATCGTTATCATGTATTTGACACTCCTAAATTAGTTGCCAAAAAAGTTCCTTTTTTTTTTTTCACAGTTTCAACCTTTTATATTTGGAATTCTTCATACATACGTGGAAAAAGAAAGAGGCAAGTTTAGGGAATAATATCAAATGAGAACATAATTTGGTGCATTGAAAAGTTTCTCTTGCTTTACTCTAGTCTCATTGGAAGCATGTGCTTTTACATCCAATTCTTTATTCTAAGTAGATTGCATATTCTTTTCAACAACAAAAGGAAAAAAAAAAAAAAAAAAACTTAAACCCAAGAGTAGAACAAGACCAGCAGAAATACAACTGGTAGAAATAAACTTTACTTTCAATTAAAACTTTAGATAAGGATTGCTAAGGTTAAGAAAATATTTCAAAACAACAATCTATCTATATATTTGTCAATGATTTTAAATTAAATTTGCCTCCAATTCTTATTGATAATAAGGACTCCCCAAAAAACCTAAAATCCAATCACATAAGAGACAATAACAAAGGCATAGAAGATAGGATCATTAATTATTTTGGTCTTTTCCTTTCTGTCATTACTTTGGCCTTTGTTTCCCAAATCGAGCCCAGTTATCATGGAACAATTTCTTGATAGAGGATTTCCACAAAGTTCTGGATTGCCATTGAAATTTTGCATATCAAAAGTTAAGAATTGTCTTTCAAAGGGAATTCTTCTAGAAAGATTGTTGTAGGCAATGTTAAATGCAGCTAGAAAACTCAGCGTAACCAACTCATTTGGTATTTCCCCACTCAATTTGTTATGAGAAAGGTCCAAGCTTTCCACACTTACCAAGTTTTGAAAAGAATTTGGAATGGCACCTATTAGAAAATTATGTGACAAGTTTAAGGAAAAAAGTTGTGATAATTTTCCTATTTCAAAAGGAATGGAACTTGTCAATTGATTTGAGGATAGGTCAATAGTAGTCATCAATGAGAATGGAACACCTTGAAAAGTAATTTTCCTTGTTTTCACTTGTAAGGACATTCTTGGACTAAATAATAAAATTGCTTTGCCAAAAGGACCAATAAACACATGCCTTCGAAATCTATCATATTTTGAATAAATAGATTCAAGAGGCTCTTTCTAAGATTTAACATTATCAATACACGAAGGAATATTTCCTGAAATGTGATTATTAGAGATACTGAAAACTTGAACATTCTTCATTTGACACATTTCTAGTAGTAGTTGACCTTTCAAATGATTTCCACTTAAAAGAATTGCCACCAAGCTAGTACAATCATACAACCACTTAGGAATAGTTCTTGATAATTGATTATCTTAAGCATCTAAAACTATCAATCTTGGATTATTTAAAATTATAGGTGAGATGATTCCATCAAAGTAATTCCCACTGAGTTGTAAGTACTCCAAATTTGTCATGTTGGAATCCCTTGGAAGCATTTCTCCTCTCAATTTATTATTTGATAGGTCTAGATACATTAGTGGGATGCTTCCTCTAGTCAAACTTTGTGGTATTGTCCCAAAAAGCATGTTATTAGAAAGGTCTACCATATTTAAAGAAAGATTGCCAAAGGACCATGGAATTGTGTCTTGTAATGCATTTGAGGACATGTCAACAAAACATACCAATGGGAAAATATTTCCAATTCTTTTTAGAAGTGGACCTGTGATGGTATTATTAGACATGGCCAATATATGAAGTGTTGAAATGATCAGGAGTGCAATCAAGAAAAGAGCCACTTATTTTGTTGTTATCTAAGAACAAATAACTAATATTGGTGTTGAATAGCAACCAACAAGGTATGCTTATCTCTATTGAGCTAGAAGATAGGTCTAACACGACCAAGGAAATTTGGGTGGAGATGAAGCTTGGGACAATGTGGCCATACTTTTGGTTAAGGTTGCAGTGTGCCAAGTCTAGAAAGCCAAGTTGAAATGATGGGACCCACGATGATGACTTAGTTTCAACTTCCAAATTCTCATTGTTTGATAAGGAAAGTACATGGAGACTTGAAGTGTTGGCAAACATAAAAAATGACAAGACCCCTTCCAATCGATTGTGTGAAACATCAAACTGCCTAATTTTGCTATGATTAGAGAATATGGATGAAGGCACATTACCTGTGAGGTGATTACTTGCTAAAAGAATATCTTGAAGATTTTCAAACATCCCAAGACAATGAGGAATATTGCCTTCCAATGTATTATTAATAAGGTGCAATGTCTGTAGATATCTTAATTTCTTTAGTTCACAAAAGGCTGCAACAAAATAAATTTAACATATTATTTAAATAAAGATTTACATTATAAGGAATAAAATTAGAAGTAGCAAGAGGGGCATGCAAATAAATATTTTCTTCTTAAAAAATTTGTATATTGGTTTGACTATTCTAAATAGAAGAAGTTTAGATTCTTTACTATGTAAAGTAAAACAAGTGATGACATAATTGATGTTGAATACTTAAAAGCATTTTCTACATTAAGATCATAGTACTATAGTTGAAAAAAACTAACAAAAGGCAAACAAAAGCCCACTTTGTCTATGATAAAGTTTCAATTATAACATATTTGGAGTAGGTTTAAATTATATAATGTATTTAAAATTGAATAAACAAGTATATTAACTATTTCAGAACATGATATTTGAGAAACAACGATCTAAAAAAGTCATACTTTCCACAATTTGGCCAAGAATTCACGTTAGAAAATATAAGGCGAAATCGGATAAATTAAGTAAAAGTTCTTATGTTCAATTTCGAGACACTCCTTCCCTTCACCGTGTGTGAGTTGTAATAAAAAATAAAAGAAAAGTTCTTAAGTTCAAGCCTTCCTCCGATTTGTGCGCCACTAAGCACCAATTCCAGCAGCTCATCAAACAAGGTGAACAAGGTGACGTTTGGATACCAGATGCCTGGTGATGCTCATGTTTCCCCTAAATCGATAATGCTAACTCCGCCACCCCCATCATAACACCCAATTCCAAGCGCTTCACAACAATCCCGACCGTCCCAATCCTTGAAGGCTAAACCATTTGTCGAGTTTTTGATCTGCAAGAGAGCTTCTCTCTGTTCTTCGCTGCAGCGTTTACAACGTGCCAATGGAAAAAAACTGATTGTAACCCAAAGTAAAATGACATTCTTAGTAAGAAAAGTCTTCATTTTTAGGAGAAGCGCAAAGATAGCTTGCAATTTTTGTTTTTGTTGAACTGCGTCTACGACGTGCGTCTTTATATTGTTGCCTTAATAAAACACATAATATGACCACATATGAACAACTGACTCATCGGACACTTTTGAGATGACCTCCGAAAAGAAAGTCTTTGTTTTTGCTAAATTAAAAAGCATGGTATATTTTAAATTAGCGTGTTTAACCTATCAAAGTCTTCATTTTTGTCAATTTGGCGTGTTTAAGGGAACATAAAGTGAAAACCTTGTCAAATTTGTAAGACAAGTGAAAAAAAATAAAAATCTTTCAAATGTGAGAGGTTAGACTAGGCAAAAGGTGAAGACGTGTGACTCATCAAACACTTTTGAGATGACCTCTATATAGAAAGTCTTTGTTTTTGTTAATTTAAAAAGCATGGCATCTTTTAAATTGACGTGTTTAACGGAACAAAGGTGAAAAGCTTTAATGAAAAGTCTTTGGAAAAAGAAAGAAAAAAAAAGATCTTTTAAATGTGAAAGGCTAGACTGGGCAAAAGGTTAAGACGCGTGATGTCCAAACTGCTAGATATAACTAGTCACCACGTTGAATGTATGACTAGGTTACTGCAAAATTCACGCATTTGAGAAATATGGAAAGAATATGGATGGAAACCATTATGGATGGAGGCTTCATTCCTTATTGTTCTATTTGGACTTAACAATGCACCTTCAATCTTATAATTTCTTGCACTCGAGATCTCCAAAGGAATATCCAAGTAAAAAAGAAAAAAAAAAATTGAAACAGAGTTGGAACACTTCCGAGAGTTTCGTCACCAAGCCTCCGTTTGTGTTTGAATTCTATTCGATAAAGAAAAAGAAGCTTCAGTGGAGACTGATGTGATTAACGTGTGCGTGTACTCACAGGAGGACTGGTGGAACCACGTCTCTGTTTGGGAACGTGGAAGTCAGATGAAAGGGTGCGCGTGTAAAAGAGGCTTTGCCGGGAATTATGTATGTGTGCTGCCTAAAGTAATGGCGTGAAGGATGGGATTGACTTGAAGGTTGACCGGGAGTGTGAAATGGCGTCGAGGGTGAATTTGTTTGAAAGACGACCAAGACTGCGGAGTGGGCCATTTAGGGTTGATATGAAGGATGAATGAGAGAGTAGAATAGGGAATGGGGAGTGGCCCATTAAGGATAGCTTTAAAGCAACATGCCCATTGTTTTTTTTTTTTTTCTATTGAATAATACATTTACCAAATTCCTGTACATAAGATGTTAAATTCAAATCTTACTGTCTAAGTCCCTATTAACCTATCACTTAAACTAGCTAACTAGCGACAATAGGAATAAGTTCACATATTTTTTTTTTCTCTTGTGTGCAATTTACTTTAGTATACTTTAAATAGGAAATTTCAAGAACATAATGATGAAACTTGAAAGTATAAAGTTACAAGAAACAAGACCCTAAGATAGACAAATGTAAATTAAAAAAGTTAAAGGATATTGCATAATAGAAGGAAAAAGAAGAAAGGCATAAAGAACAAGAAAAATATGTAAAGATTAAAAAAAACATAAATAACTAAGATCTTTCTATACAGAATTGGCAATATACCACTTTTGCAGCACTAAGAGGCTGAAATAGACGAGGTCCAATGAAAATTCAAGAAGGGAAAAAGAGCACCTCGTGGGTGCTGAAATTAGGCCTACGACTTGCATAGTAAAAGATCTGTCAAACCCAACTCTAATCTTTCTTTCAATATTGTACGCAATTCTCCTCGAGTACTAGTGCAGTCCTGGTTTTGTTGCGTATAACCATTACAGAGTCTACACAATGTAAATGATAATGCTTTTGATATTTTATACCATATTTATGTTTCGAGATGGATTTCTTATGAGAAACATTTGAGGCTCTAGCCGGAATTTTAGATCACTAATTATGAAAAAGTGATTTGGTTTATAAAGACGTAGTTAACCAAAACCTGTTAGGAAATAGAAAAGAATTGCTATATCAGAATGCAACATTCTCACTTGCTAGAATCCTGTAACAATATTTCTCAAAAATATGGCAGATGCCCACTACAGACTCCATTGACAAAAGTTAAGGCAGTTGGTCTTATGGAGGACAATATATGACCAGAGTTTTTCTATAAATGCTGAACCATCGGAGTTTATTAATAAAGACGAATGGAACTGACCAAAATTTTATCAAGACTCTGATTTCTGTACTGCTTGCAATCAGTTTGTAGATCAACAGAATAGGCTCTCGGTAGATGCAAGATCCAGCTCAGTATAGAAAATGGTGTCCAGCCAGGCCTATCTTCATGCAAGATATTGCATGAAGAAATAAAAGTAAAAATAGTGCAGAAGACATTTTTTGTACATGCGTAAAGACTTGCGGCGAAGCAATAGTGTCAGAACGTAATGGTATGGCTAAGATAATGTTAAAACTTATATATATTTGGTATGTAGATAATTAGAAAACTTGAGTTTCCGTTTTAATTTAGTTCTACATTTCCAACATTGTTCACCATTTACCATCATCTCCTACAGACGTTCAACTCTTAACTTTTTGATAACAAAACCAAAACATGCAACTTTTGAACTTCTCTCCTCCGCCCAACAATCTTGGTGTATAAATAAAACGACGATCAAAAGGCAGATCACAATAAAGAGAAAAGGATATTGGTTACAATTTTCTTTTACATGAACATGCTAAAAATAGAAGAGAAAAGGGTAGCTTTCTACATTAAGACGGCATATGCAAACAACAAAGCGAGTCATAATTAGAGTTCTTGTATGGCTGAACTATATGTCATCATACTGCTGTCGAAGCTTTTCCACTATGTCCATGACAATCATGATCTTAAAGAATGGATCTTCCACACCAGCCAGCTACGACTTGCACACGAGTCGCATCATGGATATATCAAATTCTTTGACTCGCAAGAATATCCGCGTCAAAGTGTCCCTGTGCAGGTCTACCCAGCTAAGCGTCTTAGTGTGCCAAATGCCATAGTGCACCCTCTTGTTCCTCATCCCTTCATTCATTCCCCTCTTACTATTATAGTCCAAAAGTAATTGAACTTATCATGCCAACATGCTTAGATCTTTTAGCATAATAGTTGAGTTTGTTACAATTTTTATTAAAGCAAAACCCTATTTTTAGGTTTGAATTATGGAGGGGTAACTTGCAAGAAATGCTAGAATGGAACCATCATGGAGTAGGCTGCTGGGATATTGGATCAGAAGAGTAGTAAAATGTTATATTTCCAAATTAATTGAACTTACTATGTCAACATACTTAGGCCTAAAATTTGAAAATCTTGTCAAAAAAGAACAAGTTTTTGGGATTCTATTGTTGGGCACATGTCCTTGCATAACTGGATTTTCTCCCTTCTAATGAGCGCCTGGTTTTTGTTCAGAAAAGACATCATTCTATGGTTTTTGTCCATGGAAAAATGGGGAACCTACATCTAAAAGGGTTTGTTGTGTGTCATAGTGCTCAAGATCAAGAGCCTTATGGAATTTTCAGGGTTTAAAGGTTTGTAAAATATAGCCATGCTTCCGTTTTTGGCCTTCAACATCAACAGAGACCACACTTGAGAAGAATAGGAAGGAACAGCAAGGAGAGACGAATGGTCCTAGAGAGAAGACTTTAATAGATGAAATCGTTCTTAGAGACGATCTGCAAATGGAGATTCGACTCTGTTTGCCGTTAAATCTCTTCTTAGATTGAAATTTGTCTCGAAACATGTTTGCTCTTGAGCCTTCTCTTTTATTGTTTTTCAGTCTTAAGTTTAACTTCGTTTCCATTAGCAAATCCATTAGTGAGGTCTTACCTCACAGCAAAGGGAATTGTTGGTGGCAATAGGCCCATGTTACGGGCCTAAATCCGCAGGCCTGGCCCAGGATTTTGAAATTCAGTAATGAGAATACCCCTTTTACTATGCAGAAAATCTTTGAGCCTTCTTTAACATTACTGAGCTCCGTCAAACCCCTCTTAAACCTCTTCACATCCTTCACGGTGGCGCTCCTGAACAGCTTTGCATCTACGTCCCGAACACAATGTGATTTCCACGTCTCCGCAGATCATCTGGCCCGTCGGGCTGGGATGCCCATTGGGCTGGAACCAACAGTACGAGACGACTACTTTTGATTATCATCACCATACTATTCTAAGGACTGAATATTTTCTAGTCTTTCAACAAGAATACTAAGATCTTTCGTAATTATCGTCACGCATAAGTTTTGCAAGATTCAAGATGTCAGCATCTAACAAACGAAATAGACATGTTTGCGGACAGTACATGTGCTGAAAAGCTAATTTTAACTAAGAAATAAGATATAATTTTTTATGAAATAAAATATTTTAAATAACATTTAGTTAATATAAAACTTTCACATCACCTTACCAGAAATTTCTTTTTTTTTTATTAATACCCTTTTAGACAACATGAATTATGAATTTCACATCAAGCTTTGTATTGAAAGATTTTAACTTGTGATATCTAGGTATCTTCTTGATGTTGATGCTATTGTCAAAGATGTCCAAAGTTTTGTCATTTGTTGTCTCCTTTCTTTGGAAGATTAGAAAATCACAAGAGCCTTGGAGATAACAAGAGAAAAGTATGGGAGAACAATGTATATCTCCATATGTAAATATATATTTAGCTTTCCTATTGTCGTAACATAATTACAACCAACGAACTGAATGACAATTGATTAATTGAATACAGTTTATCAACTAAGACATAAAGATAGTTGTAATTCTTCAGGTGAACCATAGCTGCTGCATGGGGGAGGGCTGATCTTTAAAGTTCTGTCAAGAAGCCCTATCGTTGATCGATTTAGCGTTTGGGCTCACCAAAGACGATGAGCACCAATGCCTGCTACCGGACCCATAGGCCGGTTGATTGAAAGTTTAGTATTAAAGGTTAGAAGGTTTATCTTAAAATTTGTAGGCCGACCACTTTCATTGTAGGACAAAATTCCAACATACATTTACTATGCCAGGAAATAATATTCAATTAATGTAGAAAGTTTCTTTGGCTATTGGCTCGAAAAACTCAGGATAATGCTCTTATACCAATCATTCTACAACTCACAGGCAAAAGGTGGTAAACCTTAGCCATCAGTAAAGTTAGACATGTGGCCAAACACTTCAACTCTAACTTCACTTCTCAGCCCAGCAATTTTGAAGACAAAACCAAAACATATGCAACTGTTGAACTTCACTTCTCAGCCTAACAATTTTGGTGTAGAAATAAAAATGACAAACAAAAAGCAAATCACAACTTATATTGGCTGCAATCCTTAGTTACGTAAACGCAAGATATATATTGGTTACATTTTTCTTTACAAGAATATGCTACAAATATTAAAGAGAAAAGGATACGCAAACAACAATGAGAGTTGCAATAGAGTTCTGGTATGGCTGAACTATATATCATCTTATTCCCCTCGAAGCTTTTCCACTATATACTTGACAATCATGATCTTAAATAATAAATCTTCCACAACGGCCAGTCGTGGAAATATCGAATTCTTGGACTCGCAAGAATATCAGTGTCAAAATGCCCCTGTGCAGGTCTCCCCAGCTAGCCGTCTCACTGTCCTGCATGCCATAGCGCTCTCGTTCTTATCACTTCATCCACTCCCTCTCTTTCTTTTCCCAATTCATGCCTGCCATCACGTTAATCTTTTGTTTTCCAAGAAAAGAGGAATGAGTTTTTGGGTTTCTGTTGTTGGGCAGGTGCCTTTTATAACGGGATTTCCTCCGTTTTAATAAGCGCTTAGATTCTATTCAGGGAAAAATGGGGAAAATGGGGAACCTACATAAAGAGTAAAATGGGGAACTTACAACAAAAAGGGATTGTTCTGTGACATAGTATGCAAGATCAAATGAAAATAATATTAAGAACAAATATGAGGAAGCTAGCAAGAAATTGGACTGGGAAAGAGAACAAAAAAACACGAAGCAAGAAATGTGTTTGTAAACAGAGGACTTTAAGTCTATTGTTTACTTGCTTATAGTTTACATCTTACACGGCTCTTATATAGCCAACCAACATAACAAAAGATAAAATACAACTTGCATGCCACTTGCATGACAAGACGTCGCCACTAGTCAGGATGCTCATCATCACATAGTGCAGTGCTGCAGGCATTTAAGAGCTCTGTCAAGAGATCAACATAATATTTGCGGGTCCCTCACTTATCCTCCAACTTCAAAGATAGGTGACATGCTCGAGTCAACTAACTGATATCCCGGTTCCACCATCTCAATGATTCCACCAGCTTGAGACACATTCAGACATTCTTCATCACCACCTTTCTCTTGTCCAGCATAGAAGACTTGACCATTGTTAGAGTTATAATAGGACGAAGAGACTATCGACGGTCCAGGTGCAGTTACGTCAAATGGTGAACAAGACCATTGAAAGGTGGCCCCATAGTCTTCTGGAGGGAGATAACGAGGAGTGATTTCTTCTGAAGAGGCACCAGTACTAACAGTTGCACATAAACCGGAATCCTTCTCAGATGAACCAGCTGCTCCAGAGGAGGAGGGTGAAGAAATATTTTCATAAATATTAATACTGTTGATACACCCCCCCAAACTTGGCATATTCATGCCAAGTTTGCTACGCTGAATGGTAAAGTCCCGAGTTGGTAGGGGTTTTGTGAACATGTCGGCAAGCATCTCTGAGGAGGTAACATGAGAGGTGATTAATGTTCCTTGGGCAACCTTTTCACGCACAAAATGATAATCTATCTCTAGATGTTTTGAACGACTGTGAAACACCGGCTTGGTTGAGAGTTGTAAGGCAGGTAGATTATCACTATGCAAGATTGTAGGCGTAAAAATACCTACTCCAAGATGGCGCAGGAGATGTAATATCCAAGTAATTTCAGCAGTCCCAGTTGCTAAAGCACGATATTCTGCCTCAGTAACAGAACGTGAGACTGTGGATTGCCGCTTTGCCATCCATGAGACTAGATTATGTCCAAGGAAAATACAAAAGCCTGTTGTAGAACGTCGAGTTCCTGTACATCCTGCATAATCAGAATCGGTGTACCCAAAGAGTGTTGTGGGACTTCGGCAATGAAACCGAATGCCAAAATCAGTAGTTCCATGAAGATACCTGAGGACCCGTTTCAGCCTATGAAAGTCCAGTATTGTCGGTGATGCCATTTTCCGACACAATTTATTCACAGCAAAACTAAGATCTGGACGTGTGAGAGTCATGTACTGCAGTGCTCCAAGAATGCTAGGAAACTGAGTTGGATAATCAAACAACTCATCACCATGTGGAACCTGATTAGTTTTTGCTGTCATGGGAGTTGTCAAGCTCTTACAGTGGGTCATATCTGCTCGTTGCAAAATGTCTAACGCATACTGTTGTTGAGTTAGAATGAGCCCCTCAGAGTCATGTGCCACCTGCACTCCAAGAAAAAAGTGCAGAAGTCCGAGATCCTTCAATGGAAATTTTCCTCCGAGATAGTCAATAAAGGTCTGCACAAGCTCATTAGAATTTCCTGTAATAATTATATCGTCCACATATATTAAAAGCCAAACTTGCATGCCTTCATTGTTATAAATGAACAACGACGGATCAAACGGAGAACTAAGAAAACCAACATCTTGAAGGACCGTTGTGAGTTCATCAAACCAAGCTCTCGGTGCCTGCTTAAGGCCATAGAGAGCACGTTCCAGCCGACATACATGATTGGGAAAATGAGAGTCTCGAAACCCTGGGGGCTGTTCCATGAATACTTCTTCAGTTAACTTCCCATGAAGGAACGCGTTATCTATATCGCACTGTCTAAGACACCAACCAAGAGAACAAGCCAGTGCAAGGATAACTCTAATAGTAGTGGGACGAACAACAGGACTGAAAGTTTCCCAGAAATCAATTCCAGGTTCCTGATGGAACCCTTTAGCGACTAATCGAGCCTTTAGTCGTTCAAGGGTTCCGTCTACTGCTACCTTGGGTTTAAAAACCCACTTACAACCAACTATATTCATATTGGTTTGTCGAGGAACCAGAGTCCAGGTAGAGTTATTATGCAAGGCCGTCATCTCGGCTTGCATGGCAGTATGCCAGCCAGGGTGTTCCAAGGCTCGTCGAAGTGACGTTGGAATTTCTGGGATATTGAGTGAAGCTGTGAGAGCATACCTCGGATTCGGTTTTCTTATCCCAAGTTGACTTCTTGTTGCCATAGTGTGTGTCCGAGATGGAGAAGTTGCTCGTGCAATTGGACTGTCTCTATCAAGAGCCTCTGAAAAACTTATTGGATTGTCTTCAGAAATGGAGTGAGGAAAGTCTGATGAAGAAGTTGTGGATTGAGATGTTTCTTTTTCAATGAGTGTAGTTGATAGGGGAATGGGATTGGCTTCATTTCCTGGAGCTTGGGACGAGTGAGTACAGATCACGGAAGATTCAGTGAGCAATGGATTGGTTGAGGTTTCGGTGCTTTCAAGTAGTTCAGTGGGAACTATCTTGCTAGGTGCAGTGTTTAAAGGCTGATGTATTGTCCAAGGTTCAGAGGGCTGAGATACTGCTGGGAAGTGTGCAGTTTTATCATATAAAGGCTCGGTTTCGACTGCTTCAGGTGATTCTGTTGTAGCATTATCATGTGCATGAAGTGGAGGCTCTGAGCTGGCGCTGTTTGATAGAGAATGAGTTGAAGGTGGGTCTTGAGATGGGACTGAAGTTATAGGATTGGTTGCTGGTTCGGTTAGTGGTGCATGGGGGTCTGCGGTGTCAGCTTCTCCATAAGTTTCAGCTGAACCATGGAGGACGTGTCCTCTATAGTTCAGAATGGGTCCTATACGTGTCCCGTTTCCGTCCGAAATACCTCTGTGGCTGATATCCGATTGTTCGTCCATCATTGCAGGTGAGCTATTTTCAATGACATTTAATTGTCTCTCTCTAGCTTCTTCTATTGAGGGCTGTGGCTTGTCATTATCTTTGAAGGGAAAAATATTCTCTTCGAAAATGACGTGCCTGGAGACAAAGATCTTTTCAGTAGAGGGATCCAAACACCTGTACCCTTTATGTTTAGAACTGTAACCCAGGAAGACACATGCAATGGACTTTGCTGAGAGTTTGTCAGTAAGAATTGCACGAAGACAAGGATAACACTGGGTTCCAAAGACTCTTAAAGAGTCATAGTCAGGGACATGATTATACAACACTTCAAACGGAGATTTATTTTCCAAGGTTCTTGAGGGCAGCCTGTTAATAATATAGACAGATGTAAGAAAACCTTCTGTCCAATATTTCCGAGGCATGTTGGCTTGAATCATCATAGATCGACCCAGCTCTACTATGTGTCTGTGTTTCCTTTCGGCAAGTCCGTTTTGTTGTGGAGTGTAGGGACAAGAAAATTGATGTAATATTCCTTTTTCCCGTAAAAATTTATCAAGCTCAAGACTTGTATATTCCCCACCATTATCTGAGCGTAGAATTTTAATTTTCTGTTCGAACTGCCGTTCAACCATTTCATTAAAATCTATAAATTTCTGAAAGAAATCAGACTTCTTTTTCATAGGATAAAGCCACGTGAAACGGGTACATTCATCAATAAGAACTGCATAATATAGAAAGCCTTGACAGGAAGGGACTGATGAGGGCCCCCACACATCACTGTGTATTTTTTCAAAAGGAGCAGTACTTTTATTTGAAGATAATGAAAAAGGTAGACGATGGCTTTTGCTAAGTAGACAGGTAGAGCATGATTCAGGTGGGTCACCTCTGACTTTTATTTTTCCTTGCAGTTGTAGGGACTTCACAACTTGCATATTTGTATGTCCCAGACGATAGTGCCACGTAGTTCCATCTGCGATCCGTTGACACTGAGCAAAGAGAGCAGGTATCTCACCGCCTGGTAGGACATACAATCCATCCCTTCTATATCCCCTGAGCAGGATTTCCTGAGTGCTCAGGTCCTTTACAGCAAAAGATTTTTTGTCAAATAATACTTCACAAGGATAATCATCTGTAAGTTTTGCTATTGACAACAGATTTTGTTTTATCTGTGGAGCAACTAGAACTGATTTGAGCTGAATGGGTCCATTATTTAACTGGACTGTTCCGACGTGTGTAATGGGTAATTTGTGTCCATTTCCAACAAGAATCTTATTGGATCCCTTGTATAAGGTTGAGTGGGAAAGTTTACCTGCTGTATCGACAATATGGGTTGATGCTCCCGAGTCTGCTATCCAATCATTTCCAGCTCTTTCATTTTTTTGAAGAGTCGCAAGTGCTTTGGGAATATTGTTTGCTTGGAAGGCATGATCAAATCGCCTCCAACATTCGAGGGCTGAATGCCCTCGCTTTTCACAAATCTGGCAAGTCAAAGTAGTGCGGGCAGGAAAGGTTTCAAGATTACCTGTTCGATTTTATGGCATTACCATCCCTTGAGCATTAGGTCGGGATGTTCTATTTGTTGCCGCTGGTCCAAAACCTCTTCCTTGAGAGGTAAATGGCTGACCTCTCCCTCTAGAGGGTCCTCTTCCTCCCCTTCCTCCGCCTCGTTGTGCGAAGAAGGCAGTGTTTTCATTAATGGCTAGATTGCTTGGCTTCCTGTAATATCCAAGTCTAGCTTCATATGCCTGTAGTTGTGAGATTACCTCACTGAACTTGGGCACTGGTGGTCGGAACATTGCTGACTTGAGAGATTCATATTTCTCATCAAGTATTTCCAACAAGCGGAAAGTTTTCGCTGAGTCGCTAAGTGGCTTTCCAATGGCACTGAGCTGATTCAAGATATTCTTAAATTCAGTAAGAAAGGCAGAAAGAGTTTTACCTTCCTTTTGAAGATTACTGAGCTTGGTCAGTAACTCAAACTCCCTGGTTTCAGTTCTTTGGGAGAAATGATTATTGAGGGCATCCCATACTTGAGCTGCGGCTTCCAGCTCAAAGATATGTCCCATTGCTTCTTCGGACAGCGTGCTGATGATCCATGATCTTACAAGAGCATCGCTTTGCTTCCAAGCTTCATGATCTAGGTTGGTTTGGATTTTATCATCCTCGCCAGCAACTGAGATAGCTGGGCACTCAATTTCTCCAGTTACAAACCCGGTAAGTCTCTGGGTTTGGAGGAGTGACTTCATTTGAGTCATCCAAGATAGATAGTTACCTTCTGTCAATTTCATGGTAACAAAGTTACTGACATTGACATTGGTAGGGAACGGGTAAGCGGTTTGTTGAGCCATGATAAAGGAAAAGCAGTCCGGATGAACCTGCTTTGATACCAAAATGATAATAATATTAAGAACAAATATGAGGAAGCTAGCAAGAAATTGGACTGGGAAAGAGAACAAAAAAACACGAAGCAAGAAATGTGTTTGTAAACAGAGGACTTTAAGTCTATTGTTTACTTGCTTATAGTTTACATCTTACACGGCTCTTATATAGCCAACCAACATAACAAAAGACAAAATACAACTTGCATGCCACTTGCATGACAAGACGTCGCCACTAGTCAGGATGCTCATCATCACATAGTGCAGTGCTGCAGGCATTTAAGAGCTCTGTCAAGAGATCAACATAATATTTACGGGTCCCTCACTTATCCTCCAACTTCAAAGATAGGTGACATGCTCGAGTCAACTAACTGATATCCCGGTTCCACCATCTCAATGATTCCACCAGCTTGAGACACATTCAGACATTCTTCATCACCACCTTTCTCTTGTCCAGCATAGAAGACTTGACCATTGTTAGAGTTATAATAGGACGAAGAGACTATCGACGGTCCAGGTGCAGTTACGTCAAATGGTGAACAAGACCATTGAAAGGTGGCCCCATAGTCTTCTGGAGGGAGATAACGAGGAGTGATTTCTTCTGAAGAGGCACCAGTACTAACAGTTGCACATAAACCGGAATCCTTCTCAGATGAACCAGCTGCTCCAGAGGAGGAGGGTGAAGAAATATTTTCATAAATATTAATACTGTTGATAAGATCAAGAGCCTTATGGACAGACAAAAAACTTATTTGGAGTTCCCAGCAAGGATTGAGAATGGGGATTCCACTCCGTTTGCCGTGAAATAATCGCTTTCTCGTCTTCGAAAGCGTTCGCTAATTCTCGCAATGTTGTCTCGAGGCTTCTCTTTTATTGCTTCTCAGTACAGAGTTCAACTTCGTTTTCCATCACCGTCACATTGAAAGTAATAAATAAAATTATCTTTGAAGACTAAAGATAAAGAAAACTCATCAACTTAGAATTCAATGATAAACAATTTTAAAAATTAAAAATACAAAAAATTCACATCTTAGAATTTAAGGATAAATATTTATCACTTTATTGAAAACCATTTAAAAGAGATAGAGAATAAGAACGTTTACAACTCTTGAAACAAATGTAAGAAATAAAAAAATTAAAAATAAACTAATTTTTAATTATTATAGACTTAATCTCATAATTTGTTTTGCTTACAAAAGAGCAAAGTTTTTTTTATCAAAGTGATATTCTTATCTTAAATAGTCTAGTTAAAGAAGAGTAATTACATAGTAAATGATAATATGTGTTCTGAAGATAGTTAAATACAAATAATTACATAATAAATGATGGTATGGGTTTTCAAGATGGTCAAAGATATTAATTGCTTTTCATTGGCAAAAAAATAGGTGTCTTGGAAATTGATTCTAGGCTCAGCTCTCCATGTGGATTATTAATGAACATTGGACTTGGCTTGAATCCCAGATGGACTAAGTGTGTATAATTCCTAAGCTTGTGCTGGATTAATTTGGGTTAGTCCAAAATGAGCTTTGTCACTTGAAAACCAATTTTCATTCGCAAACAAATGTTGCTTAGAACATTTTGATTCCAGATTCAAGTGTGTAAGGTTTAGGTATGTGAGTTAGATGCGTGTTTAATTTTTTTTATTTTTTTATTTTTATTTTTATAAAGAAAGGATTTAGGACTGATATCCCGCAGGTCTCTTGATGGTCATTTGAATGACAGTAAGGGAAATTCTTGGTAGCCAAACGCCCATTTTAGGGGCCTAGATCAGGCAGGGCCAGCCTAGGATAAAACTATGCTAGCGGGGTGCGTTCAAGAACTATTGAACATGAAATTCAAGTGTTTGAAGTGACGGATCATTCACTTCAGTTTGCCGACACAACGTTAGCTTTCGCGAGTTTTCAACATCATTACCCCCAACGGAGCTCCGAGGACACGAGTATCAAACCAAGTCAGGCAGCCATTACGCACCTCAACTTGCTTTACAGATAACTAACCTTGAAATTTTATTTCTGTAATGGTTATGGCTATAATGCATCAACGTAAAGGTCAGGTTTTATCTTGGAATTATGATGATTTAGTTTAAGATATAGGCAAGATGAGTAATTAAGACTTGTTTTAGTACCCAAATTAGACGAAAAAGAAGAAAAAGGATTGAGAAGTTAACAAAAGCAAGGTAGCTAATGAGAGTGAAAAATTTAAGAATATGATGGCTGTTGACTGACGCCGGGCGTGAAGAAGTGCTCGGGGATTGTCTAATCAATAATTTACTCAACAACGTTTGATATCTGTTAATGATACAATTGATATAACTTTCTTATTATGTCCTTCAATTACATTAGGTTTTCCTGATTGTGTTAGGTATATATTTTCCATATATAACTAGAGTTAGATGTGTATATAAAAACGCAGTCCAGTAAAGCTTTTTCATCATTGCAGATTCAATATAATTAAATTTTCTCAACTCGTGGGTTCTATGATTTCCCTTCCTTCCTCCATATTCATATTTCATGATAATATCATTTTTCTACCCGAAACAGAAAGACAAAAAGGTGCCGGGCAGCAAACTAAGATGATGAGGATGAGGGGAAGGCTCGTTTCCTGCAGTCGAGACAGGGAGCTAAGACTGTTCCTCACTTTCATAATCTCGAGGAGAAGGTTCACTGTTTATTTGATTAGATTTTGTGGACCCTAAGAAGCTACTTGTAAATTAATCTACTGCACCGAACAAGAAGATGAAGCAAATGGGTGGGGAGACGAAAGTCATAATCAGCGTGACTTTTTTCTGGAAAGTTAATGAAGTGCAACCACGTTCTGGAGATGGAAAAACAACGAGTCCTTTCTGTGATGGTTTCTTGCAAGATTCCTCTTGGTCTTGTCCAATCTGCACGGCCATGGGAGCTTATGCTCTCTTGTCATATGCGGGAAAAAAAAAAATAGCCTTGTGCACTTTAGAGAACATCCTTAGTTTTGGGCCTACAAGCTAGGGCTCTAGTTTTTGATCCTTTTGTCATGATTTTCCAGATGAAGATGGTTAGTTCGGTCATTGGGTGACGAAAAGTTACTCGCTGTTTAAATGAGTTTGGATCATAATAGTTTTGACCATGTGTTTAGACGTGAAGAATATTTTCTGCCGCTAAAATTCATCAATCTCCAAATTATCTACTAAGTGAGACTTGTCATGTGGTTTTTATAGATCGACTTCTATGTATTTACTTCGAGTGACATAAGACTTGAGAGGAGATTGAAGCCTCAGAATTTAAACATATCTGAAGTTTTGGCACAATAATTATGAAAATATAGAAGAAAAGTGAATATTGGCAATTGCAATTGCATGTTTCTTCAAAATTTCCTTGTAATTCTATTGTGCATATGCTAATTAACGGCATAGCGTACCACGATATTTTAGTTCGATTTCTTCATTAAGGCTGGCAAAGTTGCTATGCAAGGAGATAGTTCATACAGCATTTTGCCTATAGTTGTACCAGAGAAACTCTATCATTTTGCCTACGTGGTGTGGTCATGCATAATTAAGTCTTTTCATTGCCATTTTTGTGGTTCACAATCTGCATGTTATTTCTCTCTTCCTCTCTCTTTTTTAATTTTTAATTTTATTTTTTAGTATGCCTCCTTTAGTTACATGAGCATTATTTATATACTAAGAACGAACATCATTTGTTTCTTCAGTTCAAAGCTGTCAATATTGTTAAATCAGTTTGTCTTTAAAATTGAAAATAATATTCAAGATAAATATAAGAAAATAAGACAGATATTGCAATAATAAGGTTAGAAGCAGGATGATTATGAGAAAATAAGAACCATAAGAGAGAGAGAGAAAACGAAGCAAGTACAAGGAAACTTAAGAGAGCTCGTGTTTTGTTTGCTTATGGATTACGTCCTGCCATGCCATTATATAGGCAAGGGAGTTCACAAAAGACAAAAATATAAGTTGCTTGGTAACAGAAGCAACTTGTGAGAACCTTATCTTTTACACAGGTGGTTCTACATAATAATCTTTCAACAAGACCCGTGGGGCCCTCTCTCTTCTAGCTTTTCATCATGATGCGTAGAGCCTATTGACTCAATTTCTGAGGCTATCGAAACGTAGTCCTACAAGGCTACGAGAGCTGCAAGTTGATCTTCTTCCATGCTTCGCTCTATCACGGTGCACGTTCCAGCTATTGTTCCATACTCCTCTCTAACTATGTTTTCCACGTTGCAAGTTGCCATGAGCGCATCACCACCAAATTCTCCAAGATCAACGTCAGCGCTTATACCGTAGGTTGTAGTATCCAACTGCACATTATCTTCCAAATACAGCCAGGAGAAGATAACTACATCTTCATAATTAAAACCATTTACTAGCCTGTCAATGGTGGGACTCATTGCTTAAGCAGCATATAGTGGGAAATCTTCTTCCATCTCAAGTGGATAGTTTGTGAGCTCAACGTTACAATCTTGCACTTGAAACGACCCAGGAGATACGGGCTCTTCTTTTATTTGAACATGCAACTATGGTAATAACTCTGGGAACATGTCTGGATTGAGATCAACTTGTTCTTGAGTGTAGAAAGGGTCGGATTGCATGTCTAGTTCTTGCACCATACGTGTTGATGACTCTCCTATCTCAAAGGTTCCTAATCCCCCAACTATTGGCTGAAAAGCTTCTTCTTGCTCTGCGTAATAAGACTGTACAACATTAAGATAATTGTTTGGTGGGGAAGGAAGGTAAGGTCCTGGTGTAATAATATCAAAGGGTGAGCATGACCATTCAAACCAGGTATGGTAATCATCCGGTGGAAGATACCGTGGAATTATTTCTTCAAATGTAGCATCATCAATGGTGGCACATAACCTTGAATCTTTTGAAGAGGTGGTGACTCTAGAAGAGGCAGACGAATAAGTTGTTAAAAAACCAATATTGCTAACATTTAATACATTTGGTCTTTATTGTTTGGTAAACTGAAACATCTTTTGCATGTTCGGTTTGAACTCTAACAGAATAAAAGCAGGAATAATGACATACAATGATCTTGAGAGATACATTCTCAATAATCAAGCCTATGAAATTGAAAGCAGAAAAAGCGGAAGGGATTGACTTCCAGGAGGATGACGGTTCAAGCTATTCTTCCAGCAAAGATGCTTTTGGATCATTTTCTTCAAAGTGGATGAGAGGGAAGAGGGGCTCTTAGAAAGCCCCTGACATGTTTATTTGAAAGAGAAACATGCTTATACCATTCAGTTTTCCGATGTGGAGGCAATAAGGGAAATTTGCGAAGTTGTTGTTCGGTGAAGATGTAACAGGAGGGCGCAAGGGTGTACGCACTGCTTTAGCATTGTCTAATGGAATTACAAATCTAGCAGGTATGCAATATATCCATTTACTTAGTTGAAAGAATTAATTTCATCCGCTTCTTATCTAATCTTGTTTTTGATACTCCTTTTTACCATGTCATATCCAGTGTGAAACTCATAAAGAACCCTAAGCATACGAGGGTATTGATATGGAATTAGCAGGATATAATATTTCAACTTTTGAAAACAATGAAATTGGTGTTTTCTATTTATGTACTTTTCAGTTGACTGTACTGGTCAGAGGAAAAAAAATTGAGTTTCTAGTAAATAAAGGATTTGTTAGAATACAAGAACAATTTTTGGTCTAAGACTCGAAATTTGTATGGAGAATATGTATTCTTTCATAGACAAACTCGGGCTTTTGAAAGCAACTTGTAAAATTTTGTCTCTCCGCAGTGGTATTTATAAGATCGTGGTCCATCCTTAGTAAACTTCTTGTCTATTCATTGTATGCCTATGAGAAACATTGTATATTTTTAACTATATAGTGAACAATAAACTGGAATTTTAGCAACGGTTTTTGGAGAGTTGTGGAAATTGGAACCACTGTATGAAAAAAGGAAGAGTAAATGGTGAAGAGAAATGGACTGGTTACTCTTCCCTACCAACTACATGGTTGAGTTAGTTCCTACCAAGCAAAATGGTGCAAATGGCCGGACCTTAGAGGTATATACTATTTCACTTGGATCTGTAACAATGGAAGTATTAGTCCTAATTTTGGTCTGATCTGCATTCAAAATATATCTATGCAGATAATGACGCCAAAAGCCCATGTTGACATCCACATGAATCTACCAGCACTTCAAAAGTTAAGACTCTATGCTTATTGAAGGAGATCTCTTTATTCCCATCAAAATTGATAGGATGTTTTTATCTATATCTATAATAATGTTAATACTGTTGATTTTTCATTTGTCAAGATACACTTGATTCAATGGTGAATATTGAGTTTTGGTACGCAAAAAGGGATAGTCGGGCAGAAGGAAGGAATGCTAGTGAAAGTCATAGCAAGAGATGGTGGCTTCCGTCATCTCAAGTACCAAAGATGGGGCTTTCTGACATCGAAAGGAAGAAACTACTTCATCGTGGAAGACTGGTCAATGGTGAATATTGAGTTTTGGTACGCAAAAGGGGATAGTCGGGCAGAAGGAAGGAATACTAGTGAAAGTCAAAGCAAGAGATGGTGGCTTCCGTCACCTCAAGTGCCAAAGATGGGGCTTTTTGACATCGAAAGGAAGAAACTGCTTCACCGATGAAGACTGGTACATGAAGTATCAAGGCTGCAAAATCAATCAACAAAAGTGTTTTGCTTGAAATGCACATTCCATCTGTTATTGGGGATGCCCTTCACAAGGTAATTAAACTTTTTCTATGAGAAGTACTTCATTACTCAACCTTTTAGAATTCTGATGAGGAAATCTTTCTTGAAATGCCACAATTTGAATTACGAAAGTTCCCATTGGTGCTCAACACTACAAAATGGGGACAAGGTTTGTGTGCTTGAACATCATTTTGAAGATTCTTGTTATGATTAGACTTACAAATTAAATTTTGTAATTTTTAATCCTCATTGCAAAGTTGTAATTTATTGACTATGTATCAATTTATGTATTCAATCTGGGAAGGCAAGGCTTAGTGAAGAATTGTACAGGACCTTGCTTGCAAAATCAAGCTCACAATAGGAGATACTCAATTCCTTGAATTTCAAATCTAAACATAGTACTCTTGGGGTCATTAGCAGGCTAGAAACTACTATATTTGCATGGAAAGTGAAACTTACAGAACAAGATAGTGGTAAATCCTAGTTCAAATATCATGGTAAATGATCCAATGTCAAAGATGGAAAGGATGGAGTCATTGTTAGGCCATGCAGAAGCCTTCCTAAATCGACTTAGGACAATATATCCAAACCTTCCTTACATGTTTCTTGGTGTTACAAAAATTCAATATGACAAGGTGAGTTATCAAGTATTTATGTTCATTTTGCCAACTTTCTCCATACATCTTTACATATCCACATTTTTTAGCTTCTTTTCTTCTTTTTCGAGATATTTAGTTTTGCCATATAAGAATGATTTCTCTAGTATGTGCTAATGGGAACTAAAATATTGTTTGTTACCATAATGGTCCTTAAATTTACATTGCCTTTCGTTACAGCTGTTTAGTTCATTCTTTGACACTTTACAAATATTTGTCTTCATCAGACTGTTTTACTAGGACTAACCTATACATCACTGCATAAAGATATTTTGGTAGAAATAAGTGGTAATTTTCTTTTTCGTTCTTGCAGGATGCAGGGCATTCAATTCTAGAAGTATATTCTTGTGTTCTTGGAAACTTGGCCTATAGCATACTGCCTAGGATAAGGGATATTTTGCAAGAAGATGCCTTAAGCAATCCAAATTCACCAGTGCCAACATGGTGCTTCCTTGATACGAGTCTCTATGAAACTCCATCGGTTACTTCACGTGTAAGGCACTCGCTAATTGACCAGATAAACATGGTGTGTAGAATGTGTAGTGAATCTCTTTCAGGTACCATTCGGATTTGGAATTGACATATGGTGGGTTAAAAGCAAGTTCTTTGGCTGCAACATTAGGACAAAATAGAGTATGGTGCATTGCGAAAGAGGCTTGTATGAGTGTTTCTCCTAAAAATTCATCCTAATTAAAGGAAAAAGATAGTAATTTCAATTGATTTTTTTGCAAATGATGCTATTACTTTAACATAATGAGATACAAACTAATGTTTGGTTTGCCTTGAAAACAATGTCTAGTTAAGTTGTTGGCAAACTTTGGATGTATTGCTCGGAAATACATAGTATAGAATTATTATGTGTATATTGATTATAGATAGAATTCTTCAATTGATCCAAGTAGCATTTAGATTTGTTTGTAAGTGTCTTAAGATGAGACAAGACAAAAATGAAACTTATTAGGAATTCTTGTACAGACAGACTTGATTTGGCTTTGGTAAAATCTACAAACTAGGAATATGTTTACAAGAAAAAAAATAACAAAAAATACTTGATCTTGGAATTTGTCAGAAAATTTCAGATTAATCAACCAATAGATTTAAAATATTATCATTCTTCATCCTCCATTAGAAAGACAGTTGTAAAGGATCCAAAGGGATAATTAAATGCGTAAAGCTCTTTATCTTATATGTGTTTTTGTATATTTAAGAATATCATTTTCTTAATAATTTATTTTAAAGGAAGGAATTAAGTCTTTTACAACATGAACATTAAGAACGAATTACCATTTAATATAAATTAAATATAATGTACCATACAATATTAAAATCTAATATAAATTATTCTTTTATATTAATAATTACCATTTAATATATATATACAACTAAACATACTAAAATAGAAACTCTTAAAATATAATGAAAAAAGTCCAAAGTATCATGTGCACAATGTTGCATAACAACAACCAAATAAATATCATCAAGTCCTAATGCTAACACATAATTTCAGTAGCACCACAACAATCCCATCCTACCCAATTTACTAACGTTGAAGGGAGCTCCAGTCTCCCATCATCTCAAGTACCAAAGATTGAATTCTATAAATGAAAGAAACTGCTTCAACATCAAGGGTGCTGCATTAAGTTTGGCAGCCAAATCAATCATAGAAAGGCAAATTCTTCATTATCATCATCATGTACTTGAGACTCCCAAATTAGTTGTCAAAAATGTTTTTCCACAATTTCAACCTTTTATAATTGGAATTTTTTACAAATATATGGAGAAAAAGGCAAGTTTTGGCAGCAATATCAAGTCAGAACAAAATTTGGTGCATTGGCATTCTGTATGTGATCCTGGCAATTCACATTTGAAAAGTTCCTCCTGCTTTACTCAATTAGGAAGTTTATCTTTTACATCCATTTCTTTATTCTAAGTAAATTGCAGACTCTCTTCAACAATAGAAGAACAAGAAGAAAAAAAAAAACTCAAACCCAATAGTAAAACAAGACCAGCAGAAATACAACTAGTAAAAACAAACTTTACTTTCAATTGAAATTTTGGATTGGAATTGCTAAGGCTAAGAATATATTTCAAAACAATAATCTATTCATATATCTGTCTATGATTTTAAAGTAAATCTGCCTCCATTTCTTATTAATAATAAGAATTCTCCAAAAAACCCAAAATCCAATCACGTAAGAGATGGCAACAAAAGCATAAAAGATAGGATCATCAATTATTCTAGTCTCTTCCTTTTCATCATCACTTTGGCCTATGTCTTCTGATTCGAGGCCGATTGTTGTCAAACAATTTCTTGGTAGAGGATTTCCACAAAGTTCTAGATTGCCATCGAAATATTGCATCTCAAAGGTTAAGAATTGTCCTTCACAGGGAATTCTTCTAGAAAGGTTGTTGTAGGCAATGCTAAATACAGCTAGAAAACTCAGCCCAACCAACTCATTTGGTATTTTCCCACTCAGCTTATTATGAGAAAGGTCCAAGCTTTCCACACTTACCAAGTTTCCAAAAGAACTTGGAATGGGACCTATTAGAATGTTACTTGACAAGTTTAAAGACAAAAGTTGTGATAATTTTCCTATTTCAAGAGGAATGGAACCTGTCAATTGATTTGATGACAAGTCAATAACAGTCATCAATGAGAGTGGAATACCTTCAAAACTAATTTCCTTTTTTTTTCACTTGTAAGGACATTCTTACAACAAATGATGGAATTATATGTTCGAAAGCTAAGCTAAAACATGGGTGACGATGAAAGATGTCATATTTTGAATCAATAGATTTAGAAGGCTCTTTCCAAGATTTAACATTATCAAGACATGAAGGAATATTTCCTGAAATGTGATTATTGGAGATACTAAAAATTTCAACATTCTTCATTTGACACATTTCTTATAGCAGGTGACCTTCCAAATGATTTCCACTTAAAATAACTACCACCAAGCTAGTACAATCGTACAACCACTTAGGAATGGTTCCTAACAACTGATTATTTTGAATATCTAAAACTACTAATTTTGGACTATTTAAGATTGTGGGTGAGATGATTCCATCAAAGTAATTTCCATTGAGTTTTAAGCACTCTAACTCTGTCATGTTGGAATCCCTTGGAAGCATTTCTCCTTTCAATTTATTGTTTGATAGGTTTAGATACTCTAGTGGGATGCCTCCTTTAGTCAAAATTTGTGGTATTGTCCCCGAGAGCAAGTTATTAGAAAGGTCTACCATCTCTAAAGAAAGATTGCCAAAGGACCAAGGAATAGTACCTTGTAATGCATTTGAGGACATGTCAAGATAACATACCCACAAAAGAATATTTCCAATTTTTTCAGGAAGTGGACCTGTGATGTTATTATCAGACATGGCCAATATTCAAAGTGTTGAAATTCGATTTGGAGTGCAATTGAGAAAAGAGCCACTTATTTTGTTGCTATCCAAGAATAAATAAGTGATATTGGTGTTGAATAGCAACCAACAAGGTAAACTTACCTCTATTGAGTTGTAAGATAAGTCTAACCTGAACAAGAAACTTTGGGTGTAGATGAAGCTTGGGAAAATGTGACCATACTTTTGGTTGAGGTTGCAGTGTGCCAAGTCAAGAATGTCAAGTTGAAATGATGGGACCCATAAGGATGATTCAATTTCAACTTCCAAATTTTCATTGTTTGATAAGGAAAGGTAATAAAGACTTGAAGCATTGGCAAACATAGAAAATGACAAGACCCCTTCCAATTGATTGAGTGAAGCATCAAACACTGTAATTTTGCTACGGTTAGAGAATATGGATGAAGGCACATTACCTGTAAGGCGATTACTTGCTAAACAAACTTCATGAAGATTTTCAAACATCCCAAGACAATGAGGAATGTTCCCTTCCAATGTATTATTATGAAGGTCCAAAAGATTTAGATACTTTAATTTCTTTAGTTCACAAAAAGCTGCAACAAAATAAATTTAACATGTTATTTGAATAATGATTTACATTATATACATATACGGAATAGAATTAAAAGTAGCAAGAGGGACATGCAAATAAATATTTTCTTCTAAGAAATTTAGCCTATTGGTTTGAATTTTCCAAATAGAAGAAGTTTAGATTCTTTACTACATAAAGTAAAACAAGAAATAGCAGAATTGATAGTTAAAGCCCACCTTGTCTATAATAAAGTTTCAATTATTACATAATTGGGGAAGGTTTAAATTCTATAATGTATTTAAAATTGAATAAACAAGTATATTATCTATTTCAGAACATAATATTTGAGATACAACGGTCTACAAAAGTCAAAATTAAAAAAACTTTCCACACATTTAACCAAGAATTCACGTTAGAAAAGATAAGGCGAAATATGATAAATCAAGTAAAAGTTCTTACGTTCAAGCCCTCCTCGTATTTGTGCGCCAGAAATTATCAATTCCTCCAGCTCATCAAACAAGGTGAATAAGGTGACGTTTGGACACCAGATGGTTGGTGGTGCCCCCATTCGCCATAAATAGATACCGCCAACTCTTCCAGCGGCACCAGTACACCAAATTTCTTCCGCTTCGCAACAATCCCTACCGTCCCAATTCTTGAAGGCTAAACCATTTGTCGAGTTTTTGATTTGCAAGATAGCTTCCTTCTGTTCTTTTGTGCATCCATAACCACATGCCAATGGGAAAAAATTGACTATAACCCAAAGCAAAATGACATTCTTAGTGAAACAAGTCTTCATTTTTGGGAGAAGCAATTTTTCTTATAGTTGAACTGTGTCTATGATGTGCGTCTTTATATTGCTGCCTTAAGAAGACACCTAATATGACTTGTGAACAATTGGCTCATCGAACACTCATTTGTCAATTTGGCGTGTTTAACGGAGCCGAAAGTGAAAATTCTGTCAAATTTGTTGGGCGAGTGAACAAAAAGTGAAAAGCTTTAGTGAAAAGTCTTTGAAAAAACAGAAAATAAGATCTTTCAAATGTGACAGGCTAGACTGAGCAAAAGATGAAGACGCATGATTTCCAGACTTTAGCAATAAACTAGTCACCACTTCATTCCTTATTGTTTTGTTTGGACTTAACAATGCGCCTTCAATCTCTTAATTTCTTGCACTTGAGATCTCCAAAGGAATATCCAAAAAAAAAAGTTTGAAAATTGAAAGAGAGTGGGGACACTTCCGAGAGTTTTGTCACCAAGCCTGTCTGTGTTTGAATTCTACTCGTTAACATATGAGGAACCGTTTCAATGTGATATACATGTGTGTACATGTCAATAAAGAAAAAGAAGAACAATAGAAGCTTCAAAAGAGACTGATGAGATTAACGTGTGCGTATACTCACAGGAGGAATGGTACAGCCACGGCTCAGTTTGGGAACTTGGAAGTCAGACGTAAGGGTGTAACTTACTGAGTTTGGGGGGATGTTCCGTCTGAAAGAGGTTTCAGTGTGAATGATGACTCCTGCCGAAGGGAGTACGTAATGGCTTCAATGTAACTGGAGTTAGAAGGAGGTGACCCATCAATGGTTGGCGATGACTCGACGGATGAATGAGAGTGTAGACAAAGGTTTCGAGAGTGGCCCATTAAGGATAGCTTTGAAGCAACATTCTTTTCTTCCTTTTTCCATAGAAAATAGAAACAACATTTGTTTTATTTATTTAATAACACATACACCTAACTTACATACCTTACTACTTATCACTTGAATTAACTAATTAGCAACATAAGGAATTAAGCCAACATTTGTTTTTTTCTTGTGTGCAATTTACTTTAATTTATTTTAAGTAGAAAATCTTATGGACATAATGATGGAACTTCTTGAATGGTTCAAAAAAGTAAAAAGATTAAAAGTTCAAGAAAAAAATAAAGTCATAGAGAGCAAGAAAACGCTATACAGATAAAGAAAAAGCTAAAAAGCTAAAATATTTCTGTATGGATTTGTCATATACCGCTTTTGCAGCACTAGGAGGCTGAAATAGACGAGGCCCAATGAAAATGTTCAAGAAGGGAAAAAAATCATCTCGCATGTGTTGATATTAGGCTAGGACTTGTATATCAAAAGCTCCATCAAACCCAAGTCCAAGCTTTCTTTCAGCATTTCATGCAATCCTACTTGAGTACTATTGAAAACATTCTTGTTTCTCTAAACTTATGTGCAATTCAAGCTTTCTTGCATTTAGTCATTAAAGAGTTTATACAGTATATATGATAAAGTTCTTAATATCTCAAACCATATTTATATTTCAAGACAAATTCCTTATGATGAATTGTTGAAACTCTTACTAGACTTTTAGATTACTAATTATGAAAAGATGGTTTGCTTCATATAGAAAATAGTTAGCAAAAACCTAATAGGAAATAAAAAAGAATTATTGCTATATCAAAATGCAATATTCTCAATTAAAATCCTATAGCAATATTTCTCAAAAACAAGGATAGATGCCCATCAAAGACTTCATTGACAAAAGTTAGGCAATTAGTCTTATGGAAGACAATATATGGTCAAACATTTGTTTATGAATGTTGAACCATAGTAGTTTATTCATGAAGACGAACGGAACTGACTAACATTTTATCAAGACTTTGATTTGTGTACGGCCCTCTGCATTGTACTGCCTGGAATCATTTTGTCAAGGCTTGATTAGCGGGATGGGCTCTCGGTAGAGTTGGTTTGGGTTGCAAGTGGTCCTTTTCTACTGAAATAGCCAGCCCAAGAAAGGTTCGTATTCCAGGTTAGGCCCAGAGACAGAGAGACCTGTCCCAGCACAGAAAAGGGTGTCCAACGTGACCCTACGATGGCAGGTTCAATCTAGTGGCCCTCTTTAAAATGCCTAATAAGGGAGTTTTTATGCCTAAGTGTTTGTAAATGGTCTTTTACGCCTAAAACTCTCAAAATGGTTTTACAAACCTAGGTCCCCAGAGCGTGCTTTACAGATCAAAAATTTCAAAAGTTGGCGTTCAAGCCCAAAATATCTAAAATGGGCCAATATCAAAAGCAAACGAGTGGCAGCGTGTAAATATCAAAGTCTTGAACTCCCAAGAATATCGGCGTCAAAATGTCCCTGAGCAAGTCGTCCCCAGCCGAGTGTCTCACTGTCTTGGATGCCATAGAGAACTTTCTTGTTCTTCATCCTTTCATCCATCCCCTTTCTTTCTTTCCCCAACTCTGGCCTCCATCACGTTAAGCGCCTGGATTTTCTAAGACCTTGTCAAAGAGGAACGAGTTTTTGGACTTCTGTTGATGGGCATATGTACTTGCATAACGGGATTTTCTCCCTTCTGAGAAGCGCCTGGACTCTATTCAGAAAGGACATTATTATATAGTTTCTATCGACAGGAAAAATGGGGAACCTACAACAAATTGAGACTGTCTTGAGACATAGGATTCAAGATCAAGAGCCTTATGGAAATTGCAGGGATTTTAGGGTGCAAAGGTTTGCTAAAATGTAGCCATGCTTCCGTTTTTGTCCTTCGCCATCAAAATGAGGCCACACTCGAGAAGAATAGGAAGGAAGGAACAACCAGAAGAGACGAATGGTCATAGACAGAAAACTTTTGGACGTTCTCAAGAAGGATCTGAGAACGGAGATTCCACTCCGTTTGCCGTGAAATCTCTTCCTAGATTGATGTTTGCCTCGAAATAATGGTTCTCTCGTCTTCGAAAGCAGGGCTGCCGCAACCACGTTCGCCAAACCTTACAACGTTTTCTGGGGCTTCTCTTTTTTTGCTTTTCAGTCAAGAGTTTAACTTCATTTTCCTTTTACTGAAACCAAGTTTCCATTAAGATTCCGTGCAGTCTTGGCAAAATATAAGAATTCCTGCATAAACTGACAGAATTCCATGAACAAAAAAGAAAACGAAGAAGAAAAACAAAAACAAGAAGACAGAATGAAAGAAAAAAGAAATAAGGCCACACTCATGTTATTAGAATATGAAAGTCCATTCCAAAACTTTCGGTAGAAAATTTTCATTACTTATAAAACCATAAGTTCATCCTCTCACTTCCAATGTGGAACAACACTCACCTTCAACACTCCCCCTCACTTGTATATTGATATAAGAATTGAAATAGACTGAAGTCCAACTTTGGGGTGTAGGAGTTTATAAAGTAAAGGTCTATCCTTGGCTTTAATATCATATTAGAATGTAAGAGTCCATCTCAAAACTTAAAGCATTAGGTGAAGATTTCTCATCACTTATAAGACCACAGACCTCATCCTCTCGCTTCTAATGTGGAACAACACCCAAATAGTCAAACCTTATTTCTAGAGCTATCTTCATCGATTATAATGGTCAGAGACAAGAAGATCAAGATCAGAATCAACAAATTCGGTAGGATTGGTCGTTTGGTTGCTAGGGTTATCCTTAGAGAAACGATGTTGAGCTCGTCGCCATTAATGATCCCTTCATCACCACTGACTACATGACGTATATGTTCAAATACGATACCCACCTTCAACACATGTATTCCTAACAAATTCACCTACTACTTTTAATGAGTAACTCTTTGTTCAAACTCAACACAAATGGGTTTGATATTGTTAATGCTCAAATCAATGAGTTTATGAGTCCAACCTTGCCAACAAGCTTTGCTAGCACAAGTAACCATGATTCTCAACTCGTTAATAGGCTATTAGAGTGTGAGAGCTCATCCTAAAACCTTAAGACATTAGGTGGAGAATTCTCATCACTTATAATATCATAGGCCCATCTTCTCGCTTTCAATCTGAGAAAACACTCATTTTCAATATTCTCCCTCACTTGCATGCTGACACAAGCATTGCAAGTAGACTAAAACCCAACTTTGGAGTATAGGGGTTTATAAAGCAAAGATCCATCCCTGACTTTGATATTATATTAGAGTGTCAAAACTCATTCTAAAACCTTAAGATATTAGATGAGAAATTCTCATCACTTATAACATCATAAGTCCATCTTCTTGCTTTCAATGTGAGACAACACTTACTTTTAATAGTCCCCCTCACTTGCATATTGATATAAACATTGCAAGTGAACTGAAGCCCAACTTGGGAGTGTGAAGGTTTATGAAGTAGAGGTCCATCCCTAACTTTGATATCATATTAGAGTATGAGAGCTCATCCTAAAACTTTAAGGCATTAGGTGAAAAATTCTCATAACTTATAACACCATAAGTTCATCTTCTCGCTTTCAATGTGAGACAATACCTATTTTCAATACTCTCCTCACTTGCATGCTGATACAAGTATTACAAGTATATTGAAGTCTAACTTTGGGTGTGTGAGAGTTTATGAAACGGAGGCCTATTCCTAACTTTGATATCATATTAAAGTGTGAGAGTCCATCTTAAAACCTTAAAGCTTTAAGTGGGGAATTTTCATCACTTATAACACTATAGGTCTATCCTCTCGCTTCCAATGTGGGATAATACACATTTTTAATAGAATGTGATACCACCATATGAGAGTGTGAGAGTTTATTCCAAAACCTTAAGGCATTAAGTAGGAAAATCTTATAACTTATAAGCTTAAGGCTCATCATTTCACTTCCAATGTGAGATAACACCTACCCTTAACATTTTCCTTCAATTATATGTTGACATAAGCATTGCAAATAGACTGAATCCCAACCTTAAGGTATAGGGGTTTATGAAGTAGATGTTTATCTTTATCTTTAATACTATATTAAAATGTGAAGACTCATCTTAAAACTTTAAAGTATTAGTTGGAGAATTCTCATCATTTATAACACTATAAAAACCCATTTCCTCACTTTTAATGTAAAACAATACTCATTTTCAACAACCTTCTACACATACATATATATGCATGAGAAAGAGATATTATTTCGAAAAAATAGTAAATGACTCCATAGTCTGTGATGTTTCAATACAATACTCTATGATTTCTAATATATTAAAAAAAATCCTCGTAATTCGAAAAGTTGGATCATTTTGTTTCGATCTTTTGCGCAGAAGGTGTCACAAAGAACGTTCATAAAGAGGGATTACTACGACTTCACCCCCGCGAATCCGCTTGACTCTGCGTGGGGCAACGTTGTCTTTCATGCCGACGGGGCAGAATGTGCGGTGAAAAAAAACGAGGTGGTCAGTGACAGCACGGGGGCCCAGCAGCCAGGGCTCGTAAAGTCACATCGGCGCTGGGACATGCAGTCACTTATCCAAAGCGCTTGTTTTTCCTTTTTTTTTTGTTTTTTTATTTTTTATTTTTTTAACCCTATTGGACATGCAGTCACTGTCGATGATTTGATGTTTTCTTTTTCTGCATCAACGGAGCCACCGGACTGCGGAATCCTTTCCCTCCCGATGATTTCTCGTTCTGCAGCAGCTAGGAGGTAGTTTAAATGTATTTATCGGCCTCCGTGAATCACCGTGCTCAAGCAAAGCAACGATAAATTCTTTGCATATATCGTGGACCCCGCAGGCACGTGATATTAGGTACAACGGCGACTCTTACAAACAGTTGCCGGTTCCCGAGACTTTTCGCGAAAGGAAAAAGAAGGCAGCCCATGAGCACCATAAAGAAACCCTCCCATCATTTTCTAACCTTACCCTAGCTTCGTCAAAAGTCGCCTTAGCGGCTTTTTAGGGTTTATAGAGTTGCCACTGGACTTTTTATTTACAAAGTTCATAACGATTTTTTTTTAATAAAAGATCAAGTATTATATATATTATTAAAGAAAATATTATTATTTAATTATAATATCATTATTTATATTTAAAAATTATATTTGATAAATTTTAAAATTCTTATAAAACTTATTATGAATTATAAATTTTATTTTTTTGATTAATGAAATCTTGTTTTTAACATCCTTATAAATTTTAACAATAATAATTGACATGTTAAATTTTATTATTAAATTTTTTTCTCTTCAAATATAATATAAAATAATTTTGAATGATATATTGAGTAGAATTATTATAAAATTTTTATATTTAATAACATTAATTATTTAATATATTTTTACTTTCTATTATTTAATTTTTTAAGATAATTCATTCATATTTAATAAAGTCTCCCAAATATAATTTATAAAGCTATACTTAATATAAATTTATTAAATTATTTTATATTACTACTTGGTCTATTGTGATTAACTTATTTTTTAAAATAATTTAATAGATAAAATTATATTTTAGTATTTCTTCTTTCTATAATGATGTTCGCTGGGAGGTAATATGGATTAAAAATGACGTAATAAAATTTTTATATTATGTAAATGTAGACTCGTGAGAACTTCCTGACCTTTGAAGTGAAGATGAAGAAAATAAAAAGACGAAGACGAAGCCGTAGAAAATTGTGTCGTCTCAAGGACGAAGACCAAAGTTGGCGCCTTCGAAGAAGGCCTAACGCGTGGCGTTAAGTATTAGGTTCGGTGGCTGAAGTTTATCTTTCCGATGGGCCCCATTCCTTCGTTGGTTTCGAAGAAAGATCACATCATTCAAACGAATTCAAAGATTCAAACCTCCCCGCGTTAGGTGGACGCGTGAGACACGCAAAGGCATCATTCCACATGGTGGTGGGTCCCCCGCAAGAAAGCATTTGCCTTCCTTTATGTAAAGCAAAAGCAAATGGGAACCAAGCTAAAAAGTAGAGCACCTTGAAAGTCACTACTCAGTGGGCCATGCCTCTTGTTTTAGGTCAAAGCAAGGGGGAAATGGCGGTTGGAAAGTAGATCACCTTGAAGGGGAGGCAAAGCCCCGTGAATCACGGGATAAAGGATTTTGGAGGAAATTTCCTTAAGGATCTCACGGTTTTGCCCACTGTGCCTGAGGTTCAAATTACGTTCCCAAATCGAGACAACAGTGTTAGGGAAATAGGTGCCGTTTGGCGTAGAATGTTGGGAGTTGAAGAACTCGGCAACATCCGATCTTACGCAGGTAACAGGTCTAATAGCATGCCTTACTTCCAGTGTTCTGATTTTTCTTAACATGTTGCCATGGTTAAAGCTATTTTGTCTTTTTTGCCTCATTTTCATACATGAATTAGCTGCGTTGAGCTACCATATTTTCCTTTTCTAATTGGTGCGAGGATTGGCCTCTTGAAAATCCAATTAGAGGATCCAATTTTTATCTCTTAAAAAAGTGGCATAAGATCTGCTCGTTCATTTTTAAGATCCAACCTATATATTCATCTTGTATCCACAAAATTGTTGTATCCTGACGTTTAAATGTGGTAGCAAGGTTATTTAATGAGGCCTTGAGATATATGTGCTTGTGCAGACCATATACATCTTTGATGTCAATTGGTACCTATATGGCTTGCAAGATGATAAAGTCTGTTGGATCTCAAGTTTCATTAGATTGTTTTGAAGTATCTAGATATACGAAGGCAATCTTAAGTTCTATAGAAATGCTAAATATGTGATTCTAACACACCTGGAAAGTTTACGATTGTCAGTTTTCCTGTATTTTCTTGCAGTTTTAGATGAAAAAAACTCTGATGTGTCTTGCATAGAGAAAAGAAAATAGAATCCCAAGTTGAGTTTGTGCCACTCATTTCCTGCACAACTCAATTTCTCCTGTAGAAATATTTAATGAATAGAGACTCCCACACCGATTCCGTGATATTAACTGCGTTATGCCTGCTGATTGAGTGACCGGGGGGAGTCGGTTCTGGCTCGTCTGGCGGGGAGTTGCACCAAAGGCAGAGCTCCACATAATCACCATAGCTACTGTTACTGACCGAGGGACTCGGACAGATACTTTCATCCAGCAACTTGGCACGTAATTGATCCGGGATCTGAATGCAACCGATGAACTCCACGAAAGAAGCGCGGTCTGCAGAATAGTGCTTAAGTTGATGGGCTGGTATCCCCCAGGTACCGAAGATGAAGAAGGTAAACACAATTGCAAATGCCCAGGGGGAGAAAGTAGGTATTCCCTTGTCTTTGAACCTGTCTAAAACACGAGTCCTACAGGTTTACAAACAAATGCCATAACCATCAGTAATCCCTTACGCATCAAAGATACAAGATAAGATAAAAGCATGCATCACAGGAAACCTAGATTATTTTTTATTCCAAGTTTTCATGTAACAAAGGGAACAAAACAGGGAGCCCGCAGGCCGACACCAGGAGCACGCAGGTGCCGCAACACACCACGAGGGTGCGTGATGCCAGCAAAGATTGCGACGACAAATCTCCGCAGGCATGTCCACAGCCCAGGCTTGGGCTGCCATCGCAATCGCAATCCGCATTGGTCCGCAACCCAAGTTGATCGGTGTGCAGAGGGGTCATGACATTTATTATTTCATAGATCAACCTGGGATTGCAGGCAAAAGGGGTCATAACCCTTTATCTTGTCCATTGTAGGACATGTCGGCCAAAACAGTGAAGTAAAGACCAAAACTCGAGCTTATTATCCTGTGTTGGAACAAATAGGCAAGATCCCTAGAATCCATATTTTTCCCATTATTTTCATTTACATAACGTCATAATGAAAGACTTTAAAAGAAACAACTGGGAGGGAGAGAAAAAGATCCTAGGCAGTATATTGAAGATGCATAAAAACAAATATGCAAAGATGCACAGCGACTAAGCCAGAGAAGGAAAAGTTGGGAGGGGTGGCAAAAATTTAACTCCAATTACCCATTTGCCAGGTAGAGTAACACAGTGGAGAATTTTCTTCAGGGCCTCCGCATACTTCCCAACGAATGTAAAGTATGCTAATTACTCAACACATGCAGGAAGATTGATACAAGCAGTGGACACCATGAAAAAAAAATGTATCCACCGTCTTTATAAGAAGTTTTCTTCAGGATCATGCCATCCTTTAGGCATTCAAAAGCGTGTGGGATCTTCACAAAGAAGGTTAAGGATGCTTATCACTCAAGATAGCAGGAATGTTACTGAAACAGTGGACTATAGGAAAAAGGGGGGAAAAAAATTGTATCCATTGTTTCAACACCAAAGAATTCGAGAACCACCTAAAAGTAAAATAAAAAACTTACTAATACAGAGAGACTACCTAAGAGACAGACAACTGAATGTACCAACAAACCCAGGGCCGCATAAGCCAATGACACTAACATAATGAACTGCAAGTACTTTACAAGTACTATATTGTGCGTGCATATATCTATATATCTATATCTATATCTACATATATATATATAACTGGTGATAATTGGCTAAGACACAATTTTATATACATATTAGAATTGAAGTTTCAGCTGAAACAAAGCAAAAGGATTATGTTTCCTTTAAATCACTATAGTTTCGACATTCCAACTTTCTTCTTTCATTCAGTGAAACAAAAGGTTAGGGCCTTGTGGACTAGCACACAGAAATTTTTTTCCTTGATTAGTCAGCCTGATCGAATACAGAGATTTGTATTCTTAACTTACAAACTCGGCCTTCTGTTGGCGGTCAAGAGCTTTGGCCATTAGTTAACCTTCCTTTTTCATTTAGCTCTATCTAAGGCTATGTAGTTGTTGAAAAGGTATGCACCAATTGCTCATTATAATTCTGATGCAGCCAGCAAGGAGAACAAGCGAGAGAGAGAGAGAGAGAGAGAGAGAGAGAGAGAGAGAGAGAGAGAGAGAGAGAGAGAGAAATCAAACAAGAGACTTATAGAGCAATGGTCTAGGATGAATATGGAGCCCCATTTACTTTAGTTAATTGCAATTTTTGTATCTAACATTATTTATTATTTGATTGGCTTTATTTAATTTTATTAAAGAGGAAGTCATCTGGTAAATTCCAGCTTTATAAAAGGAAATGTAAGATGTGCCTAAGAATCTCCTTTAAGTGTGGGGTCTCTCTCTTTTGTGCTAGTGGTCTTCTAAGGTACAGAAGTTCTTTCAGTTACTCATATCTGGTATCAAGGAGACTTCATCTAGAAGAATGGTTTGTATGTACGAAGAATGATTTGTATGCACAGGCTTTCTAGGCAGTCTGTCAAATTCAAAGAGAAATTGAATCTAATAAAACTTTTGGATGCTGTAGTCGTTTTCCCCCTACAATGATCCCACAGCAAATCTAGGCGTGATAGCCTAGAATTTTTCTCCCCCTGCTTCAATCCATTGTTTCCATGCCAAGCAGCCATAAAATGCCTTCAAGATTTAGTAGATTCCACCTTTTCTATTATCTAGCAATCCTTGAGTTCTTAAGACATCAAATTCCGTCCAAGAAGCTTTTGAACATATCACTCAACCTAATCCAATGCTAAGTTTCCTTAAAGATCCCACATAAAACTGGTATTTCAGCATAAATCAATCAATTCTTGCATAACATTCATTAACAGGCCATTAATATACTTCTCATGCTTGCCCCTGAAGCTATGCTTCCAATTGTCACACACAAGGAAAAGCAGCTCTCGAGCATCCTGCCAACTATACAGATCATCCAAGTCAAAAGTAATTTCTCAAGATAATTAAGGTTTTCAGCATTATCCTCTAGCTCATAGAATTCCATTACATACGAAGTTAATTAAATAATTATCATGTTTAACGAATGACCTTGATTCACCTAATGTCCTCTAGTCATAGTCAACTAGCCGGCACACAACAGATAGCTATAAACACAAAAGGCTGACAGTAAAATACTAGTGAATCAGCCTTCTTGAAAAGTCATAAAAAAATTAAACCACATTAGTTCCCAGCTGCTATGAAATGAAGAATGAAGAAAGACCTTACCACCTTTCTCCTATAAACACAAAAGGCTGACAGTAAAATACTATTGAATCAGCCTTCTTGAAAAGTCATAAAAAAATTCAACCACATTAGTTCCCAGCCGCTATGAAATGAAGAATGAAGAAAGACCTTACCACCTTTCTCCACTTTTTTTCTTTGCTTCCTTTTCATATTTTCGGATGGTACGATCATCCACCTGATCACTGAGTATCTGCCCTCCAATAGGGGACTTCCCAGCATCTGGAACCAAGATGAAGAACATGATTATAAATCTATAAAGCATAAAATAACAGTTTACCAACCACATCCAAATAATCAAAAGCAAAATCAACAGATAAACAGCAAAGCTTTATGTATCAGCAAGATAACACAAAAGTAGTAAATTGCCTCCTTCACATTTTAGTGACCAACCAGCCAAATCATCAAATCAGTTAACGAACCTCATGAAAGCTCACAGTTACCACATCTAGCTACAGACATGAGCAATTTTAGGCTATGAACAAACGAGTGCTACAATTGTGAGCATGGACTATTACTTTGCGTATTTCAGGGGTCAATATGTTACTCAAAATTGCTCATAAAAAGGTTAGTTTGGCATGTTCAAATTAAGTAAATTCAGATATAGCAATCTTCATTAAAAAAATGTATGTCTCAATTGCAAATGACCACGCACTAAGTCTGATTACACGAATCACATTAATCATCTTGTTCTATTTTCTGTCGTGAAATTAGTCATTCAATAGGAAGAAATTGAGTCCCACAAAATCCTCTAAGTTCAACGCTAACAAAACCTCAATCTAAACCATCTTTTGGTAAACAGTACACCTACTCACTGCAGAACACTGCCAAAGCATGCCTTTACTCTCATAAAGGCCAGTTAAGAGAGTGTAATCCCAGACGGCACCATCTTTAACTTGCTTGCAAACACACCAACAGTAACTTCTTAACGCAAGCCAATGTAACAGAAACCTGACGTAAAGCAAATCAACTTTTTTTTTTTTTTTTTTTTTCTGGATCAGAGAAGAAAATGACACATTCATGCAGACAATATTACCTTTATCATCAGGATCCACCCAAGGCTAACATATAATCCTCTATTAATCTAACATTTATGTACTTCTAAAGTGATCCACCCAAGAGAAACGTAGATTCTTCTGTTAAATAATCCAAAATTTATGTACTGCCAAAATAAACCGATGGAAGCCTGGACCTTCTTGTCATCTATCACTTATAGCAGCTCAATCATACTCTTCAAAAAGACCCCTATTACCTAACCATCCTCATTCCTGACAAAGGAGTTCCTTGTCAAAGCTGACATGTAATCATTTTCTTGGTTGACCATAACACCCTAAGAGTTCTACTGCAGGCAATTTCTCCCAATATAGAAGCACTCAAATTTTACACGACTTGTATTACCAATTTCTGCCTTCAAAACCAAGTAAAACCCCAAATTTTGCATACCCTTAAATAATGAAACCCTCTCATCCAATGGTAAAATCTCATTTCAAGTTGAAGGAGCTAATACCTATCACTTCCCCTTTTAAAGTTCCTTCATCCTCCCATAGTACTTAAAAACATTACTTTCCAACAAGAACTGTAATCAACTGAATGTCACAAATGATGATCTCTTTGCTAGCATGCAAACCTGGGAAGTCCTGGATGGGAATGCACCAACCTGATACTAATCCAAAGCATTTGCAAATCCTCAACACAACATGATCGGATTAAGCCACTCTCTCTATGGATTTCCCCTTTGCAAATGCAAGAGAGAAGACATCATTGAATGTAGAAGAAGTTGATGTCACTACCAAAACCTCACCTTTAAGAGGCCAGGATATAAGCAATTCCATGATTCCTCCCTGTTCTCACCCAACAACCTGATAATTAAAAAGTTACATCCCACTGTATCATCTCACAGTTTCAAATGCCACCTAGTTACAGGTAATATATATTTGTAGTATTACATCAACCAGATAGTTATTTTGTACCACAACCCTGTTCCAGCTACAAGCAAATGAATAAAAATGAAGAGTAATCCTGCAGCATTCCTCAAATATACCACACTGCAAAGACTTCTCCCTACTTAGTCTACTCAACCCAATCTTATCACACTGCCTTAACTATGGTCTCAAGCAAAGTAGTTATATTTAACCTGACCAAGCCAAGTAGGCTCCAAATGGACAATCAACCACAGTAGCATTCCACTTTGTTTCCACAAAGCATAATTGAACTACATAAGAAGCTGAGGGATACCTTTTTCCCTCGGTCGCATAATTACTTTCACACACTCTAGTATTGCACATATTCCCATATTTCTGTTTAATTCTACTTTTCCATCCTTGACCTCGTTAAGACAATACAGCCAAGAAAAAAAAAATTAACTTTCACATACTAGAAACTACAGAAAAGAAAAACTCACAATCACAAGATATGTTGAGGTATCAGGGCTACGAAGTGGTACTCCCCTCTCCTCTCAAAAAATTAAAAAATGATAATAACAATAGTAATCTAGACTACCCTATGTTGATCTGAACTACAGACAACAACTGCCCACATCACATATTACAACATCAAAAAGGACAGAATCCTGGAAGCCAATGCTTTAAATAAAGAAAGACTATCAAATGAATCAACCTACCAACACCACCAACAAAGACAACATTCAAGTGCCTCTTCTTTGATAATTCCTTCTCATCCATGGTAGCTTCAGTACGTGCCAAGCCAAGAAGTTAGCACAAGACAATAACAATTCTATTAGATATTACCAACTGAAAAAATAGCCAACATGCAAGAAGATAAACAGCACGAACTTAAAATTACTTCAGCAAGCACCTTTTTGTTCAACCTGCACTGGCGCTGCATGGACATCTTCCTCTTTACGGACTTCTCCCTTTGGATCTAAAAACATTGAAAGTAAAAAGGCTTTTCAGGGTAGCTTTTATATACTAAAATCACATCACCCTTGAAAATATTCCTTGTTTTGTTAGCACTGAAACCATCACAAGAATAGGGTGAACTATGACATTGTGTATTCTGAACCTATGAGGTCCATGTTCAACTTGCTGATTAAAACAATAGCAATACAGGAAGGCATATTGAACCAGAGGACAAGCGACCAGCACTTAACAAATATGTCTTCAAATTTTCACTCTGTTGGCAACCAAAGCAGGGGCTGGTTTTGCCCAAGCAACACATGAATAACCATCTTCTGAAACAGCTCCTAACATCACGACCCTAAACAATCACTCCAAACCAATATGCCTAAATGACCCAAACCAAATAAATGAAATTTTCAGCTTATAGAACCTTGTTCAAATTCCTAATCATTCATAATTGTGAACTAAATCATTCTATGAGTCATAGGACTAGAAAGCCCTCACAAACAATGAAAACATTGAAAGCGAAAGGGCTTTTCAGCGTAACTTTTATATACTAAAATCACATCAGTCTTTAAAATATTGCTTGTTTCATTCGCACTGAAACCACCACAAGAATAAGGTGAATTATGACATTGTGTATTATTAACCCATGAGGACCATGTTCAACTTGCCACTCAAAACAATACCAAAATATAAAAGCATATTGAATCAGAGGACAAGCAATCAACATTTAACAAATATTTGTTTAAATTTTCAATCTGTGGGGAGCCAAAGCAGGGGCTAGTTTTTCTGGAACAACATACATGAATAACCATCTTCTGAAACAGCTCCTAAGAGCACAATCCTAAACAATCACTCCAAACCAATATTCCTAAATGACCCAAACCAAATAATAAAATTTTCGGCTTCTAGAACCTTGGTCAAATTCCTAATCATTCACAATTGCGAACTAAATCATTCTATGAGTCATAGGACAAGCAAGACCTCACAAACAATGAACTTTATGGAAATCTTCCCCTTTACTGACATCTCCCTTTGGATCTGAAAACATTGAAAGCAAAAAGGCTTTTCAGGGTAGCTTTTATATACTAAAATCACATCATTCTACAAAATATTCCATTTTTCATTAGCACTGAAACCACCACAAGAATAGGGTGAATTATGACATTGTATATTCTGAACTCACTCAAAGCAATAGCAAAATATCAAGGCATTATGAATCAGAGGACAAGCAATCAACATTTAACAAATATTTCTTTAAATTTTCACTCCGTTAGGAACCAAAGCAAGGGGGTTTTGCAAGAACCAAAGATGAATAACCATCTTCTGAAACAGCTTCTAACATCACATCCTAAACAATTACTCCAAACCAATATGCCTAAATGACCCAAACTAAATAAATAAAATTTTCAGCTTATAGAACTTTGGTCAAATTCCTAATCATTCACAATTGTGAACCAAATCATTCTATGAGTCATAGGACTAGCGTGCCCTCACAAACAATGAACTCTGCTAAGACAAGCAAAAAAATTATATTACCGCACAAATTTATTTTCCAGTAGGCTAGTGTCACCAATGACCATTCACGTACTAATGTAAGAATAAGCATACTTGAACTGAATCTTGTAACATCTTTCAAATTAAACATCTTCATTTTCAATTAAACCATTGACAAGTTCTCCCATCTCAATACCATTAGAACTCAAGCTGAAACAACATGCAATTGAAGGGAAGCAGACAACAAACTGTGAATAATGTATCACACAATGATATTAAGGAAAAAAGAAATGAATTGAAAAACCTTTCGCACTAATATATGATAACAAGAGACTAAGCAAAACTTTAACAGGACTACCAGCCTTCATCCATTTTATCCACATCCTTAACTTCTTCTGCTCTTCAGGATTAACAACCCGATTACTTTCTTCTGCTAAGCTCCGATGACAACATAGACATAAATATTCAAACAATAGGAATAATAAACCATCCAAATTATTTATCGACAACCAGTTTATATGCCACCTCAACAGTAGCTGCCGAGTCAGGCCGCAAATAACGTATCTCCTCCTCGATATCTATCACTTTTTTCTCATCGGCATCTATCATTAAAGAAGTTTAAAAAAGTTGTTTACACTAATTTCTCAAATTCACCACAACCTCAATATTAATGTCCTGAAAGAAAAACAAACTCCAATTGTGCAAGCCAGTTTTATCCATTACAACCTTTTTTAATGAAAAAAAAAAAGTTCAGAATGGTTCCAAAATCAAACCTAATACAACGTTTTCTTTCGGCTTTCTCATCGACCAAACGGAGGATACGGGAACTCCCCAAAAAATATAAATATAAATCTGAACAAGAACAGTGACAAACAAAAATTAACAAAATTCACTGAGAAATTCAAACAACTGTAGAATAATTGAGATCAGAGCTCCGATAAACCACAAAGATCCATCGCAAAATGAGCTAAAAGTTAGCGCATACAAGTGGGGGAAAAAATCGTAAATGACGCAAAAAAACGACTGAGAGAAAGCGTTGGCGACGTACCCATGGAGAAGTTAGTGCTGAGATTCAGTGCGACTAGGGCTTATGCCAAACTGAAAAGCAGAAGGCGAGAAAGCAGGCTCTTCGGAGAACGAGACGTTCTCAGGGGACTTCTGGAACCTACAATTAGCGGAGAGAGGACCTGTTTGCTCTTCGGCTATATGCCGATGCCGTTCGCCCTGTAAATGGGGTTAAACCGCAGTTTATCGGGTTAAAACGCCGCGATCGACCCGATTGCTGTTTTCCCTTTCTTTTCTTGTATTTCCACATAGGAAAATGTTTTTCTTTTCTTGCCTCATCTGTTTTTGAGTTTTTTTTTTTTTTTCCTTAGGTGAAGGAGGATTTGAAGATATGGGACATTTAAGCACCGTGGAAAAGATATATTAGAACTTTTACTTATATGATAACGGGTTTTCTCAATTTTAAAATTGACTTTAAATTAAATAATGGGTCTCTAATTCTTTTTTAATGCTCACCATAGTAAGCACACAAGCTTTATTGTATTTCCACAAGCTTCATTGCACTTCCCAAAGACCCAAACACAAGCTATAAAGATTTTATTCAAGCGTGTTTCAAGGTTAAAATCCTTGATTATTTATACATAGGCTGCATATCTAATAGCACATAAATAAAGCACCTCCTTTAACAACACACATGGAGTATTGGTTTGGTCCAGCTCATATTCAGGATTTATTATTGGGTTCTATTAGAGTAATGCTATCCTAAGGTTTTTTTTTTTTTTTTTAAAAAAGGTTTTTCCTTAGGTATGATGGTCAAAAGAGAAAAATAAAAAAAGAGCAAAATTTTACAGGAATTAAAAATCATGTGTAGTAGTTGATCAAATGCTGGATTAAGGTTGATCCAAGGTATGATTGAACTGAATTTTTTGTTAGTGGGTTTGGAATTGGGTGTTCTTCATTGTGAATGGTTGGATCGTCATTTGGAGTTCTTTAAATCAGAAAATCTTAGTCAAAAATCTAGGTAATTTTTCTCTAACTTTTCTTGATTAAGTTGATATTTACAACTTGTTTTTTACTATCAATTAGTGATTCTACTATTATTAAATCAGTAAATCTTTGTCCTATTGTTATTGTTAAGGACTTGATTAAGTTGTAAACCTAACAATTTATATAGTAGAAATTTGGGTGGACTCTACAATCAGTCCTGTGGTTTTTATCTTTCACAGTGGAAGAGTTTTCCACATCAAAATTTATCTTATATTGATTGTAGTGTGTACATCTTTTACTTATGATTCAAAATATATTATTGGTGTTTTAGTATTTCCTCATAGGTTCAATCAAAGTAGAAAACTCTATACATATTTTTTTTCCTATCAGAGTGGTATCAAGAGCCTAGTTTGTTTTATTTTTTTGAATTTGATTGAATCATGGAACTAAGCACTAATAGGATGATTAGTTTGAATGGAAGAAATTATCATGTTTGAAAGGGTAAGATTGAAGATTTACTTTATGTGGAGCATTGGCATTTACCAATGTTTAGTAAAACAAGACCACAAAACATGAGTGAGGCTGATTGGACTCTTGAGCATAAAATTGTATATGGGTTCATTCGATAATTTGTAGATGAGAATATTTTAGATCACATTAGTGAAGAAACACATGCTTAGACTCTATGGAACAAGTTTGAATTCTTATATGCACAAAAGACTAGAAACAATAAGATGTATTTGATAAAGTAACTTATTAGCTTGAAATACAAAGATGGTCAATCCATATCTAATCACTTGAATGAGTTTCAAGGAGTATTAGTGTTAGGTTTTATGGCTTAACAAGAAGGGAGGTTGAATTGATTAAGCCAAGAATTAGCTACAATATTTCTTATCTAAAATAATTCTAGGAGTTCATACAATTCACATGGTTATTATAGGAAAAACAGAAAGCTAACAACATAATGATTTGTTTTAGAACAATAAATCAGACTCACGGGTAAGGAAGCAAATTAACGCCAAGCCAATAGATAAATAGTTATCAATAATCAGCATGTTAGCTTTAAGCAAATAAAAGAAAGAGAAACACTAGATTTACCACGGTGGTTCGGTACTCAATCCTTGAGCCCTACATCCACCATCTTCTCCTTTAATCCAACCAATTGAAGTCTCCTTTACTCAAACCAAATTAGGAGAAAACGTTCTCCCTAATCCAAGCAATTCCTTCTCAAGGAATTCTTAAGTACAGTTATAAGATATGATTACAAGATCATGTTCAAATGCAAATCCCCAAATAAGATGATAGTTTGTGGGATATTACAAATTAAAGGAGCTATTAACGTATGAATAGTAAAGCTCAAAGCTACTATCATGAAATCCCTAAATTACAATAAATTAGGGTTTCGGATTCCTTACAATGTTTATGTGCAATATATATTTTGAATGTAATTAGCACATGAACAAGGTCATACAAGATACAATAGATGATAAAATCAGATAACAAACTATTTAATCACAATAGCACTATAACCTTGTATTTCATCAAAAGTGAACAAGATTGATTGATTAATTAGATGAGCTCAAAGGATGATTGTTCAATGAAAGAGAACTTCAGATGCTCATAAATTGTCAACCTCTTCTTGAAAGATTAGCTTTTCTTAAATAGGAAAAGTAGAGCTAGGGTTTCAAACATTCAAACCTCAAATGTAGCCTTCTGCCGGTTAGAATAGTAAATCACCCTTAAAATCAACTTCACATCTTCACTCTTAATCACAAATCCGACCGTTCTAACACCAGTCTACTCGAGAATCCTCCCATTGAGGTCTCGATCACCAGCAGCGCTACTTCTCCCTCTCTCTCTTTCTCAGTTGCCTTATGCTCATACTAGGGAGTTAGGGCATCATGACCATGCGAGTGGCTTAAAAGAAAGGATGCTTAAACGAAACGGTGAGTTTCATTCAAGTGATACAGACTGGCTAAGAGATTTCCAGTTGATAGGCCATGAAACTATAAGTGGGCCGTGAGCATTTCTAATAGGCAAGCTAAAAGCACAAGTAACAAGCAGACCGAGAACACATATAATAAGTAGGCCAAGAGCAATTATAATGAACAAGCCGAGAGCACAAAGAGCATAGGTTCTTGGTAGAACCATAATTTGCTCCAATAACCTTTTAGTAAATTAGTCTTAATTCAGCACGATAGTTTTGTTAGAGTCAATCACCTCATACCTTCATCCAAACAAAAGCAAGTATCATTTTTTCTAAAATATAATAGACCATATATCTAAAATCATTTAAATAAGGCTTTTCTCAAGGCATTATATAATGATATTAAATAAGACATTTCTCAAAGGCATTATATAATAATATTATATTAAGAAATGTAGGAACCCGGCTACTTTATAATATCATTGATTAATATTATAATTTGTACACCTTTTACTTTCTATGATTTTCTTTTATACTTATGAAAAACATATTTCAAGAAATAATTCACAAATATATTTTATCATAATAAAATCCTTATTTTCCAACAATTAGATCAACTTTCAACTAGGAATACGAAATTTGAAGATGAAGTACATGGACTTTGGTTACTTGGTACTTTATCAGAATCTTGGGAGACATTTCATATGTCAGTGAGTAACTCTAGTCTTGATGGTATTGTCACTTTAGATTTTGCCAAGAATAGTATTTTAAATGAAGAGATAAGAAGAAAGAGTCATGGTTCTTTGTCTTATTTTGAAGCTTTGGTTGTTGAAAACAAGGGGAAAGTTAGTGTAGAGGTTTGAGAGGCAATAACAGAAGTTAAAGTAAGTCTAGATCATGACATAAATATGTAGAGTGCCATCATTGTGATAAGATGAGTCATATCAAGAAAAATTGTTTCCAATTGAAAAATGAAAAGAAGAATGATAAAGGTAGAAATGAAAAGAAGAAAGTTAATGAAAACAATGAGAAAAAGGATAACAATGATGATGATTGAGTTGCAGTAACTACTAATGAACTTGTTATTGTGTACTATGACAATAATGTGAATTTTACAAGCAATGAAATAAGTTGGGTAACTAATAGTGGTGCTTCCTTTCATATCACCTCCAAGCGGAAATTCTTTACTTCTTATACTCTAAGAAACTTTGGCACATTAAAGATGGGTAATGATTGCTTGGCTAAAGTTGCAGGTATGAGATATGTATGCGTAGAGACTCTTAATGGATCCAAGTTAGTTCTTAAGAATGTCATACATGTACCAAAAATTCGCTTGAATTTGATTTCTATTAGATAACTTGATGATGAAGGTTTTTGTAATATCATTAATAATGGACAATGGAAACTCACTAAGGGTTTATTAATTATGACTAGAGGCAAGAAAGAGTCTGCTTTGTATTTGTCTTAGGCCAAGATTTCCAAGAACATTTGTAATGTAATGAAAGATAAGAATGCAAGTGCTTTATGGATAAATGCTTAAGTCACATGAGTAAGAAAGTCATGAATGTATTGACAAAGAAGAACTTGCTATATGGGATTAAGAGTGCAAAACTTGAAAAATGTGTACATTATTTAGCTAGAAAATAAAAAAGAGTTTCATTCTATAGTCACCCTCGTTTAAGAAAATTAGATTTCTTGGAGTTAATATACTCAGATGTTTGTAGCCTAATTATTCTAAGGATGCTTGGTGGAGCATCCTACTTTGTGACCTTCATATGACTATTCAAGAAAGCTTTGGGTTTATATTTTGATGTCAAAAGATCAAGTGCTAAATGTGTTCAAGTAGTTTCAAGTTTTAATAGAAAGACAAACTAAAAAGAAGTTGAAATGTATCCGATCAGACAATGGTAGTGAGTACATTGGACCATTTGATGAGTATTGCAGGCAACATGGTATTTGACATCAAAAGACACTTTTGAAAACACCTTAATTGAATGGTATAGCAGAAAGAATGAATATGACATTAGTTAAAAGAGTCAAATGTATAATTTCAAATGCTAACTTGCCAAAAACATTTTAGGGTGAGGCATTACTTACAACAGCTCATGTTATCAATTTATCTTCAATTGTTGCTTTAGATGGTAATGTGCCAAATAAAGTTTGGTTTGGCAATGGTGTTTCCTATAACTATCTAAGAGTGTTTGGTTGTAAAACATTTGTTTATATTCCAAAGGATGGGAGGTTTAAGTTAGATGTCAAGACACGAAAATATATATTTCTTGGTTATGGTTTTGTTAAATTTGGCTATAGGTTTTAAGGTCCAACTATGAAGAAAATTATGAGGAGTCATGATGTTGTATTTTTTTAAAATTAAAATATAATTGATATTAGCCAGAAGGAGAAGAATATGTCACAAGGCTCTAAGATTGATATTAATATTGATCTAATTCCTTCAAATGATTTGCAAAGATAATTGCTAGAACAAGTTGAAAGCGATATTCAACATGATGTTAAGGATTAGATTTAAAATGACCAACAAGGTACAAATAATAATGACACTCAGATAGATAATGTTGTTGATATTGCTAATGTTCAGCAAAATCCATCTACAGTTCCACCATTGAGGAGGTCTATTAGAGATCTCCATCCATCCTCTAGATACTTTCCTGAGTAGTATGTATTATTGACTGATATAAGTGATCCTGAGAGCTTTGAAGAAGCAATAAAGGATGTGAATAAGAAAAAATGGGTTGATGTAATGCAAAATAAGTTGAAATCTTTGCATGAAAATCAAACATTTGAGTTAGTAACATTGTCTAAACGCAAGAAAGCTTTGAAGAATTGTTGGATTTACATATTGAAACATGATGAAAATTCTTCACAACCCCAATACAAAGCTAGACTAGTTGTTAAGGGTTTTAGTTAGAAAAAAGGTGATTATGATGAGATCTTCTTACCTATTGTGCAAATGTCCCCAATTTGAATGGTTTTAGAATTCACTACTAGTCTTGATCTTGAAATTGAGCAAATAGACATAAAGACTGCTTTCTTTCATGGTGACCTAAATAAAGAAATTTATATGGAATAGCCAAAAGGTTTTAAAGAAAAAGGTAAAGAGAACTATGTTTGTAAACTAAAAAAAAATTTATATGACTTAAAACAAGCACCAAGACAATGGTATCGAAAATTTAAGTCTTTTATGGGGAAGCAAGCCTATAAGAAGACAAATTCTGATAATTGTGTATTTGTGTTGAAGTTTTCAAATGATGATTTTATCATTCTACTACTTTATGTAGATAATATGCTTATAATTGGTAAGAATGTTGCAATAATTGGAAAGTTGAAGCAGGAGTTAAGTAAGTCATTCTTAATGAAAGACTTAGGCCGAGTGAAGCAAATTCTTGGTATGAGAGTTAGTCATGATAGAAAAGCCAAGAAATTATAGTTGTCTTAAGAGGAGTACATTAAAAAAATGCTTCAAAGGTTTTGTATGGATAAAGCTAAAGTGATGAGCACACCTTTTACTACACACTTTAAGCTCAGTAAGAAACAATGTTCTACAAATGAAAAAGAGATAAAATATATGGAAAGAGTTTCTTATGCTTCTACTATTGGTTGTTTACTATATGCAGTGATTTGCACAAGGCCAAATATAGTTCATGCAATTAGAGTAGTTAGTAGATTTACTTCCAATCTTAGAAGAGAACATTGGAATGCAGTAAAATGGATCATAAGGTATCTTCAAGGCACTTTTAGTTTGAAACTTTTATTTGGAAGTGAAAAACCTATTTATGTTAGATGTATAAATTCTAACATGGCAAGAGATATTGATAATAGAATATCTACTTTAGACTATTTGATTAAGTTTTCAAAGGGAGCTATATCATAACAATCAAGATTACAAAAATGTATTGCTTTATCTACAATGGAAGTAGAATTTATTGTGACAATGGAAGCATGTAAATAGTTGCTTTGGACTAAAGAATTCATAAAAGAACTTGGTTTCGTGCAAGAAAAGTATATGTTATTCTATGATAGCTAAAATGCTATACATCTTGTTAAGAATTTTACTTTTCATCAAAGATCAAAGCATATTGATATAAAATATCATTGAATATGAAATATCATGGAAACCAAAAAAGTTAAGTTTTAGAAGGTACATATTGAGGATAATGGTTTTGATATGATGACAAAGGCACTTTGGTGAGAAAAATTTGAGTTTTGTCGATGTGTAGTCAGCTTGAATTTCACTTGAGGGCATTTGGGCTAGAAAGGGAGAATTGTTGGGTTAGTTTAACCTATATTCGAGATTTATTATTAGGTCCTATTAGGATAATGTTGCCCTAAGGTTTAGAAAGAAAAAAAAAAGAGGTTTTTTTTTTCTAGGGTGTGGCTTTCAAAAGAAAAGAGAGAGAGAGAGAGAGAGAAGAAAAAGAGCAAAATTTTGTAAGAATTAAAAGCTTTGTGTAGCAATTGATCAAACGCTTGATTAAGGTTGATCCATGGTCTGATTGAGTTAAACTTTTGTTAGTAGGTTCAAAATTGGTTGTTCTTCATTCTAAACTATTATGTTATCATTTGGAGCTCTTTAAATCAACAAATCTTGGTCAAAAATTTGGGTAATTTTCTTTAACTTTTCTTGGTTAAGTTAATATTTACAATTTGTTCTTCATTATCAATTGACAATTCTATTCTTATTGAATCAATAAATCTTTATCCTGTTGTTATTGTTAAGAACTTGATTGGGTTGTAAACTTAATAATTTATATAGTGGAGATTTGGATGAACTCCATGATTAGTCTTATGGTTTTGATTCTTCACATTGGAGTTTTTCACATAAAAAATTCTCTTGTGTTGATTATGATGTTTGCATTTTTTATTTGTGATTTAAAATATATTATTGGTATTTTAGTATTTCCTCATAGGTTCATTCAATCAAAGTAAGAAACTCTATATGTTTTTTTTTTTTTTTCAATAGGGGGCATAAAGAACCACATAGAGGAATGTGAAGGGTATTGATCCCGCAATTATTTGCAGCATCAATAACTCCTCTGAAACACAGGAGATTGCGTGGCTTGTAATCACTGTGCTCCACCTTTTTGGCCAGTCGTCATCTCAATACAGACGAAAACTGATAACATAACCGCTGCCGCAACCAAAAAGTGGAAGTCTTCACTGCTTTTTATGAAACATATGTTTGGGTACCAAACCAAGCGAAAATAACAAGCGAAAAACGAACCTAGTTGAGTTGCAAGTTTCTTGTTACATAATAGGTTACAGAGCTTTGTCAGGAAACAGTTTCGTTGGCAGCTGCTGAACTTAAAATTGGTTGAGGTTGGACACTATATTCAACAATAACATACTCGTTTTTGTAATATTATCGAAGCAGAATAGATTGTTGAAGACCCAAGAGTCTAAGTTCTTGTAACTATGAATCATTTAGCGTCATCATCTTCACTCCTGAAAAGTAACTTGAAACATTTGACATCATAGTAGACGATAAAACTCAGGTATGGTAATTTTTAAAAGTAATTACTAAAGTTAGTATTTTTGGGAATTTATTCTTTGATAAGATTTTGATTAAAAATGTGCTTGGAAAAGGCTAAGAGTAAATTAAGGTTCCCTACTCTATCTATGGATTTAGTAAAATGAGAAGTTCTCCTGTAATTATATAAATTGAGTAGTGCAGTTATAATTGTAAAACAGAGAGAATTGCAATTAAAGATGCTCAGAAACTTGGAGTTGTGAAGCTAGGCTTGTATCTCTTTCATACGAGTCCCTATCTCTATAGTTTAAAAAAAGATATAGAATATATTTCGAAAAAGTTCTTATCATTTTGTTAATGTCAAATCAATAAAAACGAGTAAGTTGTATCTGACTCAACATTGCATAGACTCACTTCCATTGTCATCTTTTTTAAGTTAGATCGACGTGAGCAAGAGAATCTGGGCCGTCAAGTGGCAGAAACCATTGGTGTCAAAGGGAACAAACCTTGATATTCTGAAGCCTCTGAATTCTATATAACGTAAGTGAGTCTTGGCCGGAAGAGAAGACTATCTGGCCGGAGGAGCTGTTGCCGTATCTGTCGACGTCATTTACAACTTTCACCGGAGATGTCTCGGATGTTTTGCATGTTTGGCTGCTGCCATCTCTTTTGCTCAAGACGTCTCGAGCTTTCAGTATTATACCGTTATTACTTGTACGAGGTGAATGGGATAAAACATAAACATAAACGAAAATGAAAGAATATAGATCTTTTTTTTTTTAAAAAAAAGAAATTATTTTTATTTACTTTAGAGACGGAATTGAGAGAAGAACATGGCTGGGGTTTCAAGTCATAGAAAGAAACAGTGGTGGATTCCAAATGAGGTGCAAAAATGATATGTTCCAATCGTCAGGACATAAAATATTAAAAAAATATTGTAGTGTAAATGTTTAGTTTTGCAATGTTATGGTGTGAGTGTGTACATATAGTTATGTGTAATTTTATTTTTGCACTCTATAATCAAGCTTTTGAAGTGAAAATAAATTTCTTAGTATATATTATGACTTAATTTCTTCCTTAAAACCCTCATAAATATGAATAGGTAAAGAGTCTACTTCTAAAGCAGTATCATAAAATGGTCTATATTAGATAATCCTGGTGAGAAGATGTATTGCAGTGAAGGTCTAGAATTCACATAAAAAAGGGTACTACGAGATAGACCATGTCAAAGCATCATGGTGACAAGGTGTGTTGAAAGGTCCAGAGTTCACACATAAATCAGTACCATAAAAAAGTTTGTGTCAACATCGTGGTGATGAGGTGCATTATAGTATAGGTCCAAAGTTCTCATAAAGTAATTTCATAAGATAGTTTATGTCAAAACACTGGTGAATAGTATATTACAGTATAAATGTTTAATTATACATTATTACTAAAGTATAAGCATGAATGATATATTAATTATAAGTGCTTCCCTCCACTTTCTGTTACTAGACCTAAATAAAACCTAATGATGAGACCATAAACAATATTATATCAAATTAAAAATAATCTCCTCAAACTTTCAAACATGTTGAATATATATGTTTTAACTTATTTGAGGGTCTTTTTAACAAAATAAAGTTTTTTGATAACTCTAATATATATTTGTTAAGATTGAGAGAACAATTAAGTCATGTGGTAAAGTTGTAATATCCTAATTAATAAGGGCATCTTTGTAAAGATAAATATTTTCTTTTCTATAAACATATGAAGTACAAAGGAACCAATGCGTGAACTATTTGGTAAAAGAGTTGTCTCGGTGGGCTAGCTAGTTTTAAAGAGAGTTCTTTTGGGGTTGCTCCATCGGCTTGTGATGAATACCTTATAGATTTTAGGTAATGAAAAAATTTTACAAGATGTTAAATATTTAATAAAAAAAACTAAAAGAAAACCTATAAAAATAAACTATGAAAAATAGAAGACATTATATTAGCCCAAACTTCTTTAAATTTACTATATTTAGGTATATGCATTTGTGTTGTTATGTCATAAGTGTTAAATCAATCTTACTACTACGTTAGCCTTGATTATTGCCCTATTAGCCCAAATTCTAGTAGGCGATTAAACTAAGCACTCTTACTTGTAACTATGTGTGAATCATATTTTAAGCACATATATTTGTAAGCATAAATTTTATCCATATATTACTTGGTTTCAAGGGGAAGAAAAGTACAACACATTCAAATGAAATGCAAATTAAAATAAAATCTTCAATTCTTCCTTTTCACAGGAAAAGTAAATGGTACGACACCCCTTGGCAATAGTTTTGCCATTCTTATTCTTTTTCAACTCAAAACTCATAACTCCAGTAGCCTTCCCAACAGGTAGTTGGTATTAACAATGATAAAAGTAGTTAGCAAGAATTGATTCACAATCAAAGATATAAGTTGCAAGGACCTTGAAAAGAAGGGAAAATATTATGTATTTCCAAAGTCCAAAATCCCATATGATATTTTTGCAATGCAACTTCCACAACTAATAAAGTCAACATAGATTTGACCCTTCACGAAACTTAAACAAATAAATTAAAACCAACAAAATCATCTAAGATATATAACTTGATAACATAGACAAACAATTACCAAAAGGAAAAGGAGAATAAAAATACCAATATCATACCCACATATTCCAAGGATTAGGTAGTGAATATTCCAAACTAGCCATTGTCATCACAATTCAAACCAAAACTTAACCACTTGGCCAAGACTCCTTGCATAGCCTTTTGTTGTCACATAAAGGCCAATTAGATTTAGGATCTTTCAGGGTGGCTTTGCCCCCACTGACCAATTTTATAGCATACCAAGGCCAGTCCATAACTTTTCCAACCCAACCACCTCCATTCTCCACCTTTCCATGACCTAATAGTTTCCTCTCTGGCTAGTCTTAACATGCCTACCAGTGGCACATCTCTTCTTTGAACAGGTTATTGCTTACCCTAGCCACATTAGCGAACCACTAGCAGCAATGAAGTGGTTGTGGGTGCCGGCACAATGGCTTATTTTACTAGCTTTGTCACAAACCAAGCCATATGGTGCCCAATTGTTTTAAGCTTTTCAACCCACAATTTGTTGAAATGAGTTGTGGGCCTTACTGTATTTATTTTGGTTCATTAGCATGGCCTATTAGAGAGCTGATGGGCCCAATAGTTTTTCCTTGCTTTCATATACCTCACATGTAAAAACATTCTTTGTAACTAGAATATACTAGTGAATAGAAGCCTGAGGGTAGTCTTCCACACTTCATTGTTTCATTCTCCGATTTTCTTCAATATGGTACATGAGAAGGTCAGATGGTAGCTTTCTTCATCACTTTTATGGGATAACCATGATGAACTTTTGCTTTTAAAGGTAATCCGTTCCAACTTTATGCTTTCAGAGATGGTTTGTTCCTTATCTTCTTAAAGGTTGTTTCATTTTTCTACTCCCACTTGTCAATAGATATTTTCAAGAATATTATGTTTTATTCACCTCCTATTATGTTTTGTGCTTTGGAAAAGATAATTGCTTGACACTGCACCTTTCTTTTCCTCTTTAGCCCCTTCAACTTTAAATTATTTCCTTAACCTATCATCATTGTTTGACCAACATGACTGAAACACCACGCCGAACACAAGTCCCCCTGCAGAATCCTGGTTCCTCTTCTATCTTGAATCCCATTAACCCCTACTGTGACCTATATTATCTCTCATCAATGAACATACCTGAAGTCGCACTTGTGACTAAAGTTTTGAAGGATGAGAGTAACTATGAGCTTTGGAGCAACCAAATGGAAAATTAGCTCTTAGCCAAAAATAAATAAGTTTCATTGATGACTCTTTCACCCATCCCAAATTAGACCTAGAAAAGCAGCAAGCTTGGGATCTTTGCCACTATGTTGTCCAAAGTTGGTTCCAAAAATCAGTTTCTCATGAACTGATGTTGTTTATGGTATGAAAGAAGGATCTAAAGGTTATTTGGGAAGCATTCAAGACCTATTTTGGCACCCTTACTGGGACATAACTTTGCTATCTCCACCAGCAACAGTTTGAAAATAGAGTGCAAACCCTCACGGTTTCTAAGTATTACATAAGACTCAACAACTTATGGCTAAAGATCGAAACTGTGGATCCTCATATTTGATGCCATTGTGGAAACTGCTCCTATTGAGTCAATGAAAGAGCCGATGCAAAAATTGAAAAACATAGAACCGTGGATTTTCTTTTAGGGTTACTAGATAGATTTAGGAATTTTTGCACCAATGTTCTCTCAAAAGACTCACTTCCTTTTGTTGATGCAGTCTTTAATTTGGCCAAAGAGGATGAGCATCAAGCAAGAAAAGAAGATATCAGTGTTGTAGAGCAGGGAATAGTCTTGGCCGTGTCCTCTTTGGAAACTTTAAGGCCGTGCAACATAAAGGGAAAAACATATTCGAAGGGGAGAACCGTGTGCTCCCACTGCCACAAATATGGACACTCCAAGGACCAATGCTATCAATTGGTTGGATATCTTACTAGATGGACACCGAGAGGAAGGGGAAAGAAGGTTGTCAGTTGTCAGGCTTTCCAAGCCAACAACGTGTCTGGTTTTGATGTTGGCATTCTCGCATCTCTTACAGGACAACAAGGATTTGGGCAACAAAGTCTTGGGTAAAATTTTTTTTTTTAGATTCAATGGGTAACATCAACTAGGCTCGGTTTGTGGGTTCCAACCACAGGCCTTCCCTTTCGTGGGCCCCTATGTCTTCTATTCAAGGGCACATAGGCCTATCCCACTTACTAGCAACTCTTTTCACAGATTGCAAGCCCAAGGGGTGTTTGGACCGCACGTTTAGGCTTTGAAGCAACAATAGTCCACCCCCCTATAAAATCAAACATCATGCATCCTACAAGCCCACTGTTTTCCTCATTCAACTTGAATCAACTACAACATAATTTTTCTTCCTAAGCAATGGAAAATTATGAAGGTACGATGCACTTATGATCCTTTAATTGTCCATAGATTATCAATTCAGGTATAAGTGACCATGTTACGTCCAATTTAAATTCATTATATTCTTTTTATCCATGCTCACCCTAATCGATGCCTATTAAATTGCCTGATAGTACTTGTGTTTATGCCACCCATGTTGGATAAGCACAACCTATAAGAATGATACATCCAAATCGTGTTCTTTATAACCTTTGTTGAAATGTAATCTCCTTTTGTCAAGAAAATCACTTTTGATTGCCATTGCATTGTTGTATTTTTTGATGATTTTTGTTTTTTCTAAGATCATATGAATGGATAGGTGATCAAATTAGGTAAAGTAATTTGAGGGCCTTATTTTTTGCAACCCACTCTTTCTGAGTTGTCTCATTATATTACACATTTTTTGAATAGTGTCCATTCCCTTTTGTGTTATGTGAATGCAAACAATCAATGTAATGACAATGATGTTTCCAACTATGGTTTATGGCATAGAGATTTGGGACATAGTTCCTAAAAATCTTATTTTGCTCATGGAAAATGTATTGAATGCCTTGATTTCTTTTCCCATCCTATTTATCCACTAACAAAATAGACTCGATCTATTTTTCCACAACGTCAAAGTTTTACTACTGTTGTTTTTGAACTTGTTCATTTGGATCTATAGGAACCCCATCGAGAATTTAATCATGACAAGTTGCAATATTTCCTAACCATTGTTGATGATTTTTTACAAGTAACTTAGACATTTCTTTTGCACTTTAAAGACCAAGTTTTTTTTCTTCTACTATTCAGTTTTTTGTTTACATGGTTCAAAACCAGCATGGTGCCTTTATCAAGCACAGTCACTCGAATAATAGCACAAAGTTTTTTCCACTACATGCTCCTTTTTCTTAATATCTCATGGGATATACCACAAAACCTCTTATGTTTATACTTAATAGAAGGGATGGTGGAACGCAAACACCATCACTTATTAGACATTGCATGAGCCTTAATGTTTCAAGCTCACATTCCTGCATGTTTTTGGGGGGAATGCATACTGACAGCCACTCATATCATTAACAAACTACTTAGTGCTAGACTTGAGAACAAATCTCCTTTTGAAATATTGCATGGGAGACCTCCATCATTAGACCACTTGCAAGTGATTGGTTACAAATGTTATGCATATGATTTACAGCCTAAAGATAAGTTATCTTTTAAGGCTATTCCATGCATATTTTTTTGTTATCCTTCACTTTAGAAGGGATATAAGTTATATGACCCAAGTAGTGAAAATGATTTAGTGAGTCCTAATGTCGTATTTTATGAGAATGTTTTTCCTTTTGCCCTAGGTAAGAGTTTGGATCCTTCTCATAATCCGCCTTCAAATCACATTACCCTAGTTTCGGACACTGCGCAGTCATGCGATCCACTACTTACTCCATTAGAGCCATCTTCGGGCGTAGTAGAAACACCATAAGATGGATCACTTCTAGCATTACCTTTGGATATGTCAAGTATAGGTTCTTCCCTAACCGTCACAATTAATCAAAATCTTGAACCACATCTAGACATTATTCCTGACCCATCACCACTAACTATTCGGTGGTCATTATGGCCTAGTCATCCTCCTATTTGGATTGTCAACTACATATGTTTGACCACCTCCATAGGGTTGAACAACAAGTACTCGATATCCGATCATGTTTCCCTTGTCCAACTTTACCCTTACTACAAGAAATTTGTCACCTTAATCTCTTTCATCACCGAACCTAAAACATATCATTTGGTACTTAATGAAAACCATTGGGTTGATGCAATGGATGGAGAATTAATGGACCTCGAGGCTAATTGCACATGGGATGTTGTGACATTTCCATCTAGTCGACAAGCCATTGGATGTAAATGGGTGTACAAGGTTAAATATCAGGTAGATGACACGATAGAGAGATACAAGGCCCGACTAGAGGCTAAAGGATACACACAACGAGAATACATTGATTATGATGAGCCTTCTTACTTGTGGTAAAGTTAGAGATAGTTAGATCAGTCATGAGCATTGCTTCTGTGAAAAATTGGTGTCTTCATCAATTAGATGTGTTGAATGCTTTCTTGCATAGAGATTTGGTGGAGGAAGTCTACATACAACTTCCACTTGGTTTTCCTAGTCAAGGGGAGCATTCTGTATGTTGTTTAAGAAATTCATTATATAGGTTGAAGTAAGCATCAAGGCAATGGTATGCAAAATTTACAGAGGCATTGCTTGTTAGAAGCTTTTGGCAATCCCTACATGATTATGCCCTATTCACTAGGTGAACTTGAGATTCATTCATCATTATCTTATTTTATGTTGATGATATATTAGTGATTTGGGATAATATTGCTGTGATTTCAATACTTAAAACATATTTGCATTCAATATTTCACATGAAAGATCTTAGGGAATACAAGTACTTCCTTGGCATAGAGATAGTTCATTCCCTGAAGGGGATATATCTTAACTAACACAAGTATGTGTTGGAACTAGTCTTAAAGGCTGGACTTGGAGCGTCCAAGCCCATGATCACTCCATTGGAACAAAATGTGAAGCTCACTACACTAGAGTATGATGAAGGAGGCCCTAAGAGACGAGATGATCTAGATTTGAGGGACTATAGCTCCTATTAGAGAATGATTGGAAGACTCTTGTATTTGACTCACACAAGACCTGTCATCTCTTTTGTAGTTTAGCACCTTAGCCAATTCACTCATAAACCAAAACACACACACATGGATGCGGCTATGAGACTGTTGAAGTACATCAAGGGCATTCTTGGACTTGAGATTTTTCTCTCCTCTTCTTCCAGGCTAGAGCTCACTGCTTGTTGTGATTCAGACTATGCTACTTGCCCCATGACACAAAAATGTGTAACCAATTATTGCATTAAGCTATAAGACTCCCTTGTATCATGGTTAGCTAAGAAACCACCCATTGCATCGCGTTCTTCAGTAGGATCCGAGTACAAAGTTATGGGGTACACTGTTTGCGAGATAATTTGGTTGTTAGGTTTGTTTCTAGATCTTGGAGTGACCATTCCTCGTCCAGTTCCACTTTTCTGTGATAATGAAGCAGCTTGACACATCGCGGCTAATCCCATCTTTCACCAAAGAACAAAGCATATTGAGATAGATTGTCACTTTGTTCGAGAAAAATCCAAAAGGAATTGTCAAAACTTGTTATGTTAATACACAAGAACAACCTGTAGATGTATTTACTAAGGCACTATGTAGCCCACAACATTATTATCTATTATCCAAGCTTGGAGTTTTTAACTTGTACAAATCTTTAGTTTGAGGGGGAGTGTTGAAATGAGTTGTGGGCCTTATTATATTTATTTTGGTTCATTAGCATGGCCCGTTAGAGAGTTGACGGGCCCAATAGTTTTTCCTTGCTTTCATATATCTCACATGTAAAAACATTTTTTGTAACCTAAATATACCAATGAATAGAAGCCTAAGGGCAATCTTCCATACTTCACTATTTTGTTCTCCCATTTTCTTCAATACAATTCACTCTACCTTCTCTCACACCCAAATCCTCAATCGTATTACCCCCCGTGCTGAGGCCCACAATCTCCAACAACCTCCTCAGGCCTACTATGCCACTTTACCTCTAATGGCCTATTATGCCTTTACTTGTACCATCCTCACCCTTGCTCTGTTTGACGCTTCTTGGTATACTAACTTTGGAGCACCCCATCATGTGATAGATAGTTATGATGCCTTGTCTTCCACTTCCATTTATGGGTCTTCAACAACTTATATCCGAGGGTGGTGATATTTCCCTTCCTATCACTAATAGAAGTACTCTTTGAGTCAACTTCTTATTCATTTCATCTTTATAATATTCTAGAATTATTCTTTGTCACTAAAAGTTGTGTTTGCTTCTAAGTTTGCTTATGATAACAATTATATATATATGTTTTTAACGACAATGAAGTGTAAATGATAACAATTGTATTTTTTTTTCAATCATTGACACTTCATTGTCGTTTCTTTACACACTAGACAGATTCTATTCTCTGGCAAACTTCATTGCAATCTCTACTGCGTTTTATCAGTTGGCATAACCATCTGCTTATATTTCGTTCAGTGCTCCCACGTTTTTCCTCCGGGTACATCCCTCATTTTTAGCTTTGATTTATCTTCTAATCCTTTAAGAAATCACATTCGGGTTTCGATTATGGACCCACCACGTGTAAGCAGGTGTTTTAAAAGGGACGCGTCTCCAGCCGTTCACTTGTGCTCCCATGGGCAAAAAGAACGCTCAGAACGAAGGATTTACCCAGAAAGAAAAAGGAGACAATCTCGACCGTCCACGTATCCCAATCTTGTCCATCAGGACGCCAAAGAATACATGAGGGGTGCAGTTGTCAGGCCATACTAATCCAGATCTAGGCCTAGATTTTGTGTCCCCCCTCCTCCGGGTAACCCCCCCATACCACTCCGGTGCGAGCAATCTCGTTTGCACATTGACCGGTCGCATGAAGTCAACACATAATAAATGTTTGGAGTGCAAAGTGGCGAATGGTGAGTAGCCCATTAGGGGTAGCCTTGAAAATGGGCTCGATGGGCTTGATTTCAGGAAGAAAGTGACACTTTTATATTCCAAGAGAATATAATCTATTACCACATAGGATTTTCACATACATAGGAGCTACTAGAGATAGATAATTCTCTTTGGCGACTTTCTCCTTTTGGTCATCTTAATGAGTCATCAAATATAGTTAAGATTTCTAAAGCACCATATTTATAGAAAAGTTAAACACAAAAAATATCTAATTAAAAATATTAGAATTTTCCCCTTAGCCCTACTTTTGACTCTATTCTTAATATTACATGTGAATACAAGAACCATTTTTTAAAAAAGTTAAGTATATTGCCATGTAGAGGAACATATGTATCAATTCTCTAATTTCATACCATAAAATTAATTGTATGTATGATTTATAATACATATATGCACATTATTTTCACAAGTAAATATGTCTAAAGAATCTAGAACTACACACTATATGCATAACTTTGGGATCCTTAATCATGAATTTATGAATTATGCAAATAGCTTCATGGTTATCAAAACAAGGAGTTCATTAGAATGAGAGGAATTCAGAGGGTCTTATAGCATTTGATATTATATGAAGGGAAATATAGGCGAACAACCCAAAGGTTAGAGATATTCTATGCCTTGCTTGATGTTCAATTAGTACTTTGAATCTTCCTAAAGATGCATATCTTTATTGTACATTTTGTCTTCTTTAGAAAATGAAACAAGATCCGTTCATTATATTTTCTCTAGAAAATTGAACCAACATTCATTTCTTTTTTTGGTTTTACTTTCGAGTTGTTTTCTTTAGAAAATTAAAGTAACATTCTTTTTTCTTTTTATATGAAATAGAATTTGTTACTTCATTGGATTTGTTGCCTTTAGGTTTAATTTTCTTTACAAAATTAAAAGTAAAATTCTTTTTTCCTCTTATAAGAAATAGAATTTTTTACTTCATTGGATTTGTTACCTTTAGTTTTTATTTTCCTTATAAAATTGAATAGAAACATTCTTTGTTACCTTCCAAATGGGTTTATAAACCCAATTTTCTGAAAAACAGAGGACTTTCAGGTGCAAAATTTCTAAATAGGTGTACAGCTCAAATCTCGAGATTTTTTTTTTCTCACTCTCGATTCATTTGCAAGCCTGATATTTGGTTTCTTTGAAAACATCAATTTAAAGAGCAGTGTGAAAGATTACCCATCTTCACGCAAGATATTGCTTGAAGAAATGAAAGTAAAAGTAGTGCACAAGATATGGAAGCATAAAGAATTCTGGAGAAGCAATAAGGCCGGAACGGAAAGGATGGCTAAGATAATGTCAAAACTTATATATATATTGGCATGTAGATAATTAGAAAACTTAAATAAAATGACGCACAAAAAGCATATCAGAACCTATATTGATTACATTTTTCTTTACATGAATTTGCTAAAAGAAATAAAGAGAAAAGGATACGCATACAACAAGGAGAGTCACAATTGGAGTTCTTGCATGGCTGAGCTATATATCATCATACTCCCCTTGAAGCTTTTCCATTATGTCCATGAAAATCATGATCTTTGTTGAAATACTAGTTGTTGTCTTGTATATTCTTGGCCTTTTACTATAGATTGTTATATTGAAACTAGGCCCTTTACTGTAGCTAGATTCATTCTTTAAGAACCACATTCTTGGTTCTCGTGATGTAAGAAAACACTACAAGATTTTTCTTCTCTAATCTATAAACTAGTTCACCATTTCTAGTATATCAGATTCTTAACATGGTATCAAGGAGCAGGTCATACCTGTGATCCTAAGTTTTCTAATTTCACGTTTTCATAACTACCAATTACTATAGCTGCAACTTTCTTCGGCATTTTGTCGAATAGGTGGTGTGCAGCTTCCAACAAGCACCTATGATTGAAAGCATTAGACTAGATCAACACTGGCAAAGTCGATGCCGTACGTGACACCATTCACGCACCTGTTACCATTCCCGTGGGTGCTCAAGACACTGAGATGAGCCTCTTGTTCAACCTAGTGACCCATTCTACCTTCATCCGAATGAACAAATGGGCGTCATGATTGTGATTGTAAAACTGGTTGGCGTTGATAATTATGCACCTTGGAATAGGGACATGAGGCATGCCCTTTTCGGCAAGAACAAGTTTGGGATCATGGATTCAGCTGTGGCGCAACCTAACTCTGACTCACCCCTCTTTCCTCACTAGCAATGATGTAATGGAGTTGTTTTGTCATGGATTCTCACCTCATTGAGTCCCGAAATTTACAAAACATTCACATACTCTGCAGATGCGAGGCAAGTCTGGAACCATTTGGAAGAAAAATTCCAAAAAGTCGGGACAAAGAAGGTGTGTGCTGTGAAACGCGATTTGGCCAATGCTGCACAAAGGGGAGATCCGATTGACTAGTACGTCTACCGTCTGGAGAGCTTGTGGAATAGATACGACTCCTACAATGCTATTCTCTACCCAAGGCTTATCAAGGATCCCGATTTTAGAACCTTCATGGAAGCTGGAAAATTAACCAAGTTTCTCAATGGACTCGATGACTACTACTCTGTGGCTAGATCCTAAATCTAAAACACTAGACTATCCCTTAGTTTCTCTAGAGCCATCGAAATGCTTTGGGATGAAGAGAGGGATCTTCGGCCGGCTGGAAATCGCAGGAGCAAAGCTTTCGTGTTCACGATGGAGTCGGGGCTCTATCTCGACTCGGGCTCACCCACAGGTCACGAGCGGGCAGCACCCGTGCCCTTCTCACACGGGCTAGGCCACGTTGCGCTTGTGTGTTTCTCACACGAGCTAGGCCTTGTAGCGCCCGTGCCCTTCTCATACGGGCCAGTGCACAGTGCGCCTGCACCTTATTCGCTTGGGCCAGGCTACGCGCACCACCAGCATGCCCAGCACTCCTCTGGACCCGACACTCACATTGGACAACCTTCTCTCAGCTATGCTCCAAGGGCTCACGTGGGTTCTGCAGACTTGGAAGCCCAAAATGGAAATTGCACCCATTGTGGAAAGAGAGGTCACACTTATGATGAATGCCTTATACTCACTAGGTATGGCCATTGTCGATTATTAGGCCATTCCAAGGAAAAATGCTATAGGCTCCATGGAAAGGCAAAAGGAAAAGGAAAGGGCAAAATTGAAAGACGTCACTACGTGAACAATACCGTTGGAGATGATAGCTCAAGTGATGTGTCTGCAATATCCAAGGAGGATAGAGAGTTAATAATGTCCATCCTCCATAAGAAAAACCAGCTACAGTCAATGTTGCCTGTGGGAACATTGACAGCACAGTTCATGCAACATGTATTTATCCTTAATATCGTAATTATTCCCGTTGGCTTATAGCCTCAGGTGCTAGTGACCATATCACAAGTGATTTTAAATGCTTAATATCTCCTTGATCATGTGCTCATGAATCTAGGACTGTTAGACTACCAAATGGTAGACATATACCCATAACATATATAGGCTCAGTGATCATTCACAATAGATACCACCTTTATAATGTTTTATATGCTCCCAACTTTACTGCTAATTTATTGTCCACTGCAAAATATACCAAAGATAATCATTGCACCATTACATTGCTTTCCCGTCTCTGTTTTTTTCAAGACTTACGGACTAAGATAGTTATGGGGGTTGGTAGAATGAAGTATGGACTTTATTATCTGATAAATGATTTTGATGATGCATGTATTTAAGCATTTAATAGTTTTGTAGTAGGTCATTTTGCTACTTGAAAATTGAATAATGATAGTCAATTTTCCCCCACACCTCCTATATGTAATATTTTGCATCAAAGATTGGGTCACCCCTCTTCTACTGTTATGCAATATATTTTTGATATGCCACATTCTTCTTTATCTGATATTAAAGAATGTTCTATTTGCCCTTTGGCTAAGCATGTGTGCTCATCCTTTACTACTAGTAAATCTATGGCACAAAATTCCTTTGAACTCATACATGTTGATATTTGGACCTCTACAAGGTCCCCTCTCATATGGGGGCTAGATATTGTCTGACTATAGTTGATGACCACACACGGGCCACTTGGACTTATTTGATGGTACATAAAACAAAAACCCTTGATAACATTAAGTGCTTCTTTACCATGGTGACCACCCAATTTGGGGTACACGTCAAGCGCATTTGTACGGACAATGCGCAAGACTTCTTTAGTTCATCATGTGTGGCCTTCTTTGACTCTCAGGGTGTCATACATGAAAGCTCATGTCCATACACACCTCAACAAAATGGGATAGTAGAATAAAAACATCAATATTTATTCAATGTCGCAAGAGCATTACGTTTTCAATCTCATTGCCTCATTTGTTTTTGGAGCGAATGTCTGTTGACAGTTACCTATCTTATAAATAGGACACCTACCAAATTACTCAAGGGCAAAACACCTTTTGAGAAACTATTTGGGAAACCACCATTACTTGACCACCTTCGTGTCTTTGGGTGCCTTTGTTATGCGACAAACTTAACTCAAAAGGACAAGTTTGGTCCGCGGTCTACTCCATCTATCTTCATGGGATATCCTTATGCCCAGAAAGGTTATCGTCTTCTTGTGCTCGATAGTGGAAAATTCTTTATGAGCTGAGATGTGACCTTTCATGAAACTATTTTTCCTTTTGATCCATCATCGTCATCATCATCTGTTGAGCATCCATCATCGATTGACATTGGTTTATAGGGTCCTAATTCACTCGCGATTGTCCCCTACACTAGGCCAGTTCCGGAGGTCCCAACTACCCAGTCATCGCTTACTACAAAGAAAACTCCACCTATCAACCGACAGTTAGGTAGGATCCCAAAACCGCCCACTTGGCAACAAGACTATATTTGCTCACATATTGACTCATCTTATATCCTTGCACCATCTTCCACTACACGTCCCATTTCCCATGTCTTATCTCATCATAGACTGTCTAGCAAGCACAATCACTTTGTTTGCTCTCTCTCAACCACTGTAGAACCCACATCCTATTGTGAGGCTATTTTAGATCCTAAATGGCATGATGCCGTGATTGAGGAGCTAAGAGCATTGGAATCAAACCATACATGGGAATTGGTGTCTTTGCCTATAGGTCATCGTGCTATTGGCAACAAGTGGGTGTATAAGATCAAGTATAATGCTGATGGAAGTATTGACCGTTATAAGGCGTGCCTTGTAGCAAAGGGATATAGTCAGCGAGCAGGAGTAGACTATGAGGATACTTTCGTACTTGTAGGAAAGCTGGTGACTGTTCGCATTCTCACAACTTTGGCAGCTATTCATTATTGGAAGATGCACCAGATGGATGTGCACAACACATTCCTTCAGGGGGATTTGGATATAGAAATCTACACGAGGCTCCCAAAAGGTTTACAGCTCAAGAAGGGATCCAAAGTATGCAAGCTAAAGAAGTCTCTTTATGGCCTCAAATAGGCCTCCAGACAATGGTACCAGAAGTTTACGGATGCCCTCCTATAAGCTAGATTTCATCACTTTCAACATGATTACTCCTTATTCCTCAAAGAAACACGTAAGGGACTGCTTATAGTTTTCATTTACGTTGATGACATGATTATAACAACAGCAAATGAGGAGAGCATTATCAAATTAAAGGAGTATCTATGCTCTTCCTTCCAAATCAAGGATCTTGGATTGGTTAAATACTTCTTAGGGGTTGAGCTAGCACATTCTTCCGCTGGCATTGTGATGAACTAGTGAAAATATGCCTTGGAGCTGATATCTGAGTATGGACTTTCTGGATGCAAGCCAGTAGAGACGCCCATGGAACAAAACATTAAATTCACTAGTGTTGATTATGATGAGTTCCTTGAGAGGGATGGAGATCCACCTTTGAAGGACGAGAGCCGTTATCAACAATTAATGGGAAGATTAATTTATCTCACAGTCACTAGGTCGGACATCTACTTTGTTGTTTACCTGCTAAGTCAATTCATGCAAGCCCCCAAAGAATCCCACCAGGAAGCAACTCTTCGAGTAATCAGGTACATAAAAAGGTCCCCCGGACAAGGACTTTTAATGAAATCCAAAAACAACCTGGAATTGCGAGCTTTTTGTGATGCAACTTATGGATCATGTCCGATAGGGCGACGATCTACCACAGGATTTTGTATCATGCTCAGTGATTCACTTATATCCTAGAAGAGCAAGAAGTAGTCTACAGTCTCCCATTCATCGACAGAATCTAAATATCGAGCTATGGCATCCACGACATGTGAGATTGTATGGTTGATTGGGTTGTTCAAAGATCTAAGAGTACCCTTGGTTAGACTAGTTTCACTCTATTGTGATAATGAGGCCGCAATGAAGATAGCAACAAATCCAGTTTTTCATGAGAAAACTAAGCATATAGAGATTGACCATCAGTTCATTTAAGAGAAAATAGCGATGCGTATCATTCAGACAGCTCACATATCTACACATGATCAACCCGCAGATCTATTGACAAAGGCATTAGGCATACAATAACACCATTTCCTTATAGACAAGCTAGGCATCTACGATCTGTTTTGACCACCAGCTTGAGGGGGGATGTTGAAATACTAGTTGTTGTCTTGTATATTCTTGGCCTTTTACTATAGATTGTTATATTGAAACTAGGCCCTTTACTGTAGCTACGTTACTATAACTAGATTCATTCTTTAAGAACCACATTCTTGGTTCTTGTGATGTAAGAAAACACTACGAGATTTTTCTTCTTTGATCTATCAACCAGTTTCACCATTTCTGGTATATCAGATTCTGAATCTTAAAGAATGGGTCTTCCACAACGGCTAGCCATGACTTGCAGACGAGTTGCACTGTGCAAATGTCAAATTCCTGGACTCACAGGAATTCCAGGTTCAAAATATCCCTGTGCAAGTCTCCCTAACGCAGCGTCTTGTTCTTCATCCTTTATGGACAGACAAAAAACTTATTTGGAGTTCTCAGCAAGGATTGAGAACGGACATTCCACTTCGTTTGCCGTAAAATCTCTTTTTAGATTGATGTTTGTCTCGAAATAATCGCTTTCTTATCTTCGAAAGCAGGCTTCCGCAACCATTCCCCTCATAGTAGGCTTCTCTTTTATTGCTTCTCATTCTAGAGTTCAAGTTCATTTTCCTTCACCGTGATATAGAAAGTAATAAATAAAATTATCTTTAAAAACTAAAGATAAAGAAAACTCACCATCTTAAAATTTAATGATAAACAATGTTTAAAAAACTAAGAATGCAAAAAACTCCTCACTTTAGATTTCAAGGATAAATATTTACACTATATTGAAAACAATTTAAAAGAGATAGAGAGTAAGTATGTTCATAACTTTTGGAACAAGTCAAAGAAATATAGAACTTTAAAAGTAAACTACCATTTAACTATTATAGATTTAATCTCATAATTTGTCTTGCTTATAAGAGAACATAAGTCTTTATTAGAGAGATATTCTTATTCTAAAGAATCTAGTTAAAGAGAGTAATTACATAGAAAATGATGACATGAGTTTTAAAGATGGTCAAATACAAATAATTGCATAGTAAATGGTAGCATGAGTTTTCAAGGTAGTCAAAGACATGGGTTTTGAAGATGGTCAAATATAAATAATTACATAGTAAATGATAGCATGGGTTTTCAAGATAGTCAAAGATATTAATCGCTTTTAATTTGGATAGGTAAATCTAATGGATGATGTGTACCGAAGGTGGCATGGAAAGAAGTTTGTTGGCCTAAAATTTATGGAAGACTGGGTCTGATAGACATTCATACATGGAATAAGGTGGCAGTTGGTAAACTCTTATGGTCTCTTGTTCACCCTAACTCAAACTCTTTATGGGTTAAATGGATGATAACAAAAAATTTGAAGGGAATGAATGTATTAGAAGTTAAGATGAAAGGATCACTAGCTTGGAGTTTTAGGAATATTTTATAAGTAAGAAGTAAACTCACACAATTAGTGACGGACTCAGAATATAATATTGCCAAAAGTTATGTAGCATTGAGAGAGAATAGAGAAGATACTGAATGGGCAACACTTGTATGGAAAGAAAGAGTACCAAAGCATAATTTTATCTGTTGGATCATTTTGAAAGACAAATTATCCACAACAGATCGTGTAGCTAAATGGAATAGTTTAGTGGATCTACAATACAACCTCTGCCAACAAGGAGAAGAATCACAAGAACATTTATTTTTTAAATGCAGGTTCATAAACTACATCTGGAAGGCACTAGTAGGCATGAATGGATTAATTCGAAGAATTGAACACTAGAGAGTTGAAATATATTGGATGATCAAGGCTGTCAACAGGAAGAGTTTTGCAACAACCTTGCTTAGTGTTGGAATATATTGTAACGAAATTAGAATATATTAACATTTTGATGATGAGAAAAATAGGAATTATAATATGAAAATATTATAATTATTGGTTGCTTATTTATTAGTTTAATAAGAAAGATAATGTTGGAATTATTCTGTAAGTCCAGTCGGAGGAAGCCTGAACTAACGCAGTCTAACCAGTGTGATTCAAAAATGGCCTTCAACAGGAAGAATACTGTTCACTAAATAGTACTGTTTCAAATAGTTACTATTCACCTACGATTCAAAAATGGCCTCCAACGGGAAGAACAAAACGGGAAGAAGAAGAGAAGGTGGGAAATCAACAGGATTGTTGGATCAACGGCTCTTTTGAGTGAGAAAAGTGAGTTCTCTTGATGCTATATAAGAGATAGAAGTTTGATTGTTTCTAACAACAAAAATAAGAGAAGCTAAGGGTTCTTGAAGTGGAAATTCATCAATCTTCTCTCAAGCTCATCAAGCTCATCAAGCTCATCAAGCTCATCAAGTTCATCAAGCTAACGAAATCATTCGGTGATTCTACTCTAAGCTCATTACTGCTTTGATATTCTTGCTAGGAAATTAGTTTGATTTTCAATTGATATCATAATTGAGCTGATTTGATTCGGGTGAATAGTGCTACGATTTGAGAAATTGGGGCTTCTATCCATACTGCTCTTGATCAAGTATTTGCACTTATCTGAAGTTCAAGAAATCAATTTGCTCTTTAATTCATATCATAATTGAACTGATTTCATATGAGTGAACAATGGTAGGGTGTTTGTGAATTTGGGACTTTTGTCCACATCATTTTGTATTAAGTCACTAGCACTTGTTTGAAGCTTCTGAACTTAAATTCATATCTTACAGAAGCTGAATTCGAAAATTGTATTTAATTGTTACTCATTATTTAAATTCTTGGGGAGAGAATTTGTAACTGGGATTAAAGGATTGGTTATGCTTTGTAACTGGGATTGAGGGATTGGTTCTCTTTTGTAATCGGGTTTGAGGGATTAGTTATCCCTTGTAATCAATTGAGTAATTGATTGAAGAGTGACTCTAGCAGGTTGTTGCTAGAGTGGGGTGGAGTAGGTGCCAAGGTGGCTTGGGCTGAACCATTTTCCAAAAATATGTGTCTCTTCTCTTGTGTGATAACTTTACTTGTTGCCTTTATTGTTTAACATAAGAAAAATAAAAAACATTAAAGGATTTTTGATAAACTTAATTCACCCCCCCTCTTAGGTTGCTATAGGATCAAACACTTAGTATATCTTTCACGGTTGTATTGTATCACATTCGGAGAAAAAGAAATAGAAGAAGATTCAACGATAAAAGTCTAAACTGTTCAATCATTATTGCCAAAATCAAGAAGGACGTGAGAAAGAAGATTTTATCTACTAGAGAAGTTAAGTCTACAAATTGTAATAAATTCTTACAAGAGCTTTGAAATTTACCAAATGCAATGTTTGAGCTTAAATGATGATGTTTTGTAACTGAACAATCTTGTAATTTTTATAGTGATATATATTTTTGACCTTTCACCTAAAAAAAAAAATTAATCGCTTTTAATTAGCCAAGGAATGGGTGTTTTGGAAATTGATTCTAGACTAGCTCCCCATGTGGATCATTATTGAACATTAGACTTGGCCTGGATTCCATATTGGACTAACTAGGTATAATTCTTGAACTTGTGTTGGATTAATTTGGGTTGGTCCAAAATGGGTTATGTCACACGAAAACCAGGTTTCCATTAACAATAAATGCTGCTTCAGACCTCCTGCTCCGAGATTCAGGTGCGTAAGGTTTAGGTACGTGAGTTTAAGTGTGTGTATAATTTGAAAGTAAAAGAAAAAAGGATTTAGGATTGATATCTTGCAGATCTCTTGATGGTCATTTGAGTGACAGTAAGGGAAATTGTTGGCAGCCAAACGCCCATTTTTTTACGGGCCTAAATCCTCAGGGCCAGCCTAGGGTTTTGAATTGTAAGAAAACCCATTAAGGACTGCTTTTGTAATAAATTTAACGTTAAAATGATACCAGTCAGGAAAGGCTTACTTATTTATATATGTTGGATTTGGCTGAGCCGTCTCAACCGTTTGATCCACTTCAAATCTCTCGTGGGCGTCGCATTGCGCATTAAATGTATGTAACGCATGCAGAAAATCAGTAATAAAAATCCCTCAGACCTTCTAAGCCTGTGACCAACCTGTAGCTGTCAACGAATACAAATCTCGTAAAAGTTGAAAATTAGACGAGTTTTCTTTTTGTGCACTGCTTGCTGAAAGTTGCCACGCAAAGGAAATAATGCTGAGTACGATACAACTACGCTAGCAGGGTGAGTTCAAGAACTAGTGAACATGAAATTCAAGTGTTTGAAAAGACGGATCATTCACTTCAGTTTGCCGACACAACGTTAGCTTTCGCAGGAGTTTTCAACATCGTTACTGCTACCGGAGCTCCGAGGACACGATTATCATACCAAGCCACGGCCATTAAGCATCTCAACTTGCTTTACAAATAACTAACCTTGAAAATTTATTTCAGTCATAATTGTTATAATGCATCAATGTAAAGGTCAGGTTTTATCTTGGAATTATGATGATTCAGCATAAGATATAGGCAAGATGAGTAATTAAGACTCGTTTTAGTACCCAAATCAGAATAAAAAGAAGAAAAAGGATTGAGAAGTTGACAAAAGCAAGGTAGCTAATGAGAGTGAAAAATGTAAGTACATGATATCTGTTGACTAAACAGCGTTTGATATCATTTTTCAACCCGAAAGAGAAAGACAAAATGAGATGATGAGGATGAGGGGAAGGCTCGTTTTCCTGCAGTCGAGACAGGGAACTAAGCCTGTTCCTCACTTTCATAATCTCGAGGAGACGGCTCACTGTTTATTTGATTGAATTTTGTGGACCCTTAAGATTCTACCGGCAGATGAAGATGGAAAGTTCTGGTCATTGGGTGACGAAAAGTTACTCGTTGTTTAAATGAGTTCGGATAATAATAGTTTGGACCATGTTTTTAGACGTGAAGAATATTTTCTGCTGCTAAAATTCATCAATCTCCAAATTATCTACTAAGTGAGACTCGTCATGTGGTTTTTATAGATCAACTTCTATGTATTTACTTCGAGTGACATAAGACTTGAGAGGGGATTGAAGCCTCTGAATTTAAACATTCGTTTGATGGTTGTCAAGTTTTGGGACAATTATTACGAAAATATAGAAGAAAGGTGAATAATGACAATTGCAATTGCATGTTCTTTCACCTATTTGTGACAGCTTAGAGTTATAGCCTCCCAGCCTTAATGATCTAACTCCTTCAAAATTTCCTAGTCTAATTCTATTGTGCCTATGCTAATTAACGGCATAGCGTACCACAATATTTTAGTTCAATTTCTTCATTAAGGCTGGCAAAGTTGCTATGCAGGCAGATAGTTCATACAGCATTCTGCCAGTAGTTGTACCAGAGAAACTCTACCATTTTGCCTGCGTGGTGTGGTATGCATATTTAAGTCTTTTCATTGCCATATTTTTTATTCACAATTTGCATGTTATTTCTCTCTCCCTTTCTCTCTCTCTTTTTTTAGTATGCCTTCTTTAGTTACATGAGCATTATTTATATACTAAGAACGAACAGCATTTGTTTCTACAGTTCAGAGCTGTCAATATTATTAAATCAGCTTGTCTTTAATACATTTGGTCTTTATTGTTTGGTAAACTGAAACATCTTCTGCATGTTTGGTTTGAGCTCTGCCAGAATAACAACTGTTATGGATTCTTCCAGGAGTAATGACATACAATGGTCTTGAGGGTTGTATTCTCAATAATCAATCTTATGAAAATGAAAGCAGAACGAGCAGAGGGGATGAATGTGTAACTGACTCCTTGGAGGATGATGGCTCAAGCTGTTCTTCCAGCAAAGATGCTTTTGGATCATTTTCTTCAAAGTGGTTGACAGGGAAGAGGGATGAACAGAGTTTCGATGAATAGGAGCTCTCATAAAGCCCCCAACATTTTTATGTGAAAGAGAAAATGATTATACCATTCAGTTTTCCGATATGGAGGCAATGAAAGAGAAATTTGCTAAGTTGTTGTTAGGTGAAGATGTAACAGGAGGGCGCAAGGGCGTAAGCACTGCCTTAGCATTGTCTAATGGAATTACAAATCCAGCAGGTATGCAATATATCCATTTAATTAGTTGAAAGAATTAATTTCATCTGCTGTTGTTACCTAATCTTGTTTTCGGTACTCGCTTTTACTATGTTATTGTTGAAATATTGTAATATTGTTGTTGGCCTTCTTGGTTATAGGCCCATTATAGACACACGTTGTATAGGCCCATTTTGTTTCCATTCATTATTCTTTATAAGTTTCTAGCAGCTTGTTGTATTTGGTTAGAACGAGTTGTATTCTTTCTCATATTATTCTCTATACAGCAGTTTATGATTTCTGCTTCCAAATACGATTCTTAACAGTTATATCACGTGTCAAACTCATAAAATTCGAAGCCTAAGCATACGAGGGTATTGATATGGAATTAGCAGAATATAATATTTCAACTTTTGGAAACAGTGAAATTGGCGTTTTCTGTTTATGTACTTTTTAGGCGATTGTCCTGGTCAGAGGAAAAAAATTGTGAGTTTCTAGTAAATAAAGGATTTGTTAGAATACAACAAAAGTTTTTGGTCTAAGACTCAAAATTTGTATGGAGAATATGTACTCTTTCACAGCCAAACTCGGGCTTTTGAAAGCAGCTTGCAAAATTTTGTCTCTCCACAGTAGTATTTATGAGATCGTGGCCCATCTTTAGTAAACTTCTTGTCTATTCATTGCATGCCAATGAGAAACATTGCAGTTTTTTTCACTATATAGTGTGTAATAAATTGGTTTTCAGCAACGGTTTCTGGAGAGTTGTGGAAATTGGAGCCACTGTTTGAAGAAAGGAAGAGCAAATGGCGACGAGAAATGGACTGGTTACTCTCCCCTACCAACTATATGGTTGAGTTAGTTCCTGCCAAGCAAAATGGTGCAAATGGCTGGACCCTAGAGGTATTTACAATGGAAGTATTAACCCTAATTTTGGTTTGATTTGCATTCAAGCTATATCTATACAAATAATGACGCCAAAAGCCCGTGCTAACATCCACATGAACTTGCCAGCACTTCAAAAGTTGGACTATATGCTTATTGTAGGTGATCTCTTTATTCCCGTCAAAACTTATAGAATGTTTTTATCTGTATCTGTAATAATGTTGATACCATTGATTTCTCATTTGTCAGGAGACACTTGATGCAATGGTAAATACTGAGTTTTGGTATACAGAAGGGAGTAGTGAAGGTCAAAGCAAGAGATGGTGGCTTCCGTCACCTCAAGTACCAAAGATGGGGCTCTCTGACACCGAAAGGAAGAAACTACTTCATCATGAAATAGTACATCAAGTATTCAACTGCAAAATCAATCAATGAAAGTGTTTTGCTTGAAATGCGTATGCCATCTATTATTGGGGATGCTCTTCCCAAGGTATTTAAACTTTTCTATGAGAAGTACTTCATCATTCAACCTTTCGAATTTGTTTAAGGAAATCTTTCTTGAAATGCCAAAAGTTGAATTAAACACAAAGGTTCTCATTAGTGGTTTTAGATTTGGTTAGTTTACCTTAGCACAACGCTACAAAATGTGGACATGGTCTGCATTCTTGAACATCATTTTGAAGATTATTGTTATGATTAGACTTATAGATTAAATTTTGAAATTTTTAATCCTCATTGTGGAGTCATAACTTATTGACCACATATCAATTTATGTATTCAATCTTGTAGAATGAAGCTCACATTAGGAGATGCTCAATTCCTTGAATTTGAAATCTGAACATAGCACTTTTGAGGTCATTAATAAGCTTGAAGTTATTATATTTGCATGGAAAATGAAACTTACAAAGCAAGATAGTGGTATATCCCCAGTTCAAACATCATGGTCATTTATAAAGGATCTAATGTAAGAGATGGAAAAGATGGAGTCATTGTTAGGCCGTGTAGAAGCCCTTCTAAATCAGCTTAAGACCATATATCCGAACCTTCCTTATACATTTCTTGATGTTACAAAAATTCAGTATGGTAAGGTGAGTTATCAAGCATTTATGTTCATTCTACCCATTTTCTAAATACATCTCGACATATATGCATTTTTTGGCTATTTTTCTTCTTTGAGGTTTTTAATCCTGCCATATTAAAATGATTTCTCCAGTATGTGCTTATAGGAACTTATGTATTGTTTGTTATCATAATGGTACTCAAATTTGCATTGCTTTCATTAGGATGGTCTAGTTCATTCTTTAACATTTACGAATATTTGTCATCATCTAACTGTTTCACTAGGATTAACCTTTACATCATTGCAAAAAGATACTGTGGCGGAAATAAGTGGTAATTTTCCTTTTTCATTCCTGTAGCATGTTGGGCATCTAATTCTAAAAGCATATTCTCGTGTTCTTGGAACTTGCCCTATAGTATTCTGTCTAGGATAAGGGACATTTTGCAAGAGGATGCCTTGAGCAATCCAAATTCACCAATCCCAACACATTGCTTTCTTGACATAAGTCTTTGTGAAACTCCATTGGTTGCTTCACGTGTAAGGCACTCACTGATTGACCAGATGAACTTGGCGTCTAGAATGTGTAGTGAAACTCCTTCAAGTACCACATCGGATTTGGAATTGACATATGATGGGATAAAAGCAAGTTCTTTGGCTACAACATCAAGATGGAACAGAGTATGGTGCATTAGGAAAGAGGCCTGTGTGAGTGTTTCTCCTAAAAATTCACCCTGATTGAAGGAAACATCAAGACATAATAGAGTATGGTGCATTGGTAAAGAGGCCTGTACAAGTGTTTCTCCTAAAAATTCACCCTGATTGAAGGAAAAAGGACAGTGGTTTCAACTGATCTTCTTTGCAAATGATGTTGCTACTATAATATAATGAGATACAAACTAATTTTTGGTAACAATGTCTAGTTATGTTGTTTGCAAACTTTGGATGTACTGCTCGAAAATATATTATAAAGAATTACTATGTGTATGTTGATTATAGCTAGAATTCTTCAATTGATCCACGTAGCATTTAGATTTGTTTGTAAATGCCTTAAGATGAGACAGGACATAAATGAAACTTATTACAAATTCTTGTATAGAAAGACTTGATTTGGCTTTGGTAAAATCCATAAACTAGGAATATGTTTATAAGGAAAAAAAAGGAAAAACACTTGATCTTGGAATTTGTCAAAATTTTTTAGATTAATCAACCAATAGATTTAAAATCTTATCATTCTTCATCTTCCATTAGAAAGAGAGTTACAAAGGATCCAAAGGGATAATTAAAGGCCCAAAACCTTTTATCTTATGTTTTTTGTATACTTAAATATATCTTTTTCTTAATAATTGATTTTAAAGGAAGGAATTAAGTCTTTACTAAAATATACTAAAATATAAATACTTGAAATTTTAAAAAAAAATTCAAAGTATCATGTGCATGCTATTACCTAGCAACCATATAAGTACCATTAAATCCTAACAATAACACACAATTTCATTAGCACCATAACAATCCCATCCAATGCAATCTAATGTCAAAGAGAGCTCCAATATTTCAGCATCTTAAGTACAAAACATTGAATTCTATGAATGAAAGAAACAACTTTAACATCAAGGGTGCTACATTAATTTTGGCAACCAAATCAATCATAGAAAAGCAAATTCTTCATCATCATGTACTTGAGACTCCCAAATCAATTGCCAAAAATGTTTTTCCATAATTTCAATCTTTTATATTTGAAATTTTCCTCAAATATGTGGAGAAAAAAGACAAGTTTGGGGAATAATATCAAGTCAAAATAGAATTAGGTGCATTGAAAAGTTCCTTGTACTTTACTCCAGACTCATAGGAAGCGTATGCTTTTACATCCAATTCATTATTCTAAGTAGATTGCATACTCTTTCAACAACAAAAGAAAAAAAAAAACTTAAACCCAATAGTAAAATAAGACCAACAGAAATACAATTGGTAAAAACAAACTTTACTTTCAATTGAAAATTTAGATGAGAATTGCTAAGTTTAAGAAAATATTTCAAAGCAACAATTTATCTATATATTCATCTATAATTTTAAAGTAAATCTGCCTTCAATTCTTATTAATAATAAGAACTCCTAAAAAAACCCAAAATCCAATCACATAAGAGACAGCAACAAAGGCATAGAAGATAGGATCATAAATTATTCTAGTCTCTTCCCTTCCACCATTACTTTGGCCTTTGTTTTCTGATTCGAGTTTGATTGTTGTGGAACAATTTCTTGGCAAAGGATTTCCACAAAATTCTGGATTGCCATCAAAATATTGCATCTCAAAAGTTAAGAACTATCTTTCAAAGGGAATTCTTCCAGAAAGATTATTGTAGGCAATGTTAAACACAACTAGAAAACTCAGCCTAACCAACTCATTTGGTATTTCCCCACTCAATTTGTTCTAAGAAAGGTCCAAGCTTTCCACATTTACCAAGTTTCGAAAAGAATTTGGAATGGGACCTATTAGAAAATTATATGACAAGTTTAAGGACAAAAGTTGTGATAATTTTCCTATTTCAAAAGGAATGGAACCTGTTAATTAATTTGAGGATAGGTCAATAGCAGTATCAATGAGAGAGGAACACCTTGAAAAGTAATTTCCCTTCTTTTCACTTGCAAGGACATTCTTGGAGTAAATAATATAATTCCTTTGCCAATGCCAAAATACACGTACCTTTGAAATCTATCATAAATAGATTTAGAAAGCTCTTTCCAACAGGTAACATTATCAAGACACGAAGGAATATTTCCTGAAATGTGATTGTTAGAGATACTGAAAATTTGAACATTTTTCATTTGACACAATTTCTGTAGCAGTTGACCTTTCAAATGATTTCCAATTAAAAGAATTTCCACCAAGCTAGTACAGTCATAGAACCACTTAGGAATTGTTCCCAACAGTTGATTATTTTAAACATCTAAAATTGCTAAATTTGGACTATTTAAGATTGTAGGTGAAATGATTCCATCAAAGTAATTGCCACTGAGTTGTAAGTATTCCAAATCTATCATGTTGGAATCCCTTGGAAGCATTTTTCCTCTTAATTTATTGTTTGATAGGTCTAGATACACTAGTTAGATGTCTCCTCTAGTCAAACTTTGTGGTACCATCCCAAAAAGCATGTTATTAGAAAGGTCTACCATGACTAAAGAAAGATTGCCGAATGACCATGGAATGGTGCCTTGTAATGCATTTAAGGACATTCAACATTACGTACCAATGGAAAAATATTTCCAACTTTTTCAGGAAGTGGACCTGTGATGGTATAATTAGACATGGCCAATATTTTAAGTGATGAAATTTGATTAGGAGGGCAATTGATAAAAGAGCCGCTTATTTTGTTGCTATCCAAGTACAAATAAGTGATATTGGTGTTGAATAGCAACCAACAAGGTATGCTTTGTTGGAAAATAGGGGTTTTGTGTATGACAAAATATATTTTTGAAGATATTTGATAAAATATGTTTTCCATAAGTGCAAAAGAAAATTATAGGAAGTAAAAGGTGTACAAATTATAATATCAATTAATGATATTATAAAGTTATCGGGTTCCTACATTCCTTAATATAATGTTACTATATGGTGACATTTGAGAAGGTATTTATTTAAGTTGCATTAGTTAAAATGTAACTAATGTCTTAAGTATAATGTTTATTAAATTGAAATTAAATATGACATACATCGTGGTTAAGAAAATGATGCTTGCTTATGTTTTGATGAAGATTGAAATATATAGCCTTGCCTGTTGGAATAAATCTTTCTATCAAGGACATGTATTATATTATTCTTGGATTAATATAATGTTCTAGGGCTATATACTATGTTCCTGGCCTGGTTATATTCTCGGACTGTATATTGAGTTCTCGGGTCTGTTGTACACGAGTCTCTTAAGCTCTCGGTTTATATTAGCTTGCGTTATCAGGCTTGCTCTCGGTCCATATTAGCTCATGTTATCAGGCTTGCTCTCGGTCCATATTAGCTCGTGTTAACAGGCTTGCTCTCGGTCCAGATCAGCTCGCGGGTGCTGGTGGTGAAACTCACCGTTTCAGGCTGATGCTCGTAATGAAACTCACTGTTTCATTAACATACCCTCACTTATCTACCTGCTGCCCTAAGCAGAAGAGTTTTGAAGAGATGCCGATATGAGAGAGTGAGAGAAACAGGAGAACGGCACCGCTAGTGACCGAATCCTCAATGAGAGGATTTCTTATGAGACCGGTGTCAGAACGGTTTGATTTGAGCTGGAGAAGGAAGATCTGAAGGCTAATATACTATTCCAATGGGAAGAGAGCTCATGATTGAGGTTTGATGCGCTCGAAACCCTAGCCCTAATTTTTCTATTTAAGAGAAGTTGTTCTACGAAGAAGGGTTAGAAAAACTGACAAGATTCTGAAGCTTTTATTGAGAAGAGATTCTATTATTGAGCTCATTTCCTGATCTTGCAATCTTCGTGACAATCGGTGATATTCAAGGCTATGGTGATATTGTGATTAAATATTTATCTGTTTGTTCATATCATTGATTCAACCTTGTATAACTCTGTTTATGTGCTGATTTCATTAAAATACAATTATTGCACATAAGCATTAAGAGGAACCCGAAACCCTAATTTATTTCAATTTAGGGTTTTCATGATAGGAGTTGAGAACTTTTATATCTACATCATATTAGCTCCTATTGATTACAAAATCCAACTATTTGTCATATTATTTGGGATTTGTAATTAATTGATGATCTTTTGATCATATTGTATAATCTTGTACAAGAGATTCCTTGAAGAGGAATTGTTTAAGTTAGGGAGAATGTTTTCTCCTAACTTGGTTGAGTAAAGAAGACTTCAATCGGTTTGATTAAAGGAGAAGAGGGTGGACGTAAGACTCAAGGTGTGAATGCCGAACCACCGTGGTAAATTTGGTGTGAATCTCTTTACTTATTATTGCATCAATCTTCTTATAACACCTGTTGTCTTATTACTAGTCTTTGAATTTATAAGAATATTTGAAGTGCTAAATTGTGATACCATTTTCATTGACTTGAAAGAAGAGTATTGAGGTTTTGAATTCTGATTGTGTCATACCGTAATTATTTGTATGTTTTTGTTAATATAACAAATTGTTTCAAGTTATTTTTATAAATTGCCAATATAACAATTCAACCCCCCTTCTTGTTAAGCCATAAAAACCAACATGCTTATCTCTATTAAGGTGGAAGATAGGTCTAATACACGCAAGGAAATTTGGGTGGAGATGAAGCTTGGGACAACATGACCATACTTTTGGTTAAGGTTGCAGTGTGCCAAGTCTAGAAAGCCAAGTTGAAATGATGGGACCCACAATGATGACTTGGTTTCAACTTCCAAATTCTCATTATTTGATAGGGAAAGTGCATAGAGACTTGAAACATTGGCAAATATAAAAAATGACAAGACCCATTCCAATTGATTGTGCGAAACATCAAAGTGCCTGATTTTGCTATGATTAGAGAATATGGATGAAGGCACATTATCTGTAAGGTGATTACTTGCTAAAACAATATCTTGAAGATTTTCAAACATCCCAAGACAATGAGGAATATTGCCTTCCAATGTATTATTACTAAGGTCCAACTCCTCTAGATATATTAATTTCTTTAGTTCACAAAAGGTTGCAAAAAAAATAAATTTAACATAATATTTGAATAAGGACTTACATTATATACATATGAGGAATAAAATTAGAAGTAGCAAGAGGGGCATGCAAATAAAAATTTTCTTCTAAAAAATTTAGTTTATTGGTTGGACTCTTCTAAATAGAAGAAGTTTAGATTCTTTGATACATAAAGTAAAACAAGAGATAACAGAATTGAATGTTAAACACTTAAAAGCATTTTATATGATTAGTATATTGCAGTACTGTGGTAAAAAAACCAACAACAAGCAACAAAAAAAAACACCTCATCTATAATAAAGTTTCAATTATAAAATATTTGCAGTAGGTTTAAATTCTATAATGTATTTAGAATTGAATGAACAAGCATATTAACTATTTCAGAACATGATATTCGAGATGCAACGATCCAAAAGGGTCAAAATTAAAAAAAAAATTCCACACATTTATCCAAGAATTTACGTTTGAAAACATAAGGCGAAATATGATAAGTCAAGTAAAAGTTCTTACGTTCAAGCCCTCCACCAATTTGTGTGCCAACAAGCACCAATCCCTCCAGCTCATCAAATAAGGTGAATAAGATGACGTTTGGATACCATATGCTTGGTTATGCCTTAAAATCCATTAAATCGATATGGGAAACTCCTCTAGTGGCACCAATACACATAATTTCAACTGCTTCACAACAATCCCTTCCGTCCTAATCCTTGAAGGCTAAACCATTTGTGGAGTTTTTGATCTGCAAGTGATGTTCTCTCTATTCTTTGAAGGCTAAACGATTTGTGGAGTTTTTGATCTGTAAGAGAGCTTCTCTTTGTTCTTTGCTGCAGCGTTTACCACATGGCAATGGAAACAAAAGGATTGTAACCTAAAGTAAAATGACATTCTTAGTGAAACAATTCTTCATTTTTGGGAGAAGAACAAAAGCAGCTTGTAATTTTTCTTATCGTCGAACTGCGTCTTTATATTGTTGTCTTAATAAGACACATAACATAGTCATATGTGAATATTTGACTCATCGAACACTTTTGAGATGACCTCAAAAAAGAAAGTCTTTGTTTTTGCTAAATTAAAAAGCATGGTATCTTTTAAATGGGCGTGTTTAACAAAACAAAGTCTTCATTTTTGTCAATTTGGCGTGTTTAAGGGAACAAAAAGTAAAAACTATGTCAAATCTGGTAGAAAAGTGAACAAAAAGTGAAAACTTTGTCAAATTTGGTAGAAAAGTGAAAAAAAGTGAAAAGCTTTAGTGAAAAGTCTTTGGGAAAAGAAACGTATGAGGTAGAACCCTTTTCTTACTAGGAGGCTACCACTGATCCCCGTTGGCAACAAGCCATGAATGCTAAACTCTATGCCCTTGCAGATAATCGCACTTGGGATGTTGTTCCTCGACTTGCTCATCGTCACCCTATTGGTTGCAAGTGGGTCTACAAGATCAAGTACCGAGCTGATGGTTCCGTTGAGCATTATAAGGCATGTCTTGTTGCTAAAGGCTGCACTCAGAAAAAAGGTTTTGACTATCAAGATACTTTTTTACCTGTGGCTAAGGAAGGTATTGTTCGTTCCTTCCTCGCTGTTGCCGCTTTTCGTGACTGGCCTTTGCATTAGATGGATGTCAATAATGCTTTCCTCCATGGTGATTTAGATGAAGAAATCTACGTGGATCTCCCTCTGAGCCTTCACAAACAAGGGGAGTCTCAGGTTTGTCATATTCAAAAATCCCTTTATGGTCTTAAGCAAGCCTCTCGACAATGGTATGTTAAATTTACATCAGCCCTTCTCTCAATGAAGTTTTGCCAATCTTCCTCTATCTATTTGCTCATATACGTGGATGATATCTTAATTATGAGAAACGATGCTTCCGCCATTGCTCGTTTTAAATCATACCTCCATTCTACATTCCACATTAAAGACTTAGGGCCACCTAAATACTACTTAGGTATCGAGATTGCTCGTTCAGAAAATGGCATCTGTCTCAGCTAACACAAATTTGTTTTGGAAATTATTTCTGAAGTAGGGCTATTTGGTTACAAGCCTGCTGTCATTTCTTTTGAACAGAATTTAAGTCTCACTACACCAGAATTCGATGTGGGAATCTCATCACCAAAAACATACCAGTTACTCAAGGATCCCTCTAAGTATCAACGCTTAGTTGGGAAATTCATCTATCTCACCATGATGAGACCAGATATCTGTTATGCTGTTCATATTCTCAGTCAATTCATGCATGCCCCGAAACAGTGCCATATGAATGCATATTTAAAGGTTGTAAAATATTTGAAAGGATGCCCAGGTCTTGGACTGCTCCTATCTAGAGATTGCAACATGGAAATGAAGGGATATTGTGACACTGATTATGCCACGTGCCCTATAAGCTGACGATCAACAACTGATTTTGTCATAAAGCTAGGTAACTCTTTTTTTTTTTTGATGAATATGTGAGTTTATTCATCGAAGAATAAAGTAATACATAAGCTTAGGGGTATACCCCAACATTACAATTCATCTAGGAAAAGATAGAATTTGGAATTCTCCAACTATGACTCAACAAAACATTAGCTTGAGAGAGTTTAATGTTTCTAAATAAAGAAGCTCTTCCACGGACTACTCTCCTGATTTTAGCTAACAACATTGGAATATCAATAGACTTATTCTGAAAACGTCTACGATTACGTTCTAACCATACACAATAAAGACAAGTTAAGAAAGAGAGCTTTAGAAGCTTTGCGGCTAAATCCTTTCCCTTTGTTGCTTTAATCATCCATTGCAATTCAGATTCCCAATCGTAGATGACCTTACGAATGCCTTGTTGAGCTAGAATAATTCTCCAAACCTGGTTAGTCCAAGTGCACTGAAAGAACAAGTGAGATCTATTTTCATAATGAGAGCCACAAAAATTACAATGCAAATCAATTGAGGGGAGCCAACGAGAGATCACTGCTGCCGTAGGTAGTTTGTCTCTACATATGAGCCAACCAATGAAGTTATGTTTGCTGATTCCTCCTGACCATATCAAATTATACCATTCAACCTCAGTGCTCACTTGACGTAATTCCTTGTACGTTTCCTTACAGCAATAAGAGGGTTTGGATAGTACAAAGGTTAAAGTATGTCGTAACTTTAGAAGACCTCTCCAACTCCATGCCATATTTCCTTTGATGACAAGATCCATAATTGAATTTCTCCTGCATTTAGTACTATGAATCCACTTACTCCATAAGGATGAATTAGGGCAGTTTATGAGATTCCAGAGAGAACGCCCCAACAAAACTTTATTCCATATTTTAAGGTTTAGTAGTCCAAGACCTCCTTCCTTTTTTGGTAAACAAACAACTTGCCAAGCAACCTTATGAGTTTTATTATCTTCTGAGTGGCTTGCCCAGAGAAAGTGCTTTATCTTCTTCTCAATCTCATAAATGTCTGTTTTGGGAGAAGGAACATTTGCATCCAGAAGGTACAGATAGAAGTGAGGACTGATTTTGCCAATTGTAGTCTTCCTGCATAGCTTAGATGTTTCATTCCCCATCCATCAATTTTTTGTTGATGATTGAAGAGATGCCGATGGAAACAAAGAAACAATCAACCATATCATTGTCCTCTGTTGAATCAGAATATCATGCTATGGCTAAAACCACATGTGAAATCATTTGTTTGAGAGGCATACTACGTGACCTTGGAGTATGGATATAGAGTCCTACTTTACTTTTCTGTGATAATGATGTAACTCTAAAACTTATAGCTAATCCAATAGTTCATGAGAGAACCAAGCACATTGAAGTGGATTGTCACTTTACAAGGGACAAAATTTAGGAAGGCATTATCAAGACACACGAGATAAATACTACAGAACAACCTACAGATATTTTCACAAAGGCTCTCTGTCAACGACAACACACGTATCTATTAAACAAGGTTGGTGTGTTTGACGTTTATAAACCGCCAAAACCACCAACTTAAGGGGGGGTGTTGGAGATATGTATACATATTTAGGAATATATATTTCCCTTTTAGCTCCATTATTCTTTCCTTATAGCATTATTTATTTGGGAAACTATTGTTGTGTATAGGAAGTATTTACTCTCTTTATTTTGTGTATAATTCTCTTTTATGGTTTGTTCCTTACATTAGAAAAGGACACTCACATGTACAATTCTATTCAAGAAAGCAATATACAAACTTCCCACATTCTATGCCTTTCTTCCTTCCTCCTTTGTGACAGTTTTTAATAATACCCTCTTCGCGTAAGCCTTAGTTGTTGCTTGAAGAGGGGCTGATCTTTCAAATTAGTAGAAACGTTGCTGCTGATCTTTAATGGTCGGTCAACCAGCCCTATCGTCGATTGATTTAGCATTCGGTCTCACCAAAGACGATGAGCCTCAACCCCTAGCCGCTGGATCCACAGGCCGGTTGATTGGAAGTTTAGCTCGCACAGCTGGCTGATCTCCGTCCTCTTCGCAAACGTCTGGATCATCGTCGTCGTCTAGTAACTCGTGCGGTGGAGGTGGCAGAAGCGCACGGCTTGTTTGTAGTTATTGTGCCAAAACTGGTTGTCAAAATGCCATGTCATCTCCCCCTTGAATCAGTGAAGTGAACATGACACGACACTTGGGTCAAATTCTAATTTGACATCCGAATTTGAAATATTGATTATTGCAGTTTGTAAGAAAACAACAATGTTATTCTGAAGGTAAAACAAACTTTGGCCTAATATAACCCAAAACATTGAAGAAGAAAAAAAAAGATACCACTTCAAATTTTCTCTTGTTTCTTAATTTTGACCAACAAATATGGATTTCTAATTTTGCTAAGAACATAATTTATGTCAAAATCAAAATGATCAATCTTTCAAAATTTCTATACAAATTCAAGATTAACCAAACTTTTATCAAGTTCATAAATAGATAGACAAAGACATTAATGTTATTACGCGGCATAGCTAATAGATGAAGTATTGAAATTTTATGAGGAGCGCAATCAATAAAAGAGCCATTTATTTTGTTGCTGTCCAAGAATAAATAAATGATATGAGTGCTAAATAGCAACCAACAAGTTGTGCTTACCTTTATTGAGTTGTAAAATAGGTCTAACGAGAACAAGGAAATTTGGGTAGAGAGGAAGCTTGGGAAAATATGAACATACTTGGTTGAGATTGCTGTGTGCCAAGTGTAGAATGTCTAGTTGAAATGATGGGACCCACGAGGGTGGCTCAGTTTCAACTTCCAAATGGTCATTTTTTGAGAGATCAAGACTATTGACACTTGAAGCATTATCAAATATAGAAAATAAGAGTAACATTTCTAATTGATTGTTTGAAACATCAAACATCCTAATTTTACTATGATTAGAGAATATGGGTGAAGGCATTTTGATTACTTGACATCAAATATCCTAAGGCGATTACTTGACAAGTCAATTTCTTCAAGATTTTCAATCATCCCAAGACAAGGAGCAATAATGCCTTCCAGTTCGCAAAAAAACTGAAACAAAAAAATTTTAATAGATTAGTGTAATAAGAGTACATTATATGCTGAAACAAAAACAATTTAATTGATTAAGGTAAATAGGAGTGTACATTATATACATATAAGGAATAGAATTAAAAATGGCAAGTGCAATTGGCTAATAAATATTTCTTCTAAAAAATTTAGCTCAATTATAACATATTTGGAGTAGGTTTGAATTCTACAATGTATTTAAAATTGAACAAACAAGTATATTAACTATTTCGGAACATGATATTTGGGATGCAATGAGAGGAAAAAGTCAAAATTAGAAACTCTCCTCAAATTTAACCAAGAATTCACGTTAGAAAACGTAAAGCAAAATATGAAAAATCAAGTAAAAGTTCTTATGTTCAAGCCCTCCAATTTGTGCGCCAGTTAGTGTCAAGTCCTCCAGTTCTTTAAAAAAGGTGAACAAGGTAACGTCTGGAAACCAGATGCTTAGTGGTCCCTGCATTACCCATGAATAGACACCACCAACTCCTCCAGCGGCACCAGTACACGAAATTTCTTCCGCTTTACAGCAATCCCGACGTTCCAATTCTTAAAGGCTAAATCATTTGTGGAGTTTTTGACATGCAAGAGAGCTTCCTTATGTTCTTCGCTGCATCCTTTACGCGAAACAAGTCTTCATTTCTAAAAGAGTCTCAAAAGCAACTCGCAATTTATTGTCTTCTGAGAGGACACATAATACGAACACGTGAACAACATACTCATCAGACCCTTTTGACCCGGAAAACAAGTCTCTGTCTTTGCCAAACTAAAAAGCATGATATCTTTCAAGTTTTGTCAAATTTGGTTTGCTTGACCGAACAAAGAATGGAAATCTTTCTAATTGGTCAGATTGGGTAGACTGAGGTGAGCAAAAAGTGAAAAGCTTTACTGAGACGTATTTCGAATGGGACATGCTAAACTGAACAAGGGTGAAGATGCCTGATTTCCAAACTATTGTCAATAAACTACTCATCGTATTGAATGTATGTTTAGGTTACCTCGAAATTCCCTCGTTCGGGAAATGTAGAAAGAAAATGGTTGGAAAACATTATGGATGGACGCTACATTCATTCTTGTTCTGTTTGGACTTTATAATGCGCCTTCAATCTTTTAATCTCTTTGTACTCCAGATTTCCAAAGCATTATCTATAAAAAAAAGTTTAAAAATTGAAACAGAGTCGGGACACTTCAGAGAGTTCTGGCACGAGGCCTGTTTGTGTTTGTATTACATTCGTTAACATATAAGTGACCGTTTTGATAGGATATTATGTGCGTACATATCAATAAAGAAAAGAAAAACAATAGAAGTGTTGGGATTTTACTTTCTACTTTCACATCGGTCCTGGATGGCCAAGTTAACGGAGGCGATATAAGTCGGGATGTACTTACCCCTCACGACATCTGATTTAGAAGTGTAGAGGGCTCCATTTATCATGGTATCGTCATGGTATCGGAGCCGAGTTAAATTGCGGAGTGATTGTGGGCCTACAGCCTTATAGAAGTGTTGGGATTCTAATTCTTACTCCAACATCGGTCCTGGATGGCCACATAAGTCGGGATGTACTGCTCCCTCACGGCAGCTGATTTAGGAGTGTAAAGGGCCCCATTTATCATGGTATTGTCATGGTATAAGAGCCCAATTAAAATGCCCGAGTGATTGTGGGCCTACGGCCCCGCACCTCATGTCTTTCCCATGTACTTGGAAGAGGGGGCATGTTGGAATTCTAGCTCCTACTTCCACATCGGTCCTGGATGGCCAAGTTAACGGCCATGTAAGCCGAGAAGTACTTCTTCAGATTCCTGTTTTAGGAGAGAAAAGGGCCCCATTTATCAAGAAGTTACAACATGACTGGTGCAGCCACGTCTCTCTTTGGGAACTTGGAAGTTAGATGAAAGGATGTTCAGTGTGAGAGGCTTCGGCGCGAATGATGAGTCCTGCCGAAAGTTAAGGTGTGAGATGGGATTGGCTAGGTTGTAATGGCTTGGCTTGAGGGATGACTGGACTCGTCGATGTTTGGCCATTTGACTTGAGGATGGCTGAGAGTGGAGAATGGCTTCAAATGATGACTTGGCTTGAAGGATGACCAAAAAGTGCAGAGTGACCTGTTAAGGGTTGGGGGATGACTTGACTTGGAGGATTAGTAACTACTGTTCAGTGACGGAACCTCCACGTCATCGTGGACGTCAGCTGCTTTGTCCGTCTGAACTGTCCCTTGGGACAACATCCTTGGTTTTTGGGGGCTATAAGCTAGCTCTCTAGTTTTTGATCCCCTTGTCATGGTTAAACAAAAAGAATGTTCATCCAGAAGTTTCTGATTATTAATACATACCCCATGTGTTGCCAGATCGAAGTGGTCTGTTTTGGTCACTGAATGAGGAAATTTTATTGTTTAAATAAAATTGTATTATAATCTCTAAAATTGTATTATAATAGTTCTGAACATGTCTGAACATGTTTGTAGACGTGGAGAAAACTGTCTGCTGTTAAAAATCATCAACATTCAAATAAACTACAAAGTGAGACTCCTTATGTGGTTTTTATGTACTGACTTTCATGTATTTATTTGGATGACATGAGACTTGAGAAGGGATTGAAGCCTCCGAATTCAACATTCGTTTTATGATTATCTACGTAATATTTTTGAAGGCTAAAATCAATAGAAACCAGATTCTTATATTGCCTAGGGACACAACTAGTGATATAGCAGCATATTCTAGTATTGTCTTTGGTTTAACAGTCCTAGAGGAAGTCATGGCAACTAACGTCCAGTCATATTTGCAAATAGACCTTGATACAAACCACAGAAGAATATGATGAAAATGTACATTATTGGACAGGATGCTGAAGCATGGAAATAATAACTAAGAGGGATTAGAATTCTGAAGGAAGATGCTGAAAATTGGTCTGATGGAGTAAATAAGCAGATGAATCACAATTGTAGGGTAATGATACTCTTATATTGGGCATTAACACCAACGGACTACATCATGATATCTAGTCCCGGGAATAAAACATGGGTAAACTGAAAATCATGACAACATAAACCATCACAACATAAGTTTCTGGAAGAGTAAAAACGATAACAAAAATCCAACATAATGTGGGACTCGATTGGACATAAAAAAAAAATCATCTCTGCAGACATTTTTTTGTTTTGTTTTGTTTTGTTTTGTTTCTTTGTTTATTTATTTATTTATTTTTTGTTTTTTGCTTCCTTGAAAAGAATCCCCTCATTTCACTATCTTACAGATTCATACTGGGAAACATTAAATTTCACTGCCAGAAATTCTATAAGGTGTACAAGCTGTAAAGAATATATCGAACAAGAATTTGTAACACTTAAAAGTTTTAAGCCTGAATGGATCGCAACCATCCCACCAGTGAGATTTTCATACTCAACCTTCTGAAACCCCCTGCAATCATTGAAGCAAATGTCTACTGGGAAGGAAAGCAGCGGATACTTTTAACCAACTACTGATCAACTGCAACTAGCTCTCCTACTGCTGGAATGATGGGGAATGAATAATTTCCTTAAAAATGGGAACTCCGCAAGGCTTAGTTCAAGGCACAGGAATCTTCCTCCCTGTTTGAGTAGCCGGTAAGCTTAAGCCACAACTTTCTCTGTGTGTTACATTCCTATCCCAAAGGCAACTGTGTAAACCACCCATTGAATTATCTTTGAATTTCAAGGCTTCTGCATCGCCCTCCACCCGTAAAAGGGATTTGTCTTCTCCAAGACCTCTCCCCAACGCTCGCTTTTTACCAACATTTAACATGTTGTGGTTGATGTCACATACAAATATTTCATTTTCTTCATGTAAATGATCCTCAAGAATATTTTGCATTGCTGTGTTTGACAACATTGATGGTTTTAAGGTTTCGGAAAGCGACATCCCCTGTTCCACCAGCCACGTCAAGATGCTTCCCTCCAGGAAATGGATTCAGTCGGGAGACCAGTTTGTCCTTCCATAATCTATGTAATCCAGTGCTCATCAACTCATTCATGAGATCATGGTTTGAAGCCACACTGCTGAACGCATTACCAAGCATACTGCTTTTTTCTTCTTCCTGCACTTCTTTAAACCCTGGGCAGCAATTTGCTCCTCAACTTCCCAGTCATCAATCTCAAGGCCATGACTCCTATATAACCGGTGGCGTAATCGTGTCAGTGGCAGCTGGAAGGAAGAAAGGCGGTGAAGGGACAATGGTGACGTAGCCACGCAAGGTATAAAGAAGAGAGAAAAGTCTTCAGACATTCCAACGGTCAAGAAAAAGCAATACGCCTAGCTTACGAGGAAAATGATAAACGTAATAGTTCAAGTTGTACAAAGATATTCTAAGACCAAACCAAATGCTGACAACTACCACGTTAACCTTCAGTTCATGGATGAGAATTAGAAGACAATTAAGACATTATGAAATTAGATAACTCCAACATCCTGAAAAGAAGAAGAGAAAAATACATTTATCATTCTCGAAAGGAAGGCAAAAAGGTAAGACTTGAATCTTTGATATTTCTTGAATAGGTGCAAGAAAATGTGGTACCTGAACTTGGTGTATCCTCTCGTAATCTATCGGATCTCTCTCTCTTCCTTTCCCTCAATCATAAATATAGCAAAGAAAGCACAAAGATCGCTTTTGTAGGCGGTTCAGTGAAGATGTTTCGGTCTCTGTTTTGTGTGTATATCTAGTCTTGCATACCGACGAGGATGTGTAAGTGGCTGAAGACTGGTTGGCCAAGATTCTAAAGGGTAACCCCACCATTCCATAACACCTAACTTATCACTTAAGATGAGTTTTGAAGGATCACCACTCCACTCTAGATTGCTTGAATTAGACATATCTTGATATTCACAACATATCACAAGCATTCTCAATTTTGTCATTTGGGAGAAGGCTTCAAAATTTAGTTTCTTTGGTTCTTGCAAAGGTAATCTTAGGACAATGCCTTCAATCAAATCAGTCCCCTAAAAACCACAAAATTGAAAATTAGTGTTGTGGAAAACTTTAACAAATATTAAAATGAAATGATATGAAATATGCTCCTAAATGTTAAATCTTAGAGTAATAAACTTACAGTATTTTTCTCTAATACGTGAATAATGTCCTCATGGCACCATAATCTACTACGATAGCCAGGCTCATTTGGAGATTCATCATGAACAATTTGCCGACCCATTGAAACTAACAAATCATGCATATTGAATTTCCCATTGGAGATCTTTATGAGACATTTGTCCTTAAGAACATCAATATCAAATGCTGAATAGTGACCAAGACTTTCAAGTTTATGGATAACACTATTCTTGTTTGCTCCATTGAAAAAACATGCAATATCTAAAAATAACTTCTGTTCCATTGGTTGCAGTCCATCATAACTAATTTTAAGTCTCTCCAAAATCTCTGAACGAGGAATTTCTTTTAATCGATCTAGTAAATCCTCCCATACATCCATAGTTTTACAATATAGGAGAGAGCCAAAAAGTTCAAGTGCCAAAGGAAGGCCGTCTGCACATTTCACAATATCCCTTGACCGTTCCATAAAATTTTCTTTGGGATTGTGTTTCTTAAATGCATTCAAACAAAAAAGTTGCAGAGCATCATCTTTATTTAACACCTCAACCATATATATCTTATCTGCAGCTACATATCTTCTTAACAGTTGCATATCTCTAGATGTAATGAGGATTCTACTGCCTGGACCAAACCACTCATAACTTCCTGCTAAAGCTTTTAATTGCTCTTCTACATCCACGTCATCAAGAACAATAAAAACTCTCATCTTTTGTACTCTTTCTGCTATCAATTGCTGTCCCCGGTGAGTGCACGATATTTCCACATTTCTTTCCTTGAGGATATTAACAATAAGTTGCTTTTGTAAACTAATTAGATTGCTTAATTTGGAATTTTTTCTAACATTTTCAATATAACAACAATGTTTAAATTTAGAAGAAACACTATCATAAACAACGTTTGCTAAAGTAGTTTTTCCAATCCCTCCCATACCACAAATTCCAACAAAGCGGACATCTTCTCCCTCAATACAAAGTAAGTCCATCATCTCCTTCACTCGGGGTTCTAATCCAACAAGATTTGTTAAAAGGCCTGAGAAGTGACGACTCAATCGATCAAATATCCTTGAACAAATTTCTTCAAGAATAGCTGATTCATACCTGTAAAAGAATTAATTTGGGACAAAAGTCAAGTAAAATAAAATTTGCTGTAATTCTAGTTAATTAGGAACCAAAATAAAATCACTTATACTACTTTGTTGCCAAGTTTAACATAATCACAATAATAATACCTATTATATACATGCCATCCAGCAAGACCAGCCACTTCTTCCAAACAAACCCTCCACAACTCTCTAACAATTTCAGGGATTTCTGTATGCCTAGCAAAACCTTTTCCAAAAATCCCTTCCTGCTTTCGTACATCAGCAGGATCCACCTGATAAAAAACGGGAAAGACCGTCAACTGTTTTGCTCTGCGACGATCCATTATCTCTGTTAGCTCCATCAAACACCATTTAGAGTTGGCATAATTCTGAGACATTACAACGACCGCAAATTCAGATTCTTTAATTGCCGTCATGAGCTCCTCTGGAATATATTCTCCTCGTTGCAAGTTTTCATTATCTCGAAAGACAGTAATACCTTTCTTCCCTAGAGCATCATAAAGATGATCGGTAAAACTCAGACGAGTGTCTTTGCCGTAGAAACTTAGGAAAACATTGTATCTCCAACGAACCGTTGAGGATGAAGCGGTTGACTGACTGCTCTCGTGCGCCATCGACTCACAAACTTCTCAGGGCTTGTTAAGGTGGGTTATTGGCATATGCAGGCGATTCTCAGAGTTTTAAGCGTCGTGAGAAAGTGGGGAAGAAATTTTCTGGTTGCTTCCAGGCAACAGAAGGCGGAAATATCTAGGTTTGGCGTGATGTTCCGCACGCGAACTGAACAAAATAATCGACTACATTGTTTTTAACCTCCTTCGACAACTGTCCCACCAGTGCCCGTTGCACTTGGAGAAAATTAGTGAAGGGTAAAATAGCCAATTCTACTTATGTAAAAAAGAAAAAAGAAAACAAAAAAGGAAAAGAAAGAGAAGCGTGAGTACTTAGAAGAAGTGAGATATTGTAGGACCGTCTTCCTATTTAATTGGTGAGAAACTCTGAGTGTAGTGTAATCTCTGTAACCATTTTCTCATTAGTAAAAGAAGTTGCTTCTTAATAAGTTTCTCCTTAAGTTGTGAACACAGGGACATTTGCCCGAACCATGTAAATCTGTGTTCTTTATTTTGCTTGGTTGATTTTGGTGTGAGAATGAGTGTTTTACTTCCGTGTTTGCTCTTGACATTAGCCATTCTCCAAATCAACAGTGCCAGCGCATTCAAGCCACCGCTTCATGTGAATTGTTTTTTTGAGCCCCTCGTTGGACCTTCTGTCTGCTCGCTTTTACCATCTTAAACCTCCCGTCGCTGCAACGACTTCGAACATCTGGTGGGGTTTCAATATCCTTGTATCAATCCTACTTAAACTTAACAACTGCAATCAATACTGAATATAATAGTTTTGCTGTCATTGAAGAACAAGAAACTTTAAAAAAAAAAAAAGAAAAGAAAATAAACGGTTAATACTTGAAGAAAGGTTAAAATGCAGACAAACAAAAAAGTCCATCCATGGACGGTTCTGATTAGATGATTTCTCTGATACAGAGTAGCAAGGTCATGTATCATATATAAGATTATTACTTCTGAAATTATAAGAAGTTACTAAAATTATCTTGTCTTTAATATGTTTATTTCAGGATCAACAACCTCCCATTTTCCCGTCAATGTGAATTGAGCACATTGAGTAAGGATTCTGTTAAGTAACCTTGGATTTCATACTACATTTTGGCTCTATTAATGGCGAAGTTTGCAAGTTTATCCTAAAATTTCATTTAGTCCATTTATACCCCCTCGAATGAATATTCTCTTTTTATTGTCTTGTTGGTTTATCAAATATTCAATATTATTAGCTACACTATTCGTAATTATAATCTTAATACAGCTATTACGTATAGTAATACATACTATATAGTGTGCTATTTTAAAAGGGATGTTTTTATTATATGGAATGATGCCCATTCAAGTTGAGTTCATCCAATTCAACGATTGACCAAAAGAGAATTTTAATAAATAATAAATTACATTTTTTTTTATTCATAAAAAAAAAATTACATTAACTTAGATCAATAAAATATTGATTGATATTTTAATGTAGTGATTCAATCTAACTAATTTTTACATGTAAATTGATTGTACCCATGTGGTCGAATAATAAAAGTACCAGAAATATCAATGAACCTGATTATTGAAATTGCTCAAGAAACCATTTTTTAGCTTCTAGAATCTATTTCTTAGTTCAAGATCCCTCTTACCTAATTGGAATCAAAGAATTAGTAGATTCGTTTTGCCAAAATGGGAATGGGCTAGGGGTATGAACTTATAATCTCTAATATGATGATCAAGTCAATTCTATGATTATAAGTTCATTCCATACTAGGATAGACCATAATAGGGTTAGGTTATATACATTCTAATTATGAGAAGGGGTTATTCGATGTATCTTGAGACAGCAGACCTTTCTGCAACAAGTTTCAAATTTAGTTTGTACTCAAAAGTGGTTTGGGAACAAAAGAATAAGTTTAGTACTAAAAAGGGTTTTGAATCCTATTTGGTTTGGTTCATAACAAGTTTTACAAAATATTTGAGCTTGATTATATTATATTCCTCATCTTGAAAAACAGAAAGAAAAAAAAACACTTCCTTTTCTTTCGATAGCAATCCATCTAATTAAGCAGAAATCAACACAAGATAGAATCCTTCTTATCATTGCGGAAGGTATTTATTTCATTTGTTTTAGATTAAGCTTAAGGCAAAACTATCTAGACATTAACTAAAGTTAAAAGTCTAATTTAAGGTAATAGGTTCTTACACTTTTAAGTCCATTTATTAAGACTTTAGGAAGAGAAACTTGAAAGTTTATATTCAGATATTCTTTTTCTAAAGACTCAATAGATAAATTAGGTACAACTGAATTCAACAGCTTAAAGGAATGGAATTAGATCCAACGTTTTACAAATATCTTACATTGCTACTGTAATTCATAATAGGACCTATGACTTAAGTATTATGCTAATAACATTAATTGCCACTATGATCAGTAATGAAAATAATAACTATTCTAAAATTGAATCACACGGAAGAAAAAGGAAGATTAAAAGTGGGTGAAGGTTTTTGATGGAGAGAGAAAGTTTATCTGGGATGTCCCCAGTATGTGAAATCCTCAGATATTGAGCATGAGGGAAGTCAAGTATCATATGCTAGCTCATTGTTTGGAGATTATAAAATCTAAACATTGAATTTGGAAAAACACAAGTAGCAACTACTTCATATGGATCTGTATGTTTGACCTTTTATACAGAGCTTAGCTGTTCTCTGGCTACTAATTTCAGAGTATAGGCTGATTTAAACGAGTTTTTACTTTAGCTCTCAAAATTGGTTTGGGATAAAAGGAATTGGTTTTCGAACCGTTGAAGGCCACATGACAAGTATTGAATAAACTGACACACTAAGAAAATAGAACGAATGTATTCAACAATGAACGTGATTTTTATAATTCAAGTTTTTGCTGCTGAGTAACAAAGTTTTTGGTACTGTAGGTTTAAAAGCCAAAAAAAAAAAAAAAAGTAAGCACAAATTGGAGTTGATTTATTTTGGTTCATAACAAATTAATGAAATATTTGAGGATGATCATAATTATTTCCCCATCCAAAATTTAGAAAATAATGCTTCTTTTTCCTTCCCTAAGTATCAATCTAACTTAAAGAATTCAACACAAAATAAAATCTTTATCCGTACTTCAGGAGTTATTTTGTCAACTTTTTTTTGTATTTATTTAGTAAGCTTGAGTTGAAATCATTTGGACATTGATTAAGTTTTGAACCCAAATAACGGCAATACATTTCTTACGCTTTGCATACAGTTACCAAGATTTTGGACTGCAAAAATCGAAACCTCATAATCCAATATATATTTTTTTTTTGGTAAACACTCAAGGAGCAAATTAAGGTAAAATAATTCGAAAAATTAAATTAATGGAAATAAATCCTAATACGTTATATTAATCACTCACCTTTGTTTCTATTATTCAAAATAGGATCTAAATGATTTACCTTATGTCGCAAAATTTCAACCCAATATATCTCATGTCAAACAAAAAAGTTTTATTCCTTCTAAGTAACAAATAATGAATCTTTTTTTTTTTGGGTAATTTACAGCTGAAATTAAATATTTTAACTCAAAATATCGATAAGTAGTACCTTCCCACATATTAGGAACTCTAATAATACGGTGCAAGATATGGTGGTGTTAATCAATGAAAAGGGAGGAAGAAGTAGATGAACTCGATTGCAACACTCAAGATAACGCTTATTTAAATAATATTTGAAATCAAATTTTACAGACATAAAAATTAACTCTAAGCATGGAGAAAAGGACTTCATGTGGTCAGTGATGAAAAATTGGTAAGATAGCAGTAATCGGAGTTGTTGCCGTGTGACGAATGTATGGTGGTTTTATTCGCACCTCCTTAAAGTTATTTGTTCAGGTGATCGCTTGGATCGTGTGCTTCTAGTTGTTGGCTTCCCATTCCCTACCTAGCACAAGAGGAAATGTTAAGCTGGCGAGGCGCGGACAAGAAAGAATGGAAGACCAAAATCAGGATGGAGTTAGACCAATTTCTTGAAGGCACTTGGCGAAAAAGGTTTTGCATTTCGTGGATTGGATCTCACTTTTCTGTCTAGCGCTTCATTGTGCGTGCCCGGGGTGGAAGCTGGGTTATGAGATTGTGATTCACTGCCCAAAAAATACGATAAGTTAGAGCCAAATTAATGACTGATGCTGGTAACAACTGGTTAACACAAGTTGAGCAAAGGATGGCATATGGGAAATCGTATAAAGGTGTTGTAAAAATTCAACAAACTGCATCACCCTCATGTAGATTGAATATACAATCACAAGAACACACATGCTAAAATACAACAAATTTAAGAGACTCAAATTAATATAATATTCTACATCCCTTATAATCTCCATTCATTAAAAAAGAATATTATGAATACTCTTCATCATTTAGAATCCACGAGAGGGGCATTCTCCAACAACTAGCGCCTTAAGCAAACTCTTTCTACTCACTCACTAGATTTCTACAACTACATGGATAGCCATAATTATATGAGATATTATAATCATATTCTCTAACCTAATTGTTCAACTAATCTTAACAACCTTCCTCTTTAGAACAATTAGAACAACATTCCTACACTATAAGAAAGCTTAAAATATCTCTTCAAATACTTCAATTTCCACATTGTAGTCTCTGGATAAAGAAATATTAAGGAAACTTGTTCAACTTTGTCAACCATAGGTTTTTCAAAGAGAGAGACTAAAAAAACTCTCTTCAACAGTTATAGTCTTTTGAAAAAAAAAATGACTGAAGAAGGAACTCTTTTAACCAAGTGCCTTTTCTGTTATGAGACCATTAACAATAATAAAAATTATGGGACTGTTATTCAAAATCCATCCGTTGACAAGTCCACCTCTTATTCAAAATTATTGGAGCCTTCTCCATCCATCTAGATATCAAGAAACTAAAAATACCAAAATTTATCCATTATCCCCTTCAATTAACAACCCATTAACAACATCATCAAAATGCTCCCTACAAAATTGGAAAAAAAAAATATCTATTTGGTGCATGCACCTCACATGCTCTAGCTACATGTCATAAGCATGTAGCTCATGCTCATCTCCTACAAGTGGGGTTGCATCTTCAACCACTTAGATCTATGAGATATTTTGCGACCTTGACATATCTTAACCCATTCCCTTTCAATCCTTCCACTACAAACTTGACATAGTACCTATGCCAAGTTTTAAGGGGATTGCTAAACATTCTCAACAAGCTTTAACCTTTAAAATGATGCAATTGTAGAAATCCCATTGTAAACAGCTTTAAAATCAGGTAGTTATAGAAATCTTTAGATAAGAAACTCTAGAATCATTTGGTTGTTAGAAATCTCTAGATAACTATGCAGAATATCTCCGTGTTAGACAATTAGCAATAGCTATTATAGGTACTTTATGAAGAAGATATAAAGGTTCTTGCATTCATTGTATTCTTTAAGACAAGTAATACACAGAAAATTTATCCCATAATCATTTTTTTCACTGAAGTGCTCATGAGTGCCATGGAAGATCAAGATGCTTTTTTGTCAGCAAAGGTTGGTAGTGTCACGAAGCTAAAAAGAAGAAAAACATAGAATTGGGAAGCCTTATATATTGCTTTCTTAAAAAAAAAGTGTCCAAGGCATGTCCTTTTGTAATGTTAGGATTGACCATAATGAAAATATATTGAAGAATAAAGGAAAATGTTTCCTTACTATATAAAGAAATAATTTCCCAAACAAGCTACACCATATAAAAAGAATATGTACCCATATTAGAGAAATATAATAAAGAATACACAAACATATCTTTAAAACTCCCTTCAAGCTAGTGATTTTCATAGTTTGTAAACATCAAACACACCAAGCATACTTAACAAATATGTATGTTGATAATGACAAAGGGCTTTGGTAAAGATGTCTACAAGGTGCTATGTAGTCCATATCTCCTTCATCTTGATAATTCCTTCTTGAATTTTAGCCCTGGTGAAGTGACAATCTCCTTTAATATATTTTGTCATTTCATGAACAATCAGATTAACTACTAGTTCTAAAGCAACATTGTTATCACAAAAAAGTAATGGGACCTTTTACCCAAACTCCAAGATCTCAAAGTAGCACTCTTAACCATATAACTTTACAAGTAGTTTCAACCATGGCTCAATGTTCAAATTCAACAAACAATAGGGGATTGTTGATTATTTCTTTATTTTCCATGATAAAAGAGAATTTTCTAGTTTGATCCAATAACTTTTTGTGGATCTTTGACTCATGGGACAAATGACATAGTTAATGTCACAATATGTTGTCATCACTAGGTTACAACCTCTAGATAGAAGAATTTAAAGTCCTAGACATCCTTTCGAATATTTCACAACTTTCAAGGCAAGTTCATGTGGGATTATTTTAGGACATGGATGAATTGGTTGAGGATTTGCAAGGTGTAATAGATGTTCAGTCTTGTCATGGTAAGGTAGATGAATTTCTACTAATCACTGATAACTAGATGGGTCATTAAGTAAGAGGTTCTTATCCAAAAATAATACCCCCACATCATATTCAGGTATCGTGAGGTTTAAGTTCTGCTAAAAAGGAATAACGGTTGGCTTGCACTCTAATAGATTATCTTCAAAAATGATTTCCACAATAAATTTGTGCTGATTAAGATAGATTCCTTGTTTGAATGTGCAATCTTAATACCCAAGTAGTATTTAGGAAGCCTCAAATCTTTAATGTAAAATATGGAATGGAAGTATTTCATGAAGCAATCAAGAGATGAGACATTATTGCCTATGATTAATATATCATCCACATATATAAGTAAATAAATAGAATAAGTATTATGTCACTATATGGAAAGCACATAATTGTGTCGAGATTGTCTAAACTTTGCCAAAAGGAAGGTTGATGTGAACTTGGCATACTATCTAAAAGCCTATTTTAGTCCATATAGGAATTTATGAAGATAGCAAACCCAAGACTCTTTCTATTTGTGTAATCCTAAATGAAGATTCATGTAAATTTCTTTATCCAGATCATCATGAAGGAAGGCATTATTGACATCTATTTGATAAAGAGACTAATCATGGAAAGCAACTATAGCAAGAAAGGAGCTAATGGTACCTTCCTTAGCGATGAGAGAGAAAGTATCCTAATAATTGAAACCCTCTTTCTAAGTATAATCCTAAGAGGTGGCATGTAAGGCATAATAGCTAGAGAGTCATCCGTAGTGGGATCGAATGAAACCAAAGGTTTGTTGTGGTAGGATGGCTCTAGGAATCAAAATGAGGCACCTATAAAGGATTGATTGAGGAGTTTGAAGAGGGTAGTGCAAACTATAAAGGGAGAGCAAAGGGCTCAAGAAGGACCAGAGGCAGTGGTAGGGGAGCATCATCATCAAGTAAAAATTGTCGAGGTCTCATAGGTAGTGTAAAAAGAACCTCTAATGAAGAATCAATCTAAATAAAAAAATATCCTTATAAAACATAACATTGTAACTGATAAAGAAACAATAAGTAGATGGATTGTAGATACGGTACCTTTTTTCTAGGGAGGGTAACCCATGAAGACATAGCAAGTAGTGTAAGGCACTAGTTTGTCATGATGATTCACTATAGTAGAAAAGGAAAGGTAGTGAAAAATGCAAAACTAAATGTCAAGCCATTTCTTGAAGAGCAACTCAAAAGGTATTTTCCTATCAAGAACTTAAGTAGGCATTATATTGATTAGGTACATGATAGTGACAACATAATCATCATAAAAATTTTAGGAATAGATGCTTGATACTTAATAGCCTTAGCAACTTCTAGAAGATGGTGGTGTTTATGCTAAACAACTCCATTTTATTGTAGAGTGTAGGTGCAGGAACTCTCATGAAGAATGTTGTGGGAAGAGAAAAAGGAGGAACAATTATGATTAAAGAACTCACAGGCATTATCAGTGCAAATACATAGACACATGGAATTGATTCTTAATGAGAGCAAGGAAGCAAGTGAGATGAGAGCAAACTTTGGATTTGGACTGCATAAAAAAAAACCTAAGTGCCCTAAGATAAATCATTGATGAGGGTAAGCAAAAACCTAGACCCATCATAATGGTGGGTATGGTAGGGCTTCCAAATATTAGTGTGGAGAAGGGAAAGCGAAAAAATAGCATGAGAAGAACTAGTAGGCAATGACTCATGATGTTGTTTGGCCAAAGGGCAAATATGACAAAATATAGAAATAAAGCACTATAACCTAAGCATTGATGGGAAAGAAAAATATTATTATTAATATCGTTAAAACAAAAGTGTCCCTTATTGGGAATAATACAGGAAGATAAAGCGAAATTAAAATTTGTAGGAAAGGAAAGCCAAAAACAAAGGCCTTGTGAAATACTACTCAAGCCCATCAGTTTGCCAATCAAATGGGCTTAAAAAACAAAAATTAGAATCCAAAATGGCATGACAATTATTGGTTACCCAAACTTTGGAAACAAAAACAAGGTTAAATTGAAATTTAAGAACATAAAGGACATTTTTTAGTGTGAAATTAAGGCTAAGGTTAACATTACCAATTTTGCTGACAAAGGTGACATTTCTAGTAAGGAGATATACCGATGAGGAGGGACATGAATTATGAATTTTGGGAAAAAAAAATTGGTCACAAATATGTGGTCATTAACATCGGAATCAATACATCATGTAGAAGACAAAATTAAGCCCATGAAATAATAGAAAATACCTCCAAAGCTAGCAATTTTGTCAAGTGTACTCATTTGGTTGAAGGTTTGAAAGATCTGTTGAAGTTGGGCTTCTCTAGGGGGCCTATTAAGCAAATCCTTAGAAGTGTGGTTCATTGCATGCGATCTAGCCTCGTTCTCACCAAAATCCTTATCTATAAGCCTACCATGTAATTGCCAACAATGATCTTCAATATGATTAGTTCTTTTACAATAATCACAAAAAAAAAACCATTAGATTTGCCATGAAATTGATTCTAGCTGTTAGAACTACATGAGAAATTGGATGAGCAATGACTAGTGGAGGCTTTGACCATAGATGTAGTGGTCTTGTAAGGAGAGTTGTCAAATTGAGGTGTGGGTGCAGTCGAACAGGAATTGTTAGATGCAAGTGCGCCTAAGATCAAATGTGAGCCATCCATCGCAAGAAGAGTTAGTGCCACATTAAGGTATGGAAATCCTAGGTAATTCAAATGAGTGGCCCAACCACTAGGACTCCCGTGTGCAGTGGCTACTGCACTAGCATTGCATGAGTGACTAAAAGGGTGTGCTCACCAACACAGAGGTATTTTGTCAAAGCCAAAACAATGCTCCCAGATAGCAAGACAAAATAAGTGGCAAAAGGAGGGTGTCAACTCCATGATGAGTATTTGTGATCAAAAATTTGAGAAGGACTTTTTAAAGAGGAGCAAAAAATAGGTCATGCGAGCATCTTCCTTGATCCAACAATATTGTTGCAATGTATAGTCAAAACCCTAATGAGTTTCCTTTACCAAATTAAGGAAAGGAGGGGCACCATGCCATCAAGGAAGCCTTCTTTGTCTTTCATGACAAGGGCATGTTGGAGGTCATGAGTCTAGGTCACAAAATTGTTGACGTTGATGAGGGGAGAGGCAATAAAATGCAACTCTGGTCCATTAGATGCCACAAGGTAGAATGGATTGCTTAGTTTAGGGTGGCCAATGGTGGTAGTGGAGAGTGGGAAAAAGCAAGTAAGGATTGTGCCCTAAACCCAAAGGACCTAAATAAGGCCAACTGGATCCAATAGCATGGATAGGTATGGAAGTGGGCCTAAACAAAAGAGGCTACTAAGGTGAGCCTATAAAAGGCTAGGTGGGGGTAGGCCAAGAAGGGATGAGGTTGGCTAAAAAATGGTGGGTTGAGGTAGGCAAGGTTGTCTATGTTAGGTTTTATGGCTTAACAAGAAGGGGGGTTGAATTGATTAAGCTAAGAATTAGTTACGATTTCTATAACAATTCTAGGTGTTCATACAATTCACATAGATATAATAGAAAGGAAATAGCAAGCTAACAATACAAACACTAGTTTCAGAACAATATATCAAACTTACGGACAAGGAAACAAATTAACATCAAGTTGATGAATAAATAGATATTAGTAATCAGTAGGCTAGCTAAAAGAAAGAGAGACAAATACCAAATTTACCACAATGGTTCGACATTCAACCCTTGAGCCCTATGTCCACCCTCTTCTCCTTCAATCCAACCGATTGAAGTCTCCTTTACTCAAACCAGATTAGGGGAAAACGTTCTCCCTAATCTAAGCAATTCCCTCTCAAGGAATTCTTAAGCACAGTTACAAAATATGATCAAAAGATCACAATTCAAATACAAATCTCAAATAATATGAAGGTTTGTGGGATATTGTAAACTAAAGGAGCTATTAAGGTAGGAATAGTATAGCTCAAAGCTCCTATCATGAAATCCCTAAATTATAACAAATTAGGGTTTCGGATTCCTTCCAATGTTTATGTGCAGTATATATTTTTAATGTAATTAGCACATAAACAAGGTGATACAAGATACAATTGATGATCAAATTGGATAACAAACTATTTAATCACAATATCACCGTGGCCTTGTATTTCACCAAAAGTGAACGAGATTGAGGGATTAATTAGATGAGCTTAAGGAGTGATTCTTTAACCAAAGGGAACTTTAGATGTTCATTAGTGTCAAACCCTTCTCCATAGATTAGCTCTTCTTAAATAGAAAAAGTAAAGCTAGGGTTTCAAACGTTCAAACCTTAAAATGTAGCCTTCTTCCCATTAGACCAACAAATCACCCTTCAAATCAGCTTCACATCTTTACTCTTAATCACAAATCTGACCGTTTTGACATCAGTCTACTCAAGAATCCTCCCGTTGAGGACTCGATTGCCAGCAGCGCTACTTCTCCATCTCTCTCTCTTTTTAGTCACCTTTTGTTCATAATAGGGAGTTAGGGCATCGTGACTGTGCGAGTAGCTTAAGAGAGAAGCTGCTTAAATGAAATGGTGAGTTTCATTTAGTGATACAAGCTGGGCTAATCCAATTGATAAGCAGTGACATTATAAGCGGATCGTGAGGTAGGCTGAGAGCAAATATGATGAGCAAGCCAAGAGTAAGTATAATGAGCAGGCCGAGAGCAAATATAATGAGTAGGCTGAGGGCAAATATGATGAGCAAGCCGAGAGCAAATATGATGAGCATGTCAAAAGCAAATATAATGAGCATGTCAAGAGCAAATATGACAATAGGTTCTTGGTAGAACCATAGTTTGCTCCAATAATAGTCTTGATTCAGTAAAATAATTTTTTGCTAGAGACAATTTACTTCATACCTTCATCCAAGCAAGAGCAACTAGCATTTTTTCTCAAATATAATAGATGACATATTTAACATCATTTAAATAAGGCTTTTCTCAATACATTATAATAAATCATTTCTTAAGGGCATTATATAATAATATTATATCAAGAAATATAGGAACCCAGTTACTTTATAATATCATTGATTGATATTATAATTTGTACACCTTTTACTTCTTATGATTTTCTTTTACACCTATGAAAAACATATTTCAAAAAATATATGCACAAATATATTTTTGTCACAACAAAACCTTTATTTTTCAACAGTTTGGCTAGCTTGCAAGGGCAGGCCAAGACATGGGCTAGATTGAGTAAGGGATCCAATGGACATGCTAGGTCGAACCAAATTGCCCAAGGCTAGGCAGGGTAAGAAAAGTTCTAAATGGTAAGTTTTGGTTCATAAAAAATAGGTTCTATACTAGGAGCAAAGGGAACCACACGTTATGGCACTAAGAGAGGGAAAGGTTGGTCAAGAAGGGAAGTTTTTGGGGACTCTGGATGGCCAATGACATCCTTAATGAAAGGAGCATCTTGATCATGTGGAGGAGAAAAGAAATTGGTAGGTGCTGACATAGTGGAAAAAAGTTTGCTAGGAAATCAAAGGAAAAATTGGCTAGGAAAACAAAAGAGAAGTAGTAGTTATAGTCAAGAAAGTTAGGCTTGTGATACCATATCACAAAGCTTGAGAACAGAAAGATAAAGAATTGGGAAATCCTATTTATTGCTTTATTGAAGAAGAAGTGTACTAAGCATATCCTTTTAATATAAGGACTAACTATAATGGAGATATAAAGAAAAATAAAGGCAAAAGTTTCCTAACTATAGGAAGAAATAATTTCTCAAATAAGCTACACCATAGGGAAGGAATATATGCCTATATTAGAAAATTAAAATAAAGAATATACAAACATATCTCCTAGTATGTCAAAAGGTGGGTCACAGGACGAAATTTCTGTTTGCTTTCAATTTTCTTTTTCACCAAAATTTATTTCTGAGTGCGCTCATGGACGCCATTGAAGATCCACAGGCTTGCTTGTCGGCAGGGGTTGGTAGGTTGGCATATGCAAGCCATTTTCCCTCTTTCCACAGGTGGGTTTCAGGACGAAATTTCTGTTTTCTTTCAATTTTCTTTTTCAGCGAAATTTATTTCTGAGTGCCCATGGACGCCATTAAAGAGCTACAGGCTTCTTTGTCGGCAGGGGTTGGTAGGTTGGCACATGCAAGCCATTTTCCCTCTTTCCACAAGTGGGTTTCAGGACGAAATTTCTGTTTTCTTTCAATTTTCTTTTTCAGCGAAATTTATTTCTGAGTGCCCATGGACGCCATTAAAGAGCTACAGGCTTCTTTGTCGGCAGGGGTTGGTAGGTTGACACATGCAAGCCATTCTCCCTCTTTACACTGGTAGGTCACTGAACGAAATTTCAAGTTTGCTTTCATCAAAAGCAGCGAAGCGTAGTGAAATGGATGGGGAATCCTTTATGTGGACAGTGCGAGAAAAGCGGAGGCTCCTGCGTTTTACAACGCGTATTAATGCGTATGTCAAAAGCTGCCTTTTGACTTGCCAGGCTATGATTCCCAGCGTCCTCTAAACTGCCCCGTCCTTCAGCGCATGTTTCACACGGATACTTTCCATCAATAATTAGGCAGCTTTTTTAGTTCAACTATGCAGGCAAAATGTTACTTTGAACTAAATTATTCTTCCGATGACGCATTCGGCGGGCTTTTAATAGGAGGTTAATTTCATTTTAAAAAATCAATTATTAAGAAGGTATAAATATATATGTCTTGAATAAAATTTAAACAACGTAAACAATCCTTCTCTTCCAGAATCACCGTTAAAGTGGCCCACTGGAAGAAGGGTTCGTAGGTTGGTTGTTCGCACATGCAAGTCGTTGTCCCTCTTTCCATAAGTAGGTCACGGGGCGGAATTTCCTTCTCCTTTCATCAAAAGGAGCGACGATCAGGCGTGGGCAGGTCCGCGTGGTAGAATGGATGGGGAATCCTCTACGTGGGAAGTAGAAAGCGTCGAGAAAAGCATAGACCTTCGTTTTTTGCAACCGGATTCACGCATATGTCAGAAGCTGCTTTTTGACTTGCCAGGCTTTCATGCCAGCCCCTCTGGAACGCCCCGCCCTTCAACGCGTTGTCAGTAGGTTCTACTTACCATCGATAATAAAGCCACTTTCTTTAGTTCAACCATGCAGGCATAATGCTTCTTCCCGTTTAATTATCCTTCAAATAACGTACTCGGCGGGCTTCTCATAGGATGTTAATTTTCTTCTTAGAAAATTTAATTTATAAGAAGGTATAAATGTGCTAAATTTTTTTTAATGAAATTTAAACTATATAACCAATCCGTTTCTTCCGTTATCACTGTGGAATGTAAAATTTATGAGGGAGGTAGTGTATTTTCTTGTAAAATTATTATATGTACCTTATCTTCTGAATTGAATTCAAAAAATATATTAAAAATTATATTTTCTATAAAATTAATCCACAAAAAGAAAACGTATTGTATTTTTTTAAAAAAATTACGCAGAATTTGAATTGCACGAATAACAACATTATTTTTATTAAATTTGCTCACAGTTTACACTTAATATCTATCGGTATTTTCAACACTGAATGACTTATCAACTTACATATCTTGGTATGGAAACGATCAATTTTTTTTTTATTTTTTTATTTTTTTAAACTTTCTCCTTGACAACCGTACAAATTGTCATCTTATTTAAAGTCTCCTTCGGGACCTTTATGTCGGAAGAATCTTTGCACCTGAGCTTTGAAGTCCGCTTTTGGGTTGGAAAGTCGATGTAGTTACGTGACAATTTGCGTCATGGAAACGGGGTCCAGATTTTTTAGGTTGCTTTAAATAACCCCGAGACACTTTTGGCGTGGAAAGTCGACGTAATTATTGAGCGGAAAAGCCGGGTTGTCCAAAAGTGGTCCACAAGGCAAGAGTGGCAGAGTTAGTGGCGTGAATGAGTGTGGAAAATGGGGCGAAAAGCAGAGCCGTATGGGGACCTGCGAACGTGTTGTCACGGGCCTAATTCAATTTAAAATACTAACCTATTAGACGAAGTTGTCGAGTCTTTTATAAATTTCAAGACATTTTCATTCCTATCGAGATGAGGTCGTCACTTTTCGTGTAACAATTGGAACGGGCTTTTCAATTTTACTAGGCTTTACAACATTTTTTTTCCACCCCAAAAACCCTTCTTGCAGGACTGTCACCCAAATAGTGACCTGCCTTGGAAGTTGGGCCTCTGGCTGTTCCGTTCAAGGTCTTCCACTTTGACCCACCACTAAATTAGAATAAGGTTCTTCTAATGCTATTTTGTCACATACGCAGATCTTAATTTAAAAGTCTAATGTATTAGATGAAGTTTCTTTCAAGTACCTTATAAATTTCAATATGTCCTTACTCTTTATGTCTTTATGTTATTTGGGACAAATATCACCATCCTTCACATGGTAACTGGATTAAACCTCCCAATTCCATTAGGGCCATGACAATGTGATACTAATCCTCTTTCGTATTCCAATTATCTGGCCACACTTCTTACCCTACGTTGATGTCAATTGCTTGTATATTTCCATTATGCTTATTCCAGTGATGTGACTAGAAAACCATCACTAATTTAGCCAGTTGCACAATTAGACATTGAATTTACCTTACAATATACATTTGTTATTGTATATGTTGTAAATGATGTTGATACGTAACTAGGTCCATACACATGGGCCATAAATGGCCCATTCTTAGCATTCCTTGGTAGGTTGTTCTTATATATGGTTTCTTTGGCTTCTTTTTTCTGCTTGATGTTCATATTCAAGTAGTGAACGTTTGATTCATAATCAAAGTGGTTTCATAGTTTCCACTTAAATCTATTCCCTTCATATGGTATCTAAGCAGGAATCTCCGTTCTTGGCTCATTCTTCCATTGTTCCTTTCCAAAATTGTTTTGTTTTCTTCCTTTCTCCATTAAAGTGTTTTATCAAACACCTTGTGTGCTCCATTTACTATCCATACTCAGCTATGCATAGGGCTTATAACTTTGATTATGATGGTCCACCACAAGAAAGGCAACATAGACACCACTCTAGACGTCACTCCAAATGTCACTCCAGTCGAACCTTCCTTTCACTCAAGATCTACAAGTCCTTCACCCACTTAGCTAATGCTTGTGAAGTCTGGAATCAACTACAAGACAAATTCCAGTGGGTTGGGAACAAGGAAGTCATTAGAGTCAAGAGAAATTTGGCCTTTGCTGTATAGAATGGTGAAATTGTAGACCAATATGTCTTTTGCTTAGAATGCTTATGGAGCACCTAGACTCCTATATTGCCATTTCTTTCCTCTATCTAGTTATTCTTCCATCTTTTTGGCACCATTAAGATTATAGGAAGATTGTTTAATTCCTTGGTGAACAACCCTTACCACACTACTCATTTCTAGATCCAAAATACCCGACCCATGCCCTTTCTTTCTAAGGCCATTTCCATGATCAAAGAGGAAGAACCTCCTTTTAGACCTTTGACAAACCTCATTGGCACAATTCTGTTGTGTATATGCTACAAACCAGCCTCTTAGGGTTGTCACTCAACCCAAGTCATGGAGATACCAAGCAAGTCATTTCTAACAATCAAGTCCTCTTAGACCTATATGTTTTGTCTAATGGTTCATTCTTTTCCCACTAGGTCCTATTTGACCCATGCCATGACCTGTACTTCAACCTGCACCTTAACTCATGTTTTGGCTTGTCCCTAGACCTATGCCTTTACTTATATCCAAATGATGTGTTGTATGCATCCTAAACCTATGCTACAACAAAGGGCTTGTCATCCAACTCAATTGCTAATGTGGCATCTTGTTTTGATGCTTATGGCCATTACAGAAAAAAAAAAGGCCATTGAATTGAAGATTTTCTTACTTACTAAATGTGATCATTATAGGTATTGGCCACACCAAGGAGAAATGCTACTCACTCCATAGCCACCCTTAAAGTCATAACCAAAAAAGAGAACAAAGTGTGCAACAATCCATGAACATCTACCAACCAACTTGCTATTAATGATACTTCTAGCTTAGCTTCTACCTTCACTAGGGAGGAATGTCACTAGCTCATGGCTTACTTGTATAGCAAGGACTCTATTGTGCACATGGCTCACAATATTTCCCCTACAAAAAGTATTTTACCTAAATGACATGATCATTTACATTGGCTTGTAGACTTAAGAGCTAGTGATCATATTACAAGCAACTTTGATTACTTAATATCTCATTGGTCATGAATATAGAACTGTTAAACTACCAAATAGTAAGAAAATTTTAGTCACTCACATTTGCTTTGTGATAATTTATAACAAATATTATTTATATGATGTTTTATATGCTATTGATTTCATTGCCAACCTATTGTCCACTACCACTATGCCATTGTATTGCTTTCCACAATTTTTTTTTCTTTAAGGACTTATGAACTAGGATAATGATGGGGATTGGTAAAGTGAAGTGTGGTGGTTATTATCTAATGTCTAATTTCAATAATGCATGTAATTCTTTTTTCAATTAATGTATACTGGATCATTTTTTACCTTCAAAGATGAACACTTTTTTTCATTCATAATGCTGTAATATTTTGCACAAATGATTAGGACATCATTCTTTTAATGCTATACGATTTCTCTCCAAAATTGATGTGCCTTTTTTGTCTAATATTAAGCATGTGATGTTTGTCCTATAGCTAAGCATGCTCACTCCCCATTTTCCTCATACACCATGATCACTTATACACACTGAGTTGGTTTATATTGATATTTAGAGGCCTTACAAGGCCCCTTTACATCCAAGAGCTCATTATTGCCTTACTTTGGTGGATGACTTTACTTGTAGCACTTAGGTATTTCTCATGAAATAGAAAACTTAGACTCTTGATCACCTTAAATCTTTTTTATCCATGATGCACACCTTATTTGGGATTTCTGTTAAGTGAGTTAGAACTAACAATGCACAAGATTTGTTTAGTTTTATGTATGTTTCCTTCCTTGACTCCTTGACTCATGTCTATTTAATGTCGCTAAGACATTAAGATTTCAAGCACATTGCCCTATTCAATTTTAGAGTGAGTGTCTTCTCACAATTGCTTACCTAATTAATTGAACACCCTCTCACATCCTTGATGGTGAAAGTCCTTTTGAGAAACTCATTGGTAAAAGCCTATCTCTTAGTCATCTTGATGTCTTCAGGTGTTTTTGTTATATTCTTTACCTAACTCAAAAGGTCAAATTTAGTTCTCATTCCATTACTTGTTTTTTTATAGGACACCCATATGTTAGACAATGGTAAATTGTTTGTTAGTCAAGATGTCATTTTCCATGAGATTGTCTTTCCTCTTAATACCACTTCTACATTCCAACATTGTACTTTTATCCATCAATCTTCTTTTGACATTCATGTGTATGGCCCTAATTCACTTCCCATTGTCTATAACACTAGTTTAATTGTTGGGTTTGACCCCACTCATCATCGTATTTAGACTACTTCTATCAAAGAAACTACTTCCTTTACACCCTAGCTAGATAAAACCCTTAAAACTCCCATTTAGACTTATGACTACATTTGCTTACATGCTTCATCCTCTACTACTCACTTTCTATCTCATGTCATGTCACATCATAGACTCTTTAGCTATCATAATCATTTTTTCCTCCATATTTGCCATTGTTAAACCAACTTCTTAACAACAAATAGTTTCAAATCCTAAATAGTATGATGCCATAACTAAGGAGATTAAGGCATTAGAGTCAAACAAGACGTGGGATTTAGTTTCTTTACCTGCAACTCATCATGCTATTGGGAGCAAATAGGTCTATAAGATCAAGTATAAGGCTGATGACACCATTGATTTTTATAGGACTCATCTAGTGAGCAATAGGTATAATTAACATAAGGGTGTTGACTATGAAGATACTTTTTGTGCCCATTGGGAAGTTAGTCACCATATGCACCCTTACTTCCCTAGTTGTCATTTATCATTGGGACATGCATTAGATGGATGTGTACAATGTCTTTCTCCAAGGGGATCTTGACATTGGTATCTACATAGAACTTCCAAAAGGCCTTTATCGCAAAAGGAAACATAAAACATGTAAGTTAAAGAAATCTTTGTATGAACTAACGCAAGCCTCAAGAGAGTGGTACCAAAAGTTTACTGAGGCCCTCATCAAAGTCAAGTTTCATCACTCATAGCATGACTATTGCTATCTCCAAACTCAAACAACACCTTTGCTCCGTATTCCACATGAAGGCTTGGTAGTGAGATGATAGTCAAAATATGGGATTGTTATGAATTACAAGAAATATGCATTGGAATTGATATTTGAGTATGGTTTTTCTAGATACAAGCCCATTGATACTCCTATGGAACAAAATGTCAAATTAATTAGTACAAGTTTTGATGAGTTTCTACAAAAAAAAAGGGAGACTTCCCCTTGTTGCAGAAACCTTATGGAAGATCCATATAGATCATCATGAAGGGAAGCATTATGGACATTCGTCTGATGTAAAGGCCAATCATGGAAAGCAGCTATAATAATGAAGGAAGAAATAGTAACATACTTGGCCATTGGGAAGAGGTCTTTTAATAGTCAAAGCCTTCCTTCTAAGTAAAACCCTTGGCCACTAACTAGACTTTTTAGCTTTAATAGTTCCATCAACATGATATTTCATCTTACAAACCCATTTACAATTAATGGGCTTTCAATGAGAAGGTTAAGGAATCATCTCCTAAGTGTGGTTGTACATAAGCACCTAAACTTTAGCCCCTATAACTTGTTACCAACAAGCATCCTTGATAGCCTTAAAATAAGAAGATGATTCCTACTTCTCGAAAATGTGACTAATGTAACAAAGATGCTCTAGAGAGAGCTAAGCAAAACTAACATATGAGAAAATAGAATAATGAGTACTTAAGGAGAGGAAACTAGAACAAATATAATCCTTGGTCCAAGTGGGAGGCCAAGTAAAGTGACCAAAGTGATGGGGGGTCACACTAGGAGCTTTATAAGGAATAATGGCCAAAGAGTCATCTATCAAAGGGCCTCAAGAGGAATAAAGGCAAGCTCTAGAGATGAAGTTAATGGGCCATCATGTGAAGTAAAAGGCACGCTAGGTAGGGGAGTAGTAAACACTAGAGTAGGAATATCATAGGGCAAGGGGTTAGCACCAAATGGACAACCAAATGTGGGTGGGAGAGGAATTGCTAGTGGAGTGATAGCTAGGTGCTTGACAAGAACAAAAGGCACAATGGTAAAGGCTCATCATCTATAAGAAACTAATGGTTGGAAGTACAAAGATTTATGAGGGATTTTAGAGGTAGTTGAGTAGCAAATGGAAAAACATCCTTATGAAAAATAATATCTCTACTAACAAAGAAACACCTTATGGAAGGGTCATAAACTCAATTACCCCTTGCAGGATTGGATAACCTATGAAAACACAATAGAGGTGTGAGGACCTATTTTTTCCAAAGGCCTACAATGGTAACATAACATAAGTAGACAAAGACATGCAAGTGGTAAAGGTCTGAGAGTTTCCTTAAAAGTAGCTCAAAGGTATATGACCATCTAGAACATGAGTTGGCATCTGATTGATCAAGTAGGCAGTAGTAACCACACAATCCCCTAGAATTTTAAGGATGGAAGCTTGATATCTAGCATGTGCAACCTTTAGACAATGACAATTTTTACACTCAACAACCCCATTCTCCTAAGGAGTATAAGGGTATGAACTTTTATGGAGAATACCAAGTGACGAAAGAAAGAAGAACAATCACGATTAAAAAAATCATAGCATTATCCATGTGGACACACTTAATAATGGCATGAAATTGGGTTTAAATCATCATGAACAATTGCCAAAGAATGGATCAGATTTGGGTTTTTTAATGTGTGAGAAAAACTTAAGTGGTGCAACAAAAATCATCAATAATTGTTAAGAAAAATTGAAACCCATCATGATATGGCATGTGGTAAGGTCCTTAAACATCTAAGTGTAATAGCAAAAAGAGAGATGTAGCACAATAATAACTAAAAGAAAAGGGTGCATGTGATTACTTCACTAAGGGGAAGATAACACTTTGGATGTGGAAATAAGGCAGTATGACCCAAACCTTGATGATAAGGTAAAATATTATTATTGATCATAGTTTTTTAAAAAGTTCATTGATCTAAAGAAGTACAAAAGTCTAAACCAAAATGCTTAGTAAAATAAGTCAAAAAATAAAGTCCTTAATGAACATTACCCAAACCTATCATGCTACTAGTTGAATAGGTTAGAAAGAGGCAAATGTCAAAGTAAAAAAGAATGTCACAATTAGTGTCAACACAAGCTTGGGAACAAGAAATGAGATTGGATTGGAAGGTAATGGAAGAACTAAGTTAGACAATATCAATTTTAGTTACCGTAGTGATGACATTATTAGGCAAATGAATAAAAATAGACGCAAGGGGTGAGGAATGAATGGAAGAAAAAACATTTCATCACAAATAATGTTATAAATGTTCCTAAATCAATAATCCAAGCATTAGCAAAGATAGTGTTCATCAAGCAAAAAGGTACCTTTTTGTTTTATTTTTATTTTGCTTCATTATTTTTTCTTGCAAAAAAAAAAAAAAAATTCTTTGTTAAGTTGCTATTATTAAAAGATTAAACAACAAGGATGGAGAAATATGATGGTACACACAGACTTTTAAAAAACTATGTTACACCAACATTTTGGAGTGCCACATCAAGCTTCCAAAGGCCTGTAATTTAGGCAAACAATTTTGAGATCAAGCTAATACTCATCTAGATGCTTCAAAACTCTGTGCAATTCAGTGGACTACCAAACAAGGATCCGAAAGCTCACATTGAAGCCTTCGTTGAATTTTGTGACATGATTAGAGATAATGGAGTTACAAAGGATGTTATCAGGTTAAGGCTATTTTCATTTTCCCTAAGAGATATAGCTAAAAATTGGTTCTCTTCTCTTCCAGCAGGATTGATTACTACATGGGATGATTTGGCTCAGAATATTTCTTGGTAAATTCTTTCCTTTTGCAAGATCTACAAAAATGCGTAATGACATTTTTACTTTTGAGCAGATAGATAATGAAATATTGTATGAAGCTTGGGATAGATTTAAGGAACTTCTAAGGAGATACCTATATGGTTACAGGTCCAAACTTTCTATGATGAGTGTAGTACAAATCTTCATTTTGTAATTGATATAGCTGCAGGAGAGGACTTATATAGTAGAACACCAGAAGAGGCATTTAACCTCCTAGAGGAGATGACATTTGATAACTATCAATGGTCTATTACGAGACTACTAATGCATCAAGCAAGTGAAGTCCATGAAGTAGATATCTTCACCACAATGTGTGCACAATTGGAAGTGCTCAATGAGAAGATAGACAACCTAAATACTCTAGTTGTGAGACATCAAAGTAGATTAAGTGAATTTTGTGGTGGAGCATATGAAAGCACAAAATGTGAAGTAGGTAACACTTATGGTCAATATAATGATTATGTTAATTTTGTTGGGATTCCTAGTAGGTTACAAAATGATTATTACTCCAACACGTACAATCTGGGATGGCACAACCATCAAACTTTTTCATGGAGTAACCCAAATGAAATGAGACCACAACCAACATTCATGCAAATAGAAGAGGTAAAACCTAACTTCGAGTACATGATCAGTGAGCTAGCCATGACCACACAAAACTTTATGGAGAGGACTGAAGCAAGATTTCAGAATCAAGAAGTGAGCTTTCAGAGACAAGAAGCTTTAATCCAAAGATTAGAGGTGCATATGAGTTAGCTGATCAACATGATCTTAGAAAGTCATGAGGTCATTTGCCTTGCGATATGGAGAAAAGCCTATAGATACCATAGAGGCAATAACTTTAATGAGTGGCAAGCAAGTGAGAGATAATGATGCTGACAATGAGGTTGTCAAAGTTATGGATAAGGATGTCTGCATGCAATCTGAGAAGGCACCTAGGAGCAAACTAATTCCAACAAATTCTAAGCCCTTTATGCCTCCAGCTCCATCTCCCTAAGATTCTAGCAACATGAAAGAGATAAGTAGTTTTTGGAATTCCTTGATATATCTTCAAAACTACATATTAACATTCCTTTTACAGATGCTTCGACTCAAATGTTCAGTTATGAAATTTTTTTGAAAGAGATATTGGACAACAAAAGGAAGCTGGAAATATATGAGACAGTGAAGTTGATTGAAGAGTGCTCAAGTGTTTTACAACACAAGCTATCTCCTAAACTATTACAGTTTCATCCTCCTTGAGCAACAACATCGATGATAGTTTGGCTGAAAACAATAAAGCAAGCGCTTTTTTGGAGGCAACCCAAGCATTTTCGTTTCAGTCTTTTGCTGAAAGTTAGTCACCACAATTTCCTCACAGCTATACATTAATATAACCTACAATCATGGGAGTTTCCTTGTTCCTTCTTTATTATTGCTTTCTTTTCCTTTTGCATTAAGGACAATGCTTCACTCAAGTTTGGGCGTAGAAAAAAAAAATTATGCTAAATCTGGTTTTTAAATTTTTCTTAATGATTCTTAAGGAGGTGTAGATTTTGTTCAAACATGCAATTATGATATGAGTTTAGTGTGATTCTGATTATGTTGATCCATTTATTGAACACTAAAAGTTTACAAGTTTTTTGAAATTATGTATCTTTAGAGAACATTCATGTAAAGTGTGTGATTTTCTTAGATCTCACCCGAATCTTAGAATTTGTTTGATTTCTTCTTGAAGTGAAATCCTAGGCTGCATCTATCTAAGAAAATGATTTAGGCCATTTTTGGATCGTTTGAGCCTTTCAAGCCAACCTTGTTTATTTACCCCCAGTCACCCTGCTGAGCCTTGTTCTTATCTTGATTTTGTTGAATGACACCTAATATATATCTCATAGCCTTTTTGATCAATCTATCCTATTATCCCCCATGCCCATGAACATATTGACTCTTGGTGTATAAGTATTTAAGCATAAGAGAAGTTGAGGGGATGGATGTAATATAGGAAGAAGTTGATTGCAATGATTATGTAATGTAATATGTTGTTTTTGCAAATGCAAAAATAAAAAAATAAAAAGATAAGAAAGAAAGAAAGAAAGAAAGAAAGAAAGAATGAAGTACATCATTTGCTTTAGAATGGGATGATCTTATCATTCTTTATTTGATTCAAGCCACTCAATTTTCTGAAATAGGCTACGAAGCATAGCAATTGAATACTATTGGCAAGATAACATTATAGTGGTTGCATTTCTAGTACTTTTACTTGCTTTATTAATGCAAGCATGATTGTGGCTTTTATAAGTATAAAATTCCAAGTGAAATCAAGCATTTTTGGATGGAAAAGAATGAGAGAAGTGGTGATAGAAAGATTGTTTGTGAAGAGAAAAAAAAAATTAAAAAGTGACAAAAGCTCAAATTATACCTTAGAAAGCAATGTGTTCATGGGTGAATTAAGCCTAAATGACTTTCATATTATCCCTAGCCTAGCCTTACATTACAAGCTTATAAAAGTCCTATTGATTCTTGGTTAAATGATTGGCTTACATTAGTGGAAAGAGGAATGAAAAGCAAACATATGAGGTTTGGTTAAGGATTTTGAGAGATTGCATGTTAATGTGAATCTATTTGGAGTACATTTAGTTGAAAAGATGAGGACTTACCCACACACACATGTGGTCAACATAGTTAAGAGTCTATCTTATCTTACGAAACAATTGTGGTGTTTGGATGAAAGTTATGTTTTTCTTTGAATTGTTAAGTTTGAGCAATTATATATGTTGTCTATTGATTTTGCTCGAGGACTAGCAAAATGTTAAGTTTGGGGGTTTTGATAACTCTATTGTTATAGAGTTATTTTACATATTTTTAGACAATAAATAATGTAATGTTTATGAGAAAATATTTGAATTCTTCTTTATTTACTTGAATTTGCCTTGTGTTTGCAGCATAAGGAGGCATAGAGAAAAATGATAAGCATGGAGAACCTGATGCTTATTATATGGCAAAATATGGTCAAAATATCAAGATCAAGAAAATCAAAATGGGCTTGGACTTTAGATTTTCCATTGTTGTTAGGTTTTCTAAATAATTATAAAACCTAATCATGTTAGGAGTTCATAGCCCAATCAATATAAGAGTCCAAAACCCAATTCTACTAGGATAAGAGATAGGTCTAAACCTAAACCCTATTTAAGAGAAGAGAAGAGGCAACAGAAGGGAGGAGGAAATTGAGCGCAACTCAAGAGAGACGCCAAGAATTCAAGGTTTTCTTGAAAAGAAGACAAAAAGGGTGACAAACTACTTGTTCTTAAATTCAAGATGCCTTCTTTATTTCCTATTATTGTTCTTCTTCATTATTTCTTTATGTTTTAGTTTATTTTTATTAGAGCTACAATGTAACCTAATTATGATGGTATGAATTTTATGATTGTTATATTTTGCAAGTTATTTTGTTTATATGAAGTTGCATATTACTGTGTTTAATGCTTTTAAGTGATTAGCTACCACTTAAATGATCTAATTTGCATGTTTGAGACCGACAAGAGATGATATGCAGTTGTTTCTTGTAATGTGTAATCATAAATTAAATATGAATAGACACACCATATTGTTTGTGTGGCTTTTATTGTAAACTGAGAATATTCATAGATCTTAATGCATTTAGTTTATTTCAATTCACATATAGAGATATAGTGAATTAATGAACTAAGTAGGTTTGCTATACCTAGATATAGGATAGTAAATAAATTAAGAAGTTTTGTCATCACATAGATATTATCCATCTTGCAAGCATACATAATCTACATTAGTACCTCATAGTTATGATGAAATCAAACGCTCTAACATATTTCGTGTATTTAGATTTGTTAAATTTAGTTAATTAATCTATCATCTATCATTTGGATTTATTAGATAAATTTTAGGAGTTATTCACCATTAGTAATTAGTTGGTCTAGTAATCATCAATCTTTGTGGGACGATATGTTACTTATCATTATATTACTTGTTCGACATGTTCACTTGCATTTAAATTTCACCAAACAAGCATTGACTTCCTTGTGCATTGGGCATCGACTTCCTCAATGCAGCCTTCAAAGTTATCATGCCTTCTAGCAACAGAACCCTCTAAGTCCCCTTGGAAGGAGTTGACACCATTAATCTTATCATTAAGAGTGGAAAACGTCTTTTGTATGACCTTAGTGATTTCTTAAAAACATCGGTCCATTTCATTGCCTAGGTATTCCTTCATTTGATTAGCCATCCTTAATAGATTATCCATTTTAAAAGCTAGCTCTAATGCTACTTTTTTACATTCACATGTAACAAACCAAGTGACAATGTGTTGGACAAGTGGGGCATCAATTAAAAGATTGGTGTATCACTCCTTCTTCCTAATCTTAATGATGGAAAGAAGGGAACAATATTTTTGGACTCTTTAAAGGAGTCCTAATTATGAGCCTAATTATAATGACAAGTGTAATTGTTGTTAGGGCTTTTGTTATAGGAGTCATCTATAGTTTGTTATGAGATATTCTTAGTTTGTTAAGAGTTGTAGTTATTTTATGATTTAAAGTCTTATGGTAGTCCTATTGTCATTAGGTTTGAGTTCTCAATCTTATTGTAATTAGGTTTGGAGTCTTATATTGATTAGGATAAGTTTATAAAGGACTAGAAGGAAAGGACTATGGGATATCTTGAAAGTTGAGAAATCTGTAGTAGATCTCAATGTAGAAATCTACACATTGGTCCTCTTTATGATGCTGATATTGGTGATAGCTTCCTATAGAAGCTATAATCTTAGTGGTAGACTCCTATAGAAGCTATGTATTTATCTTAATACTATCCTATGGTTTTGGTTCATAACAATTTGGTATCACAACCTATGGCTTACTCTAATCTTGCAAGGTTTCAAGCAAAGTTAGAGTGGAATAAGGCCTATAATGAATGAAGGTTCAAGGAACTTAAAGATATGATGCAACAGTTGATTTTATCCATGAGAGGGACCAAAATTTTGGATCCATTATAATTGGAACCACTATTGGAAAAGGTAGGAGAGTAGATTGTGGTTAACGCACTTTTTTAGGGCTACCAAGGTAATAGAAGAAGAACCATTTGGTTTTGTTCAAGTGAAGGAGAAGCCAACAAAGCCTTTTTGTACAAGTAATAAGCCTCTTCATGGGTCAAAGCCTTTGGATCACTGGGGGACCTATTGCAATAAGAGAAAGAAAAATAAAAAAAGGGAAAGATGAATCCAATACTAGAAAAAGGAAATCAAGATCTAGCTTTGTCCTAAAAAGAAAAAGCAAGCTAAAGTCTAGATCTAATCGAAAAGGCAAAAGGTAACATTGGAAAGGCTAGATCTAGCATTAGAAATGACGTTGGAATAGTGATTGACTAAAAGGTTGCAAGCCAAAAAAAACAAAGCCGAAGAAGGTCAAACAACCTCACACATGCGAGCCATTAAGAATTTCCATTCTCCAATTTATCTTATGGGCCAATCACATACTACTCCTTTCACCGGTGGATGCTGTTGAAACGTTGCCAATGAGAAATTGCTAATAAGGACCAAAGTGTCCCTAAGTTGTTATGACTTTATATTGTTTAATAGCTTATGTTTTTGTATTAGTACCTTAAGGTCAAGGTACTTTCTTAAAAAGGAAAGAGTTATTACAAGCCTAATTATGGTAATGGTTGTAATTGTTGTTAAGGTTTTCATTACAAGAGTTATTCTTAGTTTGTTATAAGATATTCTTAGTGTGTTAAGTTTTTTAGTTATTTTAAGATTTAAAGTCTACGGTAGTCTTATTGTCATAGGGTTTGGATTCTTAGTCCTATTGTAGTTGGGTTTGGAGTCTTATATCAATTAAGATTAGTTTATAAAGGACTAGTAGGAATGGGCTAAGGGATTAAAAGTTGAGAAATCTAGAGTAGATCTTGGTGTAGTGTCCCATATGATACTAAAGGGTCCAGTGTCCCTTTTATGATGCTAATATTAGTGATAGCATCCTATAAAAGTTGTAATCTTAGTGGTAGCTTCAATAGAAGTTGTAACCTTGGTGGTTGCTTGCCATAAAATATGTGTATTTATCTTAATATTTTCCTATGGTTTAGTTTATAAAACCCAATCTCTTACAATTTCATTCACTAATTACTTGTTATCTCTTACAATGTACCCTTGCTTACAATGAGCCCTCCCTATCACAATGTAAGTTGAATCAACCACCATGTAGGCACTACCCAATCATAAACTGAAGGACCCATAACTTACAAAAAATTGAGATTATACCAACCCTTAATAAGTTGAGGACAAGAAACTAATTTAGGTAGATAAGCCCAAACATAAAATTCAGACAAACTAAAACATCATACATGAAAGAAACATACTGAATATAGGTACCAACCGATACAACCATGCTCTTTGCTTACAAAAGACAAAAGCTACATGGTCATAATGACATGTAGATGCCACTTGTATGCCTATGTGGCAGACTCGTAATAACTAACTACTCTTTCTTCTAACCTAGTTTCTTTAATAAACTAAAGGTCCTTTCTTATCACCACATTTTTACAAAATTTCTTATAATCCCTTGGATTACCACATATTAGCACAAGAGTACACTTACACAAAGAAGTCTAAAGCTTTTTCAATAACATTCAATCCCTTGATAGTGAGGACAAAGGACTAATTAAGCACAAGATAAGGGAAATCAAATGAAGCACCAACAATGGCTAAACCCTAATTTTTAGGATCTTTGTTACAAAGCAAGAAAGATATATGAATCTAAGGTCTAGTTCTCTATACAAGATAAAATAGTCTTATAGAGCTCATTTGAAGTAATGGAAAGCAAATTGAGCAAGCTAAAGTCACGAAGGTAAAGAGTTTTTCTAAATGTTCCATCATACTTCCATCTCCTTAGAGCTTCTTTTTATTTAAGATGGGAAAAGGGAACCATGTAGAAAACCCTCATTTTTTGATGATTTTAGCATTGATGTAGAATAGTCGCTAGAAAATAAAGGAACATTGATCATAATCTAGCCAAAAAATAAGAATAGAGAAAATAATGAACAATATCTATCATCTTCTTTGATTTATGCTCCTTAGAGTTTGATTGATTACATAGGTGATATTTATACAAGGCTTTCAATCCAATCCATTTTAGATTTTCAATCTAATTAATGTTGACAAAGGGAACACTCATGACATGGCAGTAGACTTAGGTTTGAACATCCCCTGCAAGTTGATAAGGCATATTGGACTATCAAACTGGACCTCAGAGGCAAAAACAAGCTAAAGTCAGGTCCTTCATGACAACATCCACTAACTAGTTTACAAAAAAGAATGATGACATAGCTATCCACAAACTAACTACTTCCACATGTTTCATGCAAGATTGCAAGGCCAAATTCACTATAAGGTATAACATTAAAAAGGTTGTCACACTAGACAGAAGGTGCATGAGGCATAAATGCTTTTAAGTCACAATGAAGATACTCAATCCATATAACTTTAGTAGTGGTATCAGTTAAGCTCTTGCATTCTACCTTGGTGCTAAAATGAGCCATAATTTGTTTTTTTTTTTTTAATGACCTCTAAGAGATCAAGTTTTGGCCAAAGAACATGCAAAATCCACCAATGGAGTGTTATCATCTCAATTGCTTGCCCATCCAATGTAAAAGAAAGCATGGATGATGGTAGATAGGTTGCATCTAAGGAGTCCAAGTCATGGTGTATTGCCCAAGTATTATAAGATCTACTTAATAGATTGCCAATGCACCATGGTAGGAGAATGAGGGAATTGATAGGCACTGTTAATAGGGTAGGCAATGAAAGGCCAAGTGAGTGTTAAATATCGAAAAGCTCTAACAATGCTTCTATATAGAATAATATATAGGAAAGGGTCTCTCTACCATATGGAAATTAGCTTGTTTATAGTGCACGAAGTGGAAATAGCTTTAGCAGCAAACATCTTGGCTCAAGTGAGAATCTTGTGAGTAAACTTAGCTTAATGAAGTAAGAGACTTTTAGATGTAGGTAAAGCCTTATGATAACTCTATTTTATATAGAGTTATTTTGATTATTTTAGATAATATTTAATATTATTTTTATTAGATTATATTTTTATTTAATTGTATTTGTATATTTTGTGTCATTTTATGCGGCAAACTCAAAATGGAAGAAAAAGAAGAAAGAGAAGTAGAAAATCATGAAAAAGGAATAGAAAAGAAAACAAGCAATACATATGGAAGTCACGTGAGGAAAGAGTGAAGAAGTTTGAATGAATTATCAAAGAAAGTCAAATAAAGTGGAAAACACGTGGGACCATGAAAAAAACAAAAAGGAGAGAATTATCATGCGGGACCGGAGGAGAAAGGAGGAAGAGCAGCATGCGGGACCAAAAGAGAGAGGAAAAAGTCAGAAAAAAACAAAGAAAAAAGGAAACCGATCGTGCGACAGCCGACCAATTTTCCTTGGTGGTGGAACCCAGAAGATTGTCGAAGAATCCGGGTGTGTGGAACGTGTGAACACCGTCCAGCTCCCGTTCTCCGGTCAAACTTCGAGCGACATTGCCATTCGGCGTTATTTCCGACGAAGAAGTACATTTTCCGGCCAACTTTGAGTGCTTTCCGAAAATCTAAGAGTAGATTTGGCTTCACACCATAATTTCTGGCATTTCTATACTAGTTTCGCGGCGATCTAAGGTGGTTTCCGGCGAAGAAAGACAAACGCCGTCCGAGTCTTCTCCATCATATCTACACATTTCTGTGGCGACTTTGCTCAATCTTCATGCAGATCTGCAACCTAGGCATCTTGATCTACACTTCTGGAAGTTTTGGTGAAGACTGGTGGCGGACAACGACGACGCGTGGCGGTGGACGGCGGCGGACGACGGCGGTGTGTGGCGGTGGACGGCGGCGGACGACAGCGGCGTGTGGCTGCGAACGGCGGCGCGTGTCACCGGCGCGTGACGACACGTGCAGAAGCGTGTGACGACACATGTGTTGCCCATTGCCTTCCGTTTTTCAGACAGAATCTCTTCGACCCCCTAATGTGCAGATTTGTGCAACTTATTTTATGATTTGAAGACATTTTTAGTGATAGCTTTTTAGTTTGTTCTAATCTAGATGCTTTGTGTAATTCGTTGTATTAATTTTGTTTATGCTAATATGATGAACTAAAGTACTTTTGCTAGAGCTAAGATGTAGCCTAGTTAGGATATTATGAGTTCCTTAGTTGACATATTATGCAAGACAATATATTTTTGTGAGTTGTATGTTATTATCTTTAATGTGATTGAGTGATTAATCATCAATTGATCAATTTGATGTGCATATTTGAGACCGACAGGAGAGAATATGCAAATGCATCTTATAATATACAACCATAAATCAAATGTGGGTAGACATATGCCATGTTGATTGTGTGGCTTTGATTGGAATATTCATTGACTTTAATGCTCTTAGCTTATTTAATTCATATGCAGACTCACAGTGAATTAATAAGCTAAGTAAGTTCGCTATACCTAGACATAGGATAGTGAATAAATTAAGAAATTCTGCCATCTCATAAATATCATTGTTCTTGCAAGCATTAAATTATTGGAATTCATATCTATTAACTATGGTGAAATCAGAGGCTCTAGCATACTTAGCATATTTAATCTACTCTTTGGAAGTCAATTGCTTTAGTAATCTTTCAATTTAGAACACCTTTCCATGATATCTTGCTAGATAAATTGTAATATCAATTCACCACTAGTAATTAGTCAAGTTGATAACATTAATCCTTGTAGGACGATACTCTTATTCATTATTATATTACTTGTTCGACATATATACTTGCATGTAGAATTTCACCGAACAAGTTTTTGGCGCCATTGCCTGGGATTAGTTGTTTATTGTTGACTAATATTAACACTGAATTGATATTACGTTTAATCTAGCTTTTTTTTTATTTGTTACTTTTCTTGATATTATTTTCTTTCTTGCAGAGAGAAAAGAATATTTTTGCTAAACTGCTTCTATTCTAGAGTGCGGAGACATGTATGACCCGTAATCGAGGGGGACAACTTGTTGATCCTGATCCAGAAATTGAGCGCACCCTTAGAAGGCAGCAAAAGCAGTTAAGAGAGCAAAAAAGTGAAGCTAGAAGAATGGCAGACAATGATGATACATGTAAACTTCTGAAGGACTATGTTGCACCAACAGTTCAAGGTGCCGCATCAAGCATCACAAGGCCTACTATTCAAGCAAATAACTTTGAAATCAAGCCTGCACTTATTTAGATGCTTCAAAATTCAGCGCAATTCAGTTGGTTGCCAAATGATGATCCCAATGCCCATATAGAAGCTTTCCTTGAAATCTGTGAGATGGTCAAATACAATGGAGCCACAGATGATGCAATCAAGTTGAGGTTATTCCCATTCTTTCTTAGAGACAAGGTTAAAAATTGGCTTTCTTCTCTTCCTGCAGTATCAATCAATACATGGGATGACTTGGCTCAAAAATTTCTAGGTAAGTATTTTCCTCCTGCAATGTCTACTAAAATACGTAACGATATCTCTAATTTTGCGCAGATGGACAATGAATCACTTTATGAAGCTTGGGAAAGATTTAAAGATCTATTAAGGAGATGTTCGCATCACGGAGTACCCATATGGTCACAGGTACAAACTTTTTATAATGGGGCTAACATGAATCTCCGATGTATGCTTGATGCAATAGCAGGGGGTGCATTGCATAACAAAACACCAGAAGAAGCATTTGAGCTTGTGGAGGAAATGGTATTGAACGCTTATCAATGGCCTATTGAAAGGTTATTAGGGAAGAAAGTTAGTGGAGTTCTTGAAGTGGATACTTTTACTGCAATGAATGCACAGTTTGATAGACTCAACAAGAAGATAGACAATCTGAGTAGTCCAATCATGAGGGTTCAGGATGTAACATGTGATTATTGTGGTGGAGGACATGCAAGCACAGAGTGTCAGATGTCATCAACTCAAAACAGTGAAGATGCTAATTTTGTTAGAAGTTCAAGCAGAGCACAGAATAATCCATACTTCAACACTTACAATCCGGGATGACGCAATTACCCAAATTTTTCATGGAGTAGTTCAAGTTCAACAAGAGCACCACCAAGATTCAGGCAACCAAAGGTAGCGAAGCCTACTATGGAGGACATGATTACCAAGATGTACACCACCATGTAGAATCAAGACACTAGATATGAAACCAGATTTCAGAACCAAGAAACAAGATCTCAGAATCAAGAGGCTTCTCTTAGGAATTTGGAAGTGCAGATGGGTCAATTAGCAAATATGGTTTCAGGAAGACAACAAGGTGCATTACCTAGTAATATAGAGAAGAATCCAAGAGAAGATGCAAAGGCAATAACTTTGAGAAGTGGCAAGCATGTGGGGGTGGATGAAGTTGAGAAGGAACAGAATGAAGATGTTAACATGCAGTAGAAGGAGGTAACCAAGAGAACGTTGTTTCCTGATAATCCCAAGCCTTATGTGCCTCCAGTTCCATTCCCTCAGAGGCTCCAGCAACATAAGATAGATAAACAGTTTTCTAAATTCCTTGACGTATTCAAGAAACTGCATATTAATATTCCTTTTGCAGATGCATTGGCTCAAATGCCCAGTTATGCCAAGTTTCTTAAGGAAATATTGAAGAACAAAAGGAAGTTAGAGGAATATGAAACAGTGAATCTAACTGAGGGATGCTCATCCATCTTACAAAACAAGCTTCCTCCAAAATTGAAAGATCTAGGGAGTTTCACGATCCCATGCACTATTGGAGAGTCTCACTTTGAAAAAGCATTGTGTGATTTAGGAGCAAGTATCAATTTAATGACTTTCTCTATCTACAGTAAATTGGGATTGGGTGAAGTAAAGGGAACCACAGTGTCCTTGCAATTGGCTGATCGATCCATCAAATATCCAAGGGGCATTGTAGAAGATGTATTGGTGAAAGTTGATAAATTCATCTTCCCTATAGATTTTATAGTTTTGGATATGTGAGGAAGATTATGAGGTACCACTCATCTTAGGTCGACCTTTTCTAGCAACAGGAAGAGCATTGATTGATGTACAGCAAGGAAAGCTGATTTTAAGAGTTCAAGATGATTCAGTTACCTTTAATGTTTTTACAGCCATGAAATATCCCTCTAATGATAGTTCTTGCTTTAAAGTTGAGACAGTTGATACAATAGTGAGCAATGTTTTCCAAGAAGAAGTTTTCAAAGACCCATTGGAAGCATGTTTGGTTCATTCCAGGGACAAGGAAATTGGAAGTGAGGAGATAAAGGAGTAGGTGAAGTTCATGGATGCAGTTCCATCATGTTCACAGAAAGAGGCAACAAGATGTGAGGAGTTGGGAGACCATAAGACAAAGCCTAAGCCATCAATTGAAGAACCTCTAACTCTTGAACTTAAACCCTTACCTTCTCATTTGAAATATGTCTATTTGGATACAGATGCTAAGTTGCCAGTAATTATAGCATCCTCTTTAACAAAATTGAGGGAAGAGAAATTGCTCAAGGTGTTGAGAGAGCGTAAAAAGGCAATTGGGTGGAAGATAGCTGACATAAAGGGAATTAGCCCTTCAATTTGCATGCACAAGATTTTAATGGAGGAGCATCACAAGACCACTATTCAACCTCAGAGGTGCTTGAACCCGAAGATGCAAGAAGTAGTGAAAGTTGAGGTAATTAAATTACTTGATGCAGGAATCATCTACCCCATTTCAGATAGTTGTTGGGTAAGTCTAGTACAAGTTGTGCCAAAGAAAAAAGGTATGACTGTTCAGAAAAATGATAACAATGAATTGATTCCAATTAGAAAAGTGACTGGATGGCGTGTATGCATGGATTATAGAAAGTTGAATGATGCCACTAGAAAGGATCACTTTCCTTTGCCATTTATTGATCAAATGTTGGAAAGACTTGCAGGACATGAATTTTATTGCTTTCTTGATGGGTATTTAAGGTACAATCAGATCCCCATTGCACCAGACGATCAAGAGAAAACTACTTTCACTTGTCCTTATGGTACTTTTGCTTTTAGAAGAATGCCCTTTGATCTTTGCAATGCACTAGCAACCTTTCAGAGATGCATGATGGCTATTTTTTCTGACATGATTGAAAAGTTCATTAAGGTTTTTATAGATGATTTTTCTGTCTTTAGTGCATCATTTGACAGTTATTTGAAAAATTTGGCTTTGGTCTTACAAAGATGTGAGGAGACAAATCTGGTGTTGAATTGGGAGAAGTGTTACTTCATGGTTCAGGAGGGAATAATGCTTGGGCACAAGATATCTAGAAAGGGACTAGAGGTTGATAGAGCCAAAGTAGAGGCCATTGCAAAATTGCCTCCACCGACATCAGTGAAGCTTGTTAGAGGATTTTTGGGGCATGCAGGGTTCTATAGACAGTTTATAAAAGATTTTTCAAGGATTGCAAGACCCCTTTCAGGTTTGTTAGAGAAAGATGTGAATTTTAACTTTTCTGACGAATGCTTGCAGGCTTTTAACACTCTAAAGGAGAAGTTAATATCAGCACCAATCATGGCTGCACCATAATAGGATTTGCCTTTTAAGCTGATGTGTGATGCAAGTGATTCCGCAGTATGAGCTGTTTTGGGACAACGAAAGGATAGAGTTTTTCAAACCATTTACTATGCCAGTCAGACTTTATCAGGTGCACAATTGAATTATTCAACAACAGAAAAAGAACTTTTTGCAGTAGTATTTGCTTTTGATAAATTCCACTCTTATTTGATTAGCTCCAAAGTTATAGTTTATTCTGACCATTCTGCTCTTAAGCACCTCCTTGAAAAAAGAGAATCAAAGCCAAGGTTAATTAGGTGGATTCTATTGTTGCAAGAGTTTGACTTAGAAATCAAGGATAAGAGGGGGACTGAAAATTTAGTTGCAGATCATTTGTCCAGAATTCTAAATCCAAAGGAAGAAGAGCAGCTAATCTTGGAAGAGTTTCCTGATGAGCAGATTTTTACCTTTCAATCGCTAAAATCCCCCTGGTATGCTGATCTTGTGAATTATTTGGTAGGTAACATTCTTCCCCCTGAATTGTCATATCAACAGAAGAAAAAGTTCTTTTCTGATGTTAAACATTACTTTTGAGAAGAACCATTCTTGTTTAGAGTATGTGCAGATTAGGTGATAAGAAGATGTGTCCCAAAAGAAGAGATGGCTAGCATTATGCATCATTGTCATGATAGAGAAGCTGGTGGTCATTTTGGTGCCACCAAAACTGCAGCCAAGGTTTTACAATCTGGTTTTTATTGGCCCACACTTTTTAGAGATTCATATTCCTATGTAGCTGCATGTGATCAATGCCAAAGAACTGGGAATATTTCTAGTAAACATGAGATGCCCTTAACTAACATTGTTGTGTGTGAATTGTTTGATGTGTGGGGTATTGATTTCATGGGACCTTTTATTCCTTCTTATGGGAATGTATATATCTTGGTGGTTGTTGATTATGTGTCTAAATGGGTAGAAGCTGTAGCATTGCCCACAAATGATGCTAGGGTTATGGTTAAGTTCTTGAAGAAAAATATTTTTATCCGTTTTGGCACTCCTAGGGCAATCATAAGTGATCGAGGGACACATTTCTGCAACAAACAATTTGAAGCACTTTTGGGTAAGTACAGGGTCACCCACAAGATTGCAACTCCTTACCATCCTCAGACTAATGGGCAGGTAGAGATATCAAATAGGAAAATCAAGAGGATTTTGGAGAAAACTGTGAATGCTGCAAGAAAAGATTGGTCGATGAAATTGGATGATGCACTTTGGGCCTATAGGACAGCCTTTAAAACACCCATAAGGATGTCTCCTTTTAGGCTAGTATTTGGGAAAGCATGTCATTTGCCAGTAGAATTAGAACATAAAGCATTGTGGGCATTAAAATTCTTGAACTTTGACATGCAATGTGTAGGAGAAAATAGATAATTGCAGGTGAATGAATTGGAGGAGTTGCGCAATGAGGCCTATGAAAATGCCCTGATCTACAAAGAGCGGACAAAATGACGGCATGATAAACACATATTAAGGAGAGAGTTTGAGGTGGGTCAAAAAGTATTACTGTATAACTCTCGTCTTAAATTGTTTCCAGGAAAGTTACGGTCTCGATGGGCTGGTCCATTCACGGTCACACAGGTGCTTCCATATGGGGTGGTAGAAGTTGCACATTACACTCAGGGCCCATTTAAGGTGAATGGTCAGCGGTTGAAGCCCTATTTTGATGGAGTCGACATGCAAGGGTCTACCATTAACCTCCATCCTCCTTGAGCAGCAACATTGGAGATAGTTTGGCTGCAAACTATAAAGCAAGTGCTTCTTGGGAGGCAACCCAAGCATCATTTTGTTAATCTTTTGGCTAGAAAGCTGTCATCATATGCTCATCACAACTCCAATTTTGGCAACTTGCATTCAGGGGAGTTTTCCTTGTTCCTTACTATTGCTTTATTTTCTTTTATTATGCTTCATTGAAGTTTGGGGGCGCTGCTGTGTTGTTGGAAGTGTGCTATTTTGTTGGGTTGTGTTGGAGGTTGTATGTTGTGGAAGTTGTTGTTGCATTGGGAGTGTATTGGAAGTGCATTTTGTTGTGTTTGTTATGCTAGAAATGTTTTGTTTAAAGTGTTGTGTCAAAATTTTCTGTTTTGTGTTAAAAGTTGTATTAGAAAGTCTAATTTTTTTATTTTTTTTTGGTGTAAAATCTTTTTCTTGTCTTGGACCATGATTTCTATGATTGGATTCTTTATTGTGCATTCTTGGCAATTCTTAGGGAGATGTAGATTTTGTTCAAATTTGCAATTGTGGTATGATGTAAGTGTGAATATGATTATGTTAATTCACTTATTGAGCACTAAAACTCTGCATTTTCTTGAAATTGTGTGCATCTCTAAAGAACATTCATGTGAAGTGTGTGATTTCTTGGATCTTACCCAGATCTTAGAATTTGCATGATTTCTTCTTGAGGCGAAATCTTAGGTTGCATCTAATTGAGAAAATGATTTAGGCCATCTTTGGATTGATTGAGCCTTTCAAGCTAACCTTGTTTACTTATCCCCATTCACCCCATTGAGCCTTGTTCTTATCCTGATTTTGTTAAATGACACCTGCACATATATCCCTTAGCCTTTTGATCAATTTTCCTCATTGTCCTATTCCCATGAACATATTGACTTCTAGTGTGTACAAGTTGATTTGAGCATGAGAGAAGTCAAGGAGAAGGATGTAGTATGGAAAGCAAATGATTGGAATGATTATGTGTGACACAATTTGTTGTTTCTGTAAATGTTTATACAAATGCACAAAAAAAAAGCATTTGCTAGATCTCATTATCTTTTGTTAGATTCAAGTCACATACTTCTCTAAAGGAGATCTTTGAGCATTATTATTAAATATCATTGATAAGAGAGGATTAAGGTGGCTATATGTGTAAATGCTTTTGTTCTTGCTTTATGGTTGCACACATGATTATGGCTTGTGGTTAGTGTCAAAGCATGTTTGGATAAGAAAGAATGAGAATAAGTGGTGGTCAAAAGATCATCCTCATGGAGTAAAAAGGTAGAGAGCGGCTAGAGTTTTGATGAGATCCTAGAAAGTAATGTGTTCATGGGTTATTTGAGCTTAAATGACTTCCATCTTTCCCTTAGCCCAACATTACATTACAAGCTTATAAAAGTCATATTGATTTTTGGTTAGATGATTGACTTACATTAGTGGAGAGAGGAATGAAGAGCGAACCTATGAGATTTGGTTAACAATTTTGAGATGTTGCATATTAATGTGGATCTATTTGGAGTACATGCAATTAAGACAAAATGCAGACTTACACACACACATGTGGTTGACATAGTTAAGAGTCTATCTTACCTTATAAACCAATTGTAGTGTTTTGATGAAAGTTATGTTTTTCTTTGCATTGTTAAGTTGAGCAATTATGGAAGAATATCATGGAAGGATTGGTTGTATGTGTTGTTTTGTTCTTTTGCTCGAGGACGAGCAAAATTTTAAGTTTGAGGGTGTGGCATTGTTGTTTTGGAAAATACTATGGAGTGATTGGTGGTGTTAGAATATGTTGTTTAGTGCTTTTTGTGTGTAATTTTTTATGCTTTTTGTGAGTAATTTTTTTTTTATGTTGTCATAATATGTTATTTAGGGCTTGTTAAATGTTTTTTGTGAAAAATTTGTTTTTGTTTGGTGTTGTCATAAGGTGTTGTTTAGAGCTTTTGCTCGAGGACGAGCAAAATGTTAAGTTTGGGGGTGTTGATAACTCTATTTTTATATAGAGTTATTTTTATTATTTTAGATAATATTTAATATTATTTTTATTAGATTATATTTGTATTTAATTATATTTGTATATTTTGTGTCATTTTATGCAGCAAACTCAAAATGGAAGAAAAAGAAGAAAAAGAAGTAGAAAATCATGAAAAAGGAATAGAAAAGAAAACAAGCAATACATATGTAAGTCACATGAGGAAAGAGTGAAGAAGTTTGAATGAATTATCAAAGAAAGTCAAACAAAGTGGAAAACACGTGGGACCGTGAAAAAAAAAAAAGGAGAGAATTATCATGCGGGACCGGAGGAGAAAGGAGGAAGAGCAGCGTGCGGGACCAAAAGAGAGAGGAAAAAGTCAGAAAAAAACAAAGAAAAAAGGAAACTGGTCGTGCAACAGCCGACCGATTCTCCCTGGTGGTGGAACCCAGAAGATTGTCGAAGAATCCAGGTGTGTCGAACGTGTGAACGTTGTCCAGCTCCCGTTCTCCGGTCAAACTTCGAGTGACATTGCCATTCGGCATTATTTCTGACGAAGAAGCACATTTTCCGGCCAACTTTGAGTGCTTTCCGAAGATCTGAGAGTAGATTTGGCTTCACACCACAATTTCTGGCATTTCTATACTAGTTTCGCGGCGATCTAAGGCGGTTTCTGGTGAAGAACGATGAACGCCGTCTGAGTCTTCTCTGTCAGATCTACACGTTTCTGTGGCGACTTTGCTCAATCTTCCTGCAGATCTGCAACCTAGGCGTCCTGATCTACACTTCTGGAAGTTTCAGTGAAGACCGGCGGTGGACAACGGTGGCGCGTGGCGATGGACGGCGACGAACAACGGCGGCGCGTGGCGGCGAACGGCGGTGCATGACGACACGTGTGGAAGCGCGTGACAGTGCGTGTGTTGCCCGTTTCCTTCCGTTTTTCAGACAGAATCTCTTTGACCCCCTGATGTGCAGATTTGTGCAACTTATTTTTTGATTTGAAGACATTTTTGGTGACAGCTTTTTAGTTTGCTCTAATCTAGATGCTTTGTGTAATTCGTTGTATTAATTTTGTTTATGCTAATATGATGAACTAAAGTACTTTTGCTAGAGCTAAGATGTAGCCTAGTTAGGATGTTATGAGTTCCTTAGTTGACATATTATGCAAAACAATATATTTATGTGAGTTGTATGTTATTATCTTTAATGTGATTGAGTGATTAATCATCAATTGATCAATTTGATGTGCATATTTGAGACCGACAGGAGACAATATGCAAATGCATCTTATAATATAAGACCATAAATCAAATGTGGGTAGACATATACCATGTTGATTGTGTGGCTTTGATTGGAATATTCATTGACTTTAATACTCTTAGCTTATTTAATTCATATGCAGACTCATAGTGAATTAATAAGCTAAGTAGGTTCGCTATACCTAGACATAGGATAGTGAATAAATTAGGAAATTCTGCCATCTCATAAATATCATTGTTCTTGCAAGCATTAAATTATTGGAATTCATATCTATTAACTATGGTGAAATCAGAGGCTCTAGCATACTTAGCATATTTAATCTACTCTTTGGAAGTCAATTGCTTTAGTAATCTTTCAATTTAGAACACCTTTTCATGATATCTTGCTAGATAAATTGTAGGATCAATTCACCACTAATAATTATTCAAGTTGATAACATTAATCCCTATAGGACGATACTCTTATTCATTATTATATTACTTGTTCGACATGTATACTTGCATCTAGAATTTCACCGAACACCTTAACACCTATTAAATGTAATGGATCATCCCTACGTCTTTAATGGAAAATTCTACCTAAAGTACTGTAAGGAGGTGAGAAACTAGGGTGATAGGAGAACCTGTGAGAATAATGTCATCCACATATACTAGAATAAAGATGTTGGATTAGGTAGTGTGCAAGGTAAAGACTAAGATGTGAGCAGCATTTAGAAAACCAAGACTTGTCAAAAGCTTAGTCACCCATACCATTCTCAAGGATATTGCTTAAGGCCATAAAAGGGTCCATAAAGCCCTTTGGTTGCTCCATATAAACTTCTTCTAATATATGCCCATAAAGAAAGGCATTTAAGATATTAAGTTAGGAAATAAGCTAGCCATGGGAATAGGAAAGAGTTAGGATTGTGTGAATAGTAATAGGTGTCAAACCTAGGGTGAACATCTTTATAAAGTTAATACTTGCTCAAAAGAACTATTTAAGCAAAGTTTAGCTTTATATCATTCAAGTGAACCATCTAAGTGAAGTTTAAGCTTATATTACTCAAGTGAACCATCGAAGTGAAGTTTAACCTTATATTACTTAAAAGAACCATCTAATTAAAGTTTAAGCTTATAAAAACAATTGCATCTGATTGGTCTGAAGTGCGAAGGAAGGGGGACAAGTTCCCAAATGCCATTGTAGATTGATTGGAACTATAGACAAAGGGTAGCAACATGGGCAGTTGATTGGGCAGCATGGGCTCGAGAGAAATACTGCCAAATGGATACAAAGGTTATATTTTTGCTCAACTAGTTGATTATTTACTTGGTTGAGGATGCTAAAAAGCTTACCCAAGGTGGTCTAGTTATGGGTCATCCATGCAATATAGACATGGTTTGAAGTGTAGGAAGAAAAGGAATATGGACCAAAGGCCGGTTGCTTGAGAAACTTATGCAAAGCTAGCTTGGTGCCACTAGCTATTAGCATTTGGTGTGAGGCACAAAGGAAGAGAATCATGAGTGTTCTCCAACATAGATAAGTCTATTTTTATAGAGTTATTTTACCTATTTTTAGGTAATAAATAATGCAATGCTTATGAGAAAATATTTGAATTCCTCTTTATATACTTAAATTTGTTTTGTTTTTGTAGAATAAGAAAGCATGGAAAAAAAGGACAAGTATGGAGAACCTGATGCTTATTATATGGCAAAATGTGGTCAAAATATCAAGATCAAGAAAATCAAGATTTGCTTGGGCTTTGGATGGTTGTTATTAGATTTTTTATTGTTATTAGGTTTTCTGAATAATTAGAAAAGTTGATCATATTAAGAGTTCAAAGCCTAATTAAATTAGGAGTTCAAAACCCAATTATTTTAGATATCTAAAACACATTTCTACTAGGATAGAAGATAGGTTTAAACCTAAACCTTATTTAACGGAAGAGAAGAGGCAAAAAAAGAGAAAGAAGGAAATTCAACACAACTCAAGACAAAGGCAAAGAATTCAAGGTTTTCTTGAAGAGAAGACAAAAAGAGTGACAGACTTCTTGTTCTTGGATTCAAAATGCCTTCTTTATTTCCGATTATTGTTATTCCTCATTATTTCTTTATGCTTTAGTTTACTTTTATTAGAGCTACGATGTAACCTAATTATGATGGTATAAATCTTATAATTGTTATGTTTTGCAAGATATTTTGTTTATATGAAGTTGCATATTATTGTGTTTAATACTTTTAAGTAATTAACTACCACTTAAATGATCTGATTTGCATGTTTTAGACTGACATGAGATGATATGCAATTGTTTCTTGTAATATATAACCATAAATTAAATATGGATAAACATATACCATATTGTTTGTGTGGCTTTCAACATAAATTATGAATGTTTATAGATCCTAATGCATTTGGTTTGTTTCAATTTGCATACAGAGATATAGTGAATTAATGAGCTAAGTAGGTTTGCTATACCTAGACATAGGATAGTAAATAAATTAAGAAGTTCCACCATCACATAGATATTATCCTTCTTGCAAGCATAAACAATCAATATTATACCTAATGGTTATGGTAAAATCATATGCTCTAACATATTTTGTGTATTTAGTTTTATTAAATTTAGTTAGTTAGTTTATTATCTATCAATTTGGTTTGCTAGATAAATTCTAGAAGTTGTTCACTATTAGTAATTAGTTGGCTTAGTAATCACCAATCTTTGTGAGACGATATCTTACTCATCATTATATTACTTGTTTCACATATTCACTAGCATTTAAATTTCACCGAACAAGTTTTTGGTGCCGTTGCCGAGGATTGGTTGTTTATTACTAATTAATAATAATATTAAATAATTTCTAGGTTTAATCTAGCTTTTATTTTCTTTAAAAATAACTCTTTTTTTTAATTCTTGAAAAAAAATGGTTTTTTTTTGAGTTGTTGAAAAAAAAAAATTTTAGTTGTCGAAAAAAAAAAAGAATCATTTTTTTCCTTGCAAAAAAAAAAGAAAAAGAAAAGAAAAACTTCTTTGTTAAGTTGCTATTGTAAAAAAATTAAGTAACAAGGATGGAAAGATATGATGGTACATGTAAACTTTTAAAAGACTATGTTGCACCAACATTTTGGAATGCTACATCAAACATTAGGCCTACAAATCAAGCAAACTACTTTGAGATCAAGCTCATGCTCATCAAGATGCTTCAAAACTCTATGTAATATAGTGGGCTACCAAATAAGGATCCAAAAGCTTACATTAAAGCATTCCTTGAATTCTGTGACATGATTGGAGATCATGAAGTTACAGAGGATGTTATCAAGTTAAAGCTATTTCCATTTTCTCTTAGAGATACAACTAAAAATTGGTTTTCTTCTCTTTTTGCAAGATCAATTATTACATAGGATGATTTGGCTCAGAAATTTCTTAGTAAGTTTTTTCCTTTCACAAGATCTGTAAAAATGCGTAACAACCTTTTCACTTTTAAGTAGATAAATAATGAGTCATTGTATGAAGCTTGGGAGAGATTCAAGGAACTTCTAAGGCAATGTCCACATCATGGACTACCCATATAGTTATAGGTACAAACTTTCTATGATGGGTGTCGTACAAATCTTCATTTTGTAATTGAAACAACTGCAAAAGGGGATGTACATAGTAGAACACCAGAAAAGGCATTTAACCTCCTAGAGGAGATAGCATTTGATAACTATCAATGGTCTACTAAAAGACTACCAATGCATCAAGCAAGTGGAGTCCATGAAGTAGATATCTTCATCACATGTCCAAAATAAGAAGTGCTCAATGAAAAGATAGACAACCTAAATATTCCAGTTGTGAGACATAAGAGTAGATCATGTGAATCTTGTGGTAGAGCACATGAGAGCACGGAATGTCAAGTAGGTAACCGTTATGATCAATATAATGATTATGCTAAATTTTTTGGATTCCTAGTAGATCACAAAATGATTTTTACTCTAACATGTACAATCTAGGATAGCACAACCATCAAACTTTTATCATAAAGTAACCCAAATAAGATAAGACCGCAACCAACATTTAGGCAAAGAGAAGAGGTGAAACCTAACTTTGAGGACATGATCAGTGAGCTGGCCATCACCACACAAAACTCTACGAAGATGACTGAAGCCAGATTTCAGAATCAAGAAGTGAGCTTTCAAAGACAAGAAGCTTCAATCTGAAGATTAGAGGTGTAGATGAGTCAACTGATTAACATGATCTTAGAGAGTCAAGAGCATCATTTGCCTTGCGATATGGAGAAAAGTCTTATAGATACCGTAGAAGCAATAACCTTAATGAGTGGCAAGCAAGTGAGAGACAATGATGCTAACAATGAGGTTGTCAAAGATATGGATAAGGATGTCAGCATGCAACTTGAAGAGGCACCTAGGAGCAAACTAATTCTAGAAAATCCTAAGCCTTTTATGCCTCCAGCTCCATCTCCCCCAAGATTCCAGCAACGTAAAAAAGATAAGTAGTTTTTGGAATTCCTTAATATATCTTTAAAATTACACATTAACATTCCTTTTACAGATGCTCCAGTTCAATTGCTTAATTATGCAAAACTTTTGAAAGAGATACTGGAGAACAAAAGGAAGCTGGAAATATATGAAACAGTAGTGTTGATTGTAGAATGCTCAACCATTATGCAACACAAGCTGTCTCCAAAACTATTGGAGTTCCACCTTCCTTGAGCAACAATGTGGAGGATAGTTTGGCTAAAAACTATAAAGCCAGCGCTTCTTGAGAGACAACCCAAACATTTTTGTTTTAGTCTTTTGTTAGAAGTTTGTCACCACATTTTCCTCACAGCTCTACATTGATATAACCTACAATCAAGGGAGTTTCCTTATTCCTTCTTTATTATTGCTTTATTTTCTTTTTGCATCGAGGACAATGCTTCATTCAAGTTTGGGGGTAAGGAAAGAAACTTTGTGCTAAATCTAATTTTTAAATTTTTCGTAGTGATTCTTAGGAAGGTGTAGATTTTGTTCAAACCTGCAATTGTCTGCAATTATGATGTGAGTTAAGTGTGATTCTGATTATGTTGATTTATCTATTAAGCACTAAAAGTTTGCAAGTTTTTTGAAATTGTGTATCTCTAAAGAACATTCATGTAAAGTGTGTAATTTTCTTGGATCTCACCTGGATTTTAGAATTTGTTTGATTTCCTCTTGAGGTGAAATCCTAGGCTGCATCTATCTACGAAAATGATTTAGGCCATTTTTGGATCATTTAAGCCTTTCAAGCCAACCTTGTTTATTTATCCCCAATCACCCTACTAAGCCTTGTTCTTATCCTGATTTTGTTGAATGATACCTGAATATATATCTCATAGCCCTTTTGATTAATCTATTATATTGTCTCATGCCCATGAACATATTGACTTCTGGTGTACAAGTATTTGAGCATAAGAAAAGTCGAGAGGAAGGATGTAATATAGGAAGAAGTTGATTGCAATGATTATGTAGCATAATATGTTACTTTTACAAATGTAAAAAAAAAAAAAAAAAAGAATTGAAAGAAGTACATCATTGCTTTAGAATGGGATGATCTTATCATTCTTTATTTGATTTAAGCCACTTAATTTTCTAAAATAGGCTATAAAGCATAGCAATTGAATACTATTAGCAAGATAAGATTATGGTGACTGCATTTCTAGTACTTTTACTTGCTTTATTAATGCAAGCATCATTGTGGCTTTTGTGAGTGTAAAAATCCAAGTGAAATCAAGCATTTTTGGATGGAAAAGAATAAGAGAAGTAGTGATAGAAAGATTGTTTGTGAGGAGCAAAAAAAAAAAGTAAAAAGTGACAAAAGTTTAAATTAGATCTTAGAAAGCAATGTGTTCATAGGTGAATTAAGCCTAAATGACTTTCATCTTACCCCCAGCCCAGTCTTACATTACAAGCTTATAAAAATCCTATTGATTCTTGGTTAGATGATTGGCTTACATTAGTGGAAAGATGAATGAAAAGCAAACCTATGAGGTTTGGTTAAGGATTTTGAGAGATTGCATATTAATGTGGATCTATTTGGAGTGCATATAGTTGAAAAGATGAGGACTCACACACACACGTGGTCAACATAGTTAAGAGTTTATCTTATCTTATGAAACAATTATGGTGTTTGGATGAAAGTTATATTTTTCTTTGAATTATTAAGTTGAAAAATTAGGGGAGAATTTCATGAAGGTATTTTGTCTAAAGCATATGGTTGAAATTTAAATGCAAGTGAACAAAACATGCATAGTTAGAGCCATCCAAGTGCTCCTCAAATGGTGGAGAAGACACAATGGTTGAGGCCACAAGAGGTGCCAACAACTTTGTAGAAGGCTAGGTTATGGTTGAAAGGCATATATTTGAGGATGAGGCAGCCATGGACGATCAAAGAAGAAGGCTTTCACTAACTAAATGACTAATACCAAGTTAGAAAACAAAATATCATTGATTACAATTTGGCTAAAAAATAAGAATAAAGAAACAAAGAATGATATCTACAATTTTCTTTGATTTTTTCTCCTTGGAGTTTAATTGATTACATAGGTGATATTTATACAAATTTTTCAATCCAATCCAATCTATGCTAACGTGGGTGACACTCATGACATGGTAGAAAACTAGAGATTTAACAATAATTAATTTATGGCTTGAACTTCCAAACTAAGATGTGTTGCCAATAAATAGTATCACTATATATAACTAGTACTTAAAATTCATCATGCAAAGTTAATGACATGTTAACTTTATCATGATTATAGCAACGAGAAAGGGTGGCTTAGTATGCCAATATCAAACAAGCTTTTAAGTAATAACTTTCAACAAGCAAATCTAGTGACTATTAAAAACATATTAAACTATTACATTCTGAAACCAAAATCAAAAGAATATTTTTGTTTCCTACTTTTATGGAAAAGCAAAGTAATTTATGTCAAACCAATATGAAACAAAAATTCCTTATCAAAAATCATGCCAAACATGTCCTTATAATCTAGTGATGACCTCTCTTTCATGTAAAATACCCAAGGTTTATTTTAATCCTTGTGAAGAAAATCTTGAGAACTTGTAAGAACTTATTACAATTTATAGGTTGCACTTCTCTAACCAATGAAATTTTGCCTTTATGTGCTTAGTTTTTGCAACAATAGTCATGTTGTCTAAGTTTTTACTATTAAATCTTCTTTTACTTCTTTCATTTAAAATTTGATACAATTTAGTTTTGAAGTATATATTTAGCAGTTTTGCTATAATACTTTTACTTTTAACAATCTTAGTCATCTAATGTACCTTTTTATTCTATTGTTAAATTCTTTGGGATAGTCCATTCATACTTAGTAAAGTCTTCCAAATGCAATTAATGAACTTGTAGCTAAAGTCATTAAATTATATTCATATTGCAAAAAGTTTGCTTTTGAAAGGAATAATACATTTCTTAAAATGGTTTGAACAATTATGAGAATAGAAATTTACAATATACTTGAGTAATCTAGAGTTTTTTTTTTCTTTCAAGTTCATAGTTGAAATTCTAATCCTAATGAAATGTTTACAAATTTATAATTTTTTAGGCAAAGCCATTTCTCCTAAAATATTTTAGAAACCAAAGTTAACAAGAGCAAACATCATAATGTCTTATGTCCCTTATAGTCTCTTCTCATTAGATTTTCTCATACTTTCCCTCTTATCAAATATGTATCTCATGAATTCTCTCATTAACTAGAATCCATGAAAGGGGTTCTCTCCAACCATTAGCCTCTAAAAGGGAGTCTCTCTATTTCTCCATTAGGTTTCTCTATACTTTTCTTATTTATAGAGAAACCATATATAAATTCTAATTGCATACCCTCCTCACTATAATATACCTTACCATAATAGCAAATATCCTTTTAATAGATTATATTCTCATATGCCTAATACTAGGAGCCCACAATTTGGGAAAGCACATTGTGTAAGTTTTAGAGCTTACATATACAATGACATTGATATTGATAGCACATTCACCAAGACCAAGCAGTGTAATTGTCCAAGGTCTTATTTTTCAAGGGATGGCAATCTCACCCTTCTAGATCTCCAAACCTTCATTACTTTGACAACAACTACTTTAAGGACATTCTTAGCAAGAAAGGTCTTCTCTACTTTGATCAAGAATTTTTCAATGGAGTTTCCACTAATTCACTGGTTCAAACTTGCAATAATGACACTTAGACCTTCAATTATGACTATCTATACAATGATCAAAATGGAAGACAAAAGGTCCCTTACTTAATCAAGTGATGAGACTAGAAAGAATTGCAAGAAGAAAAATTAATGGAGATGAATGAATCATGTCTACTAACACATGAAGTGCCCAAATTATTATGTAATGTAAATAAATGAAAATTAAAAAAAAATTGAAACCCTTGGCTACTACTTAACCTTTATACTACTCAATAATCGTATCTACATCCTATTTCATTTGATATATACCCATTTATATTTGATGGGGTTCCTCCATTTAAGCAACTCGATAGTCTCTCAAGTCCCATTTGCCTTCAAAGCTTGTAACTCATGTTCCATGGCATCTTACCAATGAGGTTTTTTAATCACTTTATGATGATAAATATGTTTAGTGATAGGTGAAATGGAAGCAGTGAAACATTGGTTAGAAGATGGCAAATGTGCATAAGATAGGTGAGATTAGAGAGGATATAAGGAAAGGCCACTCTCTATGGTAGCAAGTGTCAAATGAATAAACTCTTTAATCCAATTAGGTGCTTTGGTGGTTAAAGTGGAGTGAAAGAGAGGTGGATCAAAAAGCTCAACAAGGCAAGGAGCAGGAGTTTGTAATTCATCATTAAAGAATATATTAGGTGGCTTAGCAAATGGTGGTAGATGGATGATATTTGTAGATTTCTAAATACAAATAAACTTGTCAAACAAATAGGGTAATGATAAAAATGTGTATCATCCCACATAAGTTAATGATTACTAGACTAATTAAGTACTAATAGTAAAAAATCCTAAAGTTTATCTAACAAATCACAATGGTTAAGAATGAATTAAAAGCGATATTCTTCAAAGTAGAATTTCACAACCAAAAATAATTAAATTTGATTGAGTAAAATATAATTTAAGAAATATGTTAAAGCATCTTATTTCATCATAACTAGTAGATATGAATTTTAAGAGTTTATACCCACAAGAACAACAATATCTATGTGATGAAAGAACTTTCTATTTTATATACTATCTTATGTCTAAGTATAAGAAACCTACTCAATTTATTAATCTACTATATCTCTATATGAATTGAAATAAATAGAAGTGCATTAGAATCAATGAATATTCAAGGTTTACAATGAATATTTTGATTATTTTATTACCAAAAGTTACACAAATAACATGGTATATCTCTATCCACATTTAATTTATGGCTAATCTTATAAGGAAAAAATGAATATTATTACTTATCACTCTCAAACATGTACATCAAATCATTCAAATGGTGGCTAATTACTTAAAAGCATTAAGCACAATAATATATAACTCACATTAATATAATCTCTTGTAGAATACAAAACTCATATAATTCATATTATCATGGTTAGGTTACATCTTAGCCCTAAGAAAAGAAACTTGGAACATAATAAGGGAAAAAAAATAATAATGATAATAATTAAACCAAGCATCTTGAATTGAAGAACAAGATGTTTGTCAACACTTTTGTCTTATTTTTAAGAAATCCTTGAATTCTCAACCTTTCTCTTGGATTGTGCATTAAACTTTTCATTCTTTTCTTTTTGGTTTCCTCCTTTCTATTAAATAGAGTTTAGGATTTAGACTTATCTCTAACTCTAGTATAGGTGGGTTTTGAATTCCTACAATGATTAAGTTTTGACTAGTTCAAATCCTAGGCCTTATATATAAGAAATAATAAAACAAACAACAATATAAAAATAATAATAATCAACCAAAGCTAAAGCCTATCTTGACTCTCTTAGTCTTGACATTCTACCCATATTTTGCTATGCAATAAACATGAAGTTCTCCAAATTCATCATTTCTCTCTGTATGTCCTTATGCTATATAAATAAGCTCAAGTAAATAAAGGAGAATTCAAATATTTTTCACAAACATTACCTTATTTGTTACCTAATATAAGGAAAATAATTCTATAAAAATAAAGTTATTAAAACCCTCAAACTTAACATTTTACTAGTCCTTTAACAAAAGTAATAAATAACACATGTTGAAGACAAAACCTCCTCCATGACATTCTCCCTTTTTTTTTTCTTCACAATCCAAAGAAAAACATAACTCTTATCTAAACACCAAAGTCGGTCCATAAGGTAAGCTTAACTATAGCTATGTGAACCATGTGTGTGTTTGTATGTATGAGTCCCAATCTTTTCAATTATGTGCACTCTAGATAAATCCACACAACCTTTTAAAGAAATTTGATCAAATCTTATAAGTTCACTTTTCATTCATCTCTCCACTAATATAAGCTAATCATCTAACCAAGAATTAATAAGACTTTCCCTAACTTGTAATGTAAGGTTGAGCCAATGGTTAGATAAAGGTAAATTTAACTCAAATCACCTATCAACACATTGATTTCTAAGATCTAACCAAAGCTCATGCTAATTTCCTCTCTCTCTCTCTCTCTCTCTCTTTTCCCCCTTGTTTTGAAAAAGAAAAAGAAAAAAAAAAAAGAAATGAACAAAACACCCTACACAATTATAACAATCAACTTGTTTCCATGTTCCACATTTTCACTCCTTCAAGATAATGTTTCTACCACCATTATCCTCATTCTTTATTTTTAGAAATGAACAATACACCCAACACAATCATAAAAATCAACTTCTTTCCATGGTTAAACCTTATCCTCATTATTTTTCTTTTTCTTTTTTCTTTTTAAGAAACAAACAATACACTGCACATAATCATCACAATTAACTTCTTATTATGCTCCACCTTACCCTTCTTTTATTCAATCTTTTTTTTTATCCTTTTAGAAATGAATAATACACCTCACATAATCATAGCAGTCAACTTCTTTTCACACTCCATACTTCCTCTTAAACTTCTATTATGTTTAAATAAATTTTTATTCTAAGAATTAACATGTTGATGGGCATGAGATGATGATACAATTTAGTAAAAAGTAAAATACAAAATATGTGGGTGTCATTTAAAAATTAGATAAAAATTAAGGCTCAATGGGGTAATTGGTAATTAATAAACAAGATGGTCTACGTGATGCATTCAGTTTGTTGAAACTTAAGAAAACTTAAGATTTTGTCTTGAGAGAAAATCAAACAAATTTTAATATTCAGGTGAAGATTTAAAAAAATCACATACTTTACATGAATGTTCTCTAAAAATACACAACTCACAAGTTAAGAACTTTTAGTGCTTAATAGGTGAATCAATATAATTAGAATCACATTTAACTCACATCCCAATTGCAAGTTTAAACAAGTTTTAAATCTCCCTCATAATCACCAAGAATTCACAAGGGATGCAATGATGACACAATAGATTTTCAAATCAGATTTAGTACAAAATTTCTTCTCTCAACTCAAACTTGAATAAAGCCAAAAAAAAAAAACCAAACCGGTGAAAAATCGTGTTCTGGTTTCTTTTGAAGTACTGCAGCAACCTCAAAAAATGCTGACTCCTCATTGGCAGTCAGCTCTAAACTGTGATGTTCTGGAATTGGCGGCAAGCGAATCCCATCTTTGCAAGACTTGAAGCTAGCATCCATGTTTTAAGACTGGTTGGGAGGATTCGCATGGCGGATAGGTTTTGTGCATTAATCCCTCCAAGGCTTCCGAAGGTCTGTTTGATTCCATAACCTTAGATTTTTCTTGTGAGCGAGACTCGCCTACTCACCAAAGTAAACGTGCTGTTCCAGATTCACTTTGAACTACTATTTCTTACTGCAGAAGAATTTTCTAAGGCATTTTGTCGAGCACTTTTAGTGCCACCCGCAGATGGGTCCTTCTCCACCCACTACTTGTGAACATTCACATAAGGATCAAGAACGTATGTGCTAGTGCTTCGATCATTCCTTTTTGGCTTCGTATTAGTAGATTTTGACGAGGCTTCTTGACTAAGTTTCTTGGAGCTCCGATTACACTGCTGAGATCCAAGCCCCTGCAGTCGACACTCCGAACAGTAGCCCAATTTATTTTCGCAAACAATTCCTTGACAGAACGGAGCTCGATTTCCTCTTGAAACACAAAAAATCAACCGTAAGGGACTTGGAAAGGTCCATCTTAAAACAAAGTCCAGCAAAATGTTCTCGTTCTTAAATCAGAGCACAAAAACCTACCCACCTGATTCCCAATTTTTTCCAGCGCCCCCGGCTTATGCCCCGGCGGGGGTAACAAAGGAAGTTGGATCCAAAGAGCTGCTACAGTTGGATCTCCAACGGAATAATAAAAACCGAAAATCGTACGTGAAGACCATTTTACCACAGGTTCTACCCATTTTCATTTTTGCCCTTACTAGTCATTAACATCCACACCGAAGTTTCCACTTTTTCTTTTTTGTAGTGTTACACAGATTCCGCCTCTCAATGGTCGTTGTAAGATGGTCGTTGTAAGAGGGTGGTGATGAGATTGGCTTAATGAATAATCCCTCGTTGTAATAATGGTCGTGCGCTTAACAAAATTTGCGGAGCCGCATTTGTTATCTAGAAAGGCTCTTTCATATGAAAAGTGGACGTAGTAGCGTTAACGAAGAATCTGCTTTTGAGGAAAATGGCGTGAAGAGCAGAGACCAATACCTATTTTGTTTGCGGTAACGCTAAATGCTTTTCGGAACGGATCCCAGCAAACAAAGACCGCGAGAATCTGTGACTAACGAGAAATGGTATGTGAAAGACAGATGCTGAGAAAAGAGATTCTCAAAACTTTCTGAATCTAAGCCATGAGGAGAAATGCTACAAAGAATGTTTTAGGAATTCGGAAAAATTGTCCTCAAATAATGAAGGTCAATAATCTCAGTTTATTAGTGTATAAGAATATTGAAATTTCCAGGTTGCTTTTAAATGGACACTTTTACATAGAAAGTTGAGGTAAGTTTTAAATAGCAAAAGTAATGATTGTAAGTTTAAAACACCAAGCAACTAACTTTATTGGCAATAAAATCCATAGACATCTACTTTTATGTTTTTTCTCCAATATGGGCCGCTAAACATCAGGTAACAGTATAGTGAATCAATTAAACATTAAAGGAGTAAGAATGAAAGAAACGGCAAAAAGGTGATAAAAATTAGATTCCAATATAGAATTTCAATAAACTACATCAAAAGAGTACTATAAAAAAATGTGTTCAAATAGAGAACTCGATAAAACCTCCCCCAATGCATGGTGCAATTGAAATTTCTTGGTTACAATCTGGCACCCTAAGCATTATTCTTTTCAAGATTGACAATATAAAAGAATGATCAATCATCAAGATAGGCGATAATGGAGAAGATATAGAAGATGTATAGTTATAAATCATTGCACAAATGAAAAAGTGAAAAAGTGAAAAAGGTGAAACTGAAAGGACAGGCAAAAATAAAAGACCCATCAAAAGAATGATGGCGTCCAAACCACTCAAAACATCTTCATCCAGACCAACTACCATGAAAAAAAATTTTATCTTTCCCGTCCAAACCACTGAAAACTGGCTAAGATAATGATAAAACAACAATTCAAAACTAAACAAATAATGATTTAAAAAAAACTAACACCAAAGTCTTCTCTAGCACACAAGAAAAGGAGATTAAACCATTGGAAATGCCGTGTGACCGCTTCACTCGGTCCATTAGGTGAGAAGACCTGTAGTGAAAGAATCCGCTTTCAGCAACCTCCAATTTTCTAGCTGGAGTCCTATCTATCACTAACCAATAAGAATCATGATCATAAGATAATGAATGGCATTATAAAAATAAACATAAATTAAGAACACTGACTAAGCAACATATGATAAAAATCTTTTGATAAAGGCAAACCCATCATATTGGAACTCAAAAGCTATCTCAACAATGTCTTAAGGCTCATGCCATGACCAACTAAGGAGAACAACAATATAGAACTACATTCTCTTGGTTTCCAATCAATCCAATTTTCAGGACAAAGAGCAGTTTAATTTCTCAGATCAAAACAGCATATAAAGTTGCCCAATTGAATAATTTTCTACCATTATTTTTTGTTGGACTGCTTTTCCATCACTTATTTGGCAATCTAAATTTGCATTTCTTCACGCTTTATTCCACTGTATATGAATCCATTGAAGGAGAGGATGGAAATGGTTGGAGGATTTGGGGGAAGCAGGGGCTCTGCTCAGCAGTGAACAAGCAAAAAGCACTAATCCACAATGAGGACCCAAAAAGATGAACAATAGAATTTGGCAGCAAAACATAAGGACTAGAAAAAGAGGAATGAGGGAACAGAGGTTCTTGCCATGTGGCCATTGCCGAATCCCCTGAAATACCGGCTATTTTATTCATTTAGCTAGTAGCCAAGTATTTGAAGAGCTTTAAGAATATAGTATACTAATAAAAATAGGCAAGTTTCATGGATACACAAGGGGTAGTTAAACTACCCCTCCCAGCCAAAAAGAAAAAGGCTAAAAAGAAACATTTCATCATCTAAAGCTGGATTTTTTTAACACTCGGAAAGATAGCTGCGCATACTGAGATAAACAAGCAAACCTAGTAATTAATTAAAACACATTAAACCATTTCATTCTCAAATCAAAACCAACTAGTATAATTGTGTTCCCTATCCAATCTACTGAAACACTGCATGATACATTTTCACAAACTATACAGAAATCTCTAGGTAGGTTCTAGGATACCATGAACTCGTTTACGAAAAAACTATTTCAATGAAAATAGAAAGAAAAGTTTTGAAATCTAATTTAACCTCTTTTCTCGGTCATCATGATATCCAACAAAAAGTTTATGGTAGTGTCACTCAAACTAAAGACACCGCATTATATATTTTTCAATAGGTGCAAATACCAAATAGCCAATGTAAAGATTAGATGTAAAATACAAATCAACTTGCTTCATTAGCAGTGAAATGTCGGTATACTATCGACATATACTGGTATATTTTCTTGAATACAAACCCGTACAATGTCAGTGCAATCTATCGACATACACTGGTATGTTTTCTTGAATATGAAGCCCTACAATGTCAAATAGAATAGTTAAAATTAATCTGCATAAGAACTAAAAATGAGAGTAACTACAAAAGGATGATAGAAATTAGGTGAATTCTAAAGTTCAATAAACTTCAACAATAAAGTCTACAATAAAAAGCATTTGCATATAGAGAATTCAATAAAATCTTCCCCAATACATGGGTCGTTCAAAATATTTGATTAGAATTTGGCACCTCCATCATTATTCATTTCAAGATTGACAATAAAAAAGAAAAATAAATGATCCCTCATTTGTGAAAATAGAGATAAAAACAGAAGATGTAAAAAGGTAATCATTCCATGAACGAGTCAGCTAAATATATAATAATAGATTGTTATCGTTTCATCTTCAAAGCTGGATTTTTTATTCACATCAGCAACATGATATAACACTCAGAATTAATGACAAGTGTGAACTTAATACGGAGCTTGCCCAATTATGTTGATACCTGAATACGTTTTCTAGGCACTTAAAAAGCTTGAAACAAGGAGGATCCTATGGACTTTTTTCAGAGTCTAAAGATTTGTTCCTTCGGGTTGTTGGAACAGTGATGAAGAAATAGGTAGCATGGAGATATAGGATGGGCTTCGTTGTCTTGCTTTTAGGCTAAGCAATCAAATGGAACCATGGGCCAAGCCCACCCTAAATTCTAGCGAGCAGAAGTGAAAATGGTGAAAGAACAAAATAGACGATGCTCTTCTGTAAAACCTATTTCTTCAGTCTTCATTTGGATAATTGACCTCTTTATTAGGAGTTTTGTATTCTTAGTTACTATCTTGGTGTATTCCTTTTTGTGCTTGCAAAAGTGAATGATTTGTCAAATGTTTTTGGCAAATACTTTTTTAGTTTTGAAACAAAACTCTTACAAAAACTTCAATAGATAAAACTAGATTTTTTAAATATTTTTGCCCTATATTCAAGTTTATAAATATTTAAATAGAGTATTCTATCCTAAAACTGATATTACAAGTTTTCACTCTATGTACTTATCTATGTAGTAGGAAATATTGACTTCTCATGATAGGAGATTCCTCTATGTCTAGGTTTTCTATTTTTTCTTTTTAAAGGTTTGTTGGACGGGAGGGATGAATATTATTATTTAAGATAACATATAAGTAGTGTATAATGGTTAAATGTTAGCATAGTTGTTGCATTAATAATCAATTCTCACTTTTCTTCTTTTTTCTCCGGAGGAAGGAGACTTCACATGGAGGCTTAGTTATGTTTGACCACGGAATGAACAAAAATGAAGCATTCCACAATCAAATGGATGCAAAAGGCAATTATGATTATGACACAGAAAAGGTTGCTGAATATGCAAGCATGAATTGAGTTTCATTTATTATTTTGAACAAGCAAACCTAGTTATTATTAATTCATTTTATTCTATTTGCAGACAAAAACCATAAAGATAAATCCATTTCTTTATTCCCATGGATGAAAAGCAGAGTGTTTCTAGAATATACCACTGAAATCAAGTGCACAAAATCACGATCCTTCGTTTCTTTTTTCCTTTTGTTTTATTACACCTAAACTTTATAGATTCCAAGGAGGAGAAATTCAACCATCAACCAAATGCAATATTGCAAACAGATAAAAAACATGAAACCTACAATAATTCGTGAAATACAATATCATTTCACGGCCAAAACCAAATGCAACAACTATGCTAACAATCGACCATTTCCCCAACACCATTCATCACATAATAATTAGAAGACAGAAAACTTAAGAATTTATAAAACCACTTTTAGAAAGCACGTCGAACTTGAAAGGAAAAAAAAAATAAACATCTAAACTCTGAAGGAAATAGAAAAGTAAGACCTGAGTTTTTTTTTTTTTTTTTTCATCTTTCTCGAATAGGTGAAAGATATACCATACCTGAACTTTGTGTATCCTCTTATTCTCCTTTTAAGAAGCGATCAAAGAAATTGCTTTGAAGATGATGGGGTGAAGACATTTCTCTTTCCTTGTTTTATGTGTATATCTAGCCGTACATTCTGGCATATGTCTGTATGTCGCTGGAAACCATTGGGCAAAGATTCTAATGGACATCCCCACCATTCCATAATAGCTAATTTATCATTTAGTTTGAGTTGTGAAGGGTCTCCAACCCATTCCAAAGTGCGTAAATCTTCAAAAACTTTATCATCACATGCTCCATCTTGACTAAAAGATTTGGGACAAATCATAAGAATTCTCAAATTTTTCATTTTTGAGAAGACCTCAAAATTTAATTTCTCTTGTTTTGGTAAAGGTAATTTCAGCACAATGCCTTCAACTAAATTAGTTTCCTAGAATCAAGGAAAATCAGTTTAGCATGGTAGAAAAAAATTGATAGATAATTAGAAGAATTGTATAAAAAATGCTAAAAAAGTTTCCACAATAACTGCTTTACTTACAATATTACTCTTCAATACTTGAATGATATCATCATGCTGCCATAATCTACTCCGTCCAGTAGGTTCTTCTGGAGATTCACGATGAACTATTCGTTGACCCATTTTTACTACTAGATCATGCATCTGAATTTTTCTATTAGAGATCTTCAAGAGAGATTTTCCAATAAGAACCACAAAATTGATTTTTGGATTGTAACCAAGATATTCTAGTTTATGAATGACTTCATCTACATCATCTCCATTAAAGAAACATGCAAGATCTAAGAACAACATTTTCTGGTCATCTTCCAATCCAGCATAACTAATTTCAAGTCTATCCAAAACTTCATCCCTACTTTTTCCTTGTAGTTCATCTCGAGCACTATTCCATGCATCCATTTGGCTATGAGTTAAGAAGGAACTAGTAACTTCAGTCATTAATTTATGACATAAGAAGGAACCATAAGCTTCAATAGCTAAAGGAAGGCCTCCAGCATATTTCACAATATCCCTTGACACCTCAACATAATTTCGTTCAGGGTAGCATTTTTTGAAAGCTTTGGAAATAAAGAGTTGTAAAGAATCTTCATCATTTAGCACCCCAACCTCATACGTATCATCCACACATGGCTCTAGCAAATATCTATCTCTACTTGTGATAATGATCCTACTTCCAAGACCAAACCAATCTTTTGTTCCCACTAATGCTTTTATCTGTTTACGTTCATTAACATCATCAACGACAATACAAACTTTTTTATTGTGTACTCTATGTGCTACCATCACGGTTCCTTGATCAATAGTCCAGGTTTCTGAATTGTCCAGATTTCTTCCGTTGAGGATATCACAAATAAGTTGCCTTTGTAAATCAACCAAACTACTGGGGTTTTCTCCAACATTTCTGATAAAACTGCTAGCTTCAAATTGAGAAGCAACTTTGACATAAATATCTTCAGCTAAGGATGTTTTACCAATTCCTCCCATGCCGTGTATTCCTATAAATCGAACATCACCATGTCCCACACAAAGTAAATCTAACACCTTCTCAGCTTGAGATTTCATTCCAATAAGTTCCTTAGAAATGTTTAAGAAATTTTGACTCCTACCACGTATTCTTTCACAAATTCTTTCAATATGTTTGATGTCGTGCCTGTCAAAAGAAATACTACTTTAGAACTAATATTCAAATACTATAAAAGTTACTTTTATAATACATCAAAATTTTAGAAACAATGTCCAAATAAAATTTATCATGCTAATCAATGAAAAAATAAATTATAATGAGCGTACCTGGAATCTACGCGACATCCACAAATCTCAACTACTTCTTCTAAAGCAGATTTCCAGCTATTTATTTGTCCTTCGTCAACGACTGGGTGTTGCTTGTGTTCATGAAGAGCTTCTTGCAAATGTTCCTTTACGTCGATGGGGTCCACATTGTAGAAAACAGGTAAAATTGTCGACCGACCCCCTCTCTTGTAGTCCACAATCAAGGTTAGCTCATCCAAGCACCCTTCAGAACTAAAGTAATTCTTTGAGATCACAACTATCACGTATCGAGATTCCTGTATAGCTTTAAAGTTCTGTTCAGAAGGATAATTTCTTCGTGGTAGCCCTTCATCATTGTCTTTGAAGACACTGATGCGTTCTTTTTCTAGGATGGATCGTAGATGGTTCGTAAAACCGGCGTCTGAACCGTGAAAACTGAGGAAAACGTCGTATGCCCATTCTAGTGTCGAAGATGAAATAGGTCTCTGACTACATACACCAGCTCTTTTGCGAACACGGCTTGATAAGTGACCACTCAATCCCTTAAATACCAAAGCACAAATTTCTTGAATGACTGAGAATTCGTCCCTGTGAAAAAGATACTATTTCTGAAGAAATACCCAAATAAATTGAAGGATCATGCTAATCAATGAAGTAGTCAATCAATTTCAATGTAGGAAATTACAGTTATTATACCTGTCAGGGATAAACCACCGACTACGAACCCAAGCCACTTGGTGCAAAGCAGATCCCCATGCTCTAATCTCCCCCATAGAAACCTCCAGTTGTTTCCTTGCTCCAAAAAAATCTACTCCAAACTGACCTGCTACCCTTTGTAAGTCTTTGGGCCTCACGCAATAGTAAATAGGCAAAACTTCCAGGCGTTTCTCATTCACGTGTTTCATGATCTTCACTAACTCTCTCAAGCACCACCTAGAAGAAGCAAAATCAGATGAGATTACAACGATCGCGTACCGTGATTCGGATATTGCACTTAATATCCCATCTACAACAATTTCTCCTAGCTCCTGAGTTTCAACGTCCATGAAGACGGTGATGCCTCTCCCTTCCAAAAAGTCTCGTAGATTGGATGTAAAAGTGTTTCGGGTGTCAGGGCCGCGGAAACAAAGAAAAACATCGTATGTGCATGGAGGTGCTGCAGATGATGAGGTTGTCCGAGTGGTCATGGACGCCATTGAAGACTCAGAAGCTTGCTTGGAAAGAAGGCTTGGACAGTAAGGAATTTTCCACACTATTTCAGGTTTACATTCTTGAATTTCTCTCTCCTTCACGTTCTTCAAGGATTCTCTTGAGCCCCGATCTTTCCGACCTGGACCCACTTCCTGAGCTTGCAGGTCTGCTGTAGTCGACCGGCTTCAACCTTTCCTGATATTATCTGGACCTTAGCTAATAGTTCAGCCCTCTCTTAACCAATGCGATCAAGAGTCTCATTAGAACTAAGCATTGAGAGACACACTCTCAAACATTTACACAAGCGTGCGCCACCTCAAAACATTACACGAAGTAAAAAGCAGCATTTGTATCCCAACCCAAGTAATGAGAGGATATCCCTAAACCTGCGACCACACCTTACAACGTTAAGATGAAATTTACAATAATAACAAACTTGTCATGTTTTATAAAAAGTAAAAAAAAAAAAAAAACTTGTTTGATCTTTAAAATTAATTTTTATAGAAACAGATAATGTATCCAAACAAATTGTAAGCACGGTGCACCTGCACTATGTGTCATAAACAAATTTTATTCACAATTATTTGATTGTTATCACAAATAAAAAGATCGTGGAGACTCTCTCTGTTCATACAAAGACCCTCAGAGGTTCCTGTTGAGAAATGATTTTGACAGGATGTTTCCCACGCCTCACAGGCGTTACCGCTTACACAAGGCCAGATCCTCATCCTCATGGATGCAAGCCTCTGACAGCTACTATAGCCTTTGACAGCTGGGTTGTGTCACACCAGTACCATTTTTTGGACGTTAGCGGATGCGTTTATGGGCTTAGATTGCAAGTGTGAGACTTGGTCAATGCTCATCTCCGCACACGCTTGTATCCGTGGCTTCCTTGGGCAAAGCTCACCTTTTCTCGATCGCCGATAAAGTCTAGCCTTTTTCGGAGACATGGCTTGGGTTTTCTTTTCTATATCCTTCAGACTGCAATGGTCTAGAAAGTGCAGTAGCCACGTTAACTTCTAAAGCTCCATGTCAGCAGACTCATAAGGATAAATAAGCAGCCTAGCAGTTATTTTGATTAAATAGTTAAAAGTTGTTAAGAGTCTATTGACTTATGCTAATAAGCTGTTAAGCAAAATTAGTTACAAGGGTTAATAGTTATAAATAGAATAAGAACTTGAGTTAGGAGATAAGCTTATTGTTAGTAAAATTTTGTTGTTAAGTAGAGAGAGGTTTTGGATTCCCTTGAAATAATCCCACCAATTGTATGTTTTCAATTTCTTTCAAGATTAGGTTTAATGTCAAGCTTTGTTTTTTGATTAATCCCAAAATGAGATTATGGCTCGCTGCACAGACACGCCTGGCTTTCTTCTTCTGATAACTGAAAAATTAGTAGATGATTCCATCTATGAGTTATGGAGTCTACAAGTCGAAAACCAGCTCCTCGGAAAGAATAAGATGGGTTATGTAAAGGGAAATTATCCGTAAACAAAAACCAACCCAAAGAAGTGGATGCTTTGGGATCAGTTTAAGCTAGCTTGAGGAAGTCTATAGATATAGGCCTTTAGTCATGTTTATTTCTTGCACAACTGATACACAATTTATATGAGGAACTCTTACCAATATGACTCGGAACAATTAGATATCGGGTAGAATATGAGCTCATCAAAGAAAAACCTAAACCTCTAATCTTGTCGGAGGGAGATGCATACCTTCATGGCCTGATTTGAGGAGATCAATCTCTATTTCATTTATTAATTAAAAAATGTTTACAAGATTTCTTTTTTTTTTTCTATTTATATACATAATAAATGGATTTAACCTAACACTACTTGACCCGTCCCACATACCGGTAATATATTATTTTCTTTTAACGAAAGTTATTCTTAAGCTTTCCAAATTCAAAAGAAACCGAATAGTTAAGACTTAGTAAAAAAGTGTTGGTGCCTATAAGGCAAGAGTTATATGCAGCAACAATCTATGGAGCCTAATTAGGCTATGCGTTTTATTATGAAATATTCTTGTGATTATGTAATATTTTCCATTTATTGTAACCCATACATAGACTAGGAATCAAGCCTATAAATTGAGGTTGTCTCTTGTATAGTGTAATTCAATATAATATAGCATTCCTTCAATCTCTAGTCTCCAAATTTACATGGTACCCAAGCCAATTCATCTTTGAGACCTATCGCTTCTGCCCTCTCATTTTTGGCCATCATTTATTCTTCGACCGTCTCTTTTTTTTGGGCCATCATTCACTCTTCGACCATTATTCACACCCAGACAGTCATTTTTACAACCCCGCTTATGCTCACCGTTTTAGGCTTTTTTCTTTTTCGTCCCCACACTTTTACCCTATTTTACTTCTTCCACCATATTTTCACAAATTACTTCATCACCCCAATTTCCCAAATCCCCAATTCCCAAACCCTAACCCTAACCCCAATTTTCCTCCACCGTCGACCGCCCTGTCTACCGCCTCTGAATCTACCACCAACCCTACCACCACCCTCGCACCCTGCAACCCATATAGCCTCTCCGCTGCCGATCTTCAACCGGTCAGCATCGTCTCCGTCAAACTCACCGGAGAATTGAACTAGGCAATTTGGACCGACCAAGTGAAGACCGTCCTCCTTGCCTGCAACAAAATGAGGTTCCTCGACGGCACCCTCTTGTGTCTTGTCGTCAACGGCGATGAAGCCAAACGATGGGAGCAGTGCCACGCTGTTGTGAAAACGTGGCTTATCAATTTTGTAGAACCCACCCTCACCAATATGGTTACCCGTCTCACCGTCACTGAAATTTGGTCTGTTTTGGAGGAAAGCTTCGATAAGGTCACTGTAACCCAAAAATTCAGCCTCCAAGAGGCCATCAATGACCCGAAACTCCCTAGTAGTGCCATTAGACCAAAGCTCACCAATTTCTTCGTCCGGCTTCAAAACCTTTGGGGCAAACTTGAATCTCACCGAGCCCCCATCCACTACACCTACAAAAAATACGATTGCGGCATCAATTCCCATCTTTAGGCTCGCGGTCAGAAAGACAAGGCCATGAAATTCCTTCTCGGCCTCCCATCAGAGTTTCAGACACTCCGTTCATCCATCCTCTGTTGGGTTTTATGGCTTAACAAGAAGGGGGGTTGAATTGTTCTTGTACCAAAAATTATGCTTTCGTTTTTCTTAAATAATTTAATCAAACAATTCAGCAATTTATATGATAATAAGTAATCAAACAAAATTATTTAAGCAAGTAAAGAGTAAGAGAATCAACACCCAATTTACCATAGTGGTTCGGCACTCTATCTTAGAGTCCTACGTCCACCCTCTTCTCCTTCAATCTAACCGATTGAAGTCACCTTTACTCAACCTGATTAGGAGAATATGTTCTCCCTAATCCAAATAATTCCTTCTCAAAGGAATTATCAAGTCCGAAATACAAATAATGATCAAAAGATCATATATAATAACAAATCCCCAAATAATATGTTAGTTTATGGGATATTGTTAATTAGAGGAGCTATTCAAACAAATATATCAAGATACAAAGCTCCTATCACAAAATCCCCAATTTGAAGAAATTAAGGTTTTGGATTTTCCTCAAAATTTATGTGCAGAAAATGTTTATAAGTGAAATCAGCACATAAATAATGTTATACAAGCTATGATTGAAGATATAATCGAAGATCAAACCAAATAATCGAATATCACCAAGCCCTTATGAATCACCAAATGATGAACAATCTCGAATCATATGGTAAGTAAGATTAATAGATTTTCTTCACAAAGAGAACGCTTCAAATAGATGTCAATCATTAAGAGAAAATCTTCACGCACACATCTCCTTTAAATAGAAGCAGATCTAGGGCTTTTCTTTGAATCAAACCTGAACCATAACCTTTTTCCCGTTAGGAATAGTAGGCTATCTATCAAATCAGCCTCATATCAGCCTTCAGATTCGGAATCTGACCGTTCTGACAGCCTATCTCCTTCAGATTCCTCCCGTTGAGGTTTCGGCATTTGAGAGAAGTGAAGGCAGCATCGGGGAGAAGTGAAGTGGCTAGTGGCTAGTGGCTAGGGCAAGCTCGTCGAAGAATAAATACCTCTTATGTGCCCTTAAGTGAGACAACGTCGTGGCCAGAAAACGTAATAAGGAAGCTTCAATTATGATCAAGACGACACCGTAACACGGAAGCTTCAATTATGATCAAGACGACACCGTAACACGAAAGCTTCAATTATGATCAAGATGACACTTAACACGAAAGCTTCAATTTTGATCAAGACGACACCGTAACAAGGAGCAGGATCGGGCTAATGTGAACTTGGGCCGCACCCATATTGTCTCAGTCCAGCAGCAAAGGTCCAGTCCAATGATAACATATTCAGCAGGTATACACGGTCCAATATCAACAAGGTTAAAAAATATGATCTTTTACAAAGTTCATATTTTGATGTATTGCATATATTGATTTTGAACTAATATTAACTTAGAGTTAATGTTCCTCATGTTCCTGCAATTTCATCAAACCCAGTATCAAATTCCTAAAATAAAATATATTCAAATATTTTATATTTCTTAAAGAAATATTCAAATAATCAACATATATTTGAATATATGTCACAATAACTTTAAGAATATATTTTATAAGGAAATGTAGGAACTCGATTACTTTATAATATCATTAATTGATATTATAATTTGTACACCTTTTACTTCCTATAGTTTTTTTTTTTTGCACATTTAGAAAAACATATTTTGAGAATTGATATTTACAAGAAAATATTTTCAGTCACAACAAAACCCTATTTTCCAACATCCTCCCCTGGAAAGAGCTTCCTACCTTGGCGAAGACGTACGCCATGGCCAAACACGACATTGCTTAGAGGTCCCCTTCCCCCGGCAAGCCACTCTCTGGAGATCTTCCAGCGTTCTAGGCTTCCTGGACACTCGGATCCTCTCAGCGCACGGGGGAACCCATCCCCGCAACGCCTGCCTACTCACACCATGGGCCGGCCCTGACCCGTGGCCCCTCACGCGGCCCTCGTCCTTCCTCTCATGGGCCAACCTGATCCAAGCTTTTTTGTAATCACTGCTAAAAGCCAGGCCACGTTCAAGAATCATGTTTCCTGATCGTGGGCTACCCGCCCAACTGGCAGCCCAGGCAACGTCCTAGCGCAACCCGCAGGCTAGCTGGGCCTACACCTTTGGCCCACAATGTTGAAGCCCATGATTCACATGGGCCCCCTAGTTTTGGGCCCTCTAGCCCGCTTGCCTATGACCACCCCCACAAGCCCACTCATTTTTCTAACCCGCCCATGATTTTTAATTCTGGTGCAGGTTCTTCAAGCCCATCTTTAACGGGCCCTCCCAACTCATATGGTGGGTCAAATAGGCTTCAATTGACCCTTGATCAACAACAACGTCTCCTCCATCTCCTCAATCTAGCTAGCCCTACTAATTTGGGCCCCTTTACAAGTATTGCTTCATCTCACTTACCTATTTCAACTTCTTGGATTATTGATTCTTGGGCAAACGACCATATCGCTTGCGATTTAAATATTTTACATTCATATTATCCATGTGTCACCCTAATATCAATTACCCTCCCTGATCGCTCTACGAGCCATGTAACCCACATTGGCACATTTAACCCTAATCCCTCCCTATGCCCCACCCATATACTTTATGCTTCTTGTTTTTGGCACAATTTATTATCTATTAGAAAATTAACCCGTGACAATAATTGTGTCGCACTTTTTTTTGATGAATTTTGTGTTTTTCAGGACCATACGACTGAAGCTCTGATCGGGCTAGGCAGGGCTGACCGGGGTCTTTATTTTCTTTGTGCTTCAATTCCATCGCATTTTCATTCAGCTTTTACTCGTTTTTTCCATTCCGTCCAAGATAATGTTTGTACCCCACACTCAAATTTTATTTGTAACGCTTGTTTTATCAATAATAATTATTTTCTTTAACATCAACGACTTGGTCACTCATCATTAAAAAATTATTTAGCTCATGGAAAATCCATTTCTTGTCCTTCCAATTTCTCATGTTCCATTTGCCCTTTGGCCAAACAAACACAGTTGGTTTTTCCTGATCATCACATTAAAACATCCACTCTTTTTGAATTGGTCCACATGGATGTTTGGGGCCCTCATCGAACTCCCACCCATGACGATGCACGTTATTTCCTGACCATTGTCGATGATTTTTCCAGGGCCACCTAGACATTTCTTCTACAATTTAAGAGTCAAGTTTTGTAAGAAATTCAACATTTCATCTCTCTCATTCGTTCCCAGTTTGGCCTCCTTGTCAAATGGATTCATTCTGACAATGGTACTGAATTTTTTTCAAATGAATGTCAGTCTTTCCTCTCTCACCACGGGATTGTTCATGAAACATCTTGTGTTCACACTCCACAACAAAATGGTGTTGTTGAACGCAAACACCGCCACCTCCTTGATGTGGCTCGTGCCTTGATGTTTCAGGCTTCTATCCCATCTCCGTTTTGGGGGGAATGCCTCCTCACTGCTACCCACATTATTAATCGTCTTCCCTCCTCCACTCTAAATGGTGTCAGTCCTTTTGAACGTCTGTTTGGAAAACCACCCATCATTGAACACCTTCATGTGTTTGGTTGTCGTTGTTTTGCCACCACCCTTGGTCCTCGTGACAAATTCAATCCTCGTGCCACCCCTTGCATTTTTATGGGTTACCCTTCTTCACAGAAGGGTTACCGCCTCTATGATCCTTCCTCTCACAAATGTTTTGTGAGTCGTGATGTTATTTTTCAAGAGCACATTTTCCCCTTTTTCTACTACTCTGGCCCCGCCCAGCTCACTTGCCACTTCGGATCCAGCTCTACAGTTTGATGATTCACATACTTCATCCTCTCTACCCGTTGATGTCCCTGACCTCTCCGATCATCCTCCTCCGGCTGAACCCTCTCCCACCACTATCTCATCCGACACTCCTTCTGATCTTCCTGATACCACCTCCGACACTTCCCTTCGTCGTTCTAGCCGAACCCCTCACCCTCCCATTTGGACCTCTGATTACCTTTGCCCTACTCTCCCTTATACCTCTTCCACCTCTCTTTACCCTATTTTCAACTATGTTTCTCTCCATCACTGTCACCTTCAATACCACTACTTCATTGCCACTATATCTGCCATCCCTAAACCCACCTCTTTTCACGAAGCCATCACCAACCCCAATTGGGTTACTGCCATGGATAATGAGATCACTGCTTTGGAGGCTAATCATACTTGGGATGTGGTCCCTTTGCCCTCTAATCGTCGTCCAATCGGTTACAAGTGGGTTTATAAGGTGAAGTATTGTGCTGATGGTTCTATTGAGAGATACAAGGCCCGCCTTGTGGCCAAGGGTTTTAGCCAATGTGAGAGGATTGATTTTCAGGATACCTTCTCCCCCACTACGAAGCATGTCATTGTTCGCCTCATTATTATCATTGCTTCTGTACATCACTGGACCCTTTTTCAGATAGATGTTCAGAATGCCTTCATGGCAATCTCTCTGAGGAGGTTTATATAGAGCTTCCTCTCGGATTTTGCACTTAGGGGGAGCGCATGGTATATCGACTGCGAAAATCCTTGTATGGATTGAAGCAGGCCTCCTGTCAGTGGAATGCCACTTTCACTTTTGCTTTGCTTTAGCACGGTTTCTCTCAATCTCGTCATGATTATTCATTATTCACCAAGTCTTAAGGCAGCTCCTTTGTGGCATTGTTGATATATGTTGATGATATTTTGATTACTGGTAACAATGAGAATGGAATCACAGAACTCAAGCAATACCTTCACTCCACGTTCTCCATGAAAGATCTTGGTCCATCGAAGTTCTTCCTTGGGATTGAAATTGCTCGGTCTCTAAAAGGTATTACTCTCAGTCACCGCAAATATGCTTTAAAATTAATCTCAGAAGCTGGCCTTGCAAGCTGCAAACATGTAATCATTCCTATGGAACCAAACAAGAAATTCACCAGTGTAGAGTATGATGAAAGTTCACCTAAAGAAATAAATGATCCACCACTTGAAGATCCTTTTGTCTATTAGAGATTGGTTGGAAGATTGATTTACCTAACCCTTACCAGGCCTGACATCACCTTTCCAGTTCAACTCCTCAGTCAATTTATGCACGCTCCGAAACAGTCACATATAGAGGCAACAATGAGAGTGATTAGATATCTGAAGGGTTGTCCTGGACTCGGCCTCATTTTTCCTTCCACATCGCAATTTGAGATGAAAGCATTTTGTGACTTAGATTATAGTACATGTCCCATGACACAAAGATCCACGACAAGTTTCTGCATTATGATTGGAAATTCTCTTATTTCATGGCATTCCAAGAAACAACCGACAATATCTCTTTCATCAGCAAAAGCAAAATATAGAGCCATGCAGGTCACCACGTGCGAGATTATTTGGATCATTGGCTTACTGAAAGATTTTGGATTTCACATGACACGTCCAGTATTACTATATTGTGACAATGAAGCTGCGGAGAAGATTGCTGCAAACCCTATCTTTCATGAACGTACAAAGCACATCGAGGTAGAATGTCATTATGTGAGAGAAAAACTTTAGCAAGGCATCATAACAACATGACACGTATCCACTAAAGAACAGCCAACCGACCTATTGACAAAGGCGCTTTGCAGTAATCAGTACCGGCACCTTCTCTCCAAGCTCGAAGTATTTGATCTATACAAATCTCCGACTTGAGGGGGAGTGTTGGTGCCTACATGGCCTGATGCAATGACAACCTCTTGTGAGTCCCACACCCTACGATGTCGCTTGCCGGAGAACCTAAGTCGTTTTAAAGGACGGAAGCTGCGTTTGCCTCTCCTTCAGTTCTTCTGCCATTGCCAAATCTACTTTAAGATTGATTGGATTTAGAGGATTCGAAGTTAGAACTTCCACTTTTGACTCTGTCAGGACCTCACTCGATGATGGACGGGTGGCTTGAATAGGGGCAAGATGGACATTTACACAAGGGGCAAAAAGGGGATTGGACAGCCACAAGGAAGAGTAAAGCTGAAAGAGGAACGAGGAGGAAGACATCCGGAGAATGAAGAATTTCTTATTGCCCTAGTTATTTCCTAGCCTAGCCATAATGTAATTAGGAGTAGCCGTAACTTAGTTTATGAGTACTTTCATGGAACTTGTGGATGCTTGTTGTGGAACTTTGTTGTGATCTGGGTTGTTTTGTAATAGTAAAATACGGGAGGTGCTACCCGATTTCCCCAGAATTTGGTGTTCTTGTGGTGTTTCGTTGATTCTAGGTCCTAATTAGCCTTGCCTTTTTCCTTTCGGCCATGACCTATGGCGCTTCCTCCTCTCTCAAATCAGTGCATAGTTCTTTTAGAGCTATGTGCTAGAAAGAGACATTTTGGCTCATTACCTCCAAGGTTGTGACCATTGTCATCAATAGACCTTCTATCTCTATAACATCTTCTTTCATCAAATCCAATCTGCTGATCAAAGGACAATTCCCTAGGTTGGAATTGCTCTAATACTGGTATGACGATCCAGGACAACTAGATTTTGGGTGCAATGTAAGCTCCTCATAAGAAGATTCGAACCTCTAGTCTCATATGACGAAGACACATACCTCCCTCATCTAAAAGAGAACTATCCATTCATTAACCAAGTAGACTCCCTCCGAAATTTCTACTTTGTCTTAGTTATATATATATAATATTAAGGCTTGAGTCTAATACTACTTAACACATCCATAGACCCATAACATAAACTACTGTTTTTTACTCGTGTAACTGAGTGTTAAACTTAAAATCAAGAGGTTCTAAGTAATACTTATTCTAATTAAGTCAAGTGTTTGTCTACTAAAAGTTATGTGAGAAAATTTCAAACATTATTTTTAGGAATCATTGGAGCCCAAAGGTTTAATCTTTGGCAAAAGCAATTTGAAAATAAAATGGCTAGAACAACTATACTCAAAACTCTAACGATCTATGGATTGCAATCAACACTTCAAAACCTTTGATTCATTGCACGTTGGCAATTGCATACGCCAAGTAAACCGGAGACTCGAGGAAAGGATGGACGAGGATCTTGTGATAGACTTCCTACTTAGATTGCTGCAATCTTTCCACAATTTGAGGACTAACTTGCTAGGTTCTTAGGTAACTTAAGAGAAGTGAATTAGGTTTCTTTTTATTTTCTTCTTCCTAAGGTAGTCTCTAAGATTAATTCTTTATCCAAACAAAGATCTACACCAATCCAAATATACTAGTAATAATGTTAACATCAAATTAATGAATCGATGAATGTTAATGCTAGAAACAAAAACAAAAAATCAACAAAATTAAATCTGAAATTACACATACTAATCAAGCAAACAACACTCACACAATGAAACACCGATTTTAAGTGATTAGGACATCCTCCGAACATACCTCCATTAGCAAATTGCTAAAATGTCCATTGTTTAATTTGAAAACAAAATAAATAAGCAATATCTCATATTGTCCAATTATATCACAACCCCACGAGTTGCACAGATTTTACACGTACATTGGGCACCAGATCAAAATGTATGCTCAAGGATTACAAAATCTCCTAAAGACTAATCAATCAGAACACAAGTGGATTAAGTAGATTGAAAAGCCCCAAAAGATAGCACAGAATAAAATCTAGTGTTTCAATCTACAGCTACCGATACCAAAAATGACACAATAAATAATCTAATCGGTAGAGTAACTCATAATAATAGATTTGCAATAAGCTCAATCAAGTAGGAATATAAATGGTATTCCTGAAAGTCTATCGTGTAAGTTCGAAATTGCTTGCGTCTTTCTTGTCTTTCCTCGTTCTTCCCTCTTCTTTTTAATTATGTCATCTTCCTTGCTTCAACATTCTTCTTGTCAGATTTGAAGATGTAGAACGGTTGAATCTCACACAACGTCTCCCAAACCTACATCCTCTGTCAGAACGGTCGAAAACTAGAGAGAGAGAGAGCAGGTCAACTTCTCTGCCCATTTTGTTTGGCTCCTCCGCACGACGCCACTTTGCCATCTTCATTAAACGCTATGTGGGCTGGGCTCTTTCTCTTGTGTGGACTCTTCTGGATTTCTCTTTTTCACGTGGGCGCACACTCTACTTATTACATGCTGAGCCCTGTCCTAACTCTGGGATAATTACTTTTCACGGGCCACATAAGATTGCTTCTTAAATCTGGACCATTAAATAAAAAGGTCATCAAAGTATTGGTTCATAAACATATAAGGCCATAAAAAATAATCCAACAATCCAATAAATATTTTCATAACTATAAAAACAAGATTGCAATAAGTTTCATCACTGTACCACATGGAATGTTTAACAATTATACTAGTGTGGTCATGGAGATATTTATATAAAAATATTCATAAAGTTCATCAACTAAATAATCCAACAAATATTTTCATGTAACCATACTATAATATTTCAATAAATATAACTCTTGGGTCACAAGGAATATTTTATTGATTATGCTTACTATGCTATGAAAATAATAATTAAATTAAAATTTATTCATCATAAAAAATATCAACATGTATTTCAACATCTCTTCCTTTTTTTTTTGTATAATGATGAAAGCAATCATTATGAGCATATAAAAATCAATTAACTTCCCTTAAGAGTAAGACACATTAAGAACCATCTTATATGCATAGTGCCTTTATGAAATTAGATTCATAGGATTTAAATGATAAATCCAATGCCAACAATCATATATTGCATTCAAGCCCATCTCTAAAATCAATTTATCATTTCACCATGTTCTGTCCCCATTTTTCATCATCAGCATATACAAAGGCAATGGAAGGAGAATTATATCAAGCATAGCCTAAAAATCAATGGAAGGAGATTTTACTGTATGCAAATTGATCACATACTCCCTCTCACAATAACATGGTTATTATGAACACACATGGATGTCTTTCAACGGACTTCCTCAAAACGTGGAAAGAATTAACTGCAGAGAAGGGAAAATACTTGATTGCTTTCAACCAAAGAATGGTACCTGATACTTGTAAAGCACACTGATGCAGCAATAGTAGGAAGGTCTATCATTGTAATGGAGCCGTAGGAGACTGTGGATACCAAATAGACAGCATAGTAATCTTGAAAGAAGAAAGTATAACACTGTCCATATGAAAGGAATATTCATCATAAAAAATATATGACAGCATAGAGATGGTGTCAGCATGTTTGTATTACTTTCCTTAGGCTGCCGACTTTAAAATGGTTACCGTACACAAGCATCTAGGAGCGGCAAGCAACAGAAGTGTTTGTAGATGAATACGTCAGCAAGAATGAAATACAACATAGACAACATAATAATCTTGGAAAAGTAAAGAATAATTTGCCTATGTTATCAAATTTGCTATAGGGAGAAAGAGGAACCCATCATCAAGAATATAATTTCGGTTAGTATACAGATAATGGTATAAAGTTCAGCAAACTCCGACTTAAATGAAGCCGTAAAATATATATGCAATGTAGAACCAAAGGCTTTTTTATTCTTACCATACTCTTTTTTAAATGGAGCCATAAATATACATCAAGTACAAAAACTAAGGCCCTTTTTTGAAATTAATTTTACTCCCCCCAAATGTATGGCACAATTTAAAAACAGAGAAGGGTACTTGTTATACCTGATGTTTAGCAAACTCCCCTAAATCAAGCCATAAAATATATATGCAATGCAGAACCAAAGATTCTAAACATACCCTCTAGTATCAAAGCCAAGGGAGAAGAGGGAGACCCTTTGGTTCATATTTCCCTTTGGGGTTAAAGTTGCCGCTTTGCTACAACAAAAGGCCACTTGTGTTTATCATTGGTCTCATGAGTCCAACACAAGGCCATTGAGGTGGTGAGCTGTAGTACGGATCGTGTGAGCGAGTAAGTCCCCTCTAGCCATGGTGCGGGCATTAAGGGCAATAACTGAAAGACCTAGATCCAGTTTTAGCAAGATCTACCTCAACTATCCTATGGTTGGTAGGGAGAAAGGTTATTAGCCCAATGAGATATGGTACTGATATGAACTTTGAAGGTTCATCTTCAACCTCTAGTTTTGCTATTAGGGATAGCAGTCATAGGATCTTCAATTGTGGTGAACACAATACGAAGGACTTCGGCAAGTCCATAAAAGCTTGGACTATTCTCAAAGACAAGAAACACCTCATATATAAGGATGCACCCTAGGGGAATCTATTTAAAATAAATTACACCATAAAGACTGAAGAAAGACATATTTCTCTTTCTCAAGAGTTTGAGATTATAAGATTATTGCCTTGAAAATCTGTAAAGTCCCCAAAAAAAAGAAGTATAATTACTTGCACATGGGATTGGTACAAGTAGGAGCAAAGTTCCTCACTAAGCAAGGGTTGAACACCTCAATCTAATTAACCCTTAGGGACAAGCATCATAATGGGTTCCTCGACTCTTTGTTAGGAACCGTAGAGTCAAGCCTATGTGATGGACCAATAAGTTTTGAAGTATATCTTAATTTTATGGTTTCACTACATGATAAGCACGTTCTGAATGCCTTGGTGCCTTAAGTTAAGACGAATAATTATGATAGGAAGAGTAGGGTGATTCCCATAGCATTAGCCTTTCAAGTCCATTATAAAGCTATGAAGACCGCTTTCCACACTAAAGACCTGCATACAAGCCCAAAAGGTAGGACACTGTTTGTCCAGACGGACTTGACTAATTCTACGGCTTTGGTAACTCATACCACAGGATGGGAAGATGTTACCTTCCCAGAACAATGGTCCATGATGGAAAGACCCATACAAAAACCCATAACTAACCCTAACTGAGGTAGAATAACTCAATCTAAAGAGGGTTAGATTTCTATTACCTTTGATAGGACAATCTTAAGGCCTAATTTATCTAGGAGCATCTCGATTAGTAGCCTACCTAGGGCTCAAGACCCATCCCATTAGAATTCCCTCCATAGATGTCTAATGTAGATAACATGTCTCATAGGCCAGTGTCTAAGGGAACTCAGTATTACTTTGTAAGAAAGTCTATGGCATCTAGGTAAAAGGGTGTTTGAACAAGAGAAAGATGACCATTCACCAACATATTCATCGATGACAAATACCCCGTATGCAGAAGAACCCTTGTATGTCCCTAGGGTAATGGTCTTAACTAAAGACCTTACCCTGAATGAAAAACTTTTGAAACAAGAATTTCTTTCAGAAAAGAATAAGTCTAAAAGAGATTGGCCTTCTAAGACTTCCTTAACTCTAGAAATGGACCATTAAAGAACAATGGTCTATTGAGTGCGAAAGCCTTGGAAAAAATGTCTTGTTCTTTGAATGGTTCAATGACTATGCTAGCCGTAATGGGATTCACTACCCATGGTCATCATGGCAAACCATAAATATGGACACAAGTTTGCCCAATGGACCACTGAAAGAGGTGCAGCACAGCAGTGGAGTCTCAAGACCCCTATTAGGCCCCGTCAAGTTTAAAATGGGCAATGAAATGGTTATGGCAGCACCTTTTAAGGTAAAAGGTGAGACCTACACTAGTAGTGAAGAGACCATAAGCGCAAATGACAAACATAATATCCATACATAGGGAAACTAGGCCAATAAAATCTTATCCATCATGGATAAGCAATTGGATAGGATAGAAGATTATGCTTGCAGGCTATTAGTAGAAATGGTTTTTTCTGACAAATATAAGAATTTTCCCATATTCAAGCCCTATGAAGTGAAGGCTAAAGCTAAGACTAACAATAGTGAGTTCATGGATGTATTGTTGAATGTAGGCAAGTAAAGTCCTCAAAGCCTATAACTTTGGATATAGTCTAGTTGGAAAAGGAAATACAAGACCTTAATCAACAAAGAGCCAATGATGCTTATTCTTGAAGTATCAAGTATAATTTAATATCTTGAATTCCTTATATTAATATACTAAATGCATGCCCTCCTACTTCTGCTCATATCTTAAGTTTCTTTTTGTGTGCAATCTTTTTCTCCCCCCCTTGGGTAATTCTATCTTCTAACTATGGCTCTCCAAGGCTCAATATCTCAACCTATCATAAGGTCCTTATCAACATTTTCGAATGTTCATAGTTGGTTCCACCAAAGTGAGGTGGTCTATTTGGTTGCATAATAGTTGCCATCATAGGATCTCTCTAGATGCATCTAAGTTCAAATTAGAGTGATAGAATCCCCCTTGATATCACCTAATTAAGTCACTAGGCAACTTAAGAGGAGATATGAATTAGGTTCTTTTTTATTTTCTTCTTCCTAACACCATTTCTAAGATTAATTCTCGTTTACTCTAACAAGGATCTTCATCAATCCAAACATACTAGTAATAACATTGACATCAAACAAATGAATCAATGGATGTATACTTTCTTGTTCATAGTAGAAACACATTGATTCAACCAAATCAAATTAAAAACTGCACATACTAGTGAAGCAAGCAACACTCACACAATGACATACTAGTTTTAAGTGATCAGGACTTCTTCCTAATCCACCTCCTTAAGCAAGCTACTAAAGAATCCCTTATTTATTTCAAAAACAAGAAAAACAAGAAATCTCTCAGATTGCCTAATTACAACACAACCCCACGAATAACACAGATTTTACCTGCCAAGTGGGCACCATATCAGAATTTATGCTCAAGTATTACAAATCTTCTAAAGAATAATCAATCTAAGTACAAGGGGATTACGTAATTTGAAAAGCCCCAAATGATAACACAAAATAAAATTTAGGGTTTCAATCCACAGCTAGCAATTTTAAAAATCACACAATAAATAATCCAATCGGTAGAATAACTCCAACTAACAGATTTGACATAAGCTCAATCAAGTAGAAATACAAACAGAGTTCTTGAGAGTATTGTATAACCTTAGAACTACTTCCGTCTTCCTTATCTTTAACTACATCATCTTCCTTGCCTCAACGTTCTTCTTGGCAAATCTAAAGATGCAGAATGGTCGAATCTCACACAACGTCTTCCTAACCTACCTGCTCTGTTTTCTTAAATGGTTTCGTTCCATAAGCTACACAGTCAAGGTTTAAACTCGTACAAAAGGAAGTCTTACTAAATAATATAAAACAAGTGGCTGCCATGCTTCAATAAATGCATTGTCTGGCAGTGAGCAAATCCTGCATGTATCAGAGTTCTGATTTTGCCTCATCTTCTCTTCTCCGACAACACATAGAGCACAGGCGAACCCACATTCTTCAACACAACTAAGCCGACTCATTTACATAAGCACTTCTTTGTCTAGTCCAGCACTTACTTCCCTCTCAAGTTTGCTTCACTGTTGTTGTCGTCTCTGTTGGAACGCGTTGAACCACACATTACAATGCTAGCGTCACTGCCTCCTTGGAACTCTCACAGCACTACACCCGCATCTTATCCTCAGTGCTGAACTGCACCGCACTTGAGGTATAGCCTCCTCTGCACTCACTACATGGTGCTGCACCATTGTAAGCATCGTCCTCATAACAGAATAGGCTAGCTAGTTCTCTCTGAAAATTGTACATTAAGTCAGCTTACTTGCAAATCATTCATGGCAGAAATAAAATTTCCAGTAGCCCATTCTTTTACCTTGTCTATTTCTCCAGTTGTTCCTGTCTTCCTTCTCTCAGATTGTAAATTTCTACACTACTCTGCTGTTTGGTTGTGCAAAAAATAAGGAAAATGTAAGCAATTTATTATATTTTATCTACTATTGTTATTTTCTTTTCTTTTTTTCTGAATTGAAAAAATTATTCACATATAAAAACAAGTAAATAACGTATGGAGAAACTTTAAGTATCTTTAATCCAATTTAAATTTATTACCCTAATGCTTTGTGGTTTGTTGTTCAAACTAATGGCTGAGTTCTTTTAGCCCCTCTTTGAAGAGATTACATAAAAGTAAAGCAAAGCTATTTCCTAAAGACAAGAAAAATTGCATTCCCTAAAGACAAGGAAAAATGCAAGTTAAACTTACAAGGCCAATATTTAGCAACTCTTTCTTTTTTTTCTTTTTTCTTTTTTAACCCAAAAGAGCTAGCCCATGCCCCATGCCATTTGATCTGGAAAAATGAAAAAGAAGAAAAAAAAGAAGAAGAAACTTCAATAATTAAAATCTTTAAATGCTTATTTTTTATGTTAAAAAGAACAACTGAAATATTCTGTTACAAATCAAGCTAATTACTTTAGAGGAGGATCGAGACCTATATTAAATGATATGACAACAAGTTACTAAGAACTATTTAACAATTTCGATGACAGAATGAATAATACATGATAACATCAATATTGATGATGGTAAAAAGAGCATTATCGCCATCCTCGTTCTAAAAGATAGAGATTTATGGATAAAAACTAAAAGAAAAAACATCACATTTTATTAATAATGCAACCAACAGGAAAGGAAGATGGACTTGGTACCAATCAAATAAATCAGCAGTTCCCGGAAAACTAAGTATTTATAAACACCCAAAAGAACAAACTTAATGAAGACAAAAGCTGAGGGTTGTGTCCTGCTACGATCGGATGGGTGCTTCTTTTTATTTTCAATTATTATGCATTCATACGATACTAACACGTGCCGGACTTGACTTTACGTTGCAATAAAAGTAATACTAATGCTTAATCATTATAGGCTACATTGTCTGCCCCCCTTGCTGGGTCTTCTCTCACCAGCTTTTGCCTTCTCCCTCGTCAGCGACGCCAGCGAAGCGCTAACAAAAACCAAAACAAGCGAAGGCGCCTTGCACTCATGCCTATATTCAGAGCATTTTGTTTATTCTATTTTGACTTGAGATATTGTGATATTATTCGAGTAAATTTAAATATATTTATCGAGAACAGGAGTTATCAATTTTAAGAATATTCGAACAATTAGCATCCCAAATCACTCGTTCCCTTTCGTTTTGACGAGCATATATATGCATCCTGTGAAACATATTTGGATTTTAGTGATTAGTTTACGTGTGCCTCTTTGTGTGCTTACCTAAGGATTGCAGGTGCTGTTTCTAGCATTCCTCTTCGGAGATGGGGGAAAAGGCTCCCCGTGCTCCTGTGATCAGAGTCGTCGGCGTTGACTTCTTCTGAAGAGGATGGAGCTCGTCGGCCGTCTGAGCTCTCACTGGAGGTGTGCTGTCGTCGTGGCGCACCTCCCCTAGCTGCTTCATTGGTAATTGGATCTTCGAGAGCCTTTGGCTACGTCGAGTTCCGTTTTTCTCCATCTTCTTTGAGGCTACAAATGCTTGTTGTTAGTCCCAAAGCTACAACAAAATAAAGATTGAAGCTATCAAATTCAAAATTTTTGAAAACACTTCATACATAGAACCTAGAGCTTTTAATATTTTTATCTTAAATTTAAATTTATAATAGAAGATTATTGACTTAAACTATTATTCCAATATTTTTATTTATGTGCACATCTATATAATATGAGGTATGACTTTTTTTAGAAAAGATTTTGAGTTTATTTTTCCTTAATTTAAGGTTCGTTGCGCTAGAAACATAAATATTTTATAGTTAAAACTTTAAAGGAAGTATATCAAAAAATGCTAAAAAAAATTATAATAATATATACCTCCTCTTTTGTAGTAAAGTTATAGAAAAAGTATAAAACTATACAAAATCTAACACAATTGGAGATAGCAAATTCCAAGAGTCCGAAGAGGAGTTTTCTAACCATATCAAAAGCATTATTCCAAAATGATGAAAAACGTGAAAATTGTAGTAATTCATGTCATAAAAAAAAACATTTAAAGACCAAACCAAATGCAATAACTACAAGATTTTATGCTAACACTCAAAACATTTTGGGTCTACCGTTTATTCTATAATCATTGCTAGATTTTTTTTTAAAAAAAGTGTGTTTAGATAAGCCCAAGTTTCCGAAGACATCTTCAGCTTGAAAAGAAGAAAAGAAAATACATTATTAATTTCAAAAGAAAAGAAAAAGCAAGACTTAATTAAGTGCAGGAATATGACATACCTAAACTCTGTGTATCCTCTCATATTTCACTAGATCTCATTCTTAATCTGTTTAGTCACTATCTTCCAAAGTCCCACCATCAAGTCTATGCATCAAATCAGAAAAATGGTCCTCCATTGTTTTTGGTTTCATGTTTCTTCAAGATAACCACATCCCTCTGCTTCTTCAAAGTTTTCTTCTTTAGGCAGTGATGCTAACGTTTCTGATTCTAGTTTTTGAGCGTCCTAGTTCAATTCCCTAACTTTGTTAACGTCTTCAAGATCTTTATGTCAGCTAATGGCTCTGTCTTTCCTTCTGAAGAGTTCAACCCACACGTTCATTCGGTTTTCACTAGCTGTTAGCCTTAAAGCTCAACAAAATAATACCCCCTCTAACTTTTCTCGGTCAGTCTGGTCCTCCTTTTCATCTTCCTTCCCTTTCTCTTTCAGCTTCCGTTTAAAAAAAAAAAATCACCTTTTTTTCAAAACGAACCTATAAAAAAGAAAAGCACTTCCACATATAACAAACAAAGCAGATTTCCATCCCTTCTTCTTCACAGGTTTCAACACGCTCCTCTCCCGATCTTCCTCTTGCCCTTCTTGACGAACTTCAACTCCTCCTTCCTCTTCCCCTTCCTCACAGATATCATCACCTATTTGCCTTTTCTCTTCTTTCCACTTTTCCCCCGGTATAATGTTGCCAAAGACCGTAAAACCTCCATCATAGAAGGCATCCTTAAGAGTTTCTGAATCTAAACCATGTGCAGAAATGCTTTTAATAATTTCATAGCACTCTGAACGTTCATGCTTAAGAACAAGCCGGCCCCCACCCTCTTTTACCTCCACATTTGGGCTGCTTATTGAAATTGAACACAACCCAAGATTGCTGCAACATTTCAAACCAGCCTCTTGGAAGCAGTCGGCATCTATGAATACCCAAACTCCATTTCTCCCATCGGAAGGAATATCAGGGACACAAAAAACTATAGGAACTTTCCCCAAAGTCTTAGGTATACTTCGAAATGGTAAGTCAAGGAATGGAGCCTGACCCCGTAACGAAGGAATACTACGAGAACATGGTAGAAGAAACCTTAGCGGCCTTCACCATAGAAGATGTAAAAGCTAAGTCTAAGTTAGCTGACAAAGTCGCATCTTCAATTACATCAGGATCTAGTCCATTGTTTAATAGGGTACCGCCAGAAAGCAGTAACCTTGTTAACCCTACACCCGCCAGGTCTAACCTTGAGTATGGAGTGAGGACAGAAAGGACCGATCCCAGGAATACCTACCAAATTTGGTATCAGAGCCAGGTTCCTTCTTAGGAGTTGGCCGAACTTAGATTCTTTCGAGAATCTATACAAAGCAGTAGCGTTAACTAGGAGTTAACACGGTACTTATTGCCATAGTAAGGTATCCCCAGTAGGAATCAAGGGCAAAAGACTCTAGCATGAAAAGCCTGAGAGGAGCGGTGTCGTCGGCGAGGAATGCCATTAGACAAGCTTGAGTGGCTGGACCTAGAGGTGAGCACTAGTCTTCCTAAAAGGATAGTGACACTAGATAAGTACAAGTTATATTGCTTTGATAGAGATAGCCATAGCCATAAGCACAGAGTATATGATGATAACTACCAGTTAAATTCTGTCATAGACTTAGAATTTCAGATACTGAATAACTTAGAGTTAATTCAGGCTAGGCAGAAAGTCCTGTTAGAAAATCTCTACGGACTTTATAAGAAGCTCGAGGTGAGGATCACCAGGATAGAGCACAACACGTCACTCAAGGAGATTCACGAACTCCTTAAGGACATCATTCCAGTCCATAGTGCTAAACCCAAGCCTATAGAGACGGATACATTAGATCTCTTACGAGAGACTAAATCTATACAAACGGAACTAAAACAGTTAGTCCGTCAGATCATAGGATGAGCGATCCAAGCTCAAACCCAGATCATATAACTGCCCTTAAGAAGCAAGAGAATCTAGTAGATAATCCGATAGGATACTACACTGATATCTCCACTTTAGGGACAGCAGGAGACAGGATAATTGCCAAACAGAATAATACTATCATAGTATTACTGTTAGATCTCCTAGACAGGATGAGAGGAACAGCAAGCTCCAGTAGCTCAGGACCTCCTCCAGTATCCTCACAGGATATTAACAACCTTATCTCTCAATTCAGAGAAAAAGGTAAGGTTACTTCCGTAAAGAAAATGGCACCTCTTGCCGTTTGGAAGAAAAAAGAGGATAAATGAGTTCCATAGGATCTTCCTCAGGAACCAACACAGCCAGAAATCTTAGGACAATGGCACTACCGGCACCACAGGTGACTGGAACTGAAGTGAGTGTGGACCACTTCAAGACTTATAGCAGAGTTAAAAACTTCTTCTATAAAGTCAAGGGGTACAATGTACGCCAAGTAGAGTCTCTTGTCGATACTGCTCAGCAGTTAGACACTATAAGGCAAGAGAAAGCAGAACTGATTCCGGGAGAAATCTTGTATAGACGAGGTTCTTATGATCGGAAAACTAAGTTCTATGCTCACTATGATGAGAAAATACTTTCTATCAGAGATGGGCAACAATTGAGTCTTGGTTGTATAGAAAAAGAGTCTTACTCTAAAATCAAAGACCAAAATTTCATACTTATCCACATAGGTATGATAGCTATAAGCGTTCAGTCTCTTACTCGTAAGGACTTAGGATGCCAATGCATGGTAGCTCTAGTAGACCATAGCATACTAGATCTAGATAAGGCCATCATAGCTCAGATGGAGTTAGACCTATCTAGTAACCACGGACTGGTATATATCATGCCAGATCTGACACTAACAGTAGACAATTTCTACAAGAATTTGTCACTGGAAGTACTCGTAAAAGGGTACAACACCACAGAGGACAGAGATAATCTGATTCTCACTAAGCACCTGATCACCAGAGTGTCTACACACACCTTTCTTGCAGCCAATTTCCACACGATGGATATTGTGAAATACTTCAAGAGTAAAGGTGTAGAAGCCATCGACGCTCGAAAATTCGAGACGCCGAGAGGTGAACTATGGAATATTCAACCTAGAAAAGCAACTAGGGGTGTTCCAGCTAAAGCTGTAACTGCTGTAGAACCTGACGGCTCAATGTCAGTAAGGTTCTCACATTACGCACCTAGGCACTCCATGGTATCTACGGACCATGAAGATGAAGAGGATGAAATAGCCTCTAATCTTGTTAGTTAACTCAACCTTAGACATCAGAGTTGACAGCAAAGCGTGGTGGGATTAAAAAATGACAAGCTTAGACTTGACAGATTTTGATCCAGAGATCCAGTACCTACTAAGACATTATGGTTACGACCATGATGAAAACTCAGGTTTAGAAGAGGACATAAACTACATATCGGAAAAATATTCTGATAGAGTAGCCTCCACAGAAGAAACCAAACCACAAAGTTCTGCAGAGCAATTTCTGAAAGAACAAAAGGTATACTTCGAAATGGTAAGTCAAGGAATGGAGCCTGACCCCGTAACGAAGGAATACTACGAGAACATGGTAGAAGAAACCTTAGCGGCCTTCACCATAGAAGATGTAAAAGCTAAGTCTAAGTTAGCTGACAAAGTCGCATCTTCAATTACATCAGGATCTAGTCCATTGTTTAATAGGGTACCGCCAGAAAGCAGTAACCTTGTTAACCCTACACCCGCCAGGTCTAACCTTGAGTATGGAGTGAGGACAGAAAGGACCGATCCCAGGAATACCTACCAGATAGGGAAAAATTTCCAACCGGAAAAAATTCCGGACATGCCAAGACAGAATTCCAAAGGAAGTGTCTTGACACTAGCAAACATTCATCCACAAAAGTGGCCAGAGAGAATAGAGCTCTGGGAGAATGATTGCATTAATGCCATAGCCCTAAATGGGATAGAAGGGGAGGAAAATATAATGAATTATATTATGAATCTCCTAGGCACAGTGGTACACAGGTATGCGTTAGAATGGAAAGACAGGTATCCCAGGGAATGGGAACAGTTGACCCAGATAGCGTCAAACCCAAAGAATGTAACCACACAAATAAGGCAGATGTTGTTAGGATCAGACCCTTATAGAGGTGACCCAACCCTAGCAAACAAAGCCTTGAAGGATCTGGAAACTCTTGCTATCACAGATATCAAGTATATTCCGGATTACTCGACTAGCTTCTTTTATTATGCATCACTAGCAGGGAAGAGCTTTGACCCAAAGGTCAATAGCCAGTATTTCAAGAAAATACCAGACCCCCTAGGATCAAAAATAGAAGAAAAATGGGAAGAAGCCAACGGACACCAAGAGGTTGTTGGACTTGCACCCAGAATATTCTTCACGCATGGATACTTAAAAGATCTATGTGAGAAGAAACAGGTAGATGCGCAGATTAGGTCGTATGACTTCTGCAAAAACATCTACGTCAGCGGGCAATTCGGAGGAACATCCTCGAGAGTAGCCACGCGGCAATTGAGACCTGCACAGAACTATAGGAGAGGTAGAGCTAAGACAAACCATGTCAAGAAGTTCAATAGGAACAAGCCTACCAACTTTAGGAAGTGTAAGTGCTTCGTCTGCGGTGAAGAGGGACACTTTGCCAAAGAATGTAGAAGCAAGAAAGTCTCCAAGGATAGGCTAGCTGTTTACAACAGTTTAGACCTAGATAAGAATTGGGATATAGTATCGGCAGAAGACGACGAAAGATCCCAAGACTCCGATGTATGCAGTTATACATCAGAGGTGGCCGTTCCTGCGGGAAACGAGCTGTATAAAAACCTTTTAGCTTGGGAACAGAACAACCCACTAGGAGGTAATGGCTTCAACTAGTAGTGATAGCCACGACCATGACTGGGAAGATTATTTCCCAGACTCCCGAAAAGATGTACCCTGCGGGGGCACTAACTGCTCATACTTACTACCTAGGAAAGCCAGAACCAGGTGTAAGAAATGTGAGATAGTATTTTGCGGACTGTGTCTAGAAAGGAACACCGGTAGGATTCTTCCACCAGGACCTAAAGAACCAACCGCAAAAGAGCTCGCCAATCAAGATGGTGAAGTCGTCAAAGCCTTACTAGAATTAGTAAGCCTAAAGACCAAGAGAATAGAGGAATTAAAAGCCTTAGTTAAGGATCTAACTCTAGAACTCGAACTCCAGAAAAACTTCAAAGATCTCGATCAGAAGAAAAAAGGAGTGGTCATTATAGATGAGTCATCAGACTAGTAGTCAGGTGGCCACGAGGCCTCAGAGGCCTGGAGCTGTATGGAACAATTTGATCAATGTCCATGCAAGCCTAAAATTCTCTGATGGGAGAACCGTATCGGTACCAGCCATCATAGATACGGGAGCCAATAGGTCTTGTGTAGATTTTAGGGTTATTCCTGAAAAATACCAAGTAGAGACGGCCCCGATCATCATTCACGCAGTCGGCAACAAGACTGTGATGATTAACAAAAAGTTAGATGTGTGCACTATAAACTTTGGACATACAGATTTTCCAATGCCACATACTAATGTTATAGACATCGGACTAGGTGATAGCACCAAAATGATCATAGGAATGAATTTCATAGTCCAGATGCAGGGGTCTATGTTAATAGAACCTCACAGGGTGACCTTCTTCAAAAAGACAGAGTCACTTCACTACTCTAGGCAGTCTTCTGACAGGGTTAGCGCCATAGAAGAAGAACTTAGGATCGATCTAAAAGAACGAATCCAAGAACTAGAGGTACTAGGAAACCTAGGAGAAGATCCTAAGGTAGCCTGGAAAAATTGCAGGGAAAAATGTTACCTCGACATTATTAATGAAGGGATAAACATAACCTGTAAAGTCATCCGACCAACTCCCTATGAGGAGAAAGAGTTTGAGATGCACATCACAGAGCTTTTAAGGCTCAAAGTAATAAGACCATCTAGATCTAGGCATAGATCTATGGCTATGATTGTGAACAAACATTCGGAGATCGTTCGCGGTAAGTCCAGAATGGTTTACAATTATAAAGATCTGAATGCTAATACGTATCCAGATTCTTATCCCTTACCCTATATTGACACCCTCATACAGAGAGTAAAGGGAAACAAGGTATTTTCAAAGTTCGACTTAAAGTCAGGATTTTGGCAGATACCGATGGACGAAAGAAGTATAGAGTGGACATCATTCATAGTTCCTCAGGGACAATACGAATGGGTCGCTATGCCTTTCGGACTTAAAAATGCCCCCTCAGTCTTTCAAAGAATGATGGATGGGCTATTCTATAAACATCATTTTATTGTGGTCTATATTGATGATGTTTTAGTGGCTTCACCTTCGAGGGAAGAACACGCTAAACACCTTGACATCTTCTTCGGAATATGTAAACAACAAGGATTAGTCCTGTCCAAAAAGAAAATGGACATAGCAAAGGACAAAATAGACTTCTTAGGTATTACCTTAGAAGCAGGAAGGATAAAGCCCCAAGACCATATAGTTAAGAAGATCTTAGAGTTCCCAGAGGAAAGGCTAGATTTGAAACAAATCCAAAGCTTCCTAGGAATCCTTAACTATATTAGAGCTTATATCCCAAATTTGAGTAAATTGGCAGGGCCACTTTACCAGAAGACTAAGGCTGGATCAAACAGGAGGTGGAACTTCCAAGACCAGCAATTAGTCCAAAAACTTAAGGAAACCGTCAGGAACCTTAAGATCCTAGAACTTCCACCCAAGTCAGCATGGTTAATCGTAGAAGTTGATGGAAGTCTAGAGGGCTGGGGAGCCATCCTGAAATGGAAACCCCATAAAGAAAGTCCACTAAGAGAGGAGAAAATTAGTCGGTACAATTCGGGTACTTACAAAACTAATATTTCTTCAATAGATGCCGAAATTATGGCATGCATTTATGGTCTAGAAAGGTTCAGGATCTTTCTTGTCAGTCAGAAGGGTTTTACCCTCAGAACAGACTGTCAGGCCATAATTTCATTCTGGAACAATAAAGCAAATAATAAATTATCTTCTAACAGATGGCTGAGATTCATAGATTACATTGTTGGCAATGGATTTAATGTTTCTCTTGAGCATATTGCAGGAAAAGATAATAAATTTACAGATCATTTGTCCAGAATAGTGCAGCAACAAGCACACTAGACAAGATTATACTTCGGTATAATCTCAGGGCATCAATGTAGCCCCAGAAGGCCTTAGGGCCAGCACAAGGTTTGAGGCTCGCCTCAGATCTCAGGGCAAAAGCCCCAGAAATCTTCGGATTTCGACAACTTACTCTCCTTATGGATAGAGAAAGTTGACTATTCAGACTATCAATTTCTCTTCGGAGGATTGAAATAATTAGATCAGTTTTACTGGTCCTATAGGAGTTTTACTCCACACCGTGAACATCGTCAAAGGGCATGAATTCATATTCTTAGGAAATGAATCTTATTCTTTGGGATTAGTCACGAGCCAGGGTAACCTGGAAATACTTACACCCTTTCTTTCGAGATTGGAGCCAGACTTGTCTGGATATATGCTATATAGATAACCTGGTAAATCAGGATATTATAGTTTTCTTGACAAGTTTTTGTTTTTGTAGAATGTCTACATCCAAGGTCCAGTCGAAAGCAGCAGGAAAGAAACCTGCCACAGCAGAACAAAAAACTCCAAGAGAAAGCTTCAAGCATAAGTGCCAGCATATAAATGAAGAAGACCAGATGGTTCTGGATAACTTCTTTTTTTCAAGCTGGGATCCAAAATCGAAGAAGCAAAAACTCCTTTTTAGCGTCATATCTCCAGAAGAAGAATCACATGATCTACAAGTTGGAGAATTCTCTCGAGAAAGCCTGTCCAGTGGAAGGAATACTGGCAGCAAGCATGGAAGAAGTCAGCCTGAGACCTCAAAAGTCTACAGGAGAAATAGAGAGAGAGAACCACAGACTTAGAGCTTCTTTGGCTAGCCTAGAAGCCGAGATCAGCAGCCTGAAGGGCCAGCTAGAAGAGTATGAACCTCTAGCCCGACATGCTGTAGGAATTCTTCTAGAGGAAGAGGACTCTATGAATAAGAGTCTCGAACAAGTCCCGAAGGAAATACAAGGTCTAGTTGCTAAACACTATGTTGGCAATAGAACCAAGGAGATGGTGGACTATCAGTACACCTACTTCTTAGCCTCACAACAAAGGAGGCAACCAGGACTGTCTTACGCAGTTTTGGATTTCAAACCTTCGGACCATTCCTCAGTCAGCACTGCATGCAACTGTACAGAACCAGTGGAGCCATTATACCTAGTTACTGCGGACTTGTCCCGGTATAGAGGTACCAGTGAGTTCCTTATCAAGAGCTTAGAATATGGGTTTCTTAAAAAGATCTATATCACAGAAGCAAGACAGATAGAGCCTTTCATGGAGGTGTTCCCTTACAGGTTCACTTCTTTCATTCACAAGATCTTCCGAGAAGATTGGTGCGTGAGAGGATTCATCTCTCTTACTTTCAGGTCTATTATCCCCATAACTACGCTTGCATATCCAGAAAGAGCGAGGCACTCAGTCAAGATAGACGTATTCAATGAGTGTAGGGTTCACCAACCTTACCCAATTAATCTACCATTCCAGTATTTTAATGGAAGCAGTTTTTCCTTTTGGAGAGCTGTTATGAAGACCAATGCTGGAAGACTGACTGTCTATGGTAATGACTACCTTGTCATGGAGGAGAAGAATTTCAAGATTTACTACAAGAACACTTCTCCCCATCCAGAATTCAAAAGTCATTTATCAGAAGACCCCGTCCTCGAGAGACATGCAGCAGATTTTGGGCTTTGGCTCAGAGTCACGCACTATGGAGATAGTGGGGAACATTTTCATGATTATTCTCCCCCATTTACGGACGAAGAGATAGACGAAGATGGAGATGCCTTGGAGGAAGTGCTAGATGACGAGGCAATCGACAACCTGGAGAATGCTCTAGGAGTATAGAGTTACTTTTTCGAAAGTAATTCATTAAGTGTCAGCACCCACATGGTAAGGGGTGATAGTGTCAGGAATCTCTGTCTCGGCAGACTCCAATAAGTGTGTCAGAGCACCATGTGCTCATACTTTATGCTTTTCAGTGTATTATTGTTTGCTTTTGTCAGGGTATCACATGCCCACTTAAGTTTGTCAGGGTATCACATGCCCACTTAAGGGAGGTCCTGTAGGTGGCGGAATGACAGTCTGTCACAACCTACCTTGGGCGAAGCTACTCAACCCGCATAATCAGAGTTCTAATGGTCGAATAGGCCAGAGATAAGGCATAGAACAATATGATGATGCAAAATAAGAACATAAGTATAGACTATGGGCACTGAATTTCAGAAAAATACCTCAAAAGGAAGACCTGAAGAGGGGAGCCGGGAGTTCTTGAGGAAAACTGGGAGTCGAAAATCTCAGTTCTTTACTACTCAAGAGTTGCTCTTGCTGTTTTTGCTCCCTTAGCCCCTCTCCGGGTCTTCTTTTATAGGCATTCTGTGATATTCTTTTAGAATCAAACCAAATACAAAACGACAGATAAAAGTAAAAGCATACTTGCACAGGACCGCAAGATGCCTGACAATACTCTAGTGGGCATGTGATACCCTGACAAACTTAAGTGGGCATGTGATACCCTGACAAAAGCAAACAATAATACACTGAAAAGCATAAAGTATGAGCACATGGTGCTCTGACACACTTATTGGAGTCTGCCGAGGCAGAGATTCCTGACACTATCACCCCTTACCATGTGGGTGCTGACACTTAATGAATTACTTTCGAAAAAGTAACTCTATACTCCTAGAGCATTCTCCAGGTTGTCGATTGCCTCGTCATCTAGCACTTCCTCCAAGGCATCTCCATCTTCGTCTATCTCTTCGTCCGTAAATGGGGGAGAATAATCATGAAAATGTTCCCCACTATCTCCATAGTGCGTGACTCTGAGCCAAAGCCCAAAATCTGCTGCATGTCTCTCGAGGACGGGGTCTTCTGATAAATGACTTTTGAATTCTGGATGGGGAGAAGTGTTCTTGTAGTAAATCTTGAAATTTTTCTCCTCCATGACAAGGTAGTCATTACCATAGACAGTCAGTCTTCCAGCATTGGTCTTCATAACAGCTCTCCAAAAGGAAAAACTGCTTCCATTAAAATACTGGAATGGTAGATTAATTGGGTAAGGTTGGTGAACCCTACACTCATTGAATACGTCTATCTTGACTGAGTGCCTCGCTCTTTCTGGATATGCAAGCGTAGTTATGGGGATAATAGACCTGAAAGTAAGAGAGATGAATCCTCTCACGCACCAATCTTCTCGGAAGATCTTGTGAATGAAAGAAGTGAACCTGTAAGGGAACACCTCCATGAAAGGCTCTATCTGTCTTGCTTCTGTGATATAGATCTTTTTAAGAAACCCATATTCTAAGCTCTTGATAAGGAACTCACTGGTACCTCTATACCGGGACAAGTCCGCAGTAACTAGGTATAATGGCTCCACTGGTTCTATACAGTTGCATGCAGTGCTGACTGAGGAATGGTCCGAAGGTTTGAAATCCAAAACTGCGTAAGACAGTCCTGGTTGCCTCCTTTGTTGTGAGGCTAAGAAGTAAGTGTACTGATAGTCCACCATCTCCTTGGTTCTATTGCCAACATAGTGTTTAGCAACTAGACCTTGTATTTCCTTCGGGACTTGTTCGAGACTCTTATTCATAGAGTCCTCTTCCTCTAGAAGAATTCCTACAGCATGTCGGGCTAGAGGTTCATACTCTTCTAGCTGGCCCTTCAGGCTGCTGATCTCGACTTCTAGGCTAGCCAAAGAAGCTCTAAGTCTGTGGTTCTCTCTCTCTATTTCTCCTGTAGACTTTTGAGGTCTCAGGCTGACTTCTTCCATGCTTGCTGCCAGTATTCCTTCCACTGGACAGGCTTTCTCGAGAGAATTCTCCAACTTGTAGATCATGTGATTCTTCTTCTGGAGATATGACGCTAAAAAGGAGTTTTTGCTTCTTCGATTTTGGATCCCAGCTTGAAAAAAAGAAGTTATCCAGAACCATCTGGTCTTCTTCATTTATATGCTGGCACTTATGCTTAAAGCTTTCTCTTGGAGTTTTTTGTTCTGCTGTGGCAGGTTTCTTTCCTGCTGCTTTCGACTGGACCTTGGATGTAGACATTCTACAAAAACAAAAACTTGTCAAGAAAACTATAATATCCTGATTTACCAGGTTATCTATATAGCATATATCCAGACAAGTCTGGCTCCAATCTCGAAAGAAAGGGTGTAAGTATTTCCAGGTTACCCTGGCTCGTGACTAATCCCAAAGAATAAGATTCATTTCCTAAGAATATGAATTCATGCCCTTTGACGATGTTCACGGTGTGGAGTAAAACTCCTATAGGACCAGTAAAACTGATCTAATTATTTCAATCCTCCGAAGAGAAATTGATAGTCTGAATAGTCAACTTTCTCTATCCATAAGGAGAGTAAGTTGTCGAAATCCGAAGATTTCTGGGGCTTTTGCCCTGAGATCTGAGGCGAGCCTCAAACCTTGTGCTGGCCCTAAGGCCTTCTGGGGCTACATTGATGCCCTGAGATTATACCGAAGTATAATCTTGTCTAGTGTGCTTGTTGCTGCACTATTCTGGACAAATGATCTGTAAATTTATTATCTTTTCCTGCAATATGCTCAAGAGAAACATTAAATCCATTGCCAACAATGTAATCTATGAATCTCAGCCATCTGTTAGAAGATAATTTATTATTTGCTTTATTGTTCCAGAATGAAATTATGGCCTGACAGTCTGTTCTGAGGGTAAAACCCTTCTGACTGACAAGAAAGATCCTGAACCTTTCTAGACCATAAATGCATGCCATAATTTCGGCATCTATTGAAGAAATATTAGTTTTGTAAGTACCCGAATTGTACCGACTAATTTTCTCCTCTCTTAGTGGACTTTCTTTATGGGGTTTCCATTTCAGGATGGCTCCCCAGCCCTCTAGACTTCCATCAACTTCTACGATTAACCATGCTGACTTGGGTGGAAGTTCTAGGATCTTAAGGTTCCTGACGGTTTCCTTAAGTTTTTGGACTAATTGCTGGTCTTGGAAGTTCCACCTCCTGTTTGATCCAGCCTTAGTCTTCTGGTAAAGTGGCCCTGCCAATTTACTCAAATTTGGGATATAAGCTCTAATATAGTTAAGGATTCCTAGGAAGCTTTGGATTTGTTTCAAATCTAGCCTTTCCTCTGGGAACTCTAAGATCTTCTTAACTATATGGTCTTGGGGCTTTATCCTTCCTGCTTCTAAGGTAATACCTAAGAAGTCTATTTTGTCCTTTGCTATGTCCATTTTCTTTTTGGACAGGACTAATCCTTGTTGTTTACATATTCCGAAGAAGATGTCAAGGTGTTTAGCGTGTTCTTCCCTCGAAGGTGAAGCCACTAAAACATCATCAATATAGACCACAATAAAATGATGTTTATAGAATAGCCCATCCATCATTCTTTGAAAGACTGAGGGGGCATTTTTAAGTCCGAAAGGCATAGCGACCCATTCGTATTGTCCCTGAGGAACTATGAATGATGTCCACTCTATACTTCTTTCGTCCATCGGTATCTGCCAAAATCCTGACTTTAAGTCGAACTTTGAAAATACCTTGTTTCCCTTTACTCTCTGTATGAGGGTGTCAATATAGGGTAAGGGATAAGAATCTGGATACGTATTAGCATTCAGATCTTTATAATTGTAAACCATTCTGGACTTACCGCGAACGATCTCCGAATGTTTGTTCACAATCATAGCCATAGATCTATGCCTAGATCTAGATGGTCTTATTACTTTGAGCCTTAAAAGCTCTGTGATGTGCATCTCAAACTCTTTCTCCTCATAGGGAGTTGGTCGGATGACTTTACAGGTTATGTTTATCCCTTCATTAATAATGTCGAGGTAACATTTTTCCCTGCAATTTTTCCAGGCTACCTTAGGATCTTCTCCTAGGTTTCCTAGTACCTCTAGTTCTTGGATTCGTTCTTTTAGATCGATCCTAAGTTCTTCTTCTATGGCGCTAACCCTGTCAGAAGACTGCCTAGAGTAGTGAAGTGACTCTGTCTTTTTGAAGAAGGTCAACCTGTGAGGTTCTATTAACATAGACCCCTGCATCTGGACTATGAAATTCATTCCTATGATCATTTTGGTGCTATCACCTAGTCCGATGTCTATAACATTAGTATGTGGCATTGGAAAATCTGTATGTCCAAAGTTTATAGTGCACACATCTAACTTTTTGTTAATCATCACAGTCTTGTTGCCGACTGCGTGAATGATGATCGGGGCCGTCTCTACTTGGTATTTTTCAGGAATAACCCTAAAATCTACACAAGACCTATTGGCTCCCGTATCTATGATGGCTGGTACCGATACGGTTCTCCCATCAGAGAATTTTAGGCTTGCATGGACATTGATCAAATTGTTCCATACAGCTCCAGGCCTCTGAGGCCTCGTGGCCACCTGACTACTAGTCTGATGACTCATCTATAATGACCACTCCTTTTTTCTTCTGATCGAGATCTTTGAAGTTTTTCTGGAGTTCGAGTTCTAGAGTTAGATCCTTAACTAAGGCTTCTAATTCCTCTATTCTCTTGGTCTTTAGGCTTACTAATTCTAGTAAGGCTTTGACGACTTCACCATCTTGATTGGCGAGCTCTTTTGCGGTTGGTTCTTTAGGTCTTGGTGGAAGAATCCTACCGGTGTTCCTTTCTAGACACAGTCCGCAAAATACTATCTCACATTTCTTACACCTGGTTCTGGCTTTCCTAGGTAGTAAGTATGAGCAGTTAGTGCCCCCGCAGGGTACATCTTTTCGGGAGTCTGGGAAATAATCTTCCCAGTCATGGTCGTGGCTATCACTACTAGTTGAAGCCATTACCTCCTAGTGGGTTGTTCTGTTCCCAAGCTAAAAGGTTTTTATACAGCTCGTTTCCCGCAGGAACGGCCACCTCTGATGTATAACTGCATACATCGGAGTCTTGGGATCTTTCGTCGTCTTCTGCCGATACTATATCCCAATTCTTATCTAGGTCTAAACTGTTGTAAACAGCTAGCCTATCCTTGGAGACTTTCTTGCTTCTACATTCTTTGGCAAAGTGTCCCTCTTCACCGCAGACGAAGCACTTACACTTCCTAAAGTTGGTAGGCTTGTTCCTATTGAACTTCTTGACATGGTTTGTCTTAGCTCTACCTCTCCTATAGTTCTGTGCAGGTCTCAATTGCCGCGTGGCTACTCTCGAGGATGTTCCTCCGAATTGCCCGCTGACGTAGATGTTTTTGCAGAAGTCATACGACCTAATCTGCGCATCTACCTGTTTCTTCTCACATAGATCTTTTAAGTATCCATGCGTGAAGAATATTCTGGGTGCAAGTCCAACAACCTCTTGGTGTCCGTTGGCTTCTTCCCATTTTTCTTCTATTTTTGATCCTAGGGGGTCTGGTATTTTCTTGAAATACTGGCTATTGACCTTTGGGTCAAAGCTCTTCCCTGCTAGTGATGCATAATAAAAGAAGCTAGTCGAGTAATCCGGAATATACTTGATATCTGTGATAGCAAGAGTTTCCAGATCCTTCAAGGCTTTGTTTGCTAGGGTTGGGTCACCTCTATAAGGGTCTGATCCTAACAACATCTGCCTTATTTGTGTGGTTACATTCTTTGGGTTTGACGCTATCTGGGTCAACTGTTCCCATTCCCTGGGATACCTGTCTTTCCATTCTAACGCATACCTGTGTACCACTGTGCCTAGGAGATTCATAATATAATTCATTATATTTTCCTCCCCTTCTATCCCATTTAGGGCTATGGCATTAATGCAATCATTCTCCCAGAGCTCTATTCTCTCTGGCCACTTTTGTGGATGAATGTTTGCTAGTGTCAAGACACTTCCTTTGGAATTCTGTCTTGGCATGTCCGGAATTTTTTCCGGTTGGAAATTTTTCCCTATCTGGTAGGTATTCCTGGGATCGGTCCTTTCTGTCCTCACTCCATACTCAAGGTTAGACCTGGCGGGTGTAGGGTTAACAAGGTTACTGCTTTCTGGCGGTACCCTATTAAACAATGGACTAGATCCTGATGTAATTGAAGATGCGACTTTGTCAGCTAACTTAGACTTAGCTTTTACATCTTCTATGGTGAAGGCCGCTAAGGTTTCTTCTACCATGTTCTCGTAGTATTCCTTCGTTACGGGGTCAGGCTCCATTCCTTGACTTACCATTTCGAAGTATACCTTTTGTTCTTTCAGAAATTGCTCTGCAGAACTTTGTGGTTTGGTTTCTTCTGTGGAGGCTACTCTATCAGAATATTTTTCCGATATGTAGTTTATGTCCTCTTCTAAACCTGAGTTTTCATCATGGTCGTAACCATAATGTCTTAGTAGGTACTGGATCTCTGGATCAAAATCTGTCAAGTCTAAGCTTGTCATTTTTTAATCCCACCACGCTTTGCTGTCAACTCTGATGTCTAAGGTTGAGTTAACTAACAAGATTAGAGGCTATTTCATCCTCTTCATCTTCATGGTCCGTAGATACCATGGAGTGCCTAGGTGCGTAATGTGAGAACCTTACTGACATTGAGCCGTCAGGTTCTACAGCAGTTACAGCTTTAGCTGGAACACCCCTAGTTGCTTTTCTAGGTTGAATATTCCATAGTTCACCTCTCGGCGTCTCGAATTTTCGAGCGTCGATGGCTTCTACACCTTTACTCTTGAAGTATTTCACAATATCCATCGTGTGGAAATTGGCTGCAAGAAAGGTGTGTGTAGACACTCTTGTGATCAGGTGCTTAGTGAGAATCAGATTATCTCTGTCCTCTGTGGTGTTGTACCCTTTTACGAGTACTTCCAGTGACAAATTCTTGTAGAAATTGTCTACTGTTAGTGTCAGATCTGGCATGATATATACCAGTCCGTGGTTACTAGATAGGTCTAACTCCATCTGAGCTATGATGGCCTTATCTAGATCTAGTATGCTATGGTCTACTAGAGCTACCATGCATTGGCATCCTAAGTCCTTACGAGTAAGAGACTGAACGCTTATAGCTATCATACCTATGTGGATAAGTATGAAATTTTGGTCTTTGATTTTAGAGTAAGACTCTTTTTCTATACAACCAAGACTCAATTGTTGCCCATCTCTGATAGAAAGTATTTTCTCATCATAGTGAGCATAGAACTTAGTTTTCCGATCATAAGAACCTCGTCTATACAAGATTTCTCCCGGAATCAGTTCTGCTTTCTCTTGCCTTATAGTGTCTAACTGCTGAGCAGTATCGACAAGAGACTCTACTTGGCGTACATTGTACCCCTTGACTTTATAGAAGAAGTTTTTAACTCTGCTATAAGTCTTGAAGTGGTCCACACTCACTTCAGTTCCAGTCACCTGTGGTGCCGGTAGTGCCATTGTCCTAAGATTTCTGGCTGTGTTGGTTCCTGAGGAAGATCCTATGGAACTCATTTATCCTCTTTTTTCTTCCAAACGGCAAGAGGTGCCATTTTCTTTACGGAAGTAACCTTACCTTTTTCTCTGAATTGAGAGATAAGGTTGTTAATATCCTGTGAGGATACTGGAGGAGGTCCTGAGCTACTGGAGCTTGCTGTTCCTCTCATCCTGTCTAGGAGATCTAACAGTAATACTATGATAGTATTATTCTGTTTGGCAATTATCCTGTCTCCTGCTGTCCCTAAAGTGGAGATATCAGTGTAGTATCCTATCGGATTATCTACTAGATTCTCTTGCTTCTTAAGGGCAGTTATATGATCTGGGTTTGAGCTTGGATCGCTCATCCTATGATCTGACGAACTAACTGTTTTAGTTCCGTTTGTATAGATTTAGTCTCTCGTAAGAGATCTAATGTATCCGTCTCTATAGGCTTGGGTTTAGCACTATGGACTGGAATGATGTCCTTAAGGAGTTCGTGAATCTCCTTGAGTGACGTGTTGTGCTCTATCCTGGTGATCCTCACCTCGAGCTTCTTATAAAGTCCGTAGAGATTTTCTAACAGGACTTTCTGCCTAGCCTGAATTAACTCTAAGTTATTCAGTATCTGAAATTCTAAGTCTATGACAGAATTTAACTGGTAGTTATCATCATATACTCTGTGCTTATGGCTATGGCTATCTCTATCAAAGCAATATAACTTGTACTTATCTAGTGTCACTATCCTTTTAGGAAGACTAGTGCTCACCTCTAGGTCCAGCCACTCAAGCTTGTCTAATGGCATTCCTCGCCGACGACACCGCTCCTCTCAGGCTTTTCATGCTAGAGTCTTTTGCCCTTGATTCCTACTGGGGATACCTTACTATGGCAATAAGTACCGTGTTAACTCCTAGTTAACGCTACTGCTTTGTATAGATTCTCGACACAACCCAAGATTGCTGCAACATTTCAAACCAGCCTCTTGGAAGCAGTCGGCATCTATGAATACCCAAACTCCATTTCTCCCATCGGAAGGAATATCAGGGACACAAAAAACTATAGGAACTTTCCCCAAAGTCTTAGAATACTCCGTGGGAAATTTTCGATCATTTATCTCATGGACTTCCAATTCGCAAGTAAACACTGGAAATATTGTAGAACTAGAATTTTCATGTTCATCAGCCTCATGTGTTTCTCCTTTCCTTTGACGGCTATTGACTTCGAAGACTTCATAAACAATGAATAGCGCATATCCCCAACAACTAACAATGTTGGGATAACCATCCGGATCTTCTTCTACATCATAATACCTAAGGCTGCTTTCCTCTTCAAGTACACATTGGAACATTCCAGAATCTTCTACTTCATCAAAATACAAACTTGCTTCCGCATCCTGATGTGAGGAACAGCCTCTTTCCGCTTCAAATCGACATTGGAACACTCCAGAGATGTTAGGTAAACTAGTGAACCATTCCGGGATATCAGTTGTCTGCGTGGGGCCCCATGTTACTGACGCAAAATGTCTCCCCTGCAAAAAATACTTTCAACCACAAATAGAAAGATATGAATCATAATTCTTTTCAACTATAAGGTAAAAAAAAAAAAAAATTGTATTTAATTCAACAACGAGATAGTAAAAGACTTACTGGAGATCGATCACTTATTATTGATTGAGCCAAATGGTAGGTCCTATAACGTTTGCCGTCGTTACCAAAATAAAAGGCTTCCGGAGTTATGTCCCTTGCCATCAACAAATCACTTGAACTCAGTATGCCCATTGGGTCAAAAACTGGAGTCAACCAGGGACAATGTTTTTGCCCTTTCCTTTCTTTCCTCTTTTCCTCAGGCATAATGGGGCCAAAGACATAAGACGTCTCCTCAAACAAGGCTTTCTTTAGTGTTTCTAAATCCAAATCATGCGGAGAAATGCTTTTAATAATTTTATAACACTCTGAAAGATCATGCTTAAGGACAAGACGGCCCCCACACTCTTTTACCTCCACGTTTAGGCTGCTTATTGAAATTGAACACAACACAAGATCGTCACACCATTTCAAACCAGCCACTTGGAAGCAATCGGCATTTATAAATGCCCATACTCCATTTCTCCCAACGGAAGGAACATTAGGAACCCGAAAGACTATAGGAACTTTTCCCAAAGTCCTACAATATTCCACGGGAAATTTTTGATCATTTATTTCCTGGACCTCCAATTCGCAAACAAACACCGGAAATATTGTGGAACTGAAATTCCCATGCTCATCAACCTCATGTATTTCTCCTTTCCTTTGACAGCTATCAAGTTCCAAGACTTCATAAATAATGAATAGTGCATACCCCCAACAACTGACGATCTGGGAATAACCATCCAGCTCTTCTACTACATCAAAATACAAACTTGCTTCTGCATCCTGACGTGAGGAGCAGCCTCTCTCTGCTTCAAATCGACGTTGGAACATTCCAGAGATATCAGGTAAGCAAGTGAACCATTTCGGGATATTAGATGTCAATGTAGGGCCCCATGCTACTGCCGCAAAATGTGTCCCCTGCTACAAAAAATTTAAACCTTGAAAAGAGACATGAGTAATAATTCTTTTAAGCTACAAGGCAACAATAAATTTGAATTTAATTCAACAATAGGATAGCAGAAGACTCACTGGACACCAAACTTTAATGAATGACCCAGCCAAATGTGTGGCACAGTAATGTTCGCTGTCGTAACCAAAATAAAAGCCTTGAAGAGTTATGTCACCGGCCACCAACGTTTCACTTGTAGTCAATATATCTCTTGGGTCAGAAAATATAGTCAACGATGGACAATTTTCTAGAAAAATGTAGTATAACCTCGATGACCACCTTGGCGGTAATGCTTTAAGCATTTCACAATTTTCCAATCTCAAGTCCGTAAGGTTCGAGAGTTTAGAGGCAAAATCTATTCTAGTAAATTTGTTTCCTGATAGATCCAAAGACCAAATTGAGGATAAAGAACCAAGATTATTATCTAACAGTTCATCTGTTAGATTACAAGAGCTCAAATGTAATTTTCCCAAAAACTTCAAATATAAGGACAAATTATGGAGAAAAATACTATTATGTTTTGAAAAACTACCATCGACATGCAAGATATTGAGTTTCTCCATAATGGACGATGGTAGTTGTATTATTCCAATTCCTCTTTCATCAAGTTTTTTAAGGTTTGAAATTTTGCTGAAGTCTTGCATCTTAACCAAATTCTGCAAATCCCTTAAATCAATGTGTTGTAATTTCTCAAAATTCTGCAATAAATTAACAAATCGTTAATCAAATAAATAAGACAAGTAAGAAGAAAAAAATTAGGTAAACTTGCATAAGCTAAAATCTTACTGTTTCCGCTTCAAATCGACATTGTAACACTCTAGAGATGTTAGGTAAACTAGAGAACCATTCCGGGATATCACTTGTCTGTGTAGGGCCCCATGTTACTGACGCAAAGTGTCTCTCCTGCAAAAGATACTTTCAAGCACAAAAAGAAAGACATGAATCATAATTCTTTTAAGCTATAAGGCAACAACAAATTTGTATTTAATTTAACAATAACATAGTAAAAGACTCACTGGAGACCAGTCATTTATTATTGATTCAGCCAAATGGCAGGTCCTATAATGCTTGCCGTCGTAACAAAAATAAAAAGCTTCCAGAGTTATGTCCCTGGCCATCGACAAATCACTTGAAGTCAATAGGCCCACTGGGTCAGAAAATGAAGGAGTCGATGAGGGACAATTTTTTTGCTCATTTCTTTCTTTCCTCTTTTCCTCAGGTATAATGGGACCAAATACATAACACCTTTCCTCATACAAGGCTTTCTTAAGAGTTTCTGAATCCAAATCAAGCGGAGAAATGCTTTTAATAATTTCGTAACACTCTGAAAGATCATGCTTAAGGACAAGACGGCCCCCACACTCTTTTATCTCTGCATTTAGGCTGCTTATTGAAATTGAACACAACCCAAGATCCTCACACCATTTCAAACCAGCCCCTTGGAAGCAATCGGCATTTATAAATGCCCATACTCCATTTCTCCCAACGGAAGGAACATTAGGAACCTGAAAGAAAATAGGAACTTTTCCCAAAGTCCTACAATATTCCACGGGAAATTTTTGATCATTTATTTCTTGGACCTCCAATTCGCAAACAAACACCGGAAATATTGTGGAACTAAAATTCCCGTGCTCATCAACCTCATGTATTTCTCCTTTCCTTTGACGGCTATCAAGTTCCAAGACTTCATAAATAATGAATAGCGCATACCCCCAACTGACGATCTGGGAATAACCATCCAGCTCTTCTACTACATCAAAATACAAACTTGCTTCCGCGGCCTGACGTGAGGTGCAGCCTCTTTCTGCTTCAAATCGACGTTGGAACATTCCAGAGATATCAGGTAAACTAGTGAACCATCCTGGCATATTAGATGTCAATGTCGGGCCCCATGTTATTGCTGCAAAATGTGTCCTCTGCCAAAAAAAATTTCAACCATGAAGAGAGACATGAATCATAATTCTTTTAAGCTATGAAGCAACAATAAATTTGTATTTAACTCGACAATCGGATAGTAAAGGACTCACTGGATAGGAAGCCTTAATGACTGATTGAGCCGAATGTGTGGAATTGTAACATTTGCCATCGTCACCAAAGTAAAAGCCTTGAAGAGTTATGTCACCAGCCACCAACGTTTCACTCGTAGTCAATACATCCCTTGGGTCAGAAACTATAGTCAACGATGGACAATTTTCCAGAAAAATGTAGTGTAACCTCGATAGCAACCTTGGCGGTAATGCTTTAAGCATTTCACAATTTTTCAATCTCAGGTCCCTAAGGTTCGAGAGTTTAGAGACAAAATCTACTCCAGTAAATTTGTTTCCAGATAGATCCAAAGACCAAATTGAGGATAAAGAACCAAGATTATTATGTAACAGTTCATCTGTTAGATTACAATAACTCAAATTTAATTCTCCCAAAAACTTCAAATATAAGGACAAACCATGGAGAAGAAGACTTCCATACTCTTGAAAACTATCACCGACATACAAGAACTTGATTTTCTTTGGAAGTGTGATGGAGGATAACAGTTGTCCTATTCTAGTTCCTGCTATATTAAGTTTTTCAAGATTTGAAACTCCACTAAAGTCAGGCATCTTGACCAAATTTCGTGAATCCTTCAAATCAATGTATTTTAATTTCTCAAAATTCTGCAATACATTAACACATTGTTAACAAAGTAAATAAGATAAAATAAGAAGAAAAAAGAAAATAAACTTACATAAGATAGAATCTTACCTTTCCTACATTCCACAAGCCTTTGATGTTGCTCATAGGCATTTTAAGTGTAATAAGATTGGCAGGTTCAAAGTTAGTGGGCAAGCTTTTTAGAGGATATCCCCACCATTCTAAAATACGTAACTCATTGCTTAACATAAATTTTGAAGGATCACCATACCATTCCACTGTCTTTAAATGTTTAAAAGTTTCATCATTGTTTGTGTTATATCGATAAGAAACTATGGGACGAATTACAAGCATTTTCAACCTCTTCATTTTTGAGAATCCTTCAAAATTTAATTTCACTGATTTTGATAAAGGTAATCTTAAGAAAATTCCTTCAACCGCATTAGTTCCCTACAAACCAAAAAAATGAAATAGATGATTAAAATTCTAAATAAACAGTAAAAAGAATAAATATCAATTACACTTTTTAATATTTATTTTTATACTATATACTTACCACATTATTTTTCAATACGTAAATAATATCTTTATTGCTCCACAATCTGCTAAATTCACATGGATTTTTCAAAGATTTCTCATGAACAATTTGTTGTCCCATTTCTTGCAATAACTCGTGCATCTCAAATATTTCATGAGAGACCTCTATGAGAGATCTATCTTGAAGAACTTCAATATTTGCATTTGGATAACGGCCAAGACTTTCTAGATATTGGATGACATTATCTATTGGCTCTCTGTTGAAGAAACATGCAACATCTAAAAATAATTCTTGTTGTGAGTTTGATAGAGCATAAAAACTTATTATAAGTTTATCCAAAATCTCAACATGAGGTTCTTCTTTCAACCATTTTAGAGTATTCTCCCATACAGGTAATTCTTTTCTTAATAAGAGGGAACCAAAGACTTTTAGTGCTAATGGGTGGCCTTCAGCATAATTAACAAATTTTTTTGACAAAGTTAAATAATTCTTTGGAGGATAATTTTTTTTGAAGGCTTTCAAACAAAAAAGCTGTAAAGCATCATTGTCACTCAATCCTTCAAGCTTATAGATCTTGTCCACAAATCTCTTCAACAACTGTCTATCTTTACTTGTTAAAAGGACTATACTTCCTTGTCCAAACCAATTAGAACTATTTGCCAATGCTTTTATTTGTGATGCTTTATCAACATTGTCAAGAACAATAAGAACTTTTTTGTCTTGCAATCTATTTGCCATCACTCTAATTCCATCAAAACAATCCTGTATTTTTATATCTCTGTCACCAAGAATCTTAGAGATAATTTGTTCTTGTAAATGAACTATACCAATCCTTTTGAGTTTTTCTCTAATATCATCAACAAAACAGGTGGCTTCAAATTCATAAGAAATAGTATCAAAAATGACTTGTGCTAGAGTCGTTTTACCAATGCCTCTCATCCCACATATTCCTATAAAATGAACATTATTAGCATTGTCCCTTGCACGCAATAAGGTCATCATTTCCTTCACTTGAGATTCTATTCCCACAACATCCTTAAAATTGATTGATAAGCGACGATTCAATCCAACAAGTATTTCTCTACATATTTCTCGAATAATTTTTGATTCATAGCTGTTAAAAAAAAATCTAATTTAGAACTAATGTTCAAATAAATCAAAAGTCAAGGAAAATCCATGCTAAGCTAGAGGTGAGAAGATTAGTATAAAAAATTAAAACTATAATACCTGTCATGTACATGCCATCCACCTATGTTACCTACTTCGTTCAAAGCACTCCTCCACTTCTCTTTCTCTTCCTTGGATTCTTCTCCATGTATGGCTAAGCCGTCTGCAAAACTCCCTTTCTGATTTCGTAGGTTAGAAGGATCCACATAATAGAAAATGGGCAAAATTGTCAAGCTGTACTCTCTCTTGCATTTCACGATCTCTGTTAACTCCCTCAAACACCATTTAGAGAGAGCATAATTTTTAGAGATTATAACGACTGCATACTCAGATTCTTGTATTGCCTTCAAGATTTCAGAAATGTTTTCTTCTCGTTTTAATTCTTCATTATCTCTAAAGACAAAAATACCTGTTGCCTTCATAGCAGTATATAGATGGTCTGCAAAACCCTTGCGAGTATCTTTACCATAAAAACTAAGGAAAACGTCATGTTTCCGAAGAGGTGCTGACGTTGAATGAGCTGCCTGACTACTCGCGGACGCCATGGAGGATTCAGAAGCTTGTTCACCGGCAAGGTTTAATAAGCTGCGTTATGCAACTCTCTCGTTTTCCCGAACTGAAAACGGGGATCAACACCAGGAACTGTTATGGACATGCGCGAAAACTTCAAATGATGCCTTGTTGCGAGACCTCGGAATTAGATCCCCGATAGTGGGGGAGGCACAAGAGAAGAGACGATGGGAGCAATTGGCCGGCACGGTAGCGTGAAAAGCGGAGACCCATGTGCATAGATAGAAGGCCTCTGCAGCCACGTGAAGGCGGGACCCACACATAATAATTTCGGGGTTTGGTTGATGCTTATCCATTCAATAAAATATAAATTTTAATGGCGTTGAACTTTACCTTACAAAACTAGGGAGAAGGCGGCACTGGCGTGAAAAGCGGAGACCCACTGTGTACAGGTCTCTGCAGCCACGTGAAGGCGGGGCCCACATATAATAATTACGACGTTTGCTTCGATGCCCTTGATTATTAATTATCCATTTAATAAAACATAAATCTTAACGGAGTTGAACTTTACCTTACAATGAAGCATTCCAACGGCGGATGCATTTTTCATTGATATTGTGATTTAAGTTGAATTGCTTACGAAGGAATACGATTTATCCCATGAACAAGTGGATGAAAAAGGTGAAATAACTTGTTATTGATCAGTCCTCCAAAGCTCCATTCTCAATTCCCGTTTGTTTCACGATTATAACACTACGAAATGCTAGCTCAGTGGACATCAGCCAATTTTATTAATATATTTAACATAAATTCAGTCCAAATTTGTGTTTCCATGCGCTTTAACGGTAAAAAAAAACCTGGAGAACTCAGGCAGAGAGATTTTGATATAAAAAATCTATTGTGGTCATTTCATAGAAGGGGCAGTTGGTAATTTATGAAAGCTGCACGTAATGTTAAATTCGACAACACAAAAAGAAGAGAATTTAAATATTCAAATAACCTTTGTCAAAGTAGCCAATTATATACTAAACTAATACGGGAATTTGTAATTCATTTTTCTAATTTAAAAAGGAAATTCTTTAAATTTATTTGTTTGGGCTGGTGGGATGGACAATTTCCCAAATATTTTCCGCCAATTCTCGAAAGTGTGCCAATATGTACTTTTAAATCTTGTTAAGAGGAACCATAACATTTAATACTGAATTAATGTAAAATTTTCAATGTTACAAATAAATTTGTGAGAAATATCATTTAAACCAAACAAAACCCAAAAAATAGAGTTTAGACTCAATTTACGTTAACTCTAATACCACATGATAGAAAACAAATCTTATAAAATCTGCATAAACAAATCTAAAATGTTATTTTGATAATTTTGAATTGGTAATAAAAATATGAAGAGAATAGTTATAAACATACCGTTCTTCCGATCTATTTTCTTTGTATCGTGAACCCATAAATACAAATTAAAATCTGAGCTGAGGTGAATATCCTCTGTTCTTATAAGAAATATTGACTTAATGAGAAAATTTAAGATTATGTCTTTTTGTAAAAGTAACTATATGTAACTCTAAGAATAATATGAATTTACATTATGAATTAGAAGATAAGACTTAGTCTTAATCTTATGTACAATTCAATAAGTCCACTCATAACGACTGTATTTGGTTAGTCATGACTTACATCAATTAGTCTATATTTTAGAATTCATAGACTAATTCAATATAACTTATTCAAGTAAGCCTAATTTAAAATTAAGCTAACAAAGTTATCCTTGAAGCCTACAAAAGGTAAAGGGAGGGCTACTTTGAAGCGGTTCCAAGATTCCGACTTTCATTAGAAGTTTATGATCTTCTCGAAAGAACTGAAAGAAAACTTACAGGACAAGTTATTGTGCCATGGGCGGGACTGAGAATCGTTGGCGTGACAATAAAGTCATGGGATAGGTTTTGTCCACTTATGCGCTTTTGTCACTTCAAAGATTTGAAAAGATTATCTCGTGTACATGTTTTCCCTAAAAATTTAAATGGCGAGACAAGACATAAATTTGGGACGCATTTGATATTTCATCCATGAGAGAATTTCACATTCTGAGTGCTCATGAAAGACATTTGAAAATTAACTGGCTTGTTTGTCGGCACATGAAAGCCATTCTCCCTCTTTCAACAAGTGGGTCCCAGGACGAAATTTCCTTCTGCTTTCATCAAAAGCAGCAACATCCCGACGTGGAAAGTGGCGAGAAAAGCAGTGACTCATGTCAAAAACTGCTTTCCTGGCTACAATGCTTACCCCTTTGTCCTTGACAACTGTCACGCGCATGGCCAACTTTTTCTAATCGATTGAGTTATTTACTAATGAAAATCAAGATTGATAAAAGAAAAAAAAAAAGGAAGAAAAGGCCACTACAACTAAAACTAAAAAATTATATTATATTATCACTAAAATATGAAAAATAAAGAGAAAGTACAAAATTTGCAGAATACTAAATTCTCAAACACTCTGATGAGAAAGTTAAATGTCCACCTAAGCGCTTGATTCGTCTAATTGTAAAATCAAAAAAGAATATAATAACCACGCTTTGTCAAAAGCATTAGTCATTGTTGAATAGAGTTCTGAACTACGCTCAGCCAGTGGTTGCAGAAAAGTAGCCAACATTTTCTCATTGCTTTCGTTAAAAGCAGATCGGTTGGTGGAACCGCGCTCTGGCAAGTGTCATGAAAAGCAGCCACTTCTTTTCTACGACACGCATCCAAAGGAGTTGTTCAGGACGAAGATACTCTTTGAGTGATCACGGGGGCCATTGATGATTCAGAAACTTGTAAACTAGCAAGACTTAGGAAAGTTAGGTCATTGTCATGTGTCAGTGATTCTTCAGATTTCGAGGTTGCAGAAAATAGGATGAAATTTCCACTGAAAATATGGTTGCTTCTTTTCTGTGATAAGTCATGTCAGGGAAAAGAAATTTTGACGTTGCTTTCATAAAAGCAGAGAGGCTTGTCCATAGTAGGCCTGCCTATCGACCTAATTCGTGGTTTGGAGAAGTTTTCCACAAAGCTTTTGTGTACAAAGTTGACTTGTTAAAAAGTTTATAAGTCATCCGATATATTTTTATATATCCTCGTCATATAATTATTGTGAAGTGAAATAATAAATTTTATAAATATATAATAAAAAATATTCTGTACTCAAACCATAAATTATAACAAACTTTATTCATCTAATCAATCATATTATTGTGAAGTGAAATAATAGGTTTTATGAATGATCTATAAAAAAATCATGTATTTAAGTAAAAAAATAAAATAAAATTTATTTATCTAACAATAAAGTCTAAAACTATGTTAAAAAAGTTTTTAATTAAAAGAGGAAACAAAGAGAAAAGAGAAAAGAATATTAATTTTATTCAAAAATGTGCTTTAGAAATAAATCATTTATACAAATTATATAAGGGATATTTCTAGTGAGATAGATTTTACCCTCAGGATTTAATTTTAAAGTTTTTAGTATGGTTAATTTTATTCATAATAATCATAGACTAAAGGGATTTATGTTGTGGAAAAGGGGTGTGAATGGGGAGATTTTTGTGTAGAATGTTGAGGTAATGACATGAATGGAGAATTTGTATTATGTAGTAGCGTGAATGAAGTGATTGCAAAGAGGCTTTTGTGGGAAGAGATGTTTTTGACAGGCAAGTCGACAAAGTTGCATAAATGGTGAAGTACAAGACGAAATTTCCTTATCACTTTTCAATGCAAAGAATCTTTTATACGGAAAGTTGATGTAATGGCATATGTAGAACAAATTTGTGGCGTGGTAGATAGCATGGAAATAAACAATTTCCAAGTTGCTTACAAATGAAACACTTTGTCGTAGAACATGGAGAATCCTTCATGTTAAAAGTGGTGTAAAAAGCATAGACTTATTAGTTAGTCAAACGTTGTTTTGTTAAAAATTGTTTAAATCTTATTTCTAATTTTTTTTCAAATGTATTCTCAACTATTAAAGTGTTAGTTAATTACAGCAAATTTTCAGTCATAAACAAAGGATCCTCATAGTAAATGTTTCCGCACACTTGGGGTCATAGGTAGGCTCATAACGTGTGGCATAAAATTTTATATTATCTAAATTTTATGAAGTATTGTTTATAATGAATAAAGAACTTATTCCTGAATTATTTTTTGGAAGGAGTTGAACGTTATAATTTCTTTGTAACATGCCAACCAATGGTTCTATCCTTTCTTTCTTTATATTGGTTCATGGCAAGTTTTTGAAATATTAGAACATGACGACATTTTTTTTTTCTCATAATAAAGAAAGAAAGCTTCCATTTCTTCTAACAATATCAAGCTAACTTAAAGAATTAAATACAAAATAGAATATTTGTCATCACTTTGAGAGTTATTTGATTAGCTCATTTGTTTATGTTTTGTTATTTATATTCCGAATTAGTTTTCATCAAACCCTCCACCTTTTCTTTTACATCCTCAATTTTTAAACCAAGATTTTTACAATTTACAACCGTCATACAAATGATGTATTTTATCTCAAAGACTATCTTTTGCATCGTTTGACTTCGTTTCTTGTCATGCGGAATTGGGGGAAGTTGAAGAAAAACCGTTGAGCTATTAGAAACCGAGGAAAATTTTCCATTAAGACATTGAAGGTGAAGAGGCTCTCGCTGCTCGTGATCCCACTGAAGGTTCACGAGCTGGTTTACCAGCAAGGCTTGGTAGGTTCGATTATTTCCACTAGCAAGCGATTTTGTGCCCTTCCACTGCCGTGTAAAAGTAGTCCACAAGACGAAATTCCTAGGTTTCTTTCAGTAAGTGCACTGGCACTTTTGGGTGAAAGGTCGACGAAGTTGCCTGACAACACTCGTCGTGGAAATTTTCAGGATGCTTGACAAACGTTTTGTTGAAAGATTGCCTGAATGGTAAATTTGCCTCATTGAAAAGTGGACGCAGATATGAAGTCTACATAACGGTGTGAACGGAGAATCCACGTTGTCTAAAAGTGATCCCCACGACAAACTCTTGGGATTGGAGTTATTAAGCCCAAATATATTTCATATGTATTATGAAAATGCTTTAAAAATTATTCTTATTTGTATTGATGTATATTCCTAATGGTATCTAGTTATCCCTTGTTATTAGTATAAAAAAAGAGATTAAACCTCATAAGGGCAACAGCCTACACCTCATGAGAGTGACAACCAAAAAACACTATTTTGTGTGATACCCATTAGCTAAGAAATAAGCAAGTAAGTTGTTGTAATTGTTAAAAATAATTATGTGAGAGCTGAATGTAAATTTTGTAATCAATATTTTTGTATTCTTTTAAACAAATCTAATAAGAGAAAAAGGATCTAATAACCACACTAGTGACGAGAGATATAAGACAATTTGATTTATGTCTTTTGTAAGTTTATGGTTTAATTTATGTGTTTATGTATTCAAGCAATGGATGCAAACATTTTGAGTTAGCTCTGCGTAAATACAAAAGATGCTTCAAAATTTCCATAGGACGGTGTAGTAGCGTGAATGGACCTTGGAAAATGGCACTAAAGGCATAGATGCTTAGGGACCTTGCCAACGTAACGTCATGTGCCTCGATTCAGTTGAAGTTGGAAGTCCTTCACAAATCCCGAAAGGTCTTCAGTCTTATCTAATATAAGACAAATGTCATCACTTCCCGTGTAACAATTGGGATGGGCTTTTCAATTTTACTAGGCTTATAACAATCTTTCCGCCCAAATTTACCCTTAACGTAGCGTTTCTCCTATTGCGATTACCTTGTCCCGGTAGTTGGGCCTCGACCTACCCCCGTTCAAGGGCTTCCTCTTTGACCCAACCAAGTCAAGATTGCTTGGTCGACCACTAAAATTAGAATAAGGTTGCTCTAACGCTACTTTGTTACGAAATTGGATTTCAATCTAAAAATTTAATTTATTAGATAAAGTTGTTAAGCCATTTATAAATCTCAAGATGTCCTTATTTTTGTGTAATTTGGGACAAAAATCATCATTCTTTACATGGAAATTGGATTGAGCCTTCAATTTCACTAGGGCTATGACAATATCACACTAATCCTCTCGCAAATTCAAATTCTTTGGCAGTTTCTTCTTACCCTACGCCAACGTCACCAGTTCGTAAATTCCGATTATGCTCATTCGAGTGATGTGACTGGAAAACCATCACTAGTTAGATGGTTGCTCAATTATCCATTGAGTTTGCCTCACAATTTGCACTCGCTATTGTATACATGGTTCCAATGTCCAGGAGCTATCAAGCCCATCTTTCTATCATAAAATAAGTTGAGGTTTTTATTGCGAGATCTTTCAACCTATTAAACCAAGATCGTTCTCTTGAAAGATTATATCCATCCCTCAATTTGATCGTTCCATCCTACCGCATTGCCCTAAAACAAGTCCCATTTTTTGTGATCTCAAGATGCACGTTAGTTTAGTATCCATCTATCCATTTGTCCGATGTAATATTACAGCTTCCAAGATCTTTATTGTTTTGATCGCAAGTAGACATTTACAACCACTTCAATTAATAATGAGGGTAATATTATTGCTATAATTAAAGAATTAAACACTAGAAAAACAACATAAATAATTGCAAAATACTAGAACAATATATGATGATTTGAGACTATACAATGGCTTTCAATTTATAGTATTATTGAGACTAGTAAATATTAAAAACAAAGTTGGTATACATTAAGCTTGATTCATGAGAATTTCAAATTGGTTGATGGTAAAAGATCATTCATTTGAATTTTGAATTTCTTCCTTCTTTGTGTGAGTGAGTGCTAGAACTTGATGGACAATGGTTGGTGCGTGATCTTCTTGGTTGGTGAAAGATATTCCATGATCTTCTAGGTTGGTGAATGTTATATTGCTACCCTAGGGTTTACTTAAGGTAGACGATGGAGTGAGTCCTATACAGTTGGGGTTGATGTGGCTCATAGTCCTGTCTTGGTTTAGTAGTGTTGATATGGCATTAAAGGGCTTGGAATGAACTATAAGCTTGTCTTGTAGTAACTTGAAATGAGAAGATGAAAGGCCTTTGATGAGAATATCAGTGACTTGATCCACTAATGATATGAAGTGAACAAAGTTTTGTTTGTTGGTGATACATTCTCTAATGAAGTGGAAATCGATTTCGACATGCTTTGTGGGTGCATGAAAGACTAGATTTATGGAGAGATAAAGTATGGATAGGTAATCACACTACAAAGTTGGAAGACATTATAGCGGAAAGTGCAAGTCACTAAGGAGGGCTTTTATCCAAATAAGCTTAGCAAATGTATTTGCTTAGCTTTTCAATTCATCTTCAATGCTAAATTGGGTGACCATCTTTTGTTTCTGTGAACTCCATGAGATAATGTTGGATTCTAGAAAAATATAGTAACCACCAATGGAATGGTAGTTTTCGTGATCATTTGTACAATTGGCATCAAAGTTGGCATGTAACATCTTGGAGGAACCTTTAGTGAAGTGAAGTACAAAGCATGGAGTCTTTGCAAGAAAGCATAAAATTCATTTGACAAATGTCTAGTGAATAGTAGTGGGGGCATGTGGTATTGACGAAGTAGGTGATATTTGGCCATATGAGTGTTAGGTATTGAAATGGCCTAAAAATGTTATGATAATGTGTAGGATTTAGTAAAGGATTGCATCACTTATACATAAAGGATGGCTTATGTTACATCCTCCATATTGGCACAATTAATAATTCATGGGCAAATTTAGCCTGATGAAGGTGCGTATGATTGGAAGAATATGTTACTTTAATGCTTAAAAGATAACATAGGTTGCCAAGATCCTTGATGTCAAACTTGTTTTGGAGTTAACGTAGGATGAATGTTAGTGGAGCATTAGGGCTTCCTGTAAAGATGATATCATCCACATAAACAAGGATATAGATAGTGTAAGTGGGTTTATGTAATATAAAAATTGAAGAATTGGCTTTAGATGAGTGAAGACTGATCTTAATTAAACATTAGTTGAGACATTGATTCCAATCTAGAAGGGCTTGTTTGAGGACATAGAGAGAGCATCAAATATGACAAATGCAATGGGAATATTAAGGATTAATGGATCCCTATGGTTGAGTTATATAAACCTCTTCCTCAAGACTACCATGCATGAATGCATTTTTAACATCTAGTTGTTTAATTGCCCATCATTGAGTGTAAGTGATAGCAATAATAGCCTAAATAGTAACTAGTTTTGTAACAAGATTGAAGGTTTTGATATAATCAACACTTAAATGTTATTTCAAGCTTTTGGCAACAAGCCGCACTTTGTAGCATTCAAGAGAATGGTTAGAGTTAAGATTAACATTATAGACCTATTTGCAATTGATAAGAGTAATCTTAGTAATGGAATGGAACGAGATCCCACTTTTATTTTTAAGTAAGATAGTGTATTCTTCTTCCATAGCTTTTTGTCAATTGGGATTCCTTGAAGCCTCAATAAAACTCAAGGGTTTGGTATATGGACGAGCATTTATAGTTAGCGCAAAAGTATGATTACAAGTCATATAATGTTGTGCAATTGTACCTTATTTTAATATTGTAACCATAGGATGATTTTGTGGTTGAGATGAATTTGTAATATTATTACATGATGGACATGTAGGAGGATTTGTAGTATCCATTGAGGTGGGTGGAGTGGTTCCACGAGATACAGAGGATATTGTAAGGGGTGTTGGCGGAGGTGTAATGTTAGAACCATCTTGTGTCCTTTGAAGTGATGGTACTGTATTAAGGGGTAAAAGAAATGGAGAGATATCATGAGGAGAAAAATATGGTCATGAGACATAAGTGAATGGAAAGATATCTTCATCAAATGTCACATCAACAACAATATAAATTTTCTTTTATTCAAGGCATAAACAATAGTAGCCTTTATAGCCAATAGAATATCCTAGAAAGACAAAATCCATGGATCGGGGAAGTAGTTTATGTTTCATGTATGGACAAAGATAAGGTAAATAAGGCACCCAAACATAAAGGGTGAGAAATAAAGGGAGTGGTATGAAATAATTTCTCCCAAGGTGATTTATGTTATATAATTTAGCTTAGGGTGGTAGTTAATGACATTGCAACCTCAAAGGAAAAATCCTTATAAATAAGTGGGCTTTAGCCTTATTGTAACATAGAAAGCCTAGTATGAACTATATGGTGATGTTTGCATTCTGCAAAGCCATTTTGAAAGGGTGCATATGAGCTTGATATTGAAAAATGCCCAATTATTGTAATAAATTGCGAAAAGGTAAGGAAGTAAATTCTGTAGCCCTATTGCATTGTATACTTTTTATTTTGTTTTGGAGTTGATTTTCAACAAATGTTTGAAATGTTTGAAATATTTGGAGAAATTAATCTCGAGATTAGAATGAATAAAGCCAAGAAAATTTAGAAAAATCATCCAAAAAATAAAATAAAATTATTTGTTACCTGTTGATAAGTAATTGTAGGGGGGGTGCCCAAATGTCAAAATGAATTAGATCAAGGGGGGCACGTGAGATCATTTAGGTCAATGGATAGGCATGTCATATGCTTTTGCTAATTTGGAATGCCTTACACAAAGTAGGTAGAGTTCCTAAAAATTTTATCCTCATTGATCAAAGCAAATGAATCACATTTTTATAGTTGGCATGCCTTAATCTAAGGTGCCATTTTTCCAACATGTTTATATGCACTACTAGTGAAATGGGCTTTTGCTTCAAATTTATTGAAGTCAAGTGGTAGAGTCCATGATTAATTGGTTTGTGGAGTATTGTTCTCCCTGTATTGAGTTTTTGTACAACATAGAAATTAGGATAAAACAAAAAAAACACAATTATTTGCTTGAGTAAATTTTAAGATTGATAAAAATCTCTTTGTAATTAAGGGAATAACATGAATTTTAGACATAGAAAATTTTTCAGGTTAGAAATATTATTTGTGTGGCTTATTGGTAAGCTTACACCATCTCCCCCTACAACTTGTTGAGGCCTAGTGTAAGCCATAAGGTTGTCTAGATTCATTAGGTTTGGAGTTATATGATTGGTGGCCTAAGAGTCTAGGTACCAAATCTATCTCATACTAGGCTACAATAGTGGTGGAAGATAAATTAATTGTTAAGTGGGCTGGGGAGTCATAGGCCATGTGAGGAGCTTGGAAGAATGGCTCGCTAAAGTTGAAATTCTAACTAGGTTGGTCATTTGATGGTCCACTAAAATCATATACCAAATGGTTGCCCTATGGGTAGCATATAGGTATCGTAGTGGGGGGGGTTGAGATCTACATTTGTTCTCATGGTGCCCTATGTAATTGTAAAATTGGTAAACAATGGCATGATAGCAATTTCCTATACCAATGTTGAGACAACTACTAGGAGGGATGGAAGCTTGAATGATTTAGGCTCAAGTATACCTCTGAAGCTAAAAATAAGAGCTAAAGCTTGCAAATCCATCGTGGGTGTGGCTAAAAATGTTGCTCGAGTTGAATGCAATGGTGGGTGTGCTTTGTTCAACAAGTTCCATGGTGGCTTCACTAGTAAGTAGTAACCCACAAAGGTCTTCATGGGGGAGAATTGTGGTTTGACTTTGAATTATGATTGTTGTCACTAGCATGTTTATGATTCACCAAGCCTTTAAAAAAGATGAGTCAGGGAGGAAGCACAAGCATAATTTTATGCCTTAAATTTTGTCGCCAATGCCTTCCAAGCATCTACAGCATGGTCATGTTAGAAGACTAATTGCACAATTGCATTTGACCAACTGTTAAAGATCCACCCCTATGTAGTTTGGTCATGGACGTGCCGCTTAGTATATGTTATGTTGTTTATGCAAACAATAGAGTCACTTTCATTGGTGACCATGGCATAATCCTAGGAGCAAGGATACAAGGCACCCAAAATAGAGAGAAGTCCACCTGCACAAAGATAAGGGATGATTCTTACTTTTAAGACAAGAAAATTATGGCCTTTCAATTAGACTCCAATAGCTAGGATGGAAGCATTTCTTGGTGTGGGAATTTTTGCAATAGCAAAAGTTATGGTAAAATGTTGTGTGAATAGGGATGCCATTGAACTTGGATTAGAAAAAAAAATTGGCTTTCACTAAAGGCTAAAACTAGTATCAAAATAAAGAATAAAACACTAGAAAAATAGGACAAGTAATTGCAAAATGATAGAATTGTATTTGATGATTTGAGACTATACAGTGGACCTCAATTTATAGTGTTATTAAGTCTAGTACATATAGAAACAAAGCTGGTATACATTAAGCTTTATTCATGAGAATTTCAAGTTGGGAAGTGATTTCCAATTTCTTCTAAAACTTGTCTTGTAGAGTTTTCCATTTTTGTCTATGGTAAGAGATTATTCATTTAAGTTTTGAATTTCTTCTTTGAGTGAGTGATTGTTAGAACTTGATAGGCAATGGTTGATGCATGATCTTCTTGGTTGGTCAAAGATATTCCATGATCTTCTAGGTTGATGAATGCTATGTTGTTGCCACAGGGTCTGCTTAAGGTAAATGGAGTGAGTTTTGTATAGCTAGGTTGACATGGTTCATTGGCCTATCATGGTTGAGTGGTGCTAATGCCACACTAAAAGGCTTGGTGGATGAGCTTTGTTTAGTGGAAAAGCTTTGTTTTGCCAACGGGCTTTGATGGTGCCTTAATAGCTATTACAGAAAAGCAAAAAGGAAAAAGGAAACAAAAAGGCTAGGGGAAGTTTTGCATTGGAGAATAGAGGATTTATCTAAAGATAATTCACAAATATATGAGTTCTTAAATATTGAGAATTAGGAAAGATTACATGTATAAGTTCATTACATTTGAAATAATAAAAACTATGGATCTAGGAAAAAAAAGTTGAGATTACTTCAACTGTCTTATTCGCAAATATCTCATCTTTAATATGTCAATTTTATGACTAGTGACTTTTTGACTTCCTATCCATGGAAATTAGGCCCAATGAATAAGGCTTTGGTAGGTTGCTTTTCATCTAATAATATCATCTTACTCTTTTGATATAGACATTGATTCATTCATTAGGATGACTTGTTTGTATTTATGGTATGAACTTTAAATAAATTTTCAGTTTTAATTTTGCACTCGAAATTTTTTTGGAACAAAAATGAATGAATAATCTAAGAGAAAAGAACAAAAAAGGAGATGTGTATCCAAGCTTGGGATGGGAACAATAAATCATCAACAATAGCGAGATATATGGAGAAACACATAGACAATAAAAATAAGTCCAAACAAATTTTTACAAAAGAATGCTTGTATTGGAACATTTATATATACTGATTTACTTTTTACTTTGTATCAAATTTATTTACATTAGAATGATCTGAGTGACATCTTTTTATAAGGGTTCAAAATCCCTTATCTAATTTGTGCATCAAATCAGCGTAATAGTCTTTCATAGTTTTTTTTTGGTACATATTTCAAGATACTTACATCCTATTGCTTCTTCAAAGCTTTCATCTTTAGGCAGTAAATGGAGATGTTACTTATTCATGTCCTTGAATGCCTTGGTTTTGTTATGAGACTTTGTTATCATTTTCAATATCTTCTTTCCCTGTGTGGTGAGTCGAGTCCCCTTGTTGCACTCTTCTAACGGTCCTGTCCTTTTCATACATGTGAGGCAACATCAATATGATTGTGCTATCCTAATGAAATGAATCCAACTTCTGTCTCCTTATTTTCCTATTCAGCATCTACTATGAATATTTAAGATGTCATAACTTGTGCCCATATAGTTAGGCTTGTTTACATTTTACCTCTTTGCTAAATCTTCTTATGGCTTGAATTAAATGGAAATATTTTGGTTAACCAGTCAAAGGATATTATATACCCAAGGATATTATATACCCATTATCTAATACATAGCCTCATTAATCCTTTGTTGTTCTTTTTTGTTGAATACTCTTAGTGGAATATTTCGATTTAAATTAATAGCATCATGGCAATTTAAGAAGAAGGAAAGAAGATGATGTAAGAAAAGCATGTAGCATTATGGCATCACTTGAGTGGTTTACCAAAATGTATCAATTTTGTCCAACACATATAGGGGGTTTAGTGTAAACTATCCGAAGTTGGACAGTAGAGATGTAACTATGTGTAACAACATGGATAATTGTTAGCATTAAATTAGCATTAAATTAAACATACATACCACTCATGTAACAAATTAAAAAGGAACAAAAAAGTAAAAAGTAAAATAAAAAATAAAAACACTTATAAACCATTGACGACCTTTCCATCCTAGAATTCATCCTATCAACCTCCAATCAGCTCGTTAGTCCCACTTAGAAGTTCATAGACCACCTCAACCTCTTGTAAGCATCAAACGCCAATGTCCCTTTCTTTCTTTCTTTCCCTTGTCTTTGTATTTGAAATCATATTTTAATTTTTAAATTTTGGAGGTCTGATTGCAATTAGAATTGTTTTAACTCCTGGAATTAGTTTAATGACTAGCTCTGTAGGTTTTGGGACCCCAAATGGGAGGAGTAGGAAAATTGAGGTATAGAATAAGAAAATTTGAAAGTCCTTAATCAGAAGTTTTGAGTCTCATTGGTTCCTTAAAGGTCTTGATGGCACGTGGATGACAAATAATTGTTACAAGTAGTTGTTAATTTCTACGGGAATTGTGGTTGATGGTGGGTTGTAGGCTTGAAATCATAGAATTAAGGGGAGAGGAGGAGAAATCAATTCTAAAACAAATCAATGTATATTTAGTTTCTTGTAATGGTTTTGCTTGTCTTCTTATAGCCGTAGAACACAGATTAATACAAGATTCATTCTTTCTAATCCTATGAGTATGTTCTTGTGTGTGTTCTTCTTATCACTTCTTAATATGGTATCATAAAGCAAGTTTTGGTCCTTGATTCTTGACCTATAACACTCCATTTTCCCTCCATTTGCTTCGCTTCCGCACCATTATCTTCCCTTCTTTAAGACCATTTTTCATCCATTTCAACTTGTTTTGGGTGAATCTTGTTCCATTCCTAGTGTTTGAATCCTTCTTTAAATCAAGCATGCCATCTTTTGTCCTTATTCCTTTTGTTGCCAACATTTTCTATGCTGGAACCTCATTGAAGCATTTTATTGAACAGGTTATAGGCACCTTTATTTGTTCCTCTTTGCTTTGTTTTCTTTAACAAGCAATTTTTTGAACACCGTACATGCCACGATCCATGCTTGATTCCTATAGATGGATGTTAGTAATGATGAAGAACAAGCATGAGGAAGGTCCACTTATGCTCATCAGTGTCAACCACCACGGGGCCAAGGCCGCCACTCCCCACCTTGAGTTTCCAAATCTTCCCCTCTAGTTTCCTAAGAACCTTCTGTTGCTGCACTTGTGCAACAAAGGGATCCCCTCTTTCTTCATCCCAATGATGCAACTAAGGTCTTGATTGTGATTGAAAAGCTCTCTAAAGCCACCAATTTCACAACTTGGAGTAAAGATATGAAGATTGTCTTGTTGAGAAAGAACAAGTTTGGGCTCCTTGATGGTTCTTTTCGAAATTTGGCTCCTACTTCACCTCTCTATTCACAATGGGAGAGATGCAATGGAGTCATTCTTTCATGGCTCCTCACATCTCTTTCTTCAAAACTCTACAAGAGATTTACCTACGCAACTAGTGTAAAGGATGTATGGTCCTAAACGAATAAGAAATGGAGTCGTTCTTTCATGGCTCCTCACATCTCTTTCTCCAAAACTCTATAAGAGATTTACCTACGCAACTAGTGCAAAGGATGTATGGTCCTAAATGAACAAGAAATTCTCCAAAGTAGGTAGCAAAGAAATCATTTTTGTAAAAAAGGCCATTACTCTTTGTGTTCAAGGACCAAATTTCATGGATGCTTATGTGATGTGTTTGGAGCATTTTTAGGATCAACTTTCAGCTTATCTTGCAATTTATCACCTATTCATCTCTAGTTTTGATGAATTTGAGGATTATCAAGATGAAAGGAGACTTGTAGAGTTCCTTCTTGATTTGAATAAGAGCTATGCCTAAATTAGTTCTCAAATCCAAAATAATTGCTCTTTATCAAGTCTTGAGGATGTTATTACACAGATTCGGGATGAGAAATCGACTATAATTTTGGCTAGTGACATTCATGGCCATTCTATGGCCTTCTTGGTGCACTAGCGCTCGTTGTGGAAGATGGGTCCTGCGTCAGGTTCCCTTATAGGCAAGTTGTGAGTCCTAGAGCAACCCACAGGCTAGCATTTTGCGGGCGAGTTCAATCTTCTAGGTTGTTTTGCAAGCGGACCACACACAGACACTTATGTAAGCGGGCTAGGTGTGCAAGGCCACACCTTTCCAAGTAGGTTGTCACCTTATTTCTAAACAACATGTTGTTTAGCCACGGTAGTGAACTACATGCCATTCCGCACCCATAGAACTCCAAATTTAGCCAAAACAAAAGGCCAATTCCTCACCAGGAATGGGTGTAACTTACACCTACTATAGCCGCAATGGCCACCAAATTTCTGAATGTTATTTTTTAATGCCATGTGCTCATTGTGGAACCATTAGTCATAGCAGGGAAAGGTGTTATCAGCTCCTTGGCAACTCAAAAAAAAAGAAAAGGAAAGGGAAAGTGGATAATGGATAGGCAAACATCCACTAATTAAGTCACTTATGTAGCTTTTACTAACAAGCAGACCTTGGAACTCAATGTTAATGATTATAACAAGGTTATGACCTTCCTTAATGGACTCTTTACCATTGAAAATCATATGTTGATGTGTTTTGTTAAGAAAAATTTTATTTATGAATAAATGATAACATTTTTATGTGCATACATTGAATACCAAAGAAAGTAAAAAGTGTGCAAATTATAATATCAACTAATGATATTATAAAGTAGTTGGTTTCCTACATTTCATTATCAAACATCACATATAAAGTTAAGATAAATAATTTTTATGTGATTTAATGAGCAAAAATATAAATGCTTATATTAAAGGAAAAATGGTACTTGGTGATTATGTGTTTATAGGTACTTGTGAAGGATAAAGTAATACTACTTGCTTAATGCAAATATACAAGCCTAATTAATCTTTATTTGATTGATCTTCATTTGCTGAATCATTATTTGTTGGATCGATTACTTGTTGGAACATTACTTGTTGGACTGATTATTTGTTGGACCAATTACTTGTTGGACCAATTACTTGTTGGATCCTTACTTGTTAAACTAGTTATTTGCTGGACTAATTAACTACTGGATCATTATGAAGTAGGCCCATTAAGTTCAGTCCACAAGCAGGCCCATAAAGCTTAGCCCGAGCTGACCTTACTTAAGTGAAACACAGTTGTTTCACTTTGATAAAAGACCACTCTCTTAAGTCAAGCAGAATGAAGCCCTAGCCCTATCTACTCACAAAGCCGTCCTCCTCTTTCTCTTTCAACTGCTAATTCTCCAAAGGGAAGAAGAAAAAGGTGATAGATGTGTCAAAATGGTCCTCTACTGTGATAATCCTTGCCTCTATAGTTGTATCATGTTGCTTCTATCAAATCTCAACAAAAAAATCTCAAACAGGTTTGAATTGAAACCCTAAAGTGCTTAAGATCCAATTATCTACTATATAAGGAGCTTTGGGTGGATGTTTGAAAAGGCTGAATGAAATACTACTGATCTCCTTGAAAGAGATTGAAGCTTTGTGAAAATCTTGTACTCATACTGCAGTGTTCTTCAATCCTTGGTGAAAGTAAGGATCTTTGGTGATATTCCTTCAAATCTATAATCTTGTGAATATCTACTATTAGATTGATCTTTCTATGTGCTAGATTACTTCAAAATATTATTTGTACATAGAGATCTTTGTAAATCCGAAACCCTAGCTTTAAGAAAATTTAAGGGTTTCGTGAGTAGAGCTTGAATTGAATTTACATATCTTCAATTAGCTCCTTGAGAAGCATTATTCCTTACACACATTATATATTTAAGAATTTGCTTAATGTATTAAGGTTGATTCAACCTAAGGTTTGTAACTGTGGAACAAGTGACTCTTTGTTGAGGAGTTGTGAAGCATAGGAAAGGATTTCTCCTAGCTTGAAGTAAAATAAACTTCAACTTGTTTGAGTTGAAATAGAAAAGGGTGAAAGTAGGTGAAAATGGGCGAACCACCTTGTAAACCCTTATGCTCTTTTATCTTGTCTCATCTATTTGATTATATGCTTTGATTTATCTACGTTGCATGACAATCTTGCATGAAACCAGAGCTCATATCTTTGTTACATTGGATTATAGATTCAGGTACTAGTGATCATATTACTAGGAACTTTGATTGCTTGTCATATCCTCAACCATGTAAGCATGCATCTAGAATTCTAAATTTACCTAATAGTCACACAATTCATGTCACTCATATTGGTTCAGTGCACTTACCCGAGGGCTATATCCTAAAAACTGTCCTATACTTATTGGTTTTCAATGTAAATTTGATATCCATTGCCAAATATTGGTGAGAAAACCATTGTTGAGTTATTTTTTACCCTAATTTTTTTTATTTTTCAAGACATATGGACTAAGACAGTGATGGAACTAGGTAGGATGTACGATGGACTTTACTACTTAGTGTCTAAACATGGCTAGCATCACCATTTTGCTAATGATGCCCATGGTGTACCTTTTATACTTTACAATTCTTCTAGTAAACCTTCTTCCATCATGAATTGTAATATTTTACACCAACATTTAGGACATCCCTTTATAAAAGTGATGTAACTTATTCCATGTTTAGCAACTTCATTATCTTTTGACTTTATCAAAACTTGTTTTGTTTGTCCTTTGGCTAAACAAACACGATCATCTTTTCATGTTAGTACTACATTGACTGAGAACATTTTTTGTTTAATCCACATGGATATTTGGGGACCTTGCAAGGTCCCCTTACACTTAGGCGCCCACTATTGTCTTACAATAGTTAATGATTTTTCGCGTGCCTCTTGAATTTTTTAACTACAAGTTAAAACAAAAGCTTTACCTTATATTCAAAAAAAATTTGCACTCATTTCCACCTAATTCAACACACCAATACGACGTGTTAGGACTGACAATGCCCAAGATTTTTTTGCCTCTACTTGCACTATATCCTTTGCCTTTCATGGTGTGGTTCATGAAAGTACTTATGCATATACTCCGCAATAGAATGGTATTGTTGAGAGAAAACATTGCCATATCTTTAATGTTGCCCAAGCCTTAAAATTTCAAGTGATCATTCCTATCCGTTTTTAGGGTGAGTGTGTACTTACCGCGACCTATTTGATTAATTAGACGCCTACCCCCACTTTACAAGGAAAAACACCTTTTGAGGTGCTTTTTGGAAAATCTCCTTCTCTTAACCACCTTAAAGTCTTTGAATGCTTATGTTGTGTCTTGATCTCACTCAACGTGACAAATTTAGGGCATGTGCACTCACTTGTATCTTCATGGGTTATCCTTATACCTAAAAGGGATATCACCTTTATGATATTCAGGGGAGGCATTTCTTTGCTAGTTGGGATGTGGTCTTTCATGAGGATCGCTTCCCTTTCATACAGGTTGCATCCTCTCATTCTCTTTCCATATTTTTGGATGACCCTTCAAAGACTACTCATGTTGTGCTTGATAGTGAGATACCAAGTCCTTTACCTTCCATTGTAGTCCTTTATGATACTCTAGTCACTATGTCACCTAAAGATACACACTTTCCTTCCCCATCACCTCCCAATTTGCTATTGACCCATGTCTTTGAATCTATCATTTCCCTTCCTCCCCATCAGTATAACTGGTCACATTAACCCCTTATTTGGTCCAATGACTATGTTTTCCTAGCTTCCTCTACACCTTCAATACCTTCCAATTCACATCTTATTTCTCATGTACTTTCTTATCATCACTTAAGCACACACCATTGCCATTTCATCGCTTCTATTTCTACCACCACTAAACCTACCTCCTATAGAAAAGCCATTCTTGACCTTAGATGGTGTGCTATTACAGCTGATGAGATTCATGCATTAGAATATAATAGTACATGGGACTTAGTACCTTTTCCTGCAAGACGTAAACCCATTGGTTGTATATGGGTTTACAAGGTTAAGCATAAGGTTGATGGGAGCATTAAGAAGTATAAGGCCCACCTTGTTGCTAAAGAATATAACCAACGTGAGGGTATTGATTATGAAGAAACTTTTTTTCCCGTTGAGAAAATGATCACCATTCGCATTTTGGTCACTCTTGTTGTAGTTAAGAATTGGAAAATCCATTAGATGGATGTGCACAATGCCTTCCTTTAAGCGACTTAGACGTTGAAGTCTACATGCCCATTCCTGAGGGCATTCAGAGTCGAAGAGGGCCTTTAGTTGTCATTTGCAGAAGTTATTAAATGGACTTAAGTAAGCATCCTGGAGTTAGTACTTCAAGTTCACACATGCCTTGATTGTGGATGGTTTTCGCTAATCACATCATGATCATTCATTATACATCAAGCAAGCAAGCAAGTAAAGGCCTTCTAATTGTCTTCATTTACATTGATGATATTTTGATAACAAAAGAGAGGAGTATGTTGTTCAAACATTTAAGGATTATTTGGACTCCAAATTTCATATAAGAGACCATAGTCCAGTTATATATTTCCTTAGGATTGAGATAGCACAAAACAAGTCTGGCTTTGTACTCAACCAAAGGAAGTACGCCCTTGAACTTATTTCAAAGTGTGGATTGGCTGGAAGTAAGCTTTCCATGACACCTTTAAAGCAAAATCGTAAATATGTTTACATTGATTTTGTTGACCTACTTCAGTTGATAGTTAATCCCCCATTTCGAGATATTTCCAGTTATCAACATCTCATAGGAAGATTAATATATCTCACTATGACAAGACCGGATATTAACTACACTGTGCAAATTCTTAGCCAATTCATGCATGATCCAAGAGTATCACATTATCAGGCGGCCTTTTAAGTTATTTGATATGTTAAAAGCTTGCTAGGTCTTGGTTTATTGATTAGATTAGATAATGAGCTTTTATTATAGGCTTATTGTGATTCTGACTATGCATCATGTCCTATGGGAAGGAGATCAACCATAAGTTTTTATATCAAGTTGGGAACTTCCTTGATTTTTTGGAAATGTAAGAAACAACCTTTTGTTTCTAGATCCTTCATTGAATCTTAGTACCGTGCTATGGTTGCTACAACATGCGAGATTATTTGGCTTCTAGGCCTCTTAAAAGATTTGCAAGTAACCTCTTCAGCACTTGTTACACTTCATTGTGATAATGAATATGTCATTAAACTTGCTACCAATCCAGTCTTTCATAAGAAAACTAAACACATAAAAATGAATTGTCATTTTATTTGTGAAAAGGCAGCTGCAGGAATGATACATATAAAGCACATTGGATCATAAGACCAGACTGTGGATATTTTAACCAAGGCTTTAGGAATTTCACAACATCATTTTCTACTTGGCAAGCTAGGCATGTATGATTTATACCGTGCACTAACTTGAGAGTGCGTGTTGAGAAAATAAATGCAAAATAGTTAAGTGTATAACATATAATACCCTTGTCTATGTAATGCTATGGACTATGGACTATGGACTATGTACTATTGGACAATAGGATGTAAACTCTAGGAAAATTGTATATTTATTTTCTTGTAATGGTTTTGCCTGTCTTCTTGTAACTATAGAATATAGATTAATACAAGATTCATTCTTTCCAATCCCATGAGTATGTTCTTGTGTGTGTTTCTTATCACTTCTTAACAATATATTTAATGGTACCAACTCTACTAAATAAGACAATGAGGATAGGAAAGTTTATAACTTCTTGTTTACAACAAAGAACGACAATGTTGTAAAAGTAAAATAAGCGTACTTAGTTCCTTGTACTCTTCCCGCTTTACTCGAATCTCCATCGTAAAAAAAGCATATGCTTTTTTACATGTTATTCATCATTTTAACCAAATTTCCAAGCTCTTTTCTTAGAAATAAAAATAGAAAAAGGCTGAACCCCAATGGTGAAACAAAACTAGTAGAAACACAATTGGTAGAAACAATATTTACTTTTCATGAAAGGTTAGATGGGAATTACAAAAACTAAGAAAATATTTCAAAATAGTACTCAATATATTTGTCTATGGTTCTAAAATAAATTTGCCTCAAGTTCTTGTTGATAATAAAATCCCTAAAAAAAAAAAAAACCCAAAATCCAATTGCATAAGAGATGACAACAAAGACATAAAAGATAGGATCGTCAATTAGTTTGGTTTCTTCCTTTCCATTATTACTTTGGCTTTAATGTTCTGGTTCAAGTTTAATTGTTTTCAAGTAGTCTCTTGGCAAAGGACTTCCATAAAGTTCTAGATTGCCATTGAAAAATTACATCTCAAAAGTTGAGAATTGATGCTTAAAAGGAATTCTTCTTAAAAGATTATTGCAAACAACACTAACTATAGATAGAAAAATGAGCCCAACCAATTCATCTAGTATTTTTCCCACTCAACTTATTGTGAGAAAGGTCTAAGCTCTCCATGCTCTTCAAGTTTCCAAAAGAATTTGGAATGGAACCTATTAGAAAATTACTTGACAAGTTGAAGGACCAAAGTTGTGACAATTCTCCCATTTGAAGTGGAATGTGACCTAACAATTGGTTTGATGACAAGTCAATTGCAATCATCAATAAAAGTAGGTCACCTTTGAAGGTAATTTCCCTATTTGTTTTTTACTTGTAAGGACATTTTTCCATTTAATAATGGTTATTTGGTGAAATTCTACATGCAAGTATACATGTCGAACAAGTAATATAATGATAAGTATGAATATCATTCTATAGAGACTGATGCTTACCAAACTAACTAATTACTAATGGTAAATAGACTTTAGAGTTTATCCAGCAAATCAAAGTGATAAAACATGGACTAAAGAACTAAATTTAACATAAAGTTTATTAACAAAATATGCTAGAGCATTCGATTCCACTTAATTACTAGATATAAACGTCGATCATCCATGTTAGCAAAATTAATTCTATTCATGTGATGGTAGAATTTCCTAATTTATTCACTATCCTATGTTTAGGTATAACACCTTAACTTTGTCATTGGAATCCCTTGGAACCATTCCCCCTTGTAATTTATTGTTTGATAGGTTTAGATAGCTTAGTGGGATGCCTCCTCTTGTCAAACTTTGTGGTATTGTCCTTAATAGCATGTTATTAGAAAGATTTAAAATTCTTAAAGAAAGATTGCCAATGGACCAAAGAATGATACCTTGTCATGCATTTGAGGACATGTTAACAAGGGACAAATATGGAAGAATATGTCCAATTTTTTAAGGAAAAAAACCTATGATGTTATTGTGAGACAAGGCAATGTTGCAAGCGATGAAATTTGACTAGGAAAGCAATTGAGGAAAGAGCTGCTTATTTTGTTGCTAACCTAGACCAAATGAGTGATATTGGTGTTGAATAGCAACCAACAAGGCATACTCCCCCTATTGAGTTGTGAGATAGGTCTAACCAATACAAGGAAATTTAGGTGGAGATGAAGCTAGGGAATATGTGACCATACTTTTGGTTAAGGTTGCAAGGTGCTAAGCCAAGGAAGATTAGTTGAAATGATGGGACCCATGAGGATGACTCAATTTCAACTTCTAAATGGTTGTTGTTTGAGAGTAAAAGAGAATGGAGATGACAAGTATTGGCAAACATAGAAAATGACAGCACCCCTTCCAATTGATTATCTTCAACTCTAAACTCTATAATTTTGCTATAATTAGAGAATATTGATAAATGCACATTACCTTTAAGGTGATTACTCAATAAATCAATCACTTGAAGATTTTCAAACATCCCAAGGCACAGAGGAATAATGCCTTCTAGTGTATTGTTATGAAGAAACAAAGTCCATAGATATTTTAATTTTTTTAGTTTACAAAAAGCTGCAACAAAATAAATTCAACAGATTAGTGCAATATATATATATATATATATATATATGTAAGGAATAGAATTAGAAGTGGTCAAAATAACAAGTGAATAAATATTTCTTCTCAAAAATTTAATTTATGGATTTAAATTTCCCAAATAGAAGAAAGTCTTTACTTCATAAAGTAAAATCAAGAAAATATAAAATTCAAGGTTAATCACTAAAATACATTCTATATGTTTAATATATTAGAGTCCTACGGTTGAAAAAACCAGTGACGGGCAAACAAAAACCAACTTGTTCTATAATGAGTTTCAATTATAGCATATCCAAAGTAGATTTAATTCTACAATGTATTTAAAATTAGATAAACAAGTATATTAACTATTTTAGAACATGATATATGAGATGCAAGACAAATAAGGTCAAAGTTAGAAAATTTTCTATACACTTAACCAAGAATTTATGTAGAAAAACATAAAGCAAAATATGAAAAATCAAGTACAGGTTCTTACATTCAAGCCCTCCTCCAATCTGTGAGCCATAAAGCTACAATTCTTCTAGGCATCAAACAAGGTGAATAAGGTGACGTTTGATACTAGCTACTTGGTAGAGCCCTATTCCCTAAAGAGATATAGGCAACTACTCGAGTGGCACCGTAACACAAAATTCCACTCGCTTCGCAACAATCCCTTCCATCCCAATTCTTGAAGGGTAAACCATTTGTGGAGTTTTTGATCTGCAAGAGAGCTTCCTTTTGTTCTCCGCTGCATCCTTTACCACATGCGAAAGGGGAGAAATTGAATACAACCCAAAGAAAATGATATTCTTAGCAAACAAGTCTTCATTTGTGAGAGAGTCTCAAAAGCAACTCGCAATTTCTTGTTGTCTAAAGTGAGAATGAGATGTGCACCTATCTATTGCGGCCTTAATAAGACGTGTAAACAACTAACCCATCAAATGCTTTTGAGATGACATACGGAAAGTAAATTTTTGCCAAACTAGAAAGCATAGCATTTTTCAAATTTTGTCAATTTGGCATGTTAAATGGAAGAAAAAGTAAAACTCTGTCAAATTTGGTAGACTTGTTAAAACCATTGATTTAAACAAGCTACAATGGAATTCCACCTCACGTGCTAAGTGTGGTTGCATTGTCTACTATATGCTTTCCACCTCAATCAGAATTTATATGCCAGCCACAGCAAGCACAGGCTATCCTTATGCAGCCACATAAAGCTCACTACTTTCAACTATGTCCAAGATACCTCCTCAAGTCAACACATCGTGTTGCTACACCATTGGTGTAGTTAAATCAGCATTCTCCAAGTTCATGCACGAAGATGGTGAGTTGGCACACACATCGTATGAAGCCCAACATGAGACATCAAAGTCTCCTAACCTCAGACAACAAATCTCAAGCCTGAAAAGTCATGCTGCAGAACTTGGAAAAGCATGCAACTCTACACCTATTCACAAGTTAATGGACAAGAAAGTCATAACACGAAGGATGTTGAAAGAAGTGAGGAAGAATGAAGATGGACAATTAGCTTTACCTTTATGTAAAGTCTTCATGTAAACTTCCTAGCAATTTCTTGGAAGTGACAAGTGTGCTAGAATGCCTATATAATGGCACGACTTGTCTAGGAGAAAGGAAGCATCTTGCAAGCATCATGTAATCTCAATTCAATTCAATCAATCACAACACCAAATCTATATTTGGCTTTGTGTAGTTGTAGCAAGGTCAAATGGCCCTACAATTATGAAATCCATTATATTGCTTTTGGTGTCTTTGTTTCACCTTTTGTACTTTATTTTATATTTGTTTTCCTTGCATTTGTATAACTTACCAGCCTCTAGTTTATTGCTTTTCATGATTACATCTTTACATTAACGCTCACTCAATCAAATTGAACCATAGAACCCACCAAATTTTAATTTTCTTCTAGACTAAGGTAAACAAATAGTGAAAAGCTTTAGTGAAAAGGGTCTTTCAAATTTGACAGGCAAAACTATACAAAAGGTTAAAATGCAGAAACCACGCATCACGTTGAATGCATTGTTAGGTTACTGCGAAATTCACGCATTTGGTTACTATAAAAAGAAAATGGCTTGAAACCATTATAAAAGGACGTTGCATTTCCTATTATTCTGTTTGGACTTAACAATGCCCTTTCAATCTTAAGGATTTGTTAGCATAATTTTTAAGTTTTCATAAGGTGGGCTTATATTAATGTTGGTCTAATAAAGTGAGACTTAATGATTCATTTAATGAATATGGACTGGCTGGTATGGGCCGTGGCTAACCAAATACGATTGTGATGAGTGGGCCTATTTGGTAGCACATAAGGCTAGGGTTAGGTCCTATCCTCTAGCTTATACTATTTAAGTACATTATTCAAGCATTAGGGTTACGAGAGGCTTTATTCTTCAAGCCGTAATCCCTTAGCTTCTCTCATCAAGCTAGTGCCTACGGAATGAGAATAGAGGATATGAACTTAACTTGAAGATTGAATTCCACATTTGTGAATCTTCCTGAGAGATTGAAATACGGTATGTTTTTCTAATTTCTTATATCATCTTGATCATTTTAGTGTTTTAGATCTGACTATGTAGATAAAACAGAGTCGGGACACTTCCAAGAGTTTTGGCGCCATGCCTGTTTGTGTTCTAATAAGTTATTATATGCGTACATATCAATAAAGAAAAGAAAAACAATAGAAGTTGCAATAAAAGTTACAACGGGATTAGCCCGTTGAGGCGGTGATGGCTTGACTCAAAGGACGACGGGAGTGTGGAGTGGACTTGAAGGATGACCGACAGGGCCGGATGACCCGTTCGATGGTTGGCGATAACTTGACTTGAAGGGTGAATGAGAGTGCAGTGTCAGTTAGGGGGAACATTAGTTGTAGAGACATGCATATTTAAAGAGACGTTTTTTACGAATATAAATAACTTTTGGCAAATGTCGGGCATACTGTTAATCGTTAGCAAATTTTCTCTATTCTTGGTGCTTCACCACACAATTGTAGGTAAGTATTATGGGAAGATCAATTGGGACTGAAATATTATCGACTACCTTAACAAAGCTTGTTATGTCATTTTTCAATTTCTATGTTATGCATATGTTTTTCTCTCTTGATGATTTTAAGAAAGACGATGCTCTTTTGCTCATTCATGAATGGATTAACTTTTATGCCTATCTTCAATTATTAATATTTGAGTGGGTTAGGTTCTACGTCCCACCCATTGTATATTTCAAAAGGTTTGGCACTTTACTTACTTTTACTTATCAATATATTTACACAAGTTAAATATCTTTTATTAAAAAAAGATGTAATAGTCTTGATGACGTATCTCGTAATAGTCATGCCAAAAGAAGGGTTCAGCATTATGGCTATGAAGTATGCCACATGATAAAGAACTAGCCTCCTACTGCCACTTGTACATACACGTGTAGGTGCTTTTGTACAAACATAGATATAGGGACACTATGCTTACAAATGTGCATTTAGTAGTTTTTGTTTTTTTTTTTTTTGAAATGCCAAGTAGTGTGTATATATATCACAAAATATTTTGTGTACAAAAATATTCAGTTTATTATCCATCATTATAGCAATTTTATCTAGACTCAAATATGATGTTTGCAAGATTCTAAAGCTCATTCGAATATCATTTTAATAGCTAGAACTGATGGAAATTGAGCTCTAACGTAAATCATTACGGGGTTCTAATAGATTCCTGACGAATAATTTTGGTACACCTTTGCTAAAGTAACGATTAAATATGATGATCTTGCTACACGTTCTGTGTCTATCCATTCTGCATGATGCCTTGAACTAACTTCATTTTGATGTATCTTTGAGCTTTCCCATATTTTTCTACCCAAGATTAAGGACTTCCAATTTATGTTCTCAAACCTCAAGTGGTCTGGGCTTCGTGAAAGTACATGGATATGTGTTGTAAGCATGTATTCTTTAACCGTAAACAAACACATAGGGTAATAACCAATTCCTCGTGAAGTCCAAATGACTAACAATAGCTTCTCTAGGCAGTATGTGGTGGTTCTAGGTTGTGGTTGCATATGCTTTATGGCTCTCTGGTATTCGTCAAGTAAAATTTGTTGCATATATGACAAAATGGCTACTGAGAATTTGAGGATTATGTTGGTGTATAAAAGATTACAAAGAAAGGCAATTATGTTTAAATGAATGAATTATAGAAATAAAAGCTGGTGTAGGAAATGCTAGATCAGTCGTGACGACGAGTTTGGTACTTATAGGATGGATGTGTTTTCCCTGGGCATTTATGGAAGTCTCGCATCAATAGTCTTTTTTATTTGAAGACCATTAATTTTGACCTTCTATGCTGCTGAATTCTGTTAAATGGAATAGAAGCAACTCTGAATGTTGTAGAGATCTGGTATACATAATGTCATATTCCGATTAATATTTTGTTGTTGTTCTTTTTCTTGTTCCCTTGTGGTGGAGATTGTTTTTTATTATCATTCCTTGGCCTTTATGGCCGTAGAAGAATATTTGGTAGATCTCTTTTCTAATTGATATAACAATGTCAAATACTCACCAAGTGTTCTGCCTTTTCCATCCTTTTTTTTTTTCGTTTTGTTTATTGATTTGTTTATTCCTGTTTCCCGCTATCTTTGGGTGGTACGGACAAGAAATGTTAAGAAGAGACAGCACTTAGGTGAACTCCCATCATTTATTTCTCCCATTCTTGAAAGGTTCTCATAGTGTTCCAAACTTGAAAATCATGCAAATGTAGTTTTGCACCAATTCACGGTATGTGGTAAAGTTACTCTATAGAATAAAAGTATTTGTGATTATCTCTGAAGATGAACAATTTATGTATTGCTTGCATTTATCTCTTTTGTGCAGAAACGGGACTGTTTTATATATTGATCTTTATTACTATTTCATGGCTGTTGTTTGTGTCAAAGATGATGGACACACGAGCTCAAGTTTAATAATTAAAAGTGAATATCAATGATTGTGTTACAAACTGAACTTGGGAGAAGTTATTATGGATGAGATGTAGGGAACCAGGCCAAATAGACAGCAAGGAGATCCGGAGAATTTCGGAGATTTTGGCTGGAATTATTGGAAATCTTGAAGGGATTCTAGCTAGGGATGGTGCTTGCCGTGTAGGAGAATATTATATTTCTAGATATCCTTTTGTTCAATAGAATCCTTGGCACGAAAACGATCTATGCAATAAAATGGCTCTACTTTTTTTTTTCATGCAGTCAGAGATCTTAACAATGTAACATAATTGAAACAGTCAGGGCAGAGCCCGGATACAACTTCTTTTCTTTGAATAGCAGTAAGAAACATGGACTGTGGAAAGCACAACTAAGAATAAAGACCAGCAAAAGGATTTCCTACGTAAGCATCAAAATCTAGCAAAGCCCGTCGAGTCGTTTTAGTAACGGTTGATTTGCGGTTGATGTGCCCGCCTAGACAATCAACATGTAGAACCTCAAATATTCTCTAAACTGCTGGTGAACATTGTTTACAGCACAAGGACCTAATCCCGAGACCCAACATAATGAAGCCAGATAGGATGGTGATTCGGTGAGACTGCAGCCGGATTGTGCTTTTTGTAGAGAGGGAGTTGAATTTGCGGAACTTGCTCCTTTGATCTGATGAAGATCCATAATCACTGCTTGTTTCATTTTCTTTGGTTTTAATTTTTGGTAATCGAGAAGGGATCCTTATAGTAAGTGTTGAAATGGGTTCCTTTGGCTCCCAATTCTCAGATCATGGACTACTGGTATTTTGGTCCAAGCAAATGGGGGGATAATTGCTCACCTCTAGACAATCCTAACCCAAACCACTTGAGATAGACAACACCAACATTTTGTCTCTAAGCAAGGGTGCGACAAAAGTGGAAAACAAAATATTTCCTCGACAAGTAGTCAATTAAGGTTCAAATCACTATGAAGTAGAGGGCCTTGAATTCTCTCGGAAATAGTAATAAATAAATGATCATGACTCCAACAATCTGTGCAGGACGATGAGAATTGTAGATGTTTATTGTTAAGATCACATATCTACAAAGCGTATTGGTTATCTCTTTGACAAAAACGGTACTTTTTTTGGTTTGAAGATAAGAAGTATGGAATCACTTAATTTGTAAATTAAGGCAGCAATTCCATAACTTTCTGACTCAAGGTACAAGATGGAAGTCCTTATTTTAATCTTTATTGAAACGTCACAAATAGCTTCCATACACTGAAAGCATTTGAGAGTACGTTATTTCTTAAAAACATTCAATATTACACACACATGCCTTCTTCCCTGCTAAATTACACACTTAATCTAGGTTATCAGAACACAGGGTATCCCGCCGCATGAGGCTTGAACAAGCCACCATTCTTGTTCTTAACGTATATTCTGGGCCCTGCGTATGTATTCCTGCTTCGCTTTTTCCGGGGTCATACCTGGCAGAAACAAAAAAGTTGGATAGTTCTTAGATTGAGCCAGTTCAACAGAAGAGCAAGCTGAACAGTTCTAAAATGATCGCGGGGAAGCCTTACGTTTAATAGCATCCAACACCTCCTTCCTTAGTGTCTGAACGGATTGGCCTACAAAGAAGATAAGAAAAGCCATGAGAGCTGAGCTTAATCGTTCTGAAAACATACTTTTCGTTTCAATAGCAGTACGAAAACAAAGCTGGACAAGTAAAAATGAGCGTTTAGTTTGAACCAAGACCTACCGCTTTCCACCGCTTGTCCCGTGGCTCTATTTTCGAGCGCAGTGAGTATCAGTATGGCTTCCTCTGTTGATGATTCACTCTTCTTTCCACTCACTTTTTGCCTACAGGCCTCAAACGCATCCTGCAATAAAATCAGCCGTCAGACTGACTAATTCAGATCAAACACGCGAAAAAGAATGAGTCCAAGTTTTCCTCTTTGTTTGTCGATATTAATCCCCGGAAATATCAATAAGATGAATGAATTAAGATTTTCAAGCCAATTAAAACATCCAAATGTGGACTAAATGTGTCAATTATTATTATTCAAACTGACTCTAAGCCGACCAATATCACAGGGAAATGTTAATTCTTCGATTAAATATGGACGACAGTGAAAAAGAAAAGAACAATATCTAACCAATTAGATGGAAATATTAAACACAAACGATGGGGGAAAAAGGAAGAAGAATATAAGCAATATGGTGAAAAGAATAGAAGACCAGTAATCAAAGAAGAATTCTGAATGCATAAAGAGATACAAATAATGGGGACGAATTAACTTTATCTCTAAGTCAAGGGGAGAGATTTAGACAGACCTGATGCTGCTGAGACGCCATGTTCTCTCTCCTGAAGTTTGAAGTGAAGTTTGATCTGCTTCTTGTTGGTAATAAAAAAGGCTAACTGATCAGCGCAGCCTGCTCGTCTGCTTTTATAGATCCACAGAGAATCAAATGATCCTCATCACAATGCGTGCTCGTTTCCGTGCCGTGTGTTCCTTGGTGGCCTCAGTTGCCGCGAACCTTGTGAAGGAGACCTGAGATGGTTTCACTTTTTTCCATGATACTGATGCGCAATAGGAGCATCTCCACTTTTATTCTTTTCCATTTCTGTATAATATATTTCGCTAAGTAGTTTTGAATTTTTTTTTATTAGCTAGAGAGAAGTGTTGATATTTCAGGAAGTGGTTTTGAAAATTATATTTTTTATTAGATAAAGAGAAGTGTCTAGAATTGGTATCACCTTTACTGCCGACAGATTTGGAAACAGATTCCCAAAGAAAAATGAGTAAATTTTACTCACATTCCTTGAGTACGAGATGTTCTAAAGAACAATTCTCTTTAGACATTTCTTGATAACAACTTCTGTGCTTTCTAAGAACCGCCCTCTATTATTCCTTTGCTTTCGGTGTAAAGTGATTCGTTGTTGTCATTCATTCTATCTCGTTTCCTCTCAACAGGCCTTTACTCTTTCCTATCTTTTCTTCTTTCTTTTCTTTTCTGAGCAACGCATTCCTGGTCCCCTTTACGCTTCTCAACTAAGCCTAGTTGACCTATGACCTCAACATCACGGTCACTCGAACTTGAAAGCCTCAGTGGCATGGCCTTTGCATGACGCAGGAGAGACTAAACATATTTAGCTAGGTTATCTAAGATTAGAAAAGGCCCTTCTCCATGCCCCATTTAGAACAGAGGTTTGTTTAAAAAATAGAGTAGCGCCATGCATCACAATAGGGTAGTTGGGCCTATTATCTAGCCTGGCCTGTGACAGCACCTCGCTGGAGTCCAACCCTGACCCCAATGGGTGCGTACAAGATTTCCACAGTGCCTCCGAAGTCTGGCGATACGGTTATAGCTACGCATTAAACTCAATTGCCATCTTGACTCCAACTCCCATCTGTGTTTGTCATAGAATTGTTTCATTCGAGATTGAGAATTCTGTAAATGAACACGTAATTACTTAAGAACTTGATCACGTGAACATAACTCACAATCGATTGCGTTAGTTTTGGATTTCTACAAAACATAAGCTATTAGGGTCGATGGAGGGTGTTCATAAACAATATTTGTAAGGCATTTGTTTTAGTTGACCCATGCATGCTTGTATTATAGCATAACTCCTCCTAGGCCAACCACCACATCCTCTCCTTGGTTGATCATCGGTGAAGCAGTGAAGATATACTTCGACCGCTCAGTTCACCATTTCCCACTTCCCATCCATTTGAGGATAGTAAGATGACGAGAAGTTAAAGCGTGCCCTACAATTGAAAAAGCACTCACCAGAATAAGCTTGTAAATGTTGCTCCTTGGTTCACTATATTAGTTGTTGGCATCCCATGTAACTTGAAAATGTTGTTAAAGAAGACTTGTACTAGAGATGTCGCTATGTGAGGATGTGCCATTCGTGTGAAGAGTGCCTACTTATACAATTGATCCACCGCCACGTAAACGGAGCTCCTACTCTAAGAAGATCGGAGACTATCAATGAAATCCAATAAGATTTTTAGCATGACAGTTATGGGAATTTGCAGTTGTTGTAGCAATCTAGCTGGGAGTAAGACCCTTATTTCTATTTTTGACACAACTCACATTCTTAATGTGATTCAACATGCCACACTTTTTGAGAAATTATTTAGGAAATGGCCAATTATTTCTCATTTGAGAGTTTTGGATGTCATTGCTATACCATGATGGTAGGATACAAAGACAAATTTGCCTCACATGCAATTCCCAACATCTTTATAGGGTACCCTCAAGGTTAAAAGGAATATATGCTTTTATGATTTTTTACAGTTCTATGAGAACATTTTTTTTTTTTCACAAATAGATCCCAAATCATGTTCTTCTTTGTACGTGCCTTTGACTAAGTTCATTGCAGAGGTTTCTAAGTCACAATGAGAGCATTACGAGTTATATGGGCACTATAAAGAGGAATGTTACAAAGTCAAAGGTTTTCCATCCAACATAGGAACTTCAAAGGGAATTCAACTACTAATCATATAGTTGTGGGTCTTAGCCTAACCTTGGAGGTCCTTCCATTTCACACGCCCCCATATTAGGTAATTCTCAATTTTATACTACTTATTGGATAATTGATACTAGTGTAAAAGAGCACATTTTATCTAATTTTAATCACTTAGAATTACCTAATAAATGTTTATTTGAGTCTAGGTATGTTAAATTACCAAATGGAGATAAGGGCAACTCATATTGGCTCCATCACTATTGCACCTAACTCAAAATTACACGGTCTTGTATTCTTACCATTTTAAATTTAATTTAATTTGGATGGCAAAATTTACCGTTGAAAATTTATGGTCTTTCATCTTGTTTTCTATGTGTTTCAAGACCTTTTGATAGGTTAGATTAAAGGCATTGGGAAAATGAGACATTGACTATATTTCTCGATTTCACGTTTTAGGAAACCTTAACTTAGAAAATTTTCTAGAGTTATTCTAGCCTTTTCAATTAATTTTCCATTTAATGGAAATGATTTCAATCTATAGCATTCAAGATTTGGTCATATGTCCATTTTAAAGTTCAAGTTTTTGAATGATTTTAAGCATTTTTCTACTCATGATATCCATTTTTCAATTTTCCTATTGTGAAACATACTCACAATTCATTTCCCATAGGTAATCAAATTGAAAGGGATTTTTTGAATTGATTCATGAAGACATTTAGGGACCGTATAAAACCTCAATCACAATGGTTCCAAGTAATTTTTAACCATCTTTTATGACTATTTGAGAGGAACATGAATGTTCCTCAAGAAGGTCAATCAAAGATGGTTTACATTTTAGAAATTTTTAATATGATAAAAAAAAACTAATTTAGCATTGAGGTCAAATGCATTAGAACAGAAAATGGATCGGATTTTTTTTTATTCTAATTGTGATTCACTTTTTTCATCTAGGGGTATTTTGCATGACAATTTTTATGTATATCCATAAAATGAAAATTAGAGAGTAATCCAAATACCTCTTTTTTTTGTAACAGAATTAATCTACCAAACTGAATAAAAATTGATTAACTGAATATAGTTTATTAGCAAGGACTTAAAGACAGTTATAATTCTTCATGTGAGCCTTAGCTGTTGTTTGAGGAGGGCTGAGCTTTCAAATTAGTAGAAACGTTGTTGCTGATCTTTAATGGTCTGTCAACAAGCCTTGTCGTCGACTGATTAAGCGTTTGGGCTCACCAAAGCCGACGAGAACCTACGCCTTGCCGTCAGAACCACAAGCCGGTTGATTGAAAGTTTAGCTTGTATCGAAACCGGTTGTCAGAATGCCATGTTATCTCCTTAAATCGATGAAATGAATATCATGTACATGCTGTATTTTTAAGACTTAAATAACAATTTATTGTTTTATCAATGTTTAATCTGATATGTCTTTTTATATATTTAACAATATCATTTTCTTAATGTTTGATTTTACAGGATGAAATTAAGTTTTTTCTAGCATAAATGTTTAAAATAAATTACCATGTATTCATATTCATAAAACATGATAAATTAAATGTAGTTTGAAGGTTAAAGATAAAAATAAATATAAACATAAACATAAACATAAAATTTTAATGAACTATGTTGGAAAATAAATATAAAAATAATTAGGTCAATTAAAAAAAAAATTAAGATCAGCAATAGGGCTTTCAAGGTGCGCTTCAAAATCTAGCCAAGCCCGTCAAAACCTTTAAGTAATGGTTGATTTGTCGTTGATGTGTCCATTACACAATGAACATGTTGCACGCCAAACATCCTGTAAGGTCCCTGCAGAGGTTGGTGTAATCTTAGCTAATGGGCTTGTTTCTAATGTGGAGATCAAGAAGTTCGCGACAATGGCTTCGAAGTTGCCACCAGAGAATGTCCTTGTGTAACGAGGGAAAAAGGCTATTAATGTCTACCCTGCTGGTGACATTGGTTTCAGCTCAAGGGCCTAATCCCAAGATTCTCAACATAATGAAGCCAGATAGGATGATGATTCGGTGAGAGTGCACCGAGATTGTGCTTCTTGCAGAAGAGGGAGTTGAATTTGCAGAAGTTGCTCCTTTGATTTGTTGAAGATACACAATCACTGCTTGTTTTATTTTCTTTTGTTTTAATTTTTGGTAATGAAGAAGGGTTAGTTTTAGTTAGTGTAAAAATGGGGTTTTTGGCTCCCAATTTTCAGATCATGGACCACTGGTATTTTGGTCCAAGAAAATGGGTGGATAATTTGCTCGTTTTATTTAAAAGTAAAGGTTGGGACTTTAAAAGATTTACAAGATAAAGTTTCTTAACATCTCTAGTTAATCCTAGTATTTACTGAAGTCTTAACTTAAAACACTTGAGATAGATAATACCAATAGTGTATCAGAAAGAATTACTACACTTAATTAACAAGAACTTCCAAGGCCAAAGTTTTCAGAACAGTGGTAACCAAAATCCTACCTCAACAAGTAGTCAATTTAAATTCATATCACTAACCTTCAATTAACTCAATGCAAAAGCATTTTGCACTTGATACTTAGCGATGTCCAAACTTGGCATGGGAGGGCCTTGAATTGCCGCAAATAGCATAAAACTAATAGTAGTGAATATAACATCATTTAGCATTAGTCACTAAATTGTGACCACAACAATCTGTCCAGGACGATGAGAAATGTATATGTTTATTGTTAAGATCACTTGTCTGTAAAGTGTATTAGTTATCCCTTCGACAAAAAAGCCACAGATATAGTAAAAATTCCACATATTTATAAGAAATATGGAACGACTCAATTTAGAAATTAATGCAGCAATTAATTCACCCAATAATTTCTATAACTTTATGAAGCAAGGTACAAGATGGAAGTCCTTATTTTAAGCTTTATTGGACGTCACAAATAGCTTCCACATACTGAAAGCATTTCAGAGTACGTTATGTCTAAAACATGTTCAGTATTACACACATATGCCTTCTTCCCTGCTAAATAATACGTACTTATCCCGTTGCATGAGGCTTGAACAAGTCATCATTCTTGTTCTCAACGAATGTTCTGGGCCCTGCGTATGTATTCCTGCTTGGCTTTGTTCCTGCTCATACCTGACGGAAACAAAAAAGTTGGGTAGTTCTTAGATTGACCCAGTTCAACAAAAGAGCAAGCTGAACAGCTCTAAAATGATCTCAGGAAGCCTTACGTTTAATAGCATCCAACACCTCCTTCCTTAATGTCTGGACGGATTGGGCTACAAATAAGATAAGAAAAGCCATGAGAGCTGGACTTAATCGTTCGGAAAATATACTTTTCGTTTCAATAGCAGCAGGAGAACAAAGATGGACAAGTAAAAATGAGCCTTTGATTTGAAGCAAAACTTACTGCTTTCCACCGGTTGTCCCATGGCTCTATTTTCGAGCGCAGTGAGTATCAGTATGGCTTCCTCCGTTGGTGATTGACTCGTCTTTTCCCTCACTTTCTGCTTACAGGTTTCAAACGCGTTCTGCAGTAAAACCAGCCGTCAGACGGACACATTCAGCTGAAAAACGCGAAAAAGAATGAATCCAAGTTTTCCCATGTGTGTGTGTGCGCATTTGTACAACAATCATCTTTACAAAATAGATATCCAACAAAAAAGATAATTTCCTTCATCTTCATAAATACTTAAGATGTTCCTATTATAAACTAAAAAAAAAAAAAAACCCATAATAATAACAAGAAAAATGAAGTTAGGTGAGTAAACAGGTTTGAGCTTATACCAGTTTATGAAAAACACAAAAAGGAGCATAATAATAACAAAAACTACCATAATAAAACTGAGTAGAGATTATATAAATTTGAATAATTTGATAACCAAATCGAAAGTTTTGTCTGATATCAGTTACTTAGTGAACAGAAGAAAGCTAATGAAAAGATTAAACACGAACGAGAGGAAGAAAAAAGAAAAGAAAATCTAATCAATTTGATGAAAAAATTAAATACAAACAACAGGGCAAAAGAAAAAAGAATAATCTAATCAATTTGGTGAAAAGAATAAACAATACTGATCAGTAATCAAAGAAGGATTTGGAATGCTTTAAGAGATGCAAATAATGGGGACGAAGTAGCTTTATCTCTACGTCAAGGGGAGAGACTTAGGCGGACCTGATTATAATGCATCATGATGATCTCTCTCCCGGAGTTTGAAGTTAAGTTTGATCTGCTTCTTGTAGTTAATGAAAAAGGCTCCCTGTTCGTCTGCTTTTATAGATCCACTGAGAATAAAATGATCCTGGTCGCAATGCGAGCTCGTTTCCGTGACGTTGTGTTCCTGGGTGGCCTCAGTTGCCGCGAACCTTGTGAAGGAGACTTGAGTTGGTTTCACTTCTATCTATGATATGGATGCGCAATAGGAGCATTTCCACTGTTATTGTTTGCGGAGTATCTTCTTTTTTTCATTTCTGGATAACATATTTCCCATAGTTTCGAAAATTATTTTTTCATTATTAGATAAAGAGAAGTGTTGGGAGTCGAGATATTTCAGGACTTAGTCTTCAAAAATATTTTTTTATTAGATAAAAGGAAGTGTCGAGAGTTGGTCTCGAAACTAGAACCTTTATTGCCCACAGTTTTGAAAACTGTCTCCCAAAGAAAGAGTAGATTTATCACATTCTTTGAGTACGACCTGCTCTAAAGAACGTTTCTCCATTGACATTTCTTGATAACAACTTTTGTGATTTCTAAGAGCGCCCTCTGTTATTTATATGCTTTCGGTGTAAAGTTACTCGTTGTTATCCTTGATTCTACCTCTTTTCCTCTCAGCAGGCATTTATTCTTTCCTATCTTTTCTTCTTTCTTTCCTTTTCTGGGCAATGCATTCCCGGTCTCCTTTACGCCTCTCACGTGAGCCTAGTGCTCAGCAAGGACAAAGATAGGGCGGTCGGCTTACTCCACTCGAAAGTCTCCACCACCTTTCTCTTTTCTTTATATATTCTGTGTAGTATGCGTTTGAATAAAAAACAAAGGCTTAGGAGTATGTCCTAGCACTGCAAGTTTATTTAAGAAAAATTAAGTTTAAAATCTTTTAATATAACATAACAAAACATTCACCTTAAAGGATTTTATGTTTTTAAATAGAGTAACTCTCTTATATACTACTTTTTTGATTCTTGCCAACAAGATTAGTATTTCAACATATTTATTTTAAAAATGCCTATGACCCCATTCAAGCCATATACAATATATATAAGTTAAGAAAAAAAAAATTTAAGAAGCTTCAAAACCAAATCCTTTTATTTAGTTGCTAATTATCCATTTCAATTTAGAATTCTAATCATTAATTATTCTATGAAGGTCATATTATGTAAAGATACTTCACCAAATTCATCCAACCTAATTACATTGAAAAAATAAGTGTGATCTATTTTTAATTTGAGATCCACATAAATAATAATATAAGTCAACTACAGGGAATCATTAAAATAATATTTCTATTATAGAAAGTTTGTCTTTGCAATTAAAAATCATTCAATGAAGTTTTGTCTATTGATTCCACTTAACTATATTAATTCATTTCCTTCAACTTCATCATTAACTTCACACAATTTATTGTATTTTGAAAAGAATAGAGGTAGGAGTGTATCATAACTTGAAAGACCTCTCTAACTCTATGTTGTGTTTCATTTGATGTTAAGATACATAAAAAAGATTTTCTTATATTTAGTACTATGAATCCATTTGCTCTATAAAAAAACTTGGGTAGTTAATAAGATTCTAAAGTGAGTGTCCAAACAAAACTTTATTTCACACTTTGAGATCTAATAGCTTATATCCTCCTTTCCTTTTAGGTAAGTAGATTAATTGTCAAGCGACTTTGTGAATTTTATGATTTACTTACCCATAGATTTTACAGCCATAGTGACATGCTTTTGATTGTGTTTCTTGAACCCAAGAATGTCTATAGAAACGCTGCCAGTGCTTCTTTTCTTTTTGGGGGAAATCAAATCCATAACAAATTCTCCAAGGGATCATATATTCAAGAATTAAAGCACAAAAAACAATTGATGGGCATTGAAATTTTTCTCTGTGAATAATATTGCGGGTCAAAAGTTTCATTTTATTCTCCCTTTCCATGCTTTATATGTTAAATGGCCTCCAAAGAGAAGGAACTCTCTCTTTTCTCTTTCTCACTCATGGAAGGAGAGCAAAAGGACTTAATTTTTGACTCACAAGACTATATGATTGACCTTTCCAAACCATAGTGGAGTCATTAAAACGTTAGAGAGGGATGTAAATATGATATACCATGTATCCAATGGAACCTTAGTTTTTATTCATCTCACTGTCTTCAAATATTAGATAGATTGTTACAGGCCAGCGAGTCGATTGCGTAACTGGACACTGCAACATGAAATCTAATAAGCAAGTAGAGGACCTTATGGCACCGGTAAGAAAAGAGAAAAGAGTGACCACGTCGGAGGGAAGTTGGGACCTCGTGAAGAGTTTGTTTTAGCAATATTCCATGTCTTAGCCTTCATTCAACGTTGCCTAAAAGTAGTTACAAGTACCTATGACCTAGCAACATGATCATTGGAACTTGAAAGCTTCAGTGGCATGGCCATTGCTTCAGGCATGACTCGCCACTAACTTCCATACAAACCCATCCTAGCAGGAAAGACTAACATATTTAGCTAGATTAGCTTATCTAAGCTCCCAAAAAGCCCTTGTCCGTGCCCTAGTAATCAAAATAGCTATTGTATAGTTCCAACTTTTTTTTTTCATTTCTTTTGCTTGTATTTTGCTTCATTGTTTTGGGATCAAATTCTCCTTAACTGTTTGTATAGTTGAAAGTTTTTGCTTGTATTTTTCTTCACTATTTTGGGATCAAATTCTCCTAACTATTGTAATACGTTTGCTTGTTGAATCACTAAACAAGTATTATCTAGTTTTCTTGTATTCTATCTTGGAATTTACAAGATAAGTCGGAACAATATGAATGTAGACTCTGCGAAAAATCAGCATCGGGAGATCCCGCTTACAAATAGTCAAAGTGCGTATTTTGGATCCATAAATCATGCATCATTTGTTCGAGACAAAAATAGAGGTCCACGACAAAGAAATCTGTCACGTGTCCGTTAGTTTATTTTCCATAGACACATTATATGTGAACTTATATCAATGGATTTCAAGTTCTACTACTGGTAAATACGTAACTTTCAATTGGTCTAATTAAGTGAATACATGTTCTCAGTTGTTAAATATGGATGTACTAGTATGGGCCAATGCTTACCTAATAAGATTGTGATGAGTCAAACCTATTTATGTAGTACATCAATAATATGACTATTTCTTATCTCTATTTTGACATTCCAAAAAGTTTTAATTCTATTTTTTCAAGTTCTTTGTTTTTAGTTTACAACATTAACTATAACAAGCAATTACTTGCTTATAATTTTATTTTTAATAATGATTATTTTCTTTTACATAAACATATTGGTCACTCTTCTTTAGAATCTTATTTAGCATACAAGAAATCAATATCCTACTTGGACTCTTTTTCTTATTTGATTTGCCCTTTTTCAAAACATAATGTGCACATTTTCCTTAAGCCAAACATTAACCAAATTTATTTTCAAATTAGTTTACATGAATGTTTGGGGGCCCCACAAACATCCCATCCATCATGGCACACATTATTATTTAACTACATAGACAATTTCTCCCATTTTACTTAGACTTTTCTCTAAAACTCAAGTTTTCTTAAAAGTACAATTTTTCCTCTCAATGACACAAACCCAATTAGGGACCACTATCAAGCATATCCACCCTAACAATGGCACTACATTTTTCACTTTTAGATGTTTATCTTTCCTTTCCATCAAAGGCATCATCCACAAAAGCTTATGTGTTTGCACTCTACAATAAAATGGAAGTGGTTAAATGTAAGCATTATTATCTATTAGATATGGCTTGGGCCTTACGCTTTTGAGTCTATATTCTCCCTCACTTTTTGGGAGAATGTCTTAACCGCTACATATCTCATCAACCACCTCCTTTCATCTTTCTTTGGTGGTTCACCCCTTACAAACACCTTTTGGAAAACCACTTCTTTTCAAACTCCTATATGTTTTTGGTTATCAATGTTATGCTACTACATTCGGTACATGTAACAAAGTTAGCTCTGGAGTCCTTCCTTTCATTTTCATGAGTTACCCTTCTCACTAAAAGGGTTAGTACTTTTATGATTCTACCATTAAAAAAAAAAATTTGTCAATCACGATTTTTTTTTTTAGCAAAATATTTTCCCTTTTGCACCATAATTTTTGATATAGTGCTTTGATAGCCAAGCTACCTTTACAATTCGAATCATACCACCTAAGAATCATACACTCCTTTTACTACCAATTGATGAACCAATCTCCTTTGAGCTTACGACCTTTACCCCTACATCTACTCTATTGGATTCTATAACAACCTAAGAGGAAGGGTAAATTAGGTTTAAGAAAATAAATCCAAAACTCAAGACTTCATGTATAGCCCATAAAAGTAAGGAGGTTAAGAGTTAAAGAAAAAGATAAAGTCTAAGAATAAAGTTACAAGAAAGAAGATCCAAAGATAAAGAAAAAACGTAAATTAAAAGATTAAAGGACCTTGCACAGAAAGAAGGAATAAGAATGGATAAGAAAGGGGAGAGAAAAAAAAAAAAGGAGGGGGGTAGAGAGCAAGAAAAAGATGCAAAAATAAAGAAAATTTTTTTAAAAGAAGTTAAAAGTAAAAAATAAAGTGGACAAGTTTTTATTTCATGAGAGTAGTGTTGCCTAGAACTTCTTGTTCTTAGGCTAGATATTAGGTGTGCAGGAATGTGTGCATGGGTGTGTGTGTTTAAAAAATGAAATAAAATAAAATAAAAAATAAAAACAGAAGATTTTGTATAGAAAGGGAGACGTAGAAACTAAGAAAACTAAGATCCTTCCGCACGGATTTGGCATCCCGCTTTTGCACCGCGAGGATTTTTTTATAGACTGGGCTCTATGAAAATGTCCAAGAAGGGAAAAGGATCATGGGTGTTGAAATTAGGCCTAAAACTGGCTTATCAACAGATCTGTTAAACCCAAGTCCAAGCTTTCTTTCAGTATTTTACGCAATCCTTCTCTAGTATAGGGAAAACATTCTTGCTTCTGTGAACTCAAGTGCAGTCCTCGCTTTGTTGTGTTCAACCTTGAAGAGTATATTGATAGTCCCTCGGTAGTGGGTTTGGGATGTACCTGGTCCATCATGATGGAATTAGTTATCCTAACAAAGGTCTGATTTCCAGGCCAGGCTCAAATACAGAAAGGCCCATCCTAGTACAGAAAATGGTGTCCAACAAGGCCTAACGATGGCAGGCCGAATGTAGTGGCCCGCCCAGCCCAAGTGTTTGTAAATAGTCTTTTAAGTCTGAAACTTCCAAAATGGGCTTGCAAACCTAGGTCCCCAGAACGAGCTTTAAAGTTCAAAAATTTCAAAAAATAATATGTTTTCTAACGAAATTGTCAAAAGTTGGCCTTCAATCACAAAATCTTCAAAACAGGTTTACAAACCTAGTTTTCTGGCGGAAAATTAAAGGGATTTTCAAATCCAAAATGATTCACAACCCAACCTATTGAAACAGGCATCATGAGTTGAATAAAAAAAATTAGATTTAAACATTACTTAATAATCACTTTTTTTTAACCTAAAACTTTTGTCCTCAAGAAATAAAAGTGAAAATGGCACATAATTCATGCATGAGAAGACTGGGGTAGCAATAATGCTGGAACGTGAAGCATGGCTAGGATAGTGTTCAAAACCTGTATATATTCACCACATAGACAATTAGAGAACTTAAATTTGGATTTTAACCCAATTCCACATTTCCAACAATGTTAACCATGTACCTTCTCAAGGACCAACGCCCCTATCCATCTCTTTTTGAAGATCTCTTTCAGTATCTAAAAATGCAAGAAGAGAACTCCTAAAGATGTTCAACTCTTACTTTATGAAGACAAAACCACACATATGCAACTGTTGAACTTCGCTACTCAGCAACAATTTTGTTATAGTAATAAAATAACGGCCAAAAAGCAGGAACACAACTTAAATTGGCTGTAATCCTTAATTACATAATCTCAAAATGTATATTGGCTACAATTTTCTTTACATGAACATGATAAAAATAAAAGAGACGGGAAAGCTTTTCACAGAAAGACAGCAAACGCAAACAATAATGAGAGTCTCCATCAAAGTTGTTGTGCGTCGAACTACATATCATCACACTCTCCGCGAAGCTTTTCCACTATGTCCATGACAATCATGATCTTAAAGAATGGATCTTCCACAACGGCCAGCCACGACTTGCAGACAAGTCGCACTGATGAAATATCAAATTCTTGGACTCTCAAGAATATCAGCGTTAAAATGTCCCTGTCCAGATCTCCCCAGCGAAGCCTCTCACTGTCCCGGATGCCATAGCGCACCCTCTTGTTCTTCATCCCTTCATCCATTCCCTCTCTTTGTTTCTCCAACTCTGCCCTACCATCACGTTAAGCGCCTGTATCTTCTAAGACCTTGTCAAAGAGGAACGAGTTTTTGGGCTTATGTTGTTGGGCAGATGTCCTTGGATAACGAGATTTTCTCCCTTCCAATAAGTGCCCGGATTCTATTCAGAAAAGACTTCACCCTGTGGTTTTTGTCTTGAGAAAAATTGGGAACCTACATTCTGAAAAGGGATTGTTTTGTGACACAGTATTCAAGAACAAGAGCCTTGTGAACTTTTTCCAGGTTTAAAGCTTTGTTAAAATGTAGCCATGCTTCCTTTTGTGGCCTAAGCCGTCAACACAAGGCCACTCTCAAGAGAAGACTAGGAATGAGCAACGAGGAGAGACGGACGTTCCCAAAGAAAAAACTTCAATGGACGAAATCATTCTGACACAAATTGGATTACTTCTCAATTGAAAACAAGGATTTGGAATAACTAGATCTTACAAAAATTTCATAAACACTAGAGAATACTAAAAACAATTGAAAGCTAACTCACGTGGGAATTATATAATAAAGATATTTAATTCTTCTGATTCCCAAATGCCTTCGCCCTAGCTCCTAGTCCTTTTATATAGGACCTCAGCACCTTGTCCTCTATCATTTGGAGTTTGGGCATAGGTGTGTTGCAAATGAGGGCCGACAAAGCAAATGTAGTCGGATTTGGGTCAAGGTGCCGAAGATTCATTTGGCCTTCATGGTTCAACAAAAAGGATTTAGAGCCCCAAAAATAAAGAGTTCTTTTAAGGTTGGACATTAATGAAGGTGGCTAGAGAGTCTGTTAAAGGTACGTGCTATCTTACATTGAAAGTGTGAAGATGAGACTTTAAGCTTATAGGTAATGAAATTTTTTACCTAGCATCTCAAGGTTTTAGGATAAACACTATATGATATCAAAAATAGAGATAAACTTTCACTTTATAATGAACCACATCCTAAAGTTGGATTTCAGTCTACATGCAATACTTATGTCAAGATGCACATGAGAGGAGCATTAAAGGTAGATGTTGTTTCACGTTGGAAGCATAAGGGTGAACTCTTTGTCAAAGGAAAACCACCTGCACACCTTGGAACACGAGAAAGGTCCTCACGTGAGGCTACCTCCACTAGACCACTCATTGTGACTTCAGTTACTTCAGGCCCTATATTCACTCAACCATCTAACATCTTCACACGTCCTACAACAATCCAGAATACCAACACGCAAGCTACAAACCTGCAAGTTTCAAGATAGGCCTGTAACCACCCTGACCAAGCGTGCTTGGTTACTGAACAATCTCATTAAAGTTTACGTGTAAGCTTTACCCAACTATGCACTTATCCAAGGCTTATATAAAGCTGTGTACTCAACCAAAACCCATCAATGAGAACAGCCTTTGTTTAGTTCATTTTATCTACTATTTACGTTTTTCTACATGGTACCCGAGCCATCTTGATCCTGTCTTTAACTATACCTCTTCCGCTACGCTCTGTTCACTCTTTGCTATCCCCCCCTCTCACTTTGTGCTCATCTCACTTCCGCTGTCCAAAACTTTCTCCTGTTTACCTTCCTTTTCTCTGTCATGGCTGCCTCACCTACCTATCCTTTCCCAACCAATACCGCCGTGAGTAACTTTGTTACTCTCAAACTCACCACAGGCAATTATTTGCCGTGGGTAACACAAATACGCTCTCTGCTACAAATGCAGAAGCTCTATAGGTTTCTGACGGGAGAAACAGTGCAACCAACTCCCACTGTCACTACCGACGGTCAAGAAACACCTAATTCGGCTCACGCTGACTGGGTCCAAAGTGATGCTCTGGTCCGTTCTTGGATCCTCAGCACACTCTCCGAGGAAGCACTTGGGCACGTCTTTGAACTTCAGACATCTGCCCAAGTGTGGGATGCACTTGCCACTCGGTTTGCTTAAAAAACTGAGTCCTGAGAGTATGACTTGCTTAGCCAACTGCATCATCTTCAAAAAGGCTCAAAGCCTCTTGCAGTTTATCTCAGCGAATTCCAGGCATATGCTAACCAATTTAGCGCTATGGGAAAACCCCTTAGTGACTCGGCTAAGACGTTCAGGCTCCTTGAAGGCCTTGGACGTGATTATGAACCATTTCGCACCTCCATGGTTTGTCCACCCATACCTCAATACACTGAGGTTGTCTCTCAACTAGAGGGGTTTGAAACCCGACTCCATCGCTACTCCTCTCCCATTACCAATGAACATGCTGTCTTTGCTGTGCAAAGAACCTCACGAGGAGGTCGTGCTGGTGTTCGAGGACGTGGCACCTCTCACTTTACCTCCCAGGGTCGCGGTTTTAACCTTTTTGCCCAAAACACTCGTGGTCAAGGACCACCTGGCCCACGTAAATTTGGTGGTGTCAATCTTCTCACCAGCCCCACACCACTCCCTCAAATCCTCAAGACCATGCTAACAGTGGTCGTACCCCTCTTTTTTGCCAAGTCTGCTCCAAAAGAGGTCATTCTGCTTTACAATGCTGGCATCGGTTTGATCACTCCTACCAAGCTGAAGACCTACCTCAAGCCCTGGCCACCCTTCAAGTTGCTGAACCCACTGCAACAGAGTGGGTTGCTGATAGTGCAGCTACTGCTCATGTTGTGAACTCAGAAGGTAAGCTCACCTCCTCCTTGCCATACCGTGGGTCAGATAGCATTATTGTTGGAAATGGTCAAAAAATTGTCATTTCTCATGTTGGTCAAACCACTCTCCACCATGGCTTAATCCCCCTTAATTCTGTCCTTGTTGCACCAGAAATTAAACAAAATCTTTTATCCATTGCTCAGTTAACTGACTCCCATCCTTGCTCCATAGAGTTTAACAGTGAGTGTTTTGTTGTCAAGGACTTGAAAACTCAAGCCATCCTCCTGAAGGGCTTTAGGCGTGGGGATCTCTACATCTTGCCAAGTCAACCCAACCAAGTCTTCCATATCAGCCAGCACCGGAGCGTGGACAGCCAGACTTGGCACCGAAGATTAGGACATCCCAATTCCCGTACTTTGAAACTTTTGACCCGAAACAACCTTATCTCTGTTAAGGGTATTGTTGATTCTGTTTGTACTGCTTGTCTAGCTAGTAAAAGCCATAGTCTTCCCTTTAGTAGTTCTTCTCATCGCTCGCTAGTTCCCCTAGAAAAAATTCACAGTGATGTATGGGGACCGGCCTCTCTGTCTTCTTGCCAAGGTTATGAATATTATGCACTTTTTGTGGATGATTGCACCCGGTTTGCTTGGATCTACCCCATGAAACGCAAATCTGAACTATCCCAAATCTTTATTGACTTCAAGCATATGGCAGAAAAACAATTTGGAAATCTTATAAAGATTCTACAATCCGATAATGGAGGAGAGTATGTCAACCATACCCTCGGCACCTTTCTTAAAGACCAGGGCATCCTCCATCAACTTTCTTGTCCACATACTCCTGCACAGAACGGGCTTGTAGAACGCAAGCACCGACATTTAACAGAGTTAGGCCGCTCTATGCTCTTTCAAGCTGGGATGCCACGTCGTTTATGGGTAGAAGCTTTTCAGACCGCTGCCTTCCTCATTAATCGGCTACCCTCTGCCGTTCTGGACAATAAATCTCCCTTTAAGCTTCTTCATCACCGAGTCCCTGATTACAACTACTTAAGGGCCTTTGGAAGCCAATGCTTTCCCTGTCTCCGCCCCACTGCTAAAGACAAGCTTGCTGCCTACTCCCTGGAATGCATCTTTATTGGCTATAGCACCCGCCACAAAGGGTACCGGTGCCTACATCGTGCAACTGGTAAGGTGTTCATCTCTTGCCATGTTGTCTTTAATGAGCATATTTTCCCATTTGCAGTAGCTTCGGCTCCCTCTTCATTGCGGGATAAATTCGACACATGTGTCTCTCTCTTTCCCTCGGAAGACCATGTTGCACCATGTGGGTCCTCACCTGCCTCATATGAAGCCACTGTAATGCCACGAGGACCAACCTCATCTGAACCCACCTTTCCAAGTGTGACACCCCGACAGACCCCATCACACATCACCTCCACACACGTGGACTTGCCTTCGGCTCCCTCCACCAGCACCTCACCTAATGTACCCACTACCTCAATTATTCCCCTTTCTCCCTCTCACCCCGTTATACCTTTAGCTCCCACCAATTTTGCACCTCCACCTTCTCCTCTCCAAGGAGAGCCCATCCCCTCCGTTGGCCCCCCTTCTTCATCTGTTGCTCTTCCTACTCCAGCCGTGTCCATTCCTCTTTCTTACTCCCCACCACTTTCGGCTCTCTCTCCTTCCCATATATCTTCATCCCCACCAACCCGTACCCATCCCATGATTACTCGCAGCCAGTCTAGCATTGTAAAACCCAATCCTCGTTATGCCTATCATATTTCTCATCCCATTCCAACTATCCCCCGTTCAACTGCTCAAGCTTTGCAACATGAAGGATGGTTCTCAGCCATGAAAGCTTAAATGGATGCCCTCCAACGGAACTCCACTTGGCAGCTGGTTCCTCGGACTCCTACCATGAATGTTGTCGGTAGTAAGTGGGTATACAAACCCAAACTTGCTGCCGATGGCTCCCTTGACAAGCTTAAAGCTCGTCTTGTTGCAAAAGGATATCACCAAGCCCCTGGCGTTGATTTCCTTGAAACATTCAGCCCGGTTGTTAAAGCCACCACTGTCTGGCTTGTTCTCACTATAGCTACTGTTCGCGGCTGGCCTCTCAAACAATATGATATTTCAAATGCTTTCCTTTATGGGTTCCTCCATGAAAAGGTGTACATGGAACAACCTCCAGGCTTCCGTGACCCCTTGCTACCTCATCACGTTTGCTCTCTCAACCGAGCTCTCTATGGCCTTAAACAGGCTCCCCGAGCCTGGTTTGACCGTCTCTCCTCCTATGTGATGGAATATGGGTTTGTTAGCTCCCCTCATGACCCGTCTCTCTTCACTTATCTTGAGCATGATGTATGTATGTGGTTGCTTATCTACGTCGATGACCTGATCTTAACTGGCAATTCAGCTTTTCACCTCTCTAACTTTGCTCAATATCTCACTCAAGCCTTTCCTGTTAAGGACATGGGCCTCCTTAGCTTTTTTCTCGGCATTGAGGTCTCACATGATAGCTTGGGCCTTTACCTCTCTCAACGGAAATATCTAACTGATATTCTGCAACGAGGGGACATGCTCGATTGCAAGCCTCTTCCCACTCCCATGGCTGTCAAAGTGCCTACTACTCGTGGGGATACTGCTCCTCTCAGTCAACCCACTCTCTTTCGAAGTCTCCTCGGTGCACTGCAATATGCAACTGTGACTCGTCCAGACCTTACGCATGCAGTTAACAAGCTCTGTCAATGACTGGCAGCCCCTACAGTGTCTGACTTTCTCCAGCTTAAACGGATTCTTCGGTATGTAAAGGGTACGTTAGACCTCAGTCTACGTATTCATCGACATAGTCCTCTGAATTTACATGGATTCAGCAACTCGGACTGGGCTGGGTGTCAGGATAGCCGACGTTCCACCACTGGCTATTGCTTCTTTCTGGGGGGTAATTGTATCTCTTGGTCCTCTAAACGACAACCTACTGTGTCTCGATCCTCCACTGAAGCTGAATATCGTGCTCTCGCCTCAGCCACAGCTGAAGCCATGTGGATCTTGCATGTTCTCTGCAGTCTTGGGGTCCCCCAGCATGTTCCTCCCAAACTTTTCTGTGACAACATCAGTGCCCTCCAACTTACTACCAAGCCTATCCACCACAGTCGGACCAAACATATTGAAGTGGACTACCACTTTGTGCGAGAAAAAGTTGCTCAAGGCTCTCTCATCACCGCACATGTCTCATCTGCTCAACAAGTTGCTGACTTGTTCACCAAGCCTTTGCCTAAACACCCATTCATGTTTCTTCGTTCCAACCTTGGCCTTACCACGCCACGGTTGAGGGGGCATGTCAAAGGAAAACCACCTGCACACCTTGGAACACGAGAAAGGTCCTCACGTGAGGCTACCTCCACTAGACCACTCATTGTGACTTCAGTTACTTCAAGCCCTATATTCACTCAACCATCTAACATCTTCACACGTCCTACAACAATCCAGAATACCAACACGTAAGCTACAAACCTGCAAGTTTCAAGATAGGCGTGTAACCACCCTGACCAAGCGTGCTTGGTTACTGAACAATCTCATTAAAGTTTACGTGTAAGCTTTACCCAACTATGCACTTATCCAAGGCTTATATAAAGCTGTGTACTCAACCAAAACCCATCATAGGATTTGAACAATTAATCCCACGCAACCTTAGAAGAGCGAGAATTTGCAAATTGGGTTACAATTTTATCACGCATGTAGCCAATATCCAACCAAGGGCCATTTGGTCATGAATCAATCAAATCATGTAGGCTGGATTTGGTTGTATCTGATTGTTAGCAATTGGGAGGGTTTTGAGCAAGATCGGTTTTGATCCATCAATAATGGAAAGGAGTTAGTACAAAAGGAGGAAAGCGATTATACAAGTTTTCAAGACTAGAAGATTTGTGTCATTGAACCGTTCCCCAACAATCAAAGAAGGAATGGTTGAGGTCGAAGTCAAGTTGGTAGGATTTGGGTTAGGGTCAAAAAGGATGGTTGGGTTGCAAAGGATGATGGTGATGCCGTAAGGAGGTTCTAGGCAAGGCTTGCGCTCGGGCTCATTAATAGCCAGTTAGAATGTGAAAAACTAGGACCAATCACCAAAAACCTAATAGGACACAAAATAAGAAGAAAGGAAAAATGATAGATAAATAATTATGGTTTCAATTGATTTTACCATGATAATTACAAAACAAAATCAATCGAAATATGTACACTTGCTAAGGAATTGAATAAGGAAATTTTCAAATAATTAAAGAATAAAAAAAGTTGAGGTTGGTAGAGATGGTGATCGTTGCAGCTTTAGAGGATTTGGTCTGTGGCGCAATAAGGGCTGACATGGTAGCGAGGCTTATCTGGCTGCTGCGAGATGAGTCCTTTAACAAACCTTATTTTATCTTTAACTTTTTATAAGTTTTATCTAATTTTTATTTTTGAATCTTATCTTGTCTTTATCTTTTTAGAGTTTATGTCTTATCTCTAGATAAATCATAATAACTCTCACCATTTCTTCAAACCTTTATCCTCAAAAATTAATTTGAAACTCTGAAAACTAGGTGCAATGTCCTCCCATGTGGGCTCATTCTTTCACCATCTATCAAGGGTATCAGCAATCTTCAATTAATGGCTCACTTAACCAACAACATGGTTCTTTAATGATGTTTATGATTTCTCAAACAGTGACCATATTATGTACAAACAAGTTTTGGTTCAAGAATATTTCCTCAAATCAGTTTGAACTTTTAGCCTCTAAAACAATCAAAAATGTGAGCTTTTTAAGGAGAAATAATCACTTATATCTTGCATCTCAACCACAAACAGCACGACACGAATGGTAATGCATTTCAACTTAACTGTGAGCCTAAAGTGGAATCAAATAAGCTCTATCTGAAGCAAATATGTGCAAATTTACTCAACACCGTGAACAATGCAGAATACAGCAATTTTCGTTTGACCACAAAATAATCACTTCAAAGCAGCCCAATCAGCAAAGCAAGAGCCAAGAAAGGCAAACCAAAGTGGCGTTTGAGTTTAGAATAGGTTTGCAGCTTGAACCCAAAAGATTTTTGGTCTGTATTGCTAAGGAGGAGATTTCGTTTTTCTACTTATTTTCTCCGTAAAACTATTTAAAAAAAAAAGCTTATATTTTGAATAAAAACCGTGCCTACCTTCTTCTTGTTGGTGTGTGAGATGGTAGCCTCAGACCACGTCAACCTCCCTTCAAAGCCTATAGGGATTGGGGTTCTTTGTCCTAGACGTGCGTTCGAAGAAAAGAAACGCATGACCAGTTTTCTTGCTCACTTAGTGAGTGAAACACAAGTTTCATTTAAAAAGGCTATATGTAACGGACTTAGAGAGAAATCTGTCCGACACTTAGTTCTTGGCTAAAAACTGAGTTAGCCTTCAATTAGGATCACCCTGAGAGACTAACTTTAAAGAGAAAACAAGAAAGAGTTGAGGAACAATGAGAATGTTGAGTATAGAAAAAATTCAAGTGAATTGTGTGAGAAAAAGAGCTAGGAGGTTTCTTTATATAGGTGTTTGCCTTCTCTTAAAAATTCAATATAGCATTGATTACATATTTATGATAGAATTATAAATGTGAGGATGTTACTTAGAATTTAAACTAAGTTTGTCAAGAATTTAAACCCTTATCATTTTAAAATAAAAATACTCACATCAAGATTAACATTATAATCATAAATTTTATTCAATATCAAAATCATTACAATTATAAATAGGCAAATAACACTTATCTCATTAAAAGGGTTTCAAATATAATGAACATAAAAGGAAACTATATAAGCACAACAAGGAAAACTTAAACAGGTTAGACTCATACTCGTTTCGCCAACCCATCAGTATGTATTGCCAATCTAGAACACATAGGCCTAGGTTGGTTACCAAGAGAAAAATGGTTTTGGGCCCAAAACAACCTACCCAAACACAAATCATTCTAGCCCACTAACAAAGGAAGGAATAAAGTTACTCCCAAAATGTTAATACATGCGTCAACATAATATTTATAAAGCAAATATTATATCTATGAATGCCTTGTATTAGATTTCTATTTGGTACATTATTTTATGTATGAAATCGTTTTAAAAGCCCTTTCCTTTTGTCATAATCAAAATTATTTAAAAAATACTTATATTCCTATCAATTCATTCATTATAGAAGACTTCAAGTCTCCTAAAGCTCGTTTTTCTCCTCGTACCATTCTCACGCCTTTACTTTCTTCAATAGCTCAATTAAGGTAGTTGGTCACATCAAGTAGTACAAAATGAACTGTTTGTAATAGTTCACCGAGCAAAAGAAAGATTGCAACTAAGTAACCTTTTAAGGGAATTCCCACTCCTAAATCCTAAATTGCTTGCACCTTGAACTCATCCATCCATAAGATTTCATACTTCATAACATGCCTAAGGAATTTCACTCCTTTCTAATTGATAAGACATTTTTCTTTCTTCAAGTAAAGTTGATTCTCACATAACAACTTGAACACAATTCACAAGTTTTTAACTTATTCCTCCAACAAGTCATCATAGACTTCAATGTCATAAAGATAGACCGCTGTGAACTTGTTTAGGAACAAATGGAAAAGAGATTATTTATTAATGTGCAGAATATAGCCAGCATTGATTAAGCCAAAGAAAATGACTAGCCACTTAAACAATCCGTACCTCATCAGGCGCGTGGTCTTATGTTCATCTTATTCTTCAATCCGCATCTCAATCTACCTTGGTGAAATATCAGTTTTTTCCAACTTGTTGAACAAGTCAATACATACTTACTAGTATTTCCACATTAAAATTTTGACAAGACAATACATTTTAATATATTAAAAACTAAGAAAAACTAATATCCTTAAATATAAAAATTAAATACTCAAGATTCATTCCACTTGAAACCGAGACATATATACACACGGAGTAACTTCCTTAAGAAAATTATTATAACAAAGAAGAGTGCATTAAATATTTTTTGGTAGATCTAATAGCACCTAAAGGTTTCAAATGTCTTAAGCTGCGAGTATCAGACAAGCAATAGAATTTTTAGACAGTCAAGAACATAGTTTTACCTTAACAAAACAAGTAGAAACATTTGCTTTGGCATCTATAAACCATTCCTCCATTTTCTTTCCCGTATGAACATTTGTGGGCTCGCGTATATGTTTCCAATGTCTTTCTGTTGATTTCATAGTTTTGCCTTCAGAAGGAAATCGAAAGTCTTCAGCCAAGGGTTTTAGCCTCTCGAAAGTCAGCAGCCCAGTTTCCTTTGGGGTTCAATCTAGAACCCGACAACTAAAATAACCCCTTCTGGGAAGCTCACTTCCCTCCTATTTCGCATCGAATTCTCACACGGTTTCCCACAAGTAAGCTCTCGCTCTTTCTCTTTCCCTAGTTTGATGGATTCTATTCTCTAAGGGTGAACTCCAGGCGGTGTTTGGTTAATCATTCCATTGTCTTCTCGGCAAAGTTTGCAACTTTTGATCCATCCACTGAGGAGTGGATTGGGAAAAAAATAAAAAATAAAAAACCCACGTTTGCAACATGTTGAAACGAACACCATTTTTTTCACTGAACCCCAAGTTTTAAGAATTCATTTGAATTTAGTTTTTGGTGTTTGTGCGCTGGGAAACTTGGTAAACAAATGTTTTAGAAGTATTACCGCACTTTTACAATTGCACCAATTGTAACTAATCGTTATAAAGACTTGTATGTGCATTTAGATTTCCTGTTTAGTGATTGGTAAGCATAAAAATTCTTCTTCAGGGACCGTCCAAACACATAGTTTGATCTTGTTGAGTTACGTTCATTGCAGTTCTTGTTGATTTCGTACAATTTTTTTTTTCCCTCAGTTGGAAGGTTTTCTTAGATGGTTACTTTGCTCTAACTTATGCAAAGGTTTTAAGAAGGCAACTCAGTAGTTGGAGTGGAATTTGGGATAAAATCCGTAATGGGTTTGCCAAGATTTGGGCGTCCGAAGGGTGGTGAAGGTGAGTCAAGTCCCAATCTTTTTGTGGCCAACTGTGGACCGGCGGTGGGACTTTCCCATGACTGCATTGCCTCAGTGTTCGGTGCTTTTGGAGAAGTAAAAGGAGTCTTTTCAGCTGACGAGAGCGGTGCCCGTGTCATTGTTTCTTATTGTCATGAGAGCGCTGCCAGAGCTGCCTTGGAAGCATTGGACGGACGCCCTTGTCCTGACCTTGGAGGCCGTTCTCTGCACATTCGCTATTCAGCACTTCAACCAACTCCACAGGTATAATAAGTTGCATGAGTTGCTCAAGAATTTTAACTGCCTAAGCTTAGGTTTTATCATGTTGTTTTGGTTCACTTTCTCTAGAGTTTGCATTCTTTACTGTCTTCTTGCAAAAAATTTTAATGCACTGTGTAAATTGATGCTAAAACTAATGTACAGCGATTGATGTGCCAACTGTTAGTTTTTCTAAACATGAGTCCACTCTATTTGGCTGCCCATTGCTTGATTATTCTCAGTAGAGTCCTTTATTAGTGCTGCCACAGATACCTAGATTTCAGTCGATTATTCTGTGAATATTTTGATTCTTGTGGAGTAAGTATCTCTGTTCAGATTTAGTTAGTCGACCTTGCCACAGCATTTGTGCCATGCATAGTTAAGTTCTTGTGAATTTTACAATTCAAATTTTACTCCCCGGTTGTCTCTTATAGATTGTGAATTACTTCAGGGTAAGGTTAATGACTCAGTTCCTGTATCTTTGGTGGCTTCGGATTTGAACATCCCAGGCCTTTACTTATTGCATGACTTCATCAGCCCCACAGAAGAGGAGGTTAGGTTCTTTCTCATTTGCAGCAGTACTTTGTCCTTGCTTTATTCAGTCTTTTGCACTTCAGCTTTTGGGTCCTGTCTAACTAAATGGCAATTGAAATTATATTACCTTCACTATATTTTATACGGGACATTTTCTGGTTTTTCAGGAATTGCTTGCAGCGGTTGATGACAAACCTTGGAATAGTCTTGCCAAAAGAAGGGTTCAGCATTACGGCTATGAATTTTGCTATGAAGTATGCCACATGATAAAGAACTAGCCTCCTCCTGCCACTTACATTCCTATGTATGTTCTTGTGTACAAACATATCCATAGGGGATAACATGTGTACAAGTCTGCATTTATCATGGGCTAGACTTTCTGGAATTCAGTGGCGTAAAATAGTAATTAATTTGCTTTGTTATCCCTGTCATAGTACCTGTAGAAGATTTTGTGGTAACTTTTTTTCTGTTTCTCTTTTATCCTCCATATTTATTTATGTTTAATCTGTTTTTTGGCAGCCAGAAATGGTTGAAATTGAGATATCAACTTAATCTATTAGTGAGGAATAATCTTAGCTCAACTAACTAATGATTGAATGTGATGATCTTGTTGCACATACTGCGTCTATCCTTATGACAGCTTGAACTTACTTCCTTCTACGTATCTTTTAGCTTTCCATATTTTTTCACCCAAGATTAAGGACTTTCAACTTATGTTTCTGGAACCTCTTGTGGTCTGGGCATCTTGAATGTACATGGGTATATTTTGCATGCATGTATTTTTTTCTTTTCCGGTATCCATATACATAGAATAATTATCAATTCTTCGCACAGTCCAAGTGACTAACAAGAACTTCTATAGGCAGAATGTCAACGTGCTAGGTTGTGGTTGCCTATACTTATGGCTCTTTGGTATTCATGCGAAAATATTTTATGAATTTGCTGAATACATGACAAAACGGCCACAAAGGATTTAAGGATTATATTGGTGTTAGAAAAGATTACAAAGCAAGGAATCATGTTTAAATGACTGAATTATAAAAATCACTGCTGGTGTAGAAAATGCTAGATCAGTCATCATTCAGCTTTTGGTGCTTATAGCATGGATTTTTTTTCTCTGGACATTTATAGGAATTCTCATATCAATGGTCTGTTAATTTGGAAACCATGAATTTTGACCTTTATGGTGGTGAATTTTGTGCAATGGAATAGAAGCAATACGGAATGTTGTACTAATCTGTTATGCATAATGTTCTCTTTCAGATTAATATTTTGTCATCGTTCTTTTTCTTGTTCTCCTGTGATGGATGATTAGTGGTTATAGTTGTTCATAGTCATTTCTAGGCCAATATGGCCGTAGAACAATTAATTAGTAGATCTCTTTTGCACATATTGTAGGAATGTCAAATACTCATCAAATGTTCTTCCTTTTACATTTTTTTATTTTTATTTTTTGTTTATTTATTTATTTTCCTGTTTCTTCAATCTTTTGGTGGTCCAGACAAGGAATGTTAACACAAGACAGCGCTTAGGTGAACTCCCACCGTTTGTTTCTCCCATACTTGAAAGGATCTCATTGTTTCCAAACCTTGAAAACCATGCAAGTGTGGTTTTAGACCAATTGACGGTATGTGGGAATGTTATTCTATGCAACAAAAATATGAGATTGTACTCTGTAAATGAACAATTTGTATTTCTCTCGTTTGTGCTGAAGAGTAGCTGTTAGGCATTGATCCTATCTCCATATAATGGCTATAGTTTGTTTAAAGATGATGGATACTTATATTCAAGGTTAATAGTTAAGAATGAAGATCAATGATTGTGTTGCAGGTTAATGAGTATCCACCTGGGGTGGGATTGTCTCCTCATATAGACACCCATTCTGCATTTGAGGGATTTATTTTCAGCCTTTCGTTAGCAGGGCCTTGCATAATGGAGTTCAGGAGATATGCAGATGGTGCTTGGTTTCCTAAGGATACCTCAAGTACTGATACAAAGGAGCAAACTCCTGAGAATGGCCCAAATTTCTTAAGAAGGGCCATCTATCTTCCTCCTCGGTCCATACTGCTGCTGTCTGGTGAAGCTCGTTATGCTTGGCATCATTACATTCCACACCACAAGGTATATTTGTATTATTTTTGCGTCATGAATTGTCTCTATGCCAAAACTTGTTCGAATTAACTACGGCTTCTGGAAAAATATGCAAATTAAAATTTGAAAAATTTCAGCAAGCTGCAATGGTCTGAGATATAGGAATAAGTAAAATTCATGCACTCTCTCAAAATATGTTGGAAGGCCAGAAAAGCATATGAAAGTATTTTATCTGGATTAACTTCCAATCATAGCCTTCAATTTCTCTCATTCAGAGGATTAGTGGTTCAAGCACGGATTGAGTACATTATCTTTCTAGCTTGTGTTACATTTTCTTTAGTCAATGACATGACGCTATATGTTTCTGATTTCAATTAACTTTATACAAAATTGCTTGTGTTCTGAGTGACATGCTAACACTGCATGAGAGGGAAAATAATTCTCCCCCCCCCCCCCCCCCCCCTCTCTCTCTCTCTCTCTCTCTCTCCTTCCATGTGTGTGTCTGCTTTAGCGTTTTTCCTCATTTCTGAAGGCACAGGTCAATGGTTCTTGTTTTACAGGTTGATCTGGTGAAAGACAGCATCGTTAGAAGGGCTTCAAGGAGGGTGTCTTTCACTTTTCGTAAGGTGATTGAGATTTTAGTTTTCTTTTTTTTCGCTGCCAGAAGCATTTTACCTTCACACTCTTGCCTGCTCTATGTACTCTGTAGCATGGATTAGTTAAGTTGTTTGCTTGTGGTTTACATTTAGGGAATTCAATACGCACTTTCTCCTGTCCATTCTGGATTTCAATTATGTGAACTTTCTTGTACTCCTAGTTGTACTCGTGTTTACTTACATAACTTCTCTACAGGAGAATGACAAATAAATTTACTACATTAGATATTTAGTGGCTCTCAATTTGAAATCTTTAGTTTATACAATATTAACTTAATTACCTTCACTTGGTATCATTGCTTCATACTTCGAACTAGATGATATCAACCATGCATAGCCTCTAGAATGCAAGATTTCTGAGCTTTTTGGTCTCTTCAAAAACAACATTTTTAAGTAATTGGGATTTTTCTACATATTCTTGCAACGTGAGGAAAACTTATCTTGAGAAATTGATTTGTCTCCGATTACCCTTGTTATATTAACGAACAAGGGATGTAACTTCCTCACTAGAACAGGAGATGCCCCTTCTGTTTTAGTATTACTGGCCAAACTATTCAACTCATTAGTCTCAAGACTGTTCTTTGGATCTCTGGTGAGACCTTTGTTATTGAACCTCACACTGGTTGGTCGTCCTTTTTTTTTTCTTTTTAATTCTATTACGAACATGTACATCCTAAGTTGGCACTTGATTTCTGAAACTTTATGCAGTATGTTTGATTTGATACTTCTACACTAGTGATCTCTAAATATCTTTTTCATCAGTCAGAAGTTGTTGCTGTGACAGCATATTTAATAGCATAAAGTGGGAAACTGTGCTGAGAATGTTAATTATACCCACGGTCAGATTTGTAAACAGGCATTTTGTGAGGAAACAAGTAGCTGGTTAACTTCATTTATCAATACCCAAAAAATAAAAAGGAACTGCCACAAAAAATATGCATCCAACTGTGATTTTCATAATTTTTTTTCAATTTGTTTTTGGCAATACCTGAATAGTTAACTTTCTTGTTTGTAGTTAAGCGCTTAAAGTAACTTGTGATGCAAGTCCTGTGTTTTGATTTTTTTTCTTCTTCTTACTCATTTCTTGGTATGAACTAAAACTACTTTCAGGTGAGGACAGATCCTTGCCAATGCATATACCCCCAGTATTGTGATTCACAGACATAAGAGGATTGTTTTTCGTTTCGACTGAAGATGCGGGCTGCAATTCAACGCTCCAGTGTAACTCCAATTATACTTTTTTGTAGGTGATGGTTATTATAAATCATTATGATTATGAGGTGGACAGATTTCCTAGGATCACACAGATGATTCTTTCACTTAGAAATGTCAAGGCACCATTCTTGCCCCTGGATTGGACAACATAGCAATATCAAGGAAGTGGGCACCAGTGAGTTTTTTGTTAGCAAGCTCATTTTCTTCATAGTTTGTCACTTGTATATTTTCCATTTTTTCCCATTTTCGGCCACAGCTCTAAGTAGCTCAGCATCAGAATTATGAGGACATACAAACTTTTCCAGGTTTTGGTTCAGGCTCATGTTGTGCACGCCACATCCATATTTCAGCATGTTTCCCTGAGAATGTAGTACTTGCCAGTATGCCTGCAACTTGATATCTGTGTTACAGGTTTTCTGAAACTCTTAAATGTCCCACTAAGTTAGAGTATGGAGGCATTTTCTTTTTGAGTCTTGCTTTTGGTAGGAAATGTCCCACTAAGTTAGTACGTTAATTTTCACAAAGAAATCTTGCCTTTGGTAGGAAAAGCAACAGTCTATACCCTTTATACATTAGTTGGATGAAGAGAAGACTTCATATGATCTTTAGGCTCTAAAAGCAGTACCATCAGGTTCTTGATGGATGGATTCGAGGGATCCTCTCCATGAATGACAGCATGAAATACTTCTTAAGGAGGATGTCAACTTTCCTGCTTTTTTTTTTTTTTTTTTTTGGGTGATAAGCAAGTTTGAACTTAATGAATTTAGACCAATAGTTGACAAAGCCATTGGTAAAAGACCTTAAGGTTTTGGGTTCTAATCATCACATTTTTCTTCTATTTATTATAAAAACAAAATCTGAAAAATAAGAGGACGAGGTGGTTTTCAAAACAGAGCGAGAACAGAAAACTTGCAAGGGAGTAAGTGAAGTAAAATAGAGAGAAGTATGTATTGCTACTCGGATTTTGAGTCTCTATCAAATCAATTACCACAAAATGAAAACCACACACAAGACGATTCTGTCTAATCTCTTCCAAGTATCCTTTTTTTCTTTACAAAATATTAAATACATCTTCATATTTAAAAGGAAAAAAAAGCACAAAAAAGTATATTAAAGAGAGGCAAAAATAATTATTCTAAAATTAATGTAGTTATCCTAAAAAATGGTCTTCACATATAATTGAGCAATAACCGGAGTGCTGTTCAGGATGGTCAAATATAGCAAGCTTCAACCTACTTTCCCCAAATGATAAAATCACCTCTTTTCTTTTCAAGTCGTTGGATCATTGGATCCTATTTTGTAATTTCCTTTTTAATTTAAGGTAGAGTTGATTTGTAAGGGTTTTCAGAAAATGTATGCAGTAATCCATTTGATACTCTTCCAGAAAAGAAGTCAAGAGAGAAAATAGTAAACGATAACCATATCTTTATATTGAAAAGCATTCAATTCAGCTCATTCAAAGACCAGTCTTCCTTTTGCACAACTTCTCTGAGTAGTACATACATTTCTACAATCCTTGCATGAAGCATTCTGATTAAAAGGGATCTTTTTTTTTCATAAGATAATACACCCAAACTCAAACACTCAGTTCATTTGCACCTAATTGAACCAAGCACTTGTTAACATTAACAAGGATTTTGAGTTAGAAACCACATTCTTTTTTGTTGCTCTCAAAGCACACAGCAAGAAAGAAGAGTTGGTAGATGATCAATGTTTGCAGTTGCAAGAATCTTCACCTTACACATTGAACACTTGCTTCTTCAAGAGCTGATACATCATTAACACAGTGCTAGTCAACCTATGTCCTACCCGTCTACATGAAACTACCTTCTTGTTATTTCAGACCATATACAATGTCTCGAATTAGTGAACATAAAAACTCCTTACATTATCAACTGTCGCAACGCCTATTTACGTCTGTCCTAGCTCACGGAGCGGACATCACACTGAGTCAGTTACAATATGAATATAGAGTCACAAGTCAACATACCGACTTAACCTACGATGTCAAGTAATTAGAATATGAAACTGCACAGCTGCTTTGAAGCCACCATACAATCGTTAGTTTTATATCGATATCGCTTACAACTTGACATGGTCTTCACTTGAAAGCAGCACATTTTTTGTTGATATTCTTCATATATAAGTACAAAATACACACCTTATCAGGCCACTAGATCACCACTTATCTCACCTGCAAAAAAATAGGTAAAGAGTAAACACTTACTATGAAGCCTATGGTAATAACCAAGAATATTTGTGAGAATTAACACGACAGGAAAGGAGACTAGACAAGAAGGGAGCATTTAGCATTACACTTCGGTTGATGGAAAAAGTGCCAAATGAGGACACAGTTGCAAGAAGGTTTTACTGATATTCTCGTTTCCTCTAACCATACACGGAGAAGCAAATTCATGCCCAAACTGTGGAAAAGAGACCAACTCTATTTTAACCCTTTTTTTTTAACCCCCTTTTCTGGAAACAGCACCGGACTCATTTATTGGACACATTTCATGCACAATAATGCATCTAGATGCAACCCCACCCAAAGACTCCACCAACCCACCAAAAGGAAATGAAAGGAAAAACAAAAACAGAAACAAAAAAATCAAAGCAAGAAGGGAAAGATAATTCAGTTTTGACATCACCACTTCAACGTTCAGTAATTTGGTCTGAGAGGTTCAAAGAAATCACTCCGTGAGAGGATTCCTTCTTTCCTACCCCACCTATGGTCTAACAGCTTACATCAGCTTCGCAGTAGTCACTTGATATCTTCAATAATAACTACAGATTGTAAATACTAAATCACAACTTATATTGAATTACAGCAATTCAGATGAGAACTGAAGTTACTTTTTTCAGAATAATATACTGTGCAATTGGGAAAGTTCAAGAAAGGAAACATTAATTTTTATTGGGATTCAAAATTTAATGTCAAAATTAACAAGACAAAACACATAGTAGAACAACTTGCTCATGATTAGTTCAAACAATAAAATAAAACATTTCTGAACAAATATAATCGAGCTGCACCCCTTACCATGCATGGATTTAATAAAGTAATCCAACTCTGCAAAGCAAATTGTCCCTGGTACCAAAGGGGTTAGCTGTTGATAAACAAAGAACGAGAAGTGGTGGTGATCAGGATCATCTCTGGGCTTGGCCATCTCAACCATGCTCATGAACCCTTCTCTGTCATAACATGGAAGTGCATTCTCACCAGCCACAGTCAATCCCTGATCCCAAGCGGAGTTTAAAACCTGTACAAATAGATAGTATCACTATCATCTACACCAAAGAGACTACTCCATACATATATTTAAGGAAATATAGACACTCTGATGTAACCAGCACTGCATCACCATGTGATACAATGTTGTGCGCCAAAGGCTGCTAGTATCTCTCCCAACAGAACGAAAACCCAAACAGCCTGTGGAGGGAGCAAATGGAAGTTGGAAGACTGTTAGAAATAACTATAACCTGCCAACTCAAAGCTTCTGGGTCAGCCAATGCTTCATCATATTCCTGACCAGGAACGGGCAATCTTAAGCAAACAAGCTTCAACGCCACTGAGTGTCTTTTAAGAACCTCAAAAACTGGAGAGTATCCATCTTGGTTTGTAGGGTTATAGAATCCTGCTGTTAACTCTGCTGCATGACTAGTAGTCTTATACCACCAATGAACTGCAGGAACCTGCACATCAGCATCTTTCATTCATTTGTTTGTTTTATTTTTTTAATGTACAAGAACACTATTGTAGGATAAAAAGAATCACTACCATGAAGCATAGACTAGTGTTCACTTCCAAGACTAGATGATGAAAAGTCATACACAATACAACATCATAACATTGAGTTGGTTATGGTGCTGATATAGCCATGTCCTAAGCCTAGTCACTCAGGTTATACGTCAAAACCCACGAGAGTATAAGCTGCATCCATTATCAAATATTATCATAGAATTAAATTGATAGATAGGCAGAACCTGTGCATTGGTAGGAAATATGCAAACGTTGAAGAAATCCAGCATCCTTTCATGTCTTTTTTTAATAATTCTAAAAGTAGTTCATCCAAATGACCAGGAATAAAAAGTAATAAATAATAGGTGAAAGACCACAAGGAATTCGGGTCCCATCAAGTCAGAAACTTAGTTTCACTGCACCCAAACTGGGATTTGATTGGGTTTGGATTATTCCTAAACTAGAGGTCAAGAAGAATGAAACCAGATCCAGCAAATTTCATAGGTTACGTGCATGGGAATGTGGACACAGTAGGAAGGTAGCGGATTCAAGAGTTAACCACATCACCCAAAAGGGTTCTAGAATCCACCAAAGATAAACTGAAACCAAACCAAACAAAAAAAGAAAATAAAAAAATAAAATAAAAGACAAGACTCCCAAAACTAGCTTCATTCATAATGGACAGAATCCACTGACTTGACCGAGTTGTACAGAGAGATGAACCAATACATACCTTAACAATTATCTTAGTTTCCTCAAATGCAAAAGCTGCAAGAGACAAGACATTATCTGCATGGTCTTTTAGTGACTGCGCATACCAATGGAGGAAAAAGCGGCCATAGTAGCTATCATAGCCACCTCTCTCACAAAAGAAACCAGTTTCATTTGGCCTAGAATTGTATTCACCAGCATTATCAGGACCCTTGGCCCAGAATGAGTGCCCTCGCGCTTTAGCTGCTCTGCACAGACTTTGTTGTAAATATTTATCATAGCACTGCCAGAAATGAGATCATTATAAGTTGAATGGAGAAATTATGCGCACAAGATTGAAATTTAAAATGACAAATAGCCATGATAGCTTTGTTACAAAAGACATCTATAGAACTACAACGTAGGTATCATCAAGTTACTAATGGCATATGATAGGTTAAGCAAAACTTTTCCTGCAGAAAGAAGTGTTCCCTAAACAACAGCCTAGATTCCTTGACATTTTAGCATGTTTATTTACATGCTTCATGATGCACTTGCTTATTTCCACATTTGTCTCGCATAAATCATCATAATTCGTGTCTGTAGGTATATGTACGCATGTGTTCAACACATTCTGTCCTTCAAACAATCATTATAGCGTAGGATCCAACAAACAGCAGGAAAACTAAGATGCATTTCTTTTCCATGGATAAAAAAGAACCAGGATGGCAAAGCAATTTGCAGTTTGAAATGCAATCCATTATTGGTCAAACAGAAATCCACATCACAAAGAATAAAGGAAGTGGAGGGGCAGATGAGTGCATGCATGCATGTGTTTATGTATGACTAGGGGCTCGTTAGGTTTCACATATACCTGAAACTCACCGACACCAGGATACCTCCAACCAATCCTTTCAGGAAAGGATGGATACTTCAGCTCCCCAGATGCTCCAAGCCCAATTTCGACAGCAGAAACAACACCCTCAGCAAACAAATCATCAAACTCAGTACGGAAGCTTCTCATGAAATCAAAATAGACCTGCGTTTATTTCAGACTGCCAGTCAGCACAAAAATTAAATAGAAAAAGCATAAATGACTTTAAACAGAGATCAACAGGCAACAAGTACAGGGGTTTTGTGACTAACTAACTAGAAAGAAACAAGTACAGATAAAGATTACAACAGAGCAAGAAACATAATCTCAGTAAAAGAATGGTAAAAAATATTGGAAGTTTGTTAGGGCTTTACTTTCATGGCAAAGACAAGATAGGTAAGTGTCTATACAAAGTCTAGATTTCATACCTCAACGCCGGTTCTTCCTTTTAGAACTCTTTCTTTATCAATCCCCCAAGAAAGACATTCTGTATTTCTCCTTCCTCCCCTATCAGTGAAGAATATATCCCCATTTTCTTTTCCAATTTCCAAAACCCATTGTGGGAGGGAAATCAATGTGTCACCAGAGTCATTTTCTCCACTCTCATGAAATGCCATTACAACCTTCAGAGTTTTCAAGAGATCTCAAAAGCAACTCAAAAAACTGTGGGAAATGCATAGAACATGACCGAACACCATTGGTTACAGAAATACATGTCACTCAAAATAAGCCTACGATCTGACTTAGGGGTACAATCTGTTGCATGAAAATTTTAGGTTAACGTCTTTTATGCTCTTTCCTCATGTCTGGTTCAAGAAATCCTTAGCAAATCAGAGACCCATAAAAAGGTGCAAAGCGGCAATCTAACAGAATGAAAATCTAGAAAATGTAGAGAACTTGGGAAACATAGAAAGTTTTTATGCACACAAATACATTCACACAAATTCAGTAACAGCAGATGAAAAGAAAATTTTAAGAGCCCTATACATTTGGCCTCATAAGAAGACTCTAATGTCCAACAAGATGGAAATAAAATCCACAAAATGAAACTCTTCTAGATACCAGCTCAATAGATCTCTCACAAAATATCTAGATCTGTCTTTCTGTGTTGGACACATCATGAAAAGATAAATGAAGTGTGTGCCATGAGTTCCTGCTTAGATAATTCAGTCCACCAAATTGATAGAGGATATTAGAGTATGCCATGTAGAAGCTTGTAAATGTTTCAGACTTTGATAGCCTAGCTCATTAAAGATGCTCAAATTTGCATCAAAAAAAGAAAAAATCAGTTACCAAGAAAGATATAACCATTTTGCTTCAGATAAACTACAAAGACGTTGGATTTAAGATGTTGGATCTAGCCAACATCCCAACAAAAGGTTCTAGTAGTGACTATTATCTGTTTATACAAATAAATATCTAAGGATAGAAATGGATGAGGTCTCACAAATATTTCATGCACGTAGTGCAACATTTCCTAGATGCAAACTGATCAACTTAAACTGGGGAAAAAGAAAAAAGGATGTACATATCTGATATTCAGCTTCAATTAGTAGAGCAAAAAGGGAAAAGTCTCTCTTATATTAAAATGACACATGGCCTTCCATTTGTAAGCATAAAGTATGGCTGGCATTTGTCAAAAATAATGATCAGAGTTATAACTTCTATGACATCTTATGAATGTTGGTACCACGAAAACTCTCCATGATAGATGCATATACTTGTATAAATCCACACAAATCACATGTTTTTACATGTACAAAGCATTTGAACCTATGGTAATTCACAAATAATATGCACAACACAAATAATCTGGAGAAGCTCACCTGCAACTTTAGTTTGAATTCTCGTATGATGTAAAAAAGTTCCCTGTAGCCAGACCACGTGTATTTCTGAGGAGACCAGCCCTCAACAATACCCCACCAACAATCTACTACAACGCCATCCACATTTAGAGACTGCAAGTGACTAACCTCCTGTCTAACACCTTCAGGATCAACCAACTGACAGAAATTGTTGATAATGCCAGTCTGCAACAGAAGTCTAGGTATTTTACAATTCATCAAAACATTATAAATATCTCAATAAGTGAAACATTACATAACACATGACTGTAGAAGAAAAAGCTATGAAACAATAATTATAGATTAAAGAAAGCAGCAAAAAGAAAAACTGACTGCTTATCAGATGATTCATCTCAATACATGAGATTAAAGCAGCAAACAGCAGACACTTACTGGAAGTTTTACATAGACAGGGACCTTTGGAGTACCAGTAAAATCATTCTCATGCACCCCAGCATGAATATCTTGCATAAGCTGCAAAAATAAATAGTCAGGCGTTTCCACGTTTGAAAGTTTAAAACATTAAAAGTGCTCACCAGACAATAATGCCACATAATTAATTAACTGCTCTAGAAGGTCAGCAAAACAAAAAACCAACAAAAATACTGCAACAGATGCAATGCAGTCACACACAACTACACAGAGATACCAGCATACTATTGAACTCTCCATTGCCATGTGAAGGATAGCACCGTCCCCATTAATGGATAATCATATTGTGCATGAAGAGGACAAAAATTACAGATATTTTTTGCATGAGTCCATGCCTGAAGAAAGGGAAAATGATTTAATAATATAAAATACATCCTCGTAATGCTTTCTAAGAAGTTCAAAACCTGTTTGCTACTAGTGCTTCTTGAACCCAGAATCTTTTATTGCCTATATCAACTTATCAATTTGAGCATAAAAATAATTCTCTTCATCTATAAATCTGTCAGAGTCTAGTAGGTCCACAGCCACCACACAACTCCAGGTGTGTGAATATGAGTGTATCAAAATGATATTAGATCATTAAATTTCACTGACTCGATAACCTAGTTACCATCACATTAGTCAGGCCTAATTTGGCAGCAGAAGGTACAGGCGAGTCAGGTACTAACAGTCAATGGACCAAGTAGCATCTTCACCCAAGTTGTGTGAGTTGTTACTAGATTAGGCGCGACAGACAAATAAAAGGAAGCCAATGTAATTCAGGTGGTTTCTAAATTCCAAAGGAAGCAACATAGAATAGAAGAGGGATTAGCAGAAACTGCATCTATTTCAATCATTTTCACCACAAAAGGGAAATACTAATGCCCTATCCAAATTCATTATAGGCCAGTATATTCAGTTCATATCAACGATGTCATGTATACACATCTTTTCCACGGGTCATTTGAGTCCAAAAGAGAAGTAAAGGATTGCAACTTGCTATGGAGTTTCTACTTCCTTGGAAAAACATCTAGAACGAAGTTCATTGCAATGGAAAATTCAAATGCATCCATTTTAAAGAACTCAAAATGCTGAAATAAAAATTTCAGATCAGTTTTTACAAACGAAAAAGAACAAAAGGTAATGAAGAAAAAGGAAAAAGCAACTTTACTGGCATTCTTGTCCAACTTGTCCCAGGCTGAATTAATCAAGCATAAGTCTTGAGTACTTTGGTAACTACCAAAAAGTAATAGGTTCCATAGACAAAAAAGAGCACAAAAATAAAAGAAAAGAAAAAGAAAAAAATGGAAAGAGAGTAGTAATAACTCACTGCAGAACCAAAAAAGATGAGACTCGAAAAAAGGACTATGACTGCTGACCCAGGCTAATAATCTAAGAATTACTCAAGTGCGACTGAGCCATGCCGAAAGTCATTATCATACAAACATTGGTATTTAGACCTTTAAACGAATAATATGTTGCCACATGAACTAGTGAGTCAGTTAACCTGATCGGCCTCCAGGCATTCAACTGAATTGAGGGGGCTGGCACTTGCATATTTCTCACTGTTAGTGTCCCTCTCTGCAATTACAACAGAATCAAGAGACGCCGGTGACAAGCTCTCGTCAATTCTGAGAACAGATGCCTGACAGTCCATCGATGCTTTTACAGAGCAATTTCTCAAAGAACTAGCAGATAGCGGGCTTTCAACTGACCTCACAGGAAATGCCGCCTGTCAATACAAAAACTCACTTAGGATGCCATAATCAGCGATAATATGTATCTAAAAACAAAGACACATATATGATCCATTGAACTGAGGGGATGGAATTAGAGAATAAGAAGAAACCAGAATTATGCGAAAAATATACAAGAGTGCAACATTTACTGACTGCATGAGAAAAAGCAACACAATCATTTAAAATGAAAATATTATACGCTAGCCGCCTGATAATGTTCCCTTCAAACGTTCTCACATATTCAATCCCCAAAGTTAACCATTAGCAATACGGTTCTGTGCAAATAGATTGATTACGATCATGTATTCACACCCGGTATCAACCGATTCAAGCCCTCAAAGTTTCAAAATCTACCATTAGCAACACGGTTCTGTATAAATAGATGGATTAAGGCAGAGATTATCTCGATGTCATTTTCCATTTTCTCTCATTTTTCTCCCTAAGACCAATTTAAGGACAACAAAAAGATAATAGAAATATTTTGAGCTCGGAACGCAGCATTCGCACCGAATACAAAATATTCACTGTTTCCTCTTCCCTAACTTCCCAATAGTGACAAAGAAGCGCTACCACTATTAATTTGGAATATCTTGTTTCCCACGCAATAAGAAGTCAAAGATTTCCAATTTAATTCTATTTCCTTCGCATTCTCTCAGAAACCCAACATACCACAACCAAAGAAAAAGCTTGAGAAAAAATTGATGATAGAATCCGAAATTGATGACACGAACCAAATGCGAAGGAGGGGGCGACTGTCTGTAGGTGGTACCGTCGGCCTCGACGACCCAGCCGGCCTCACGAGCGAGGGCAGCGAGTACATCGTTCATGTCCGCCCGCGCGGGGAGAGGGAAATTACCGTACTGCCTGAGTCCCGCGAGCATCCGGCTAGTGATGGCTCGTCGGTGGCGCTCCCTGAGCTTCGTCCGCTCCTTCTCCTTCTCCCTCTCCTTCTTCCCCTTCCCCCCCGCGTTCAGCCCCGTTGCCGCCGCTGCCGCCGTGGCGGCAAAGCCACGGGGACGCCGGGACTGAGGCTGAGGCTGACCCTGGAGGGTTTGAGGCTGGACCGGAGCTTGAGGGATGTAGTCGGAGGAGTGGTCCAGATCTTGAGGGTGATGCCGCCTAAGCGCGTTGTTGTTGGAGTTGGAGTGGAGGAGGTGGTGGTTGTCATCGACGTGGTTGTTGAGGGTGCTCATCTCGCCCTTTCTTCTCTTCTGCTCGAACACTATTCTTCCGTTGCATTCACATTCAGCGTTCCTGTGCTTGCTTTACAAACAGCAGCCTTCCACAGTGGCCTCCACCATTCAGGGAGTCTTTTTCCTGATGGGGATCAAACTCCCTTTTTTTTTAAATATATATATATATATATATATATACTCCTTTTTTTTTAAATATATATATATATAATTTATTTGTTTAATTTTTAATAACCCATAACTCCTTCTAAGTTTTTACTTGATAACTTAAAATAAAAAATATAAATTGGTCTGAAAGCATGCTTAAAGATTTAACTTGCTGATATAACTCATCTTTAAAAATACGAAAAAAATGGTCGAATTAATTTTTTATACATAACTCAAGACATTTATTATAAAAATAATAAATGTCAACTTCTTTTCAACTATTTACAAAATATATCTCAATTTGAAAAAATAAAATAAAATAAATTTTAAAATCAAAAACACTACTTCGTCATAAAAATTTATTGTATGTCTTAAGAGCATATCATGGGTACGGGTTCAAATAACTAACTTGGTTTAAGCCCACTGAACAAGACAAGGCTTGCCTTGTGGATTCCAATCAAGAACAAAAAATAAATGTAGATGAGAAGTAGGATGAATGATAAAAAAAAAAAAGAATATAATTATTATTTATTAATTAGGGTTTGAGTAGTAACAATCTCTTAAGAGACATTGATTATTTTAATTGATTAGGATTGTGTCACGGGCCAAATAGATTGATTCCTAATAAACTAACATGCTTAAGCATTTTGGCATAATGATTATAGATTGATTCCTAATAAACTAACATGCTTAAGCATTTTGGCATAATGATTAGGGATCATGACAATTTGGTTTCAAAGCCACCCACCATTCCAAGTTCAAACCCCACATGAGCAAATTTAGATGCCAATCCTGTTAGTTGCCAAAGCAAGTGCAAGAATACATTGAAGAGAACTAAATTGACTTTGAACTTGAACTCAACTAATTTATATAAGTCAAGTTTGAATAACTAATATTAATTTTAATCTCTTGATTTAAAATGAAGAAAAGATTATAAGGTTCAAGTGATAAATATATTCAAGTGCCAAAAATTTGTTCAATTATGAAAATAAACTTTAAATATAGTATTTTTTTTTATAAAATTTAAAATAAAAGAGACAAAAAAAAGCCTCTATTGATTGAATATCCTTGTTGATTGGGATACAAGTTCATGATGCAATTGTTTATATTTATTACAAAAAAGACCCAAGTTTACTACAAAAACCAGCTCATGAAATAAGAAGATAGTGATGTCTAACTAAACATATAATTTCACACTTAATAATGCGGGACTAGATATCTATACTATAACACACTCCCTTATTATAAAGTGAGTCTTGACATTCATATTGTTTTACTATTTTTTGTTCGGACTTAAACTATGAGTGCTAAAGGAGATCTAAGCTCTGATATCACATTACAAAGTCCAAATTTTCACAACCATATGCTAACAAGATACACAACTTTAAATCTTAATAACGAGGAATTAAACATCTACATCGTAACATTTATCCCCTTAAAGGCCTATGGAATTGTTGCAAAACTTGAAAGTAATTGGTTACATTTAATCATTTCTTTACACGAAGCTAACAACAGAACTTCAATCATGAAAATTTGGTGCAACACTTTTACTCTGTTTACATAAAATTTGTCAAAATACACGCATGACAACAAGCTTTCAAACAAATTTAAGCCCCGGAGAGAATGGCACGCCCGCGGCTCGCAACCAAGAAGCACCAGAAATGAAGCTTCTTACTGTATAACTCGATGCCTGCGAAGAGTTTCTGAGGACATGAAAACCAGGCCATTTAACTCTGTGTTTAGTTGCAGATCCTGCGCCTCTGTTCTTGTACTCTCCATAGTAGAGTGACTCAAGAGAGGAACTGCTATCCCACGCCAACCAACCTTCCGGTACAACTGAGCTATCCAGAAAAGTTTTGATAAAAACTGTCCTGGAATATGTCTTCCACGGCCTTCCAAGGTATGTCAAAGCTGCTCTTCGCGATCTGTCTTTATCTACAAAAGCAAGGACCTTAGAATTCTGAATCACTATTCCAGTAGTTTGGTTGGCGTTGGTGCGACCGTGAGCTGTAACAACGTTAAGCATGTGGCTGTTCCTAGAATATATATTGCAGTTCTGGAGGACAGTCGCGGCGTTTCCAAAGATGAAGTCCACGGTTCCATACACATCACAGTCTCGGAAGAACTGCATGTTTGAATGAACGTAAAGGGTGTCTTGGTAACCATCGAAGCTAGATCTGTAAAACACGGAGCGGTCGGAAGATGATCGGAGAGCAACCGCTTGGCCGCTCGTGGGTCCGGCGGTGTTGCTGATCGTCATGTCACGAGCCATGAATCCGTCACCGTCAACAGCTGTAGCTCAAAGGTATAAATGAAAACATCATGTCAAAGAAGACAACTACCGTGATAAATTGATGAGCATTACAAGAATGAAAGTCATCTTTGTATAATGTTTCAATATAAAAAAATCTCACATAAACTCATGAATTTAGCTTTCAAATTTAACTTTAGAGTTTTATTATGATAATAATGTACAAGTTGATTTTGTACGTGAGACAATAGTCTGATTTGGAAAAATAACTTTTAGGCTAAGCTTTTAGACCTTATAATATAATATTGGAGCTTAGTTAAATTTATTATATCCTACGGAATCTTAAGCCTAATAACACGCATGTGTGTGTAAGACAAGAATCTCACAAGAAAAAGTAGGATCTCTCATACAAGAATTGGGCCTTTATACATTCGACTAGTTACAACTCTCACTTAACTTTATGCTTTTAAAAGTATACTTAGCATGTGATAAGTATCCTTGAGCCTATGGTTCTCATGATGTACAAAATCGAAAGTACTATATAAGTAATATCATTTCTTCAAATTTGTAAGTTAGTTTTTAATTATCAACATATGTGATGATAACAGCGATAAACAGGGATATTAATTCTAGTGAGAACAAATTTCAAGTTCATAAAATCATAAAAACAAAGATGATAACGAAAAAGATTTGTTGATAAGCAATCTTTTACCGACTGTTGCAGATTTGTAAGTGGTAGAACCTCCTTTCAAACTTCTGTTTCCTGTAATAATGGTCTTTCCAATGCCATCGCCAACCATCATGATGTTCCTCGCCTGGCTGTCTACATAGACGTTCTCACGGTATGTCCCCGCTTTAACATAGATCACGAATCTGCTAGTTCCGTCCCTCCTGGGCGCAGCATCCACAGCTTCTTGAACTCTCGTGAAGTTCCCCGAACCATCTTGAGCAACCACGAGATGAGGCCGTAAAGCGGGGTTGAAACTCTGCAAAAGCTTTTGGTTAACAGAAGGACTCCGCCGAGGGAGACGGCCACCGGATTTTTGCTGTCTGATGGTGTATCTGTTGGTTGCTAGAGCGTTGGTCACCAACTCGGAGACATTGGAGACGATGGGTAGGATACTGCTTGAAACCCCCAGCTCCGCAAATCCTGTCCGGCATGTTTCGAGATTGGTGAGGGCAGAGCTAAGCCAAGTTTGAGCGTCTGCCTCTGCGTGTCGACCATGATTGTTGATGATATGTTTCAGCCGATGCATGGTGTTCTCGAAGAGCTGAATACAATCATCCAGTGCGGCCTTCTCTCGTTCGTTTTCCAACTGGGCTGCAACCCTAGCTGCATGGCTATGGGTTTTGACGGCCTGTTCGAGAGCAGCTTGCATGGTCATCTTATGGAAATCTGGTTCTTTCTTCATCGCAAAAGAATCAAGTTTGCGATTGATGAAATATTGACAAGACCGAGGATGCGGTGTCTCCTTGCACCATGCGTCTATACGGGAATCGCTGCCACCTTCCGATGACCCAAGCAAAACCAAAACTAGTAAGAGAAGCGTAAAACGGAGTTGAATCTTCATTGTTAGCAGCTTCAGGACTCAATGGGGTTAGCAGCTTCAGGATTTTCAATGGGGTTAGAAGCTTTGGGGTTCTTAATGGGGGGTCGAAGATTGCCGACTCTTTTTTATACTTGGAAAAAGATATATTTTATCTCCTTTTAAACTTAGAAGATTTAAACTTGAAAGATATAAGAATCAAGATAAAATCATCATAAGCCTGATTTAATCCAAGTGAAACTCTTATTTTATCTAGTTGTTAAGTAGATATAACAAGACATACAACTGTATATCCGGACAAAAGATAGAAAGTACATTACTACAACTACTTGGAGTCCACTGGACGTGTCCTATTATTCGTTACAGATTTTTTCATTGAGAAATCAATCATTCTGCTTGAGTCAACAACTTAATGGACTTGTCTATCTAGTTTTTGTTCTCATAAATTTATAATTTGCCTGCTTCTTTTTTCAGCCATTTATTATTTTCTTGAATGCTCATTATGCACCCTCAACAAATATGTGCACAGTGGTAATCCTACTTAACTTGTCATTTAGCTAATTAACTAAAATAGACTCTAATTGTGAGGTTTGGGATTCAACACTCCTTATGATTGAGTTCAGTTCGTGCCTTGTATTATTAAAAAGAGAAAAAAGTTAGAAAAAAAAACTACTTAACTAGTAACAAATTAAGAAAAAAAAAATTTGCCAAATTTTCCTACTTCATTACACAAGAAAAATTTACTACTTCATCATGCCTCGTGATTTCTAAAATTAAGACAATCCATGTGTTAAAATTTCTAAAATTACAATAACAAATGGTTTCTAGCAATTAATTGTTACAACCCTGCCTAAATCTTGTATCCATGGTACCTTAATGTCTTATAGGTAATCTAAATAATGACTAAGGTGCAATTAAAGTTGAGTGTTAGGAAAATGTGATGAGTTATCAAAGAAACCTTGGGATGACAAGGTTTTTTCTTTAATAAACAAATTATTATTTTTTATTACAACTCATAGATACGGAAAAAAGGAAGAGTCTCTAGAACCCAGACCTATTGGACAAGCAAACTAGGGGTGCTTGGCATGGGATGAGAGGTTTGAGTTGTTTATTTGTATTGTAAGATAGGATTAATCATTACAATTATTACTTACCAAATCGAAAGTTAATAACTTGATAGCCTAGTAGAGATGGTATAGAAAGACCAGCCTTGATGGAAAAGTAACAAATAAAGTTTCATTTTGATATTGTCTATGAAAGTACAAAATGTAAAAATTTTGCCTTATTTTGAATCAAGGTTTCAAAATAAATTGATTAATTTTTGGACCACAAATTTGGCATGTACTAGTTAGAAATATTTTAGAGATTTTTCATTTTAGTTGGCATTATTAGCATAAATCAAAGATAAAATTGTAAAAAAAAAAAGTAAAATAGTTACAAAATCCTTAAATTGACTTAATGTTTTTGCTTTTGAAGTTTGCTATGTTTGTAGGAGTGTATGCACTTGTGCTAAATGAGTTTGTTTTCAATTAATCTTTACAAAGTAACATGAGAATTAAAAAGTCACTTATGAATCTCACTTATTTTTTAGTTGAATTATCAAATATTTTCATTAGGAAACATCAATTTTAGTATACATATTTACTAGATGATAAAAAAAATGATAATGAGTTTTAAAAGTCCAATTTAATAATTTTTTAATTTAATAATTTGGATTTGATTACTATGAATTATATACCTTATTTTCTTTTAATTTTTAATTTTTATTTTAATTTATTTTTTACATACATTTTTTCTTTCAATCAGAAGGAGGTTTATCTTCTATTCATTGAGACTGCTTGTAAATGCCAACAGTACAAAGATTTCCAATCAAATTCTTGACATCAAACGGCAAATCCATAAATTACGTGGGTAGCTCCTTGGATGTAGTTGAATTGGTTAGGAAAGCACATATGGTCTTGTGGTTTAAGAGCAAGCGCTTCTCTCTCAAGAGGGCTACATTGCTCTTCTTCTAGACACCATCTCCCAAGCCTTTTCTTTTATTACTAAACTTGTTTTCTTTTCTCCTCCTCTCTTGCACCTTTCTTACATGAAAGGTCTTTCTACAAAGAAGGCTATCAACGCCAAGACTTTTCTCGCACTCAACGTTGCTTTAATCTTAGTTGTTTGCATGCTAATGTGGCGTCATCATAATGGTTTACTTCAACAAGGCACATTAGCATGCAAGCAACAACTAAGATTACTAACATGCCATCACACGAGCCGTTTGGTGCTTGCTTAAGCCGAGGAGGTGAGGGAATTGGAAACAAAAAATATAAGATTTTTTTTTTCAAAAAATAAATAGGATAAGTTTTATTAATAATAATAAAGTTAGGTATAATAACTATATCTTAAATAAATACAAATGATAGAATATAAACCTAACACTTAAAAAAGACAAAATACTTATAATTAAGCAACTACATAAAAAAACAAAAAAAAAACATGAAATACAAGGACAAAGGTTTACATTTGATCCCCTAATCCCTACCTTGGAGTTGGCAAAATAGTGTAAAGGGACACAATTAAGAACAATTACTCTAAAAACCAAGTTGTTTATTTATATTTTACAATAGGATTAATTGTTATAGTTATTTTTACCAAAAAAAAAGGCTTACACAATGACTCATAACCCCGTATAAACTATGATCTTCATGGTAATGTTTGTATATCATAGTCTCTCGCTTGATCTTATTATCAAAAAGATTAAATAGATAAATATTACACATGATTTATAATCATCAATCCATATAGGTGTGCATTATCATGGGCTAAGGTTTTAAAGGAAGTCAATTAATATTTTAGATTTTAAAATTGGTTTAAGTTAGCTAGATAATTATATCTTACTTTTGAAGACTTATCTTCTAAATCTTATTATTAGTATAAAATGAAAATAAAAATGGCTAAAAAATTAAGAATTTATTTACAAAATTGTTAAATTGATAAAAAAATTCTCTCAAATGTTATTTGCGGATATTGTGTTAGGTGGTATATGCTATTCAATCGTATTACGTCTAGAAAAATGTAAATTAAAATTATGCGAAGAACTCTTTTTTGGCAAAGTCCTCAGTTTTACTTCTAACCCATAATCAATGAATATTCACTTAAAAATTTTACACAAATCTAAGACAAAGAATTTAGTACAAAATTTTCTTAATTTTAATTTTTTTCATTACACAAAAAAATATGTAAAAATTTCTTTATCATGCCTTCTTGTTTATAAGAACAAGATTATACATGAATGCGAAGACGCGTGGTCTAAAATATTGACTAAAACAATTTAAAAACCTTCATTGATGGGCACCGTCGGAGTACATCAAAATAAGGTCGGAAGTCCCCCAAAAAGTATTAAAAGAAAAATTAAAAAGATACGCCTTTACCATCCCCGAGAGGAAAACCTATCCTCATTCTGCTCAGTATTATTTCAACAGGCTTCTCTAACACACTTTCACTCATCATCAAGAAACGGCGGAAGGAGTTCTCTTCAACATCGCAGGGGGATCATCAAGTGCTTGGCCCCGCTGGTTGCCGAAGAGATCGGACTGCTATGGGGTGTGCAAAATGAGCTTGAAAAGTTACAGGATACGGTTTCAACAATTAAAGATGTGCTTCTGGGTGCAAAGGAGAAACAAGCAGGGGATCGTGCAATTAACGGGTGGCTCAGAAAGCTAAACGATCTCCTTTATGAAGCAGATGACTTGTTGGATGATATTTCTACCGAAACTCAACGGCGAGAAATAATGACTGGGGATTAAAAGGCAAAAGAGGTACGCATATTCTTTTCCAAATCGAATCACCTCGCCGATGGTCCTAGCATGGGTCATAAGATAAAGGGGAGAGATTAGATGCCGTTGTGGCTGATATAAACAAATTCCAGTTCCCGGTGCGCCCTTTAGAAACAAGAGTCTGGATTGGGAAGAGGGATGATACTTATTCTTCTTTACGTTCCAAAATAGTTATTGGTCGGGAGGATGATAAGAAGGAAGTTATAGATCGTCTAATGGAGTCCAATATTGAAGGGAATGTTTCAATTATTTCAATTGTTAGTATTGGTGGGTTAGGAAAGACTACATTAGCTAAACTCATATTTGATGGTAAAGAAATTCAAAAACAAGTTGAGGCAATTTGAGGTAAAAATATGGGTATGTGTCTCTGATAATTTTGAGAATAAAATTATTATCAAAAAGATGTTAAACTCTACAAAAGAAGAGAAATCTTTAAATTGATCTAATGGAAACATTAGTATGTGGCCATCAAAAAGAAATTAATGGAAAGAAGTATTTACTTGTATTGGACAATGTGTGGAACAAGAGTAAGGCAAAATGGTCCAAGTTAAAAAATCAATTGATGGATGGTGGAAAAGATAGTAAAATATTAGTAACCGCACATATGAAAAATGTTGCCAAGATTATGCAAACCGAATTATATCATTTAAATAGTTTAGGGGAGCAGGCCTCATTGGATTTGTTTAAGCATGAGGCTTTTAACAAGCGAAAATGGGGCACACATTCAATAGATTGAAAAGCATAGAGGAAATGGAAAGGGAGATGCTTAAAAAGTTTGGAGGTGTTCTATTAGTTGTGAAGACCTTAAGAAGGTTGTTACAATCCAAAAGTTTAGAAAAATGACCCAAATTTATAAGTTGGTGATCATTGCTTACAAGTCTTGTTAGATTGTCGTTAACTGGGTGTAGTAATGGCAATGTTTGGTGCCATTAAGTTACCTACTTTCTCTTGAGAGTCTTGAAATTCAAGATATGGATAGTAGGGAATAGATATTAAATTGTGATGAGCGGAGTGATTTCTCATGTTCATTGGTGTCAATGATGTTTTTGTCCATCACTTAAGGAACTTAAGCTAGATGGATGCCCAAATCTCAAGGGGTGATGGGGGGATTGTTACAAGTTTACTCCTTTTAGTTCCTCTCCTTTCAAATCTAGAGATTAAAGACTGTCCAATGTTGACTTCAACACCATTGTTCCCACATCTCGAAGGATTGCTTTTGTTAAGCCATTGCAACAAACATTGGTGATGAATAAGTCAGCGGTAATACCTTCCTCTTCATGTGCTATATCTTTATGCTCTTCACTCTCGAAATTGAAGGAAATAAAATTTGAATCAGTATTAGACCTAAAAGCCCTCCGAAATGTAGGATTGCAAAGCCTCACCTCTGTCGAGATTTTGGCATTTGAAGGTTGTGATAAATTAAAGTCTCTCTCTCCAAGCATACAACATCTCACAACAGTTCAAGAACTGTTTGTTAAGGACTATCCAATGTTTGTAGATGATGAACATGGGATACAGTGGCAAGGCCTTAAGAGTCTTCTCCTTTCCTTTAAGAATCTTCAGAAATTGCCTTCTCTCCTTCCAAGTCTTCAACATGTCACGACTCTAAAAGAACTTGAGATTTCAAATTGTGAATGCTTGATGACTATACCAAAATGGATCCACTAGTGCAAATCACTTGAAGTGCTTTCTATTAATGGATGCTCCAAATTGGCATCACTATCTATTGGAAAGTGTAAGCAATGGTCTCCGCAGATTACACGTTTTCCGTGGCCCATCTTGTATAAGAAATGTCAGGGTGAATATCGGCCCCAGATTGCTCAGATACCTAAGTTATCCATGCTGATGTGACCAAAAAGGATATCTGTCCACTGACACACGTTCCTCTTATTTGGGTAATTCATCATTTTATTTTAAAAGCTTTATAGAAATTAAGGTATTTACCTTCTTGAACTCTTATGTCTTCATTTTTGTCTCTCATATCTCTTGGTTACTACATTCCAGATTTAAAAGCAACAGAACTTGTTGAAGTATAAAAAAACTAGGGATTGGGATTCAAAGCTTGGGCAAAGATTTGGCTTTACAATTTTTACTGTAAGTCAACTCTGATTGCATCTTGTCTTTTTGTCTTTTGCTCTATTCATACAAAATTCACCACACCTACGTGTTTGGAGGGAAGATTATGGTACAGGTGTTTTCGTATTCACTTTGTTCCCATTTTTTTATGCAAGTAATTTTGTTAATGGACCATAAATAAGAAAAAACATAAGGAGGGGTAGTGAAATATATGATAATTGGAAATGTGACAGGGCTTAGTCGAGTATTCATAAGATTTTGACACTAGAATTGGTTTAAAATGGACTTAACACTATTATTTGATACAATTTTTGTTAGTCTTTTTGTCATGAAATGTCCATTTAAATTTCTCAAAATTGTTTCTTTTCATTCCAGGTTTTATCAAGCTTCTTTATGTGGGCATTGAATTGAAACCAAATGCATCTAAATAAATACCTTGACAAATGCCTCAGTTTGACAATACTGCCCGTGGGCATGTGGGCTATAGTCTTTGCACATGTTAAAGATTTGGAGGTGCCCAATGTTAGTGCAAAATGAGCAAGAAAGAAGAGTGAGAATTGGTCCAAGATTCTCACATCCTTGTTGTAAACATTGATATAATATAGAAAAGTTCCAGACATGTTCCTTGATTCAGGTAATACTATTCATCATTTTATCTCAAATATAGTATAACAATTGAACTAATCACCTTTTTACCTTTTAATGTGTTTATTTCTTTTTCATTACATTTTTGTCTCTTATATTCCTTGGTGGTTAAATTTCATATTTAAAGTACCAATTTTAGTTTTGAAATATTGAAGAAACTAGAGATCTCAACTTAGTCCAAGGTCTAAGGTTTTGAAAAAAGTCAAACAACTTAGTGGGATCTTATGCAGCAACTTTGTTATAGTAAGCTGGTAGTACAATTATGCATCAACCGATCAACAATGCAATTTTTGTTAAAATAGGTTGGTGCTACAATTATGCAACAACTTATCAACCATTGGTTAAGATGGAATTTTGAATGTATTATTAGATCACGGAAGATAACTTTATTTTTTCAACATTGTTGCAAGGTGAAGTACTTATTCTCCATTTTGATTCAATTTAATTTGTCGGAAAAGCTTCATTTTATTCTGCTTGTGCTCTGGAGTTTCTTTATTTTCTTAGCTTTTTTTTTTTTTTTTAATATTATGTGAGATCTCTGGTTTGAGTAATATAGCTAGGTAATCATCCATCTCCCCTAATAAAACACAAGTCTTTTAACGAGAAAGAATCGTCAATGGAAAAACGTATGACTACTTTTATTTTCTCTATTATGGTGATCTTATCTTTCTTGTCGCCTAACTACAATAATAGGACTTTATATCGCTCTTGCTGGACCAAGCGTTTGCTGTAAAAGCTCTTCTTTTGAATATACATTAAAAATTAAACCGAGTTTAATTGGGTTAATATATCATTTGCAGTGTCACTTAGCTTCTCCAGAAAAGAAAAGCTAAAGAGCATCAAAGGGGCTGTGGGCCCGTTTCTAAAGGGAAGTGACGAATTCATTATAAAATGTCAGCCTTGGACAGTGAAGAAGATCAAAAATGCTGGTTTCAGGGACAAACGGCACAACCATTGTTGGATAGGCAAATGACTACCGAAGATTGGACGGAGGAGTGAATGGATACGATGCAGCACTAAAAGGATGGGGAGAGACAACTCTACCTTGGAGAAGTTTGCCAAGTTATCCAAGAAGCCTAGCCTGGAGTTGGCGAAAATGATAGAATTTATGGTATTGTTTGGGTTGCTTGTTTATATTATGTAGCTGGATCAATCATTATAATTATTTACTATCAGATAAAGAGTTGTATAATGATTTTGACAGTCAGTAGAATCTATATTTTTAGTGGTTAATAGGATTATATGTATATCATCCTCTCTTATTTGTTAGTCTCACTATAAGAAGAATGGTATAAAAGAAAACAAATTTGGTAAGGAGAAATGATTGAGTTGTTGGAAGTTTCACCAGTTTTTCATAAGGTTTGTGGTTTCTGGAATTATTATTTTACATAATTTCTAGTTAAGGTAGTGAAGTGAAAAATCTAATAAGTGGAAGTGGATCAAGGCTTTGGTGAGGATTACTAAAATTTCAACACTAGAATTAGTTTAAAAGGGACTAAACACTTTGTGGTTTATACAATCTTATTCAAACTATTTTTGTTAGATTCTTTTAGTCGAATACAAATTTAGCTTCAACTTGTTTCTTTTATTTAACATTTTACTGTTGGGTTTCTTTATGTGGATATTAAACTGGAATCAAATTGTACGTGTTTTGACAAAGTAAATTGATGGTACAGTTATGTAACTTCTAGTGTCCTCTTAAGTTCAAAAAGATAATTTTAAGATGCTAAAATGTTATAGAAAAGTGCCCTATATGTTCTATATTTAATTCAAATTTTGTTTTCTTAAAATCAGCTGTGAATTTCTGGCAGGTGGAATCTATTGTAACAAACATTGACGATGACTATGTGGACTGCAGTAGCTTCCCTTGCCTTTGTTGGCTATTCGAGCACTCTTCTCAAAATTGAAGCAAATAAAAATACATTTAGATGCAAGACTAGGCTGGGGGGCTTGCTTGATTTGACCTATCTTTAGAAGTACGGCATCTAAGGGGAGTTCAAGAACTATCGAGTAAGGACCTTCAAGTGCCTGAGCTAGAATGACGAAGATGGAATGTAATTTGGTTTCCTTTTCGGACTTCTACATATTACCACTTTACAAGAGCTTTATATTTCTTATTTCTACATATTGTAGATCCCCCAGTATAAATGACTGATGTACTTGAAACTGATGGATGCTCTAGTTTGAAATGTCTGCCCGTGGGAACTTGTGGGTCAATGATCTTTGCCCATGGTAGAGATTTCGGGGAGCTTATCATCTCTGTGCGGAGCACCCACATCGATGCAATGCTGCTACCATAGCAACACTGTTGAAAGGCACATCTTATCCTAGAGATAGAACTTCTATTGTCTCTTGCCCTTGTTTTCTAGTTAGAGTGGACGGCCGATGCAGCTAAAGTTTCTTCAGCGGGTGGTTGTGACATATCCACCCGTTTTCTCCCTGACAAAAAGCACAAGAAGAGGCTGAGAAGAGGCTGAGAAGATGCCCAGTCATTGCCTATTCAGAAACTACATGCCGGGACAGTCAAGACAATGGAAACATCATTGAAAAAGGGAAAGTCACTAGTGCAGCCCAGCAGACATGCCCACAAACATTTGAGATGGCTATGACAATTGCTAAGGGAAACCAAACTATATGTTATTATAAAGATACGGGAGGGGAGGGTGAGTATTGGCCTATGGCACCAACGGTAAGTTATACGAAAATGTATCAGTCTCATTCTTTGGAATGCTAGATTGGTTATGTTTACAGAGATGGTAGTAGAGTGGATGACAGGTTTGCGGATCTTGGGCATGCAAAGTAGCCTCTCAACGTTTTGTGATCTTACAGGCTCACTTCCAAGTTCTGTTTTCAATGCTTTCGAGCAGGATCAGATGAGTTTAGGTAGGTATAGACTGCCTTGAGGTGGTGAAGCCTAAATGCTGGCCTTTTGTAATTCTTGCTGGTTATGAAAGTGACAGTGCACTGAATGTAAAAGTCTAGGGTTAGGATTAGGGTCACCAGCCACCCTGTGCCCTACCTGTTGTAACCCTACAAAATATAGTTGTCAAACCCAGCTTGACTCTTACTAATAAAATATGTCGAGACACTCTCAAAAAGAAGATTTGAAACAAACAACAGATTCTGCACTACTATAATCACTTGGATTCCATGTGGAATTTTTTTTTCTTTTATCATTTTGAAATCAGTCAATGTACCTGAGTTATTAAATATTTAAATAGGAGTATTGAATTTGTGAAACCAAGATCACTTGAAGTTGAAACGGAAATTTCAAAGAATTAAAAAAAAAGTAGCAAAAGGCATTCATTATATATAAAAAGGAGCATTCAATCTCCATGAGTGGATCCCCAACCATTGTGAGCACCCTAAATCCTCTCTTCCTCTCGTAGGCCATGGCCAACCAGCTCCAATTTGAAAGAAACATTGATTGAAACTACCACAAACAAAGCAAGATGCAAGTAATTTGGGATAGAATGATAGGAAGAGCTTTAACATATTCACAGTAATCGTTGGAAAAAAAGAACAGCCGATTTTCTCTCTCTCTCCCTTCTCTCCTCTTTCTTCAATTCTGTGGTCGATTACAAGTATTTCAGTACATTTGTACCAGGGTAGCATGCTTCAATGAGCAATTAGAACAATTTACCAGAGCCAAGATAAATAATTTCAGTGGAAAATGACCACAACTTCCTGAAGCATCACGATCATCTCCTCTTTGTGCCTGGTTGGAGTTCAGGGGGTCTCCAAGAACAATGCAAAGCTGGCCCCTTTAGTTCTCCTCAGGCAGTGAGTCAGATCTGCATATATCACCCCGACAAAGTGGGCATACCCTGGAAACCACATACAAGCATGCTTATTGTTAAGGCATCAGTAGCAGCACCAGGAGAAACTCGTTACATTTGGAGGCCAGGTTTAGAAAAGTGAACTTGCAACATGATTGTCTATACACTATTATCTACAGAACAAGCAGAGCAACCCTAGAACCACTTTCCTATCCCCAAGCTCAAATAAAAGCCAACTCCATTTTATTTTGGTGGTCCAAGAGACAAATACACCGTCACTCACTCAACAGAACAGCTTTTAAGAAAAGCTCAGTCATGTATGCAAGTGTATTCATGAATTGTTTGTAGCATATATTAAAATGCTTAAAGAATGGACCAGTCTCATACCTGTGGATCTCCTTCAGCCACTTGTCTATACATGTCCTATGAAATTCATGATAACAAGGCAATATCCGCAAGCTGTCTCCGTCCTCATATTCGACAAGGCATATGTAACATCTGAAGGATCACCAAAAGCAGAAGATGACTTAAGATAATCCAGTCAGAATTTCCAGTCAATGTAAATGCTATTAACCCCAAAAAAGTAGGATGTAATATACAAATAAAAGAATAACTCACAGGAAAGTCTTCCAACATTAACAAGGAAGAGCAATCCAAGGTCGAGAGAAGCACACCCATAATCCAAGGTTACTAGAAATGTTGAAGTCAGATGATTTGATAAGCTAGGTGGTAATCCATAACTCAGGCTGCTCCACTCTCTTTCCCCCTCCTCTCCCCCCAGCACAACAGCACAAACACACACACACGCACACACAAAAGATACACCACCAAATGGGAAATCAGTTGCGTCTACCAAAAGCTAAATCTGTAATGTGCTCAAATATTAACCATTCCCGTGAATTGAGTTTATGATTCATTCTGCATGATTACAGTTACTAAAATGTGCAAAAAATACTACTATTTCTTCCCCCTTTTTCTACCAGGAATGTAAAAAAACTTCCTTCAAAGGAATTTCAACGATTGAGAGAAGCCACATGTTATGTATATGATCTCTATGGGTGCAGATGACAAAGACAATCAACATTCAAAAACCTCTATTGAAGACACTCACTGAAATAATCCAAAGGCCGAAAAGGAGAGAAAACTTTAAACTTACTGTGCAGCCTCCTCAGTCTGATGTTTTTGCAGCTTGGTGTATAATTTTACAGGCAATGACTCTACAACTTCATTAGGTGCAGGGACAGATCCAATTGAAGATACAGAAGGTCGGGAGGATAAAACTACAGATTGCTGGTGAATTTCATCCAGAACCTAATTAAAATATGTAGAGAAGATTCAACTTGCATAAACAATAAAAAAAAAATGGCTATCAGAAAAAGAAATTACATATCAGCATTACCTCAAATAAAGCCTCAGCTAACATAACAATTCTCGATATGCTAGCCCTAGCTGTGGTGTCATCATTTGAATAGGCATCCCGGTTATGGATTCGACATGTACAACGGCCAGTTCTATGTTGTCCAGATAAGATACAAGACCTGTCATGTCCAGATAGGTTCTCAAAACGACTTCCCAGTCGCTGAAGAGCACGAACCTACACAAAATCATGGACAACTGTTACTTAAATTGCAAAAGAACAGAAAAACAGTACAGGTGGCAACTAAACAGGGTTCAGCTCAAAGTACACTAAAATCAACATCAGGCTTTGATATGTCCCTAACAGGATTGCAAATGGTAGCCAGCCCTAAGCAAACATGTATGACGTATTACCAGTTGCAATATCATAGAAGCACAAAACTTCAAATACACTACAAGCTCAGGAGACTAGCTTCATGTTATTCACTTAAAATATCATCAGAACAAAAATAAGGCAGAAATTTTACAAACCTGAGATCTTATTCTTCTTCTCCGTTCAAGGAAATTTGATCTATGTTCTAGAAGATCATGATACCTGCCTTCCCTTGACCGTGAAGTTTCCACCTCATAATCTTGGATACTGAGTAAGGAGCTAGATGTACTTGATGGAGGATAACCAGGGACAGCTGGAGTTGTTATAGCATTACTTTCAGATGAGGATTCTCTTGTCTCACCCTCCCAGGCCGGTCTACTACTATTCTGACTACCATCTCTGACTTCTCTCTCTTGTTGTGAAGGAAAAAATGTTAAGTCAGACAATGATGATCGACGAAGAACTCTGTCACGAAGTCTTCCAACACTTAGGGTTCGGCTGAAACGGACATTTCGTTCAACAGGTTCACGAGCTCCAACCCACCTGTCAGGATTTCTAGTCTCAACATTCTCATTCACCGTATGAATTCTCGGTGAGTACAAATCAAGGTCAATCCCATTTCTCGTGGTATCACTCTCTCTACCCAAATCATGGTCATAAGAGACTGGTTCATTGTCCTGTAAATCATCAGAAAAACTTGCTGCTGAAGCATTTAACCTCAAACTACCAGAAGTATCTTGGTGACGTTGTCTGGATGTTCCATCAGTCAATGATGCAGGAAGCAAGCCACTACCTTGTTGAGTTTCATTTCTATGAACAAAGCTACTGGTGGGTCTTGCTGGAAGATGAAGCTCATCTTCATCATTCAATATAGCAAGACTTGGTGAAGAAACAGGACATGACCTTGATGACCCTAAACTGGTTGCTCTGCTGAGTCTGAAGCTTATATTAGCAGGAACGAAACTAAATCGGGAGAGGAAACGGCCAGAAGGGTTCAAGGAGTGAGTTGAAGAAGCTTGGATAGAGCTGCTACCAGTCCTGGAAATCGTCTCAGCCGTCCTTTCTTGATCCCATTCATCAAGATCATCTCTAGATGATAAGCAAGGCAGCTCATTAGATTCTTCAACTTTAACCTTACTGTAACTCTCGGTTTTCATCTCGTAAGACTCTGCTTCAGTCCGAGTTGTACATGGCGCCGCACTATCACCATTTTCTTTCTTCTCAAAATTACAGACCTGAAACAAACCCATAATCATCAAATTTACCCCATTAACAAGTGATAAGGTGTGCACAACCAGCAGTAGAATAAGATTTTAAGTCACAAAGGACTCGACTCGAAACCATGGACCCCAAACTCATCAACTTCCATTTCGAGAAACCACCATATTAGTGAGAAGGATAAGATCGAAACCCCAAACTTAAATCAACCTATTTAAGCGAGTTTTAAAATCTGATCTAAAATCTGATATCTATCTATGATCTAAGTAAAGAGAACGAGACGGACCTTGCGGGGGTCGTCATTGTCACGGTCACGGGATCGAGACGTGGTTCCAAGACAAGAAGACTGGAAAACTCGGCGCCCCCTGAACCGACCAGCTCGGACGCCACCGGAGGAGGACGATGAAGAAGAAGAAGACGACGTCGTGATAGCCTTGCTTCCACTTGACCCCATTTGGCCTCCTTCCCCAAATCCTCACCCGGTCGATCGCGTTCCTAATCATCAGAAACCACAGCAGATGATTCCAGATCTGGCTGCATTGCAAGATGTGAGCGATTTACAGCGCGTCAAACGAGCTTTGTCGATGAATGATGAAAAGCAGTGAAAGCCAAAGAAGGAGAAAGAGAAAGAGAAAGAGAAAGAGAAAGAGAGAGGAGAGAGAGAGAGATTGTTTAGAGTAAAGGGAAGAGATTAAGGTGATGATGGCATTAGCTGAGGAATGAGACAAAGCAACATGCACAGACAGCGAGAGGGAGAGAGAGAGAGAAAGAGAGAGAAAGACAGAGAAGGAGAGAGAGAGAAGGAGTCAGGCTTTAAAGCAAAGGAAAAGGAGAGTAAATGTAATAAAATGGGAGGGAGATGGCCGCTTTACGTGCCTCGTTTTTCGCGGGGATTCAAAATCCGGGTTTGCTGAATAAAGGCCGACTACCAAAAGGACACCTAACTGACGGGGGACGTGGGGCTGGACCATTTCCTGTGTGCGCGTGCTCCAACGCCATCTTATCCTCGGTTTTCCAACTACAAATTTCTCTAATTTTTATATATAATAGTAATAACTGCAAAAGTCGAAAGGCAAATATAAAATATAATTAAAAAATATTTTTTATATCTAAACATCACCTCGCAATTGTATATAACTTTGATTCTTTTATGGTATGAGTTTATTGTCATATGATTAGGTACTATCCTAAAATATTAATCTAAGTACGTGACAAATGGTATTAAAGTCAAATTTAGTGAGATTACGACTATTATCTTCTAATGTAGAGTGGATAAGAAATCTATCAAATGATATTTGCAATTGTTATACCTTAATGTGAGGTAGGTAAGATGTATTATTCATGTTAAGAGTAATATGAATTTGTATAAAGAAAAATGTAACAAATTTCTTTTTTCAACATTAGAAAGTAAACAGAATGATTTGGTTATATAAAATAATTTGATTATTCTTTATATGGAGTTGACATTTTGTGATAAAACCCAAAATTATGACATTATAGGATTTATAGTAGGTTTGAATTTATACTAACTTAAATTAATAATGATATTCAAATGAAATATATTAAGATTAATCTTTAAACTTAAGTCTTTTAATAAAATGATTGAGACACATAATAAATGATGTTAAAGTCAATCTTATATCATAAGTTTTAACAACAAAGTAGGGTTATGGTAAAGTTAGACTTACCAAAGCTTAAGTTATTAATAATATTCAAATAAAATATGTTAAAATTAGTCTTTCAACTTGAGTCTTTTGGTAAAGTACTTGAAACTTATAATACTCTACAATCCTTGTACGCCAAATGTTGTTTCAAAATATTATTGAGGATACACATGAGTAGCTAATAATATAATACGAGTGATAACTGGAACTAGTCATTCATTTTTCATGGTGAGCCCCAACGGCAGTCAACTTTTGATTGTGTTGGTCACTAGTAACTTGAAAATTAGCTTAAATTGATGACTGTTATTACTTTAGTAATGATGATTGCTAAATGGGATTAGTGATGATGAAAGATGTTAAATTGATAACAATGTATCAACAACTATAACAACTATTATTCATTGAAAAACACAATTAGTGATGATATTGGTGGTCCCTTTCACTGAAATTAAAGGTAATAACATATTAACACTTCATTTTAATATTTGAAAAGATCTAAAAGTTATCCCAGTTTAATAACACTGATGACTACGTCAATTCATGGGATCATAAAGATCATCACGAGATATTAGATTTTTGGGACTCAAAAAAATCATATAAGTCAAGAAACCAAGGTGTCGCGTCTTTCTTGGATGTAACTTTAATCCTAGGAAAGAAAAAGTGATAGCTCAATTTAGTCTTGATGTAAATTGTATTTTGTTCACGAATACATTAAGGGCAAAATACAGATCATTACATTTTTTGTTTCTTTTAATAGTGGGAATGAAGGTGAAAGAATTTAGGAAATTTATTTTGGGAGAAAAAGCTCAAACTCCTCGCATATGGGGTAAAACTCCTAGATGTCATTGAGTTGTGGGAGCTTGATAGGTCACTGCCTCATGCTTTTACATCTTTAAAAAAGCTTTCTTGGCTTCTAGTTTTTTGTAATGATCAGAGTTTGTTTTAGTCTTCGTTCCATTAGGTTATCTATCACACTGGAAAAAAAACATTTTTTGCATTTCGTTAAAAAGCTAATTTATTAAATTGAATTCTATACAAATTCAAGCGTTTTAGCGTGGATAGTATGTTTATGCATAAATTAGTTTTCAGCCTATCTGTTTCCAATTTACCCAGCTTTGAGTGAGATTGGGCAAGATCAAATTTATCGACATAAGAGAATAGAAATAAAGAAAAAAAAAACAAATGATAGTTTCAATTTATGTAATTTGCAGTCTAACAATTCTCCTTAAACTTAGAAAATGTGGTAAACTCTTCTATTGTCAAGAATTTCATCATAACTTTTCAACTAAGCCAAAAGAATAAAAAATAAAGAGAAACATAGTTCCTTCTTAAACACAAAATCAACATGTTTTTCCAGTACATTTAGCATGAACATTCACACACAAAAAAATTATTTCATAGCATTCCTTCCATGTGGCAAAAAACATGAAATAACAACAATCTTAGTGAGGAATTTAAAACCTTTACCTCTACCTATTCTAGAATCCATGAGCATGTTTGTTATCAAGTTATATAATTTTTTTATTTGAGATATTGGAGGAAATTAAAAACTTGCCAATTCTTCTACTAACTTTGTCCTCCAAAGTGTAGATGTTGATAATTTCTTCAATCTCACCAATCCTTTTACAACTTTCTCATCTTTTGATACTTTTACTAATTATCTTGAATTTACTAATGAAGTGCTAGGAATATAGTGTCTTGTTGCACCATACTTTTGTGATGGAGAAGCTAACTTCGGTAAAGAACAGAAGTGAGAGAGATTAATCTTCATTGTCAACAAGATCAAACTCTTGATAGAGTCTAAGGTGGAGCATAGCTAGGCTAAGAAACTAGACCTAGTTAAAGGCCTATTGGTTTACAAAATTCAATTTGGGTCCAACTAAAGATCTTGCCTTTCCTATAGCTATTCAAACCACTTTTTGTTCATACTTGCTAGTTTCTTGGATCTAAAGCCATTTTTCAATAGCATGGAATTCGAATAATTAAGTCCATCACCTTTTGATGCAATCAAGAAATTGGGAGGATACCTAAAAATAGGACACATGGATGGCTTTTCAAACACACACAAAACCTCACCCATCTCTTTTAACAACCTCCAATAAACTTTACATTCTTAAAATAAATCAGAAATCATGCTTCCACAAAAATTAACTAAATTAAAAATCTCACTATGAAGAAGGCAAATATTATGCCTCATGTTATCTTTTTGTCATGTTTAAAACACAATATGACTTTGATGTTTCACATTCAACTATAATTTGTGAATTTTCATTTCTATTTTTGTGATGTTAGTTTTTTAATATCTTAAGCATTATATTCAAACAAAATTTGATTATTCTCTTTATCCTTATAATTTCTCATAATTTTAGAAAAGAAAAAAGATTTAGACTTGTAAAGATATAATTTTTATCTTCTTTTTAACAACAAAATTAAAAATCTCACTATGAAGAAGGCAAATATTATGCCTCATGTTATCTTTTTGTCATGTTTAAAACACAATATGACTTTGATGTTTCACATTCAACTACAATTTGTGAATTTTCATTTCTATTTTTGTGATGTTAGTTTTTTAATATCTTAAGCATTATATTCAAACAAAATTTGATTGTTCTCTTGATCCTTATAATTTCTCATAATTTTAGAAAAGAAAAAAGATTTAGACTTGTAAAGATATAATTTTTATCTCCTTTTTAACAACAAAATTAAAAATCTCACTATGAAGAAGGCAAATATTATGCCTCATGTTATCTTTTTGTCATGTTTAAAACACAATATGACTTTGATGTTTCACATTCAACTACAATTTGTGAATTTTCATTTCTATTTTTGTGATGTTAGTTTTTTAATATCTTAAGCATTATATTCAAACAAAATTTGATTGTTCTCTTGATCCTTATAATTTCTCATAATTTTAGAAAAGAAAAAAGATTTAGACTTGTAAAGATATAATTTTTATCTCCTTTTTAACAACAAAATTCAAAAAGAAAAAGAACCAATAAAATAATTTCCAAAGTTGATAAACTTGTACATTAGAATATAAAATATTACCCTATAATGAATTTTAGTTTTGCTCAAATTAATTTTCATTTTCTATCATTTTCCTAATCTTCATAATTTTATCATAGACAAGAATATTTCAACAACTCAAATAAAATTCTAGACTTGAAATCAGTGTTAATGTGATAAGGATATTGACCATTAATTTATCATGTGCTACTCTAAAATCAAGACATTACATTGGTTTCGAAACAAAGGTGCTAACATGTGCCATGTGTTTACTTTTGTAAAATCGAAGTAGAAATGATGCGAAGTAGTAACCTAATGTCAAAATATTGTATAAGTTTCCTTTGATGAAACTTTTGATAAAAACAAATCAAAACAAAGCAAAACAAAGCAAACCAAAGACAACTGAGGTCTTCTTTAGAAGATAGTTCGACTTTATCCACTAAATCATGGGAACTAGAGGAAAAGACATGATGAATATGAAGAACTAGAAGTAACAAAGTGACCTTGATGATCGAACAAACAAGAACAACAACAATAAATCTTTATGAAAAACGATATTATTCATGAAACTAACTTAAAATTAAATATTAACCTTTTAAGAACAACATAAATAAATCTAGCGAGATTCATCACAAGTCTAACTAATAAATTTTATAAAAATTTAGCAGTTTTGGTGTGGATAGTATGTTGTCTATAAATTGTTTTTCAACCTATTTGTTTCTACTTTGGCTAGTTATGAATCAAATTGGACAAGATTAAATTCATCCACACAAGAGAAATGAAGTTTAAAAGAAAATGACAATTTCAATTTATGTAATTTGTAGATCTAACAATTCTTGATAAGCTTAGAAAATGTGGTAAAATCTTCGATTTTCAAAAATTTCGTCATAATTTTTCAAATAGGTTAAAAAAACATAAAATGAGATATAAAAAGAGTCAGAATTACTTCTAATGCACAAGATCAGCATGTTTTTATCCAAAATACATTTATTTTGAATTTCATCAATACACACCTTCACACACAAAAATAATGTATTTTATGTCACTCATTTGGTGTGGCAAAAAGCATAAAATAACAACAATTTTAGCAAGGAATTGGAGACCTTCACCTCTATCTATTTTAGTATTCTATTATTCTATCATCGTAAATATGAAGTTCATACACAAAACTGCAGTTTGGTTAATCTAGCATTTGTCTTTTAATTTTCAATTGAAGGGCTAATACTTCAATCGCTAATTTCAAAATCACAACTTGAAAGCATATTCCCAACAAGCTACAAGATAATATTTCTAAATGAGATTCACCATAACTTATGCTTCTCGGTTACTCTCCCACATATCTTGTTTTGTTTTGTCTTAGTTGGTATGATTAGCTTGAATTGTAAAAGCATCAAGTTTATTCCAGTGATGATGATGCAATCCTAATTTTTATTGGGTTGCTTTGGGCAATGTGGAGTCATTCATGAAGAACATGGAGTCGTATTAGATCACTTCCTAGAAATGGAATTTCCTTTCTGGGTAATAGATGATAGTCTTGTAACATTTTCTCCCTTTCATGTATGGAATAGATCACTATATTTGGCTTGATGCGACTTATTTGTACAGTAAAATAGAATCATGTAAATTATTATAATGGCATAGTCATATAATTCTCTTTTGCTTTCCGTAGCTTTGTTTTTTATTTTCCTATGCTCAAATGTAAAGGTTAAATCAATAAATTTATACAAGTCCCGAAAATTTCTGCGGAAATTCTCTACTGATTTGATGTATATAGATCCATCGACTTATGATTCTTTGCCTCCATAATAGACTCGAAATTAATTAAGCTTGAATTTATAGTGAATGATGTAACTCATAATAAATCGTAATACTTCCACTAAAATATAACTTTATTAATCTTTTCGCACTTATTTTAATTTAATGCAACCTAGGAACATAAGGTCTTGGTTTCTTTAATGTTCTCTTTAAATTTGTAGTCAAAGTTGATGCGTTCAAACAACCAATAACTTATTTAAGAACATAATACTTACACACCACCTATTATGCAAATCTCAACCTCAATTAGTGAGGCCGCTTGAATTCTTCATCAATTTCATTGATAAGGAGAAAGAAAGTCAAACATTAGAAAAATACAATTACTAAATAATATTTAAATACAAACTAGTTTTCCTACTCAAAGTTAACTTTTAGGTTATATTTTAAATTTTCTCAAGTAATATAAAACCTAGGTCAATCTACTACAACTCTTGTTAATGAGTCCTTTAAATATGTTTAGTCTATAAAGAAATATTGAGAAGGAAAGGAAATTTTTATATTAAAAAAATACAGTTTTTAAGAATGTTTAAATATTAAAAATTTAAATATTAAAAAATATTATTTTATATTTAAAAACCACCTAATCATTTTATATAACTTTTATTCTTTTATGATATGTGTTTATTGCCGTGAGTTTGTGTTCTATTCTAAAATGTTAATCTAGACATGTGATAAACAAAATCAAAGTCAAACTACAACTTAATCTAGTGGAATTACAACTATTATCTCATAGTGTAAGATGGGTAGTGGATGCACCTAATGAGGCTTGTAATTGTTTTCTCCTAGTGTGGTAAGCAAAGGCAAAACCCCTTGTCTAGTGTAGGTAGGTGGGCTTTACTCGTGTTAAGTGTAACGTGAATTTGTAGAAAGAAAAATGTAACGAACCTCATTTTTCAACATTAAAAAGTAAAAAAAATGATTGACCATATAAAGGAACTTGGTTATTCCTCTTATTGAGTTGACATTTTGTGATAAAACCCAAACCCATGACATTATGGGATCTATAGTTAGTTTGAATTTATGCTAAAAGTTAATAATAATATTTAAATGAAATATATTAAGATTAATCTTTAGACTTAAATCTTTTAATAAAATGATTAAGACATATAATAAATGGTATCAACATCAATCTTACATCCCAATTTTTAACAACAAAGCAGGATCATGGTAAAATTAGACTTACCAAAGCTTAAGTTAATAGTTAATAATAATATTTAAATAAAATATGTTGAAATTAGTCATTGAACTTGAGTATTTTAGTAAAGTAGTTGAAGCTCATAATGCTCTATAGTCCCTGTATGCCAAACGTTTTTTCAAAATATTATAGATGATAGACATGAGTAGCTAATAATATAATACAAGTGATAATTAGAACTTGTCTTTCATTTTTCAGGGTGAGCCCAACAAAAATCAACTTGAAAAATAAAAATAAAGGCAAATTGCTATTTTATTTGAAAAAAAAAACATCATTCTAAAGATGTTAGCTGATCTCTTTGTATGTTCAAAAAAAAATAATAATAAGGTGTCGTGTCTTTCTTGGATGTAACTTGGTTTCTTGGAAAAATAAAAAGCAATTTGATAACTCAATTTAGTCTTAATGTAAATTGAATTTTGTTCATGAATAAATTTAGGGCAAAATACAAATCATTGCCATTGCTTTTTTTTTTTTTAAAAACTTTTAATAGAGGGGATGGAAGGTAAAGGAATTTAAGAAATTTATTTGAGGAGAAAATGCTCAAACCCTCCGCTTATGAGGCAAAACTTCTAGATGTTATTGAATTGTGAGAGCTTAATAAGTCAATGCCTCATGCTTTTTCATCTTTGAAAAGGTTTCTTGGTTTCTAGTTTTTTATAATAATCAAAGTTTGTTTTAATCTTCATTCCATTAGGTTATCTATCACATTTAATATCAACTTCTTTTTATCAAATTCTATGGCATATGTCATTTGTTTTGAACCAAAGGTGCTAGCATGTAGGTCTATTTTTGTAAATTAATTTTTATTGTTAATGGAGCTCATAAAGCTTTAGGAATACAACAACCTTATGGAGCACAAATACAAAAACCTAAATTAGAAATCCAAATCCAAACACAAAGCTCGCTGGAACCTTCCCACAATGTTGTTCATACGAAGCTCCAGAGAATCTATGAGTAGTTGACCAACGCCTATGTTTGACTATTCCTCAAAATCCAACCCGTAAAGAAGCTATTTTAAAGGTGCGATTTATGTTGACTATCTCCCCACACAAAAATTTATAATGACGTTAACAAAATGGCACACCAATTATTAAAATGGTGAAAAGAGTTTACAAAACAAGCAAAACTTTGAGAAAAATAACCATATTTGTCCAAAATGTTATACTTTATATGCGCACAAGAACGATGTTGAATATGATTTATTAAACAAATGTGTATATAGTTACATGCTTATAAAGGCTAGGATACATTAAGCTTATGAGAGTTTGGTAGTTGATGATAGATAAGGGTAATTGAGTCTATCATTTCAATAAGTTTAGGCCTTTTGATTTAGAAGTTAAATTCATTATGATTGGACTCAATACATCTTAAATCTTAGTTTCAAGCTACAAAAAAGAGAGACACACCAAGCATATGAGGTTGGGCAAGATTGACTTTATCCACATAAGAGAATAAAAGTTTTTAAAAAATGAAAATTTCAATTTATGTGATTTGCAGGTCTACCATTCTCAATAAGCTTATAAAATGGTAAATTCTTCCATTGTCAAGAATTTTGTCATAACTTTTCAACTAAACCAAAAGAATAAAAAATAAAGAGAAACATATTTCCTTCTTAAACATAAAATCAACATGTTTTTCCAACACATTTAGTATGAACATTTGCACACAAAAACAATTTATTTTATAGCATTCCTTTCATGTGACAAAAAGCATGAAATAACAACAATCTCAGTGAGGAATTTGAAATCTTTACCTTTACCTATTCTAGAATCCATGACCATGTTTTTGTCAAGTTATGTAATTTTCTTTCATTGGAGATATTGGAGGAAATTAAAAACTTGCCAACTCTTCTATGAACTTTGTCCACAAAAGTGTAGATGTTGGTAAGTTTTTCCATCTCCACCAATCCTTTTTCAACTTTTTCATTTTTTGATACTCTTATCGATTATCTTGTATTTGTCTTTTTATTTACCAATGGAATGGTAAGAATACGATACCTTACTACACCATGCTTTTGCAATGGAGAAACTCTTTGGTAGGGGACAAAAATGAGATAGCTTATCAACAAGTTTAAGTTTTAAATGGAGTTCTAGGTGAAGCATTACTGGGTTTCAAGCCTAAACCTTGTTAGAGGCCAACTTTGTAGAATCTAACTTAAGACTAATCAAAACATTTTGCCTTTCCTACTATTACTGAAGCTACTTTTTATTTTCTTGGATCTAAAGCCATTTTTTAATAGCATGTAATTATGTCAAAATATATTAATATTTTGATGATGATAGATAAGTTAGTATAATATCAATATATTATAATCAAAATCATTGTTTGTTTGTTGATTTAAATAGAAAAAATAATCACGGACCATTTTGTAGGGGAAATGGACTGTTTATGTGTAGCATGATCTGAATTGTGTGACCTATGAGAGCACGACTTGACAGCTAGGCATGACTCATGATGTGCAACCCGAATCAGCTCGGGACCCAACCCAAAAGGTTCTTTGTATGACCTATTCTTTAGCCGCTCGATGTTGCCATGACCCACCATTAAAATTGGCCACTCACGATTACTTAGATGACAACAAAAAAGGCATAAATCAAAAGGCATCAAAGAGAGGAACATTTCTATGAAGGAAAATCAATAACCCACTACTTAGAAAGGATTAAATTGAAGAAATTAAGGTGTTCTTTACAACCCATGACCTAATTGATTGAAAAAAAAAATTGGAGGCAAATTAGAGTGTTTTTGAAGGCAAAATCATGGGTGTTTATCAAGCAAGAAGTCGATCTATTGATATGTGAAGTACCCACAAAGATTTGCTTCAAGATTGAAAAGAATTGAGGCAAATTCAAGTGAAACCCAAAAACTTGACCCTTAACTTCTTTCACCTCCGTGAAGTCCTAAATGATTAACTTAGAATTTGGATAAAACGATAGCATTTTGAAGCATGACTTTGAACATGATTGAGATAGAAAGAAATTGTCTTTGTGTGGGATGGAGTAGGTGCTGGAGGTGGTGTGCACCAAACCACCTCCTAAAAATCACTTGCCTTTGTGTGATTATATTTTACTTACTACCATATAATTGTTAATTGCTTCACATAACAAAAAGGAAAAAGACAAGAATTTTTTAGAAACATAATTTACCTCTCTTTTAGGTTGCTATAGGATCCAACAAATTAGAATAATTAAATCCTCGACTTTTTTATGCAATCAAGACACTTGGAGGATGCATAGAAATAGAAGTCCCAGATGGCTCTTCAACCACAAACCAAACCTCACGTCAAATGTTATGCCTTATGTTATCTTTTTACCGTGTTTAAAACATAAGTTGGTTTTGATGTTTCACATCCAGTTAAAATTTGAGAATTTTCATTTCTATTTTTATAAGGTCAGTTTTTTTTTTCAATATCATAATCATTATATTCAAACAAAATTTGATTGTTATCTTTATCCTCATAATTTTAGAAAAGAAAAGAGATTTAGACTTAGAAAGAAGCAATTATTATATCTTTTTTAACATCAAAATAAAAACAATAACAACAAAATAATTGTCATAGTCGATACACTTGCACATTGGAATCTACAAATACGCAATAATGAATTTTAATTTTTCTCAAATTAATTTTGCTTTTCTGTCGTTTTCACAATTTTCACAATTTTCACAATTTTATCATAGACAAGAATGTTTCAACAACTCGGATCAAATTCTAGACGTGAAATAAGTGTTAATGCGAAAAATATTGACCATTAACTTTATGGCGTGCTACTCTGGAATCAAAATGTTTCATTGGTTTCGAATCGAAGGTGCTAACCTAGTGCCATGTGTCTACTTTTGTAAAATCAATGTAGAAATAAAGTGAAGTAGTAGTCCAATGTCAAGATAATGTTTCATTTGATGAAATTTTGATAAAAACAAAAGAAACCAAAGACAATTTATGTCTTCTTTAGAAGATAGTTCAACGTTATCCACTAACTCATGGGAACTAGAGGAAAAGACATGATGAATATGAAGAACTAGAAGTAACAAAGTGACCTTGATGACCAAACAAACAAGAACAACAACAATAAATCTTTATGAAAAACGATGTTATTCGTGAAACTAACTTAAAATTAAATATTAACCTTTTAAGAACAGCAGAAATGAATCTAGCGAGATTCATCACAAGTCTAACTAATGAATTTTATAAAAATGTAGCAGTTTTGGTGTGGACAGTATGTTGTCTATAAATTGGCTTTCAACCTATTTGTTTGTACTTTGGCTAGTTATGAATCAGATTGGACAAGATTAAATTCATCCACACAAGAGAAATGAAGTTTAAAAAGAAATGACAATTTCAATTTATGTAATTTGTAGGTCTAACAATTCTTGATAAGCTTAGAAAATGTGGTAAAATCTTCAATTATCAAAAATTTCATCATAATTTTTCAAATAGGTCAAAAAACATAAAATAAGATATAAAAAGAGTCAGAATTACTTCTCATGTTCAAGATCAGCATGTTTTATCCAAAATACATTTATTTTGAATTTCATAAATACACACCTTCACACGCAAAAATAATGTACATTATGTCACTCCTTTCGTGTGACAAAAAATATAAAATAACAACAATCTTGGCAAGGAATTGGAGACCTTCACCTCTATCTATTTTAGTATTCTAGTATTCTATTATTCTATTATTCTATTATTCTATCATCATAAATATGGAGTTCATACACAAAACTGCAGTTCGGTTAATCTTGAATTTGTCTTTTAGTTTCCAACTAAAGGGCTGATACTCCAATGGCTAATTTCAAAATCACAACTTGAAAGCATATTCCCAACAAGCTACAAGATAATATTTCTAAATGAGATTCACCATAACTTATGCTTCTCGGTTACTTTCCCACTTATCTTGGTTTGTTTTCACTTAGTTGGTGTGATTAGCTTGAATTGTAAAAGCATCAAGTTTATTCCAGTGATGATGATGCAATCCTAATTTTTATTGGGTTGCTTTGGGTAATGTGGAGTCATTCATGAAGAACATGGACGGAGGAGAGAGGGGGGTGGTTTGTTGTGTGTGGTGGTGGGGAAAAACAAAGTTTCGTAACAATTCTGTCCCTTTTCCACGAGTACAGTGGTCCTTATAAGACTAACCACAATCTAAACTGCAGTAAAATACGAACCTTACACTGTAATTAAGTTACTCATTAGCCTAAATAAAGCCCTTCATTAATAACTAAGATAAAAAAAAAAGGTTACTAGACCCAATTCGTAGGATCGTATTAGATCACTTCCTAGAAATGGAATTTCCTTTATGGTTAATAGATGATAGTCTTGTAACATTTTCTCCCTTTCATGTATGGAATAGATCATTACATTTGGCTTGATGCAACTATTTGTACACTAAAATAGAATCATGTAAATTCTTATTATGGAATAGTGATATAATTCTCCTTTGTTTTCCGAACTTCATTTTTTATTTTCCTATGCTCAAATGTAAGGATAAATTCATAAATTATACAAGTCCCCAAAATTTTGGTGGAAATGCTCTGCTGATTTGATGTATATAGTTCCATCGACTTATGATTCTTTGCCTCCATAATAGACTCGAAAGTAATTAGGCTTGAATTTATATTGAATGATGTAACTTTATTAATCATTTTGCACTTATTTTAATTGAATGTAACCTAGGAACCTAAGGTCTTGGTTTCTTTAATGTTCTCTTAAAATTTGTAGTCAAAGTTGATTCGTTCAAACAGCCATAAATTATTTAAGAACATAACACTTAGACACCGCCTATTTGCAAATCTCAACCTCAATTAGTGAGGCCGCTTGAATTCTTCATCAATTTCATTGATGTTTAAATACTGAAAAAAAAAATTAGATTGTGGTTAGTCTAGAAAGAAAGACAAACACTGGAAAAATACAATTACTAAATAATGTTTAAATACAAACTTGGTTTTCACTCAAAAGTTAACTTTTGAGTTGGATTTTAAATTTTCTCACATAATAATAAAACCTAGGTCAATCTACTCCAACTTTTGTTTAATGAGTCCTTTAAATATGTTCGGTATATAAATAAATATTGAGAAGAAAATAAAATTTATATTAAAGAAATATAATCTTTGAATAATGTTTAAATATAAATCTATTTAAAGAGTTAACTTTTGAATTAAATTTTAAACTTTCTTCTTACTTATACAATGATGCTTTTCAAATATTTTTTTGAATATTTATTAGCTATTGGCAAGCTATTAGCTACAACCCTACTTCTTTTCTAGGCTAATAACGGAGAAAAAGGAGATGTCACACTTAAAAATCTATTTCTGGTCCTTTTCTGACCGATGAGAGATTGGAGAAGTCCTTTTTATTAATTGGTTTCTTATGGAGAAATTAAGGACTAAAAATTGTAATAAAAACAACAACAACAAAAAAAAAAAGAAAGGAAAGAAGCTTTTAAGGAGGAATGCCAGTTCTAGGTAGTTGGTTGAGTGCCTCCAAATATGTGGTGAGTAAATTTCCTTTGAAAGTTTTTGGAATAATAGTTCTTTATTAGATAATCAAAGCAATGAAATTATAATATTTAATTAAAAATTCTGTTAAAATAAAATAAAAACAAGTTGATAATTAATCATAGGAAATGTTCTCTCTCTCTCTTACTCAAGCACTCTTACTATACGTTTTTGTTTTAATCTAAAATTCTTCAACATTGCTTTAACAAACATAAAATAAGCTATTACTTAATATTGGAATACCATCCATAATATGACATTTCTATATCACTTATTATCCTTTTTTAAAAAAATAAATTCTCTAACCCAAAAAACAAATAGTTTAAATAGTAATGATGGCACACATTATTTGGTAAATAGTGAATTATTAGTCACAATAAAACTTGTCAAACCCACATGTAGTGCAACATTAGTTATGATGGTCACTAATTAGTGATGACAACCCCTAACCTAGGATGACCTCTTTGGTTTAATGGCAAAAAGTTGAGTCCTAACATGCAAGTCCACTGGTCAAATGTATGACACCCCCTTCCCCTCTCCCATATGCACATGTTATTAAAAAATGAAAAAAAAAAAAGAATGACAACTACTCATCATTATCTATTTACTAAATTCAATGAAAAAATAAAAAGTTTGATTAGATGGTCAAAAATATATTATTGTAAATAGTTGACGATGGTCAACAAAGAACTTTCTCTTTTCTAATCCCTTTAACCTACTAGTAAAATTCTAACCCTCTTTTTAATAGCTCTTTAGTATTTCAATTTATTTCAATTTATTCATTTATCAGATTTTCCATCAACTTGCTTAGTAAAGTTTAGCTATATATCATCCAAAGTATGATAATACGACTACCTTTCTACATTATGTAATAATTGAAATAATACTAGTATTCATAAAATGAAAAGCAAAAGAAAAGAAACCCTTTTATCTTACCATAAAATATTAACTTGAAACATGTAAAAAAAAGAGATAGTAAGATGAAAAGGAAATTTCATTTGACTAATAAACTTGGTGAAAATTTTATGGTTAAAAGAGATAGCATCCAAAAGGGTTTCTATGCAAACTTTATACAAAAGAAAAGAAACCCTTTTAGCCCTTTTATTGTAAATTGAAAAGCAAATTTATGTCTTTTTCTTCTTTTGTTTATGAAAAGAAAATTGTAATGAAATTCATTGCAAGTGAATAATTAATGACTATTTTCTAGTTTTATGTGCTCATTATAGTTGTTATCATTAGCATTATTTCAACAATTTTCTTTTCCCAATAAAAAGAAAATTTTATAAAAAAATTTCGTACCTAAGTCGGCTTCATTCTCGAACGACTCAGATGGGTATCTGCGGGTCCAAATCTCTTTGCATCTCATCAATGCTACTCATTGAAAATCGGTGGTTTTCCTGTGAGTTTTGAGAACCTTAAATTTAAATCTTTTGACTTAATGATTGAGTTTGTTACACTTAGTCTTATAGTCAAATCCCATTTCCAAGTTCGACAACTTTATTTTCATCACTTCCACAAAACCCACTCAACATCGAGAGGAGGAAGAAGCATATGAAGCGTTGACCCCACCATTGTGAGATCAGATCAGAAACCAACGGCATCCACAGCTCATCGTACCTGTAAATCAAACCAACACTTTCAACACCCGCCGGACAGTCCCATCAGATTACTCCAACAGAAAAATAGCCTACAGAGCTCTGGTCACCTTCTTATAGCTTCAAGAATGGTTGGTTTCTCGTGAAGCCAGCGAGCCTCCTCTACAGACCTCAAGAAGTCGATATTCCGCATATCCCGCAGAGGCTTCTCCCCGACAAGTTGACTGAAATTTCGGAGCCGTTAAGACTTTCCGACATGTCGAAGCGACACAAAGAGAGATTTGTGACAACAAGAACTCACATGGGAAGCTGTCTTGTTTAAGGATAAGAGGGAATTGGTTGCGGGAACAGAAGAATAAGCTCCCATTCATTGAGCCGAAGGGACACCAAATGACAGGTACGTAACCCATAGATTGTTCTTTTTTCAGGGAACTTGCTGTGTTGTCACCCATGCTCTCACGGATGAGGTTTCTCGCTGGCTTTTGAAAAAACATTTTCTCTCCGTTCTTGTCAAATAGATTTTAAGTATGGTATGCACGGAAAAAAAAAGGAGTTGAGTTTTTAATTTTAATTTTTCAGTGAAAAGTTAAGAATTAAATATCATTAAAAAATAATTATAAATTATTCAATTATAAATATTATCATTTAAGTTTATAAACTGTATTTGATAAATTTTAAAATTCTTACAAAAATTTATTATAATTTATAAATTTTTATAATAAATATTTTTTATTTTTTAATTCAAGAGTAGCACTGCAATCACTCCTCAAAAGTTTAACCTCTTAATATAAGTCTATATATGATATAAGGAAAACAAATAATGGGGTGGTCCATGTTGAAGAGACAATATGTATCCTCCATTCGACCGTTCCATTCTCTTTTTCTGGTGGAATTCTTTTTTGACTATTTTTTGGCATAACCCTTTTCTTTCTTGCCTTTTTTTTTTTTAAAAAAAAAAATTTTCAAATGCTTAACATTCAAACCAATCATGAACCACCAAACCATCCACTCAAAAAGATGGAATTGGAGACTAAGAAGAAAAATGATAAACGAAAGAGCTCGGCGTGTAAAAGCTCTCTTTTCTAAAGGAGACAAAATGAGACTCATGTTGCTGAATTGATCTTATTTTTTTGTTCAATAAATAATATAAACAGTTGTTATTGAGCTAATCCAACTTATCCCCCAATACCCATATAACCTACATGATGAAAAAGAATGAATCGAAATGGTATTTTACAAATGGGTAATAATGTTAATATATTAAGCCTTTTTTTCTTTTAAATTTTCGATCATCGGAAAAGAATAGCATGTATAGCTGCCAAGACATCAAAGCCCAGCCCACCAGAAGACAACACTTAGAGGACAAGGCCGCGAGTGAAAGGGGTTGTCATTGGCTGATAAATTTGTCCCACCTATTACGAAACAACCATATATTAAGAGTTAATTGGTTACAATAATAAAAATTAATAAAAAAGTTTATAAAACTGAAACCTTGAGTTTTCTCTTCAACGGAGACTAACACTTGAGTTTTAATTACAAAACAATTAGTAGACTATTTCTTATCTCTACTTGCTATTAAATAAACCTAATTCTTATTCCAATACAACTAGGTTTAACACTCTAATACAATTAGGTTTTAACTATTTCAAACTCTAAATTTTATTTTTTTTTTAAAATAAAGCAAACTTACAATTAAATGTCTAATGCCCAAAGCCCAAGTCTATCTTGACTCCCTGAGTCCTGAAAGGTTCATATTTTGAACATCTGTAGAGTGTGTTACTGGTCAAGTTTCATGGCCCAAACAGCAATTTTCAATCCAAAACTAGCCTCATCTCAGGCTGACAGTACCCTACGCAGGTTTTCAAACTTGAAAAAACAGAAATAAAGCAAGCCAAGAGCATTTTTCAGGTTTTTCAGTCAAAAACTAGCCTGATAGTCAGGCTCCCTAATTGGAAGAAAAACTAGCAGAAAGGAACCAAAGCCACTAATGTACGCATAGACTTGTCCACACGACCCAGAAACATATTTTTTCTAAAAGAACAACAGTAAAGAGTTACATTTAAATAACATTCAAAAGAAACCTACATCTTGGCATATGATCCAGAGTTGTGTACTCTTAACACAACGTCCAAAAACAGCAACAGTTGCAAACCTAATCACTGAAAACGTAAAATCTCCATATGTAAACTACCAAACAGATTAGGATTAAGAAAGAAACGGAGAAAAGAATCTGTGGGCTCAGAAAATTTGGATTAAAGACTACTCCTAGACCCTTAAAGGGTCTCACAATGAGCTGGGACTAAACATTTTTCATCATCGCAAAAGAAAGACATACAAAAACCACTTCCAATCAACCACAGAAGCTTGCATCCAAGATTCCGACTTGGGTTTTATCGACTTTTTCCTTCTCATTCCCGACCATGTCCCTAGACTTTGAATGAAATTGTAGAACTCCCATGTGGCTGAGTTTGATTCACCAGAGCCTTAGCTCAATTACAGAATCCTAGGCCTGGCCCTAGATTAGATCTTCAAGGACAAGCAATTTTCCTTTCTTATTTCTTTTCACTAGCAAGGAAAACGTAAAAAATTTCAGCAAAATTTTGCCCATTTTGGCCGATATTTTTTGATATATTCTTAATTATCGCTTTTGATTTTGCTAAAGTTTTACAAACACCTAAGTGATGATCTGGCCTAGAATTACACTAAATTGAAAGCGTGAATGAGATAAACAATAAGAGCAAAAGAAATATGCCTAGGAAAATAGAACTTCGTAGACTAAAATTAAAGATTCTTTTTCAAATTAAAAATCACATATTCATCAATTTATCTTGAATCTGGACTAGAAAGTTAGAATATATATCAATGGAGATAAAAGTTAGAATCAAATCCACAACCTACTTAGTTCAACAACTAACAAAGATTGTCATAGTTTAGTATTCATCTTAAAAAAAAATCCAAAAATTTTGTTAAGAAAATAGTGCTATTTGAATAAGGAGATTTTAATTCATTAAAGAAAACAACAACTCTGTTTTCACATTGAAAAAAACAGAACCTGCCCTTCAACTCTCATAAGAGCTTTATAATCCCTATTCACTTAAAGCCTAATATAACCCTACATTTTCAATAACTACTACACATAATACGTAAGTGTGAAAACCATATTCAAGATTTCAAACGTAAATTCTCTGCTTGTTGCACAAGCCATTCCTCTTAATAAGACCTATGCATGTAGTACAAGCCATTCCTTTTAGAGATCTATGCCTTTTCCATTTCTTCACACAAGTGCTACCCCCTCAAGCTCCGTACTGGTTGATTTGAATGGAAAACTATAGTGGACGGTCAAGAGCCCTTTTTGGATTCTTGTTCTTCTTTTTACTTTGATAGAAAAGAAACATTATAGGATCTGCGTAGACAGATCTAAAACACCGTTTGTATGATTTTGATTTAGCAAAAAAAATAAAAATAGAATTCATAGAAACATACCGCTCTTGCGATCCATTCTTTCGTCGTTGTAGACCCAATAATGCTCTTTGGAATTCGGGCTTAGGCGAATATCCTCTATTCTCATAAGAATCACTGGCTCGATGAGAGAACCTAGGTTTCGCCTCTTTTGTGAAAAAGCAACATTATGAAACCCTAAGAACATTACGTATTTATATGAGCTAGAGGATAAGACCTAGCCTTACCTTATGTGCAACCCAATAGGCCCACTCATCACGGCCCTATTTGGTTAGCCACGGCCCACATCAGCCAGTCCATATTTAGAACTTTCATGAACCAACATAATATAGCCCACTTTAGTAAGCTTAAATAAAAATTAAGCTAACATTCTCCCACTTGGGCTATATTAAACTAAAATAATGCGTATCTTTACATTGATCCAGAAACAGTTCTGAACTAAAATCAACCATATGAGATCTTAAACTTTGAATCACACCAATAACTATACCTATTAAGAGATATAACACCAATCATGATCACAAAATTTTCAATCTCTTAACACAGATAAATATGGTGATGTGGCAACTATATAACACTTTAACAATTTCTGTATGCGTTATTACTGTTGTCAGTCTAATTCTCTCTCCTTCGATAATAGAATGTCATCAGAGAATTTACTTTATGGTTCCAATGAACCTTTTAACATATCTTGCACTTTATAACTCGAGTTAAACTTTATATGTTATAAGATATCTTTATGACTATGTAATTTCAGCCAATGCTTAAGGTATACTTTTACCTTAAGTCTTTAAAGAGAAGATTAAAAGCTCCCACTATACAAAAGCATCCCATGATGCCGCTAAACCCATGCTATTGACATGTCTTTCATAAACATAAGGGCTTAGACCTTTAGTAAGCGAATCAGCTATCATATCAACTGTACTAATTGACTCTACTGAAATTTCACCTTCCTTAACCTTTTCCTTTATGGTTAAGTACTTTATGTCTATATGTTTGGACCCTCCTAGACTTTTGTTATTGTTAATAAACAATACTGCGGCTCTATTATCATAGTATAACTTGATTAATCTATTAACAACATCAAAGCCTTGTAATTCTCTTATGAGGTTCTTTAACCAAACAGCTTGAATGGATGCTCCATAGCATGCCATAAATTCTGAATGCATGGTTGAAGATGTCATCATTGTCTGTTTTGAGCTTTTCCATGAAATAGCTCCTCCTGCCATCATAAACACATATCCTGATGTAGATTTCCAATCATCCTTACATCCAGCAAAATCTGAATCTGTATACCCAACTAGCTCTAATTCTTTTACATGCCTGTAAGTCATCATACAATTTTTTGTTCTCTTTAAGTACCTTAAGACCTTCTTAACAGCTACCCAATGCTCTTGTCCAAGATTCGATTGATATCTTCCAAGAAGTCCTGTTATATAAGCTATGTCAGGGCGCGTACAAACTTGAGCATACATAATACTACCAAGCGCACTTGCATATGGTATATTCCTCATTAAAGCTTTCTCTTCCTCTGTTGCAGGGCATTGATCTTTACTTAATTTATCACTCTTATAGATTGGCACCTTACCTCCTTTACAATCTTCCATGTTATACCGTTCAAGAATTCGACCTATATATGCCTTTTGAGAAAGCCCCAATAAACGCCGAGAACGGTCCCTTTGAATTTCAATCCCTAAAACATAAGTTGTTTCACCGAGATCCTTCATATCAAACTGAGTTGACAATAATTCTTTAGTCTCATGAAGTAACGTTTGACTATAACTCGCAAGTAAAATGTCATCCACATAAAGGATAAGAAAGATCGGAGTGCTCCCACTAATCTTGGTGTATATACAACGATCTACTCTATTCTCCACAAAACCACATGAAGTGATAAAACTATCAAACCTTATGTACCACTGTCTAGAAGCTTGCTTTAATCCATAAATAGACTTCTTAAGTCTACAAACAAGCTTTTCTCCTTTTTTCATTTCAAAACCTTCAGGCTGTTTCATATATACTGTTTCATCTAGTGTTCCATTCAGAAAAGCAGTTTTAATATCCATTTGGTGTAATTCCATATCAAAATGAGCTACTAGAGTCATTACGATTCTAAAGGAATCTTTAGAAGATACTGGAGAAAAAGTTTTATTATAATCTACTCCTTCTTTCTGTGTGAAACCTTTTGTTACTAATCTAACTTTAAACCTTTCAACTTGACCAGTAGAACTCCTTTTGGTCTTATATACCCATTTACAACCAACAGGTTTACAACCTTCAGGTAACTCAACTAGTTCCTAAACATCATTATGTTTCATTGATTGCATTTCATCTTGCATTGCATCTAACCACAACTTTGCTTGAAAACTTGATATTGCTTCTGTATATGTTATTGGATCCTTCATAACTCCTATATCATAATCATGTTCACCCAAATAAACTAAATAATCTGGATGAATTGCAGACCTTTTTTTCTCTAGTTGATCTTCGAAGTATAGGTTCAGGATCTTGATTCTGCACTTGATGTTCCATAACTGGATCTATAATAGATGATGAAGACTCAGAAGTCCTTACAATTGGTACTCTAGGCATTTCTATTGCTTGAGTAGGTAAAGAAAACGTCACAGGCGTGCCTACTACATCTGCATCCTGAATTGGTGAAGGAATACTTACAACATTTTCCGCTACATCAAGCTCCAAAAACTTTGCAGTTTAAGACTCTACAATTCTAGTCCCTCCAGATAGGTTATAAAAATGATATCCCTTAGAATAGTCAAGATAAGAAACAAAATAGCATTTTGTAGTCCTTGAATCCAACTTACCTAGAGTTGGATTATACAATCTTACTTCAACAAGACATCCTCAAACTCTTAAATGATTTAAACTAGGTACACGACTAGTCCACAACTCAAATGGCGTAAGTGGAACAACTTTTGTGGGTACTTGATTGAGTATATAAAGAGCTGTTTTCAAAGCTTCTCCCCATAAGAAACCAGGTAAATTAGTTCTACTAACCATACTTCTCACCATATCCATAAGAGTCCTATTACATCTTTCAGCTACACCATTTTGTTCAGGACTCCCTGGCATTGTAAATTGAGCAACTATTCTGGAGTTTTCTAAATATTGAGCAAATGGGCCTTTAAGCTGTCCAGCATCGCCATGTTTGCCATAGTATTTTCCCCCTCTATCTGACCTAACAACCTTGATTATTTTTCCCAACTGTTTTTCGACTTCAGTCTTGAAAATCTTGAATTTATCAAGAGACTTCAGACTTTTCCTTAATCAAATACAGGTAACCATAACGGGAAAAATCATCTATAAATGTAATAAAATATACATTTCTGCATAAGGTTGATGTATAGGGTCCACTGATATCAGTGTGTATAATCTCTAAGAGATCAGAACTGTGATTTGCAGTCTTTTTCTTTATCTTGACCATTTTGCCTCTACAACAATCAACACATGTCTCTAGATCATCTTTAAGAGAAGGAAGAATGTTAGACTTTATCAATCTATCCACCCTTTCTCTAGAAATGTGACCAAGCCTTTTATGCCACAACATGTATGATTGCTCTTTAGGTAAAGACCTTTTGGGAACAACTTTTTCAATATTATAGACATTATAGGGAGATAAACTTAATTGATATAAACCATAAGATAAAACACAAGATCTAACTTTATTTGAATTGTAAAACAAAGTAATCATTGAATTCTTTATTTCAAATGCATAACCATCCATGTCTAAAACAGAAACAGAAATTAAATTTCGTTTAAAAGACGGTACATAAAAAGTGTTCTTCAATAACATTTGAAAACCTGAATCTAATGTTAAAACAATATCTCCCACAAAGTCTACAGGGACTTTAGCATTATTCTCAACTGTAAGCTATAGTTCATCTTTACTTGGTCTCCGTTTGTTTATGAACCCCTGAATGGTAAAAGCAACATGATTAGTTGCACCAGTATCTAGCCACCAAGAACTTGATGGGACTATAGATATATTAGATTCACAAACAAAAACCAAAGAACTATTACCTGTTGGCTTGCGCTTTTGAAGCCAAGATTTATATTTGTTACACTCTTTCTTCATGTGACCTTTCTTCTTACAGAAGAAGCAACGATCACTCTTTTTCTTAAAGAGTGTTTTCTTGACCCCACCTTTATGACCAGATGTACTAACATTCTTAGAGGTTGAAGGAATACCTGGATGACTTTGTGCAGCTATTCTTCTGCCTTTCCCCACATTTGAATTAGGAGAATACATTACCATATGCGACTTATCTCGCTTCAACTTCTCTTCCTTAGCTACTATTTTAGCAATCAGATCATTAAAAGACCAGCTTTCCTCCTGATTATTATAGGCAGTCTTGATTATTCCAAATTCAGGAGGAAGCGAATTCAGAGCATGGTGGACAACACACGCATCAGGGAGTGCAACATCCAAAGCTTTAAGCTTTGATTGGTAATCTACCATTTTGATGATGTAATCTCTTACATCACCAGCTCCATCATACCTCATGGCATATAATGCCTGAAGAAGCTATTCTGTTTCAACATTTGAAGATACCTTATACTTGCTCTCTACAGCTTCCATAAATGCCTTAGCAGTACCATCCATAGGTAACCCACTCTTAAGATGATCCATGATTGATCTCTTCATGGATAATAAACAAATCTGATTACTCTTTGTCCATGATTCAAAAGTTTTCTTTTACTCTTCATTACTCTCTTCAGTAAAAGCAACTGACTGTTCTATAGTGAAAGCAGAATGTACATCTGCCATCTCCATTGCGAACATAACATTCTTTTTCTATCTTTTAAAGTTCGCACCCGTAAGTGTCTCAATAGTAATCATTTGGTTGTTGATAGGAAAGGTGACTGAAAGTGAGCCAACACAACATTAGTAATATAAAAGTACTATATAAATACTATCACATACTTGGAGATTCACAAACTCTATCATGTAAACACCTTTGGGCAGAATACATAACAATCAATGTAAAAACTCAGCATAGTAAAGGCCATGAGAATATTCTAATTTTCATAATCTACCACCTTTGGATGTATAGACTAATCCAATTAGTCTAAACACATGCATTTTAACTATGCAACTCTTTATGTTCTAATATATAATCACCTCCTTTGGGAGTATAACTATATACTAAAACTAAAAACGTCCCTATCCGCATGAGAAAACTTCTTGAATACAATTAAGTTGTGCTACTTTGGCAGTCACAACCTAATTGGATCATTCTCATACTACGAGACATGCTTTATGTACTCATTAGAATATGAATTAACACTTTAACAGATTCAACTAAATGCATGCTTCAATTACATATACTATAATAGCATACAAAGTATGTTTATGAACAAACTTAAGCATGAAAGAAAATAAACAAGATGTCAACATACATGCTCCAAACTTTAAAGCATCAAAAGAGACTGAAAAGATATATAAAACATATCATATAATATATCAAAATGTTTGTTATTCAAAAATACACATTCTGGTTTAAATCGCACTCAATTTGGACCACCCACGCGCTCTCACGCGCCAATCAAAGTTTCTGGTCAAAATAGTTGACCTTTTTTTTTTTACCGTTGATCGTTGACCCGTTGACTGGGTCTGGTTAACCCGTTGACTGGGTCGGGTTCATGGACCTGAATGGATTGGACCGAGTTGACCCAAATGGGCCTAACCTAGATGGGCCGGATTGGGTTGACCCGAATGGGCCGAACCGATGACCCGAATGGGCCGAATCGGTGACCCGATCCAAATGGGCCAGATCGAACACACCCTGATGGGCCAGGCCAAACCTGATGGGTCAGGACGGGACGGGCCGACCCTGATGGGCTAGGCCAGCCCGACCCGAATGGGTCGGACCATCCTGACCCGGGTCCAGCCCGGTTGGGTCCAGACCCGGATGACCCGCGAAGCGGGTCGATCCTGCTATTTGGGTCGAAAATGACCCAAACGTAACCCGAATCAATTGTGAACGATTTCGTTCACGATTTGCAGATTCGTGTAAAATTAGCACGAAATCTACATCAATTTAGACACAGATTTGCCGGAAACATATGAAAAAACTAGTCTTTGGCCAATTAAACACAAAAATGACCAAATTTGAACCTAAAAAGTTAGGTTTTAGGCAAAAATGAAAAATTGACTCAAATATGCAATTTTTGTGCTAAAAGTTCGTGTAGAATTGTAGATCGACTTGCACAGAAGCGGATTGTAGAGAGAAACATCACAATCCGATTGAAATTTCATCAAATTTTGCCTGAGAATGCGATTTGGGATTTTGTTAATTTGAAAGTTTTAAAAATTACAGTTTGAACCCAAATAATCTGAAAATTATATTTTTAAATCACAAACAACACCTAAATGTTCAGCAAATCACATTTTGACCCGAACAAAAAAAAAACACGATTTTATAAACCAAATAAAAAACAAAACTGGATTTTAGACCTCATCTATGATGCTCCGATACCACATGATAGAAAAGAAACATTATAGGCTCTGCGTAGACAGATCTAAAACACCGTTTGTATGATTTTGATTTAGCAAAACAAATAAAAATAGAATTCATAAAAACATACCGCTCTTGCGATCCATTCTTTCGTCGTTGTAGACCCAATAATGCTCTTTGGAATTCGGGCTTAGGCGAATATCCTCTATTCTCATAAGAATCACTGGCTCGATGAGAGAACCTAGGTTTCACCTCTTTTGTGAAAAAGCAATATTATGAAACCCTAAGAACATTACGTATTTATATGAGCTAGAGGATAAGACCTAGCCTTACCTTATGTGCAACCCAATAGGCCCACTCATCACGACCCTATTTGGTTAGCCACGGCCCACATTAGCTAGTCCATATTTAGAACTTTCATGGACCAACATAATATAGCCCACTTTAGTAAGCTTAAATAAAAATTAAGCTAACATACTTATCCTGAATCTACCACAACAAGAGAAATTTGCATCAAATGGGACAAAAAAAAAAAAAAAAACCACTGCATTAGATCGAGTAACAAGACCTACTGCATCAAAAGGCACATAGGATGGATTTCGGAAAGAAATTCCTCTACAGTCAAAAACATAATCCTTAAAACAAAAGTTGTCCCTTTTTATAAACGATGATCTACACAGACACTTGTAGGTTCAAAATGAAAATACCCTTTACGATATAGACTTGGGCCTAATAAACATCTGCCCACTAATAGGGACGTGTCTACATACAGACACATTTAAGACAAAAGCAAAAGCGTGTACCCCAAAGTAATAACAAGGGTAGCCCGTAACAACTTCTGCCCTTTAAAAAAGGACCTTGTTCACAAGGTCAAACTTCGGATAATGGATCTTGAAGTCTTTAACTACCCCTTAAGTTGCTTTATTAGGAGTCAAATCTTTCCAAAGTACCAAACACTTTTCCTTTTTCTTCCAAGTTCTATTCTCCAAGATGGAACAGGGTGAGGAGACAACGAGTTCCAACACTACTTGTAGATCTTCCTCGACTGTAGCCTTGTCACCTATGTACTTCTTGAGAGCTGATACATAAAACATTACATGTGTGTTTTGAATCTTCTAGTAACTTCAGCCTATAAGTTAGCTTCCCATTATGCTAATTGTTCTTTGATGAAAATGTGAAAAGTCCAAATGATTTAATAGGCAATCTCTTTGTGGATAAAATGACAATTAATTGTAATAGGTTTGATCTTATAATGAATAACAAGATTTACAATTATTTTCCTTCTAAACATGTTATCATAGAAAAGGGAGATTGATCGCAGGCATGGTGCATATAATCATCAAGTCCAACAACCAAATCATCTCACATAAGATAATTGTCATAGCTTGATATTCAACTTCTATAGATGAGTGTGAAACTATTTCATTCTTCTTACATCTCTAAGAAACAAGAAAATTGCCGAAGTCTTAGTATATAAGAACACACAAATCTTACAGATAAGGAAGTTAGTAATAGCCATCATCATCTCCACCTGTTGCTTAGTCTAAGGCTTGTTCTCTTCCTTACCTATAGCCTTACATAGAGTAGATTGTTCCTTCCCCCTTAGTACGTGGGCTTTATTAATGAACATTCGCAGTTTACTTAGTCTTACCCTTTCAGCCTTTGTTAAGCCTTTCAAAATGAATTTGTGGAATATAAACACTGCCACATCGGAAAGAATGGACAATCTAAGGCTATAGGCTATAGGATATTGAGCCTAAAACTAAAATAAACGGGCAATTAGAAAATTTACAGAAGTTGTGTTTCCCCATTTTTCGAAAGAACGGACCCTATACAATATTATAAAATACAATGGAGGACCAACTATTGAAACACAACTAGCACAGACCTCGTAGTCTTAATGATAATTTGGAGAACAACTAGGGAGCTTCTGCTACAGCAGGTCTAAGTTCAATTCCCTCGACAATAAGACCACCTTTAAGATGCTCCCCCTTCACCTCCCTTAAACACATCTTCACTTGCTCATCACCTTCATCATTGTAGAAGTGTTCCAGCTGGATCTCTATCCACCCATCTCGACGCTCACGAGGGCCTTGTCTCTCTCGACAGGCCTTTGATCTCGCTGCTTCAGTCCGACGACTCACAGAATGCACACACTCAAAGGACAGTTTCTTAGTCTCACAACGACTTAAGTACACTTTCCCTCGTGATTTCAAATTACCTACTTCAACTGAGACCTCCGATGGTAAGGTGTCTAACCCGTACTCCCGATCAGCAAACTTCACAATAAGATAGACACTATAGCTTGTTCTGGGTGATAACAATCGGCAATCCAATGAGCCTTGGATTTCTAGCCAGGTAATGGTCCGGAGCTCTACAACTTCTGCAAATCTGCAAAAATAAATTGGGACAAATAGTTTACCCATTTGCTTCTAATGGTGAACATTAGGAGTCACCTTGCAAGTTTGGGTGCACCATAAAGACATAATATTAAATGCATGCTAATTTAGGAACGACATGAACCAGGAGCAATAATTTACTTCTACTTGGCCTTGTATTACTTCGCACTCTTCTCTGTGGGCTAAACCTAAATGTTCAAAGCATGAAATTTTAACAATGGAATGAGAATCTTTTATGATTATCAGGATGCAGTGCAGACCTTGACTGAGAAAGGGGTTTCCAGCACCAAAACAGAGGATGGCTTGCCCATTTGATCGAAAGCTCCCTTGCACTCAACATGTAAGCATTCTTACTCGTTGATTTCTCGATGGAGAACATCTATGGCATTGGAAAGCATATACGTATCACCACTTATTCCAACAAAAAGATCAAAAGAAAAAGTGCTGACACAAAAAAATTAAAAACAAAAAGGAAAGGTTCTTTCGACTTCTTAACGGCATCTTAAAGCGCCGTAAGGTGTATCTGTCAATACCACTTCTATCGCCGTGACAATCCCATGTCGCCGTAACAACTGAAATTTCAAGCATGTCTTTTTTCCGTGCTTAAAGTGCCTAGGACCCAAGTTGAGAACAGTTAAGGCAACTTTGGACTCCTTTCGATATTCTGAAAGGCTACAAAATCGTGGAAACAGACAAACTTCCACATGGCGATGTGTTGTCGCCTTCGAAACATACGTGACCCACCAAATGTACATGTCCAAGCGACTCTGAAATGATCTCCATTTTTGTGTTCTCCTTTTCTCGTCTTTACATTCCCCGCACACAGAAGGCTGCATATGCAGAACAGGTCCCAATTCCTTTCTATCTTTCTAGGTCTCACCATTCGGAGCCCTTTAAGAGCTTCTTCAACTCAAATCCTTGACCCACTTTACTCTAATCGACATATTTCAGAGAAAAATTTATTAATTGAAGCATACCTTTTTACCTCCATCGATTAGCTGTGGTTCGCTTAACCTGGAGAACAGCTCCTTCTTGGATGAATAAACCACCGGAGAGACTAATCTGGGGAGGATTTCTTTATAGCTCGCTGGCAGCAGTTTCTCCTACACAGCGTCTGAATCAGCCACGGACCGGATCAGCGACGAGACGAGCGCGCACCGACACACATCTTGAGAAGATGTCAGCGACAAAATATTTACAAAACAATCTTGGGCGAGGAGATCCAACGTTATCTCCCTCCTGATCTTCACCTTTCCTGTCAAATAATATCAAGGAAAGAGGCAACGTACGATGGCTCCCTCTTTAGGTCTTTCTACCTAATCCATGGAAAGTACAGGTGGACCTTCTTTTACTAGCTATTCAATAATGTCGTTGTTATGACGACATGTCTTCTCTGGATGGGCTTCAAATGGCGACATAATGAAGTGAACGAAACTACAAACTCAATAACGCTGATTTTCTAATTTTTTTTTATTCTGATTTCGTTTCCTGTCTTTTTGACCCATCGGAATTTCGGAAGGAACCAACGGTGTTAACCCTCCGGAGAAAAGACTTGTGTAGTTGCAGTGCCGCGAATATCTCTAATTACCACAGAATATTATAACCAGATTGTCTTCTTGCAAAGAAGAAACTATTAGAGGTGTAAGAACTATTTCAAAATTTTAAGATAAAAAATTTAATCGCTTATAATATCATAAGTTCATCCTCTCCCTTATGACAACATCCACTTCTATCATAAACAATCAAGGAGAGCTTTCTGTCACGCATTCCAAAAGCACAATCTTAAACAATATATATAACATGACGAATACATAACATGTGGGGAACCCATTTCTTTACATAATCATCCCTTCAACTAGTCTATAGGCCTTACTTCGATTCCTTCAATGGCGAGTCCTCCTTTTAACTGATAGCCCTTTATTTCCATCAAACTCATCTTCACCTCCTTGGAAGCTTCGCCAGTAAAGAACTCGCCCAGCTCGATCTCCATCCATTCATCCCGTCTTTCAATTGGGACCTGCTCGTCTCCTTCTGTCACTCTTTTTCTCAGCACTTCCATGCGGTTCATATAACATAGGCACTCCATTTGTTGTTTTTCGCCATCCCCATGACGTCGTAGATAAACCGTGCGATTACGTATTTGGTCGCCTTCTGCAACTGATATTTCAGACGGTATTGCATCAAGCCCATACGCTTGATCGTAAATTTTTATCACCAGATACGCGCCGTACGTTGTGTTTGGTGAAAGAACTTCGGTCTTTATTTTGCCGTGAATTTCTAGCCAATGGGTTGTTCTGAGCTGAGCCACTTCCGAGAACCTGCGTAAGAAAAAACGTTTATCATCGAGTTCTAGGGGATTTTAAAGAACAAGAGTAAAGTAACCTTGATTCAGGTGTAGATCTCCAGCTCCAGCACATTGGGTCGCTGATCCCTGTTATGGAAAGTTCTCTTGCAGACAGCAGATAGGATATTCTCCCAGATGACCTCTCTAACTTGAAGCTCTTCGTTAATTGGAATTTCAAACAGAAAAGGACATTTCTAACGTGAATATGATGTAAATACACATTTAATACATGTTTTATTTCAAACAGAAAAGGACATGTCTTCCTAGAAAACATTAAGTTTTTGGTGGATGAGAAGCTAGAAGAAATGTTGGGCCTCGAGATCATTTTCAAACCTACCTTTTTACCTCCGTCTATGAGAACCGGATTGCAGAGGAGAAGAAAAAGCTCCTTCTTTGAGGTAAACGTCAAAGGAGTGACCGACCTCGAGACCAGATCCTTATAGTCAGCGGGCAGGAAACTCTCCCAGACAACATCATACAGCGCCGCCGACCGAAAGGTGGATGACAACGTTGATGATCTGCAAGCTTCCGGGGGAGACGTCCTGCAAAGAACTACGGATACGCAGTCTTCCGGCAGCATCTCCACGGCTACGCCTTGCGTTGAGTTCGACAGAAAAATCTTGAAACCAAACCAGCCAAAGCTGAGAAATCACGTGTTCCTTCCTCTAAAATATCTTGGCGATCCATTTCTTATATATATACGCAGAAGATTCAACCTTATAGATTGAATAGCTTGCCATTGTCGGAAGTCCGTTTGACTTTCCTCCAGTTAAACAGTTAGAAGGCCCAGAATTCAGTTTCATAAAATGACGGCAACCCACTTGCAATACGCCCCCTTTGACAGAACACAGAACTGAGAAAAGAAGAAAGAAAAAACAGGACGCGCCGAATCTGGTGGCTCTCTACTTTTGTTCACCACCAATTAATTCCATCCTATCAACTATAGTAACCCACTTGCAGTCTACCGCTGACAAAACGTGAAACTAAAAACAAAAGGACAAAAAACTGGCCGGATAAGTCAACATTGGCTATTAATACTTGTGTAAGGCATCCTAAAAATTTTAAGGTATTAAGTAAATAATTTTTATCACTTATAAGACTATAGATTTATTTTTTCACTTCTAATGTAGGACAATATCTACTTTTAACAAATAATAGTTAATTTCTCTGCGGTATTAACTCAAGGTGCATGTGTCACACTGACCAAATAAATTGTTAGTTGAATGGACTCAAAACTATCTAAAATTTTGCTTTAATACATAGTAATAATTGTTTGAAAAAAAAATTAAATTTCTTTATATAAATTTCTTTATAAGAATCTAAATTGAAGAGGACACTTGCATATGAAACCTTCAACGGCAACCCCTTGCAATATACGAATGACAGAATTTTTTTCATGTTTTTTTCTTTTAAGTTCGATAAAGAGGAAAGCCAGATATTTCAAAATATTTTTAAATTAAAAATATTATTAAGTAAAATACATGGACTACGTAGTAATAATATAAACCTAACTCCTGAAAATATTCAATAATCTATATTTTCGTAATGTTTCAAGAAGTTCTATTCAACATGTGGGCACTTGATTTTCTCCACCTTTTGGAAAAGTCAAGTCTTTAGTTTTGAGGACTGGAATATTGCCCTTTTCCCACGGTATTTGGACATGAAATATTGGACAGATCCGTTTACCCTACAAAATTTCAATCAAAATACAATGATTAAGACCTCCAATTGAGACTAAATACCTTCCCTTTACTCGTCCAAAACCAAGCCAATAAACCCAATAAATCAAAATCTCTCTCATCCCGAGCTTTCCATTCAAGGGTTGCCCAACTCTTCCATCCATGGCCATGCCCCACATCCTTAAACTTGTTATTTATGTTAAAGTTACTTATCTGAACAAACTTGACATTATCATGCCAAGTTCGAAGGGGCATTTAAAGTTTTTGATTTGAACAAATAGACATTCTAAGAAACTTTTTGTTGAAACACTTGGCATACAACACACATTGAGAGATGTCAAAATCGACGACTAAGATATAGATTTCCTTCTTTTGGCTTCGTTTTTGTGATTTCTAACTTCTTGGTGGCTGGAAGCTTCTAGATTTCATCAGAAAATTGATCGAAGTGCTCCAAGTTGTATGGAACCCTTGTGGCTAAAAAGGGGATTTGCAATTCCTCTTCGGTTTGATTGTTTTATGGAGTAAATTAGTGTCTTATAGACTTGCTGAAAGCAAATAGATTGACTAGTAGGCTTGATTTGTCGAAAAACTATTGTGGAATGGTAGAAATCAATGGAGAAGAGTGGTGGTAAAAAATAAGTCTATTGACCCGACTTTGACCCACACTCTGACCTAAGTTAACCAAAACGAGGTTGTGATTTGACCAATTGACCAGAGCTTGTAGACCTAAACCGTCAACCTAGTCTATATTTGACTAGTTGACCATTGACTCATTGACTTTGACCTATTGACTACATGCATGTGGTCACACCGTATAGAATTCCTTGTAGATTTTTTTGGTGTGTTTTGTGAAGTTTTTAAGGATTTTTTTTTGGGAAATATTTTAGTTGTTTTTTAACATAATCAAAGGGGTATTTGGGTCGATGGTTGGCATTTATTGAGGGTATTTTAGTAATTTTAGAGGATATGAATACTTATGGTAGAGGTATGGTTATGTTAAATTCGATCAATTTTCAAACTTAGAAGCTATGAATGAAAGATAATTTGATTAGTAAAAATTTATATGATTTTATGGAAGAGGATTCAACTAGACTTGAGAAGTTGAACAAAAACAATATTTTTCAAATCAAACAATTTGTTAAGGACAATATTTTTCACCATATTGTGGAAAAGAATAAAGTAAGTGAGCTATGAAAGAAGCTTAAAACTCTTTATGAATGCAAGACTCCTCAAAACAAGGTTTCCATACTCAAGGGGTTAATTAATTTGAAGTACAAGGTAGGATAACTAATGATAGAGTTTTTGAATGAGTTTAAGTCATTGGTGAGCTACTTGGCAATGGTAAATTGTCTTAAAAGATGAATTGTAGGCAATGTTATTGTTAAGTAACTTACTTAACAACTAGCAGACATTGGTGGTCACTTTTACAAATATAGCTTTGAACAACATTTAAGTGTGAAGATAGTCCATAAAAGTTTGCTTAATAAAGAAATAAGAGTAAATGAGCAAGGAACATTTGGACATACAAAAACTTTGGTTGCAGAAAGGAGGGAGAAAAGTAGAGGTAAAAATAAAAGTAGAATACCAAATTCTGATGGGTCACATGGAGTATCACCTTCAAGGAGAGATGTTAAGTGTTATCATTGTAATAAGTCTGACCATTATAAGAGAGATTATAAAAAGTTCAAGGAAGAAGAATCAAGGAATGAATAAAAGGATGTTGAAAAGGATACAATAGCAACTACATCCATTATTAGAGAAATTATGATATTTTATGATCCTTAAATCGACATTTCATGTTTCATTTCAACTTGGATTGTTAACATAGGTGCCTCTTTTCCTGTTACCCACATGAAAAGTTTTTTACATCCTATACAAGTGATCTTAGGTGTGTACAGGTGGTGATTTTGGTTTTGTATAGGTAAAGATAGTTAGCAAGGGTAAGTCTTGGAGACTAATGTTGTGTGTAAACTAATGTTGAATAATGTAAGCCATGTTCCTGAGATTTGTTTCAATTTGATTTCTAATAGTGTTCTTAATGATGAGGGATATGATAATTACTTTGGTGGATACAAATGAAAACTCAATAGAGATTCTCTTATACTTGCAAAATGATAAAAGATCAATACTCTCTACAAGACTAAAACTAGTATTCAGAAAGACAAAGTAAACATGGAGGAAGATAACCACATGAAGCTATAACATAAGCAATCTTGACATTTAAGTGAGAAAGGACTTCAACATTTGATGAGGAATAAAATCATATCAGGAGTCTATGGTGCTAATACACAATTGAAGCCTTGTAATCATTGCTTAGCTGGAAAGCAACATAAAGTCTCATTTTAGAAAAGGCCCCTGTCTAGAAGAAAATATGTTTTTGATTTTATTCATTTAAATGTCTGTATGTTAAAGGTGGAAACTCTTGGTGGTGCTATGTATTTTGTTACATTTATTTATGATCATTCTAGAAAGGTATAAACTTATACACTGAAGACTAAAGATTGTGTGTTATAAGTCTTCAAATAGTTTCAAGTTATGGTTGAGAGAGCAACTGAAAGGAACTAAAGTGCGTCCATGTAGATAATGGAGATTGTTGGGTCCTAAGTCACCTAAAAAGGGGGGTTGAATTAGGTGTCTCCCTTATTTATCTTTTATAGAATGACTTTATCTTAAGTTATAAAAATTCTATGGGTATCTAAATCAAATATGAAGTTATTAGAGAAACAGAAGTATACCTAATAGAACACGTAATAATCACACAAATAGAAATGCACACAGAACCCCCTTTTTAAGTGAATTGGACTCCTTAATTTGAGTCTTACTCCACCTCCTTTCGTAAAGCACTAAAGGGTCCTTTTCCTTTCCAAAAGAGAAACAATTTCTCTTTGTGTTTACAATGGGACAACAATCCACGGATTACAAATCAAAACAAGAAAATCAAACAATACAGCACCTCAACTTGATGATCAATACAATGTTAAGCTTATAATGGTGCTAAACGGAAAATACCCAAAGTTAGGTAAAACCCTAACCTTTGGATTTTAAGATCGAAGCAAAATATAAATGATATAATCAAAACAATGATTTTGCTTCAATACAAAGCTTACAGAGATTAGAAAGCCTTTAGGATAGGATAGCACTTGAACTTGAAGAACTTTTTCTTTTTTATTCTTTCTATTAAGATAATCTTCTTCACACGGGTTTTCTTCCTTTTATAGAAGCCATCAGCCACCAACCCATCTTGTAGATTTCTTCCTGTTGGAGATTCTTCTTGTTGGCTCAAGTCTCAATCTCCGGTGAAGTTAATAGCAAATCTCCATATGATTTCTTCTTTTGATTTTGAGAGAGAGAGAAGGAAAAAGACATATAGATAGAGGCATAAGGCGAGGCTGATTTAGGGCTTTTCTTTCCTTAGTAGTTGAGCGGCGTCATTATGCTTTGTGAGTTCTCAAGCAGTGTATGGGTCTCACATAGAGTAGGCGGACTACACATGGGCTACATCTTGGTGTTGCATGGACTCTCCTAGTAACTTTGACTGGAACCTCTTTGGGCCACGAGTTCACTTGATTGGTGTAGTAATAGACTTGGGCCTCATAAATGAGTTGGTCTTTTGACCATATTGGAAGAGTAAGTCATTTGTTGGATACATTTTATTGGATACACCATAATGGTGTGTATATATTGGTGTGTATCCAATAGTAAAGTAAGAATGTATCCAATATATGGTCTCTTTTAACCATATTGTGTCTTATGAAACAATTATGGTCTTTTGATAAAATGGAAGAGTAAGTCATTTGTTATGGCTGATGGCATTCCACGAGGAATGCCCCGTTGTTGATGTTATCATGCATGAAGACACAATTTCTTGCTAGGTTTATCTACTTCGAAGACTTCTTAACCCAAGAAATAGATAGAACTTAAAAACAAAAATATAAAAACGGGAGAGAAACCTCGAAAAAGAGATCTACTACACTTACCAAAACAAGTCCTTTGATTATCTGGTTTGTATAATAATCCGACTGTGATTTCTGTAAACAAAGAAAATGGTCTATCATAGTGTTTCCCTCCTCCTTACCCCTTTTCCCATCAATAAGACCTTGTAAGAATTCATTTGTTATTTTGGCCAACCTCCTCAACCTTTTCTTTAAACCCCCATGATCAACCCATCGCAGAATGGGGACAAATTCTTGAGGATTCGATGCCCCTGCGTTCTTAAAGGCCTTTCTCATTATTTCCCTAAGCTGTCTCACCTCTTCCTTGTCCTTCACGTCCTCTCCGCCCTCGTAATAATGCTTCCCTGCTACCATTCGCATTATGGTGTTGAAGGTGAGATATGTGAACAGTGATTTCAGCGCCATCTGGGTAAAATCTTTGGATGAGTTACTTAACAGTTTACATAGGAAGCGTGTGACCTCATCCCTTCAGATGCTCAAGAACATGTTGAGGCGGTTAGTTGAGAAGATCTTGAGGGCGCAGATGCAGCAAAGGTTGCGCCAGTGGTCGCCATAAGGGGATGCTGTGACAGTGGTGTGGTTGTAACCTACGTGCTTGGTCGTTAGTAATTCAAGACGATTCACTAGAACGACGTCATTCTTCGTGAAGCATTCTTCCACCGCGGACGGGGACGATACGATAACTGTTGGAGATATGTGTCTTTATTGGTATCTCGGGGTTGATTATATTCAATTATATTTCCTTAGATGATATGTTTACTTAGGAATGAATCATGTTATTTGGGTAATTAGTATTTGTGTATAATTAGGAATATTTGTATTTATTGGTCTTTCCACAAATGTGGTTCATTATTGTATTATATATTGGACACTATGTACAGTAGGTCCACAAGTTGAATAGAAGATTTTCTTCCAACTCTTTTCTCTCTCACTTCCTTACATGGTATCCGAGACCTCTGTTTCAATCTAACCTAAATCGCTTATGCCATTCTTCTCTTAATTTCCCCCTCTTCAGGCTTGTTTGTAGGCTTCAATTACCTACAAAACAACGTTAGCCCTCTCCGACGTGGAAATTAGTTTTTTTTCTCATTCTATATTCCCGAAAATCAACTTCCTTACCTTTACCTTTACCATGTCAACACAACCCGCAGCTACAAGCGATGCTTTGCCACATTCCGTTCTCCCTGCTACCCCTGCCTTCATTGGCATCACCCCTGCTGTGCTTGTCTCCACTAGCAACCCCTCTGCTATCTCTCTGGGCCTTGTCTAACCTTCTCCTACCCCACTGGACTCTTCTTTCTCCCCTCCCTGGTACCCCTTCCCTACATCGGACCAACTTGCTCAATGGTGGGCCGGCTAGCGTATTCCTTATGGCAGCCCTCTCCCCAGTTCATAACCCCTCACCGAGCCTAGTCTCACGGCCCCTTCCCTCATGGGCTCTCAACTCCTCAGCCCATCGGACCTTTCTAGCCCGCTCAAGCACTCTAGGTTTGCACTCGGTTTTTCAACAGGGTCGGGGCAAATCGGATCGGATTCGCATGGTTTCACACACCCTTCTTTTGGTGGATTCGGGCCTATCAGGTCGGGTTTAAATCCCTCCCCGGTACTTTCCCCCAATTTTTTCCCTCTCTCCACCACCACTGGCTGCCTCGAATTGGGGGATCCGCTCTACACCACAGCGTCTGATGGCCCAGAACTTTGCCTTATTGCCCAGCCGCTCACCGGCTCCGATGGCCACTCCATTTGGGCACGCGATTTCTGGCAAGCTCTTCTCACCAAGGATAAAGATGGCTTCATCGACGGTACTGTACCCATACCGGCTGATGAATGTCTGGCCCGTCAATGGCGCAAAGGTAACCACCTTGTTCGTACCTGGATCGGCAACTATCTCTTGCCGAAAATCACCGCTGGCCTTCCTCCCATGGAGGATGCTAGGGTTTTTTAGCTCAATCTTGCCGAAATGTTTGGCCGCACTAATTGGGCAAAATTATTCAACCTTCATCAGTCTCTAGCCGAATTAAAACAGGGCGATCTTGCCGTTGTGGTTCTCTTCAACCGCGTCTCCGTCCTCTAGAACGAGATCAATCTCGCCGAAGAGCCACTCAAAGGCTTGGACTCCACACTGCAACAATATCAGTGGATTAAATAAAATCAAAGGGTTACCCATTTTTTGCTGATTCTCAACGAAAGCTTCCTCTCGTTCTGCTCTCACGTCCTCACCATGGAGCCGCCTCTACAATCTTGCCGTTCAGGAAGAAAGCCAGTGCCTTGCTTCATTAGAATACATCCGAGTCAGTGACACTGTCCTTCTGTCTGCTCGCGTGACTCCATCCCAGTGCGCTCACGCGGCTGCTGCGAAGGCTTTAGGAGGCCGCTCATTGTTAGGTCTCCCAACAATAAGCCCCTCTCTATCGCCCCTTCCTAGCTTCGACGGCTCATATCAAAACCTTACTTTGGACGGTTTTGATTCTCTGCGGCCTCACCTTCGATCGGATGGACCTTATCACATTGTAACCACGCCCGTAGTTAAGAGCGCACATGGGTCGAGCTGCGCCTTCTCTTTGAGCCGCTCTCGCAGCCCAACCTCTGACTCTCGAGGCCTAAACTCCCGTTTTTGTGAATATTACAAACAGACCAACCACACCAAGGCCACATGCTGGAAATTACATGGAAAACCTACTAATTTTGACAAAAAGGACAAAGACCTTTTTGCCCCTCGCTTCGCAGCTCAAACTGAAACTATTCCTGGTGATCAATTTTAACAAATCATGACTGCCATCGGCTAACTCAACCAACTCGATAAATCTATCAGTTTTGTAGGTACTTCCTTTTGTTTCAATTCCATTTCTACTAATGCGTGGCTCATTAATTCAAGGGCCAGTGACCATATAATTTGTTATGCCCAATTTTTTTCCTCCATTAATCCCTCCCCCCCTCATCCCATTTCTGTTCGTCTCCCCACTGGGGATGTTACCCATGTCACTCAACTTGGCACTGTTCAATTCAGCCCTCAATTTATTCTTCATAATGTTCTTTTTGTTCCTTCCTTTACTTTCAATCTTATCTCTGTTTCTCGTGCTTGCACTGACAATCTTTGTCACGTTACTATGAATTCTGATGTTTGTCTTTTCTAGGCCCTTTCGACTGGCAAACCGATGGGCTTGGGTAGGATGCATCATGGCCTTTATTTTTGGACTTCATTTCCTTCGGATTTTGATATCAATTCTTGTACTGCTCCAAAGCATCTTTGTACTACCTAATTTGATATTAATAAAAATTTTCTTTTTCATCAACGCTTGGGTCATAGTGTAATTTTTCCTCACCTTAAATGTTCCATTTGTCCTCTCGCTAAACAGTCTCGTATTCCCTTTCCTTCCAATCATTCTCATACCACCACTGCTTTCTCCCTCCTTCATCTTGATATTTGGGGTCCATATCATACCCCTCATTGTGATGGCTCTCGTTTTTTCCTTACTATTGTTGACGATTTTTCCCGAGCCACTTGGGTATTCCTTATGCGCTCCAAAACTCAATTTCTCTCCATTTTTTGCCAATTTCATCAGATGATCCTCACTCAATTTTCCATCAAGATTCAACGTCTTCGTTCTGATAACGCTTGTGATTTTTTCAATCATGACTGCTCCACTTATTTCTCCTTTCATGGCATTCTCTATGAGAGCTCTTGCACCTATACTCCCCAACATAATGGTGTTGTTGAGCGCAAACACCGTCACTTACTTGAAGTTGCTCGTGCCCTTAAATATCAGGCATCCATCCCTGATTGCTATTGGGGTGATTGTGTGGTCACTACTGCTTACCTCATCAATCGCATGCCTTTTCACATCCTTGATGGCCAGACGCCTTTCCAGTTATTGTTTGGTAAACCTGCTGATATTCGACACCTTATGGTTTTTGGCTACCTCTATTATGCTACTATTGTGGGCCCTCGAGATAAGCTCAGCCCCCGAGCTTCCCACTGTGTTTTCATGGGCTATCTGACTCTCCAGAAGGGTTATCGAGTCCTTGACCTTGTCACTAGTCACTTCTTCATTAGTTGAGATGTGGTTTTTCATGAAGATGTTTTTCCATTTTCCATTCAGCTGCAGTCCTCACAGTCCTCGGATGATGTCTTTTGTCGCCTCTTCTTGGTTGAGGATGATCCACCTGCTATTCCCTTAGTTTTCATTGGGCTGAATCTAGCCCCCTCTGCTCCTCTAATGGCTTCTGCTCCCGATTCGACCGTCCCTTTAGCTCCTTTCCCTGCAGCTTCTGTGCCCCTAGTCACTGTGCCTGAGGTTCCTGTACTGTCTGAGTCTTCTGGGATGGCACCATCACCACCTCCTCTCTCGGATGATCCTCTTGTTGATGACTCCTTGGCTATTGTTCCTTATCAGCCCCCTCCGGGCTCTGTACCTGCTCCCTTACTGGTTGTTTCTCTTCCTCGTCGCTCTGGTCGCTCCACCCGGCCACCGACTTGGACCAAGGACTACATTTGCTCCAATATTCATGATTCGGGTACTCACTATCCAACTTCTTCATATGTTAGCTTTGTTCGCCTATCACCTGAACACTTTTGTTGCATCAGTCGCATTTTTGAGACTTAGGAACCTGAGTCCTTCTCTGAAGCTATCCAAGATCCCCGTTGGCGCCAAGCCATGGAAGTTGAACTTCATGCCCTTGTTGAGAATCACACTTGGGATCTTGTTCCTCTCCCTTATCAACGCAAGGCCATTGGTTACAAATGGGTCTACAAGATTAAGCATCGTGCTGACGGTTCTATTGAGCGCTACAAAGCTTGGTTGGTTGCTAAGGGCTTCACCCAGAAAGAAGGTTTTGATTATCAAGAAACATTCTCTCCTGTTGCTAAGGAGGTCACTGTCCACTCCTTTATTGCTTTTGCTGCCCTTCGCGATTGGTCCCTCCACCAGATGGACGTCCACAATGCTTTTCTCCATGGTGATCTTGATGAAGAAATTTACATGGACCTTCCTCCTGGCTTGCGCAGCCAGGGGGAGTCTAGTGTATGTCGCCTGCGCAAATCCTTATACGGTCTTAAACAAACTTTCCGTCAGTGGTATGTAAAATTCACCAATGCACTGCTCAAGGCCAAATTTTGTCAATCCCGGTATGATTATGCTTTATTTATCTGGAACCAAGCAACTTCCTTTACTTATCTTCTCATATATGTTGATGACATCCTCATTATGGGAAATGATAACACTGCTATTAGAAATTTCAAGAATTATCTATGTTCTACTTTTCATATTAAAGACTTGGGTCCACCCAAGTAATTTCTTGGAATTGAAATAGCCCGTTCAGAGAAAGGCATTTGTCTTAGTCAGCGTAAATATGTACTGGAGATTATCTTAGAAGCCAGATTATCTGGATGCAAACCGGCTATCATTCCCATCGAACAAAACACCAAGTTGACAACCACTGAATATGATATTGGCATGTCACCATTGGACAAAGATCTGATACTCAAGGATCCATCAAGCTATCAGAGACTTGTTGGAAAATTGATCTATCTAACGATGACCAGACCTGACATTTGTTATGCAGTGCAAATTCTCAGTCAATTCATGTATGAGCCAAAACAATCACACATGGATGCAGCTTTGAAGGTAGTTAAATATCTCAAAGGATGCCTCGGTCTTGGAATTCTTCTGTCAAGAGAATGCAACCTAGAAATGCAGGCGTTTTGTGATACAAACTATGCCACTTGCCCCATGACCAGAAGATCTATCACTAGTTTCTGTGTTAAGTTGGGAAATTCGCTGTTATCTTGGAAGACAAAGAAATAGTCCACCGTCTCTTTATCTTCAGTTGAATCAGAATACAGAGCCATGGCCAAAACGACATGTGAAATAATTTGGATGAGAGGATTACTTCACGATCTTGGATTGTGAATTCAAGGACCTACCACTTTATTTTGTGATAATGATGTTGCTCTTAAACTCGCAGCAAATCCTATTGTACATGAGAGGAAAAAGCACATTGAAGTTGACTACCACTTCACCAGAGACAAAATTCAAGAAGGTATAATCAAGACAGCAGAGATAAGAACCACAGAACAGCCAGCGGATATATTTACCAAACCTCTTTGTCACAGACAACACACATATTTGTTAGACAAGCTTGGTGTTCTCGATATATACCAACCACTAGCTTGAGGGGGAGTGTTGGAGATACGTGTCTTTATTGGTATCTCGGGGTTGATTATATTCAATTATATTTCCTTAGATGATATGTTTACTTAGGAATGAATTATGTTATTTGGGTAATTAGTATTTGTGTATAATTGGGAATATTTGTATTTATTGGTCTTTTCACAAATGTGGTTCATTATTGTATTATATATTAGACACTATGTACAGTAGGTCCACAAGTTGAATAGAAGATTTTCTTCCAACTCTTTTCTCTCTCACTTCCTTACAATAACTACGAGGCACGTACCGAATTGAAGGGAGAAAATCTGGCCGTATCTCTGCGAAAGGGTTTAGAAAGTATGTTGTAGGGGTCTTTTAGCGAGATGTAGATGACCAAGAACCGGTAGAGATGGAGGGCTAGGAGGGAGGTGTTGGGTTTGCCTTCTTGTTTGATGGTAGAGCCTGAAAGCAAGGAGCATGATAAGAAGCAAGAGGGATGAGTATAAACAGACATCTTCCATGTTCGCCTGTTTCTGACATACGACGGTAATGAAAGTAGTAATAGATGGCCTTAGATGCTTTGACCACATAAGTAGAGGTGATATAAACAGGGAGATCGCACGAAATTGAAAAGGGGAGTGGCGTGGAGGTTTTCTTATATTATTTGTATCTTATTAAACATCAATGTTGAAGATAAGTCAAGTACGATGTAACAAGATGAAGCCACACTATTAACAAAATACGGAGAAATGTGCATATAATGACGAGAGAGAGGGAGACAACGAGGATCCTAAAATCAACCGACCATCATCATTTGTCGGGTTAGAGAATCGGACAGCTGAGGCAGATAGACATTGACTAGTTTAGCAGTAGGTGAAGAGCCCGTGGAAGCCAAGTTGTCACCAACTTCTACTTAACTTGTGTGATATTTACCTTTGTGTTATTTATCCTTCTGAATCCAATAAAATCTTACCAACCTTCTGGGCATTACAGAATTGCTATACACCTAGTGACTTTCTTCTCCTCACTGCTGGGCAATCCCTTCTTCTACGGTCTTTATGAGCTTCTTCTTCCTTCGTTTGTTTATGATGATTGACATTTTCCAATCTTGGCAGTTGGTTTACAGTTTGCGGGAGCCGCAACAGGTGACGTCTTTTCTTTTCCATAGCTGCTATTCCTTGATTGAGTTTGGATGAACTGAATACAAATGAATGGTCAGTTATGAATTTTTAGAGTAATGACATGTATTATTTTTATGATAATTACTTTAAACTTATTAACAAAATTTGACATATTATTAGAATTTATTTGAAAAGGCTTCACCGTTTTTCAGTTCAAGATCATTAAAATTATTAAAGTGTATAATCGTTAGTGGTCTCTTTGTATGAGCAATTGTTGCTAACCTTTTAATATCAACTTAAAATTCATACATTCAAAATATAAGCTTTTACTTTTCTCATTTTTCTTTTGGTGGCACACAAGAAAATCTAACCTACTTAAATAAGGCAATACAAATAGGAAACATAAAGGGGGGAATTTTGCTACTCACTAGGTGTATCAACTGCCTATTTAAACACCTAGATCATCTTCTACACCTTCCAATAAATACGCCTTTGCTCACTTCATATTTAGCAAATTTCTCATGCTTAGTAATATTTCTACTAATGTTGACTTAGAGATTAGTGAACATATTATTTTTCATAAAATATTTTATAATACCATTAAAAATCTTGGATATATCTTTTTAGAATGAAAATTTACTTCCATCACCTAGTAAGGCATATTCGTTCTCCCAGGAACTCCTTTTTTAGGATTGGACTCACTTATGAGTTTAAGCAAAGTAGACAATGGTCTCTACTAGTTACATCTCCGTGGTAGATCTCCCACTGTTTGTTATTTTTATTTTTTATTTTTCTATTCTTCCAATTGTAATGCTTTCAATAAAAACTCTCTTTGTAATGTCAACATTAATAATAATAATAATAAATTATCTTTTACATCAATGTTTGGATAATAGTTATTACTTCATTGGCTTCGGGGAGTCTTTGGATATGTGAATCTCGCAAATTAGGAGAGTTGGGATCAATAGGAAATGAAAAAGTATATAACAATACTTACCTTCATTACAAGTTTATTGTTTTCCTCACAAATTTTTTTGTTTACACATATAGATACATGACAACATAAAATGTGAATCCCTAAAGTAGAAACTTCTATACTCTCACTCTCTTCGTTCTTCGCTGGTTTGATTCTCTTCTACCTTCCCCTTTGGCCTTCTTCCCATTGGGTTTTGGTCTCAGTTTATGACATTAAGCAACCCATCCAAAGTCAAGATAGACTGTTCAAACATCATCCACTGAATGAGAAAGAAGTTTGCTCATAATGGGGCGTGGCCTACACATGGCCTAAAACGCCACTGCTTTGGGCATGGTGAGCCCACTATCCTCGGTCATGTCAACCTCCTCCTCGCTAACCCTCTTCCAGTCAAAGCACTGAATCAATGAACCCAAAGCCAAAGTCAACGTCCGTTGGGCGAGACATGTCCCAGGACAAGCCCTCCTCCCCATCCCAAATGGCATGAACCTAGGTGCCTTAACCTCCCCATTATCGAACCTCTCCGGCTTAAAACACGTCGCATCCTCCCACACCTTTGGGTCTCTGTGTATAGCCCACGCATTGGCCAACAACATTGTGTTACGTGGTATATCATATCCTTCAATCCTACAATCATCCGAGGGCATATGGAGCACTAGTAGTGGGGCAGCCGGGTACAATCGAAGGGTTTCCGAGATTATGCTTGAAAGGTAGCTCAAGCTAGAGAAGTCTGACTCGTCGATCAATTTCTCCTGTCCAACGTGGCTGTCTAGCTCAGCTCTAGCCTTGTTCAACACAACAGTATTGTTGAGAAGATTGGACATCGCCCAATCCAATGTTACTGCTGTCGTGTCGGTCCCTGCAAGCAGCAAGTCCTGTTCCATACAAATAGAGATTAAGAGTTACTGATAAAAAGGAGAAGTCATTAATTGTGGGTGACATGCACGAAGCACATTGCACGTGATCATAATTTCCTTGCGAGGTCTATCTACTCCGACAGCCACTTAGCTGCCTAAATAAATAAATAAAAGGAATCTTGAAAGAGAGTATTTGCTACACTCACCAAACAAGTGCTTTGATATTCTGGTCGGTATAGTCATGCGGATGAGATTTCTGTAAAGAAAGAAGATGGTCTATTATAGTGTTTCCTCCCTCCTCCTTACCCCTCTTCTCATGAAGAAGACCTTGCAAGAAGGCATCCATTATTTTGGCCAGTCCTTTCAACGTATTCTCTAAACCCCCGTGATCAATCCAACGCAAAATGGGCACAAATGCTTGAGGATTCGATGCCCCTGTATTCGCGAAAGCTACTCTCATTATCTCCTTAAACTGCCTCGCCTCTTCCTCTTCTTTCACGTCCTCTTCGTACTTGTTGTTAGGAATTTGTAATATTTAGTGAAGGTGAAATGACCTTCATAACTCCTAGGGATATTTGGATTAGAATAGGTGAAGAAGGGTAATATTGTAAATATCCTTCTTAAGTGATTAAATGGGTAGGAGCAGGAGAGAGAAAAGTGAGTTTGAGCGTGAGATTGAATAGAGAGAGTGAGACCGCACAACAGTAGCTCCGGTCAACTCCTCCGGCAGTGAGCTTGTAGCTTGTAATACTCTAGATTGTTCCTAATGAGAAAAAGAAGGGGCCGGCAACGGTGACAGTGGACGTATGCATGCTTTGGCCGAACCACTTAAAAACAATATCTTCCTCGTGTGTGTGTGCCTAGATCTCTTATTTTTGCATGGAATCGTGTGATAGTGGTTCTTGTTGGTGTGCTTACTTGGATCCTAGCTTCCAAGCTTTTAACAAGAACCTAACACTTGTAGTATTGCTTCCCTGCTACCATTCTCATTATGATGTTAAGGGTGAGATCCGAGAACAATGATTTCAGCTCCACCCGGGCAAAATCTTGGCTCGAGTCACGTGACAATTTACGTAGCAAGCGCGTACCTCGTCACTTCGGATGCCAGAGAACATGTTGAGACGATTGGTTGAGAAGACTTCGAGGTTGCTGATGCGGCGAAGGTTGCGCCAGCGGTCGCCATAAGGGGATGATGCCATGGTGGTGTGGTTGTAGCCCAAGTGCTTGGTCACTAGGGTCTCAGGATGATTCGCTAGAACGATGTCATTCTTCGTGAAGCATTCTTCCACTCCAGACGGGGACGATACGATAAAATCTGGCCGTATTTCTGGGAAAGCGTTTGGAAAGTACGGTGGAGGGGTTTCTTAGCGAGATGGAGATGACCCAGAACCGGCAGAGACGGAGGGCTGGGAGGGAGGCGGTGGGGTTGGTTTCTTGTTTGAAGGTAGAGCTTGCAAGCAAGGAGCACGTTAAGAAGCAAGAGGGATGTGTATAACAAGACGTCGTCCATGTTCGGCTGTTTCTGATATATGAGATGCTTTTGGATGCTCTGACCACCACAATGAAGATCTGTTATATATAGGGATACAAAGCGTGAGCTTCCCGAAATTGTAATCATAATTATCCTTAATTATAAGAAAAATATAAACTTTTTGAAAGAAGTACATGTTTTCATTTCACAAATCAGTGATGTCAAACAATTAATAGATAAAATCTATGAAAAGAATATCATTTTACGTCCCATAATCAGTGATGTCAGTGAGTGCGTATACATTTGCCTTGTCTCGTTCCATCTGTCAGCGCCCACGCCATCAGGGAATTTGGCCTAGAGTGGGGTTATGCAACACATAATTCCACTGGTTTTTCGTGCCAAGGTGTATGTAAGAGACTTTGCAGCCGCAAAGGAACCGCATTTATGTTTTTTGTCCCGTTTTGCATGCAGACAAAGGAGAATTTAAAGCATGTGCCGAAGACGTGCTTTCTCAAACCCGTCAAAGATATTACCCGACTTATTACAACATAAAAACCCATCTTCCCCACTGCTAATTCTACTGTTCCTACTTCACCTAGAGCTGGCAGTTCACAAAAGCTGGCAACCTCCTAAAAAATCTGGATCCTTTTATTGCAATCGAACGACAAGACTTCCCATTCTTGAATTTTCCTTGCTTATAAAACCAAAATACCATATCCTATTACGTGAATTACTTGGATTACGTGAATTACGTGAATTACGTGAATTACGTGGGCGGCGCCTCCTCTCTCACATAATTCACTTTGCTTTTATCTTGCCTTGGGCGGCGTGCCTTAGTTCCCCTTTCATAATTCACGTGTCTTTGCTTTCCCTTACTTTCTTGTACTTTGTCTTCTTTCTTTTACTTTACACTTGCGTAGCCTTCTTTTCTTTTACTTTCGTGTTCTTTTGAGATTTATTGCATAAATAACAAAAATTTAAATAAATATATGAAACTTAAATGTTATTTCACAAAAATTTTATTATTTATATCTTAAAATAGTCAAAATAATTTTATAAAAAATAAAATTATCAAAACCTTTAAACTTAATATTTTGTTGATCCCCAAACAAAAGCAATAAACAACATATACTTTAGACAAAATACTTTCATAAAATTTCTCTATAATTGCTCAACTTAACAATTCAAAGAAAAATATAACTTTCATCTAAACACTATAATTATTTCATAAGATAAGATATATTCTTAATTATGTTAACTATGTGTATATATTTAAGTCCTCATCTTTTCAATTATATGCATTCCAAATATATCTACATTAATATGTAATCTTTCAAAATTTTTAATCAAACTTCATAGGTATACTTTTCATTCATCTCTCCATTAATGTAAGCTAATCATTTAATCAAGAATCAATGAGACTTTTATAAGCTTATAATGTAAGGCTGGGCTAAGGGTAAGATTAAAATCATTGAGGCTTAATTCACATCTAGGCACCCCACCCATGAGGAATTAAAAAGGTGAGCAACGTGAATAGAAAAAGGAGGTGCCGCACAAGACAAAAAAAAAAAAAGAAGAGAAAGAAAAGAGGGTGCCACCGAAATCAAAGAAAAAGAAAAAAGAAGAATTAAGGAAGAAAGAGAGAAATAGGAGCATGGAAGCTTACCTCTACTTCATATCATTCTTGATTTTGATATGTTTGGTAGGAATTTTATAAAAAAAATTCTTAAAATGAAAATAATGTGGTGACAACTTTCTTGTTTTTCATTAAAGATGTTTTGCTTAATTTTATCATTATTTTGGTTTGTTATTTCATTATATTCTAAGTTCCTTTTGTTAGAGCGATGATGTAACATAATTATGATGATGTAAATTCTATAAGCTTTTGATAACTCTATATTTTATAAAGTTATTGTTATTATTTTAGGTAATATTTAATATAATTTTTATTAAATTATATTTGTATTTAATTATATTTATATATATATATTTTATTATTTTATGCAACAAACTCAAAATAGAAGAAAAGGAAGGAAATGAAGCAAAATTGGAAGGAAAAGAGAAGAGAAAAGAACTCATGTGAAAGAAGTAATTAATCAAACACATGGAGGGCTTGAAAGAAAGGAGACTGGATGAATTAACAAGGGAAAGCACGTGACTGAAATAAGGGGGACCTAAGTGGACCATGAATCAACAAGTGGGCCGGGCAGCAGGGAAAAAGGAGCCAATTGTCAAGCTGTGCGAACCAGAGTGGAAAAACGGGGGTTACCAGGAGAGAGAAGATAGAGAAAAGAAAGTTGAAAAGAGAGATCGGTCGTGCGACAGCAGACCGACCCTCTTTGGCCTTGGACCCATTTGAAATCTGAGAGTTTTCCGAGTTTTAGAGAGTGCCCGACCGTCCAACCACTTTTGTGCAAATTTCGACAGTGGAGGAGCCCTTTTCTAGCAGAAATAAGCCTTTTCCGTTCAAGGTATCTTCTTTGTCAGATTTATACACTTGTGTGGCGAATCGGCATAGTTTCTCGGCAGATCAGCAGTCTAGACATCTTTGTCAAACGAGGTATTCTTCCAATTGGGATTTCTTGTGTTCTAAATTGTGAAATCTAAGGACTCAAGTCTGTAATGATATCGTTATCCTTCATAGGCAACAATGGAATCCTACTGGAATTTCGGTAACATGGTGGTAGGAGACAACCCTCCTAAAAGGTCTGTTACAAACAAAAGATAACAATTCACAAAAGGATTACAAGGGGATAGCTCTCTAGGCTTCCCGGTGAGAATGCAGTAGCATTTCTGAGTAATCTGATCCATGATCTGAGGTGCTGCCCGTCATTTCCTTTTTGTCTTTGCAATCCCTACCCTTACCAATTACCGTCCTACCCTTATCCTAAAGTCAAATCATGACAAAGTCCTGACAATTCCGGTATTTCTGTGAGGAGCAGCGGCGGCGCGTGGAGTTGCGCGTGACGGTACGTTCCGAAGTGCTTTCTTCACGTGATAATTTTTGAAGCTCTTTCTTTGTATAGAGTTTTTGCAAACACATTTTAAGGGAAGGAGAATTTGGTAACAACATTACTTTTTCTCCGATATAAGATGTTTTGTGCAATTTGTAGTATTATTATTGTTGTTTTAATACTATGAACTAAACTACTTTTTTAAAGCTAAGATATAACTTAATTAAGATGTTATGAGTTCATTAGTGAGATGTTATGCAAGATAAAATATTTATGTGAGTTGTGCATTACTACCTTCAATATGATTGAATGGTTAATCATCATTTAATTAATTTGATGTACATATTTGAGATCAATAGGAGAAAATGTATAAATGCATCTTATAATGTACAACCATAAATTGAATATGGGTAGACATATACTATGTTGATTATATGGCCTTAGTTGGAATATTCACCGACTTTAATACTCTTAGTTCTTTTAATTCATGGGTAGACATATAATAAATTAATAAGCTAAGTAGGTCCACTATACTTAGACATAGAATAGTGAATAAGTTAGGAAATTCTGCTATGTCATAAATATTATTGTTCTTGTAAGCATTAAACTATTGAAATTCATATCTACTAACTATGGAAAAGTTGGATGCTTAGCATACCTGTCATATTTAATTAACTCTTTGGAAGTTGATTGCTTTAGTGTAATTTCAGTTTAGAAAATCTTTCCATGATGATTTGCTAGATAAATTGTAGGACCAATTCACTATTAGTAATTAGTCAAGTTGGTAACACTAATCCCTATAGGATGATACTAAATCTCATTATTATATTACTTGTTCGACATGTACACTTGTATGTAGAATTTACCGAACAACTTTTATGTTTTGCAAGACATTTTATTTATGTGAGTTATATATTATTATGCTTAATGTTTTTAAGTAATTGGCCACCACTTGAATGATTTGATGTGTATATTTGAAACTAAGTGGTAATAATATATAGTTGCTTGTTATAATATATAACCATGAATTAAATATAGATAGACATATACCATGTTGTTTATGTGGCTTTTGATGATAAAATGATCGAAAGATTTATTATTAATTAGGAATGTTCATAGATTCTAATGTATATGATTTGTTTCAATTTACATATAGAGATATAGTGAATTAATGAACTAAATAGCTTTATTATACGTAGACATAGGATAATAAATAAATTAGGAAGTTTTACCATCATATAGGTATTATCATTCTTGCAAGCATAAATAATGGAAATTTATATCTACTAGTTATGGTAAAATTGAATGCTCTAACATGTTTCTCATATTGATTTTTCTTACTTGGATTTAATTTCAATTAGTCTTGAATTTTTGTTTCAAAAATTATAATTTTAATTTATCATTAACTATCTTTTGATTTACTAGATAAATTTTAGAATTAATTCATTGTTAGTACTTAATTAGTCTAGTATTAACCAATCTCTATGAGATGATATTTTTCTTATTATTATATTATTTATTTGACATATTCACTTGTATCTAAAATTCACTGAACAAGTTTTTGGTGTTGTTGTTAGGGATTAGTTGTTTATTACTAACTAATATTAATACCGAATAATTCTAAGTTTAATCTAGCTTTTATTTTCTTTAAAAAAAATTCATTTTTTTTAGATTTTATTTTTCTTTTGCTTTATTATTGTTATTTTTTCCTGAAAAAAAATCATTTACTTTAGTTGCTATTATTAAAGGGTGTTGCATATGTGTATGACATGTAGCCAAGGAGGATAATTTGTTAATCTTGATCCAAAAATTGAATACACACTTAAAAGGCAACGAAAGGAGCTAAGAGAACAAAGAAGTGAAGCTAGAAGAATGATGGACAATGATGATCCATGCAAACTTCTAAAAGATTATGCTGCACCAACATTTTAAAGTGTCATATCAAGCATCAAAAGGCCTACAATTCAAGCGAACAACTTTGAAATCAAGCCAACACTCATCTAGATGCTTCAAAATTCTGTGCAATTTAATAGGCTACCAAATGATGCTTCAAATACTCACATTGAAGCCTTCCTTGAAATTTATAACATGATCAAATACAATGAGTGATAGATGATGTTGTCACATTAATGCTATTTCCATTCTTTCTTAAAGACAAAGCTAAAAATTGTCTTTCTTCTCTTCTTGTAGGATTAATTACAACATGAGATGATTTGGCTAAAAACTTTCTTGATAAGTTCTTTCCTCTAGCAAAATCTATCAAAATGCGTAACGATATTATCACTTTTATGCAGATAGACAATGAATTATTGTATGAAGCTTAGGAAAGATTTAAGGAGCTTTTGAAAAGATGTCCACATCATGGACTACCTATATGTTACAGATACAAACTTTTCATAATGGGTCTAGTACAAATCTTCGTTTTATGCTTAATGCAGTTGTAGAAAGGGCCTTGAACAATAAGACACCAAAAGAAGCATATGACCTTTTGGAGAAAATGACATACGGTTCAGTGAAATTCTACATGCAAGTGTACATGTCGAACAAGTAATATAATGATAAATATAGATATCATCCCACAAAGACTAATGCTTACTGAACTAACAAATTACTAATAGTAAATTGTTCCTAAAGTTCATCTAGCCAACTGAAATGATAGAACATTAATTAACAAACTAAATTTAATCTAAACTTGATAAACAAACATGCTAAAGCATCCGATTTCACTTAACTACTAGGTATGAATGTAGATCAATTATGTATGTAAGATTGATTCTACTCATGTGATGGAGAAATTTCTTAATTTATTAACTATTCTATGTTTAGATATAGTAAACCTACTTAGCTCATTAACTCACTACACTTCTACTCATGAATTAAATGAACTAAGTATATTAAGATATGTGAATATTCCAGTTTACACCTAAAGGCACACAAATCATATGGTATAAGTTTATCCATATTAACTTAAGATTGCATATTACATAAAGCAATTACATGTCATTTTCTATCGGTTTCAAACATGTAAATTAGATCATTTAAATAGTAGCTAATCACTTAAAACCATTAAGCTTAGTAAAATGAAACTTCACACAAATAAAACATCTCATAAAATATAATAATCATGTCATTCATACTTCATAATTAAGTTTTATCGTAGCTCTAACACAATAAACTAAAATATAGTATTTACACAAATAAAAGCAGTACAAAAACTTGAACAAAGCATTTAATAAACTTAAAACACAAAAGTTGTCACCAAAGTGTCTTCAATTCATAAAAATTTTGGACAAATCTACATATTAGGAAGTAAGGAAGAAGTTGTCTGAAAAAACGGGGAGAAAATGAGTTGCCACATGCCTCCACCACCGTTCTTCACAGAAACCACCGAGAAATGTCAAGGATGATGATTGGAGTGCCAATTTGCAAAAAGATTTCTCTGATTCACCCCAAAAATGTGTAGATTTAAGAAAAAGTCCAAGTCGGTGCCCACCATCTCTTGCTAGAATTCGTCATGAAATCGCCATGAAACCGTTCCAAAAACGTCGAAAACTACACTAGATGCTAAATTTATTCCCTCCTCGCTGGAAAAACACATAAAATAAGGCTAGAAAATTGCTTTATAGTTGCTGGAATGGGTCACGCTATCGTGTGAACCCTTTCTTGCTCGAATTTCGATCACCGGAGGAGATAGACGTAGACGACGTTCCAATCAGCTGTTGCCTGTTGCCTGACCTTCCCGCGCCGGCTTTCGCTCCCCTGCTTCTCTTTTCCAATGACTCTCCTCTTCTCCTTCCTTATTTCGCACGACAATGTCCCCACGATAATTCCCCTGCTTCTCTCGCTCCTCCCTTTCTCACCAAAAGCTCAATAATTTCTTTTTTCATTTTTTTTTCTTTTTTTCTTCTCACGTGAGTTCCACGTCATTGGCCTTTACTTTTTCTTATGTATTTTCTCTCTTCTTTTGCTTCTTTTGCTTTGTTTTTTTTTTTATGTTATTTGGGATTTGTTGCATAAAATAACACAAATTGCATAATTATAAACAAATATAATTATAATTTAATAAATAGCATAGTAAATATTACTTAAAATAATAATAATAACTCTATAAAATATGAAGTTATTAATACCGCCAAACTTAACATTTTGCTTGTCCTCGAGCAAAAGCTCTAAACAACATATTATAACAACATAAAAAAACAAAAGAATTACATACAAAAAGCACAAGAAATTACACATAAAAAGCACTAAACAACATATTCTAACAACACCACCAATCACTACATGATATTCTCCTAAACACCCCTAAACTTAACATTTTGCTCATCCTTGAGAAAAACACTAAACAACATATATTGACAACCAATCCTTCCATGATATCCTCCAATGATTGCTCAACTTAACAATTTAAAGAAAAACATAACTTTTATCCAAACATCGCAATTGGTTTATAAGGTAAGATAGACTTTTAACTATGTCAACCATGTGTGTGTGTGTAAATTCACATTTTTTCTCAATTGCATGCACTCCAAGTAGCTCCACATTAATATGTAACCTTTCAAAATCTTTAACCAAACCTCATAGGTTTGCTTTTCATTCATCTTTCCACTAATGTAAGCCAATCATCTAACCAAGAATCAATAGGACTTTTATAAGCTTGTAATGTAAGGCTGGACTAAGGGTAAGATGAAAGTCATTTAAGCTTAAATAACCCATGAACACATTACTTTCTAGGATCTCATCAAAACTCTTCTAGCCACTCTCTACCTTTTTACTTTATGAAGATGATCTTTTTGCCATCATTTATTCTCATTTTTTCTTGTCCAACAATGCTTTGACATTAACAAAAAGCCACAATTATGTGGGCAAAAATAAAGCAGAATAACATTATTTAAGCATAGCCACCTCAATACTCCCTTACTAATGATATTCAATAACAATGCTTAAATGCCTTTTTTAGAGAACAATGTGACTTGAACCTAACAAAAGATAATGAAATTATTCTCCTTATTCTCCTTCTTCTTCTTTTTCTCCTCCTCCTCCTTCTTCTTCTCCTCCTCTTCTTTCTTATTCTCTCCTTCTCTTTCTCCTTCTTATTCTCTCCTTCTCTTTCTCCTTCTTATTCTTTTCCTCCTCCTCTTTCTTATTCTTCTCCTTCTCTTTCTCTTTCTTATTCTTCTCCTCCTCCTTCTTCTTTTTTTTCTTCTTCTCCTCTTTCTTCTTCTTCTCCTCCTTTTTAGAGAACAATGTGACTTGAACCTAACAAAAGATAATGAGATTATTCTTCTCCTTCTTCTTCTTCTCCTCCTTCTTCTTCTTCTCCTTTTTCTCCTTTTTCTCCTTTTTCTCCTTCTTCTTCTCCTTCTTCTTCTTCTTCTTCTTCTTCTTCTTCTTTTTCTTCTTCTTGGCATTGCACATAAAAGTGAAACCTTTCATATGTTTGAAAAGTTATGTAAAAAGGTGCAAAATAAGAAAGATTCTAAAATCAAATGCATTTGTACAGATAATGGAACAAAATTTCAGAATCATGAGTTTGAAGATTTTTACATTAAAAATGGAATTGAACATAATTTTTCTACACCAAGAACATCACAACAAAATGGTATAGTAAAAAGAAAGAATAAAATAGTACAAGAACTAGGTAAAACCATGTTGTGTGAAAATAATTTGCCTATGTATTTATGGGGAGAAGCTGTAAATACTGCATGTTATGTCTCAAATAAGGTTTTGATCAGACTTATATTAGAAAACCCCATTTGAATTGTTTTGTGGAAAAAGGTCAAATGTAGCATATTTTCACATATTTGGTTGCAAGTGTTTTATGCATAATAATGGAAAAGAAAATTTACGTAGATTTGATTCTAAAAGTAATGAAGGAATTTTTCTAGGATACTTTAGTAGCAATAAAGCATTTAGAGTCTTAAATAGAAGAATGTTATTTGTTGAGGAATTAGTACATGTAATTTTTGATGAAAGTATTAACTTCCAAGCAAAGGAAAAGATGAAGACTAGTACTTGTACCACCGCTAGATGCTTCACAAAGTAATCCTCCCAGAACAAGTAAAGATTTAGACTTTGTACCATTACTAAAAGCTCCAAATAGCAACTTTCCCAATGCTATTATCACACAAAAGGAAAAGGGAAGAGTGGCCAAAACATATGCAAAGAGAACCCACTTATCCAAGGGTACAAAATGAGGTAACTCCTATTAATATTATTGAAAATTCCTTGGATAAGGTCAGTACACGTTCTCAACCTATAATATTTGTGCATTTGCTACATTCTTATCACAAGAAGAACCTAAGAATATTAAAGACACATTACTTGATAGTAATTGAATTATTGTCATGCAAGAAGAGCTAAATCAGTTCCAAAGAAATAAAGTTTGAGAATTAACTCTTAGATCAAAAAGTAAAACTATTATTGGAACAAAATGAGTGTATAGGAATAAAATGGATGAATATGGAACAATAGTTAGAAATAAGGCTAGACTTATTACACAAAGATATAACCAAGAAGAAGGCATAGACCATGATGAGACTTATGCACCTACAATTAGATTGGAATCCATTCACATGCTTTTAGCTTATACATCTCGTAAGAATTTCAAATTGTTTCAAATGAATGTTAAAAGTGTATTTTTGAATGGTTACATAAATGAGGAAGTATATGTTGAACAACCTTTTGGTTTTTAAAGACCCTTTGTTTTCAAATCATGTTTTTAAACTTACTAAGGCATTATATAGTTTGAAACAAGTTCCAAGAGCTTGGTATGATCGTTTAAGTACATACTTGGTGGAAAACAACTTAAAAAAGGGTGCTATAGATATTACTTTATTCATCAAGTCACATGATTATGATATTATTTTAGTTCAAATATATGTAGATGACATTCATTTTTGGTTCATTTAATCCATCTTTATGCACTGAATTTGCTGAACTTATAAAGAAAGAATTTGAAATGAGCATGATGGGAGAACTTAGTCATTTTCTAGGATTGCAAGAAAAGGTCCTTCCTAGTTTGAGGGGGGAGTTTATCTTGGTATGTTCCGTTGCACAACTCCAAACCTTGTTGTAAACTCTACTCAACAACAATGGTATGTGCTACTACTCAGGAGGAGCTCTTGATTCATTATATCTGGTATGATCTTTCCAATTTTTGTTGCTTATTGATACACTAAATGCCCTGTAAGATTTGTACCTATTATCTTGTGTTGCTAGCACCTAAATTTTGTTTATGTTTGGAACTCAACTATATCTATGGTGCTGTTGTGACCTCTAAATTTTGCAAATATGGTGCTGTGAAATTTGATTTTTGCAAACTCTACAACAATGGTAGGCACTACTACTCAAGAGGAGCTCTTGATTCATCATATTTGGTAGGATCTTTCCAATTTTCATTGCTTGCTAATAAACCAAATGCCCTATAAGATTTGTACCTATTATCTTGTGTTGCTAGCACCTAAATTTTGTTTATGTTTGGAACTCAACTCTATCTATGGTGCTGTTGTGACCTCTAAATTCGCAAATATGGTGTCGTGAAATTTGATTTTTGCAAACTATTGTGCTGCAAATTTCTACATATGTGTTGTTGGTTCATGAATGATGAATGTCAAGAAAAACATGATATGTGTTGAGAAAGTGTGCTATCATTGTGGTTATATGGGGGAGATATTCTCATGGCACTAAGGCATTTTCATCTCATTGTAAACACAAAACAGCAACTGCATCAAATTTTTTTTGTCTCTTATGATGTATGGTGGTTCTCTTTTTTCCTTGCTTCATGGTTGTTTGGCATATCTTGAAAGGAAGTTATCATTGAGGGGGAGCTATGAGCTCTTAAGCAATGTTGAAATAACACCATGCCATAATTTTATGGTTCATAATTTGTTGATTTTTGTGTTGATAAAACATAAAAGGGAGAAATATATGCTATGATGCTATGATGCTATGTTGATCATATATATTTGATGTGCTTGGAACTTGTTATAAAGGGAGCAATACATGATGTTATATTGAACATATGAATTTTGGACTCGATATAGGATCATATGCATTTTGGACTTGATATAAGGGGAGAAATATATGACTTGTTTTAGGGGAATATATTTCTTGATTATTATATTAATGTGCTTTGGACTTGGTATTGATTATGCATTAATATATGGACTTGGAAATTTAAAAATGGTGGGCTGAAACTTATTTATATGGCATCAAAATGTTTTATTTTATTATCATAAAAAAAGGGAAGAATGTTGGAATATATTTTAATGAAATTAGAATATATTAACATTTTGATGATAAGAAAAATATGAATTATAATATGAAAATATTATAATCATTGGTTGCTTATTTAATAAGTTTTATAAGAAATTAAGATGAAAATATCTTGCAAGAAAATGGGCAAATAAATAAATTAGAAGGCCAAACCTACAAAGCCCAAAGTAGAGCATGACCCATTACACGCGTGACCTAGCCTATGTGATCCAGTGAAGAGTTAACTTGTGAAAGGAGACCCAGGACTTATGCTAACCGATCTAGTACAAGTACGACCCATAACAACCCACGCAACCCATGACCCGACTACCTACACACGACCCACGAAGCTGTCTGCGCTTGCAACCCGTTCTTTCGACCTAACAACCTATGACTTAGAAAATGCCCAGCAACACCTTGACTTTGTTGTCAAATTTAGCCACCTTAAACTTCTCTAATCAAGCTGAAAAATGGGTTGTTGGAAAGCAAATGAAGAGAGGAACCATTTTGTGAAAAAAAAATGAAGACCCACTACTCATAGAGGATCAATTTGAAGAAATTAAAGAGGTCTTCAAGTTTGTGCCCTAACTACTTAGAAAAGAAATTGGAAGCAGATTAAAGAGTTTCTAAAACTAAAACTATAGGGCTTTTGAAAATAAGAAGTTGATCTATAAATTTGTGAAGCACCTATAATGATTTGATTCAAGATTGAAAAGATTTCATAAAGGTTATAGTTTGACCCAAGTTTAACCCCTTTTTGGTCTGTGAAGCTCCGAATTAGTAACTTGAGTTATGGATGAAACAATGTCATTTTAGAGCACAATTGTGAATGGTTAGAGACTAAACACAACTTTGTCTCCTACCTTTCTCAACAACTCGAAATGAAGAGAAAGAAGACAAAAAATTAGGGCTCCAATGGGAAAAAGTGGTGACTTGCTTCAGAGTTGTCAGAACAGCTCTTTAAAGTGAAATGTGAGTTATTTTAAAGCTACTTAAGTGCATTTTACTCATTTTTATTGGTTGATCTAAAAATCTTAGAGAAAAGCAAGCTTCTTTCATAAACATATACTCTTGACTAAAGCATCGTCAAGCTCCTCATGAAATTGATTCTACATTTTGGTGATTCTACTATGAGCTTATTAATGCTTTCATACACTTGTTAGGAAATCAGATAGCTCTTCATTTCATATCTTATTTGAGTTGATTTTATATGAGTGAATAATGCTAGGGTTCATGTAAATTTAGGGCTTTTGTCCACATCATGCAGTATTAAATCTCTAACACTTGTTTAAAGCTTCCAAACTTGAATTCATATCTTATAGAAGTTGAATTCGAAATTGTACCAAATTGCTACTCTTTGTTGAAATTCTTGGGGAGAGAATTTGTAATTGGGATTTGGGGAATGGTTCTCCCTTGTAATCAATTTGTAATTTGATTGGAAAGTGACTCTAGCAAGTTGTTGCTAAAGTGGGGGTGGAGTAAGTGTCGAGGTGGCTTACGCTGAACCACCTTCCAAAAATTTGTCTTTATCTTATATGATAATCTTGTTTGCTATCTTGATTGCTTAATATAAGAAAAACAAACAAGACCAAAAGATTTTTGATAAACCTAATTCACCCCCCTTCTTAGTTAGCTATAAGATCCAACACTTATGTATGTTGATTTGCTTGCAGTGTAACTACCGGTCCTTCTTGTTCATCTTAACAACAACAATCTTATGCATACATGTGTTCATTTTTCTTTGATCATCATTCTTAAAAGGAAAGGCAATTTTTGAAAAGGTATGTCATATGATATTCCATCAAATTTCCTTATGGTGTACTACTTGCTAGCTCTTTGGTTTGTTAATGGTCTTACAGTTTTCCATTTCTAACTGATTTACACAAACTAAGTAATCTTATTAGGCTAGAGTAAAATATATAGAAATATTCTGGATTTTGTTACATTAGAGTTATCTTCCATTGTAAGTTTAGATGTGTTGTATCTAGGATACCACTAGATCTATTAACAGGTTATAGCATCTCTAGGACTTTATTTGTTTTGTGAAAATATTTTCAAAATGTATTCCCTGCATTTCCTTATGCTTTATGCAGCTGAAAATCACAAGCCAATGGAAAGTCTTTTTTTTTTTTTTCTGTTTAGGGAAGTTTAGGCCTTTAAACCCTCAAATTTTCAAGTCATTTTCTGTCCTTAACAAGTGGAGGTTGAATTAGAAAAAGAAAGAAAAACAATAATCACGTAAGAAGGTTTTGGCCTATCTTTATATACCTTTTTCATCTTTCTTTTTTGTTAGTTTCTTAGGTCAATAGTTTGACCCAGTTGTAACCTAGATTCGATACCAAGTTAAAACCATGGCCCACTTTCAAAACATGTGTTCAGCACATGCCCTATACAAGGAAGAACCCATGTAGCTTGATTATGGTGTGTGACTACATAATCCCCAACAATTATCTTGTTTAAAATCCCTTTACAACATAAATGCAATGCATGAGTTTTCTACCTAAATATTGAGAAAGTCATTATTTTCCTTCTTGTAGGTGAAACTAAACATACCAAAAATTTCCCCTTTTCTACATTTGATAAATGCATTAAAATTTCTTTATGGTATGGTATTTCAATCCTCTTTCTATCATTATGATGGGCTAGAACTTTATTTATATTGACGCTTATGCATTTCCCTTTTTTCTTTTCTCTATTTCCCAAAGCTTAATAGATTGTTATTTTGCTCAATTCTTAGCTTTAGTAATGGTGATCTCTAGATGCAAACTCCATGGGACTTTATTTTTTCAAAATTGGGTGCCATTAGAGATTTAAGCTAGAAATATTAACCAGCATAGAGGAGTAAATTTTTTTAACAATGATCCTCTAATAAGGTAAAAATTGTGGCCTATGTTTGCAATTACATGACTAATGTTGCCTTGCTTTCATGATTTAAATGTTGCATCACCTGGTTTAATTGGCTTCTAGTGAAGATAATATTGTCATCTGATCAAAGTTATCTCCTACTAAAGAATACAACTATAGGTTCAAACCTTAGTTGAATCCTACATGAGGTTAGGGTTTTCCCCTCCTTAGCCTTGTGTTTTACTTTTGTCCCAACTACTCAAATGGTTATATGTTTTGATTAATCATATTTGACATGCTTTCTTGCTATCCAAATCAACCTTCAATGTCATCTTATGCATCACTTGTGACAACCTTGTTAGTCTCCATCGTATACTTCAAGAATTGGTAATACTTGATTTGTGATCATGCAAGGTCAAGAGAACCTTGGTAAACTCTGTATTGTCTAACTATTCTTTTATTATCTTGTTATTGTTTCATATTACACCTAAATTCTTTGCCTCAAAGATTTGATTCTTTTTCATACTATCTTCTCTTAGCATTCATATCTTCATCTTCTTGTTTGTATACGTGGTTATGTTATGCCCACATATGTATATGTTTTTAGCTATAGAACACCACAAAAGTTGGCTTCTGTTATAGACGTCCTTTGGCCTTTTTCTCAATCCTGACATATCAATTCATAATGATTTTTACTTTGAGAGTAAAATCTAATTTTTGAAGAAAACAAAGAATAGAATTTTCTTTACCAAGCCTTTAACAATAGTCTCCCTTTAATTGGTCTTCAAAGTACTCTTAACTCTTTTTTGTGTCATATAGCTCAGATATAGGAGCTTCTATAAGTTAACTCACTTTAAAGTTGTCTAAGATTGTATTTGTATTGAGTTGTAAAAGAAAGGAATTGTTTCAGGATATGTTATCAAATGGGCCTTTCGCAAGACAAACAATAATTTTTCTCATTTCATCAGCAGCCTGTTTTGTGCTACTTAAGGGGTCATCACGTAGCTTTTCATAGAAATTTTCACACTTATATGCTCATCTAATATTTTTTTAATAAATAATTAAATATTGCAAACACAAAAAGTCACATATGCCCATTCCATTCAATCATTTTTTCGTGATGTAAGAGAGATTAATTTTGAAATTAATTCAATCTAATCTCTATGATTTTTCTTTTTCTTTTTTTTTTTTTTTTCACTTCAGACAACTTATGAGAACTTCCCCTATCGAAATGATAAGAAGGAGAACCCATTTTACAAGGGAACGATAAGGAACCTCGGAGAAATTTTTTTCTCTAAGATCCCCCATTCAATGCATAAATTCCGATCGTTTGTGAAGGAACAGATGACAGTGGGATCAGTGACTTCAAATCCTGGGGAATCTATTTTAGTCTAAAGGAGAAAATTGACATTGAAATGGGAACTAAGCGTCCAGACAGCAGTGGCTTGTCACTACCAGAAATTCTGCGAAATTTGAACTATGATGATTTGGAGGACGCAGTGAAGAATATGATGGAAGATGGAAGACCTACTTTTGACTTAAACTTTCCTGTTGAGCAAGGTTCAAACGAACCCGTGCAAAGCTACGCTGGTGGAGAGGGAAAGACAATGTCTATTCAAAAGTCCGCTACTAGTGATGGCGCCACAGAATTTGATCAAAGCTCTGCAGCTACCAATGGATTTAAAGTAGTTGAGGAATCCAAGGATGAAAATAACTTGCATCAACCCAGCGCACCAGTTTTTCAAGCCTAAAGGTTTTTGTCAATTCATTCTGAATTTTCCAACTTTTCTACTGGTTATATCCACCTAATCTTCATTTCTCCTGGACTATAGAATCTAGTAATGGACCAGGAGATGTTAGTGGATTTTAGGCAGAGCAAATCTTAGACAGTTAGTGTTAAAAGATGCTTATTTTGTTGATAACCGCCTGTAAGCTGGTCAATCTAGATCATGTCAAGAATATATTATGCCTAGTTACAAATCAAGCGCTTCTAGCCAAAATTCTGAGGCGTGGACAAACTTTGAAGGTATATCATACTTATGACTAGTAAAAAACAATGCTTATCACCTTACATGTTTGTTTCTCCATTAGTTTTATTGACTAGTATGAGCAATGAATGGCATATCCTATTGCCTTCTACAACCGCTTTGCTTCCGCAAGTAAATTGAAGTTGACCCACATTACACGAGTGGCAAGACCCACCAAAAATTCTTTTAGCCTTTGATAAGGTTATATCAATGCCTTCAGAATGCTAGTACGAGACTGATAATTGTTTCTTTCTTTTGTTTTCTTATCCTTTTAGAATTTCTGATCATTCCTCAAGATTAATTTCTTGATGTGCCTTGATATGAGATTGATTGCTATAAATTCTGTGGAGTGGGCAGTTTTTTTCTTATGTTATTGTCTGATAATGGAGATTCTGTGTACCCCTTGGCTGTCTTTTGTTCTCCTTCTTTTTGAGCCAAGTTTAGTTCTTATTTTTGTTAGTTTTCTGTTTTCTCTTTTAATGTCAGTGAGTTCAACTTGGCAGTTAGTCTTCCTTAGACATAAAAGATGGTGACAGCAGTTTTGGATGCTGGACTTTCTTTCGTGGGTCATATCTCTTGTTTTCTGTACTTGCGATGGTTCCTTGAGAAGGCAGTGAGTTTCTGCTCAGGAAAGCTCTTAAGTTAGAAAAAGAAGGGAGATTAATCCATAGACTTTTTCATCTGGTCATTATTGAGTTCAAATCAAGTTTGTTGTAAATTGCAAATGCCACCATCTTTTTGAATAATGCAGAAACCTTTAACAAAAAAGTTGTCCGTACATGTGCATTGTTTTGTAGATTGCTTTGCAGGTTTTCAATTTCTTTTTGTTCTTGTTTATCTTTTCAATGACTTACATTAATGGTTTTTCATGTATTTCTTGAAAGATAAGTATTTCTATAAATTGAGTTAACTCATATCTATATGGTGTATGATTTGTTTTAATTGTTTCTCTTGTATGCCTCCCAATTCTAAAAAGTTAAGATTTAGGGGTTTTGCCTAGAGGCTAATAGTTCAATGGTAAGCTTTGGCCGTCAAAGATCTAAGTCTTAGGTACAACATCCTATAATCCTCAAAACCCCCTTTTACCAAAAAAAAAAAAAAAGATTCAGTCTTCTTAGTGTATGATTAGACTCAATATATATATCAATTGAAGAAAACAAGAATTGAAAAATTTCTTGTTTTTCTCAGAAATACCACAAGAACAAAATAACGTAATATGTCGGAAGTAGTGAATTTGATTTCAATCAATAAAACTGTACAAAGGATTCTAATTTATAGAGATACAAACAAAAGGAAAGAGCAAACGTTAAGTAATTAGATTCAAGTTACATATCTGTGAAATGAATTCGGATTGAAGGAGATCTTGGACGATTTTGGGATTTTTCCCAAATTCGATATTGCCGTGATTGGTGTCTTGATCTGATTTCCTAATCTTGCATTGTGGTGATGATCGATTGTCTCTGGGCTTGAAAAGGAAACTTTTCCGGTGACTGAATTCCGGCCAGATGCATTTGGAGCGTCTCGAAGTTTTCGGTGAGGGAGACGGCGCTGCGCTGAAGAATTGCGATGGTTGCAATGTTCGTGATGCAGGGCTGACGTGGTTAGTGCAGCCACGTGTTGTATCTTGGCAGCGATAGGTGCTGTTGTGGCCATGTGTACATGGCACGGTAATATGGGTTTTAATACCCCCCCGCAAGCAGATGGGTCACAATGAACCGTCAGCTTGGTTTGGAGAGTAGCAAAACGTGATGTAGAAAGACCTTTTGTAAAAATATCAGCAGGTTGATCCACTGAAGAAATAAATTGGACATGTAATTGACGATTTTTGATACGCTCGCGGATAAAATGAAAATCAATTTCCACATGTTTAGTGCGAGCATGAAAAACAGGGTTAGTGGAAAGATATAAAGCCGATAAGTTATCACACCATAAGGTGGGAGATGTAGGTAAAGTTTGGCCAAAATCACGAAGAAGAGCCTCAATCCAAATGAGCTCGGCAGCAGTATCGGCAAGACTTTTGAATTCGGCTTCAGTGCTTGATCGAGCAACTGTTTTCTGTTTGCGAGAACACCAAGATATAAGATTTGAACCTAAATAAATACAAAATCCACCAGTAGATTTTCTATCATCACAATCGCCAGCCCAGCCGGCATCTGAATAAGCATGTAGTTGAGTGGTAGTTGATTTTGTAATATGTATGCCATAACGAGTGGTGTCTGTAAGAAAACGGAGAATGCGTTTAACGAAGGTCCAATGAGTGGTCGTAGGAGCATGCATGTATTGACATGCAGTATTAACAGCATAAGCAATGTCTGGACGTGTGAGTGTAAGATATTGAAGAGCACCGACTATACTACGATAGTGAGTAGGGTCAGTAAAGGGTTCCCCATCATTAATAGATGGGGGAGAACCAGTGGTGCAGGGAGTAGATGTAGCACGGGCGTTTTCCATGCTTGCTCGTTGAAGAATATCTTGAGCAAATTTGGCTTGGTGAAGAAGGAGACCATTTTTGGTTGGTAAAGCTTCAATGCCAAGAAAATAGTGAAGATCACCTAGATCTTTGATATCGAATTCCCGTTGAAGTTGCTCCAAAATATGATGGAGAGGAGCTTCGGGACTGCCAGTAAATAATATATCGTCAACGTAGACTAGAATAAAGACATTATAGGTGGTAGTATGAAGAAAAAATAAAGAAGAGTCGGCTTGAGAAAGAGAAAAACCGATTTTTAATAAAAATTGAGTAAGGCGTTGATTCCACGCACGTGGAGCCTGTTTTAAGCCATAGAGGGAGCGCTTTAAGCGACAAACATAATGAGGATGATGAGGGTCTTTAAAGCCCTGTGGTTGAGTCATAAAGACTTGTTCATCGAGATGACCATGTAAGAATGCATTCTTAACGTCAAGTTGACGAATGTTCCACCCGTTGCTAAAGGCAATTGAGAGAAAAGTTCGAATAGTAACGGGTTTGGCAACTGGACTAAACGTTTCAGTATAGTTGATTCCTGGACGTTGATGAAAGCCTTTCGCTACTAAGCGAGCTTTGTAGCGTTCGAGGGTGCCATCCGAGCGAAGTTTAATTTTATAGACCCATTTGCAACCAATGGGAATAATCTTCGCAGGAGGTGGTACGAGTTCCCATGTGTGATTCTTAATTAAGGCAGTATATTCTTCTGCCATTGCTTTACGCCATTCAGGAAAGGAAGAAGCCTCTGTAAAGCATGAGGGTTCCTTAGGAACCTTTGTGGTGGCTGTTAAGGCATAGGTATGTTGCCTAGTTAAGGTCCTCCTAGTAATAGTCCCACCTTTTAACCGAGTGGTCATAGGGTGTGTTGTGATAGGAGGAGAGGGAAATGGTAGGGAGGATGTGACCGGAAGAGAAATAGGGTCAGGAGAGAGAGAATTAGAGGAGGCCGTAGAGAGTGATGTAGGAGGTTCTATGCGTGGAACCTGTGGCCTAGATTGATTGGGTAATGATATTTGTAGTGGGATATATGAGGCACTTGAGGGGTGCCTGGATGCAAGAGAGTTCTTGAATGGAAATTGAGATTCATCAAAAGTTGCATCGGCTACAATGAAATATTTATTTGTTTGAAGACATAGGCATCGATATCCTTTGTAGCCTGGGGGATAACCCATAAAGACACATGGGCGAGATCGGGGTTGTAATTTATTTTTATTATAGGGTCGTAAATAAGGATAAACGAGACACCCGAAAACCCGTAAGTGAAGAATAGAAGGGGTTTGATGGAAAATTAAATCCCATGGAGATTGATTTTGAATGACAGGGCTAGGAAGCCTGTTAATGATATGGACCGCAGTTTCAAATGCAAGATCCCAATAACGAAGAGGAACATGGGCCTGATTAAGTAGAGAAAGGCCTGTTTCAACGATATGTCTATGTTTACGCTCGGCGGATCCATTTTGAAATGGAGCGTAAGGACTAGATAAGCGTTGGGAAATGCCCAGGTTGGAGAGGAGATTTGTAAAATCTCGAGATGTGAACTCCGAGGCTCCATCACATTGTATTGATTTTATTTTGGAATTGCATTGATTTTCCACAAGTAAACGAAATTTCTCAAAAATTGATAAGAATTGAGTCCGTGATTGAAAAGTATAGATCCACGTGAATTTGGAATAATCGTCAATAAATGCAATATAATATTTGTTTCCTGAATCGGATAATAATGGGGAAGGTCCCCAGATATCAAAGTGAATTAATTCAAGTGGTCCCCTTGAGATACTATGTGTTGGGGGATGTGGATGTTTCTTGCTTTTGCTAATTTGGCAAGCATCACATAATTGACAAAAAGAGCCTTCAAGCTTTATTTTATTATTTTGGAGCACTTTGGATACAATAGGGAAAGAAGCATGCCCTAGACGTTGATGCCATTTTGCAGACATATTAATATTAAGTGCAGAGGGCCCGTGCACCATTTTATTGGGTTGAAGGCGGTAGAGTCCATGTCTAAGTGGACCTTGTAGTAGAGTCCGGCCCGTAGTGAGATGCTGAACCACACAAAAGTTAGGGTAAAAAATAAAGGCACAGTTATTATCCCTGGTAAATTGGGAGACCGAAAGTAAATTTTTTGAAATTTTTGGAACAACTAAAACATTGGAAATATTTAAATTCATAGGGTTAGAAAAATTACCGGTGTGAGTTATAGGGAGGCCCATTCCATCACCTATGGTGACTTCATTTTCACCTTGGTAGGGCAGCAACTGATCGAGGCCCATGGGCTCGGGCGTCACATGATTGGTGGCCCCTGAATCGGGGTACCAATCCACTTCAGAGTGGGCCTCAGAAGTGGGAGCAGAAGGGGCCCCATAGGACCCGTTTGGCACGGATTGGGCCAGACTAAGGGCCTGGTGAGTCGGGCCAGCATTCTGGTTAGGCTGGGTGTAGCGGGCCCGACAGGTGGTGGCCCAGTGTCCAGTGCGGCGGCATATCTGGCACCGAGGACGGCGGCGATTGTTGCCGTCAGTTTGGAAGCGGCCTCCAGCTGGTGGCGGGAATGAAGGAGCATCGCCGGTAGGAGCAGTGCGACGCTGGATCTGTGTGCGGGTGTGGGTCTGAACCACAACCCGAGGACGTGCCGGTGGATTTTGAGCCATGGAGAAGGCTACCGGCGAGGAGCGGGACTGCTCCGCCAGTTCCAACTGAGCCTCCTGGGTGAGAAGAAGACCCCGCAAGTCTTCTCTGGTGAGACCGGATGTCCTAGTGTGTACTGAAATGGCCGTGGCGAGAGGTGCGTAGGGGGCTCCAAGTCCTCTGAACAGGTGGGTGAGGTACTCATTGTCGGAAATAACCTCACCCACACCACCGAGTTCATCGACAAGGGAATTGATCTCCTGAAGAAACTCTGAGACTGATCGGTGTCCCTTGGTTATCGCCTGAAGCCGCAAGCGAAGGCTGGAAGCCCGAGCACTGCTCTGAGCGGCGAATTCTGCCGCGAGAGCCCTCCAAACGTCAGAAGAGGTCTCCTGTTTCGTCAATTGACTGACGATGGCGTCAGAGCAGGTATTGAGTAGCAATCCGAGCGCCGTTTGATCTCGTTTTAGCCACTCGAGGTATTCAGGATTGGAAACCTGAATGATGGATCCTTCATCGTCGGTGGTGGTGGTGAATTTCATGGGTTGGACAAGAGATCCGTCCACAAATGGCAGCAATTCGGTGGCTCGGAGATAAGGGAGAATTCGTGCTTTCCACACCAAATAATTGGGGCCTTCGAGTTTGACAGAGGAGGTCGGATTGGTGATATTTCCGGATTGAACAGGGACAGTGGAATGGGTGGGAACGAAATCATTCTGTGTAGAGGCCATCGGAAAAAAAAGGAGTTAGGATCGATTTTGGCGGTGGCCGAATGCTTTGATACCAAATTGAAGAAAACAAGAATTGAAAAATTTCTTGTTTTTCTCAGAAATACCACAAGAACAAAATAACGTAATATGTCGGAAGTAGTGAATTTGATTTCAATCAATAAAACTGTACAAAGGATTCTAATTTATAGAGATACAAACAAAAGGAAAGAGCAAACGTTAAGTAATTAGATTCAAGTTACATATCTGTGAAATGAATTCGGATTGAAGGAGATCTTGGACGATTTTGGGATTTTTCCCAAATTCGATATTGCCGTGATTGGTGTCTTGATCTGATTTCCTAATCTTGCATTGTGGTGATGATCGATTGTCTCTGGGCTTGAAAAGGAAACTTTTCCGGTGACTGAATTCCGGCCAGATGCATTTGGAGCGTCTCGAAGTTTTCGGTGAGGGAGACGGCGCTGCGCTGAAGAATTGCGATGGTTGCAATGTTCGTGATGCAGGGCTGACGTGGTTAGTGCAGCCACGTGTTGTATCTTGGCAGCGATAGGTGCTGTTGTGGCCATGTGTACATGGCACGGTAATATGGGTTTTAATAATATCTACAATTTATTGTCATTTCTAATAAATTTATTGGACATATTCATCTTTCTTTTCCATTTTCCTACCATTCTTGATTCTCTTTGTAATACGTAACATTGTATAGTAATAATATATGCTTGAATAACATGGAGACTTCAGATGTTGGCAAAGACAATGTGAGTTATGCTGGTAAAGGAAAATTGTGAATTTTTACATAGAGACTTCAAAAGCATGACTCAAATATATATGCATATTGTTTTCTCAAATATCTAAATTCTAATTGCACCTACTTTTGAACGGATAACGTGAAGAACTTTTGGTTAAGTTGTTTCTCAAATCCTCCTATAATATTGAATGGGTTTGCGTCCTACAGCTTATGTACTCAAATCTACTCTTATTCCATAAGCGAAGCTGTTTAGTTCATTACAAGCCAACGAGAAACTATAAAAGAAAAAGACGGGTAGATACAGGATAGCAACCTTGGCTTATCTTATCTACAATATCTCATCTCACGATACCTTGGCTCAAAGACATTGTTCAAACGTCATCCACAGACTTGGAAATAAGTTTGGTCATAATCGGGCGTGCCCTGCTCATGGCCTCCAGTGCCACTGCCTTGGGCATGGTGAGCCCGTAACTTTCGGTCATGTCAACTTCTTTCTCACTTACCCTCTTCCAGTCAAAGCACTGAATCAATGACCCCAACGTCAAACTCACCGTCCGCTGAGCAAGGCTGGCCCCAGGACAAGCCCTCCTCCCCATCCCAAACGGCAGCAACTTGTGTGCCTCCGCCTCCCCGCTTTGAAATCTCTCCGGCTTAAAACGCGTCGCATCCTCCCACAATGTGGGGTCTCTATGTATGGCCCATGCATTGACTAATAACATCGTGTTACGTGGTACATCGTATCCTCCAATTGTGCAATCATCTGAGGCACAATGGGGTAGTAACAGTGGGGCGGCGGGGTGCAATCGAAGGGTCTCTGAGATTATACTTGAAAGGTAGTGCAAATTAGAGAAATCTGATTCCTTAATCAATTTTTCTTGTCCAACGTAGCTGTCTAGCTCTGCTCTAGCCTTCTTCAAAACATCGGGATGATTGAGAAGATTAGACATGGCCCATTCCAATGTCACCGCTGATGTCTCGGTCCCTGCAAGCAGCAAGTTCTGTTCCGTACAAATAGGTATCAGACTTGTAAATAAAAGGAAGAGTAAGTCAATTGTTGTGGCTGATGGCATTCCACGGGGAGCGCCCCATTCTTCAAGCTAGCATGCATGAAGCCACAATTTCTTGCTAGGTTTATCATGCACGAAGCCACAATTTCTCGCCAGGTTTATCTACTTCGACGACTTCTTAACCATAGAAATAAATAGAACTTCAAAAAAGAAAAAAAAAACTGGAGAGAAACCTTGAAAAAGAGATCTGCTTACATTTACCAAAACAAGCCCTTTGATTATCTGGTCTGTATAGTAATCCGGTTGTGATTTCTGCAAAGAAAGAAGATGGTCGATCACAGTTTTTCCCTCCTCCTCCTTACTCCTCTTCTCATCAATAAGACCTTGCAAGAAATCATCCTTTTTTTTGGCCAGCCTCCTCAACACTTTCTCTAAACCCCCATGATCAATCCATCGCGAAATGGGAACGAATTCTTGAGGATTCGATGCACCTCCATTCTCCATCGACTCTCTCATTATCTCCTTGAGCTGTCTCGCCTCTTCCTCGTCCTTCGCATCTTCTCCGTACCCGTAATAACTGATAGAAAACAAGAATTCCGACAGGATTAACCGGAGAAATACCGATTCAGAAGAGAAAACAAAACCCTAGAAATTGGATAAAATTTGCGATCATATTTTATTAAAATTGAACTGGTTAAATACACGATTAGCTACAGATTATAAACGGAAAAGCATTTACACACAAAATCGAATCGAAGATCTTTACAAAATTACAAGATCTGGAAAAGGAAACTTTTCTGGCGACGAGCGGCGGGCGAGGCGACTGCGCTCGATCGCGTGCAGGAGTGATGCGTGAACTGCTGACGTGGCCCTAGGGCGTACGTGTCACTGACGTGGACGCTGACGTAGCGGTTGACGTGGACGACGGTTCTAACATCCCCCCGCAAGTTGAAGGGGCAGTATGGACAGTCAGCTTGGATCGAAGAAGCTTAAATCGAGCAGAGGAGAGACCTTTGGTGAAGATGTCAGCAGGTTGATCAATGGTGGAGATGAACTGAATGAAGAGTTGTCACCGAGCAAGGCATTCTTGAACAAAATGAAAGTCAATCTCAATGTGCTTGGTCCGAGCATGGAAGACAGGATTGGCCGTTAAATATAGAGCAGACATGTTGTCACACCAAAGGGTTGGGGGCTGGGGGGGAAGAGCCCGGAGATCCCGGAAAAGGTACTCAATCCACATGATTTCGGCAGTGGTGTCAGCAAGGGATTTGTACTCAGCTTCAGTACTTGATCTGGCAACGGTGCGCTGTTTACGAGAGCTCCAGGAGATGAGATTGCGGCCAAGAAAGATGCAGAAGCCACCCACGGACCTACGATCATCGCGGTCACCTGCCCAACCGGCATCAGAGAAGCCATGAAGAGAGGTGGTGGGGCCACGAGTGAGAAGAAGCCCTAGGCGGGGAGTGGTAGTTAGGTACTGAAGGATGCGCTTCACCGCTTGCCAGTGAGCAGTGGTGGGGTTGTGAAGGAACTGACATGCAGTGTTGACAGAATAGGCAATGTCTGGTCGAGTAAGGGTGAGATACTGGAGAGCCCCCACAATACTGTGATAATGAATGGGATCTGGGAGCGGATCCCCAGAGTACACCGATAATGGTTCATTAGTGGAGCACAGAGTGGAGATGGCCTTGGCGTCTTGCATCTTGGCACGAGCCAGAATGTCCAAGGTAAATTTGGCCTGATGGAGAATGAGGCCACTAGGAGTGGGTTGAACTTCAATGCCCAGAAAATAGTGAATATGGCCCAAATCCTTAAGGGCAAACTCATGATGGAGGGCCTGAAGAAGAACGGAGAATGGTGCCTGCGGAGATCCAGTGAGAATAATATCATCCACATAAACAAGGAGGACGAAGCTGTACCGTTGAGTGTGGAGTGTGAACAGGGAAGTATCGGCCAAAGAGATGACAAAGCCGAGGGAGACCAGAAATGAACTCAGACGCTGGTACCACGCACGGGGCGCTTGCTTGAGGCCATAAAGAGAGCGGTAGAGTCGGCAAACATGGTGAGGGTGCTCAGGATCAATGAAGCCCTGGGGTTGTGTCATGTAAACAACTTCAGATAAATGCCTATGAAGAAATGCATTCGAAACATCCAGTTGGCGAATGGACCAGCCGCGAGAGTAGGCAAGGGTGAGGACGGTGCGAACAATGACTGGCTTCGCGACTGGGCTAAAGGTCTCGGTGTAGTCAATCCCTTCTTGCTGATGAAAGCCTTTGGCCACAAGGCGGGCCTTGTAGCACTCGAGGGAACCGTCTGACTTGAGTTTGACCTTGTAGATCCACTTACAGCCAATGGGTTTGACACCCGGTGGATGAGGAACTAGGGCCCACGTGCCATTCCGAAGAAGGGCAGTATACTCAGCAGCCATAGCATCACGCCAATGAGCCTCCCGAACAGCCTGAGTGTAGCATGTAGGTTCAGGATGGGATGGGGCGGTGGCAAGGAGGACAACGGTATGGTCACGGGTGATGTGACGGCGAGGGATGGTGCCATCCTGTAGGCGAGTCACGGGGCAAGTGGGCTGCTGGGGGGGTGGGGGGTCAGGGGGTCCAGGGGAGGGTGGAGAAGGCAAGGGAGATGCCGGAGGGGGAGAGGGATCAAGGGGAGAAGGAATCTCATGAGGGTTGGTGGATGGGGGTGGAAGGATAGGGACCACCGGTATGGGAGAGGGGGGTGAGGTGGGGTCTGGTGGGGAAGGGGGAGAGGAGGATGTCTGATGATATGGAAAGTCCTCTTCATGAAATACCGCATCAGCAGCAATATAGGTGCGATGGGTAACAGGGCAGTAGCAGCGATAACCTCGGTGGCCTGGAGGATATCCCAAAAAGACACAGGCACGGGAGCGAGGAGCAAGTTTGTGGGGAGCATAGGGACGTAAATAGGGAAAGACTGCACACCCAAAGACACGTAGGTGAGTAAGATCAGGGGGATGGCGAAACAAAGTTTGCCATGGGGAAATATTATTGAGGATTGGGGTGGGGAGATGGTTGATGAGAAAGACAGCGGTTTCAAAAGCAAAGTCCCAAAAATGGGAGGGAACTGCGGCCTGAGTGAGGAGAATGAGGCCAGTTTCAACAATATGGCGGTGTTTGCGTTCGGTAACTCCGTTTTGAAAAGGGGAATATGGGCAAGAGACGCGTTGATGAATTCCAGCGGACTGGAGATAGGTACGAAAGGACTCGGAGAGAAACTCAAGAGCCCTGTCACACTGAATGGCTTGGAGGCGACATTGGAGTTGATTTTCGACAAACTTGTGAAAAATAGTAAAAATGTGAAAGAATTGGGAGCGGGTGTGAAACGAATAAAGCTAGGTAAATCGGGAGAAATCATCAATAAAACAAACATAAAATTTATTTTTATTAGAAGATTCAATGGGGGAAGGGCCCCAAATATCAAAGTGAACTAGTTGCAAAGGATGACTTGATCGAGACTGAGTAGGGGGATGGGGATGACGATGGCTCTTACTTAGAGCACATGCCTTACATGGGGGATATGAAGGGGAATTATAGGGAATATGACTAGATTGAAGCAGACGAACTAAAATGGGTAGTGACGAATGACCCAGGCGATGGTGCCAGAGGAGCAGAGGACTGGAGCGAGACGCCAAGAAAACACGAGGAGACACGTCAGATGACTCAAGACGGTAGAGACCACGATCAAGTGTTCCATGGAGGATAATCTGGTTTGTGAGATAAGAAATTGCCCAAAAATGAGTGGCAGAAAAAATGAAATAACAATTATTGTCTGACGTGAATTGAGAAACGGATAAAAGATTTTTGGAAATGGAAGGAACAACTAAAACATTGCGTAACTGAAAGGAGGGAGTGTGAAGGTTACCTGTGTGAGTGATGGGAAGGGAAACGCCATCACCCACGGTTAGTTGTTGAGAACCAGAGTAAGGAGTGACACCAGTGAGGGCAGCGGTAGAATCAGTGACGTGATGAGAGGCCCCCGAGTCAGGATGCCAAGAGGCAGCATCTAAGGAGGAGGGGGGGTGGGTTGGGGGGTCCATAGTGAGATAAGGGAGGCAGAAGTTGAGTGTAGTGGGCTTGAGGTGGATAATAGGTGAGAGGAGAGTTTGGGTAGGATAGATGGGCCTGGGGGTTAGATGGGCCGTGGTTGGTGGGTGGGCTGAAGGCTGGGTTAAACCTTTCACGGCAGTTGGACACGGTGTGGCCAGTGCGGCGGCAGAGGTGGCAGTAGGGCCCGTTGCGGCGACGGCCCCAAAAATTATTACGGGTGGCCCAATTATTGGCGGGTGGGCTAGGGAGAAGCCCATCAGAATGGGCCTGGGTTACAGGGAACGCGGGCTGGCGCGAGCCCGCGTGCGCGCCAGGGCCTGGGCTTGGGTCAGCGCGGCTCGAGTGGGGCGCGCCCGAATGCGCGTGACCCGCGAACAAGTCCACGTTCGCGAGGCCCGCGAGCTGGCCCGAGTTTGCAGAGCCCGTGAACTAACCCGAGTTTGCCTGGCCCGCGAGCTAACCCGAGAGCTCGTGACCCGCAAGCTGACCCGGAAACGCTGTGTACGCAGCGGGGGCAATCAGGGTGGAGCTCCGGCTGTTGGAGCGGCCCTCCTGGGCCAAAATTAGGCCGTGGATGGCCTCGCGGGTGAGGTCCTACGTCTACTGCAGGATTGAGACCGACGTCGCGAGGCCGTCGTATTCTTCGTCGAGGCCGCGGAAGACGTGAGTGAAATACTCATCGTCGGAGATGCGGCCGTCGATGGCGGCTAACTGGTCCAAAATTTCCTTCATGTCGTGAAGGAATTTGGTCACAGTTCGTGATCCGCGGCTGATGGTGTGGAGGCGGAGTCAAAGAGCGGACAATTGGGCCGTGTAAAAACGCGTGAGGTGCGTCCAGGCGACGGTCAAGGAGCGGATGTCCGTCAACTACATAACGACGGTGTTCGTGGAGGTCGCCAAAATCCATCCGAGCGCGGCTTGATCGCGGAGGAGCCACGGGTGATACGCGGGGTTAGGCGATTTTGATCCATCATGCCCGATTAGAGTTTCAAGCGGTGCGGGCTCATGACCGTCGAGAATCGGGAGGAGCTGCTGGGAGATGAGAAACGGCAGGAGGCACGTTTTCCAGACGACGAAATTGGTGCCGTCGAAGCGCTCTGTGGCGGTCGGAGCAGGCATCGTCAGCGATGGGGAGGCTGCTGGAACTGTGGGAAGAGGAGGGGTAGGGGTAGGGTTTTGAAGATCGGTCATGGGGTTTCCAGTGCGGAGGCGTTGGCCGTGGGCTCCGTTGATACCATGATAGAAAACAAGAATTCCGGCAAGATCAACCGGAGGAATACCGATTCAGAAGAGAAAACAAAACCCTAGAAATTGGATAAAATTTATGATCATATTTTATTAAAATTGAACTGGTTAAATACACGATTAGCTACAGATTATAAACGGAAAAGCATTTACACACAAAATCGAATCGAAGATCTTTATAAAATTACAAGATCTGGAAAAGGAAACTTTTCCGGCGACGAGCGGCGGGCGAGGCGATTGCGCTCGATCGCGTGCAGGAGTGATGCGTGAACTGCTGACGTGGCCCTAGGGCGTACGTGTCACTGACGTGGACGCTGACGCAGCGGCTGACGTGGACGACGGTTCTAACAATAACGCTTCCCCGCTAGCATTCTCGTTATGATGTTGAAGGTGAGACCTGTGAGTATTGATTTCAGCTCCACGTGGGCAAAATCTTGGTATGAGTTACTAGATAGTTTACGTAGGAAGCGAGTGACCTCATCCCTTCGGATGCCCAGGAACATGTTGAGGCGGTTGGTTGAGATGATCTCGAGGGTGCTAATACGGCGGAGATTGCGCCAGTGGTCGCCATAAGGGGATGATGCCATGGTGGTGTTATTGTAGCCTAAGTGCTTGGTCGTTAGTGACTCAGGTCTATTCGCCAGGACGACGTCGTTCTTCGTGAAGCATTCTTCCACTCCGGATGGGGACGATACGACAACCACGAGGCGGGTACCAAATCGGAGGGAGAAAATCTGGCCGTATTTCCGCGAAAGGGTTTGGAAAGTACGGTGGAGGGGTTTTTTAGCGAGATGGAGATGACCAAGAACCGGTAGAGTTGGAGGGCTAGGAGGGAGGTTTTGGGTTTGTCTTCTCGTCTGAAGGTAAAGCTTGAAAGCAAGGAGAGCGATCAGAAGCAAAGGGGATGAGTATAAAAAGACATCTTCCATGTTAGCCTGTTTCTGATATGGAACAGTAGTGAAATTAGTATGAGATGGCCTTGCATGCTCTGGCCACACAAGTAGAGGTATTATATAGCGGGAGATAGAGAGGAAGCGCTGCACGACATTGAAAAAGGAAGCGGCCTGGAGATTTTCTTATATTATTTGTATCTTACTTAAACATTAAGCTGAAGATAAGTCAAGTAAGATGTAAGAAGAAGCCACAGTATTAACAAATATAGACAAATGTGCATATAAGGACGAGACAGACGGAGACAACGAGGATCCCAAAGTCATCTGACCATCGTAATTTGTCGGGTTAAGGAACGGGACCCTTCAACAACTCACGTCAAAACATTATACTGAATGTAAGTTAAATAAAAATATCTCTATTTATGAATATTTAATTTTTTTAAGTAATTATTTTATTGTATCATAATTAAAGAATTTTAAATTTTATTTTTTTTCAAATAAATTATAATATTGATGTATACTCTTAAAATTTTATATTTTTTTACTTTTTATGAATAAATTCACATATTAAATAAAAATACAAGAAGAAGAAGCCACAATATTAACAAAATACGGACAAACGTGCATATAACTACGAGACAAACGGAGACAACGAGGATCCCAAAGTCATCCGACCATCATCATTTGTCGGGTTAAATAATGGGACCCCTTCGACAACTCACGTCACTGCGTTCGTAAACATCTGTTTCTCTTGAGGTAGATGGAAAACAGGCCCACAAGCAAACTCTGGCCAGCTACACAACCCCCGAGACCAACACAGCACAACATGTGATCGTCTTGCGTAACCAGACCTGACGGCCTGGGCTGGCGACAGTTTGGGATTGTCCTTTCTCTTCTAGACTTCTAAAGAAAATATCCTCCTCACGGTTGGTGTTTGAACCATTATAAATGCCGTTCAAGGTTTTGAAATATACAATGAGTGAGTTGAGAGAGACCCTTTCTAGGATGATCTGCTTCGCGGTTATGTTCTGCTCTATGTAGTCGTAGACCGTCAGATTATGGTTTCTTGAACTACTTTTTTTGTCTTATTTTTAATTTAAAGTAAATCTTATTTGTTAGTATTTTATGTCTAGGTTAACATACTTATTGCCTTCATCCGTGTATGATTTCTCCCATTTTATAGAATTTTTTTAGTTTCATCCCATTCCCTCTATTGTCAGCAACGATGCAACTAGAGAAAGAAAATAATGGTTTAAAAACGAGGTCTAACATTCAATTTTCTAATTGATTAGAATTGATAAAATAGTTAATGTAGATGGAAATTGACAAATCTCCCAATAATAGAGTCCGTGGAAGGGAAGTTTTCCCCAACTTCTACTCAACTTGTGTAATATTTGAAAATTTTACCAACCTTCTGGGATTACAGAATTGCTATAGACTTTCTACTCTAATAATTTAACTGGTCCTCACTCTTGGCAAACTGGCACTTTCGTCTTTTTCCAAATCAATCAAAAACAAATTAGATTGCCTATTCTTCCTCCTAAATGTGAAGCATTTCATTCTCCAATTGTTTCCAACACAATGAAATATCTTTTCATGTACTTTCTCACTATCCTTCAAGCTTTTCCAGTAAAATTAACAATTACAATGATTACACGAAAAAAAAAAAAAACAAAAGCTAAGTTCCATACTTTTTAAGGGACGAGCTCTCTTATTTATAGATAAAAAGACACGTATCATTTTTATGATAGATATTTTGAACTTCTTAAAAAATTTAACATATTATTATTTTTCTTTTGAAAATGCTTCACCATTTTTCAGCTCATGATCATTAAAATCATTAAGCTCTATAATAGTTAGTTGTCTCTTTGCATAAGCAATTGTTACTAAATTTTTTATATTCAAAATATAAACTTTTACTTTCCTCATTTTTCTATCGGTGGTGTACATGAAAATCTATTCTACTTAAATAAACAATACAAACACCTGGATAGGATAGGAAGGGTAAAGAATTTTGCTACTCATTAGGTGTATCAACAGCCTATTAAAACACTTGGATCATCTTCTACACATTCCCATAATGACGCCTTTGCTCACTTCATATCTAGCTTGTTTACATGCTTAGTAATATTTTTACAAATGTTAACTTAGAGATTAGTAATTAGAATCAATTTATATATTTGTAAATAATTGTCATTTTTTATAAACAGATTAGTCATATACATCTTTCTTGCCCATTTTCTTACCAAAATAAGTCCTTTGATAATCTAGTCTGAGTAGTAATCTGGTTGCAACTTCTGCAAAGAAAGAAGATGGTCGCTCATGGTGTTTCCCTCCTCCTCCTTACCCTTCTTCGCGCCTATAAGACCATGCAAGAAGGCGTCTGTTACTTTGGCCAACCCATTCAACCTATTCTCCAAACCCCCATGATCATTCCAGAATAAAATGGGCATGAATTCTTGAGGATTCGATGCCCCTGAGTTCTTGAAAACCTCTCCCATTATCTCTCTAAATTGTTTCGCCTCTTCCTCATTCATCATGTTCTCTCCGTAACTGTAATACTGTTTCCCTGCTACCATTCTCGTCTTGATGTTAAATGTATGATCCGATAACAGCGATTTCAGCTCCACTCGGGCGAAATCTTGGAGCGAGTTACGTGACAATTTATGTAGCAAGTGCATGAACTCGTCCCTTCGGATGCCGAAGAACATGTTGAGGCAGTTCGTTGAGAAGATCTCAAGGGCACTGATGCGGCGGAGGTTGCGCCAGTGGTCGCCATAAGGGTCTCTGCCACGGTGGTGTGGTTGTAGCCTACGTGCTTGGCCATTAGAAACTTAGGACGATCTGCTAGGATGACGCCATTCTTCTTGAAGGGAGAAAATCGGGCCATATTTCTGTGACGGGGTTTGGAAAGTATGCTGCAAGGGTTTCTAAGCAAGATGGAGATGACCCAGAACCGGCAGAGACGGAGGGCTGGGAAGGAGGTGTTGAGTTTGCCTTCTTATCTAAAAGTAAAGCTTGAAAGCAAGGAGCATGACAAGAAGCAAAATGGATGAGTATAACAAGACATCTTCCATGTTTGCCTATCTCTGATATATGACGGTAATGAAAGTAGTGTAAGAAGGCCTCGGATGCTCTAACCACGAAAATAGAGATGTGTTATAAACATGGAGATAGAAAGGAAGCGCTGCAAGAAATTGAAAAAGGGGGTGGCGTGGAGATTTTCCCATATTATTTATATCTTATTTAAACATCAATGCTAAAGGTAAGTCAAGTAAGATAGTGGAAATTCATTAATATTATTTATATCTTACTTAAGTATTACCTTCAGTTATAAGTTAGGTAAACCTAGTGTACATTTATCTAAATTATTTATATCACATTAGATGTGAGACACATTCATATACGGTCATTGCAAGAAGAATCCACAATATTAATTGTTAAGAAACATGTAGATCCCATTTTGTAGAAAACAGTGAAAACTACTTCTATTATGAGTAGTGTATACAATGGTATTATAAGACAGTACAAGAACCGAATGGGGTTCTTAAAGGAACTTGGAAAAGAGCTACAGTTCCTGTATATACAGTAACAGGCTTTACCTGTGGGTTTAATGTCATGCTACAGTAGTACAACAATATGCATTTCAACATCCCCCTCAAGCTGGTGGGCGAAATAAATCATAGACACCCAGCTTGCCTAAAAGAAAATGATGTTGTTGTATTTCTAATGCCTTTATAAGCAAATTAGCTGGCTGATCACATGTAGAGATGTGTGCAATTTGGATGATCTACACTACAATCTTCTCCCTAATGAAATGGTGATCGATCTCAATGTGTTTGGTCTTCTCATGTAATACGGGGTTGGCTGCTATCTTCATTGCAGCCTCATTATCACAGTAGAGAAATACAAGTCAAATCAATGGAACTCACAAGTCCCTGAACAGTCCAATAAGCTAGACTATCTCACATGTCGTGGAGGCCATCGCACAATACTCTGATTCTGTGGAGGAGTGAGAAACTGTAGATTGTTTCTTGCTCTTCCATGAGATAAGTAAGTCTCCAAGCATGATGCAAAACCCTATTGTAGAGCGGTGTCCCATAGGGCAAGATCCATAAGTAGCATCATAGAAAGCTCGTAGTTCAAGGTTATTCTCAGACTTCATAAGAAGGCCCTGTCTTGGTGACCTTTTCACATATCGAATTACTCTAAGGGCAACCTCAAGATGGGATTGCTTAGGTGCATGCATAAACTGACTTAGCAATCACACAGCAAAGCAAATGTCTGGCCTAGTCATAGTGAGATAAATTAATCTCCCCACCAATCTTTGATAGTGGGTCATGTATTCAAGAGGGGTATCTCCTTCTATTTCCAAAAACTCATCACAATCTAGGCTTGTGTACTTGACATTCTGTTCCATAGGAGTGTTCGCTGGTTTACACCCAGATAGCCCATACTCAATGATAAACTCAAGGGCATATTTCCATTGATTCATTACTATTCCAATAAGAGAATGTGCCAACTCAACTCCTAGAAAATACTTTACCAATCTAAGGTCTTTCATTCGAAAAGTAGAGCAAAGGTATGCCTTCAATGTAGTTATGGCTTCTTCATCGCCACCTTAATGATCATGTCATCAACGTAGATAAACAATGAGAAGGCCCTTACATGTTTGCTTGAGGAAAAGTGAATAGTCATGTTGGGAATGATGGAAACCTGGCTGAACAAGAGCATCAGCAAACTTCTATTACCATTGTCGAGAGGCTTGTTTGAGACCATAAAGAGACTTTCTAAGTCTATATACTTTAAGAGGCTTGTTTGAGACCATAAAGAGACTTTCTAAGTCTACATACTTTTGATCCCCCTTTAAGCCAAAACCCTTTTGTAAGACACATGTATATCTCAATATCAAGATCTCCCTATAGGAATGCATTGTGCACATCCATCTGATGCATGTGCCAATGATTTATCACAGCTAGTGCTATGAGAATGTGCACAGTCACAAGCTTACCCATGGGGGCGAAAGTATCCTCATAATCAACCCCTACTCATTGGCTATACCCCTTCGCCACAAGGCGTGCCTTGTAATGATTTATGCTTCTATCTGCATTGTATTTAATCTTGTATACCCATTTGTTCCCAATGGCACGACGATCTATAGGCAAAGACACCAAACCCCATGTATGGTTTGACTCTAATGCCCGTATCTCCTCAGTCATGGCATCACGCCATTTTGGATCTTGGACAACCTTATGATAAGATGCAAGTTCTATTGTGGTAGAAATGGAACATACAAAGTGATTGTGTTGTCTAGAAAGTCTATGATGCGACAACACATGGTAAATAGGATGTGCTGTGGTGGAGGTGTAGATGTATGGGATGAGTCGGTGCGAGAACAAATGTAGTCTTGATGCCATGTAGGTGGTTTAGGGATTCTACTTGAATGACGTTTACATGGCATAGGTCACTCTGTGACAAGCAATGAAGTGTTAGCTTGGAGTTGCGAAGCCAAACCAGTTTTTTTTAGGAGACTATAGCAAGTGAGTTAGGATCTTGTAGCTCATGGTCAGATGATGATGAATGATGAGTAGGAAGAGATGATGATGAGTCAAAAGAGAATATTTTCATGAAATATTACATCACAACTCACAATGAATTTTCCACTATCAAGGGCAAGGAAGCGGTATCTCTTTTGAGCATGACCATACCCCATAAAAATAGACAGAATGGAACGTGGTCCAAACTTATCCTTTTGAGTCAAATTGGCTGCATAGCATAAGCATCCAAAGACTCAAAGGTGATCTAGTGAAGGAGACTTTCTAAACAACTTTTCATAGGGTGTTTGACCTTTAAGTGTCTAGGTAGGTGTGTGATTTATCAAGTAAGTAGCTATAAGTAAACATTCGCTCTAGAAACAAATGGGGCAATGTGACTGAAAATGTAAAGCCCTAGCTACATTAAATAAATGTCGATGCTTCCTCTTTACCACTCCATTTGTTGTGGTGTGTAAGGACACGAACTTTCATATATTACCCCTTATGACTGGAAGAAAGAAATGCATAATGAACTAAAAAAGTCTAATGCATTATCCGTGCATACACGTTTAATGTGGACCCCAAATTGGGTTGTCACCATGGTGAAGAAAGACTTGACGTAAGGTAGTGTTTCTGTCTTATGTGCCATCAACAAGGTCTAAGTGGCTCGAGTATAGTCATCAACTATGGTGAGGCAATATCTAGCACCTGAATGTAAGGGAGGCTTGTAAGGCCCTCAAATTTCAACGTTTAATAAATCAAATGGATTACATGTTACAGAACTACTAGTTGAAAATGAGGACCGTGCATGTTTAGATAAAGGACAAATAGGGCATGTTTTAATCTCAGGTAAAGTAGAAAGTGATATATCAAAAGCGTGTCGCATGGCATTAAAAGAAGGATGTCCTAATCATTGATGTAAGATATTACATGTAGTAGATGTCAATGAAAAATGACCAACAACATTCAATTCTTCAAAATCAAAATGATCTACTATAGCACTATCAAAAATTGAAGTATATGCATCATCAAAAGTGTTCACAAGATAATAGAGTCCATGCTTCACCCTACCAAGCCCCGTCACTGTCCTAGTCTGTAAGTCCTGAAAAAAACAGAAACAGGATAGCAATGTAATGGCACAATGGTTATCTTTTGTATACTTGGTAGTGGATAATTAATTTGTAGTAAAAGATGGTGCATACAAGACATCATAGAGGTAGTATTTGTTTTGGATGATCATAGAACCTATATCCGTTATGGGTATCCGTTTCCCATTAGGAAGCTTAATGGTTCTAATTCATGTGAGCATGATTGAGGAGATAATAAACATGTAAAATCGCCTGCGATATGATCAATGGCACTTGAATCTACAAGCCAACGTGAATAATTTTGGGGTTTAGAAGTAGTACCTACCGAGTTAGCAGTGCTCCCATGGTTGCCAGTAATAATGTTGGTAGTTGGCTGTTTTTTCTTGTGGAGGATGGACATAATAAGATCCCAATCTCCCTTGGAGATAGCAGACTCATTACTAGAAACATCATCTGTAGCATAATTATTCACTGCTTGGTGTCTTCCTAATTTTTCTTTTCTTTTTGGTTTTGGCTTTCCACGTAAATGCCAACATTTTTCTTTTGAATGGCCTAAGATGCCACAATGACTACATTTTGTAAGCATTAAACATTCATCATATATGTGCCCTCTTTTTCCATAATGTGAACAAATTCCCAATTGGGTTTCTAAGTCAAAAGACCCCATATAGGCCTCAGAATCATAGGAGGAAGCTGCTGGGTGCTTCATTCCCCCAATATGAACACCTCAGGTTCCAGGTCCAAGGTGAGCGTGGCCTAGTCCGAATGAAGGAGATGCGACCTGAGTGTCCTACATGCAATCAGAGCCTAGCGCGCGGTCAGAACCCAGTTCGAATAAATGGGGTGCAAGCACGACCCAGATGGTCTGCACGTGGTCTGGGCCAGTTAGGACGACCTGCGCATGGTCTGAGAATTGATTCAATGGGTATTGCGACCCGAGTCACAGACCCAACTCCATCGCAAACACAAGGGTCTCAGCGTTGCCATGGCCGGCCGATCGGCTGGATTTTTCTTCATCTCAGAGAATCCCGATAGCTTCGAAAAGGGAAAGTGGTGGCCGGGTGTTCTGGATTTGGGATTTGGCTACTGAATAATGATCATCGAGTCCATTGAGGAACTCGACGATTTTCCCAACTTCTTGAAAACACTGAAAATCTGGATCTTTAGTGAGGTGTGGATATAGGATGGTGATGTAAAAGTCATACAAGTTCTAGAGATTCTCAAGTTGGTACATGTAATGGTCGATGGAGTCACCATGTTGGGCGGCATTAATGAGATCCCGCTGTACCGCGCAGACTTTCGTTGTTCCCACCTTTTGGAATTTGTCTTGCAAATGCACCCACACTTGACAGGCATCAATAGAATAAGTGAACGTTTTGTAGATTTATGGAGCAAGGGATGTCAGAATCCAAGATAAAACCACCCCATTGCAATGTTGCCAGAAAGGAAACAGTGGGGAATCCAGTTTAGGTTAGTCAATAGATAGGTCGACGATGACAAATTTGTTTTTCCCAAACAAGGCATGCTCCATATTGCGGCTCCATGATGCAAAGTTGTCCACTCCTGACAATTTTTCAGAGACAATCATGACTCCGGTTTGTTTGTTAGGATGGAGGTATAGAGGGTCACTAGGTTGAACTAGAGGAGCTGAATCCAGCTGGCCTGAGCATCCATGGGAGCAGTGGTGGGTTCGTGAATAGTGTCTAGTACGACGGTGACCGATCCTGTGACGATCGGGGCTGATACTAGCTTCCATGGTGGGTGTTTGAAGTAGGAACACCCAAAAGTTGTTAAATAGAAGTCCCCAATGAAGTGCAAAAAATGTAGGGTGTAGATAATGTAGGATTTTGCGGAAACATGAGGAATGTTAGATCACAGGTAAGACCTGCTCCTTGATACCATGTTAAGAAACAAGTATGTAGATCTCATTTTGCAGAAAACGGTGAAAACTGCTTCTATTATGAGTAGTGTATGCAATGGTATTATAAGACAGTACAAGAACCGAATGGGGTTCTTAAAGGAACTTGGAAAAGAGCTACAGTTCCTATATGTACAGTAATAGGCTCTACATGTGGGTCTAATGTCATGCTACAGTAGTACAACAATATGCATTTCAACGTTAACAAAATATGGAAAAATGTGCATATAACTACAAGACAAGGGGAGATAATGAGAGTCCCATTATCATCCGACCATCGTCATTTGTTGGGTTAGAGAATGGGACCCCTTCGACGCCTCACGTCACTGAGTTTGTATAGAGTAACTCTGCGATCGGAGCAAGAAGAAAATCATTCAAAAACGAGATCTAAGATTCAATTTTCTGATTGTTTAGGAATGCCAGGATAGCTAAGGTAGATGGAAATTGACTAATCTCCTAGTAACTAAAGAGTTTGTGGAAGCTGAATTTTCACCCACTCACTCAAATTGTGTAAGGTACAACTGTTAATATTGACTTTTGTTATTCACCCTTTGTATTCAATAAAAGTTTACCAATCTTTGTGTAAAAGAGTTTGTTTTTGTTGTATTGATAAATGATTGATCTAGGTACAGAGACGAGAGCCGGACCATTGAGGCTGTGCTAGTTAACTTCTTTTCCTATTCATAACTAATTATTGAATGCAAATTCTAATGATGTTTCCAGAAAATCATCCATTCTCTTCAATTTTTTAAAATCTACAACTTATAACTTTCTTTTATGGGTCATACATCTTGAAGCAAATGAGAAGGATCTTTTTTTTTTTTTTTTTCCGTTCTTGCCATGGCTCGTTGAGAAGGCAATGAGTTTGTGCTCAAGGATGCTCTTACGTTAGAAAAGAAGGGAGACTGACCCAAGACTTTCTCATCTGGTCATATTGAGTTCAAATCAAGTTTGTTGTAAACTGTAAATGCACTATCTTTTTTAATAATGCAGAAACCTTTAACAAAAAAGCTTGCCAGTACGTATACATTGCTTGTAGATTGCTTCGTAGGTTCTCAATTTCCCTTTTGTTCTTCTTTATCTTTTCCATGACTTGCATTAAGGGTTTTTCTTGTATTTGTTTGGAGAAAGGTAGTTCTAAATCCTATCATTTTCTATAAATTGGATTGACTCATATCTACATGGCATATTGTTTGTTTTAATTGTTTTCCATGTAGGTCTCCCAAATCCAAAGAGTTAAGATTTAGTGGTCTTATTAATAGGCCGATAATCCAATGGTAGTCCATTGCGTATTTAGAACATAGGTTTTAGATTCAACATCTTATAACCCTCAAAACTCCTTTATATCAATAACAATTAGAATCAATTTACATATACATTGTTGTGGCCCATTTTCCTACTATCCTTGATTCTCTTTGTAATGTGCAAAGTAGAATAGCAATAATAGATGCTTAGATAACCTGAGTTATTGTAAAGGAAAATTGGAGATTTTTATGTAGAGACTTCAAAAGCATGACTCAACATTTATGCATATTTTTTTCTCGAATATCTAAACTCCGATTGAACCTACTTTTGGACGTATAACATAAAGAATTTTTAGTTGAGTTGTTTCTCAAATCCTCCAATGAAATTGAATGGGTTTGCCTCCTACAACTTAAGTACTCAAATGCACCCTTATTCCATAAGCAACGCTGTTTAGTTCATTACAAGCCAACGAAAAACTAAAAAAGAAAAAGAAAAGGTAAAATGCCATGCGAATGAACAATACAGCTAGATTCAGGACAGCAACCTTGGTGCCCAAACAAATATCTCTTGTTCTCTTCGTTCTTCTCTGGTTTGATTCTCTTCTACTTTCCTCTTTGGCCTTCTTCCCATTGGGTTTTGGTCTCCTTAGTTTATGACACTAAGCAACCCATCCAAAGTCAAAAGACCTGTTCAAACATCATCCACTGAATGAGAAAGAAGTTTGCTCATAATGGGGCGTGCCCTACACATGGCCTCCAACGCCACTGCTTTGGGCATGGTGAGCCCACTATCCTCAGTCATGTCAACTTCCTCCTCGCTAACCCTCTTCCAGTCAAAGCACTGAATCAATGAACCCAAAGCCAAAGTCAACGTCCGTTGGGCAAGACCTGTCCCAGGACAAGCCCTCCTCCCCATCCCAAATGGCATGAACCTATGTGCCTTAACCTCCCCATTATCGAACCTCTCCGGCTTAAAGCTCGTCGCATCCTCCCACACCTTTGGGTCTCTGTGTATAGCCCACGCATTGACCAACAACATTGTGTTACGTGGTATATCATATCCTTCAATCTTACAATCATCCGAGGGCATATGGGGTACTAGCAGTGGGCCAGCCGGGTACAATCGAAGGGTCTCCGAGATTATGCTTGAAAGGTAGCTCAAACTAGAGAAGTTTGACTCGTCGATCAATTTCTCTTGTCCAACGTGGCTGTCCAGCTCAGCTCTAGCCTTGTTCAACACATCGGGATGGTTGAGAAGATTGGACATCGCCCATTCCAATGTCACCGCTGATGTGTCGGTCCCTGCAAGCAGCAAGTCCTGCTCCATACAAATAGGTATTAAGAGTTATTGATAAAAAGTAGAATTAAGTCATTAATTGTGGGCGACATGCATGAAGCACATTGCATGTGGTCGTAATTTCCTTGCCAGTTTATTGTGCTCCTACAGCTCCTTAACAGCCGAAATAAATAAATAAAAGGAATCTTGAAAGAGAGTATTTGCTACACTCACCAAAACAAGTGCTTTGATATTCTGGTCGGTATAGTCATGCGGATGAGATTTCTGTAAAGAAAGAAGATGGTCTATCATAGTGTTTCCCCCCTCCTCTTTACCCCTCTTCTCATCAAGAAGACCTTGCAAGAAGGTATCCATTATTTTGGCCAGTCCTCTCAACCTATTCTCTAAACCCCCGTGATCAATCCAACGCAAAATGGGCACAAATTCTTGAGGATTCGATGCCCCTGTATTTGCGAAAGCTACTCTCATTATCTCCTTAAACTGCCTCGCCTCTTCCTCTTCTTTCACGTCCTCTTCGTACTTGTAGTATCGCTTCCCCGCTACCATTCTCATTATGATGTTAAGGGTGAGATCCGAGAACAATGATTTCAGCTCCACCCGGGTGAAATCCTGGCTCGAGTTACGTGACAATTTACGTAGCAAGCGCATGACCTCGTCACTTCGGATGCCAGAGAACATGTTGAGGCGGTTGGTTGAAAAGATTTCGAGGGCGCTGATGCGGCGAAGGTTGCGCCAGCGGTCGCCATAAGGGGATGATCCCAAGGAGGAGTGGTTGTAGCCCAAGTGCTTGCCCGCAAGGGACTCAGGACGATTTGCTAGAACGATGTCATTCTTCGTGAAGCATTCTTCCACTCCAGACGGGGACGATACGATAACCACCAGGCGGGAACCGAAACGGAGGGAAAAAATCTGGCCGTATTTCTGGGAAAGCGTTTGGAAAGTACGGTGGAGGGGTTTCTTAGCGAGATGGAGATGACCCAGAACCGGCAGAGACGGAGGGCTGGGAGGGAGGCGGTGGGGTTGTCTTCTTTTTTGAAGGTAGAGCTTGAAAGCAAGGAGCACGGTAAGAAGCAAGAGGGATGAGTATAACAATACGTCTTCCATGTTCGCCTGTTTCTAATATATGAATGAGATGGATTTGGATGCTCTACCACAACAGCGAAGATCTGTTATATGTAGCGATACAAAGCTTGTGCTTCACGAAATTGAAATCATAATTATCCTTAATTATAAGAAAAATATAAACTTTTTAAAAGAAGTACATGTTTTCATTTCACAAATCAATGAAGTCAAACAATTAATAGATAACTACTAATCACTGATGTCAGTGAGTGCGTATGCATTTGTCTTATCTCGTTCCCTCTGTCAGCGCCCACGTCATCAGGGAAAGAAGAAAATTATTGGAAAATGAGGACTAAGATTCTGTCTTCTGATTATTTTGACGAACCTTCCAGTAAGGGAACCGTGGAAGTGAAGTTTTCTCCATCTCTTCTCAAATTGTTTAATCGAGCAGTGATTGACTTCTGTTATTTGTTCTTCTGGAGATTACAAGCTGCTATTCTTTATTCTCGCGTGCTTCGGCTGGTCCCTCCCTCCTGGAAAATCAGCACTTTCGTCTCTTTCAAAGTCAATCTCAAACAAGATATTGCCAATTGTCTCCTTAATGTGATGGATGCCATTCTCTAATTATGTGCAACCCAATAAAATAACTTTTCCATGAATTTTTTTCACCATCCTACAAGCCCTACAAGTAAAATTTAAATCAACAAAATCCAACGCATTATTTGAATCAGCAATGTTCTTATCTCTTTTAATCTAGCAAATGAGCATATGCTTCGTCATCATTTATACCATTTTCTTAGATATAGTCTCATCACGTTAAGAATTTTATGAGATTCCTGTAAATTGGGTTAAGGCTTTTTCAATGACAAGCTTGGTGCTTTTTGCATGAATGATTAAAAGATAAGGTTTACTCAGTCCCCAATGCAGCCGAAAATAATGTTAGATGCCGTGTAGAAGAATTTGGCCTAGATGTTAGAGAATTTGCTGCCACAAAGGAGAATTTAAACCTGTCATTGAGTAATCAAAAGCACGGACCGAGCACTTGCTTTGTGCAATGGTGGTGCCCAAATGTCGTGAAGAAAGATGTGGAGCGCTCGAAGACGTGTTGTGAAAGATGATAAGGAGGAGAAGTAGTCTTCACGAAGATAAATTCGACAACTAGTTGGAGCGAAGTCGGTGGAAGTCCGGCGGCGGCTGAAGTGGGTGTAAATTACTCTTATTCATTAATAAGAGGAGATGTTGCTGCTTGATTAATAAAAAATTGAGAGTTGAGAGTAAAATTGAGAGATATAAAAAATCTAAAGAAAGTGGAAATACTTGTAATACATTGTGAGGAGTATATTTGAAGTTCGGGTGGGTTTGAGAGAAAGTGAAACTATTGATTTTAATATGGACATAAGCCTGAATTAAACCCAATTAATTTTTCTAACATCTCCAATTCAAATCATATTGATTTTTTTCCGAGACATTGTTCACATGAGTTGTGATTTTGACAGTGGTTTGTCGTAACAATAACTAACACTACCTGTACCGGATGACCATTCTACAAGCAATTTCTCTACTTGCTCTTGTTATGGGCTTAGAAATTACTTTTTTCAAACTTCTGGTCATTAATGCATCGAAAGATTGGGTCCCCAGCATCAAGTTCATTGTGGATAAAAGTCAAAGATTCCCACTTCCTACGTCTCTTTCTGTTCTTCTTTTTTCTTTCTTGATCTCACGCTTCTTCTTTGGAACCCAAAGTTCCAAAATAAGTGAAGGATCTCATTTTTTAAAGCCGTTTTGGATTTTGGATGCTGGACGTGAATGGCAAGAAAGTAAAGAGATTTGACGGCATCTCAATAAGAAGGGCAACAATTTGAATTCGAATCTAAATACAATAAGTGTAGGATATCTTTGAAGTTAGCTTCCTTAATTTAGAATCATTATTCAAGGATAGTTGGGATTTCTTTATTTAAAAGGAATTTGAATAAATTACATTATTTAATAATTTCCTAATTTTTTAGATTTAACTATGTAATGGGAGAACTTTCCTTTAGAAGATGAGAGGAGTACATAGAGAAATAAGGGGTAAAGATAATCAAAGAAGGTAGAAAAAAGATTGTATTTGCTTTCCAGTTTTGTAAGTTCCCTTGTGATTCAATGGAAATATTTTTCTAAAGTTCTTGTTTTGTTCTTGCATAGCGACCATAGGTCACCCATGTAAAGGCAAAAGTCAACGAACTTGGGATGACTTTCAGTAGTCAAACCTATTACGCATTCTGTTTCATAGGCACATAACAATTTTCTTTTGTGCGTCATACATTTTGAAGCAAATAGAAGGATCTCAATTTTTTTTTCTATAGTTGCCATGGTTCCTTGAGGGAGTAGTGAGGTTGCACATGTGAATGCTATTACGTTAGAAAAGAAAAGAGATTCACCCATGAATTTTTTATTTTATTTTATAAATATGTAAGTTTATTTGTCTAAGGATGAGAGAATATGAAAACTCAAAGATATACCCTAACATTATGACTCATCTAAGAAAAAATTAAATTTAAAGTTCTTCAATTATAACATAACAAAACAATCATTTGAAAGAATTTAATATTCTTAAATAGATATTTTCTTGATTCTATTAAATAAGATTGATATTTCAACAACCTTATTTTAGAAATATTTTTAACTTTTTGAGGCATTATAAACTTTTTTATCTATTCATTATCATTTCAAGATGAAGTTTCTTGTAAATAGTGAAAGTCACAAACTTTTTAAATAATGCAAAAACCTTTGGTAAAAAGGCATCAATGCGTGTATATTGATGTAGATTTCTTTGTAGGTTTGGTCCTAGCATACTTGGTTCGAATATTGTAACCTTTCGCATTGAGGTGGATGACTTTTGTATAGGGGCTTTTATGTTCTCCATTTTTTCATGGCCCATTGGCCTTCATTTCTTTGCAGTTGTGTATAGAGAGTTGCTGTAAATTTCGTTTCCTTTTGTGACACTCATTTCCACTGTTTCTTTTCTGTCAACCGGATACGGGCTACCTTCAGCTCTCTCTTCATTTTGTCATTTGAATCTTTCTGCTTTTTTCTTACAAATTCTTTTCGTTCTTCTTTTAATTCTCAATGACTAATTAAAGGTTTACTTGTATTTATTTAAAGATAAATATTTCGAAATTGGATCATCATGTTCCATAATTGGATTGACCCATATCTATATGGTGTATTACTTACTTTAATAATTTTTTTCTCGCATGTCTTCCAACTCTAAAGAGCTAAGGAATCGGGGTTCTTATTATATTATTATAGTTAATTTGTATATGTCAAATTAATATCATTTCTAATAAATTGATTGGACATAATACATCTTTTTGTCCATTTTCCTACTACTATTATTTTTCTTTGTAATAATGAGATGTAGAATAGCAATAATAGATGCTCAGATAACAGGAGTTGTGCTGGTATGGAAAACCATGGATGTCACCATGAGATTGCATATATATTGAATATTCAAACTCCAATTGCAACTATTTTTAAAATATATATCATAAAGAGGTTTTGGTTTGCCTCCTACACTTGAGTACTCAGAACCACTCTTTATTACGTAAGAAAGCTGTTAAGTTCATTACAAGCCAAGGTTGAAAAAAAAAAAGAAAGGGTAAACTATCATACGAATGAACCAGACGTGTAGATATATGCCAACAACCAAGTCATGAATATGTACGATATCTCGTCAGACGTTGACTTGGCTCTAAGACTTGTTTCAAGCATCATCCGCCGCCTCAACAAGAAGTTTGCTCATAATGGGGCGTGCCCTGCACATGGCCTCCAGTGCGACTGCCTTGGGCATGGTGACCCCAGCACCTTCCGTCATGTCAACTTCCTCCTCACTAACCCTCTTCCACTCAAAGCACTGGATCAATGACCCCAATGCCAAAGTCAACGTCCGTTGGGCAAGGCCAGAACCAGGACAAGCCCTCCTCCCCATTCCAAATGGCATCAATTTGTGTGCCTCGGCCTCCCCACTTTCAAACCTCTCCGGCTTAAAGCTCGTCGCATCCTCCCACACCTTGGGGTCTCTATGAATAGCCCACGCATTCACCAACAACATTGTCTTACGTGGTACATCATATCCTCCGATCGTACAATCCTCCGAGGGCATATGGGGGACAAGCAGCGGTGCTGCTGGGTACAATCGAAGAGTTTCCGAGATTATGCTTGAAAGGTAGCGCAATTTAGAGAAATCGGATTCGTCGATCAATTTTTCTTGTCCAACGAGGCTGTCCAGCTCAGCTCTAGCCTTGCTCAACACATCGGGATGATTAAGAAGATTGGACATTGCCCATTCCAATGTCACTGCTGATGTGTCGGTCCCTGCAAGCAGCAAGACCTGCTCGGTGCAAATAGGTATTAGGAGTTGTTGATAAAAAGGAAGTATAAGTCATTTGCTGTGGCTGACATAAATGAAGCCATGTTGCGGAGTCATGTAATTCTTTGCCAGATTTCGATAATCCGACAACTTCTTAACCATAGAAATAAAAATGATACAAAAAAATAAATAAAGAAACATCGAAAGAGAGATCTGCTGTACTTACCAAAATAAGCCCTTTGATAATTTGGTCCGTGTAGTAATCTGGCTGCGATTTCTGCAGAGAAAGAAGATGGTCGATCATGGTGTTTCCTTCCTTCTCCTTGCTCCTCTTCTCATCAATAAGACCTTGCAAGAACCCATCCGTTATTTTGGCCAGCCTCCTCAACCTGTTTTCCAAGGCCCCATGATCAATCCACCGCAAAAAGGGCAGGAATTCTTGAGGATTCGATGCCCCTCCATTTTCAGTAATCTGTCTCATTATCTCCCTAAACTGCCTCGCCTCTTTCTCGTCCTTTACCTTGTCTCCGTACCCGTAGTACCGCTTACCCGCTACCATTCTCATTATAATGTTGAAGGTGAGATCTGTAAACATTGATTTCAGCTCCACCTGGGTGAAATCTTGGGATGTGCTTCGTGACAGTTTACGCATCAACCGGGTGACCTCGCCCCTTCGAATGCTCGAAAACATGTTGAGGCGATTGTTTGAGAAAATTTCGAGAGCGCTGATGCGGCGGAGGTTGCGCCAGTGATCGCCGTAAGGGGCTGCTACCACGGTGGTCTGGTTATAGCCAAGGTGCTTGGCCACTAGTAACTCAGGACGATTCGCCAAGACAACGTCGTTCTTGGTGAAGCATTCCTCTACTACGGTTGGGGACGACGCGATAACTACCAGGCGGGAACCGAATCGGAGGGAGAAAATTGGGCCATATTTCTGCGAAAGGCTTTGGAGAGTACGGTGGAGGGGTTTTTTAGCGAGATGGAGATGACCCAGAACCGGCAGAGAAGGAGGAGTGGGAGGGAGGTGTTGGGGTCGTCTCCTTGTTTTAAGATAGAGCTTGAAAGCAAGGAGCAGGACAAGAAGTGAGAGGGATGAGTATCGCAAGAGGTCTTCCATATTCGCCTGTTGCCAAAAGGTTGTGATGATGAAAGTCGAATGTGAAGGTTTTGGACGCTTTGTAACGCCCATGAAGGTGCGGTATATATAGTGCCGACCGGCGCAGCAAGCATGGGGAGCCGTGGACTTCTTTGTTTGAAAGGTGAGCGGAAAGTTAGCCCTTCCGGGATACGAAGGGGACTCTCGACGCCTTCATGGCTGTTAGTAACCGTGGACTTCTTTGTTTGAAAGTTGAGCGGAAAGTTATCCCACTCTCGACACCTGACGTCAGTGAGTGCGTAAATAGAAGTGCTTCTCTTCCCTCTCTCATGCGTCATCGACGTCAGTGAGTGCGTAAATAGAAGTGCTTCTCTTCCCTCTCTCATGCGTCATCGAGTACGCTATCGCGTTGGTTCTGCAGTAGACAACTATGCGCAGCAGTCGGGGAGACGATTGGAAATGACTTGAAAATGAGCCTAGTAATGGTAGTACGGAATGTGGGAGTTGTCTTCAACATCTTGCTGGGAAGCTTTCCCTTTTTCAAAATAAAAATGTCACCCTTTTGTAACTCAATTTTGATTTTTTTTATATAATATCTGAAAAATAGGAGATAGTGAATATGTCGGAAGAAATTTTCGTTCCACTATCTTCATCCTTTGTATAGAAGCTCACTGCTATCTCACTACCATTGATGATTATACTTTGAATTACTTAGACTTTTCTTATAAAATATAAGACTAAAACACTTTATCATGTTCATTCCTTTTTCTCTACGGGGTTTACCCAATTTAGAGCCTCCATTAAGCATGTTTGCATTAATAAGCGCAAGATTTTTTTGCTTCTTTTTTGTTTCATACTTTAAATCCCAAGATGTCCTTCATAGGAGCTCATATTCTTACACTTTTTAACAAATGGAGTGGTTAAAAGGAAATACCGAAATTTATTTAATGTTACCTAGACATTCTATTTTCATTATTATTGCCTTATTTATTTTTGGAATGAATACTTTTTAACAGCAACCAATTTAATTGATTGTACTCTTAGATTAATGCTAAAAGATCATACCTTATATGAGAGACTATATGGGAAACCATCCATATTTTTGGTTCCTTATATTATGCAATTAATCTAACCCAAAAGGATAAATTTGGATACCAATTAATCCTTTCCACACTGATGGGTTACCATTATGGGCTATAGAAATATCACTTACTCAACATAAAGAATGACAAAATTCTTTGTAAGTCGTGATATTATCTTTCATGAATTTGTTTTTCTTTTTGGCTATGCATCTGGATCTTATTATTTTTAACTCAACTTACAACTTTACTATTATGCATCTATTATCTTACGACATCGACATATTCCTAACTTACTTACTAGTGTCTCCTACACTAGCCTAACCTTGGAATCCATTCTACATTACCCTTCTACACACCCTATGCCATCTTTGAAATTGACACATCAATCAAGTAGAGTTACAAAACCACACATTTAGACTCATGATTATCTTGACTCACATGTATTACCCTCTTTTACAACATTTCTTATATCTTATATCATGTTCCATCATAAGCTTTCTACTCACCACAATTATTTCATTTGTTCCATCTTTGCCATTATTAAGCATATCATATACAATAAGGAAATATCTAATTCCAAATGGAGAGATGACGTGACTAAAGAGAATAGGACTTTAGAAGCAAATAATACATAAGAGTTGGTCTTTTTCCATGTAAGTCAAAAGGTAATTGGATGTAAATGGATGTATAAGATCAAATACAAGGTTGATGGCATAGTTTATGTTGCAATGAATATTGCCCTATGAAGAAACATTGTTACTATATGTATCCTCACCATCTTAGTAGTAATTCGTTGATATAGTATGTACCAAATGAATGTTCATAATGCTTTTCTTCCAAGTGACCTTGGCATAGAAATTTACATGTGTCTCTCTAAAAGCTTTAATGCTAAGGGAACCAAAGTCTATAAACTGAAGAAATCCTTATACAGGCTCAAGCAAGCTTTAAGATAGTAATATCAAAAATCCATTGATGCACTCCTTTGGCCAATCTTCATCACTCATAGAATGACTACTAGCTCTTTCTAAAATAGACAAGGATCTTATCATTATGTTTATCTATATTGATGTTATAACTATCACAATGGGTGATGGAAAGCCTATCAAGTGTTTGAAGAAGTATCTTTGCTTTATTTTTTTACATGAAGAATCTTAGGCTTCTAAAGTATTTTTAGAAGATTGAGATGACACATTATGAATTTATGATTGTCATGAACAAATAAACCCTAGAGTTGATTTCTAAATATAGTTTTTGTTAAGATTGTTAGGCACTACTACTAGGTCAAAAGCTACAGTTCATAGCTAAAATCTTATCTTATTGTCTTAATACTCTCATTCAGGTCATGATAACCACTTAGATTTAGGTTTGGGTTAGCCCATTGAACCCTCTCCACACCAGGTCTACTTAGACCCTCTTTTGTAGCTAACTTTAGGTAGCAAAGAGCCCCACACTAAGTGATTTATGCACCATGTGTCATAAGTTGAACATTTAGTCTTATTCAAATACAAGAAAAATGTTGGGCTAAATAAACCCAACAATCACTGTACCCCCTTAATTTCAAAGTTTTTGTAAAGACTTGAACTATGACATCACTCCAATGCCAATTATTAAGATTATTAGGTTCTACTACTAGAGTAAAAACTATAACTGATAGCTAAGACACTACCTTATTATCTTAACCTTCCTACATAAGTCATTCTAGCCATTTAGGTTGAGGTACTCAAGCTAGTCCATTGGCCATAGTGTATGCTAAGTCCACTTAAATCCCCCTTTGTAACTAACTCTTGGTAGCATAGATTTGAACATTAAGTCATTAGTGGGTTGGTGTTGTACTTAACTATGCACAAGGTGCCACTTGTTGGACGGTTAGTCCCATCTGAGTATAAGAAAAATGTTGGGCTAAATAAACCCAAGTGTAAACCAACATATACCCCTATAAGGCAAAATGTGAAGTATATAAGCACAAATCTCATGGAATACCTTCACACTAGGTCCATTTGGACCCTCCTCTTTAGTTAACTCTTGATAGCAAAAAGCAACACATTAAGTGATTTATGTGCCAAGAGTCACATGTTGGGTAGTTAGTCTTATTCAAGTACAAGAGAAATATTAGACTAAATAAACCCAACAATTGCTCCACCCCACCCTCCCTTCCTCTCTCCCTTTCCCCCTTTCCAAGCATTTGCAAAGACATGAACTTATGATGTTGCTTTAATACCAATTGTTAGGATCATTAGGTGCTACCACTAGCCTAAAAACTATAATTGATAGCTATTATACTACCTTATTATCTTAATACTCCCATATAAGTCATACTAACTACTTAGGTTTAGATACTCAAGCTAGCCTTTTGGACACCCTTTGTACTAAGTTAACTTAAACCCTTCTCCACAACTAACTCTTGGTAGCACATATCCTAATACTAAGCAATGGATGGACATGAAGTGTTATACCTAATTATCTGCTAGGTGTTGTTGGTTTGATGATTGGTCCCATTTGAGTATAAGGAAAATGTTGGACTAAATAAACCCAATTGTCTCTCACGGTGTAAACCAGCTAATACCCCTATAGGGAAAAATGTGAAGTATATAAGCATAGAGTATGATGAAATTGCTTCATAATAAAATAAATAAATAAATAAGGGACCCTTTCCTTAAGGATATCATAAGATATCACAGTTAATTAAAAGACTTATCTACTTTACAATGACAAGACCTAACATTAGCTTTGCTATGAAGTTCTTAAGCTACTTTATGCATACCCCTAAAGAATCACACCTTGAGATAGCCTTTCATGTCATCTAGTATATTAAAAGATTTCTTGGTCAATTCAATAATAGACTTAAATTATATGCTTATCATGATGCTAAGTATGCTTCATGCCCTATGTCGTAACATTCAACCAGTAAATGGTGCATAATCCTTGGAGACTCCTTTATCTCTTGGAGTTCATTGTGTCTAAATCCTTTATAGAATTAGAATGTTGAGCTATGACATTCACTACATATGAAATCATATGGCTTCTCAAACTATTCAAGGACCTTTAGGTACCACTAATTTGTCTTGTAAACCTATATTGTGACAATGAGTCTATGATGAAAATTATTACTAATCTAATGTTTCATGAGAAAACCAATCACATTAAAATTGATCACTATTTCATTAAGAAAAAGATAGCTACTCATATTATTAGTAACTACTAATATCTCCACTCAAGATTAATTTGCAAATTTATTGACAAAGGCATTGAGAATATAATAACATTATTTATTTTATTTTGTTTTGTTTTGAGCAAGTTGAGTGTTTATGATTTGTATTAACTACTAGCTTGAGGAGGATGCTAAAATTGATGTTTTTTCAATGCACATATAGCCCATAATTGTATAGGCTCAATAGGCCTAATGTATAAACCTAATTCTTTTCCCTTTATTCTTTTTCTCTATATGAGCCACGCTACTCCTGTGGCTTCTTTAGAACTTCTCCTCCTTTGGAGATTCATATACATGATTTGAACAATTGGTTATAAATTCTGTTTATGATTTTCAGCCTAAAATCATTTTTTAACATAAAGTTTCTTCAAAGCCTCGAGAAGGCGCCGATCATTTTGAGCAGAGTCATGTCGGATTCGATCTACTCTTTAAGAGAAAAAAAAACTAAGCTACCGACCCCATTTTGGTTTAAAACATCATTATACAAGTTTTAGTTCCGCTTATGTCATGACCAAAACAGCACTACTGTTCACATTTTGGATCGAATTCGTAGCCCATTTCCTCCGTGCTCAACTTCCCTCTGACGTAACTGCGTATGTCAGCTGCGGGTAGAGTTTTATGAAAGCAACACCAGTCTTATTTGATTCCTTATCCAAAAGTATTGTACGTTTCTTCTATGGCAAACTAGACACTCACCTGTGCAATTGAGAGCCACGTGTTTTCCTGACGACAAGTTGGAGTTGATAAACCATGTGCACCGATTTGTTGGGATTACAGGTGTGGTGTGGGATGAACGCCGACTTTATATCAATGGGTAGACAATTTATGAGAAACTACCGCTCTTTTTTATGTCTCTCATACTCAGGCTTGGCGGGCGGGTAATCATTGACTGTAATTCAGTCTGCAGGAATAGGAGATGATTATTATGTGTCTCGAAATAATGAGTAATTTGGCCATGTAGATCTAAGTTATTTAAAATATTTTATTTATTAGAAATTTGAGTTCTTGTTTTTTCTTATTCCGTGTGTTTATTTTGAGTACTAAATAAAAGCAAAAGATAAATAGTTTCTTTGAAGAAAATAAACTTCCAAATATTTAAAACATGCATTTTTATTTGATTATATACTTTTTTATTTATAAATTTTTATAATAAATCAGCAAAAAATAAACCAACTCACTCATAGAATCATATCAAAAGCAGAAAATAAACTAACTCTTTAGACATGATAATCATGAATGATGATGCTTGGTTAACTATTGATCGCGAAGGTATAATAATGCAATGAATGACTACATAACGTGTTGAAAAAATGACTTGATGATAGATAGCTTGATATAGATGGGTGGGAAAAAATAACAAGCGTCAAAAAAGTGAGGCAAACTAAAGAGTTGGATGTAACAGAAGAACTAATTACAACACAACAAAAAAAAAAAAAAAGGATTATGGAGGCAAAAGACATCGTATTTGCAAGGTAAAGAACAAAATTTTTTTTTTCTTAATTTTGCAAAAAGAGAAAGAGGATCAAAACAGTCGATGAAAATTTCTTCCGACATATTCGCCGTTCCCTATTTTTTTGATATTATATTTAAAATTTCATAAATTGGCCTAAGTAAAGGAGACATATTTTGTTTGAAAAATGTTGAAGATGATCTATATCGGTCTGGATATTGAGTTCCTCAACTTTATTAGTAGTGATATCTTTACTGCTTACAATTTATTTTAAGAGATTAAACCCACTTTTTATATGGTACTAGAACCAAATTTGATCTTGAGTGGTCTCAATGATAGCCCTCCCCCAATTGGTTTCTGTCATGATATTATTAGTTCTTATTAGATTTTCTAAGGAGATTAGGCCCATTTCTTATAAAAAGAAAAAAACTTTCGAAAGATTATGAGACAACTCCGACCTGTTGTACTACAATGCACATCCCTTATCGTCTAATTATTTCCAATCTCTCCAACTGTTAACTCGTAATTATCTAGTGCAGAACCCAATGCAATCGCGTACTCGATGACGCAAAGAGCGAAGTGAAGACACGCTCCTGGGGACGCGCACTCACTGACTTGAAGCGTCGAGAGTCCCACAGGTGGCATGTGACTATGACTTTCCTAACCCCAGAGTCGCCGGGTCCCGATACGTGTAGCGCGCTTTGCCACTATATATACCAGGTCCTCATGGCCGGGGTCACAAACCACCCAAAACCATCGCATGAATATGGAAGACATCTTGCGATACTCATCCCTTTTACTTCTTCTCCTGCTCTTTGCCTTCAAGCTCTATCTTCAAACAAAGAGACGACCCCAGCGCCTCCCTCCCAGTCCACCTTCTTTGCCAGTACTGGGTCATCTGCATCTCGTTAAAAAACCCCTCCACCGTACTTTCCAAAGTCTTTCGCAGAAGTACGGCCACATTTTCTCCCTGCGCTTCGGTTCCCGCCTGGTAGTAATAGTATCGTCCCCATCCTTGGTCGAGGAATGCTTCACCAAGAACGACGTTGTCTTGGCGAACCGTCCTGAATTCCTATCGTCTAAGCACCTTGGCTATAACCAAACCACTGTGACAACAGCCCCTTACGGTGACCACTGGCGCAACCTCCGCCGCATCACTGCCCTCGAGATTTTCTCAACCAACCGCCTCAACATGTTCTCCGGCATCCGAAGGGACGAGGTCATGCGGTTGATATGTAAACTGTCACGGAACTCATCTGAAGATTTCGCGCAGGTGGAGCTGAAATCAATGTTCACAGATCTCACCTTCAACATCATAATGAGAATGGTAGCGGGTAAGCGGTACTACGGGTACGGAGAGGACGTAGAGGACGAGGAAGAGGCGAGACAATTTAGGGAGATAATGAGAGAGGCTTTCGAGAATGCAGGGGCATCGAATCCTCAAGAATTCGTGCCAATTTTGCGGTGGATTGATCATTGGGGTTTGGAGAGTAGGTGGAGAGGGCTGGCCAAAGTAACGGATGCGTTCTTGCAAAGTCTTATCGATGAGAAGAGAGCTAAAGAGGAGGAGGGAAACACCATGATCGACCATCTTCTTTCTTTGCAGAAATCACAGCCGGTTTACTATACAGACCAAATTATCAAAGGACTTATCTTGGCAAGTCTAGTGGATCTCTTTTTCGATGTTTCTCCTTTTTTTAATTTTTGTATAATTTTTTTTTTCTGTGGCTAAGAAGTTGGTGGAGTAGATAAATTAGCAAGGAAATTATATGTCTCTCTGCAACGAGGCTTCGTTAATGTCAGCCACAATAAATGACCTACTCATCCATTTTATTAACAACTCTTGACGTTTATTTGTACCGAGCAGGTTTTGGTGCTTGCAGGGACTGACACATCTGTTGGATGCGACTCGAACTCTCAAAGGAGTTTCGCATGATTTAGGAGTCCATGTTTTACATAGATTGGGAAAGGAAAGAGTTCCTGTCCCACAGAAATTAGAATAGAAGAATTGTGTGTCCCACATTGGTTAGAGAACCAACCTGTGGGAGTTAGAAGGCCTATAAAAAGGAGTCTATGTAGTCCCTAGGGACACATAGAAGAACCTAAGCGGTAATACTAGTAACCAAGTATTGGGTTATTTGCTGAGTATTACAAAGCTAAGGTTGAGAGAGTTTCTCAATCTTTTCTCTGTCAAAAGACTGAAGTTGTAATAGTTGAATCTTTTAGTGGAAGAAAAGGGAGTAGGACATTGTTGGTCCGAACCCTTAAAATCTCTTGTGTTAGCGTGTGTGCGTATGTGTGCTTTGATCCCTTGTGGGAGAATTGTGCCGGCAAATTCCTAACAAGTGGTATCAAAGCCTGGGTTGAGACTCTGGGCAAGGCGAGGTACGGGTCAAGGCAGATTGCGCAACGTCAACAGTTGAGGGAGGATCGTGCTCTACACGATCAGTAGTTTGATTGGTCACTCTATTAGGTCAGATCTATTTTGGGTGTTTCTTAGCACAGCTTGTGGATTTATTTTTGTTGAGTAGTGATCTGGTAGAAGTAGAAGTATTCGCTATCATGGATGAGATTAAGTATGGTGTTCCTTTGTTTGATGGCAAGAGTGATTTCAATTTGTGGAAAGTTAGTATACAAGATCTGTTAGTACAACAAGGTCTTGAAGAGGCTCTAGAGGAGCAAAAGCCAGATGGTGTAGGAGAGAAGATATGGAAGCAAAAACAAAGGAAGGCCTTAAGTACAATTAGAATGATGATCTCTCCAAACATCAAGCACAAGGTGTTGAATGAAAAGACACCTACAGATTTATGGAAGAAGTTGGAGAGTGTTTATGCATCGCGATCGCTAACGAACAAGCTATGTCTTAAGATGGAGCTTTACTCGTTGAAGATGGAAGAAGGTATGAATCTCCATGATCATGTGAATAATTTTGAAAAGGTATATGCAAAATTATCTCATTTGTTAAGTAGTGAAGAACAAATGAGAGAAGAAGAGAAGGCTCTACTTTTATTATCGTCTTTGTCAAAATCGTATAAGTCCTTTGTTCAGTCTTTGTTGGTGGGCAAGATGACACTAACGATGGATGATGTGACTACATTATTACGTGATAATGAGAGATTGATGGGAGAAAAGAATGAAGATCGTGAGGCATCAGTGTTGGCTATAGGGAGTTCTTTTCGAGGGAGGACTCCAAGGGGTAGAAGCAGCTCGAGAGACAGGTCTAAGTCGAGGCAGAGAAACCCTCATGAAGATAAAGAATGCTATTATTGCAAAAGGAAGGGTCACATAAGAGGAAATTGCAGGAAAATGCTAGAAGATCTTGCAGAGCTGAAGAAGTTGAAAGATGAGGACTCGAACTTACAGATCTATGCTGCAGATGATTCTGAGATTCTTCCATTGCCTTTGGAAGATGGGAGGTCACATGTAACTAGTGACAGATGGTTGTTGGATTCCGCTACAGGTGCTCATATATGTAGGGAAGAAGCCTGTTTTGATATCTTGAAGAAATGAGGGGATCTTGGCAACATCATTGCGGGAGACAAAGAGAAGATGAAGATTAAAGGTGTTGGCACTATCAGATTTAAGCTTCATAATGGTGATGTCAAGAGTTTGTAGAATGTGAGGTATGTACCATCTTGTGGCTACAATGTTATAGCTGTGGGAGAGTTAGCTACACGTGGGTATTCATACACTGGAAGAGGTGATTGGCTCAAGATATCCAAGCATGGTAAAGTTGTTCTTCAAGGTAGGAAGAGAGGAGGCAAGAATATTTATTTTCTTGATGCTCAAGCTATTCAGAAGAAAAGTGAAGACACCGTAGCAATGAAGCCGACGGGAATTCTATCCAAGCACAAGAAGACCAAAGAAAACAGGTGCGTGAAGTTTTCTGAAGATGTGAAGGTGTTTGAGATTTCTTCATCAAGGGAGGAATTGTTGGATGCGACTCGAACTCTCAAAGGAGTTTCGCATGATTTAGGAGTCCATGTTTTACATGGATTAGGAAAAGAAAGAGTTCCTGTCCCACAGAAATTAGAATAGAAGAATTGTGTGTCCCACATTGGTTAGAGAACCAACCTGTGGGAGTTAGAAGGCCTATAAAAAGGAGTCTATGTAGTCCCTAGGGACATATAGAAGAACCTAAGCGGTAATATTAGTAACCAAGTGTTGGGTTATTTGCTGAGTATTACAAAGCTAAGGTTGAGAGAGTTTCTCAGTCTTTTCTCTGTCAAAAGACTGAAGTTGTAATAGTTGAATCTTTTAGTGGAAGAAGAGGGAGTAGGACATTGTTGGTCCGAACCCTTAAAATCTCTTGTGTTGGCGTGTGTGCGTATGTGTGCTTTGATCCCTTGTGGGAGAATTGTGCCGGCAAATTCCTAACAACATCAACGGTGACATTGGAATGGGCGATGTCCAATCTTCTCAATCATCCCAATGTGTTGAACAAGGCTAGAGCTGAGCTAGACAGCCACGTTGGACAAGAGAAATTGATCGACGAATCAGATTTCTCTAAATTACGCTACCTTTCAAGCATAATCTTAGAAACCCTTCGATTGTCCCCAGCAGCCTCGCTGCTTATGCCCCATATGCCCTCGGATGATTGTAGGGTCGGAGGATATGATATACCACGTAAGACGATGTTATTGGTCAATGCATGGGCCATACATAGAGACCCCAAGTTGTGGGAGGATGCAACAAGCTTTAAGCCAGAGAGGTTTGAAAGTGGGAAAGCTGAGTCACAGAAGTTGATGCCATTTGGGATGGGAAGGAGGGCTTGTCTTGGGGAAGGCCTCGCCCAACGGACGGTGAGTCTGGCATTGGGATCATTGATTCAGTGCTTTGAGTGGAAGACAGTTAGTAAGGAGGAAGTCGACATGACCGAAGGTGATGGGGTCACAATGCCCAAGGCAGTGGCACTGGAGGCCATGTGCAGGGCACGCCCGATCATTGGCAAACTTCTTTCCGAGTCTGTGGATGATGCTTGAACCATGTCTTTGAGCCAAGTTGGTAACTTGGGCAATAATTCATCAGACAGAAGACTGCAGATACTCAAGATTTGGTGGGCACTTTGTACACATCTTGTTCATTCGTATGACCTCCTAACTTCTTTTTTTGTTTTTTCTCTTGGCTTGTAATGTACTTAATGGCTTTGTTTATGAAATAAGAACGGATTTGATAAACGATTGTTTCCTTTCCTTTTTCTCTTGATTATACTGATTCTAATAATAAACATGGACACCAGTATATCAGTTTTTAAAGTTGGAGGCAAACTCTTAAAATTTAAGGAAAATTAAGGAACTTACTGCAAGATTGGAAACAGATGATGGAATTCAACTTATATTGATGATTAATTATACAAAATAAATAAAAAGCATTTTAAAATACTATATATTGAAATAGTGATACATACTATATACTATATATTAAAATAAATACTAAATGAATATTCTTTAAGCACCTAAGAGAGCTGAATATATTGAAATGAATATACATAAATAAATATATATTAAGCACATGAGAGTGCTTAGGTGTTTCAATAAATATTGTTGCTTGATTTAAGAGTGTTTTCGTTCTATTTTTCTTGTGAGAAAGTTATCTTTTTTGCACCAGAAAGTTAGTATTTTTCAATGTAAATACAAGCTACGAACCTATACATTTCTTCCCGTTGCAAGCTGTTAGAAAACTTCACATCAATTTTAAAATTTGCTTGTTAAAAATGATCAACAGAGGAGAACTTTCATACCCTTTCTATTCTAAACCGCATGCAAGAGAGAAACACCATGAGGCGTCTTCAAACTTAGCGAAACTTGCATTTCGCTAAAAAAAACATATGGCCTGGGTCGGGTAAACGAAAACCTTGGGTACAAAATGATCCAGCCCAATTTCTAGCTTGAATTTAAATCAATCCAGCCCAATAAGCAAAGGAAGAAACAAAAAATAATTCCCAAATGTTACATTTATAAATGCCTTGTATTAGTGTTCTTTTTGAAACGATTTTCTATAAAAATCATTCTAAAAGCACTTTCCTTTTGTCATCACCAAAATGTTTTAAAAGAATACTCATATTCATCACTATTTTATGCAGAGAGTTTTTCTTTTTTCTTTTCTTTTTGATAAGTAAAATTTAATATATACCAAAGATCATTACATCATGTTTAAGGGCACTCCCCTCTAATGAGGTCATATAACATCACATCAAAGCAAAAATGGTCTCTTCAAGTCTCTAAGCAAGGTGAATATATAAATTTTCAGCTAATTTGGGATCTTTTTAACACTACAAAATCTCTCTCTTAAAAGAAATTTAATGTTTTGAAGAGTTATATCTTCTAATATCATATTGTTCCTAAATATTCTATTATTACTTTCATTCCAAACGGAACAAACAAATGGTGAAAACATGAATTTAAAATATACATGCCTCAAAATTTTTCCCTCTTGTATGAAAAGACCAACTAATCCTTAATGTCATGATAGGTATGGCAGTGTCAAATTTAGTATAGTCTCTAGTTGTGCTTGAACTGTAGTTGACAATGGACATTTTGAGATACATGGTCTTGAGATTATCAACTGTGTTACATAATTAATAATCTTTATCTTTAGAATCTCCAAAATAATGGAGTCTATATTTAGTGGAGTCTTGAAGATAGTGGAGTCTTTTCTTCCAACTTTTTCAAAAATAGTGTGCTGCGCGTACCTCCTACCAATGGAAACATGCTTTGAAACCCTTCTAGTTTTCGCATATACATGAAAAACATTTTCCTCACCTACTCGAAATGTCCAATTCACAAAGAAGTCACACTAGATAAAATCAAAGAGCTTCTAATCAGCAAAAACCCAACATTCATCCAAGTTGCTCACGAGATTCACCATGATGGTGAACCGTATCTACACGTGCTCATCCAATTCTAAAACAAATTCCAGACTACGAAACAAATTTTCTTCAACATTCGAAGCTCCACAACTGCCTATCATGCCTACCATCCAAACATTTAAGGAGCCAGAGACAAGAACACTGTTCTTGACTACATATCCAAGTATAATGATTTTGTAAACTTTAGCAAGTTCAAATCATCTAAAATCACCAACGATCCAAATGAAATCTATGATGCTGCACTTTCAACAATAAATATGGAGTCAGCCCTCAAAATAATCAAGGGTGGAGTGCCAAGAGACTTCATAATCCCTTATGACAAAATCATCTCAAATCTACAACTAATTCAGAAACCACCGGAAGAAGAATTCTGACCAAAGTACACAAAATTCGTCAACATGCCATAAACACTTACCAATTGGGCCTCAACTTTCGTCAAGCCACTTAACGACCCAAAAAGACTTGACCAACCCACTTCAATAATAATTAAAGGGCCATCTTGTATCGGTAAAACTTCATGGGCTAAATCAATTAGGCCACACAATTACTACAAAAGGTACTTGGACTTTAAATCATACAAAGACAATGCTTTGTACAACGTGCTTGATGACTTTCCCCCAAGAAAGTTACTCCACTAGAATGACCTAATTGGCATGCAACGAGATTGGATTTCAAATATCAAATATGTGCACCCTCAAATAATTAAAGGTAGGATATCCCCAATCATGCTATGTAATCCAGGGGATGACATAAGTTATAAAACCTTTCTGGCCAAGCCAGAGAACCAAGGATTGGCATCTTGGACTGTAAAAAATGCAATTTTCGTTGACGTCCACGTCTCCCTCATCCCTTCCACCACAAACACCAATCCATTCAGTGGCAAAGAAATGCTGCATTCAACACTCGGCGATACGCCTCCTCAACCTCTACACATTCATGCAACAATGCCCATGTAAGACCGTGGCACTCCATGACTACCACATTCATGAAGGATAGGACGATGATGATTCAAGCATTGTCAAAGAAGATAGGTTTGGCTATCTACTCCATTCCTCAAAAACCATTCAGCATAACTGGAGCAATTGACTGAGGTCCTCCCAATCCATGGATAATATATGTTCTCAAAGCAAACTATTGCACAAAAGTCGTTCTCCAACTATTCAGATGGACAATATATATCAAGGCAAAAAGACCAATAACTTATACAATAAATCAAAATGTATTTGCTTTAACCTTAGTCGAATGTAGATTACTTAGAAACATTTTTGCACTAAATGTTTGCTCTTATGAGACTATGCTCAAGTTTGTCATCCCCCGAACTTTCAGCCAAGTTTTTATCAAATATTATATTGATGAAATCATATGGAAACCTGATTATTATTAGCTGTGTATTTTGAACATGGTAGAAATTCAACATGCCGGTGTCATGTCATTATTATTAGCTATGAATTTCAAATGTTATAGAAATTTAACATGCAAAAATTATTTTAATGCAAAATACATCCGTTGACACAAAAGTTTCGATATTCGGAATAAACCAACCAAATAGCATCAAAACATAGCAGAATAACTTCGACAAAACCACATTCATTCTGTCAATGCACCACATGCATGCACACATTAGACCATATAGTCTATTAACTAACAAAAATACACAAGCGGGTCTTATCGGCCCATCCCTTCGTAACTTAGTCCAATAAATTATGGGCCCCAAAAACTGGCCCATTGACATATATTTCATACAAAGACAATGCTCTGTATAGTGCCCAACTTTTATTACAATTACTAACTCACATTCTGTAACACATACTAGTTGAGTGCAATGACACATCACTTTTCACACATACCAGTGTCATGACATAATACATTACAAGTTACACACACTACTATGATGTCCACAACCATCACTTTCGTACAATCATGACACCACAATTTCTCACCCTTGCATCACAAGGCTTCCTACTTTAAGCCAAATGGACCATTGCCCAAATCAGTGATTCATTAATCTTTTGTTTGTTGACACTCCACAATTGTTGGCCACACACTTCGCACATAAACCAATGCAACATGTGTAGACCCATGTGTCATACATTGAATTTAGTGTCTAAATTCAAAATGTACCATATAGTAGCAATTGTAGATACCCATGTGCGCCAATGAATTTAATGATTAAATTCAAACTAAAGTATGAAAATAGTTCCTGCCACCAAATATAGATATCCAATAGCGACATGCCATGTGGCAATCGCAAACCTAGATAGCCAATGGCTGCTTGCCGCGTTGTAGCTCGCGGAGCAAGCTAGTAAGTTTGTTGTTGTTAGTGAGTGCCATAAAAAGACATTGTAGAAACTGTTTGAGGTATGTGAGAGCTGTGAGATGCAAATAGAGTGCAAAAGCTCTTCACCACCAATGAACTTGTAGCAGTTCGGAGATTTGTCTTGTAAGAAGCTTGTAAAGATGATTCACATCTTAATAAAAAGAGAAGAGGTCAAAGATACTGTGACAGTGGACATAGGCATCATTTGCTGAACCACTCTGAATAAATTGTATTGATTTCTTACCCTTTTTAATTTTAATAGCTAGATTTTAGTACAATTTATGCGTGATGCTTAGCTTTTGTCTCAACACACAAAAGGCTGCATATGCAAAATATGCCCCAATCCCCTTTCTATCTTTCTGGGTCTCACCATTCGGAACCCTTTAAAGCTTCTTCAAACTCAAATCCTTGACCCACTTTACTCTAATCGACATATTTCAGAGAAAAATTTATTAATTGAAGCATACCTTTTTACCTCCATCGATTAGTTGTGGTTCGCTTAACCTGGCGAACAGCTCCTTCTTGGATGAATAAACCACCGGAGAGACTAATCTGGAAAGGATTTCTTTATAGTTCGATGGCAGCAGTTTCTCCCACACAGCGTCTGAATCAGCCACGGACCGGATCAGCGACGAGACGAGCGCGCACCGACACACATCTTGAGAAGATGTCAGCGACAAAATGTTTACAAAACAATCTTGGGCGAGGAGATCCAACGTTATCTCCCTCATGATCTTCACCTTTCCTGTCAAATAATATCAAGGAAAGAGGCAACGGACGATGGCTCCCTCTTTAGGTCTTTCTACCTAATCCATGGAAAGTACAGGTGGACCTTCTTTTACTAGCTATTCAATAATGTCGTTGTTATGACGACATGTTTTCTCTGGATGGGCTTCAAATGGCGACATAATGAAGTGAACGAAACTACAAACTCAATAATGCTGATTTTCTAATTTTTTTTATTCTGATTTCGTTTCCTGTCTTTTTGACCCATCGGAATTTCGGAAGGAACCAACGGTGTTAACCCTCCGGAGAAAAAACTTGTGTAGTTGCAGTGCCACGAATATCTCTAATTACCACAGAATATTATAACCAGATTGTCTTCTTGCAAAGAAGAAACTATTAGAGGTGTAAGAACTATTTCAAAATTTTAAGATAAAAAATTTAATCGCTTATAATATCATAAGTTCATCCTCTCCCTTATGACAACATCCACTTCTATCACAAACAATCAAGGAGAGCTTTCTTTCACGCATTCCAAAAGCACAATCTTAAACAATATATATAACATGACGAATACAAAACATGTGGGGAACCCATTTCTTTACATAATCATCCCTTCAACTAGTCTATAGGCCTTACTTCGATTCCTTCAATGGCGAGTCCTCCTTTTAACTGATATCCCTTTATTTCCATCAAACTCATCTTCACCTCCTTGGAAGCTTGTCCAGTAAAGAACTCACCCAGCTCGATCTCCATCCATTCATCCCGTCTTTCAATTGGGACCTGTTCGTCTCCTTCTGTCACTCTTTTTCTCAGCACTTCCATGCGGTTCATATAAAATTGGCACTCCATTTGTTGTTTTTCGCCATCCCCATTACGTCGTAGATAGACCGTGCGATTACGTATTTGGTCGCCTTCTGCAACTGATATTTCAGACGGTATTGCATCAAGCCCATACGCGTGATCGTAAATTTTCATCACCAGATAAGCGCCGTAAGTTGTGTTTGGTGAAAGAACTTCGGTCTTTATTTTGCCATGAATTTCTAGCCAATGGGTTGTTCTGAGCTGAGCCACTTCCGAGAACCTGCGTAAGAAAAAACGTTTATCATCGAGTTCTAGGGGATTTTAAAGAACAAGAGTAAAGTAACCTTGATTCAGGTGTAGATCTCCAGCTCCAGCACATTGGATCGCTGATCCCTGTTATGGAAAGTTCTCTTGCAGACAGCAGGTAGGATATTCTCCCAGATGACCTCTCTAACTTGAAGCTCTTCGTTAATTGGAATTTCAAACAGAAAAGGACATTTCTAACTTGAATATGATGTAAATACACATTTAATACATGTTTTATTTCAAACAGAAAAGGACATGTCTTCCTAGAAAACATTAAGTTTTTGGTGGATGAGAAGCTAGAAGAAATGTTGGGCCTCGAGATCATTTTCAAACCTACCTTTTTACCTCCGTCTATGAGAACCGGATTGCAGAGGAGAAGAAAAAGCTCCTTCTTTGAGGTAAACGTCAAAGGAGTGACCGACCTCGAGACGAGATCCTTATAGTCAGTGGGCAGGAAACTCTCCCAGACAACATCGTACAGCGCCGCCGACCGAAAGGTGGATGACAACGTTGATGATCTGCAAGCTTCCGGGGGAGACGTCCTGCAAAGAACTGCAGATACGCAGTCTTCCGGCAGCATCTCCATGGCTACGCCTTGCGTTGAGTTCGACAGAAAAATCTTGAAACCAAACCAGCCAAAGCTGAGAAATCACGTGTTCCTTCCTCTAAAATATCTTGGCGATCCATTTCTTATATATATACGCGGAAGATTCAACCTTATAGATTGAATAGCTTGCCATTATCGGAAGTCCGTTTGACTTTCCGCCAGTTAAACAGTTAGAAGGCCCAGAATTCAGTTTCATAAAATGACGGCAACCCACTTGCAATACGCCCCCTTTGACAGAACACAGAACTGAGAAAAGAAGAAAGAAAAAACAGGACGCGCCGAATCTGGTGGCTCTCTACTTTTGTTCACCACCAATTAATTCCATCCTATCAACTATAGTAACCCACTTGCAGTCTACCGCTGACAAAACGTGAAACTAAAAACAAAAGGAAAAAAAATTGGCCGGATAAATCAACATTGGCTATTAATACTTGCGTAAGGGATCCTAAAATTTTAAGACATTAGGTAGATATTTTTTATCACTTATAAGACTATAAGTTTATTTTTTTACTTCTAATGTCAGACAATATCTACTTTCAACAAGTAGTAGTCAATTTCTCTGCAGTATTAACTCAAGGTGCATGTGTCACACTAACCTAATAAATTGTTAGTTGAATGGACCCAAAATTATCTAAAATTTTGCTTTAATACATAGTAATAATTGTTTGAGAAAAAAAATTAAATTTCTTTATAAGAATCTAAATTGAAGAGGACACTTGCATATGAAACCTTCAATGGCAACCCCTTGCAATATACGAATGACATAATTTTTTTCATGTTTTTTTCTTTTAAGTTCGATTAAGAGGAAAGCCAGATATTTCAAAATATTTTTAAATTAAAAATGTTATTAAATAAAATACATGGACTACGTAGTAATAATATAAATCTAACTCCTGAAAATATTCAATAATCTATATTTTCGTAATGTTTCAAGAAGTTCTATTCAACATGTGGGCACTTGATTTTCTCCACCTTTTGGAAAAGTCAAGTCTTTAGTTTTGAGGACTGGAATATTGCCCTTTTCCCACGGTATTTGGACATGAAATATTGGACAGATCCGTTTACCCTACAAAATTTCAATCAAAATACAATGATTAAGACCTCCAATTGAGACTAAATACCTTCCCTTTACTCGTCCAAAACCAAGCCAATAAACCCAATAAATCAAAATCTCTCTCATCCTGAGCTTTCCATTCAAGGGTTGCCCAACTCTTCCATCCATGGCCATGCCCCACATCCTTAAACTTGTTATTTATGTTAAAGTTACTTATATGAACAAACTTGACATTATCATGCCAAGTTCGAAGGGGCATTTAAAGTTTTTGATTTGAACAAATAGACATTCTAAGAAACTTTTTGTCGAAACACTTGGCGTTCGACGATCAAGGTACAAATTTTCTTCTTTTGGCTTCGTTTTTGTGATTTCTAACTTCTTGGTGGCTGGAAGCTTCTAGATTTCATCAAAAAATTGATCGAAGCACTCCAAGTTGCATGGAATCCTTATGGCTAAAAAGGGGATTTGCAATTCCTCTTCGGTTTGATTGTTTTATGGAGTAAATTGGTGTCTTATAGACTTGCTGAAAGCAAATTGATTGATTGGTAGGCTTGATTTGTCAAAAAAACTATTGTGGAATGGTAGAAATCAATGGAGAAGAGTGGTGGTAGAAAATAAGTCTATTGACTTGACTTTGACCCACACTCTGACCTAAGTTAACCAAAACTAGGTTGTGATTTGACCAATTGACCAGAGCTTGTAGACCTGAACCGTCAACCTAGTCTATAGTTGACTAGTTGACCATTGACTCATTGACTTTGACCTGTTGACTACATGCATGTGGTCACACCGAATAGAATTCCTTGTAGATTTTTTTGGTGTGTTTTGTGCAGTTTTTAAGGATTTTTTTTGGGATATATTTTGGCTGTTTTTTAGCATAATTAAAGGGGTATTTGGGTCAATGGTTGGCATTTAAGAAGGGTATTTTAGTAATTTTGGAGGATATGAATACTTATGGTAGAGGTATGGTTATGTTAAATTCGATCAATTTTCAAACTTAGAAGCTATGAATGAAAGATAATTCGATTAGTAGAAATTTGTATGATTCTATGGAAGAGGATTCAACTAGACTTGAGAAGTTGAACAAGAACAATATTTTTCAAATCAAACAATTTGTTAAGGACAATATTTTTCACCATATTGTGGAAAAGAATAAAGCAAGTGAGCTATGAAACAAGCTTGAAACTCTCTATGAATGCAAGACTCCTCAAAACAAGGTTTCCATACTCAAGTGGTTAATTAATTTGAAGTACAAGGTAGATAACTAATGATAGAGTTTTTGAATGAGTTTAAGTTATTAGTGAGCTACTTAGCAATGGTAAATTGTCTTAAAGATGAATTGTTGGCAATCTTACTATTAAGTAACTTACTTGACAACTAGCAGACATTAGTGGTCACTCTTACAAACATAGCTTTGGACAACATTTAAGTGTGAAGATAGTCCATAAAAGTTTGCTTAATAAAGAAATAAGAGTAAATGAGCAAGGAACATTTGGACATACAAAAATTTTGGTTACAAAAAGGAGGGAGAAAAGTAAAGGTAAAAATAAAAGTAGAGTACCAAATTCTAATGGATCACATGGAGTATCACCTTCAAGGAGAGATGTTAAGTGTTATCATTGTAATAACTCTGACCATTATAAGAGAGATTATAAAAAGCTCAAGGAAGAAGAATCAAGGAATGAATAAAAGGATGTTGAAAAGGATACAATAGCAACTACATCCATTATTAGAGAAATTATGATATTTTATGATCCTCAAATTGACATTTTCATGTTACGTTTCGGCTTGGATTGTTGACATAGGTGCCTCTTTTCATGTTACCCACATGAAAAGTTTTTTACATCCTATACAAGTGATCTTAGGTGTGTACAAGTGGTGATTTTGGTTTTGTACAGGTAAAGATAGTTAGCAAGGGTGAGTCTTGGAGACTAATGTTGGATGTAAACTAATGTTGAACAATGTAAGCCATGTTCTTGAGATTTGTTTCAATTTGATTTCTAATAGTGTTCTTAATGATGAGGGATATGATAATTACATTAGTAGACACAAATGAAAACTCAATAGAGATTATCTTATACTTGCAAAATGATAAAAGATCAATATGTTGGTTTTATACCTTAATAAGAAGGGGGGGTTGAATTGTTATATTGGCAATTTACAATTATAACTTGAAACAATTTGTTATATTAACAAATACATACAAATAATTACAGTATGACACAATTAGAATCCAAAACCTCAATACTCTTCCTTCAAGTCAACGAAGACAATATCACAATTTAGCACTTCAAATACTCTTATAAATTCAAAGACTAGAATAAGACAACAGGTGTTAGAAGAAGATTGTTGCAATAATAAGCAAAGAGATTCACACCAAATTTACCACGGTGGTTTGACACTCACACCTTGAGTCCTATGTCCACATTCTTCTCCTTCAATCAAACTGATTGAAGTCTCCTTTACTCAACCAAGTTAGGAGAAAATGTTCTCCCTAACTTAAACAATTTATTTTCAAGGAATCTCTTGTACAAGATTATACAATATGATCAAAAGATCATCAATTAATTACAAATCCTAAATAGTATGACAAGTAGTGGGATTTTGTAATCAATAAGAGCTAATATGATGTAGATATAAAAGTTCTCAACTCCTATCACGAAAACCCTAAATTGAAATAAATTAGGGTTTCAGGTTCTTCTCAATGCTTATGTGCAATAATTGTATTTTAATGAAATCAGCACATAAACAGAGTTATACAAGGTTGAATCGATGATATGAACAAATAGATAAGTATTTAATCATAATATCACCGATTGTCACGAAGATTGCAAGATCAGGGAATGAGCTTAATAATAGAATCTCTTCTTAATAAAAGCTTCAGAATCTTGTCAGTTTCTTTAACCCTTCTTTGTAGAACAACTTCTCTTAAATAGAAAAATAAAGGCTAGGGTTTCGAGCACATCAAACCTTAATCATGAGCTATCTTGTTGTTGGAACAGTAGATTAGCCTTAAGATCTTCCTTATCCATATTAAATCAGACCGTTTTGACACCGGTCTCATAAAAAATCCTCCTATTGAGGATTCGGTCACCAGCGGCGCCGTTCTCCTCTTTCTCTCGCTCTCTCTCTCTCATATCGACATCTCTTCGACACTCTTCTGCTTAGGGCATTAGGTAGATAAGTGAAGGTATGTTAATGAAACAGTGAGTTTCATTATGAGCATCAGCCTGAAACGGTGAGTTTCACCATCAGCACCCGCGAGTTGATTTGGACCGGGAGCAAGTCTAATAACACGAGCTAATATTGACCGAGAGTAAGCTTGATAACGTGAGCTGATTTGGACCGAGAGCTTAAGAGGTTCGAGTACAACAGACCCAAGAACTCAATATCCAGTCTGAGAATATTAACCAGGCCAGGAACATAGTATACAGCCCTAGAACATTATATTAATCTGAGAATAGTATAATACATGTCCTTGATAGAAAGATTTATTCTAACAGGCAAGGCCATATATTTCAACCTTCATCAAAACATAAGCAGGCATCATTTTCTTAACCACAATGAATGTTATATTCAATTTCAATTTAATAAACATTATACTCAAGACATTTTAACTAATGCAACTTAGATAAATACCTTCTCAAATGTCACATATAGTAACATTATATTAAGCAATGTAGGAACCCGGTTACTTTATGATATCATTAATTGATATTATAATTTGTACACATTTTACTTCCTATAATTTTCTTTTGCACTTATGGAAAACATATTTTATCAAATATCTTCAAAAAATATATTTTGTCACACACACAAAACCTTTATTTTCCAACAATCTCCCTCTTTTTGATGATGACAAAATATTTTAATAGTATGGCATATGTCACATAATATCAATCATGTTTTTCATAAGATCATAGCTTGGAGTTGTAGCATATTGAACATCACATATTATTTACTGCTCATCACTCATATGATCAGAATCCGCAAGCAAGTCCTATGCATGTTTCTAATAAATTCTGAACATTTGATCACGAAACATGTATAAAACATAAGAGTTAGAGAGATATGTATCCCACATTTTGCAATTAATATAATCAGAAATGAGACTTCACATGTGCACACTATTCTCTTCCCCTTTTTGGCATAAGCAAAAAGATGAATTGATATTTATCAACACAAGCTACAAAAGAAAGGAGTAATAAGTGAACTGGCAATGATAAGATTTGGATACTCACCAGATGCCATGGGAATGGAATTAGAGCCGTTCCCCCTCAAACCAAGCCTTGTGTGAGACAATAAAAGAGCAGAGAAATAACAACAATAAAGAATTTAAATGTTTTCAAGAATTAACATTCCAAGTTCTCTTCTAAAAGCATAAAACCATTCCTTAGATAAAGGTTTGGTTAAGATATTAGCAATTCGCTGATCAGTGCTCACAAATTCAGGTACAACATCTCCTTTTTGAACATGATCCTGAATGAAATGGTGTCGAATTTCTATGTGTTTTGTTTTGGAGTGCTGAATAGGATTCGTAGTAAGATTAATTGCACTGGTATTATCAAATTTTAATGGAACTTTATGTGATAAGATGCCATAATCCTCTAATTGTTGTTTTATCCATAAAATTTGAGCACAACTACTGGCAGCAGCTATGTATTCAACTTTAGTGGAAGAGAAAGCTACACAGTTTTGTTTCTTGAGTGCCAAGTGATGAGCATATTTCCAAGATAGTGACATCCACCACTCGTGCTCTTCCTATCTAGTTTGCATCCAGCATAATCCGAATCACTAAATACATGCAAATCTAGTGTGGTGTCTCTAGGATACCAGATTCCTAGGGAAACCGTGTCTCTAAGGTATCTAAATATTCTTTTAACAGCTACTAGATGCTGTTCTTTGGGATTGGATTGATACCTAGCACATAAACACACACTAAACACAATATCTGGTCTAGATGCAGTTAGGTATAGCAAAGAGCCAATCATGCCTTTATATGATTTAGTATCTACACTAATCCCATTTTCATTATTAGATAATGATAAGGAGGTGCTCATTGGTGTGTTCATTGGTTTGGAATTGTGCATCTTGTATTTCTTGAGCAATTCATTTATGCATTGTTTGACTTATAAAAGTCCCTTTGCTTGTTTGTTTGATTTGCAATTCAAGAAAGTATGTTAATTCACCTATCATACTCATTTCAAATTCACTTTGCATGCATGCAGCAAATTCTTCACATAGTTTAGAATTTGTAGAGCCAAACATAATATCATTAACATATATTTGAACAATTAAAATTTCTTTTTCCTTATTCTTTATAAATAATGTGTTGTCCACTTTTCCTTTTTTGAAATCATGATTTATCAAGAATGAACTCAGTTTATCATACCAAGCCTGTGGAGCTTGTTTCAAACCATATAAAGCCTTTGATAGTTTAAAGACATGATTTGAATAAATCGGATCTTCAAATCTGGGTGGTTGTTCAACATATACTTCTTCCTCTATTATACCATTCAAAAATGCACTATTGACATCCATTTGAAATAAGGTAAAGTTCATGCAACAAGCAAAGGCAAGATTCAAATAGCTTCTAACCTAGCCATTGGTGCAAAGGTTTCATCATAGTCGATTCCTTCTTCTTGACTGTAACCTTGTGCCATTAATCTAGCCTTGTTCCTAGTAATGGTACCATTCTCATCTAGTTTGTTCCGAAATACCCATTTTGTGCCTATAACGGATGATTCTTTGGTCTAGGGACTAGATTCCAAACCTTGCTTCTTTTAAACTGATTTAATTCTTCTTGCATAGTAAGAAACTAGTTTTCACATCTTCAAGAGCCTCATCCACTTTCTTTGGCTCCACTTGAGAAAGAAAGGCTTGATGTTCACATGTGTTGTGAACTCGAGACCTTGTGCTTACTCTAACATTTAGGTTCCGATGATGTGATCATGATCTGCTTCATTTCTTACTCTAGAAAAGGAAGGTTCCCTAGTTTCAGACTCCCCCTCAACTTTAGCCCTATTTGGAATGCGTTTAGTTTCACTATTCACTTGGGTTTCTAAAATGCCTTGATATTCATCTTCAAACTTAACATGAATTGACTCTTCTATAACTAAAGTTCATTTGTTAAATATTCTATATGCTTTACTTGTATGAGAATATCCAAGAAATATTCCTTCATCACTTTTGGAATCAAATTTTCTAAGTGATTCTTTTCCATGATTTAAAATAAAGCATTTGCTGCCAAAGACATGGAAATATGAAATGTTTGGTTTTCTTTCAAAGAATAATTCAAAAGGTGTCTTTTTCAAAATAGTTCTTATTAAAGCACGATTTGAAATATAACAAGCTATGTTTACAGCTTCTCCCCAAAAGTGTTTAGGTAGATTGTATTCACACATCATGGTTCTAGCCATTTCTTGAAAAGTTTTATTTTTCCTTTCAACCACACCATTTTGTTGTGGTGTTCTAAGAGTTGAAAAGTTGTGTGAAATACCATTTTCTAAACAGAATTTTTCAAAAAGTTGGTTTTCAAATTCTCCACAGTGATCAGTTCTTATTTTTATGATTGAAAAACCTTTTTCATTTTGAATCATTTTACAAAATTCAGCAAACTTTTCAAAAGCCTCATCTTTTCTAGCAAGCATGTATGTCCATGTGAATCTAGAGTAATCATCTACAATGACTAAGGCATAATATTTACCATTTAGTGTTGTTGTTCTCATAGAACCAAAAAGGTCCATGTGCAGTATTTCTAATGGTCTAGATGTGCTTACCACAAGTTTTGACTTGAAGCTACTTTGTGTATGTTTGCCCTTAATGCATGCTTCACATAATCTATTAGTGTTGAATTCTAGAGATGGAAGACCTTTCACTAGATTATACTTAAACAATTTTTCTATCAATCCTAGACCCGCATGTCCTAGCTTTCTATGCCATACCCAAGCATCCACATTTTTGTTCACAATCAAACATGTTTGTTTAACATTCAATTTACTTAAATCAAGCACATAGATATTGTCTTTCCTTTTTCCAACAATTTTATGTTCAACATGTTCAACATACTCAACAAGACAACTTTCTTTTCCAAATTTTATTTTGAATCCTTTATCACATAACTGACTTATGCTAAGTAGGTTAAATTTTAGTTCATCCACAAGCAATACTTTAGATATGAGTAGGGTATCAGAGTTACCTATTGTTCCCATTCCTCTTATGCTTCCTTTGGAGTTATCTCCAAAAGATACCATACCTCCATTTTTCAACTCAAGTGTTAAGAAGAGCTCCTTCATCCCAGTCATGTGTTGAGAACATTTGCTGTCTAGAATCCACATGTTCTTAAGCTTTTTGTTCTTCAGTTGTGTACTCATAACCTGCAGAAACAAATTTGATTGTTGAAGTACTTAGTACCCTTTTTACTTTGGGCCCATGAGTGTTAGTTTGACTTAGAGTTCTGTCATTCTTAGGCAACAAAAGTTTTTTTACTTTGTAAGCCTTTCTAAGTCTTATGGGACATTTATCAAAATTATGGCCAAAATAATTGCAAAAAGAACATTTATTTTCATGCAGCGGAATTGAACATTCTTTTTCTTTAAAGAAATGAGTGAATGATTTTGATTTGTCATTCAAGTGAATGATTTTGATTTGTCATTCAATTTGTATCCTAGTCCCACCTTATCATATATACCTCTTTGAGAATTTAGAATTCTATCTAACATGCCACTACCCTTAGTAAATTTCTTTAGCAGTAGATTAGTTGCATTAAGTTTTGATTTCAAATCATAGTTTTCCTTTTCTAGTTCACGGATTCTATTCTTAGTATTTTCAGCACATATTTATAAGTTATTTTCCACATGTATTTCAGTATCAGAGCATACATTGACCTCACAAAAAGTTTCTATTCCTATTTGCATGTTTTCAGATTTTCTTTGTTTCTTATACATATCATTCATGCAAGCATCATATTTCATATATGCATTGGCAGAAATAGTAATGTCATCATTCACGAAAATCAAAGCATCTTTGTCTTCAGTTTCATCTCTATATGTAGTAAGTTCTATGCTTTGCTTATCGATAACATTAATTTTCTATACAAAAGTCAATTTTTCCTCTTTTTCATATTTATTTTTTGCTTTTAACTTTCTGTATTTATCTTTTAATTTATTTGTATATTCAACTAAATCAGAAAATGCAGTTTCTAACCCAGAGTTTATTTGAAGAAATAGTTCAGAATCGTTTACCTCATTATTTTCATCCTCAAGAGTTATTGTAGCAGTTAGGCATAGATGCGCAACTTCTTGAGCTTCCTCATCAGATGAGGAGTTCTCATCATCATCCCAGGCAGCAATCATGGCTTTCTTTTTATTCTTGCTATTTCTTTTCTTGATGATCGAACAGTCAATCTTGATGTGTCTTGGTTTTCTACATTTATAACACACATTCTCCCTAGGTTCATTTGATTCTTTTCTCCTAGTTTGTCCTATGTTTTTGTTTAATCCTCTTCTTAGGAATTTTCTAAATCTTCTAGCTGTAAGAGCTACTTCATCATTTTCTGACTCTTCCTCTTCAACCTTTTCAACTTCTACTTTAAGTGCAAGTGATCTTCTATTTTCCTTTTCTTTTTCTCTTCTCATAAGCTGTATTTCATAAGTTTTAAGAGAACCTAGCAAGTCCTCTAAAGTTAGCACATCTAGGTCATGAGCTTCTTCTATGGCCATCTTTTTAGGATCCCAACTCTCAGGTAGGGATACTAACATTTTTCTTACCATTTCCTCATTTGTATAAGTTTTTCCTAACAACTATTTAGTTCCTTCATACATGACTTCTAATTTACTCTAAATCTCTTTACCAGTGGTACAAGAGGATACTTTGTTGAACTCATGTGCTCTAAGACCACTATAGACCATGTTCATGGACTTAGCATTTAACCTCATTAGTTTAGCTTCATTTTTTGACCACTCATCAATTTTGGGTACTGTAAAACCCTTCCTGATTACTTGCTAAGCTTCTGGATCTTGGCCTATTATAAAGACTTGCATTAATTGTTTCCAATGCCTAAAATTAATGCCATTAAACAAGGGAGGTTTATTAAACCCTATAATAGCTAAACCTTTGTTAGAAGCCATAGTATGGATCTACTTTAGGATGTTAATCCTTTTAGTCAAAGAACCTGGCTCTAGATGCCAATTGTTGGTTTTTATGGCTTAATAAAAAGGGGGGTTGAATTGTTATATTGGCAATTTACAATTATAACTTGAAACAATTTGTTATATTAACAAATATATACAAATAATTACAGTATGACACAATCAGAATCCAAAACCTCAATACTCTTCCTTTAAGTCAATGAAGATAGTATCCCAATTTAGCACTTCAAATACTCTTATAAATTCAAAGACTAGTAATAAGACAATAGGTGTTATAAGAAGATTGCTATAATAATAAGCAAAGAGATTCACAACAAATTTACCACAGTGGTTTGGCACTTACACCTTAAGTCTTACGTCCACACTCTTCTCCTTCAATCAAACCGATTGAAGTCTCCTTTACTCAACCAAGTTAGGAGAAAACATTTTCCCTAACTTAAAACAATTCCTCTTCAAGGAATCTCTTGTATAAGATTATACAATATGATCAAAAGATCATCAATTAACTACAAATCCCAAATAGTATGACAAGTAGTGGGGTTTTGTAATCAATAAGAGCTAATATGATGTAGATATAAAAGTTCTCAACTCCTATCACGAAAACCCTAAATTGAAATAAATTAGGGTTTCGGGTTCCTCTCAATGCTTATGTGCAATAATTGTATTTTAATGAAATCAGAACATAAACAGAGTTATACAAGGTTGAATCGATGATATGAATAAACAGATAAGTATTTAATCACAATATCACTATAGCCTTGAATATCACTGATTGTCACGAAGATTGCAAGATCAGGGAATGGGCTCAATAATAGAATCTCTTCTCAATAAAAGCTTCAGAATCTTGTCAATTTCTCTAACCCTTCTTTGTAGAACAACTTCTCTTAAATAGAAAAATAAGGGCTAGGGTTTCGAGCACATCAAACCTTAATCTTGAGCTATCTTCCCGTTAGAATAGTAGATTAGACTTAAGATCTTCCTTCTTCATCTTAAATCAGACCATTTTGACACCAGTCTCATCAGAAATCCTCCCGTTGAGGATTCGGTCACTAGCGGCGCCGTTTTCCTCTTTCTCTCGCCCTCTTTCTCATATCGACATCTCTTTGACACTCTTCTGCTTAGGGCGTTAAGTAGATAAGTGAGGATATGTTAATGAAACGGTGAGTTTCAACATTAGCAATTGCGAGTTGATTTGGACCGGGAGCAAGCCTGATAATGCGAGCTAATATGGACTGAGAGTAAGCCTGATAACGTGAGCTGATTTGGACCGAGAGCTTAAGAGGTTCGAGTACAACAGACCCAAGAACTTAATATCCAGTCTGAGAATATTAACCAGGCTAGGAACATAGTATACAGCCCTAGAACATTATATTAATTTAAGAATAGTATAATACATGTCCTTGATAGAAAGATTTATTCCAACAGGCAAGGCCATATATTTCAACCTTCATCAAAACATAAGCAAGCATCATTTTCTTAACCACAACGAATGTTATATTCAATTTCAATTTAATAAACATTATACTCAAGACATTTTAACTAATGCAACTTAGATAAATACCTTATCAAATGTCACTATATAGTAACATTATATTAAGGAATGTAAGAACCCGATTATTTTATAATATCATTAATTGATATTATAATTTGTACACGTTTTACTTCCTATAATTTTCTTTTGCACTTATGAAAAACATATTTTATCAAATATCTTCAAAAATATATTTTGTCACACACAAAACCCTTATTTTTCAACACAATACTCTCTACAAGACTAAAACTAGTATTCAGAAAGACAAAGTAAACATGGAGAAAGATAACCACATGAAGCTATGACATAAGCGATCTTGACATTTAAGTGAGAAAGGACTTCAACATTTGATGAGGAATAAAATCATATCAGGAGTCTATGGTGCTAATACACAATTGAAGCCTTGTAATCATTGCTTATCTAGAAAGCAACATAAAGTCTCATTTTAGAGAAGGCTCTTGTCTAGAAGAAAATATATTTTTGATTTTATTCATTCAAATGTCTGTATGTTAAAGGTGGAAACTCTTGGTGGTGCTATGTATTTTGTTACCTTTATTTATGATCATTCTAGAAAGGTATAAATTTATGCACTGAAGACTAAAAATTGTGTGTTATAAGTCTTCAAATAGTTTCAAGTTATGGTTGAGAGAGCAACTGAAAGGAACTAAAGTGCGTCCACATAGATAATGGAGATTGTTGGGTCCTAAGTCACCTAAGAAAGGGGGTTGAATTAGGTGTCTCCCTTATTTATCTTTTATAGATTGACTTTATCCTAAGTTATAAAAATTCCATGGGTATCTAAATCAAATATGAAGTTATCAGAGAAACAGAAGTATACCTAATAGAACATGTAATAATCACACAAATAGAAATGCACACAAAACCCATTTTTTAAGTGAATTGGACTCCTTAATTTGAGTCTTACTCCACCTCCTTTAGTAAAGCACTAAATGGTCCTTTTCCTTTCCAAAAGAGAAACAATTTCTCTTTGTGTTTACAATGGGACAACATTCCATGGATTACAAATCAGAATAAGAAAATCAAACAATACAGCACCTCAACTTGATGATCAATACAATGTTAAGCTTATAATGGTGCTGAACGGAAAATACCCAAAGTTAGGTAAAACCCTAACCTTTGGATTTTGAGATCGAAGCAAAATATAAATGATATAATCAAAACAATGATTTTGCTTCAATACAAAGCTTACATAGATTAGAAAGCCTTTAGGAAGGGATAGCACTTGAACTTGAAGAACTTTTTCTTTTTGATTCTTTCTATTAAGATAATCTTCTTCACACGGGTTTTCTTCCTTTTATAGAAGCCATCAGCCACCAACCCATCTTGTAGATTTCTTCCTATTGGAGATTCTTCCCGTTGGCTCAAGTCTCAAATCTCCGGTGAAGTTAATGGCAAATCTCCATCTGATTTCTTCTTTTGATTTCGAGAGAGAGAAGGAAAAAGACATATAGATAGAGGCATAAGGCGAGGCTGATTTAGGGCTTTTCTTTCCTTAGTAGTTGAGTGGCGTCATTATGCTTTGTGAGTTCTTAAGTAGTGTATGGGCCTCACATAGAGCAGGCGGACTGCACATGGGCTGCATCTTGGTGTTGTGTGGACTCTCCTAGTAAGTTTGATTGGAACCTCTTTGGGCCACGAGTTCACTTGATTGGTGTAGTAATAGACTTAGGCCTCACAAATGAGTTGGTCTTTTGACCATATAATATCCTGCCCAAGGCCAATAGTAAAGTAAGAATGTATCCAATATAAACTATAATTATTTTTATAGTTTGATTGTTTTTCTTTCCTTAATATCAATCATCAAAAACATTATATTTATCAAAGATGAATATGGAGGGCCATTTGAAGAATATTATAGAAATTAAGGTATCAAACTTGAGAAGACAATTCCTAAAACTCCAAAGCATAATGAGGTTGCAAAATGGATGAATAAGACTATTGTTAAAAAAATCAAATGTATGCTTTCACATTTTGGATTATCTAAGTCATTTTGGGATGAAGCAATATATATTGCATTAGATTTTATTAACTTGTCTTCTTTAGTTCTATTAGAAGGTGATCTATTTGAAAGAGTATGAACTAGCAATGAGGTTTCTTTTTAGTACTTAGGAGTATTTAGTTGTAGGATGTTTGTTCACATTCCTAAGGATGAGAGGAATAAGCTTGATGATAAAGCTTGAGATTGCATCTTTTTGGGCTATGGACATGATGAGTTTGGACATAGATTTGAGATCCAGCTATAGAGAAACTAATTAGAAGCAAAGATGTTATTTTCTTTGAAGATCTTAAGAAGATTGAAAGCCAAAAGTTATTGATGAAGGTCTTAAGGACATTACCCTACTTTCTTTTTCTCTAGTAAGCACACAGGAAGGGGGAACTATACAAGAAGTCATTGAAGATGTAACAAGTGAAGAAGTTCCTAAAACTATAATTAATGCAAAATTTGGAATACATGTTAATAACCATCTAGTTGAGTCAAAAACCTAGCCCTTAAAGAGAAAATCTAGCATAGAGCATTAGCCTTCATTGAAATATCTACCATATGATGGTAGAAAGCATTTGCCTTCATTAAAATATCTATAGTATAAGTATTTAATGCTAATTGATGGAGGAGACTACAATGCTATGAGAAAGCTAATTGAATGTGAGCACAAATGAGAGTGAAAGAAAGCAATGCAAAAAGAAATGAATTCCTTGTAGGAAAACCACACTTAAAAATAAGTGGGTGTACAAGTTAAAGTTAGCTATGAAGGTTATGATAAAAAAAAAAGATATTGACTTTGAGGATATTTTTTTGCATGTAGTGAAGATGTCATTTATTAAAGTTATTCTTGGTTTAGCTAGTATATTGAACTTAGAGATAAAACAACTTGATGTGAAAATTACATTCTTTCATGGAGACTTAGAAAAAGAGATTTATATGGAGCAACTTGAAGGCTTTATAGAGAAAGGAAAGGAGAATCTTGTATGTTGATTGAAAAAAAGGTTGTATTATTTAAAGTAAACACCTTGTTAGTGGTACAAAAAGTTTAAGTCATCCATGTTACAATATGGTTATAAGTAGACCAACTCAAATTCTATGTATTTATGAGACACTTTGTAGGTAGTGATTTTGTCATTTTACTTTTATATATTGATGATATATTGATTGTTAGTTAGGACATTAAAAAGATTGCTAAGTTGAAAAATGATCTAAGCAAGTCTTTCACAATAAAACAAATCCTTGATATGAAAGTTAAACTTGATAGAAAACATGAAAAGTTGTGGCTATCTCAAGAGAGGTATATAGAGAAGGTACTTTATAAGTTTGGCATGGATAAGGCAAAGACAATAAGCACTCTACTTGCAAGTCATTTCAAGTTAAGTAAAGATCAAAAGCCTAAAAGTAAAAGTAAGATTTAATATATGAAGAAAATATCTTATGCGTCTATAGTTGGTAGCTTGATGTATGTTGTAGTAAGCACTATACCAAAAATTACTCATGCAGTTAGGGTAATAAGTTGTTTTCTTTCAAATCATGGTAAAAAGAGCATTAGGAAGTTATGAAGTGGTTACTCATGTACTTTAAAGGAACTCCTAAGTTGTGTTTATGCTTTGATTATGATGAACCTATATTGGTTGGATATACAAATGTATATATAGTTGGTAACCATGATAGGATGAGGTCTACAACAAGGTACATGCTCACCTTAGGGGGAGTAGTTTCATGGTAATCTAGGTTAAAAGATTTTATTTTTGAGTACATATCATACATAAGTTTTGGTTTGCCTCGTACACCTAAGTACTCGAATCCACAATTTATTATGTAAGAAAGCTGTTAAGTTCATTACAAATGAAGGTAAAAAAAAAAAAAAAAAAAAGAAAGAAGGGTAACCTATCATACGAATGAACCAGACGTGTATATATCCGATAACAACTAAGTCATGAATATGGACGATATCTCGTCAGATGGTAACTTGGCTCTAAGACATGTTTTAAGTATCATCCACAAACTCAACAAAAAGTTTGGTCATAATCGAGTGTGCCCTACACATGGCCTCTAGTGCCACTGCCTTGGGCATGGTGATCCCAACACCTTCCGTCATGTCAACTTCCTCCTCATTGACCCTTTTTTGCTTAGAGCACTGAATCAATGACCCCAATGCCAAGGTCACTGTCCTTTGGGCGAGGCCTGCCCTAGGACAAGCCCTCCTCCCCATCCCAAATGGCATCAATTTGTGTGCCTCGGCCTCCCCACCTTCAAACCTCTCCGGCTTGAAGCTCGTCGCATCCTCCCACACCTTGGGGTCTCTAAGTATAGACACCGCATTCACCAGTAACATTGTCTTACATGGTATATCATATCCTCCGACCGTACAATCATCAGAGGACATATGGGGTACAAGTAGCGGGGCTGTTGGGTACAATCGAAGAGTTTCTAAGACTATGCTTGAAAGGAAGCACAACATAGAGAAATACAATTCATCAATCAGTTTATCTTGTCCAGCGTGGCTGTTCAACTCAGCTCTAGCCTTCTTCAACGCATCCGGATGATTAAGAAGATTGGACATGGCCCATCCCAATGTCATTGTGGACATGTCGGTCTTTGCAAACAGCAAGACCTGCTCGGTACAAATAGGTATTAGGAGTTGTTGATAAAATGGAAGAGTAAGTCATTTATGGTGGCTGACGCAAAGGAAGCCACGTTGCACAGTCACGTAATTTCTTTGCCAGGTTTTGCTAATTCGACAACTTATTAACCATAGAAAAAAAAATACTACAAAAAGAAAAAAGAAGAAACATCGAAAGAAAGATTTGCTATTCTCACCAAATAAGTCCTTTGATAATCTAGCTGTGATTTTTGCAAAGAAAGAAAATGGTCGATCATGGTGTTTCCCTCCTTCTCCTTGCCCCTCTTCTCATCAAGAAGACCTTGCAAGAATGCATCCGTTTTTTTGGCCAACCTTCTCAACTTTTTTTCCAAACTCTTATGATCAATCCACCGCAAAATGGGCACTAATTTTTGAGGATTCAATGCCCCTCCATTTTTAGCAACCTCTTTCATTACCTCCCTAAACTACCTTGCCTCTTTCTTGTCCTTTACCTCCTTTCCGTGCCTGTAGTACTGCTTACCCACTACCATTCTCATTATGATGTTGAAGGTGAGATCTGTGAACATTGATTTTAGCTCCACCTGTGCGAAATCTTGGAATGTGCTCCATGACAGTTTACGTATCAACTGTGTGACCTCATCCCTTCGGATGCTCAAAAACATGTTGAGGTGATTGTTTGAGAAAATTTCGAAGGCGCTAATGCGGTGGAGATTGCGCCAGTGGTTGCAGTAAGGGGTTGCTAACACGGTGGTCTGCTTATGAATTTCTAGTGTTTGCTTGCATAAAAACGTGAAAAGAAACCAAAAAAGGGCTAAAAACAGAGATTTCGTAATCTCATCAAAACCAACTCAAAAGCTTTATGTCTTGTCCCCTATTTTGGAAATACTCATTTTCAAAATCCAATTATATGTGAAAAGCCAGTAGAGGCAAGTCTATTTTTCTCCTCCTAGATTTCACCTACATCACCTAGCTAATGCTGAAAGACTTGCGAAAGATGGTTTACAAGCTAATCTTTCACTTGGCAACACTCTTTCCCTATATAGGGAGTATGGAAAACATTTGGACTTGGCCAGTTGTGAGGGTGAGAATGATAGGGACACAGGTTTTACACCAATATCTTGTTTAAAATCCTTTTACAACATAAATGCAGTGCATGGGTTTTCTACGTAGATATTGAGAAAGTCTTTGTTTTCCTTCTTGCTTGTGAAACTAAACATACCAAAATTTTTCCTTTTCTATATTTGATAAATACTCTAAGATTTCTTTCTAGTCTGGTATTTCAATCCTCCTTCTATCATTATGATGGGTAGAACTAATATATTTATATTGACATTCTACCTTTCCCTTTGTTTTTCTTTTCTTTGTATTTCCTAAAGCTTAATAGATTGTTTTTTATTGCTCAATTCTTAGCATTAATAATGGTGATTTCTGGATGCAAACTTATGGGACTTTATTTTTCAAAATCCTGTGCCATTAGAGATTTAAGCTAGAAATATTAACTAGCATTTTGGAGTAACTAGTTTTTAATAAAGATCCTTTAATAAGGCAAAATTCTGTGGCTTATATTTGCAATGAAATGACTAATGTTGCCTCGCTTTCATGATTTAAATGCTACTTCATCTAGTTTAATTGGCTTTTGGTGAACTTAATTGTGTTATCCTGTCAGAGTTATCTCCTACTGGAGAATACAACTATAGGTTCAGACCTTCGTTGAATCCTAAGTGAGGTTGGGGTCTTTCCATCCTCAACGTCGTGTTTTACTTTTGTCCCAACTACTCAAATGGTTATATATTTTGATTAATCATATTTGACATGCTTTGTTGTTATCCAAATCAACCTTCAGTGTCCCCTTATGCCTTACTTGTGACAAACACCTTAGTCTCCATTGTATACTTCAAGGATTGGCAATACTTGATTCGCGGTTATGCAAGGTCAAGAGAACATTGGTAAACTTTTGTTGTTTAACTATTCTTTTATTATCTTGCTCTTGTTTCATAGAATACCTAAATTCTCCACCTCAGAGATTTGATTCTTTTTGATATTGTCTTCTCTTAGCATTTATATCTCCATCTTCTTGTCTGTATACATGGTTATGTTGCGGCTACATATTTATATGCTTATAGCTGTAAAACACCATAAAACTTGGCTTCTGTTATACGTGTCCTATGGCCTTTTCTCAATCCTAACATAACAATTCATAATGAGTTTTACTTTGAAAGCAACATGTAATTTTTGAAGAAAACAGAGAGAATAGAATTTTCCTTATCAAGCTTTTAACAATAGTCTCCCTCTAACTGGTTTTCAAAGTACTAACTCTTTTTTATGTCAAAAATCTCGGATATAGGAGCTTCTATATATTAAATCATTTTAAAGTTGTTTGAGATTGTATTTGTATTGAGTTGTAAAAGAAAGAATTGTTTCAGGATATGTTATCAAATAGACCTTTTACAAGACAAACAATAATTTTTCTCATTTCATTAGCAACCAAGGTCCAGGCCTATTTTGCTGTACTTAAGGGATCATCACATAACTTTTCATAGATATTTTTCACAATTATATGCTCATCTAATATGTTTTTAATAAATAAATAAATAAATAAATATTGCAAACACTAAAATCACATATGTCTATTCCATTCAATCATTTTTTGTGATGTAATATATAATAATTTTTTAATTAATTCAATCTAATTTCTATGATTTTTCTTTTCTTTCACTTCAGACAATTTATGAGAACTTTCGCCATCAATATTGGTATAACCTTAACTCAGGTATGGAAGTAAAGTTGAGTAATGAAAAGAAAGACATAGACAAGAACTTGTGAGAGCAAAGTAGTTTAGTCTTCATTCATCTACTACAATAGCATAAGCAGAATTTTTACAAGACTAGAATGGGCTAACCCGACAGTTTTCTTCTCTAGAGATTTGGGCTCCCATATCTAATACAAATAATACATCTCAAGACATGAAATCAAAAGACATAAAGCAGTTGGATAGTAACTACATCACTCGTGAAGCATCACCATGCTTTATAAGACTAGGCACTGTGTTGACTGCACTTTATCCAACTTCTCCAACATAGAGCTAGTTTTGTGTTAGACTGCAAATTCACTTTAGTGAGCCCTAGTCTCACTTCAGCTTAATCCACAGCAAGCCTATCAATCTAACAGATATGATAAGAAGGAGAACCTATATAACAAGGGAACCATAAGGAACCTTGGAGAAATTTTCTTCTCTAAGATTCCCCTTTTAATGCATAAATTCCAATCACTTGTGAAAAAGGATGAATAGATGATAGTGGCATCAATGACTCTAAATTATGCGGAATCTGTTATAATCTGTTATTAGCATAAATGAGAAAATCCACATTGAAATGGGAACTAAGCGTACAGAAAGCAATGGCTTGCCACTACTAGGAATTTTGTGAAATTTGAAATATGATGATTTGGAGGACACAATGAAGAATATGATAGAAGAAGGAAGACCTGCTATTGATTTAGACTTGCTTGTTGAGCAAGGTTCAAAGGAACCCGTGCAAAGCCACACTGGTGGAGGGGGAAAGACAATGTCTTTTCAAAGATCCTCGACTGGTGATGGTGCCAAAGAATTTGATCCAAGCTCTGCAGCTGCCTATGGATTTAAAGCAGTTGAGGAAACCAAGGATGAAAATAACCTGCATCAACCCAACGCACCAGTTCTTCAAGCCTAAAGATTTCTGTTAATCCATTTTGAATTTTCAAACTTTTCTATTGGTTATATCCACCTAATCTTCATTTCTCTTAGACCATAACATCTAGTAATGGACCAGGAAATGTTAATGGATATTACGTAGAGCTTAAATCTTAGACATTTAGTCTTAAAAGATGCTCGTTTTGTTCATAACTGCTAGTAAGCTGGTCAATCCGGATCATCTCAAGAAAATATCATGCCAAGTTACAAACCAAGCATTTCTAGCCAGAATTCAGAGGCCTGGACAAACTTTGAAGGTATATCATATTATGACTAGTAAAAAAATAATGCTTATCTCCTTACATAATTTTTTCTTCATTAGTTTTATTGACTAGTATGAGCAAGGAATGGCATGTCCTACTGCCTTCTACAACTACTTTACTCCCATGAGCAAATTGAAGTTGATCACGTTACACGAGGGGCAAGACCCACCAAAACTAGTAGAAGACTGATAATTGTTTCTTTCTTTTGTTTTCTTAAAATCCTTTTAGAGTTTCCAATTATTCCTCAAGATCAATTTATTGAAGTGGCTTAGTATGAGATTAATTGCTATAAATTCTATAGAGTGTGATTTTTTTTTTCCTTATGTTATTTTCTGATTATTGAGATTTTGTGTAGATCCTCTCTCCTTCTTTTTATTGAAGTTCCTTAGTATGAGATTAATTCTATGGAGTGTGAATTTATGTTTGTGTTTTGCTCTCCATTTTTTTTAGCCAAGTTTAGGTCTTATTTTTGATAGTTTTCTATTTTTCTTTTAATGTCAGCGAGTTCGATTTGGTAGTCAATCTTCCTTAGACATAAAAGATGGTGACAACAGTTTTGGATGGAGGACTTTCTTTTGTGGGTCATATATTTTGAAGCCAATGAGAAGGATCTCTTGTTTTTTTGTACTTGTCGTGGTTCCCTGAGAAGGCAGTGAGTTTGTGCTCGGGAAAGCTCTTGCAATAGAAAAGAAGGGAGATTGATCCATAGACTTTTTCATCTGGTCATTATTGAGTTCAGATCAAGTTTGTTGTAAACTGTAAATGCCACCATCTTTTTGAATAATGCAGAAACCTTTAAAAAAGCTTGTTAGTACGTGTATATTGTTTGTAGATTGCTTTGTAGGATTTCAATTTCTTTTTGTTCTTCTTTATCTTTCAATGACTTACATCAAGGGTTTTACATGTGTTTGTTGAAAGATAAGTATTTCTATAAATTGAATTAACTCGTATCGATATGATGTATTATTTGTTTTAATTGCTTCTCTTGTATGTCTCCCAAGTCTAAAACGTTAAGATTCAAGGGCTTTGTCAAGAGGCTGATAGTTCAATGGTAGACTATTGCCATCAAAGACCTAAGTCTTAGGTTCAACATCCTATAATCCTTAAAATCCCTTTTTACCAATTAAAAAAAATATTCAGAGGTCGTCATGATTAGACTCAATTAACGTATTTGTAATTTATTGTCATTTTTGATAAATTGATTGGACATATACATCTTTCTTGCCTTTTCTCCTACTTTTTTTTTTCATTCTCCTTGTAATATGCAACATCAAATAGCAATAATAGATGCTTGAATAACATTGAGACTTCAAATGCTAGTACAAACAACATGAACTATGCTAGTAAAGGAAAATCATAAATTTTTATATAGAGACTTCAAAAGCATGACTTAATATATATGCATATTGTTTTTTCGAATATCTAAACTCCAATTGCACCAACTTTTGAACATATAACGTAAAAAAAAAATTGTTGAGTTGTGTTATGGGCTAGAGATTGGGAACGAGTTACTAGTTTGTTAACAAGCTAATCCATAAGGAACAACTCTACAAACTTCTTCTTTTCAGCTATGTTGGACACGATAATCTCTTCAAAGGGAGATTAACCTCTGGACTCAAGAGAGCTTTGATTGAGGAAATTCTTAGTACTTCATTAATGCATTCCCTCCTATATATATAGTGCAACTTCCAACAACCAACTGATGTTGAGTGTCCATAGATTGTTTACTCAACTACAAAATATTAACATTCCCATGCCTAGTCCTACATTGAGTATTCTAGACGATTACACGAAATACAAGATTCTCCCATGCCTTACTTGACTCTACTTCCAGCTACCTTCTCAACTTCATGCTATCTCTAGGAACTGACGTGGTTGCTACTTAAAACACAAACACAGTCCTTTATCTCCTATTGCACACCTATCTTATCTTAGGACTTTATTTTATGGGTCATGCATCTTCAAGCGAATGAGAAGAATCTCTTTCTTCCATACTTGCCACTGCTCCTTGAGAAGGCAATGAGTTTGTGCACACGGATGGTCTTACTTTAGAAAAGAAGGGAGATTGGCCCACAGACTTTCTCATCTGGTCATATTGAGTTCAAATCAAGCTTGTTGTAAACTGTAACTGCCACCATCCTTTTGAAAATGCAGAAACCTTTAGCAAAATAGCTTGTTAGTACATATACATGGATTAGTTTGTAGGTTCTTAATAAACCTTTAATAGAAAAGCTTGTTCTTCTTCTTTATCTTTTCAATGACTTGCATTAAGGGTTTTCCTTGTACTTGTTTAGAGACAATTATTTCTAAATCCTATCATTTACTATAAATTGGATTGACTCATATCTACATGGTGTATTATTTGTTTTAATTGTTTCCCTTGTGTCTCCCAAGTCCAAAGAGTCAAGATTTAGTGGTCTTATTAATAAGCCAATAGTCCAATGGTAGCCCATTGGGCATTTAGGAGCTAGGCTTTAGATTCAACATCCTATAACCCTCAAACACCTTTTCATCAATAGTAATTAAAATTAATTAACATATACATCTTTGTTGCCCATTTTCCTACTACTTTTGATTCTCTTTGTAATGTGCAATGTAGAATGGCAATAATTGATGCTTAGATTTGTTGCTTAACCAATTAGTTGAGTGGTGAGCTAACCAAGATTCCAATTGTGAGGTCTGGGATTTAACATTCTACATACATGAGTCGGATGCATGCATTGTAATTTTTAAAAGAAAAAAAACAATACTTAAATAACATGAGTTATGTTGGTAAAAGAAAATTGGGAATTTTTACGTAGATACTTCAAAAGATGACGTAACATATATGTATATTGTTTGCTTGAATATCTATACTCCAATTGCACAAACTTTTGAACGGATAACATAAAGAATTTTTAATTGAGTTGTTTCTCAAATCCTCTTGTGAAATTGAATGGGTTTGCCTCCTACAGCTTAAGTAATCAAATCCACTCGTATTCCACATGCAAAGCTGTTTAGTTCATTACAAGCGAACGGAAAACTAAAAAAGAAAAAGAAAAGGTAAAATGCCATGCGAATGAACAAGACGGGTAGATACAGGACAGCAACCTTGGTGCCCACCGAGTCATGAATATCCACAATATCTCGTCTCATGGTAACTTGCCTCAAAGACACTGTTTAAATGTCATCCACAGACATGGAAAGAAGTTTGGCCATAATCGGGCGTGCCCTGCACATGGCCTCCAGCGCCACTGCCTTGGGCATGGTGATCCCATGACCTTCCATCATATCAATTTCTTCCTCACTAACCCTTTTCCAGTCAAAGCACTGTATCAATGCCCTGAGTGTCAAACTCACCGTCCGTTGGGCGAGGCCTGCCCCGGGACAAGCCCTCCTCCCCATCCCAAATGGTATCAACTTGTGTGCCTCTGCTTCCCTGATTTCAAACCTCTCGGGCTTAAAACTTGTAGCATCCTCCCACAATGTGGGATCCCTATGTATGGCCCACGCATTGACCAATAACATTATGTCAAGTGGTACATCAAATCCTGCAATCGTGCAATCTTCTGAGGCCCTATGGGGTGGTAACAATGGGGCCGCGGGGTACAATCGAAGGGTCTCTGAAATTATGCTTGAAAGGAAATGCAAATTAGAAAAATCTGATTCCTCAATCAATTTATCTTGTACAACGTGGATGTCCAGCTCAGCTCTAGCCTTCTTCAACACATCAGGATGATTAAGAAGATTAGACATCGCCCATTCCAATGTCACTACTGACGTGTCAGTCCCTGCAAGCAGCGAGACTTGCTCGGTGCAAATAGGTATTAGGAGTTGTTGATAAAATGGAAGAGTAAGGCATTTGTTGTGGCTGATGGCATTCCACGAGGAGCGCCCCGTTGTAGATGCTATCATGCATGAAGACACAATTTCTTGCTAGGTTTATCTACTTCGAAGACTTCTTAGCCCAGGAAATAGATAGAACTTAAAAAACAAAAATACAAAAATACAAAAACGGGAGAGAAACCTCGAAGAAGAGATCTGCTACACTTACCAAAACAAGTCCTTTGATTATCTGGTTTGTATAATAATCCGGCTGTGATTTCTGTAAACAAAGAAAATGGTCTATCATAGTGTTTCCCTCCTCCTTACCCCTCTTCCCATCAATAAGACCTTGTAAGAATTCATCTGTTATTTTGGCCAGCCTCCTCAACCTTTTCTCTAAACCCCCATGATCAACCCATCGCAGAATGGGCACGAATTCTTGAGGATTCAATGCCCCTGCGTTCTCGAAGGCCTTTATCATTATTTCCCTAAACTGTCTCGCCTCTTCCTTGTTCTTCACGTCCTCTCCGTAACCGTAATAACGCTTCCCTGCTACCATTCGCATTATGGTGTTGAAGGTGAGATCTGTGAACAGTGATTTCAGCGCCATCTGGGTAAAATCTTCGGATGAGTTACTTAACAGTTTACATAGGAAGCGCGTGACATCATCCCGTCGGATGCTCGAGAACATGTTGAGGTGGTTAGTTGAGAAGATCTCGAGGGCGCAGATGCAGCAGAGGTTGCACCAGTGGTCGCCGTAAGGGGATGCTGCGACGGTGGTGTGGTTGTAGCCTACGTGCTTGGTCGTTAGTAATTCAGGACGATTCGCTAGGACGACGTCGTTCTTCGTGAAGCATTCTTCCACTGCGGACGGGGACGATACGATAACTACGAGGCACGTACCGAATTGAAGGGAGAAAATCTGGCCGTATCTCTGCGAAAGGGTTTAGAAAGTACAGTGTAGGGGTCTTTTAGCGAGATGGAGATGACCAAGAACAGGTAGAGATGGAGGGCTAGGAGGGAGGTGTTGGGTTTGCCTTCTTGTCTGATGGTAGAGCCTGAAAGCAAGGAGCATGATAAGAAGCAAGAGGGATGAGTATAAACAGACATCTTCCATGTTCGCCTGTCTCTGACATACGACGGTAATGAAAGTAGTAATAGATGGCCTTAGATGCTTTGACCACATAAGTAGAGGCGATATAAACAGGGAGATCGCACGAAATTGAAAAGGGGAGTGGCGTGGAGGTTTTCTTATATTATTTGTATCTTATTAAACATCAATGTTGAAGATAAGTCAAGTACGATGTAACAAGACGAAGCCACACTATTAACAAAATACGGAGAAATGTGCATATAACGACGAAAGAGAGGGAGACAACGAGGATCCTAAAATCAACCGACCATCGTCATTTGTCGGGTTAGAGAATCGGACAGCTGAGGCAGATAGACATTGACTAGTCTAGCAGTAGGTGAAGAGCCCGTGGATGCCAAGTTGTCACCAACTTCTACTCAACTTGTGTGATATTTACCTTTGTGTTATTTATCCTTCCGAATCCAATAAAATCTTGCCAACCTTCTGGGCATTACAGAATTGCTATACACCTAGTGACTTTCTTCTCCTCACAGCTGGGCAATCCCTTCTTCTACGGTCTTTATGAACTTCTTCCTTCATTTATTTATGATGATTGACATTTTCCAATCTTGGCAGTTGGTTTACAATCTGCGGGAGCTGCAACAGGTGACGTCTTTTCTTTTCCATAGCTGCTATTCCTTGATTGAGTTTGGATGAACTGAATACAAATGAATGTTCAGTTATGAATTTTTAGAGTAATGACATGTATTATTTTTATGATAAGTACTTTAAACTTATTAACAAAATTTGAAATATTATTAAAATTTATTTGAAAAGGCTTCACCGTTTTTCAGTTCAAGATCATTAAAATTATTAAAGTGTATAATCGTTAGTGGTCTCTTTGTATGAGCAATTGTTGCTAACCTTTTAATATCAACTTAAAATTTATACATTCAAAATATAAGCTTTTACTTTTCTCATTTTTCTTTTGGTGGCACACAAGAAAATCTAACCTACTTAAATAAGGCAATACAAATAGGAAACATAAAGGGGGAAATTTTGCTACTCACTAGGTGTATCAACATCCAATTTGAACACATAGATCATCTTCTACACCTTCCAATAAATACGCCTTTGCTCACTTCATATTTAGCAAATTTCTCATGCTTAGTAATATTTCTACTAATGTTGACTTAGAGATTAGTGAACATATTATTTTTCATAAAAGATTTTACAATACCATTAAAAATCTTGGATATATCTTTTTTGAATGAAAATTTACTTCCATCACCTAGTAAGGCATATTCGTTCTCCCAGGAACTCCTTTTTTAGGATTGGACTCACTTATGAGTTTGAGCAAAGTAGACAATGGTCTCTACTAGTTACATCTCCGTGGTAGATTTCCCACTGTTTGTTATTTTTATTTTTTATTTTTCAATTCTTCCAATTGTAATGCTTTCAATAAAAACTCTCTTTGTAATGTCAACATTAATAATAATAATAATAATAAATATAAATTCTCTTTTACATCAATGTTTGGATAATAGTTATTACTTCCTTGGCTTAAGGAGTCTTTGGATATGTGAATCTCGCAAATTAGGAGAGTTGGGATCAATAGGAAATGAAAAAGTATATAACAATACTTACCTTCATTACAAGTTTATTGTTTTCCTCACAAATTTTTTCATTTACACATATAGATACATGACAACATAAAATGTGAATCCCTAAAGTAGAAACTTCTATACTCTCACTCTCTTCGTTCTTCGCTGGTTTGATTCTCTTCTACCTTCCCCTTTGGCCTTCTTCCCATTGGGTTTTGGTCTCAGTTTATGACATTAAGCAACCCATCCAAAGTCAAGATAGACTGTTCAAACATCATCCACTGAATGAGAAAGAAGTTTGCTCATAATGGAGCGTGGCCTACACATGGCCTCCAACGCCACTGCTTTGGGCATGGTGAACCCACTATCCTCGGTCATGTCAACCTCCTCCTCGCTAACCCTCTTCCAGTCAAAGCACTGAATCAATGAACCCAAAGCCAAAGCCAACGTCCATTGGGCGAGACATGTCCCAGGACAAGCCCTCCTCCCCATCCCAAATGGCATGAACCTAGGTGCCTTAACCTCCCTATTATCGAACCTCTCCGGCTTAAAACACGTCGCATCCTCCCACACCTTTGGGTCTCTTTGTATAGCCCACGCATTGGCCAACAACATTGTGTTACGTGGTATATCATATCCTTCAATCCTATAATCATCCGAGGGCATATGGGGCACTAGTAGTGGGGTAGCCGGGTACAATCGAAGGGTTTCCAAGATTATGCTTGAAAGGTAGCTCAAGCTAGAGAAGTCTAACTCGTCGATCAATTTCTCCTGTCCAACGTGGCTGTCTAGCTCAGCTCTAGCCTTGTTCAACACAACAGTATTGTTGAGAAGATTGGACATCGCCCATTCCAATGTTACTGCTGTCGTGTCGGTCCCTGCAAGCAGCAAGTCCTGTTCCATACAAATAGGGATTAAGAGTTACTGATAAAAAGGAGAGGTAAGTCATTAATTGTGGGTGACATGCACGAAGCACATTGCACGTGATCATAATTTCGTTGCAAGGTCTATCTACTCCGACTGCCACTTAGCTGCCGAAATAAATAAATAAAAGGAATCTTGAAAGAGAGTATTTGCTACACTCACCAAAACAAGTGCTTTGATATTCTGGTCGGTATAGTCATGCGGATGAGATTTCCGTAAAGAAAGAAGATGGTCTATCATAGTGTTTCCCCCCTCCTCCTTACCCCTCTTCTCATCAAGAAGACCTTGCAAGAAGGTATCTATTATTTTGGCCAGTCCTCTCAACCTATTCTCTAAACCCCCGTGATCAATCCAACGCAAAATGGGCACAAATTCTTGAGGATTCGATGCCCCTGTATTCGTGAAAGCTACTCTCATTATCTCCTTAAACTGCCTCCCCTCTTCCTCTTCTTTCACGTCCTCTTCGTACTTGTGGTATCGCTTCCCCGCTACCATTCTCATTATGATGTTAAGGGTAAGATCCGAGAACAATGATTTCAGCTCCACCCGGGCGAATTCTTGGCTCGAGTTACGTGACAATTTGTTATGGTGTTAAGAGTTATTGGGCCTGTTTCCCCACAAGGAGTTCTTCTTTTGGCTTAGTGGTAAGTTCATAACAATTGATATCAAAGTCAGGTTTTGATCCTGAGTTCGAATCTTGGTAGGTGTAGTATGAAGGAATATGAGGGGAAAGAGCCCTAACAGTCCCCGCAGCTGGCATGGTGAATGTGGAAAATTTATGGGTTATTTTGATTATGTGATCCATGTATGTGAATATAAGGAAGATATTTTTATTTGGAATGCTAAAATTGCAAGTTACAGTGGAACGGGGGATAAATGTTGGCTTGAGGAAAAAAAAAAGAACGTGCTTTAATGATTGAAGATGTTCACAGGGGCATGCGGCAATTTCTGAGTGTTAAGCTTCATAATCCTATAACAGTTGTTATTGACAAAGAAAGAGAGCCCAATTTTTGTAATGGAGAGGGCTCGGATTTCCCCAGGTCAGGCTTCTTGAAATCATTCCTAGCATTTTCCAAGTGTCTCGATCACGTTCGGTATTCGGCAAGAAGGGAAAAGCTGAATTCGCTATTGAGAATGGTGGCATGATTGATGTAGGACACCAAGTCCCTATAGATGGCTTTTTATTTGTTTCAGGACTGCAGAGTTAGTTGATAAGTCCAGATTAATTGGGAAAAAGGTGCCCGTAAAGGTGAATTTGAATGGAGTGACAAGCATTATAGTTGCCATCATTAAAGGAAGTCATAAATGGGTCTGTGGCGATGAGCTAATGTGTTTGTATAAAGCTGTAGTAGTCTCAGAAGCTATAATGAAAAGGGGAGACTTCTATGACCCGTGGAGGCTTTGCACTATGAGACAATTAAAGGAATTAGAGGGAGTTGGAATGAAGATTTATTTTAAGGCTATAGAGGAGATTTTTGCGAGTGAAGAAGTACAAGACATTTTCAACATGGAAAGAGAAAAGCTTCGAGAGATGGCGGCTTTAGCATTTTTCTACTGGGGAAGGATTCACATGTCAAAAGCGATAAGGGAAAAAGGAAAAAAGAGAGGCGAGAAAAGGAAAAGAGGGAATTATGGTGGAAGGGAGAAGAATTGTTATGGAAAGAGACTAAGAGAAAGAAAAAGAGGGCTTTTCATAATTGGTACCATCAACACATACGTAGTAGGGCAGTTGAAAGAGTACGATGGTAAGGAGCTGGTTCCTATAACCAAGAAAGGCTTGAAGCTTGACAAAGAGAGTAAGGAAGAGGAGCAACAAGGGGAGGAGAAAGAGTCCTTCGAGAATTTCTGCAAGACCATGAAGGTCATCTTGGATGACAAAATTGAGAAGGTTGTCATTTGGGGCAGAATTGTGGCCTCTCTCTACGGCTTGGTGACGAAAGAGTATGGTTGGTCGAAGAAAATGGAAAGGGTCATTAAGGTTCTAGATTTTATTTGTACTGGGTTTGGTTGGGTTGTCTTGTATTGGTCTAAGTTGTTGGACTATTTTATTAAGTCTTTAGTTTTTATGTTTCTTGTAATTTCTCAAAGCTTAAGGACAAGCTTTGTTAAAGGGGGATGGAATGTTATGGGTCTAGTTTTGGGCCCAATGTATAAGTTGGCCCAGGTCTATTTTAGCCTTTTATATTTCATTCCTTGTAACATGAGAGGCACTTTTGATGAATGAAAACTCAACTTTAACCATGGTGGAGTCTCCCTTAGAGACCAGAGGTGCCGTGTCTCCCTTGATCGGAGTTGTTGGTCTCCCTTTGATGAGACCAGAATCATGTTTTTTCCAAGGCTCAAATTTAGTATCCGAACCGGCTGTTCCGACTGACTCATATCAGACTGGTAACAAATGGTATTTGGGGTGATCTGGATATCGTAACAAAGGTATTGTGTAGTGAATTGGAGGATCAAACAAGCTCTCGAAAACTCAGACACTATTTTATGAGCAATGTAGATAAAGAGTATGACAAACACGGTCAGAATAGCAAGTGGAATATAATAGGATAAGTCAATGGATGGTGAGGTCATGCTCAATGATGAACAATGAGAAAGCTAGAAGATGTGAAAGCAACGTGAAATATAAGTAATAAACACATAGGTAGCACATATATTAAGAACAATGTAACGAACCCAACCATTGAGCCAAAAGGCCTAAGCTTGTTGGCATGGCGGGTTTAATTACCTTTAAGACCGTAACATTCCACCACGCTCCGCAGCCGACAGCCCCAACGGTCCACTCCACGACGGCTCCACATTGGCCCCATGCGTTTAGGTGCCCCTTCGGTCCATGACGTTTTTCGCCAAGTAGCCCTTTTCGTAGGTTGCCCCTTTCATGGTTTGAACTCCAGATATGGTGTTTGGCTTTGATACCAAATATAACGAACCCAACCATTGAGCCAAAAGGCCTAAGCCTATTGGCATGGCGGGTTCAATTACCTTTAAGATCGTAACTTAAAGGTAATTGAACCTGTCATGCCAACAGGCTTAGGCCTTTTGGCTCAATGGTTGGGTTCGTTACTTTTGGTGTCAGACCCAAACCCCATATCTGGAGTTCAAACCATGAAAGGGGCGACCTACGAAAAGGGCTACTTGGCGGAAAACATTATGGGCTGAAGGGGCGCCTAAATGCATGGGGCCAATGTAGAGCCATCTGGGCGTCAGCTGTAAAGCGTGGTGGAATGTTATGATCTTAAAGGTAATTGCACCCGCCATGCCAACAGGCTGAGGCCTTTTGGCTTAATGGTTGGGTTCGTTATTTTGCCTATCATGGTACACCTGAGGAAGAAAAAAATGTACTGGCGGCTTGGAATCTTGAAGGGGAAACTCAAATATGGTATCAATTTTGTTCGGGGAGCATTAAGAACTCCCAGTGACATGGGAAAACCTTACTACTAGTTTATGTGAACGATTTGGGCCTTCAAAGTTCCAGGATTTTTTTGGAGAACTCATAAAGCTACAACAAACGGGGAGCGTTGCAGAGTATTTTAACTAGTTCTCATGCTTGATGCTGAAATTTGGAAAGTTAATCACAGAGCAACAAGTCGGGTGCTTTACCAGTGGCCTAAAAGAATCACTCTGGGCTGAGGTTATGGCTAGTCATCTAACAAATCTATCTGTCGCAGTTGGACTAGCTAGGTTGTATGAGTTTCGGAATGCTGCCAGAAGAATAGGACAAGGTCCTGTTAAAAAAAATACTAGCAGCACTCTAACCAGCACACGAACCAACCTCTCAATCAAGAAGCTCACTTCTGAAGAGATGGCTAACCGTAGAGCAAAAGGCCTTTGTTATAATGCAATGATCAATTCAGTCTCGGCCACAAATGTCGAAGGCTATTCTTACTCGAAGGAATACCGGACAAAGAAGAAGGAGTTGACAACCTAGAAGAAAAAGAAGAGGATCCAGGAGAATGTGATGAAGCAGTAAAAGTGTCCCTACATGCGATGCAAGGTTCTTTCAACCCAAGTACTATGAAGTTGGAGGGCTAGATGAAAAACCAGCGAAAGAACATACGAGTGCTTGTGGATACGAGTAGTTCACACAACTTCATGAGTGAGATATTAGCAAGGAAACTGTGCCTGCAACCAGATCTCAAAAAAGAGCTAAAAGTCATGATTGCATATGGGAATCAAGTTCTTAGCAAGGGATAGTGTACCAACGTTGAACTAGAAATACAAGGTAACTCTTTCATCTTGGATTTATATATTTTACCCCTTCAAGGAACAGATATTGTCTTGGGTGCTCAGTGGTTGGTGACTCTTGGTCTAATCCTTTAGGATTTTGCTCAGCTTACTATGAAATTTAAGTTACAAGGACGGAGCATCCTTTTACAAGGAAGGGCTGTGGACTTTCTAAAATTGGTGGATGGAAATCAAGCATGCAAGGAAATAATGAAGGAAAAACAAGGCGTGTTGTTATAGATACTAACCTTTGAAAGGTCAGACAAAGAGCAAGGAGAAATAGAACCTGTTAGCATGCTCAGGTTGTTACAGCAATTTCGGGATTTATTTAACAAACCGAATGGGTTACCTCCTGATAGAGATTGCAATCATCGAATCTTGTTAAAAGATCCACTCAAGTCAGTAGCGGTTCAACCATACCGTTACCCTCATTACCAAAAAACAGAGCTAGAAAAAATGGTGAAGGAATTACTACAAGCCGGTGTGGTACGACCCAGTACCCGTGCATTCTCCTCTCCTATTTTATTGGTGAAGAAAAAATATGGATCCTAGCGTTTATGTGTGGACTATCGAGCTTTAAATTGTCTCACCATCAAAGATTGCTTTCCGATGCCAACCATAGACGAGTTATTAGATGAACTTCATAGGGCAAGCATCTTTTTAAAATTAGATCTCCGATCTAGCTATTATCAAGTCAAGATGCATCCTGAAGATATACATAAAACGGCTTTCCGAACCCACCAAGGACATTACGAATTTCTTGTAATGCCATTCGGACTGACAAATGCCCCATCAACCTTCCAACCCCTCATGAATTCGGTATTTCAACCTTTTCTATGTAAATTCATTTTGGTATTCTTTGATGATATTTTAGTTTACAACCAAAATTTGGAAGACTATCTAGAGCATCTTAAAATGGTGTTTGAGATCTTACGACATCATCAACTGGTGTTGAAGGAATCAAAATGTGAATTTGCGAAGACCAGAATCAAATTTCTTGGACACACAGTCACACGAGATGGGGTGGGAGTAGATGAAGAAAAAATCACGGCCATCCTTCGTTGGCCAAAACCAACCACCATTAAGCAATTGCGAGGGTTCCTTGGATTAGCAGGATACTATTGTAGATTCTTCAGCAATTTTGGAAAAATTGCCGCCCCACTCACAGACATGCTCAAGAAGGATAATTTTTGTTGGATAGAATAGGCAGAGATGTCCTTTTCCAACCTCAAAGAAAAAACGAGTAAGCCTCCCATACTTGCACTGCCCAATTTTTCCTCACCCTTTGTTGTGCAATGTGATGCTTCTGGGGATAGGGTAGGTGTCGTTCTTACTCAGGACAAAAAACTAGTAGCATTCATGAGCCAAAAACTACATGGACGACACTTGTAACTTTCGGCTTATGAAAAAGAATTATTGGCCTTGGTGTTAGCTGTGCAAAAATGGAGGCATTACCCCCTCGGTGGCCATTTTATTGTACAAACGGACCAGCGAGGTCTTCAATATCTTTGGGAGCAATGAATTTCAACACCGGCTCAGCAGAGGTGGCTTGCAAAATTACTCGGGCATGACTTTGAAATACACTATCTTCCAAGAAAAAGTAACCACGTTGCTGATGCATTATCTAGCACCAACTCGAAAGAAACGGAAGTTGTCAATAAGAAGGAGAACGTGTTTGTCTACCATGAAAAAGAGTTACATGCCGAAAAGGTAGCGTGCTTGGCAATTTTGGCACCCATCCTAAAATGGTTACAACCCATACATGAAGAAAACCAATAAGATCCTTATCTCATTGGAATCACAAATAGGATACAAAAAGGAGAAGTTGTGGGCCCCTGGGAATGGAAAAATGGAATAATTTTCTTCAAAGGACGAATTTATCTCCCAAAGCACTCACCATTCATCAATACTATTCTTGAAGAGATTCATGGTTCGGCACATGAAGGCTTTCACAAATCAATTCAAAAGGAGAGGGCAGTTTTTTATTGGGAAGGGATGAAAAGCAGTATGTTGGATGTCATTCAGAATTGTGAAATTTGCCAAAAAAACAAAAGTGAAAATGTGAATCCATCCCAGGATTACTTCAGCCACTATCCATCCCAGAAAACATTTGGGAAGATCTTTCAATGGACTTTATCGATGGACTTCCTCCTTCCAAAGGTAAAACATCCATCTTAGTTGTAGTGGATCGCTTATCAAAATTCAGTCATTTTATTGCCTTAAGCCATCCTTATTTGGCTACTTCAATTGCTCGTCTCTTTTTTTACCACATCTTGAAAATATATGGAATGCCACGGACCATAACATACGATAGAGATCCTATTTTTATGAACACATTTTGGAGGGAGTTATTTCGATTGCAAGGAACCATCATTAAATATTCTTCATCGTACCACCCCTAAACTGATGGTCAAACGGAGGCGGTGAATTGTACCCTTGAGATGTATCTTCAATGTTTCACAGGTGAAGAACCAAAAAATTGGGTTAATTGGTTGTCATGGGTAGAATACTGTTACAATACTAGTTTTCATTCAGCAACCAACAAAATTCCTTATGAAGTGGTATTTAATCGGCCCCCACCAACCTTACTTTCCTACATGCCCGACACTACCAAAGTAGACTCAGTGGATAAAATCCTGAAGGATTATGACACAATACTTGGAGAGGTAAAGGAGCATATACAAAGGGCTTAAGTGAAGATGAAAAAATATTATGACCTTAAACGGAGGGAAGTGAATTATGATGTTGGAGAGTGGGTCTTTTTAAAGTTATGCCCATATAGACAGACCACTATTGCCATCCGAAAGTCTCTCAAGCTTTCTCCCAGATTCTATAGGCCATATCAGATCAAAGAAAAGATTAGGCGAGTTGCCTACCGGCTTGCACTTCCAGAAGATACTAAGGTACATCCTGTATTCCACGTATCTAACCTCAAAAAATTTGTTGGAACTCCGTACAAGGTGGAAACTACTTTACCGAATCTCATGGAAGAAGGGAAAGCAATTTTCCCTAGTCCGCAAGCCGTCTTGGAAGAAAGGAAGTGCAAAAACCAACAGGAAATTTTAATACATTGGTATGGCATGTCACCTGCTAATGCAACTTGGGAGCCAAAGGAATAGATTATGTGGCAATTTCCAAAGCTCAACCTTGAGGTCAAGGCTATAAACAACAGGGGAGGGATGTCACGTTCCCCATGTCTCAAGTAACTGCCAATGTTGACAAGCCTCCGTAAATAAAGTCAAAGAAGCTGAGAAACTGGAAGAGAGGCGTGCAGATAGAGCAATGCAGTTAGTAGCAGTTCCATAGCAATTTTATAATTATGTGTGTCTAGTGGTTATGTGTGTTATGTGTGTTATGTGTGTTATGTGTGTAAAAGCCTAGAAATCATCGGTAATTGAGGATGTGTAGTTACTGCATATAGATAAAGGCTAAAGAGAGGCAATCCAGGCAGAGAGTTGTTTTATTCAAGAACCCCAGGAGGTTGCGCTTCCCTCGAAGAAGTGTTGTACTGTTGTTCTTAATATATGTGCTATCTACGTGTTTATTACTTATATTTCACATTGCTTTCACATCTTCTAGCTTTCTCATTGTTCATCATTGAGCATGACCTCACCATCCACTAACTTATCCTATTATATTCCACTTGCTATTCTGACCATGCTTGTCATACTCTTTATCTACATTGCTTATAAAATAGTGTCTGAGTTTCTGAGAGCTTGTTTGATCCTCCAATTCACTACACAATACCTTTGTTACGATATCCAAATCACCCCAAATACCCATAATGCTTCCCATCCTTACTAAAATCACCCAAATCCAGCCAAAATAAGTAAGAAAAGATCTTTATCCAACCTTGTCTCACGTGACTTCACAATAGAACCACTTGTTACCAGAGCCATAGCCCAAGCACGCTACAATCTGGTATCAAAGCTGAACAATCTACCGGTGCCAGAAACACACAACATCACCATGAAACAATGATTAGAACGACTAGAAGCTAAGAACAATCGTCGCTTTGGAGAGCTGGTAGAAGCATTGCAGCAACTAACCACAGAATTACGTTCTAGGCCAAAAGTTGGAGGACCTTCTTAAACTCGCTAGGAAAATGGTGGTGATCGTGAAGAAAGTAGAGGTGGTAATCACAATGGACAAAGGAATCGGGCCGTGAAAATGGATTTTTCACATTACGATGGGACGGAATACCCCCTTGGATGGATTTACAGAGCAAATCAATATTTTGCCTATCATGGTACACCTGAGGAAGAAAAAAATGTACTAGCGGCTTGGAATCTTGAAGGGGAAACTCAAATATGGTATCAATTGTTGTTTGGGGAGCATTCGGAACTCCCGGCGACATGGGAAAACCTTACTACTAGTTTATGTGAACGATTTGGGCCTTCAAAGTTCCAGGATTTTTTTGGAGAACTCACAAAGCTACAACAAACGGGGAGCGTTGCTTTTTGTTCCGTGGTTCGATTCTCGAGACATGGGTTTGTTGGGATTTTCCTGGGAGGCAGCATGGGCGGGAGGCAGCCGAGTGAGCGTGAGTCTGGGCCCATTCGTGGCGTGAGACCGGGTCTGTGAGTCCGGGCCTAGGGGGGTTCTAGATGTGGCCTGCCGAGAGTCGGGCTACGGAGCGTGGTGGATCTATAATGGGCTTAAGAGTAATTGAGGGGCCACAGCACTAGCTAGTTCTGGCTTTTGGCTTAGTGGTTCCCTTGTAATAATTTGGTATCAGAGCCAAACTCGTTCCGTGGTTCGATTCCCGGGACATGGGTTTGCTGGGATTTTCTTGGGAGGCTAGGAGGCAGGGAGGCAGCGCGGGTCGGAGGTAGCCGAGTGAGCGTGAGTCCGGGCCCATTCATGTGTGAGATCGGGTCTGTAAGTTCGGGCCTAGTGGGGTTCTAGATGTGGCTTGCCGAGAGTCGGGCTGCGGAGCGTGGTGGATCTGTAACGGGCTTAAGAGTAATTGAGGGGCCACACCACTAGCTAGTTCTGGCTTTTGGCTTAGTGGTTCCCTCGTTATAATTTGGTATCAGAGCCAAACCCCACATCCTGAGTTTAAACCACGAAAGAGGCGACCTACGGAAAGGGCTACATGACGGAAAAACATCGTGGGCTGAAGAGGCCCCTAAACACATGGGGCCAATGTGGAGCCGTCGTGGAGTGGGCCGTCGGGGCGTCGGCTGCAGAGCGTGGTGGAATGTTATGGTCCTAAAGGTAATTGAGTCCGCCATGCCAATAGGCTTAGGCCTTTTGGCTCAATGGTTAGGTTCGTTACAATTGGTATTAGAGCCAAACCCCACATCCTGAGTTCGAATCCTAGTAAGTGCAGTATGAGGGAATATGAGTTATTGGGCCTGCTTCCCCACAAGGAGTTCTCCTTTTGCCTCAGTGGTAGGTCCATAACACAATTTACATAACATGTTGAGACAATTGGTTAAGAAGACTTCGAGGGCGTTGATGCGGCGAAGGTTGCGCCAGCGGTCGCCATAAGGGGATGATGCCATGGTGGTGTGGTTATAGCCCAAGTACTTGGTCGCTAGGGTCTCAGGATGATTCGCTAGAACAATGTCATTCTTCGTGAAGCATTCTTCCACTCCAGATGGGGACGATACGACAACCACCAGGCGGGAATTGAATCGGAAGGACAAAATCTGGCTGTATTTCTGGGAAAGCGTTTGGAAAGTACGGTGGAGGGGTTTCTTAGCAAGATGGAGATGACCCAGAACCGGCAGAGACGGAGGGCTGGGAGGGAGGCGGTAGGATTGTCTTCTAGTTTGAAGGTAGAGCTTGAAAGCAAGGAGCACGGTAAGAAGCAAGAGGGATGTGTATAACAAGACGTCGTCCATGTTCGGTTGTTTCTGATATATGAGATGCTTTTGGATGCTCTGACCACAACAACGAAGATCTGTTATATATAGGGATACAAAGTGAGCTTCCCGAAATTGTAATCATAATTATCCTCAATTATAAGAAAAACATATACTTTTTAAAAGAAGTACATGTTTTCATTTCACAAATCAGTGATGTCAAACAATTAATCATAAAATCTATGAAAAGAATATCATTTTACGTCCCATAATCACTGATGTCAGTGAGTGCGTATGCATATGTCTTATCTCGTTCCCGCTATCAGCGCCCACGCCATCAGGGAAAGAAGAAAATTATTGAGAAGGCTGCAAATAATGCCAAATGCCTTGCAGAAGAATTTGGCCTTGAGTGGGGTTATGCAACACAAAATTCCACTGGTTTTTCGTGCCAAGATGTATGTAAGAGACTTTGCAGCCACAAAGGAACCACATTTATGTTTTTTGTCCCGATTTGCATGCCGACAAGGAGAATTTAAAGCTGTCATTAAATAATCAAAAACATGTGCCGAAGACGTGCTTTCTCAAACCCGTCAAAGATATTACCCGACTTATCACAACATAAAAACCCGTCTTCCCCACTGCTAATTCTACTGTTCCTACTTCACCTAGAGCTGGCAGTTCACAAAAGCTGACAACCTCCTAAAAAATCTGTATCCTTTTATTGCAATCGAACAACAAGACTCCCATTCTTGAATTTTCCTTGCTTATAAAACCAAAATACCATATCCTATTACGTGAATTACGTGAATTACGTGGGCGGCTCCTCCTCTCTCACATAATTCACTTTGTTTTTATCTTGGCTTGGGCGGTGTGCCCTAGATTCCCCTTTCATAATTCAAAGTGTCTTCGCTTTCCCTTTCGGCTATTTTGTACTTTGTCTTCTTTCTTCTACTTTACACTTGCATAGCCTTCTTCTCTTTTACTTTTCATTTTCTTTTGAGATCTAGTGTATAAATAACAAAGATTTAAATAAATATATAAAACTTAAATGTTATCTTACAAATTTTTTATTATTTATATTTTAAAATAGTCAAAATAACTTCATAAAAAATAAAATTATCAAGACCTTTAAACTTAACATTTTGTTGGTCTTCAAACAAAAGCAATAAACAACATATACTTTAGACAAAAATATCTTCATAAAATTCTTCCATAATTGTTCAACTTAACAATTCAAAGAAAAATATAACTTTTATCTAAACACCATAATTGTTTCATAAGATAAGATAGATTCTTAATTATATTGACCATATGTATATGTGTGAGTCCTCATCTTTTCAATTATATAAACTCCAAACAGATCTACATTAATATGCAATCTCTTAAAATCTTTAACCAAACCTCATAGGTTTACTTTTTATTCATCTCTCTACTAATGTAAGCTAATCATCTAATCAAGAATGACTATACTTTTATAAGCTTGTAATATAAGGTTAGGCTAGAGGTAAGATGAAAATTATTGAGGCTTAATTCACATTTAGGCACGCCACCCATGAGGAATTAAAAAGGTGAGCAATGTGAATAGAAAAAGGAGGAGCTGCACAAGACAAAAAAAAAAAAGAGAAGAGAGAGAAAAGAGTGTGCCACCATAATTAAAGAAGAAAAAAGAAAAATAAAGGAAGAAAGAGAAAAATAGAGGCATGAAAGCTTACCTCTACTTCATATTATCCTTGATTTTGATATGCTTGGTAGGAATTTTATAAAAAAAATTTTGAAAAGAAGACAATGTAATAACAACTTTTTTGTTTTTTATTTAAGATGTTTTACTTAATTTTATCATTATTTTTGTTTGTTATTTCATTATAATCTAAGTTTCTTTTGTTAGAGCAATAATGTAACCTAACTATAATGATGTAAATTTTACAAGCTTTTGATAACTCTATATTTTATAGGGTTATTATTTTTATTTTAAGTAATATTTAATATAATTTTTATTAAATTATATTTATATATATATTTATTATTTTATACAACAAACCCAAAATGAAAGAAAAGAAAGGAAATAAAGTAAAATTAAAAGAAAAAGAGAAGAGAAAAGAACTATGTTAAAGAAGTAATTAATCAAACACATGGAGGGCTTGAAAGAAAGGAGACCAGACGAATTAACAAGGGAAAGCACGTGACTGAAATAAGGGGGACTGAAGTGGACCATGAATGAAGAAGTGGGCCAGGCAGCAAGGAAAAAGGAGCTAATTGTCGGGCTAGAGTGGAAAACGGAGAACCAGGAGAGAGAAGATAGAGAAAATAAAGGGTAAAAGAGAGATCGGTCGTGCGACAGCAGACCGACCCTCTTTAGCCTTGGACCCATTCGAAATCTGAGACTTTTCCGAGTTTTAGAGAGACTGCCCGACCGTCCGACCATTTCTGTGCAAATTCAGACAGTGGAGGAGCCCTTTTCTGGCAGAAATAAGCTTTTTCCGTTCAAGGTATCTTCTTTGTCAAATCTGTATACTTGTGTGGCGAATCGGCATAGTTTCTCGGCCGATTGGCAGTCTAGACATCTCTGTCAACCAGATTCCGGTATTTCTGTGAGGAGCAGCGGTGGCGCGTGGAGTAGCGCGTGATGGCGCATTCCGAAGTGCTTTCTTCACGTGACAATTTCTGAAGTTCTTTCTTTGTATAGAGTTTTTGCAAACACATTTTAAGGGAAGGAGAACTTGGTGACAGCATTAATTTTTCTCCAATCTAAGATGTTTTGTGCAATTTGTAGTATTATTATTGTTGCTTTAATACTATGAACTAAGATGTAATCTTGTTAAGATATTATGAGTTCATTAGTGAGATGTTATGCAAGATAAAATATTTATATGAGTTGTAAATTATTATCTTCAATGTGATTGAATGATTAATCATTATTTAATTAATTTAATATGCATATTTGAGACTGACAAGAGAAAATGTGTAAATGCATCTTATAATGTACAATCATAAATTGAATATAGGTAGACATATATTATGTTGACTATATAGCCTTAGCTAGAATATTCACCGACTTTAATGCTCTTAGTTTATTTAGTTCATGGGTAGACATACAATAAATTAATGAGTTAAGTTAGTCCACTATACCTAAACATAAGATAGTGAACAAATTAGGAAATTTCACTATCTTATAAATATTATTGTTTTTGCAAGCATTAAACTATTGGAATTCATATCTACTAACTATAGTGAAGTCGGATGCTCTAACATATTTGTCATATTTAATTAACTCTCTGGAAGTTGATTGCTTTAGTGTAATTTCAATTTAGAACATCTTTCCATGTTGATTTGCTAGCTAAATTATGAGACCAATTCACTATTAGTAATTAGTCAAGTTAGTAACACTAATTCCTATAAGATGATACTCAATATCATCATTATATTACTTGCTCGACATGTACACATGTATGTAGAATTTTACCAAACAACTTTTATGTTTTATAAGATATTTTATTTATGTGAGTTATATATTATTACATTTAATGTTTTTAAGTGATTGGCCACCACTTGAATGATTTGATGTGCATATTTGAAATTGAGAGGCAATAATATACAGTTGCTTATTATAATATATAACCATAAATTAAATATGGATAAACATATCTCATGTTGTTTATGTGACTTTTGATGATAAGATAATCAAAAGATTTATTGTTAAGTAGGAATGTTCATAGATTATAATACATATAATTTGTTTCAATTCACATAGAGAGATATAGTAAATTAATAAACTAAATAGCTTTACTATAAATAGACATAAGATAGTAAATAAATTAAAAAGTTTCATCATCGTATAGGTACTATCATTCTTACAAGCATAAACAATAAAAATTCATATCAACTAGTTATGGTGAAATTGAATGCTCAAACATGTTTTTCATATTGATTTTTCTTACTTGGATTCAATTTTAATTAGTCTTGAATTTTTGTTTTGAAAATTTTAAATTTTAATTTATAATCAACTATTTTTTAATTTACTAGATAAATTTTAGAATTAATTCATTGTTGGTACTTGATTAGTCTAGTATTCACTCATCTCTATGAGATGATATTTTTCTTATCATTATATTATTTATTCAACATGTTCACTTACATCTAAAATTCACTAAACAAGTTTTTGGTGCCGTTGCCAGGGATTAGTTGTTTACTACTAATTAATATTAATATTGAATAATTCTAAGTTTAATCTAGCTTTTATTCTGTTTAAAAAAAAATTATTTTTTTAGATTTTATTTTTATTTTGCTTTATTATTATTTTTTCTTTAAAAAAAATCATTTTTTTAGTTTATATTATTAAGGGTTGTTGCAAGATGTGTATGACACCTAGCCTAGGAGAATAATTTGTTGATCTTGATCCAAAAATTGAATACACTTAAAAGGTAGCAAAAGAAACTAAGAGAACAAAGAAGTGAAGCTAGAAGAATGACGAACAATGATGATCCATGCAAAATTCTAAAAGACTATGTTGCACCAACAATTTAGAGTGTTATATCAAGCATCAAAAGGCTTACAATTCAAGTGAACAACTTTGAAATCAAGCCAACATTTATCTAGATGCTTTAACATTATGTACAATTTAATGGGCTATAAAATGATTATCCAAATGCTCAAATTGAAGCCTTCTTTGAAATTTGTGACATGATCAAATACAATAGAGTCATAGATGATGTTGTCACATTAAGGCTATTTCCATTCTCTCTTAGAGACAAAGCTAAAAATTGACTTTCTTCTTTTCTTGCAGGATTAATTACAACATGAGATAATTTGACTTCAAAATTTCCTGGTAAGTTCTTTCCTCTAGCAAAGTCTGCCAAAATGCATAATGATATTACCATTTTTATACAGATGGACAATGAATTATTATATGAAGGTTAGGAAAGATTCAAGGAGCTTTTGAGAAGATGTCCACATCATGGACTACCTATATGGTTACAGATTCAAACTTTCTATAATGGCTCTATTACAAATCTTTATTTTATGCTTGATGCAGCTGTAGAAGGGGCCTTGAACAATAAGATATCAAAAGAAGCATATGACTTCTTAGAGGAAATGACATCATGTTTGGTAAAATTCGATATGCAAGTGGACATGTTGAACAAGTAATATAATGATAAATATAGCTATTATCCCACAGAGATTGGTGCTTACTAAACTACCTAATTACTAACAGTAAATAGTTCCTAAAGTTCATCTAGCCAACTAAAATGATAGAACATTAATTAACAAACTAAATTTAATCTAAACTTGATAAACAAACATGCTAGAGCATTCGATTTCACCTAACTACTAGGTACGAATATAGATCAATTATGAATGTAAGATTGATTCTACTTATATGATGGTAGAATTTCTTAATTTATTCACTATTCTATGTTTAGATATAGCAATCCTACTTAGCTTATTAACTTATTGTACTTCTATCCATGAATTAAAAGAACTAAGTATATTAAGATATGTGAATATTCTAGTTTATACCTAAAAACACACAAATCATATGGTATATGTCTATCCATATTAACTTATAGTTACATATTATACGAAGCAATTATGTATCATCTCCTATTAGTTTTAAACATGCAAATCATATCATTTAAGTGGTAGCTAATCACTTAAAAACATTAAGATTAATAAAATAAAACTTTACACAAATAAAACATCTCACAAAACATAATAATCATGTCATTCATGCTTCATAATCAAGTTTTATTATAGCTTTAAGATAATAAACTAAAATATAGTATTTACACAAATAAAAGTAGTACAAAAACTTGAATAAAGCATTCAATAAACTACAAACACAAAATTTGTCACCAAAGTGTTTTCAATTCATAAAAATTTTGGACAAATCTACACATTAGGAAGTGAGGAAGAAGCTGTCTGAAGAAATAGGGAGAAAATGAGTTGCCACATGCCTCCACTACCGTTCTTCACAGAAACCACTGAGAAATGTCGAGGATGATGCTTGGAGTCCCAATCCGCAAAATGATTTCTCTGATTCACCTAAAAAATGCATAGATCTGAGAAAAACTCCAAGTCGGTGCTCACCATCTCACGCTAGAATTCGCCATGAAATCGCTCCAAAAAAGTCGAAAACTACATTAGATGCTAAATTTGTTCCCTTCTTGCTGGAAAAACACATAAAATAAGGCTAGAAAATTGCTCTATAGTTGCCGGAATGGGTCACCCTATCGCGTGAACCCTTTCTCGCTCGGATTTTGATCACCGGAGGAGACAAATGTAGATGACGTTTCAGTCGGCTGTCGTTTGTCGCTTGACCTTCCCACGTCGGCTTTCGCTCCCCTGCTTCTCCTTTTCTAACAACTCTCCTCTTCTCCTTCCTTATTTCGCACGACAATGTCCCCACGATAATTCCCCTGCTCGCTCCTCCCTTTCTCACCAAAAGCTCGATAATTTTATTTTTTTATTTTTTTTCTTTTTTTCTTCTCATGTGAGTTCCATGTCATTGGCCTTTACTTTTTCTTATGTGTTTTCTCTATTCTTTTGCTTCTTTTTCTTTGTTTTTTTTTTCTATTTGGGATTTGCTTCATAAAATAACACAAATTGCATAATTATAAACAAATATAACTATAATTTAATATACTATAGTAAATATTACTTAAAATAATAATAATGACTTCATAAAATATGGAGTTATCAATACCTCCAAACTTAACATTTTGTTTGTCTCAAGCAAAAGTTCTAAACAACATATTATGACGACATAAAAAAAAAAGAATTACACACAAAAAATACAAGAAATTACACATAAAAAGCACTAAACAACATATTCTAACAACACCACCAATCACTACATGATATTCTCCTAAACACCCCCAAACTTAATATTTTGCTCATCCTCGAGAAAAACACTAAACTACACATACTGACAACCAATCCTTCATGATATTCTCTAATGATTGCTTAACTTAACAATTCAAAGAAAAACATAACTTTCATCCAAATATTACAATTGGTTTATAAGGTAAGATAAACTCTTAACTATGTCAACCATGTCTGTATGTGTAAATCCACATTTTTTCTCAATTACATGCATTCCAAATAGATCTACATTAATATGTAACCTCTCAAAATCTTTAACCAAACCTCATAAGTTTGCTTTCCATTCATCTCTCAACTAATGTAAGCCAATCATTTAACCAAGAATTAATTGGACTTTCATAAGCTTGTAATGCAAGGCTGGATTAAAGGTAAGATAAAAGTCATTCAAGCTTAAATAACTCATGAACACATTACTTTCTAGGATCTCATCAAAACTCTTCTAGCCCCTTTCTACCTTTTTACTCCATGAAGATGATCTTTTTGCCACCATTTATTCTCATTTTTTCCTGTCCAACAATGCTTTGACACTAACAAAAAGCCATAACTATGTGGGCAACAATAAAGCAGAATAACATTATTTAAGCATAGTCACCTCAATCCTCCCTTACTAATGATATTCAATAACAATGCTTAAATGCATTTTTTAGAAACAATGTGACTTGAACCTAACAAAAGATAACGAGATTATTCTATCCTAGAGCAAATGCTTTTCTTCTTCTTCTTTTTGCATTTGTGTTTGCATAAACATTGGCAGAAACAACAAATTGTGCCGCACATAATCATTTTAATTAATTTCTTCCCATACTACATCCTTCTCCTCAACTTATCTTATGATCAAGTTAGCTTGTACATATTAGAAGTTAATATGTTCATGGGAATAGGACAATGAGATAAATTGATCAAAAGGCTAAGAGATATCATATATAGGTGTCATTTAACAAAATTAGGAAAAAAGTAAGGCTCAGTAAGATGACTGGGGATAAGTAAATAATGTTAGCTTGAAAGGCTCAATCGATCCAAAGATGGCTTAAATTATTTTTTAGTTAGATGCAACCTAGGATTTCACTTCAAGAGGAAATCAAGCAAATTCTAAGATTTGGGTGAGATCCAAGAAAATCATACACTTCACATGAATGTTCTCTAGAGATACACACAATTTCAACAAAATGTAGACTTTTAATGCTCAATAAGTGAATCAACATAATCAAAATCACACTTACTTCATACCACAATTACAAATTTGAACAAAATCTACATCTCTCCAAGAATTGTCAAGAATTCACAATAAAGGATCCAATCATGGCAATCATGGCAATCATGGTCAAACACAAAAGATATTTTACACAAAAAATAAACTTCTAACCTAAAAACTTTTAACATAAAACATAAAATTTCAACACAACACAATACAACATTTCTAGCACACATACAACACAATAGCAAACACTTCCAATACACTTCTAACACAACCACAACTACCACAATACACAACAACACACTTTCAACAACAACAATAACACCCCTAAACTTAAATGAACCATTCTCCTTAATGTGAAAAGAAAATAAAGCAATAGTAAGGAAGGAATAAGGAAAACTCTCTTGATTGCATGCTATCAACATGGAGTTGTAATGAGAATATGGTGACAACTTTCTAACTAAAAGATCAATAAAATACTTGGGTTACCTCCTAAGAAGCACTTGATTTATAGTTTTAAGCCAAACTATCCTCCATATTGTTGCTCAAAGAGGATGGAACTCCAGCAATTTAGGAGACAACTTGTGTTGCATGATGGTTGAGTATTCTACAATCAACACCACCGTCTTATATATTTCCAGCTTTCTTTTGTTCTCCTGTGTCTTTTTCAAAAATTTTGCACAATTGAATATTTGAACTAGAGCATCTGCAAAAGGAATGTTAATTTATAGTTTTAATGATATATCAAGGAATTCCAAAAAATACTTATTTCTTTAACATTATTGGAATCTTTGGGAAAATGGAGCTAGAGGCATAAAAGGCATAGGATTTTTGGAACAAGCTTGCTCCTAGGTACCTCATCTTGTTGTGTGCTAACATCTTATCCATTTCCTTGAACATGTTTGTGTCAGCATCACCTTCTCCCACTTGCTTGCCACTCATTAGGGTTATTGCCTCTACGGTATTTATAGGGCTTTTCTCCATATCGCTGGGCAAAGGACCCTCATGACTCTCTAAAATCATGCTAATTAGTTGGCCTATTTACATCTCTAAATTTTTAATTGAAGCTTCTTGAAGTGAAATGTGAGTTATTTTAAAGCTATTTAAGTGCATTTTACTCATTGTTATAGGTTGGTCTAAAATTCTTAAAGAAAAGCAAGTTTCTTTTAGAAACATATACTCTTCACTCAAACATCTTCAAGCTCAAATAAATTGGTTCTACATTTTGGTAATTTTACTATGAGCTTATTAATGCTTTCATATACTTGCTAGGAAATTAGATAGCTCTTTATTTCATATCTTATTTAAGTTGATTTCATACGAGTGAACAATGATAGGGTTTATGTAAATTTGGGGCTTTTGTCCATATCATGCTATATTAACACTTGTTTGAAGCTTTTGAACTTAAATTTATATCTTATAGAAGCTGAATTCGAAATTGTACCTAATTGTTACTTTTTGTTGAAATTTTTAGGGAGAGAATTTTTAACTGGGATTTAGGGAGTGGTTCTCCCTTGTAATCAATTTGTGAATTGATTGGAAAACAATTCTAGTAAGTTGTTGCTAGAGTGGGGTGGAGTAAGTGCCGTGGTGGCTTAGGCCGAATCACCTTTCAAAAATCTGTATCTTTGTCTTGTGTGATAATCTTGTTTGTTGTCTTGATTATTTAACATAAGAAAAATGAAAAGGACCAAAAGATTTTTGATAAACCTAATTCACCTCCCTTCTTAGGTGGTTATAAGATCCAACACTTATGTATGTTAATTTGCTTGTGGCATAACTATTGATCCTCCTTGTTCATCTTAACAACAACAATTTTGTGCATACACGTGTTCATTTTTCTTTGATCATCATTCTTAAAAGGAAGGCAATTTTTTGGGAAGGTATGTCACATGATATTCCATCGAATTTCCTAATGGTGTACTACTTACTAGCTGTTTCGTTTATTAGTGGTCTTACAGTACTCCATTGCTATCTAGTTTGCACAAACTAAGTAATCTTATTAGGCTAGAGTAAAATATATAGAAATATTCTGGATTTTGTTACATTAGAGTCATCTTCCATTGTAAGTTTAGATGTGTTGTATCCAGGATACCACTAGATTTATTAATAGATTATAGCATCTTTAGGACTCTATTTGTTTTGTGAAAATATTTTCAAAATGTATTCTTTGCATTTCCTTATGCTTTATGTAGCTAAAAATCATAAGCCAATGGAAAGTCTTTTTTTTTTTCTGTTTAGGGAAGTTTATACCTTTAAACCCTTAAATTTTCAAGTCATTTTTTATCCTTAACAAGTGGAGGTTGAATTAGAAAAGGAAAGAAAAACAATAATCACATAAGAAGGTTTTGGCCTATCTTTATATACCTTTTCATCTCTCTTTTTTGTTATTTTCTTAGGTTAATAGTTTGACCTGGATGTAACCTAGATCTGATACCAAGTTAAAACCATGACCCACTTTGAAAACATTTGTTTAGCACATGAACTATACAAGGAAGAACCCATGTAGCTTGATTCTAGTGTGCGACTACATAATTCCTAACAAGTATCTTGTTTAAAATCCCTTTACAACATAAATCAATGCATGAGTTTTCTACCTAAATATTGAGAAAGCTGCTATTTTCCTTCTTATAGGTGAAACTAAACATACCAAAAATTTTCCCTTTTCTACATTTGATAAATGCATTAAAATTTCTTTATGGTATGGTATTTCAATCCTCTTTTTATCATTATGATGGGCTAGAACTTTATTTATATTGATAGTTATGCATTTCCCTTTTTTCTTTTATTTATTTCCCAAAGCTTAATAGATTGTTATTTTGCTCAATTCTTAGCATTAGTAATGGTAATCTCTAGATGCAAACTTCATGGGACTTTATTTTTTCAAAATTTGGTGCCATTAGAGATTTAAGCTAGAAATATTAACTAGCATAGTGGAGTAACTTGTTTTTAACAATGATCCTTTATTAAGGTAAAAATTGTGGCCTATGTTTGCAATTACATGACTGATGTTGCCTCGCTTTCATGATTTAAATGTTGCATCACTTGGTTTAACTGGCTTTTAGTGCAGATAATATTGTCATCCGATGAAAGTTATCTCCTACTAAAGAATACAACTATAGGTTCAAACCTTAGTTGAATCCTACATTAGGGTTTTCCCCTCCTTAGCCTTGTGTTTTACTTTTATCCCAACTACTCAAATGGTTATATGTTCTGATTAATCATATTTGACATGCTTTCTTGCTACCCACATCAACCTTCAATGTCAGCTTATGCATCACTGGTGACAACCATGTTAGTCTCCATTGTATACTTCAAGAATTGGCAATACTTGATTTATGGTCATGCAAGGTTAAGAGAACCTTGGTAAACTCTGTATTGTCTAACTATTCTTTTATTATCTTGTTATTATTTCATATTACACCTAAATTCTTTGCCTCAAAGATTTGATTCTTTTTCATACTATCTTCTCTTAGCATTCATATCTCCATCTTCTTGTTTGTATACGTGGTTGTGTTACAGCCACATATGTATATGTTTTTAGCTACAAAACACCACAAAAGTTGGCTTTTATTATAGATGTCCTATGGCCTTTTTCTCAATCTTGACATATCAATTCATAATGATTTTTACTTTGAGAGTAAAATCTAAATTTTGAAGAAAACAAAGAATAGAATTTTCATAACCAAGCCTTTAACAATAGTCTCCCTTTAACTGGTCTTCAAAGTACTCTTAACTCTTTTTTGTGTCATATAGCTCAGATATAAGAGCTTCTATAAGTTAACTCACTTTAAAGTTGTCTAAGATTGTATTTGTATTGAGTTGTAAAAGAAAGGAATTGTTTCAGGATATGTTATCAAATAGGCCTTTCACAAGACAAACAATAATTTTTCTCATTTCATCAGCAACCAAGGTGCAAGCTTGTTTTGTGCTACTTAAGGGGTCATCACGTAGCTTTTCATAGACATTTTCACACTTATATGCTCATCTTATATATTTTTTAATAAATAATTAAATATTACAGACACAAAAAGTCACATATGCCCATTCCATTCAATCATTTTTTTGTAATGTAAGAGAGATTAATTTTACAATTAATTCAATCTAATCTCTATGATTTTTCCTTTTTCTCACTTCAAACAACTTATGAGAACTTCCCCTATCGAAATGATAAGAAGGAGAACCCATATTACAAAGGAACGATGAGGAACCTCGGAGAAATTGTTTTCTCTAAAATCCTCCATTCAATGCATAAATTCTGATCGTTTGTGAAGGAGGATGAACATATGACAGTGGGATCAGTGACTTCAAATCCTGGGGAATCTATGATTAGCCTAAAGAAGAAATTGACATTGAAATGGGAACTAAGCGTCCAAACAGCAGTGGCTTGTCACTACTAAAAATTCTGCGAAATTTGAACTAGGATGATTTGGAGGACACAGTGAAGAATATGATGGAAGATGGAAGACCTGCTTTTGACTTAGACTTTCCTGTTGATCAAGGTTCAAACAAACCCGTTCAAAGCTACGCTGGTGGAGAGGGAAAGACAATGTCTACTCAAAAGTTCGCTACTAAAGATGGGGCCAGAGAATTTGATCAAAGCTCTACAGCTACCAATGGATTTAAAGTAGTTGAGGAATCCAAGGATGAAAATAACTTGCATCAACCCAACGCACCAGCTTTTCAAGCCTAAAGGTTTTTTTCAATTCATTCTGAATTTTCCAGCTTTTCTACTGGTTATATCCACCTAATCTTCATTTCTCTTGGACCATAGAATCTAGTAATGGACCAGGACATGTTAGTGGATATTAGGCAGAGCAAATCTTGGACAGTTAGTGTTAAAAAATGCTCATTTTGTTGGTAACCGCCAGTAAGCTGGTCAAACTGGATCATGTCAAGAATATATTATGCCTAGTTACAAATCAAGCACTTCTAGTCAAAATTCAGAGGTGTGGACAAACTTTGAAGGTATATCATACTTATGACTAGTAAAAAACAATGCTTGTCACCTTACATGTTTGTTTCTCCATTAGTTTTATTGACTAGTATGAGCAATGAATGGTATATCCTATTGCCTTCTACAATCGCTTTGCTTCCGCAAGTAAATTGAAGTTGACCCACATTACACGAGTGGCAAGACCCACCAAAAATTATTTTAGCCTTTAATAAGGTTATATCAATGCCTTCAGAATGCTAGTACGAGACTGATAATTGTTTCTTTCTTTTTGTTTTCTTATCATTTTAGAATTTCTGATCATTCCTCAAGATTAATTTCTTGATGTGCCTTGATATGAGATTGATTGTTATAAATTCTGTGGAGTGGGCAGTTTTTTCTTATGTTATTGTCTGATAATGGAGATTCTGTGTAGACCCTCTGTCCCCTTGCTTGTCTTTTGTTCTCCTTCCTTTTTAGGCAAGTTTAGTCTTAGAGAGTGAGAGTCAACATAAATTCTGGAATAAAACCTCTTTTCTTAAGAACAAAAATATATGGTTTTCTCTACATACATTTGGGATACATAAGAGGAGAATTAATAAAGTAACCTAATACCAGAAGGCTAACATATTGGGCCAAGGCCATATATGTACAAAACCTTAGCCCAATGGGTAATGACAATGTATACAATGTAACATTATTTTCTCAACATCCCCCCTAAAGCTGGTGCTTTATACAAGTCAAACATTCCCAACTTGCTAAGGAGAAAATAATGTTGTTGAATGCCCAAAGCCTTTGTCAAGAGGTCTGCAGGTTGTTGCTTAGTAGAAACATGAGCTGTTCTAATGATACCTCGTGCGATTTTTTCTCGTATGAAGTGACAATCGACTTCAATATGTTTACTTTTTTCATTCACAACAGGATTAATGGCAATCTTCATGGCTGATTCATTGTCACAAAAAAGGGCAACTGGTCTCAAAGACTTAACTTGCAAGTCATCTAATAGTCCTAGTAGCCAAATAATTTCACATGAAGTAGAGGCCATGGCTCGGTATTTTGCTTCAGTTGAGGATCGAGAGACAGTACCTTGTTTCTTGCATTTCCAAGAGATTAAGGATTCTCCGAGTTTAACACAAAAACCTGTGACAGACCTTCTACTCATTTTGCACCTTGCATAATCGGAATCACAAAAGGCATGTAAGTCAAGTTTGTTACTTGTCTTCATTAGTAGACCCATACCAGGGGAGTTCTTAATGTACCTAACAACACGAAAAGCAGCTTCTTGGTGAGACCGTTTAGGAGCATGCATGAATTGACTTAAAATTTGACGGCATAGCTAATGTCAGGCCTGGTCATAGTGAGATATATTAATCTCCCAATCAATCGCTTAAATCCTGTAGCATCTGTAAGTAATGGATCATCCTTCTCTTTCATCTTGTCAAGGGCTACGAGGCCTACATCATAATCCTCAAAAGTATGATCGAGGTTCTGTTCCATAGGAGTCTCTACAAGCTTACACCCAGAAAGTCCACACTCTGAAATAAGCTCCAATGCATACTTTCTTTGATTTAAAACAATACCGGATTTAGATCTGGCAAACTCAATTCCAAGAAAATACTTTACTGGACCAAGGTCTTTAATTTGAAACTTAGAGTGCAGGTACTTCTTGAGCTCAAGGATAGATGGCTCATCTCCCCTTGTAATGATAATGTCATCAACATAAATGAATACAATGAGAATGTCCTTACCAATCTGTTTAATAAATAAAGAGGTATCATGATAAGATTGATGAAAGCCAATGTCAATGAGGGCTTCAGAGAACTTGTGGAACCATTGCCTTGATGCTTGTTTTAAGCCATATAAAGATTTCTTTAAGCGACAAACTTTCTTGCCCCTCTGTTATGAATACCCTCAGGAATCCTTATGTAAACTTCTTCATCTAAGTCTCCTTAGAGAAAAGCATTATGGATATCCATTTGATGTAGTTCCCAATGATAAATGCAAGCAAGGGTTACCAAGATACGCACAGTGATCATTTTGCCCACTGGGGCAAAGGTCTCCAAGTAATCAATTCCTTCTTTTTGGTTATACCCTTTTGCCACTAATCGTGCTTTATATCTTTCTATACTCCCGTCAGCTTTATGTTTGATTTTGTAGACCTATTTGCAACCAATGGGTCGTTTCCCTGCAGGCAAAGTAACTAGATCCCATGTATGGTTAGACTCTAAAGCCTTAATCTCCTCGGCCATGGCATCACGCCATTTAGGATCATGTATAGCCTCCTGATATGTGGAAGGCTTACTAATAACGGAGATAGATGCAATGAAATGATGGTGTGTAGGAGAGAGGCGATGATATGATATGACATGGGATAGAGAATGAGGGGTAGTGGGTATGGTAGGACAAACATAATCAGTAGCCCAAATGGGAGGTTTAGGAGTTCGAGTTGGGCGTGAGGATGATGATGCATGAATAGGAAGAGAGGATAAGGATTCTGTAATGGCAACAGGGGGATTTGGGGAATGGTTGACCAAATTAGGTAAGGGTGTAATGATAGGAGACTCATGTTCTGTGATTGTGACGGGAACTACTGGTAGTGGACTTGGGGAAGCTATATCACCTATAGGTGTGGTAGACATAGTGGTTGGTCCTTGAGGATCAGGACAAGATCTTGATAATTATGCAAATGAAAAAATATTCTCATGAAAAACGACATCCCTACTAATTAAGAAACGCCCCCCCTTAATGTCATATAGGCGAGATATCCCTTTTAAGTGAGGGAGTATCCCATATGGACACACATGATTGCCCGGTGTCTAAACTTATCATGTTGTGTAAGATTAGTGGCATAGCACAAGCATCCAAAGATGTGCAAGTGAGTAAGAGAAGGTGCATGCCCATGGAGGATCTCAAAGGGAGTTTTTCCTTTAAGGATAGGAGTAGGTGTCCTATTAATCAAATAACTAGCAGTAAGTATGCACTCACCCCAAAAACGAAGAGGAAGTTGTGCTTGAAAACGTAATGCACGTGCAACATTTAAAATATGACAATGTTTCCTTTCCACCACTCCATTTTGTTGTGGTGTATAAGCACATGAACTCTCATGAATAATGCCTTGGGACATTAAGAAAGATGTGCATTCTGAGCTAAAGAAGTCTAAGGCATTGTCACTTCTCACGCGCTTGACTGAGGTCTCAAATTGGATTTGTACCATTGAAAAAAAACTTTTAATGTGAGTGAGGGTTTCGGTTTTGGCTTTCATAAGGAATGTCCAAGTGTCTCGTGAAAAGTCATCTACAATGGTAAGAAAATAACGAGCTCCTGAATATGTAGGAGCCTTGTAAGGACCCTAAATGTCAATATGGATTAGTTCAAAAATTTTTTGAATTGAGGTAATGCTAGTTGGGAAAGATGAGCAGGTTTGCTTTGCTAATGGGCAAACAGGGCAACTCTTAATGCTATCTAAAGTAACATCTTTAGAAAAATTAGAAATAAATCGCATAACAAAAGATGATGGATGCCCCAATCTTTGATGCAAAATATTACAATCCATGGAAAAAAAAAAGGTTTATTACATGAATTATTTGAATGAAAAGGTACTACAGCATTAGCAAAAGGTATGACATTGTCTATGAAATTATCATGGTGAGTTTCTTCACGACTAGACTCTAAGAAATATAGTCCATCCTTCACTCTACCCCGTCCCGTCACTTTCCCAGTCAAGATGTCCTGTATCACACAAAAATGAGAGTGGAGGTAAATCATACTATTGGTTTCGGTGGTAAATTTAAAGGTGGAAATGAGATTTGATGTGAACACAGGAGAATATAAAACAATTTTTAAGAAGATGCCATTAGGTAAAGTCACGGAACCAATATGGGTAATGAGAACGTGGGTATTGTTAGGCAAACGTACTGTCCTACATTCATGAGCACATGTTCGAGGAGACATTAGACAATTAAAGTCACCAGTAATGTGATCACTAGCACCTGTATCTAAAATCCAAACTGAGGAAGGTGTAGATGGTATACCTGCCATGTTGGCACTAGCACTGGCAGTGACATTGTTGTTGATAAGGGTCACAATCTGCTCAAGTTGCTCCTTAGTGAAGCCAGAGGGCACAGGTGAAGATGTTTCATTAGAACCAGCAACATGGGCAATCATAGATGGATTCTCCTCCTTCCCTTTGCTTTTCAACGGGTACCCAACAATCTTGTAGCACTTTTCTGATTTATGACCATGTCGTCCACAATGCAAACACTTTACAAGTTGAAAACAATCATCTTTCTTATGCCCAAGTTTCTTGCAAAAGCTACAAACATGCTTTTTTGTGCATTTTTAGGAGCTATAACTGCTGCAGCAGTTGACTGGCCAATGATATCAATGGGTGTGGTGTCTTCCAAGGCATGTGATAAGGTGTTTCTTGTCTGCATTGGGTTTATGGTTAGCCCTGACTTGACAGCAGAAGCAAGGGCTTCAGCCTTTTGAAAATCACCAGCAAGTTTCCTAGTGGCTTCCTCCTCCCGAACCATGGTAATTATGTCCTCAAGAGATGGAAGTGGCCGCAAGTTAAAAATCTGAGAACGAATAGTGGAATATGAGGCATTGAGGCTAAGAAGAAACTCAACCACTTGGTCTTCTTCTTCATACTCACAAAAAGAGTCAAGCTTCACCAAGTCAGGATGACAAATGGCAACATAGCTATGTAATTGATCTCACAATTTTTCACGACGATTGACATACTCATCGATACTTTCATCCAATTGAACACATAAACTGATGTCCCTTTTAACAGAGATAATCTCCTTACTCCCTATCTTATCAAACTTAGATGTAAGTTTCTGCCAAACATCACGAGTTGTTGTAGCATAGGTGAACCGACAATATAAGTTTGGCGATAAGGATGTGAGAAGCCAAGAGAGAACGAGGGCATTACACCTCTCCCAATGAGGCCGTAGGGGAGAATCAAAAGGCGGTGCTGGTACAGTTTCGTCAACAATTGCAAGTTTATTCTTCCCAAGCAATGCAATGCACATGTCCCGAGACCAACAAGCAAAATTTTCAGCACCAAGCAATTTTTCAGGAACAAGCAAAGCACCAGGAGGTTCATTGGCACTTATATAAAGGGGGTCATGCTTAGTCACTGAACCCACAATAGAGGCAGAAGGACTATTAGGTGGTGAAGGAGAACGGTTCCGAATGTTCTTCTTTTGTTTTCCACCAGCCATGGAGAGAAAATAAAAATTGTAGCACACGAACAAAAAAGTCCAAAGCAGAGAAATACCAGAAGATTGCAAGAAAATTTCCTACTTCCCACACAACAAAAAAAACAAAACTGTGCTGCCAAAAAAAAAAAATCCATGTGCTCTCCCACACAAAACCAAAGGAGAGAAATAAACTGCAGGAAGATGGTGCAAAATAACCCAAAAACGTTGACCAACCACCGAAGTGCCAATTAATGGCCAACAAAAAGCACCAGAGAAAAAAAACGGAACCAAGCAATATTGAGAACAAATCGGAACCACAAGACAACAAAACACTTTTGTTGTGAAAGAAACACAGGATGTTGCACGAAGGCACGCCAAGTGTTCATGAAAAAAACCCAAAGAAACCAATATAAGAACCACCAACGCAAGATAGCTCAAAAAAATTCAAAAAAACACGATTTTTCATGTAGGGAGGCGTGAAAAAATGTGATGAATGAACTCTTATGCGGAAGTGAAAAAAAAAACAGAGGCTAGAATCGAACCTGCGTTGATACCATCTTAGAGAGTGAGAGTCAACATAAATTCTGGAATAAAACCTCTTTTCTTAAGAACAAAAATATATGGTTTTCTCTACATACATTTGAGATACATAAGAGGAGGATTAATAAAGTAACCTAATACCAGAAGGCTAACCTATTGGGTCAAGGCCATATATGTACAAAACCTTGGCCCAATGGGTAATGACAATGTATACAATGTAACATTATTTTCTCAACATTTAGTTCTAATATTTGTTAGTTTTCTATTTTCTCTTTTAATGTCAGTGAGTTCAACTTGGCAGTTAGTCTTCCTTAGACATAAAAGATGGTGATAGCAGTTTTGGATGCTCGACTTTCTTTTGTGGGTCATATCTCTTGTTTTCTGGGCTTGCTATGGTTCCTTGAGAAGGCACTGAGTTTCTGCCTAGGAAAGCTCTTCAGTTAGAAAAAGAAGGGAGATTAATCCATAGACTTTTTCATCTGGTCATTATTGAGTTCAAATCAAGTTTGTTGTAAACTGTAAATGCCACCATCTTTTTGAATAATGCAGAAACCTTTAACAAAAAAACTTGTCCGTACATGTGTATTGTTTTGTAGATTGCTTTGCAGGTTTTCAATTTCTTTTCGTTCTTGTTTATCTTTTCAATGACTTACATTAATGGTTTTCCATGTATTTGTTGAAAGATAATTATTTCGATAAATTGAGTTAACTCATATCTATATGGTACATGATTTGTTTTAATTGTTTCTCTTGTATGCCTCCCAACTCTAAAAAGTTAAGATTCAGGGGTTTTGTCAAGAGGCTAATAGTTTAATGGTAAGCTTTGGCCATCAAAGATCTAAGTCTTAGGTACAACATCCTATAATCCTCAAAACCCCCTTTTACCAAATTAAAAAAAAAAAGATTCAGTCTTCTTATTATATGATTAGACTCAATATATATATATGTACAATTTATTGTCATTTCTAATAAATTGATTGGACATATTCTTCTTTCTTTTCCATTTTCTTACCATTCTTGATTCTCTTTGTAATACGTAAAATTGTATAGCAATAATAAATGCTTGAATAACATGGAGACTTCAGATGTTGGCAAAGACAATGTGAGTTATATGCATATTGTTTTCTCGAATGTCTAAATTCTAATTGCTTCTACTTTTGAACGCATAACGTGAAGAACTTTTGGTTAAGTTGTTTCTCAAATCCTCCTATGAAATTGAATGGGTTTGCGTCCTACAGCTTATGTACTCAAATCCACTCTTATTCCATAAGCGAAGCTGTTTAGTTCATTACAAGCCAACGAGAAACTATAAAAGAAAAAGACGGGTAGATACAGGATAGCAACCTTGGCTTATCTTATCTACAATATCTCATCTCACGATACCTTGGCTCAAAGACATTGTTCAAACGTCATCCACAGACTTGGAAATAAGTTTGGTCATAATCGGGCGTGCTCTGCACATGGCCTCCAGTGCCACTGCCTTGGGCATGGTGAGCCCGTGACTTTCGGTCATGTCAACTTCTTCCTCACTTACCCTCTTCCAGTCAAAGCACTGAATCAATGACCCCAACGTCAAACTCACCGTCCGCTGGGCAAGGCCGGCCCCAGGACAAGCCCTCCTCCCCCTCCCAAACGGCAGCAACTTGTGTGCCTCCGCCTCCCCGCTTTGAAATCTCTCCGGCTTAAAACGCGTCGCATCTTCCCACAACGTGGGGTCTCTATGTATGGCCCATGCATTGACTAATAACATCGTGTTTCGTGGTACATCGTATCCTCCAATTGTGCAATCATCTGAGGCACAATGGGGTAGCAACAGTGGGGCGGCGGGGTGCAATCGAAGGGTCTCTGAGATTATACTTGAAAGGTAGTACAAATTAGAGAAATCTGATTCCTCAATCAATTTTTCTTGTCCAACGTAGCTGTCTAGCTCAGCTCTAGCCTTCTTCAAAACATCGGGATGATTGAGAAGATTAGACATGGCCCATTCCAATGTCACCGCTGATGTCTCGGTCCCTGCAAGCAGCAAGTTCTGTTCCGTACAAATAGGTATCAGACTTGTAAATAAAAGGTAGAGTAAGTCAATTGTTGTGGCTGATGGCATTCCACGGGGAGCGCCCCATTCTTCAAGCTAGCATGCATGAAGCCACAATTTCTTGCTAGGTTTATCATGCACGAAGCCACAATTTCTCGCTAGGTTTATCTACTTCGACGACTTCTTAACCATAGAAATAAATAGAACTTCAAAAAAGAAAAAAAAAAAAACTGGAGAGAAACCTTGAAAAAGAGATCTGCTTACACTTACCAAAACAAGCCCTTTGATTATCTGGTCTGTATAATAATCCGGCTGTGATTTCTGCAAAGAAAGAAGATGGTCGATCACAGTTTTTCCCTCCTCCTCCTTACTCCTCTTCTCATCAATAAGACCTTGCAAGAAATCATCCGTTTTTTGGGCCAGCCTCCTCAACGCTTTCTCTAAACCCCCATGATCAATCCATCGCAAAATGGGAACGAATTCTTGAGGATTCGATGCACCTCCATTCTCCATCGACTCTCTCATTATCTCCCTGAACTGTCTCGCCTCTTCCTCGTCCTTCACATCTTCTCCGTAGCCGTAATAACGCTTCCCCGCTAGCATTCTCATTATGATGTTGAAGGTGAGACCTGTGAGTAGTGATTTCAGCTCCACGTGGGCAAAATCTTGGTATGAGTTACTAGATAGTTTACGTAGGAAGCGCGTGACCTCATCCCTTCGGATGCCCAGGAACATGTTGAGGCGGTTGGTTGAGAAGATCTCGAGGGTGCTAATACGGCGGAGATTGCGCCAGTGGTCGCCATAAGGGGATGATGCCATGGTGGTGTTATTGTAGCCTAAGTGCTTGGTCGTTAGTGACTCAGGTCTATTCGCCAGGACGACGTCGTTCTTCGTGAAGCATGCTTCCACTCCGGATGGTGACGATACGACAACCACAAGGCGGGTACCAAATCGGAGGGAGAAAATCTGGCCGTATTTCTGCGAAAGGGTTTGGAAAGTACTGTGAAGGGGTTTTTTAGCGAGATGGAGATGACCAAGAACCGGTAGAGATGGAGGGCTAGGAGGGAGGTTTTGGGTTTGTCTTCTCGTCTGAAGGTAAAGCTTGAAAGCAAGGAGAGGGATCAGAAGCAAAGGGGATGAGTATAACAAAACATCTTCCATGTTAGCCTGTTTCTGATATGGAACAGTAATGAAATTAGTATGAGATGGCCTTGCATGCTCTGGCCACACAAGTAGAGGTATTATAGAGCGCGAGATAGAGAGGAAGCGCTGCACGACATTGAAAAAGGAAGTGGCGTGGAGATTTTCTAATATTATTTGTATCTTACTTAAACATTAAGCTGAAGATAAGTCAAGTAAGATGTAAGAAGAAGCCACAGTATTAACAAATATGTACAAATGTGCATATAACGACGAGACAGACGGAGACAACGAGGATCCCAAAGTCATCTGACCATCGTCATTTGTCGGGTTAAAGAACGGATCCTTCGACAACTCCCGTCGAAATGTTATGCTGAATGTAAGTTAAGTAAGGGTATTTTTATTTATGAACGTTAAACTCTCTCAATTAATTATTTTATTATGTTATAATTAAAAAATTTTAAATTTTATTTTTTCTTGTATAAATTATAATATTGGTATATATCTTTAAAATTTTATATTTTCTTATTTTTTATGAAAAAACTCACGTATTTCAATATTAACAAAATACGGACAAACGTGCATATAACTACGAGACAAACGGAGACAACGAGGATCCCAAAGTCATCCGACCATCATCATTTGTCGGGTTAAATAATGGGACCCCTTCGACAACTCACGTCACTGCGTTCGTAAACATCTGTTTCTCTTAAGGTAGATGGAAAATAGGCCCACAAGCAAACTCCGGCCAGCTACACGACGCACGACCCACGAGACCAACACAGCACAACATGTGATCGTCTTGTGTAACCAGACCTGACGGCCTGGGCTGGTGACAGTTCGGGATTGTCCTTTCTCTTCTAGACTTCTAAAGAAAATATCCTCCTCACAGTTGGCGTTTGAACCTTTATAAATGCCGTTCAAGGTTTTGAAACATATAATGAGTGAGTTGAGAGAGTCCCTTTCTAGGATGATATGCTTCGCGGTTATGTTCTGCTCTATATAGTCATAGACAGCCAGATTATGGTTTCTTAGACTACTTTTTTTGTCTTATTTTTAATTTAAAGTAAATCTTGTTTGTTAGTATTTTATATCTAGGTTAACATATACTTATTGCCTTGATCCGTGAATGATTTCTCCCATTTTATAGAATTTCTTTAGTTTCATCTCATGCCCTCTTTTGTCAGCAACGACACGACTAGAGAAAGAAAAGAATTGTTCAAAAACGAGGTCTAAGATTCAATTTTCTAATTGTTTAGGATTGACAAAACAGTTAATGTAGATGGAAATTGACAAATCTCCCAGTAATAGAGTCCGTGGAAGTGAAGTTTTCCCCAACTTCTACTCAACTTGTGTAATATTTGAAAATTTTACCAACCTTCTGGGACTACAAAATTGCTATAGACTTTCTTCTCTAATGATTCAATTGGTCCTCACTCCTGGCAAATTGGCACTTTCGTCTTTTTCCAAATCAATCAAAAACAAAACAGATTGCCCATTCTTCCTCCTAAATGTGAGGCATTTCATTCTCTACTTGTTTCCAACACAATGAAATATCTTTTCATGTACTTTCTCACTAATCACGTAAGAAAGTTTAGGCCTATCTTTATATGCCCTTTTCATCTCTCTCTTTTGTTAATTTCTTAGGTCAATAGTTTGACCCAAATGTAACCTAACTTTAATACCAAGTTAAAACCATGGCCCACTTTCAAAACATGTGTTTAGCACATGCCCTATACAAGGAAGAACCTATGTAGCTTGGTTTTGGTGTGTGACTACATAATTCCTAACAAGTATCTTGTTTAAAATCCCTTTACAACATAAATGCAATGCATGAGTTTTCTACCTAAATATTGAGAAAGCCTCAATTTTCCTTCTTGTAGGTGAAACTACACATACCAAAATTTCTCCCTTTTCCACATTTGATAAATGCACTAAAATTTCTTTATGGTATGGTATTTCAATCCTCTTTCTATCATTATGTTGGGCTAGAACTTTATTTATATTAACTGTTATGCATTTCCCTTTTTTCTTTTATCTATTTCCCAAAGCTTAATAGATTGTTATTTTGCTCAATTCTTAGCATTAGTAATGGTAATCTCTAGATGCAAACTTCATGGGACTTTATTTTTTCAAAATTTGGTGTCATTATAGATTTAAGCTAGAAATATTAACCAACAGAGTGAAGTAACTTGTTTTTAACAACGATCCTCTAATAAGGTAAAAATATGTGGCCTATGTTTGCAATTGCATGACTAATGTTGCCTCGCCTTCATGATTTAAATATTGCATCACCTGGTTTAATTGGCTTCTGGTGAAGATAATATGGTCATCCTATCAAAATTATCTCCTATTGGAGAATACAACTATAGGTTCAAACCTCAGTTGAATCCTCCATGAGGTTAGGGTTTTCCCTTCCTTAGCCTTGTGTTTTACTTTTGTTGCAACAACTCAAGTGGTCATATGTTCTGATTAATCATATTTGACATGCTTTCTTGCTATCCAAATCAACCTTTAATGTCATCTTATGCATCACTTGTGACAACCATGTTAGTCTCCATTGTATACATCAAGAATTGGCAATACTTGATTGTTGCCTAACTATTCTTTTATTATCATGTTATTGTTTCATATTACACCTAAATTCTTTGCCTTAAAGATTTGATTCTTTTTCATACTATCTTCTCTTAGCATTCATTTCTCCATCTTCTTGTTTGTATACATGGTTGTGTTACGACCACATATGTATATGTTTTTAACTACAAAACACAACAAAAGTTGGCTTCTGTTATAGATGTCTTATGGCCTTTTCTCAATCGTGACATAACAATTCATAATGAGTTTTACTTTGGGAGTAACATATAATTTTTGAAGAAAACAGATAATGGAATTTTCTTTACCAAGCCTTTAACAATAGTCTCCCTTTAACTAGTCCTCAAAGTACTCTTAACTCTTTTTTGTGTCATATAGCTCAGATATAGGAGCTCTTATAAGTTAAATCACTTTAAAGTTGTCTAAGATTGTATTTGTATTGAGTTGTAAAAGAAAGGAATTGTTTATGGATATGTTATCAAATAGGTCTTTCACAAGACAAACAATAATTTTTCTCACTTCATCAGCAGCCAAGGTGCAAGCTTGTTTTGTGCTACTTAAGGGGTCATCACGTAGCTTTTCATAGACATTTTCACACTTATATGTTCATCTAATATATTTTTTAATAAATAATTAAATATTGCAAATACAAAAAGTCACATATGCCCATTCCATTCGATCATTTTTTTTGTAACGTAAGAGAGATTAATTTTGCAATTAATTCAATCTAATCTCTATGATTTTTCTTTTTTTCACTTCAGACAACTTATGAGAACTTCCCCTATCGAAATGATAAGGAGGACCCAATTACAAGGGAACGATGAGGAACCTCGGAGAAATTTTTTTCTCTAAGATCCCCCATTCAATACATAAATTCCGATCGTTTGTGAAGGAGGATGAACAGATGACAGTGGGATCAGTGACTTCAAATCCTAGGGAATCTATTATTAGCCTAAAGGAGAAAATTGACATTGAAATGGGAACTAAGCGAGACAGACGGAGAAAAGGAGGATCCCAAAGTCATCCGATCATCATCATTTTTCGCGTCAAAGAATGGGACCCCTTCGACAACTCACGTCACTGCGTTCGTAAACATCTGTTTCTCTTAAGGTAGATGGAAAACAGGCCCACAAGCAAACTCCGGCTAGCTACACGACGCACGACCCACGAGACCAACACAGCACAACATGTGATCGTCTTGTGTAACCAAACCTGACGGCCAGGGCTGGTGACAGTTCGGGATTGTCCTTTCTCTTCTAGACTTCTAGAGAAAATATCCTCCGCACAGTTGGTGTTTGAACCTTTATAAATGCCGTTCAAGGTTTTGAAACATATAATGAGTGAGTTGAGAGAGACCCTTTCTAGGATGATCTGCTTCGCGGTTATGTTCTGCTCTATGTAGTCATAGACAGCCAGATTATGGTTTCTTAGACTACTTTTTTTGTCTTATTTTTAATTTAAAGTAAATCTTGTTTGTTAGTATTTTATGTCTAGGTTAACATACTTATTGCCTTCATCCATGTATGATTTCTCCCATTTTATAGAATTTCTTTAGTTTCATCCCATTCCCTCTGTTGTCAGCAACAACACGACTAGAGAAAGAATTGTTCAAAAACAAGGTCTAAGATTCAATTTTATAATTGGTTGGGATTGACAGTGTTGTGTAGTCTGTAGCTCTCCCACATCGGTTCAGGGTGGCCGAATTAACGGCCATATAAGTGGGGTTCTCTCACTTGCGTTTGGATCCTTTTGTGGGTGTTGAGGCCTTCTTAACATGGTATCAAAGTCAGGTTTAGGCCCGGACTGATGTGGTCTCTCTCTCTCTCTCTCTCGATGGGCTTCCCTCCTACCGGCCAAAACTAAGAGCTAGACTTTGGGGAGAGGGCATGTTGTGTAGTACAACGACAACCTTAGCCTACAATATATAAGACCATGTATCATATAAACCTAGGAAAACAACATTCTTATTGTTGAGTTATCAAAGCCTTGCAAATTTTCCTTAAAAAAAACTTTTCTTTTTGGCTTGATTGGAGAGAGAATGGAGATTTCAAAATCATGGTCTCAAAAGGAAAGGAAGAGGCTTGGAGAGTGAACAAAAAACAACAAAGTAGCCCTAGCCTTATTTCCAATTTTACCCCTACAAGCTTTTCTTTTTCTTTTCTATTATTTTATTTTATTTTCACTTAGCACACTCACATTCCATTTACTCCACTGCATCCTTCTATCTTTAAGATAAAATTTCAAACAAGATGCATATTTTGTTTTTTAAAAAATTTTGATATTTAATTCAATCATAGACATTAAAGTTTATTTCTATCTAACCCTCAATTCAAGCATTTATGCTTGTCATATGAGCATTTCATTGAATATCCAAATCTAAAGAATTGATCACATGAGCACATTTCCATGATTAATTTAATTCAAATTATTATCATTTCTATTTGTTGGAATATATTAGTATTTTGATGATGACAAATAGGAAATTATAATATGAAAATATTATAATAATTATTTCATGTTTATTAATTTAAATAAGAATCATAATGTTGGACCATTTTGTAGGAAAATGGGTAAATGTAAATTAATGTGGAAGCCCAGATGCACATGAGCTTAATGAAATCTTGTTTGTGCAACCCAGCCTGTGGTCTAGTGCACGACCTAAGAAGCATGACCTAAAGCAATGCAAGCCTGCAACCCATAATCCAATTCACAACCCAAGAACTTTGTTTGTGTGAACCAAGCTAAAGTGACTCAATCCAAGTTCAAAAAGGAGACCCGCACAATCCAAAAGGCATCATGACCCATGGTCTAAGAGTGTGACTTGCAAGAGTGTTTGGTAAAATCCTACATGAAAGTGTACATGTCAAACAAGTAATACAATGATGAGAATGAGTATCATCTTATAGAGATATATAATTACTAAACCAACTAATTACTAATGATAAATAGTTCCTAAAATTTATCTAGCAAATCAAAATAGTAAAACATGGATTAAACAACTAAATTTAATCAAAACTTGATAAATGAAATATGTTAAAGCATCCAATTTCACCTAACTACTAGGTACTATTGTTGATTATTTATGCTTGCAAGATTGATTCTACTCATGTGATGACAAAAATTTTTAATTTATTTGTTGTCCTATGTCTAGGTATAGAAAGTTTACTTAGCTCATTAACTCACTATATCTCTATATGTGAATTGAAATGAACTGAGTACATTAAGATTTATGAATATTCCAGTTTACACCTAAAGTCACACAAATCATATGATATATGTCTATCTATATTAATCTATGGTCACACATTATAGGAAGTAATTGCATATCATTTCTTGTCAATTTCTAACATGTAAATCAAATCAAATCATTTAAGTGGTAGCTAATCACTCAAATACATTAAACTTAGTAATATGCAACATTACACACATAAAATATCTCACAAAATATTATAATCATAACCTTCGTACCATCATAATTAAGTTACATCATAGCTCTAATATAGTAGACTAAAACATGGTATATGTGTAAACTAAAGTAGTGCAGGAAATTGAACAAAATATTCCATAAATTAAAAACACAAAAGCTATCACCAAAGTGCCTTCAATTCATAGAAATTTTGCACAAATCTACACATCACAGAGAGGAAGAAGGCTGTCTGGAAGAGGAGAAGAAAATGAGCTAATACGAGCCGTCATGCACCACTGACACATGCTACCACACGCTACCGCCATATGCCGCTGCTGCTCTTCACAAAAACCACCAGAAATTGCCAAAACGAATGCTTGGAGTGCCAATCTACCAAGAAATTTCTCTAATCTACCACAAAAATGCGTAGATATAATGGAAAAAACTTAAACAGCATTCTTCGTTATTCACTGGAAACTGCCACAAAATCGCACATAATTGCTGTAGAATGATTGGAAATCGCAACTAGATGTTGAATATGCTTCCTCCTAGCTGGAAAATACCTAGAACTAGCCAAAAAATGGAAAAGTAGGGTAAAAATGTGATGGGTTCCTTGTTAGAAGAGAACACCAGTGGTCAAACTATTGCACAACTACTTCACTCTCTACTTGAGATGTATGTTGTCGCGTGTCACCTCTAAGCTTCAACAAGCTCCCCTACCGCCCGACAATACTCTCTTCTCTCTCTCCTTTCTCTTACACCACCTGCTTGATAATAGACTCTAGTTTACCCAATTACACTTAGACCATCACCCTCTCTTTTCCTTCTCACGTGCGTTCTCTACTCCTCACCAATCACATGTTTTCTCTTTGTCTTTTCCTTTCCCTGTGAGTTTTCCATGTGTGATAGGAAAATATTTTCTTTTACATGGTTTGATACTTCTTTTCTTCTTTTTCCTTTATTTTGGGTTTGCTGCATAAACTAGCAAAAGTTGAATAAATATGGATACATACAAACATAATTTAACAATACTATATTATATGTTACCTACAATAGTCACAATAACCCTATATAAAATAAAGTTATTAGAGAGTGTGACCCGACTCTCCTCACTAGAGACTTGCATGACCAAACAACAATTTTTACCCACTCAACGCCATACCGCAACTCGCCACTCAAAATCTACCACCAGTGACAGTTTAGATAACAATGATAATGGCATCATTTGAAAGATATCAAGGAGTATAACAAATTTGTATAGAAAAATTAGTGACCCATTGCTTAGAGAGGATCCAATTGAAGAGATTAAGGTGTTCTTCACAACCTGTGACCTAATTAATTGAAAAAGCAATTGGAAGCAAATTAGAATGTTTTTAAAGCTAAAATCATAGGGGTTTATCAAGCAAGGAGTTTATTCTTTGATATGTGAAGTTTCCATGAAGATTTACTTCAAGATTGAAAAGGATTCAAGTGAAACCCATAAACCTAACCCATGACCCATTTTGCCTCCACAAAGCTCTAAATGATTAACTTAAAATATGGATAAAATGATAATGTTTTGAAGCACAATTTTGAATGGGATTGAAATAGAAAGCAAGTCCTATCTTCCTTCTCCCATATGAGTATGAAATTAGGTAGAGAATGGGGAAAGAGAGAGCTCCAATGGAAAGAATATGTGATATGCTCCGAAGATGCCAAAACAATTCTTTGAAGTGAAAGGTTAGTCCTTTTGATGCTATTTTAGAGTAGAAACTAAACAAGAAAGGGTGTTGATGAAAATCTAAAAAAGCAAGCTTCATTCAAGAAACTCACACTCTTTTCAAGTTCATTAAACTCGCGAAATCGTTCTTCATTTTGGTGATTCTAATATGAGCTCATTACTACTTTAATATTCTTGTTAGAAAATCACTTTGTGCTTCAATATCAATTGTTATTGAGTTTATTTTTTGTAAGTGTACAATGTTAAGGCTTGAACAAAACTTAGGGCTTTTGTCCAATCCATACTATAATAGCTTTGTAACATCTATTTAAGGCTTTTGAACTAAATTTTGTATATCCTATAGAAGTATATTTCCAAATTTGTAAAATTGGAGTGAGAAACTTGCAACTGGGTTTGAAGGATTGGTTATCCCTTGTAAAGGGTTGGATATCCCTTATATGAATTGATGAATTAATTATAATAGTGACTCTAGTAGGTTACTAGGGTGGGGTGGAGTGGGTGTTGAGGTGGTTTAGACCAAATCACTTATATTTATGTTAATGCTTTACTTGTGCCATATAATTGTTAATTGCCTCACATAGAAAAAATGAAAAAGACAAAAAAAAATTAAGAAACCTAATTCACCCACCTTATAGGTTGCTATAGGATCCAACAAGTGGTACTAGTGCTAGCTATCTTTGATATAACCAAATTTAGTTACATATTAGTTAGATTTGTATAATAACTAGTATGGCCGCCATATTAACTTTCAATAGACCACTGATATTTGATAGTACAAACTATAACCATTGCAAAAATATAATGAAAATGTACATAATAGGATAAAATGTAGAATCTTAAAAAATCATAAACAAAACAATAGCAATACCAAATAATCACCTTTGGTCAAATGATGTCTCGAAAGAAATGAAGAAAAATGGTGAAGTTGTGACTATGTTATATTATTATTTAATTGCATTTGAATATAATAAAATCTCTACTTGCAAAACTACAAAAAAGCTTTGGGATAAATTAAAAGTCTTGCATGAAGGAACTAAAAAAGTAAAAGACTCTAAAATTGACATGTTAGTTATAACTATCAATTGTTTATAATGAAATAAGGTGAAAGTATTTCTAATATGTTTATTAGATTTTCTAATATTATCACTAAACTTACATTGCTAGGAAAGCACTATCTAAATAAGAAATTAGTCAAAAAGATTTTAGCATGTTTGGGTGAAAGTTTAGATGCTAAAAGAACTATTATAGAAAAAGCTAATAATTTAAATGAAATGAAGTTAGATGAATTGCTAAGATCTCTACTAACATATGAGCTTCAAATTAATAAAAGAATTAAGAAGAAAGAAAAGTATAGGAAAGAAGATAAAAATATTGTTTTTAAGATTGTTGTTAATGATAATGATAATTCTAATTCTAATTCTAATGATGATGTTGCCTTACTTGCTTGAAAAATAATTAAGTTCTACAAAGCAAATGGTAAGAATGTAACTAGATCTACTAATAATCTTTGCTTTGAGTAAAAGAAACTAGATCATAAAAGAGCAAAATGCCTAACTTTGAAGACAAAGAAGGACAGAAAGTTTAAAAAAAAGGCACTGGTGGCTACTTAGGATGATGGCTTATCTTCAAATGAAAAAGTAATAGACACAACAAATGAATGCTTTATGGGAGTAGAAAGGTATGCTAAAAAGAGTGAATTGATGCCTATTTGGGATGAAGATAGCTTATCTTTTGATAAAAAAAAAAAAAAAAGAGGAAACAAACTTTGCATGCTTTATGGGATTAGAAAGCTATGATGATATGAGGTAAGTAAATCTAACAAATGTGAAGATTATGCTTTATTTAATGAGCTGAATGATACATTCAATGAAGTGGTTAATAGATTGCATAAGTTAGAATATGAAAATAAAGTATTAAAAGAAAATTGTAATAAAAAAAAATCTATCCAGAATGCAATATGAAAAGAATGAACTTGAATGCAAACTAAAGAAATCAAGTTTAGTTGTAGAAGAATATGAGAAAATGAAGAAATAATATAAGCTAGTTGTAAGTGAAAATTCAAGCATGAAACTTGAAATCAAATGAGCTAAAAGAAACAATCTTATCTCATAAAAATAAATCTAATTTGGATGAAAAGCATAAGCATATGAAGAATGAAATTAATTCTTTAAATAAAAAGTTGTCCAATGTTGAATGCTTAAGAAAAAGCTTGAAAACAAACTAGATAGTTTAACTTGCTTGTTGAACAAGTTTGCTAATGGTAGTGCCATACTTGAAAAGATATTCCAATCATAACAAGGCATGTATGATAAGGTTGGTATAGGTTATAGATCAAATCAAAATGCAAAACCTTTTACTAAATTCTTTAAAAAGAAAACCGTATGACTTCATTTTATGATAAATGCACATATTATAAATATGTTGGTCATTCCATAAATAAATGTTCATTGAAGGTTGGCAAAAGCTTTAGGATTAAAAGAATATAAGTGCCAAAAGGCATAATGATCCCTAACACTCATGGACCCAAAAAAAAAATGGGTACAAGAAAAATCAAAGACTATTTTTTATTTTGTAGGATTTGAAATCAATAGAGGAAATAGATTATAGTAAGGAAACTTGGATTATGAAAAATGGATGCGCCAAACACATGATTAGAAATCCAAGTTGTTTTCCACTATTACTCCCAGACATAAAGGAATAATATCCCTTGGAGATGACTCTTCTTGTGTTATAAAAGGTATAGGGACAATAGGTAATACATCTTCATCCTTTATAATTGATAATGTTCTATTTGTAGAAGGATTAAAACATAATCTCATAAGTATTAGTCAACCATGTGATAAGAATTATAAAGTAAAGTTTAGATCTAAATTTTGCAAAATGTCTAGTAGAAATAAAAATGTTGGATCCTATAGCAAGCCTAAATGGGGGGTGAATTAGGTTTATATATTCCAACAAAAAAGATTATTGTCTTTGGAAAAAGACTAAGAAATATATATGTTTTAGATCTAACACATTTCAAAAACAAAGAAATATATTTAGCAAGTAGATTTGGACAATAGTAGCAGGTTGTGACATAAGAGATTGACTCATATAAATGTTAAACAATTTGTGAAATTGTATAGAAAGGACTTAGTAAGAGGGCTGCCAAAATTAAAACGTGATAAAAGTGTGGTGTGTGGTGCATGCATTAAAGAAAAACATGTAAAGATAAGTTTTAATTCAAAAGATATAGCTACAACCATAAAACCAATTGAATTAATACATATGGATCTCTTTGGACCAATGTGGACCACAAGCCATGGAGACAAGTATTATATGTTTGTAATTGTTGATGATTATTTACTTGGACATTTGGGATTGCACATAAAAGTACAACCTTTCACATTTTTGAAAATTTTTGTAAAAAGTTGTAAAATGAGAAAGATTCTAAAATCAATTGCATTCATACAGATAATGGAAAAGAGTTTAAAAATCATAAGTTTAAAGATTATTGTACTGAAACTAGAATTGAACATAATTTTTCTACACCTAGAACATCACAACAAAATGGTGTAATGGAAAGAAAGAATAGAACATTACAAGAATTAGTTAAAACTATGTTATGTGAAAATAATTTGCCTATGTATTTGTCGGGTGAAGCTATAAATATTACATGTTATGTCTCAAATAAAGTTTTGATCAACCTATATTAGGGAAAACTCCGTATGAAGTTTTTTATGAAAAAAGGCCAAATGTAGCATTTTTTTTTCACATATTTGGTTACAAGTGTTTTGCATATAATAATGAAAAAGAAAATCTAGGTAAATTTGATTCCAAAAGTGATGAAGGAATTTTTCTAGGAAACTCTAGTAGTAGCAAAGCATTTAGAGTCCTAAATAAAAGAATATAAGTTGTTGAGGAATCAATATATGTTATTTTTTATGAGATTATTAACTCCCAAGCAAGGGAAAAGATGATTACATCTGTAGATAAAGATCCAATGCTTATGCCGCTACTAGAAGCTTCACCAAGCAATCCTCCTAGTACAAATAAAGATTCAAAATTTGTACCATTGTTGGAAGCTCCATACAACAACTCTCACAATCCTATTATCACATAAGATCAAAGGGAAGAGTGATCAAAACATATGGAAAGAGACCCAACCTATCTAAGGGTACAAAATGAGGTAACTCCTAGTAATATCATTGGAAATTCCTTGGATACAGTTAATACACATTCCTCAACCTATAATATTTGTGCATTTGTTGCATTCTTATCACAAGAAGAACCTAGGAACATTAAAGAAGCATTATTCGATAGTAATTGGATTATTGTCATACAAGAAGAGTTAAATCAGTTTCAAAGAAATAAAGTTTGGGAATTAACCCTTAGACTAGAAAGTAAAACCATTATTGGAATAAAATGGGTGTATAGAAATAAAATGGATGAACATGGAACAATAATTAGAAATAAGGCTAGACTTGTTACACAAAGATATAACCAAGAAGAAGGTATAGATTATGATGAGACTTACGAACTTATAGCTAGATTAGAATCCATTTGCATGCTTTTAGCTTATGCATCTCAAAAGAATTTCAAATTATTCCAAATGGATATCAAAAGTGCATTTTTGAATGGTTTCATGAATAAGGAAGTATATTTTGAACAACCTCTTAAAGATCCTTTGTTTCCACATCGTGTTTTTAAACTCACTAAAGCATTATATGGTTTGAAACAAGCTCCAAGAGCTTGGTATGATCATTTGAATACATATTAGGTGGGAAATAACTTTAAAAAAGGTTCTATAAACACTATTTTATTGATCAAGTCACATGATTTTGATATTCTGCTAGCTTAAATCTATATAGATGACATCATTTTTGGTTTTTCTAATCCATCTTTGTGTACTAAATTTGCTAAACTTATGAAAAAAAGAATTTGAAATAAGCATAATGAGAAAACTTAGTTGTTTTCTAAAACTACAAATTAAGCAAACAGCAAATGGTATTTTTATTTCCCAAAGTATAGTTACATATGAACTCCTTAAGAAGTTCAATTTTAATCAAGTTAAAGAAACAAACACTCCTATGGGTACTTCTACCCATATATATGCTGATCCAAAAGGTACTTCCATTAATCAAAAGATTTATAGGAGCATGCTAGGATTATTGTTATACCTTACTGCTTCCCAACCAGATATTCTCTTTAGTGTGTTTCTTTGTGCATGTTATCAAGCTAATCCTAAAGAAAGTCACCTTGTTGCTACCAAGAGTATCTTTAAATATCTTAAGCACACACCTCAACTAGGTATATAGCGTCCTAGAGAGTCATCTTTTCATTTGCATGCCTATAGTGATGTTGATTATGTTGGTTGTAAAACTGATTATAAGAGTACTTGTGGGACATATCGATTCTTAGAAAATATGTTAGTTTCATGGTTTTCCAAGAAACAACAGAGTGTTGTTATCTTTACTACCGAAACTGAATATATTGCCTTAGTTAGTTATTATGCCCAAGTTATTTGGATGAAAAATTAACTTATTGATTTTAACTCATTTCAAAGTTCTATACCCTTGAAGTATGATAACACAAGTACTATTAAGCTCACAAAAAATCATGTTTAGCACTCTTGTACTAAACACATAGAGATTAGACATTATTTCGTAAGGGATCAATAGCCTTAAGGGGATTGTCACCATAGAATTTTTTAGCACTCTTCACCAAATTGCTAACAGCTTTACTAAACCTTTTGATAAAGAAAGGTTTTGTTATCTTCAAAGAGAATTAGGAATGTGTAATGTAAATGATTTATAAATTTAATTTTTATAAAATCAGTATCACTACATGAATGTATTAACATATATGTGCTCTTCATTAATCTTATGATTGGAGTAGCCGTCATTGTCAATGAACATTCCCTTTCTTGTAACGAGAATAGGCCCTTCTTAGTTTGAGGGGGAGTTTATCTTGTTGTTCCACTCCAAACTCCATTGCAAACTCCACTCTACAAAAATGGTATGCATTACTACTCAAGAGGAGCTCTTGGTTCATCATATCTAGCATGATGTTTCCATTTTTGTTATTTGTTGTTGCTCCAACACACGTTATGTAAGACCTGTACTTATTCTTTCTTTGCTATTGAAATCTAAATTTTGTTTTCTAGAACTTAATTCTATTATGATTTTTGGTAATATGGTGTTGTTGTTATAGTACATTTGGTGTTGTGCACTCATCTCTATTATCTTATATTCTGCTGCAAATCTTTGTTATCATATTATACATATAGATCTATTCTCCCTAATAATGAATTAGTTTTTTTATTAGACTTTGAACATTCTTATAGTACATCCCTAACCTTCTTCTCACTTATACAACAACTTTTTTCTAACAGGGTATTGAAGCCATTAGAAACATTGCTTTAACAATCATAAAAAGAAGTTATCACTTAATATCTAAATACCATCCATAATCTGACGTTTCTATGCCAATTCTCTAACCCAGAAAAACAAGTAGTTTAAATAGTAATAACGACACCCATTAGTTGCTAATAGTGAATTATTAGTCACAATAAGATTTGTGATCAATGGTAAAACTTGTTGGGCCTCTTATAGTTCACCATTAGTGATGATGGTCACTCATAGTGCATGGTTAGCAATAACATTTGATAATCTCTATTACTTTGGAAAGGACCAATAATTTGTAATTATTGATGCACTTAACCATCATTATCATTTTACCAAATTCAGTGAAAAAGTAAAACAGTTTAATTAGATAGCCAAGATCACCAAGGAAATATATTATTGAAGATAGTTGAACATGGTCAGCAAAGACCTTTCTCCTCCTTGGTCATCTTTTATCTTCAGTTCTAGTTCTTCCTAAATTTTTTAATCTCATGTGTATAAGTTAGCTTATCAAGCCCTTTAATCTCTTAGTAAATCCTGCCCCTCTTTTTAATAGCTCTTTAGTATTTTAATGGAGTCTCCATTACCACCATTGTTTAGCAAAGTTCATTTATTTTTATTTCTTCATTTATCGGATTTTCCGTCAACTTGCTTAGCAAAGCTTAGCCATATGTCATCAAGACTGTTTTTTTATTGAAAAGCATGATAATACAACTACCTTTCTACAATTTGGTAATAAAAAAAATACCATTATTCATAGAATGAAATAAAAAATAAAAAAAATAAAAACCCATATTTCTCACCATAAAAGAGAAAAAAAAAAGATAGTAAAATGAAAATTGTATAAAAAAGAGATAATGCCAATGAATATTGTAGAAAATAAACCCATTTATCTCACCATAGAATAGCATATTGAATAATGTAGAAAATAAAGATAGTAAAACAAAAGGCAAATTTTGTTTGACTGATAAACTTGGTGAAAATTTTCTGGTTTTCCATGCAAAAGAAAATAAACACATTTAGCCCTTTTATAGTAAATTGAAAAGTAAATTTATCTCTTCTTATTTTTTTACGAAAAGAAAATTGTAATGAATTTCATTGCAAGTGAATAATTAATGACCATTTTCAAGTTTGATGTGCTTATCGTGGTTGTTAATAATTCATTTGCATTAATTTCATGACAATTTTCTCTTCATAATAAAGAAAAAAAAAGGGGATAAATTTGTTTTCCACACACAAAATCAATATGTTTGCCCGTATACATATATTATGCATGTCATTGTTGTGTACCTTGACACAAAAAAAAAATGTATCTAATACCACTTATTTCATGTGATAAAAGAATTAATAAGGCTACAATCTTAATAACGAAATTGTTACTTTCACCTTTACCTATTTCAAAAACTATTCTTATGGTTGTGGAGCTACATAGTTTATTGAGTTAAGATGTTGGAGGAAGTTAAATTCTATAAAATCAAATTCTTACAGTTCCTTCTTGCTTCATAAATATGAAGCATACTTGTAAGAAATTTATTACACCCACCAACTTTTCTCTACCAAATTGGTTAGTCATCAGGATGGTGAACTCTGATGACTATTTGACAGTAGCCTTATAAAGATTAGAATAGAAGGCATACTAGAAGGAATTGGAATGGAAAGTACAGTGAAATACAAGTAGTTTTATTTCTTTGCAAATTCGGAAAAAGGTTATGATCTTGATGAATTGGTCATTACTAGAAATGATTCTAAACTCAGAAATCTCTTTGTTTATTTTGTATCCATAACTCTTCTTGCTTGTACTAGTCAATCAAAGTCCTTAAGTAATCTTCAACACTCTTTTTGCTTCTATTGGTTAGTCAAAATCCTTAAGTAAATAGTTTATCTCCATATGCTACATCATGTCATCATCAATGATTCCAAAACCTCCACCGAAATAGAATTGCAACATCTAAAATATGAAGTTCAAGTTGTTCACAATGATGATTTGAGTTTGTCTTCCTTGTCTCGGCCAAACAATTTGGTTATCATATAAAGAGTGTCTTCCAGCATCTAGCTCAATGCAATTGCAAAAACCATAGTCACTTACTTTCAGCCTATGTCTCTCTCTTCTATTCCCTCTTCTCTCTCTTCTCTTTATGCCAAACCGTCAATAGATCTCTTGAATCCAACATCTGTTATTGGAACGAAGGTCAAAGATTTCTCCGACTTTATTGCCAAGCAAATTGATCAGCAACCACCACAGAACGAGATGCCGAAAAAAGTTACAGGACTTCTCAGAAAGTTAAATCCTCGTGTTCAACTCATATTAATGTTTATTTTCCCATCCAAATCCCTAGTCATGTTAAAAGCACGAAGGAACATGCTAAATACTTGCAATGCAACAAAAAGGAACGCTTGTTATTTGCACCTTCACCGGCAGGCTTTGATGTGCTCGCACACCTTGCACAAAACCAATTCTCATGAATTGAGGTGACCACATCGGTCATCAAAATCACATTCAACAAACTTTAAAACAGCAAACAAATCATTAGAGTTAATCTAGAGTTGCTTATCCTTCCATAGCAGAGTTCTCGTCTACTCTAGAATGTATACAAGCTTTGATTAGTAGTTCAATAGATCAATCATTAGAGCCTAAGAAATTTACAAACCATTCAGATTAACGGTGAAACCTTCTTTTAGGATTAAATTCACACAATTATTTGTTAGGGGGGCCCACAAGGATTAATATACTACTTCTACAGTACAATAGAAATTTGCAGCAGCTCAACCTGTCCAGAGCATAGTGCATTTCAAACGATTACATTGAGTTCTGCAATGAAGAACTTTGTTTAATCTTATGATTGCTTTCCTACTACTTCTAAGCAAACGGTAAAAAGGAACTTGTTTTTCTTAAACAAAGGCATTAAGATTCACTGATTTGCTTCAGTAATGAAGCTCTCTGTCTGGAGTTTGTTACGTTTGACAAAATCCACAAACTGGCCCAATTCAATGGGATTGGCTTCTATCCCTTCTTGTTCTGCGCTGCAAGGCAACAAAAATAGAGGCTGAATGCAAAAACAGAGGTGCAGACCCTGCAAAATAGATGTAGTAGTGCAGATATATTTCAAATTCTGACAATCAATTTACCTAATTCTTAATCTAAAAGGAATCTATGCTAAAATAGATGCAACATCAAAAGGTTCGTCCCAATAACTAAAGGGCTATTGGCTGCAAAGTTAAATGTTAGCAATTGCTTGCAAGTTTAGATACTTCAAACTACAAAGACTTACAACAGCCGACAAAAGCAAGCACTTACGAGATAACAATGTTTTGACATAACAATGACGAAGCTAAAGGCACAAACCTAGGTAATGAATTCCTACAAAACTTAAATAGTCTAAATATAATCTCCAGGTATTATGTGATTACTGAATTCAATGGGATGAATGGATTTTGTCCCCCAAAACGAACTCATATTTCCTCCCAAACACATCTACTATGTGGCTTACATTCATATTTCCTCCCAAACACATCTACTATGTGGCTTACATTCATGCAATTTCCTAGAATCAGATTGAAGCCTTTTAATTGTCACAAAGTTGGACAACGTTGAACTTCCATGCGGCAGTTAGCATCTTTCCTTACTCTGGAATGACTAAGTCAACCCGGCTCGCACATAAAAAACAAGGAAAAATGAGAGGTTGAAATGGAAGGAAAGAAGAACTCTTTAAGAAAGGCATGCGTATTGTGTAAGAGGGAGAGATACAAGACCTTTTTAGACACACTTGGTTTCCTACATGTTGGGTCCATAAGAAGGGATCACAATTATTTATAGTAGTGGAGGGTACAAATAGATGGTGAGGAGGTATTTGATCCCCTGCTTGCCGACCTCCTCCTGAAAAGATCTTACTTCCACCTAACTCTGTGAGTTGCTGAAGCTTGTAAGAGAAATCCGGAACTTTATGGGAGAAAGAATGCTCACGAAAAAAATCTGGAATTCTCTGGAGTGAGTGCGCAAGGGACAGAAGAACCGACGCTGTTAGGAGCCCACTTGGACCAACTTTTTTATGTACAAAAACCCAATACATTACACCTGATCACCAACTGCAAAGTAGTATATCATTTCATTTCAGATTCTTGCACAAGATCCTAGTGCTATTTTTAATGAAAGAATTGTAGTGCAAACACACACAGAGAGGGTTCCGCTTGATGCAACAAAAAACGAAGGAAAGAAGTTCAACAAAACATTGATTTCGATATTTGATTGTCTCTGTCATATTTGTCACAGAAAGAATGAAAAACCAAATTTTAAAAGAATGAAAATATAAACGTCAAAAAACTATAGATATATATATATATATATATATATATATATATATACAAAACGTCGAAATACAAAGGAACCCCCAGAAATCAACCGCAAGGGACAGGACCGGAAAACACTAAAACTCATCGCGATTATAGTATGTTGAGATTGAAGGGATCCTTCAATGAGAACCGAGCTCAAATGGTTGAGCAAACCAAGAGTGAAAATGGTGGAGGGGCTAAGGATGAAGTCCGGGTCCGAATCGGAGAGCTTCAACAATCCAACTAAGTTGCCCCAGACAGTTTGGGTCTGGCCTAACATTGAAGGCATGGACTCTGTGTGAATTGTTTAACGTTGTCAAGACATATATATATAAATTTGTTTTAATTAAAATATTTTTTTTTCAATTTTTGAGTTTGTTTAGAGATGGACTTTAGGCTTTCTAAATAATATTAATATTTTAATATTTATTAATATGGTATTAAAGTTTAGGTTTATGAAGTTTCTCTATTTAACACTTTTACAAGTTTATTATTTGATATCATTAATGACCAATATTCATCTATCACAACAAGGGTGTTTCTTAACAATGTGAATTGTCTCACTCTACCAAAATATGCATTTAAAGCTTTGTTTAATTAAAAGATATATATTATACTTTTGAGCTAATTTTTCAATTAGGCTTAAAGCTTTTTCATGTATGATCTTCAAAATAAATTCAATTGGTTATAACCACATAAATTAAGGTCTTTTATGGGTTGAGAATTGCTTCTATAACTCTCGAGAAAGTGAAGAAGATGATAACTCTTGATCACTTAAAAAAAGACTTGGTAAAGAATTAGCGTTATAATTAGTAAGGATAAATTAATCTTTTGTTGTTTAAAAGTAAGGACAAACGTCTAAATAAACTAAATATGTAATTAACGGCAAGTTTCCCCTCCATGGAGGGTTACCAAGGAAAAGACCATGGGAAAAATTAAATTGCGGTTTTGGTGCATGTATTAAGAGTGTTGTTCCTCCATCTTTGATGATCATAGTGAAGAAATCATTTGCTATTGTGAATGTAAGAAAATTACCCCTAACCATAAAAATTTGTATTTTTCTTTTAACTTTTCTTCATTGCATGCTTAGTTTGTAGCGTTTTTGAATTGCCTATAATTTGCTACATTTCAATCCAATAAAATCCTCTAAAGAAAACAACTTAGTTTTAGTTTTTGTCATTTCTCTAGTTGTAGCAAATCTTTGGGATAATTTTTCTCAAGATGCACACATGTCACTTTTATAGGAAGTTAATTAGAAGTTTTTTAAAAAAGTCTAAAAATTATATTTAATACTTCAAAAATCTAGATATTAAAGCAAATGTTATATACATTTTCAAGAGTTTTTTTTTTAACGAGTATGAGCCGTGGGAATTAGGGGATTTATTAAAGAAGAGGGAGATTCAAATACTTCTGAAAGTTTCTCATGTGATAAACCTTCATATGTCATTGAACTGCCATAAATAACACATAAAGGCCAAAGCTTTGTATGCATTTTTCATAATATCAAGCATGGCAAAAGGTATCCGTGCATTATTCTGATCAAATAAACACTTAGAGAAAGATCAACATATGTTTCTTTTATTAGGAATAATAATTGAGTACATACACAGCTGAAGACACCCAACACAAGATGATGAATAGGGCCCTTTGTTTATTTCAAAAACTTAACAAATCATCGAGCTTTTTAGAGTTTTACAAATTTAAGCTCATTTAACCTATAACTATCATTTTTTTAAGTTATATATCTGGACATAGTTAAAGTTAATCTATAAATCTGAAATTTCTTTTGCCTCAAAAACACGGTTATGGCAAGTGGGGTTGCAAGGGTAAGGGCAATCTATCACTTTGAAAGGACTTCGGTCATAAAACCAGTCTGCAACTGCCGTTGCTACTGCCTGCAGAATATGGAAATGGAATTAGTTTCTGCAGATTTGGGAAAACAAAAACAACATAGAAAGGTAAAGAAACATGAAATTATAAATAATGTACTAGAATATAAAAAAATAAAAAAATAAAAAATAAAAATCTAAAGAAGAAGAAAGAAGTAGAAGAGAAATGAAGAACATCCTACTTTTTTATCCAACAACGGAGAACCATCCATCAACCATGTCTCCTGCATTTCAGTTTGGCAATGGGAATAGCAAGATTGTATGTATAATCCATTAGATGAAGAAGAGCGCAGTCCGTTCACGGCACTTATGAACTGCTCCCTGAAACCTAAAAATAAAATAAAAAGACAAGTAAATTCTTGGAACCCAGTTTATATCGTCAATGCTGTATCTTCTCAGGCAGAAACGCTATTCTAGGTTGATCCCTGGAAGCTTTTGTATAAATTGTAGACAGGGGAAGCCAGAGAGAAACCCAGTTCAGCAATCCTTCTTGCCGGTAATATGACCCAGTTCCTATATGATGATTAAATTCCTTACACTTACTCTACTCTTCTAAGAAAATGTGAAGGTCTGCTGGTATTCACCTTGCATGGTTTTGATTTGATCGGGAGAGCAATTCTTTACATCAAGTTTGCAGCTAGCCCATTCGCCACTGGTATCAGCACCATCTGGAACTAAAATGTTTTTAATCTGGAAAAGCACAAAGAAGAAGAAGTTCAGGTACTAGAATAATGAAAAGAGAAATTTTTCATTAAATTTATAAATAAATAAAAAATAGAACTCATTAATACTTGATATAGAAAAACCCATCTCCAAATTTAAATTTCAGGCTTCCCTAGTTTAAGTTATATCAGCAATTTTGTCTAGAAGTATACACTCAAAATGGAAGTCACCCAACATTAGCTCCCTTTAAAATATCACAATATGGGAAATGGACTCAATAAAAAGTGGGATTTTAGGAATTAAAGACATCTATATTTCTCAAACAAGTTCTATAATTTTCAACTACTCAATGGAGGCAATGGATCCATCACACGCATAGATTATAAGATTTTTCCAGAAAAAATCAAGCAAGAACCAGGGGCTAGAGGAAGAAGGGCAAATGGAATACGTGAAATTAAAAAGAAATGACATAAAGAGGTGAGCTTACCTGCCATGAATCAATATCGGCATTTACCAAAAAGACTGGCGTTTGGATGTGGTCAGCAAATTTTTGAGGAAAGAAGCACTACAATATAGATGACAGGTATTATGAAATTGAAGGGAAAATAGCGAGATGTGAAGCAAATACCAGATAGATGCACTTACCAACTCTGGTTTCAAACGTGAAGTGCAGGATGAAGGCAAATGCTTTGCTGAACCCTAAGGATAGAGAGAGATTTGCATTAAAAGATCAGGTATTGGATGCAAGAATGAAGTAGCTCTATTTTCTTGAAACAGAGTCTCAAGGAAAGAGGAGGAAACATTTTGGAAAATTGTCCATTCATAGCAGTGTAAGAGGTAAATTATAGCATTTCAAAACAGGAGAGACAGAGATAGAGACAGAGATAAAGCATGAGTACATGTGTTTCAGCCACTTGACTGAAGTATCCTTCAATGGTTTGTCCTCCAGAAATATCCTTCCTGTTATAAAATGTTTCTAAGTCAAATTACAAGAATGTGTAACTTTTCTTCCTGCTTAGAATCTAAAGTCATGATAGAAGGCAGAGTGTAAGGACTTACGCATCGAGAAAATAACCAGCATCTGAAAGGCACTTAACTTTAGCATCTGCAGGGAGGGCAGCCCGGAATTCATCACAATGTATAAGGGAAGACAATCCACCAGCCGAACAACCAGAAAGCAGTGCCTGTATTCGCAAGTTCTGATGAGTTTGATGAATGAGAAGCAGGGGTTATAAGTTGACATATGATTGTAGGATATACCACTTTGGCATTCTTCATTCCTTTTGCTAATAGATCGTCAAGGACAGCTTGCCAAACCCTTGCTCCTCTGTAGTAAAGTTTTGTCTCCTGATCAAATTGTAAATGCTCAATCAGGCTCTTCCACAAAGCTAAAACTTGACAGTCTTGAGTTAATTTCCATTAACTTACTGAGTCGACTTCTTCTACATCGCCTGTAAATGATGACCCATCACAGTACCCAATCTTGACTTTATTCCAGTTGTAAAAGTCTGGATATCAAATGAGATTCCATTGTTAAAAAGGCAAAGCTCAGGAGCATAGAGGTGGTAGAAGCAGGAAAAGGGTAACAGAAAAATACACCATTAAGCTATACCAGGGTTAAACCTTTGTTGTGTATTCAGAATTCCAGAGAAAGCAAGTTTTTTCATCATGGGCGTAGATGAACCCAAACGACTTCTTCTGCGACCTAGACAAGAGGTGGCATTGTTGCACCATCCACCTCCCTACGAAAAATAGCAAAAGACATGATGATGCCTGAAGAATATCAAGATCACTCACAGACAGAAGAAAACTAAAACCTTTATCCAATTTTTTTAACGTGACAGTTTGACAAACCAAAGCTACTAAAGCCTTTTTTTAACATTCATATATGTTATGGTATTTGATTTGATTAAGAAATTAAATCTGTGTATTTTTATTAGATTTTATAGAGAATGATTTATATCTAACTTAAAATTCTTGAAATTCATCTTTTTATAATTTACTCTTTTAAATTTATATGTTTCTCATGTGGGCTTAACAACTCCTTTTATTTTAAGACATTGGAAAAGTTGCTTTAACCTTTCCTGTTTGATTCAATTTTTTGTCAATTTATCATTGCTCGTTGCCATTTGTTCTTTAATTGGTCAAGAAAATTGCTAAATAGGGTATTAAAAAGGACAAACCTCGAAATGAACCAACCAATTGTTGATTCCATCACCAGTTCCCTTATCCCAGTGGTAAGCTGGTGGAGTTCCGTCCAAACAGACTGCAGAATAGGTCAAATTTGAGGACACCATTAAAAAAGTTTATTGTCTATGGGAAGAACGGAAATCTCAAAGGCTCAAATTTAATCAGTCTTTTCTGGGAAAACTTTCTCACCAGCTCCTTTTGCCACTCCACTTTCGACATAAAAAATAGGTGCCGTACCACCTTCTATTTTGAGCAATAGCAAAGAACATAAAAGAAAACTTAGCCATTGGCATAGTCTGGGACCGGCCATTCTGCACGTATAAATTTTAGTGATCAAAAGACAAAATATTGGAGAAAATTAATGAACAAGTAGCCTCGTGCCATCGGTTACATAATTTTAAGACAAAACATAAGCGAAAAGGAGACTAAAGCAGAACATAGCGTGCCATTGTCATAGCTGAATAATGGAGTAGGTTGATGATGCTAATCGAAAGTTCATCAATTGTCCCTATCTAATATTTGCAATTATTGATACATTATTTTCAATGTTATGATCCAAAAATCAAACCCTTGAATTAGATAAATCCATCGGATGAGTTTATTTGACAAAAAGGCAAAATCGAAATGCATTTTAACCAAATATGGACACTACAGTCTACTCTTCACCAACTCAATCCCTCCTTCGAAACGAACAAACTACACCACTGCTGGTCCCTCCCATGGGAAATATTGAACACAAATATTCTCATTCATCTAGAGAAGAAATAATACAGCTGCCAGCATTTTCCCATAACACATATATATATACTAGATTTAGCCTTATTTATAAGGATGTTAATAGAAACCCGACTCCAATACCATATTAAGATGTATTAAGAGATTAAGATTAGAATGCTTAAAACTCAACTCCAAAGTTAATTCAAGAGTACGATCAATAGTGTCAAACGATAAAGTTATAAGAATGTTAAGAAAAAACCCTAAGATGAAAATCAGCCAAGAAAGAAACCTATCTTTGATAACATATTAAAATGTATCAAGAAAATAAGGTTAAAGTGTCTAAAACCCAACTCAAAAAAAAAAAACTTCTTTTTAATTTAAACACAAACTCATGTGCATGTCTTAACAATGTGAAGTAATCTAGACCTTGAACCCAACTTCATTTTAACATCCAAAAGAAAAGTCAGAAAAATCCACGCTACCATGTTGAAAGATCATTTCTTTATGAACAATATTGGAAAGCCATTGTTGGTATTAACTCGCAAACAGGAAAAGAATCCATATTGATGAACTCAAAAGTTTAAAAAAAAAAAAACGTACTTATTACGAGATTACGAGTTCCGGAACTAGAAAACTGGAGGTAAATCTTCTTTTGAAAGAGAGTGAAGGATTCCCAGTTCACCACGTTGCTGGCTAGAGCTCTCAAGAGACTGGGAAAACCAATTCAAATAACCCAACGAAGGGAAAGAATGTGTGGTGCCTTCGACAACTTCAATAGTTCTTTATATACACGCAGAGGCAGAAAATAGCTTGTGAGTTGCAGCAGAGAACCCGAAGGGCAGGCACACGTTCTTGAGTTCTACTTTATTTAAGTAGACATTCCTCAATTCTCTGGTTAACCCGGCCCGATTGGCATGCAGCTTGAAGTTTGAGGTTGCTAATAATGGAATTTTAGGTTATTTTGGTATATATTTGCCAGAAAGCTAACTATTAATAACGAGACTTTTTTAAACTAAACAGTATTAAATAGGAGATAATGTTGTTGGCGTTGTCAGCTCAAAATTTCCTTACCTATTAGTTAAGTAAGTTTAACTATTTTGGGATTCATCGAAGAAATTTGAGGGATATTAATATTCCAAGCTGAAGTTTGAGGTAGCTAATAATTGAATTTCAGGTTATTTTTGTATATTTTAGCCAAAAAGCTAACTATTAATAACAGAGACTTTTTTAGACTAAACAATATAAATAAGAGATCATGTTTGTTTGGCCTTATCAACTCAAAATTTTTCTACCTACTAAGTTTAGCTATTTTGGGATTCATCAGAGAAATTTGAGGGATATTAATATTCCAAGCTAACCTAATTATTTAATAATTAATTCAATACCAAATAGATTTGATAAATATTAGTATTGCTTTTATTTTTTTATTTACGATAGTAATTATGACATGTTACATCCTCCGAAACCCAGTCAACAAAAAATCAATTTTTTCTAGTCAATGATCACATCTCTTGAGATATTTCTCCATCGATGAACATTAGTCTAGTCAACAAGCACTTGAATTGGTTTGGAATAAGTGCTGCATGAGATCTCTTGGTCTCAGGTTCATTATCTGGATGTGTGAATTTAGGTGTATGTGTACAAGAAAAGAAAAAAAAATAAACATTAATCTAATTGTTAGAATAGTCTTTCTGATATTATGCTTATAAATAATTTTTTAAAATAAATAACCATATCGATAAGCTTCGCAGCTAGAATAGATGATCTTCTTAAACTATCTTTAACCACCAAAAATCAAGATAACTTGAGAGTAAGAATTTATTTTATCAATAAAATATTTGAATTTTGAACCTCTTATGCAAAAAAAAAAATCTAAAACAGATAAATATTAAAAGATAAACATCAGCAAACAAGCACAAACAATTACAATAATCCAAAAAAACTTGTGTAGATTTGGAAAATAATTCCCTGAATCTACGATTTAACAATTTGCCTATATTGTAAGTATTGTATTTTTTCACATCAATCAAATCTAGACCTCTTAAGTATCATATTAATAGGCTATCCTTAATGATCTTAACGTTCCAAATTATAATTATTCATTAAAGGCAAAAAACTCAAAAGATTGTGTTCTTATTACTAATTAGATTCTAGAATAATTACACCGGTTTTATGGTAAAACATCATTAACTAACTACACTAGGGAAAACCAATGAAAATGCAGCACGGGCAGCTTGAACCAGGAAGAGTACCTTCATTCCCAGATCAAGCTGATAAGGAAAAAGACTTGCTCTGATTAATGGGAATCAAGAACGAGCTTAGGGGCTCCTTCACATGGGTTTGTGGGTACATGTGTTTTCAGTTCATTCTGACTATTATTGAACTTCGACTCCGTTTCCTTTTCATTTATTATTGTTGTTGTTACATGGATGGAACAAAGTTCAACTTCAACTTGGATGTGAAGCCACAAAAAGCCACTAATAGCGTTGGACCAGAACGATAAAGAAGTGTCTTGGTCCCTGCATTAGATTCTCTTCACAGATGCCCATGATTGCTCTAAAGCAGAGGCGGACATAATGTCATTCATTTATTTGTTTCCGCATTCCTTTGACATCGGTTGTATGGGTGGAAAAGACAATTGTCACAAAACATGAAGGAACGAAGAAATAGAGAACATCTCAACAGGTGAAAGAATTTGAGTATGTTGAATTTATAATGATATGAACTACACAACATTATATCTATATATAGAGGCTAGCTTACATGGTAAATGCTATATAAGGAAATAATTAATTCTAATGCAAATCAAGAAACTTAAGACAGTTAGGAAAACCTGATACAATTAATAATTGCATTATTTCCATCAACACTAGCCCTCAAGCTAAGGACATGAGAAAATCAAATACTCTAAGTTTGGATATAAGGTATTAATGTTGTCTATTGCAAAGTACTTTAATAAACAAATTTACAGGCTCCTCCTTGATAGAGATATAACATGTTGTAATGATCCCTTGTTGTAGCTTTTTTTTTCACATAATAACAATCAATCTCAATATGTTATGTCCGCTCATGAAAAATAAGATTTACAATTATCTTCTTTTCCATCTCATTCTCACATAATAGTAAGGCAAATTCTTGTAAACAAAAACTAAAATCTTTAAACAATCCTATGATCCAAACAATTTCACACATAATAACTTTCATTATTCAATACTCAACTTTTATGGATGAAATTCAAATAGTTGGATGTTTCTTGGCTCTTTAGGATATCAAAGAGTTTCCTAACACTGTACAAAAAGCATTTAATTGACTTCTTCCTCATAGTGCATGTGATATAATTGGAATCACAATAAGCCTTAACTCTAGCTTGGATGAAGATGGAATCAAGAGACTAAGGTTTGGATAACTCTTGAGATACCTAACCGTCATGATTACTTCAATATGAGATTGCTAAGGTGCATGCAAGAACCAATTGAGAAGCTATATTGAAAAAGTAATGTCAAGTCTAGTAAATGTCAATTAGGTTAGTTTACCAACTAGCTTCTAGCAGGTTGAAGGTGTTGTTTTTTATGGCTTAACAAAAAGGAAGGTTGAATTGTTTTATAGGCTATTTGAAAATAAAACTAAATCTTGAACCTGTTTGTAATGTTAAAATAAACACAAAGACAAATGCAGTATGGTACAATCAGAATTCAAAGCTTCAATACTCTTCTCTCAAGTCAACAAAGAAAGTATCACAATTTAGCACTTCAAATACTCTTATAAATTCAAAGACTAATAATAACACAGCAAGTGTTCTAAGGAGATTAACGCAATAATAAGCACATTGATTCACACCAGATTTACCACGGTGGTTCGGCACTCACACCTTGAGTCCTATGTCCACCCTCTTCTCCTTCAATCAAACCAATTGAAGTCTCTTTTACTCAACTAAATTAGGAGAAAACGTTCTCCCTAACTTAAACAATTCCTCTTCAAGGAATCTCTTGTACAAGATATTACAATGTGATCAAAAGATCATCAATTAATTACAAATCCTAAATAATATGACAAATAGTGGGATTTTGTAATCAATAGGAGCTAATATGATGTAAATATAACAATTCTCAACTCCTATCATAAAAACCCTAAAGTGGAGTAAATTAGGGTTTCGGGTTCCTCTCAATGCTTATGTGCAATAATTATGTTTTAATGAAATCAGCACATAAATAGAGCTATACAAGGTTGAATCGATGATATAAGCAAATAGATAAGTATTTAATCATAATATCACCGTAGCCTTGAATATCACGGATTCTTAAGTAAATTGCAAGATCAAGGAATGAGCTCGATAATAGAATTTCTTCTCAATAAAGACTTCAGAATCTTGTCAATTTTTCTCCCCCTTCTTCGTAGAACAACTTCTCTTAAATAGAAAAGTTAGGGCTAGGGTTTCAAGCACATCAAACCTCAATCATGAGCTATCTTCCCGTTGGAACAGTAGATTAGCCTTCAAATCTTCCTTCTCCATCTCGAATCAGACTATTCTGACACCGGTCTCATCAGAAATCCTCCCGTTGAGGATTTGGTCACCAGCAATGTCGTTCTCCTCTTTCTCTCGCTCTCTCTCATATCGGCCTCTCTTTGATACTTGTCTATTTAGGGTATCAGGTAGATAAGTGAGAGCATGTTAATGAAACGGTGAGTTTCATTCTCAATGCCTGCGAGCTAATTTGGACTGGGAGCAAGCCTCGCAGTGTGAGCTAATATGGACTGAGAGCAAGCCTGATAAGTTGATACGGACCAAAAGCTTAAGAGGTTCGAGTACTACAAACCTGAGAACTCAATATCTAGTCCAAGAATATTAATCAGGCCAGGAACACAGTATACAGCCCTAGAGCATTATTTTAATTCGAGAATAGTATAATACATGTCCTTGATAGAAAGATTTATTCCACATGGCAAGGCCATATATTTCAACCTTCATCAAGACATAAGCAAGCATCATTTTCTTAATCACAATGTGTGTCATATTCAATTTCAATTTAATAAACATTATACTCAAGACATTGACTAATGCAACTTAGATAAATATCTTCTCAAATATCACTATATAGCAACATTATATTAAGAAATGTAGGAACCTGGTTACTTTATAAATCATTAATTGATATTATAATTTGCACACCTTTTACTTCCTATAATTTTCTTTTGCACTTATGATGAAAACATTTTTTATGAAATATCTTCAAAAATATATTTTGTCATACACAAAACCCTTATTTTCCAACAGAAGGATCTTCTAAGGGTAGATTATGTTGTATTTATTGGAAACTAGATTGCTTAGATGCATGCAAGAACCAATTGAGAAGCTATATTGAAAAAGTAATGTCAAGTCTAGTAAATGTCAAATAGGTTAGTTTACCAACTAGATTCTAGTAGGTTGAAGGATCTTCTAGTGGTAGATTATGTTATATTCCTTGGAAACTAGAATCATATTTGGTGTGTGTGTGGTTCAAGCTCATGGTGATGACCCCTACTAGATATATTCCCAGAGTTTATATCATTGTAGCAGTTACATGTTAAAATTGTAACTTAAAGATAGATCTTGGTACGACGTGCTTTGTGTTTTTTATTCCTTTTATAAGTCCCAGGGCCATGGAGAAATCTAGGCATAGGAACTTGCTGATCTATAAACCGTTGAGTTCAATGCATGAAACTCAAATAGGTGATAAAAAAAGAAATGGACTCAAGTAGGTGATGAAAGAGAAATGGACTAAAGTAAGTGATGAAAGAGGAATGAACCAAATGACTAGATGGTCATGGGTTAGAAGATAGGTCATGTTCACATACACATCTTGCCATGGGAGTTTCTATGTTTTGATTGCATTCAAAATTTTGGTTATGTCTATTGAAGTTTGATTATTTAAAACCTAGTAAAGCTATCGAAAAGTTAGTATGTGGAGTTCATTTCCCTATAAAATCCAAGTTTTTTGAAATGTTATGTAACTCATAATTCTATGTTTGTTGTTCTTCATAACAACAATGTTATATAGTGATTAAGTGTTGAAGTTTCTTGAAAAAAAAAAAACTCAATACTTGTGAATTTTTTGTTCTACTCCATGGGAATTAATAAAGGTTTAAACTCTGCAAGTCTTCTTCTAAGATGAGTTCTAAGTTGTACTTGTGTTGATTCAAAGAAATCCTTTTTGGATAGCGAGCAATTTCAATCTCAAGGAAGAAATTTAATTGCCCAAAATCCTTCACAAAAAATGAGAGATGAAGATAGTTCTTAGTTTTGATATGCTAGCTTGACTATTCTCTATAATCAAAATGCCATCAACATAAACAAACAAAGCAATAAAGGAATTGCCTTGGGTTTTTGTAAAAAGTTAGTAATCATGCCAAGATTGATAAAATTCATGTGTAATGGAAGTTATTGTAAACTTTGCATTCCACTAATGAGAAGCTTGTTTTAGTTTGTATAAGGGTTTTGTAATTGACAGACTAGACCCTCCCCCTTATTATAAAATCCTAAGAGAAGCTCTATATAAACCTTTTCAAAAAGGTTGCCATGAAGAAATACATTCTACACTCCTATCTAAAATAAAAGCCAATGATGAACTGTAAAGATAGCAGTGATCAGCCTAACAGTGATATACTTTGTCATGGAAGAGAAAGTATCATAATAATCAATCATTTCCCTCTAGTTATACCCCTTGGTCACCAATCTGGGCTTATAGCATTTGACAATGTTATTAACTTAATATTTTACCTTATAGATCCATTTATAACCAATAGAATTTCAATTATGAGGTAAAGGAACTACATTTGAAGTCTTATTTGCCTTAAGGACAGCAAGCTCACTATCCATGGCATCACCCAATGAGGGTTTGCAAGGACTTCCTAGAAAAATAAAGCTTTTAGACAACTAAGATAAAAGTAATATAGTGTTGATATTGAAAAATGACATTTATCAAAGGAAATGTATTGGCAAATGGAGTCAATGAAGTGCAAGATGTCAAGACCAAAGTATGGCATAAGTAGTCTAAACTCCAAATGGGTGGTTTGGTGGGATGACAAAAGCAACATAATAAGAACTTAAATGGTGGCAAAGGGTGCAAGTTTGGATTTGCAAAAATATGAGGTGGATTTATGGAGGCAATGGGTGCATTTTTAATATTAGGGGTAAGATTTACTAGCTTAAGGAAAACAAGCTCATCAACAGGCAATGAGGAAGGTGTGTACGAGTCCTTAAGCGATATGATGAAAGCTAATGAGGCAATTATGCTATTAAAGGATGACACAAAATATTGCGATACAAAAGGAAAAACATTTTCATAAAATATGACATTATGACTCATAAAAAATTTTCCAAAGGTATGATCATAAAAATTGTAACCCTTTTCATAAGAAAAATAACTCATGAAAATGCATGAAGTAGCTCAAGAACTAAATTTTTCTCAACACCTAAAGTAGTAGCATAAAGTCTTGTATAAGGACAAATATTGCCAATGGAGATTAAAAGCAAGCAGTTGATGAAATAGGTGGCAGTAAGAGTGCACTCTTCCTAAAAACGTGAAAGAATGTGGGCCTAAAACGTTAAGGCTTGAGCCACATCTAATAAATGGTGAATGATCTCCATTCACTAACTCCTTTTTGTTATAAAGCATGAATACAAGAGCTTTTGTGACTGATCTCCTATGTAGAGAGAAAAGATAAACACTTGAAGAAAAAAATTCAGTTCCATTATATGAACAAATGCACTTGACAAGGACCCAAACTAAGTGTGAACCATGAAAAGAAAATGTTGAATTTTAGGAAAAAAAAAACTTAGCTCTTAAAATGGAGAAGAAAGGTCTAGGTGGCACAAGGAGAATCATTAACAATTGTAAAAAAAAAAAATAGCTTTCATTGGCATGAGTGAGTGTCATGTGGAGCCTCTAAATATCCAAATAAACATTGTCATTATTTAGCTTAAGGAAAAAATATCATGCTTTTGTTTTGCTAAGAAACAAAGTGAACATGAGAAAGAATCTAGATATGTTATAGATTTTCTAAGCACAAAGTGAAACTTTAAAGAAGAATGTCCAGGATGTCTATGCCAAAATGTAATTAAAGTTACAGTGGGCATTGGATTAGAATACAAAAAGTATTATTTATTAAAACAAGAAATTAGAAAAAGCATAATGAAATTGAGCTAAAATGAAAAGGCAAAGAAAGTAAAGTCCTTTTTCAACCTTCCTTACCTCAATCAAAGTCATAGTCAAGCAGTCTTCAAACACACAAGAATCATCAACAAAAAATTGTCACTTAATCATTAGCATGAAATAGTTTATGAATAAACAAAAGATTATGTCCAAAACTTGGTTCATATAGTATGTGCGAAAGGCTTGACTTAGGATTGGGTCTATAAGTCCCAATGTAAATGAGTGGGCTGCAAATTTATCAAGTAATTGGACAAACATAGGTGACACACATGGATAAAAAGAGTCTAGCGTTTTTAAATCATAAATGATATAGTCATTTACTCTTGAATTAATAATCCATGTGAAAGAAAGAGTTTATGTGAAGTAATAGTACCTGTAAGGCATATTGTAGCTTAGTAGTGTTGTTGCGAAAGCTAATGAGCTTCTAATGTTAATTTATTGTCCAAAAAAAAAAAACTCCATAAGAACTTCCAAGAATATGAGGCTTATGACCCATGAAACCTATACTAGGATAAAAATGTTAATGTGACCCATCATAATATTGAAGGAATCCTCCATATGGGTTGGCACCAGAAGTTTAATTGCCAAAAATAAAGGCAACAATGAAAGGTTAGGGATTGATTGTTTCAAAAAAAAAATAGAAAAAATAAAACTATGTGATTGATTACCAATGATTGTTTCAAAACTTCTAGTTAAAACCTTGCTTTCAATCCTTGTACGTTTACCTCATGAATCGATGATGAAATGCTTAAATTTTCATTTTGGTGTCACATTTAGAAGTAATGATACTTCATAAATTCATGTAGGTTGAAGAAAGAGAGGAGGGAACAACCATCTCAAAGAAAGTAACCTTGTATTGATACCATGTGTTAGGATCGGGCCTAGTCCATTAGTAATTCAAGAAAGAGGCCCACTCTAGGGTAACTAGGACTCCAAGACTTAGTACAATTAGGACTTCAAAACCTAGAGGAATTAGGCCTACATGCTTACATAAGACATTCTCAAGCTTCAAAAGAAGACACTTACTATGGAGAGAAAACTTTATTTTATCATTAATAGTTTTCCATAGCCCTAGTTTTAGCTATCTTACAACTTCTATAGGAATAGTATATCAATAGCCTCATAATTTCGTATTGTTAGTTAATCTATTATTGTTACTTTGTTGGAATTGGAATTAAATTGAGATTGTTATCAAGCTTTTGATTATTATATGTTATTGGAATTGAATTGAATTGAATAATACAAGAGATTTCTTTACTTGGAATTCTTGTAGTCTTTAGTTGTGGGCTTGTGTAAGGTTCAAGTCCTAACACCATGTCAAAAATAAATAGATAAATTCAATATTTTATAACAAAACAAAATATATAAGCTTTCATCTCTATTCCACCAAGCAATCGTCGTTCTTTTAAATGCTTGCTACTAGATTGGTTAGTCATCGTGATGGTGAGGTGTGATGAGTAATCTGAAGTACACTAGAAAGGAATGGAATAGAATTTACATTGGAAAGGATTGGACAAGAAAGTACACTTGAAACACAAGCTTACTTCTTTGCAAATTTAGAGAAGTTAATAATACAAATGAGTTGTTTATTATCATAGGTTATACTAAACTCAAAAATCTCTTTGCATCCCTCGATACTCTTCTTGCTCGTATTGGTCAATTAAAGTCCCTATGTAAATATATGCACCAGCATATGCCTCTGTTATGTACTTAATAGCTTATATTCCCAAGGCAAGGAAATAAAGGCATATGGTGGTATTACCACCAAGGTAATACTTAATAGTTTTTATTCTAATGTAAAAACCTTGGGACCTTCAATAGGATTGGATTTTCTCCAAACAAGAGCATGAGTTCGTTTTACGTCATTTAATGATCTAATCAGTCTTAAACAAACGAGAGGTGGAAAAAAAAAAAAACCTTCATTTTTCTCTTTTTGATTTTCATCACAATTTTATGCTTCATAGACAAATAATAAAGAGGAATAATTTTCCATTTCTTTGACGCAAATCAAGAACATATTAGTATTGGATAAAATAAAGTGGGGATTCTTGCAACGTCTAAAATATGAAATTCAAATTGTTGAGAATGATGATTTGAGTTTGTCTTCTTTGCCCCGGCAAAACAACTTGGTTATCATATAAAAGTGTCCTCCAACATCAAGCTTGATTAAAGTGTCCTCCAGCATCAAGCTTGATTCAAATACCAACACCATAGTCACTTACTTTCAGCCCGCTTCTCTTCTCTTCTATTTTCTTTTCTTTCTCTTTTCGTTGTTGGAACGAAGGTCAAAGATTTCTCCGATTTAATTGCCAAGCAAACTGATCAGCAGCCACCATAGCACGAGATGCGGAGCCAATGGAACCTTCATACCTTCCAAACAGGGTGAAAATTTTAGATAAAAAGTTAAAGGACTTCTCAGAAAGTTAAATCCTCGTGTTTCCCAACCCATATCATATTTATATTTGCTCCAAATCCCTAGATGTGTTGAAAGCATAAAGGAAGATGCTAAATACTTACAATGCAACAAAGAGGAATGCCGCTGTTTGCATCACAATAGCACCTTCACCGGCAGGTTTTGATGTATTCGTGCACCTTGCGCAAAACCAATTCTCATGAATTGACGTGACCACATCTGTCATCAAAATCACATCCAACAAACTTAAAGACAGCAAACAAATCATTGGAGTTAAGATGTAAAAAGCTTTATAATAAACATACCCTAAAATGCTAGCACCCTAGCAATCTAGAGTTGCTTATCCTTCCATATCACATCTACTCTACAATGTTTAGAAGCTTTGATTAGTAGTTCAATAGATCAATCGTTAGAGCCTAAGAAGTTTACAAACCATTCAGATTAACAGTGAAACTTTCTAGGAATAATATAAAACTACTACAGTACAGTAGAAGTTTGCAGCTGCTCAACCACTCCAGGGCATAGTGCACTTCCAAAGATTACATTAAGGTTCTCCAATGAAAAGCTTAGTTTAATCTTCAAATTTTAACCACTGATTGTAAGCAAACAGTATAAAGAAACTTGGTTTTCTTAAACAAAGGCATTATGATTCAAGGTTGCCAACCAAAGGATAAAATTACACTGATTTGCCCCAATAATGAAGCTCTCTGTCTGGAGTTTGTTACGTTTGACAAAATCCACAAACTGGCCCAATTCAATGGGATTGGCTTCTATCCCTTCTTGTTCCGCACTGCAAGCACCTAGTAAACATACTTCTGTGACGTATGTATAAAGCATTCACAACGCAACAAAAATAGAGGCTGAATGCAAAAACAGAGGTGCAGACACTTCATAATAGATGTAGTGGTGCAAATATATTCCAAGTTCTGACAATCAATTTACCTACTTCTAAATCTAAAAGGAATCTATGCTAAAATAGATCAACATCAAAAGACTCATCCCAATAGTTAAAGGACTATTAGCTGCAAAATTAAATGTAAGCAATTACTTGCAAGGTTAGAGCATTACTCAATTGGATTAAATAGTCATTTTTCTTCTCAATGGCTATGGGATAGATCGTACATCTATTTTCATTTCTACATGGCAATTAACACATTTTCTTATCCAACAATGGAACTATCAAAAGAATTTGCAACTTAGACACAAATGTATACCTCACAGCTATTCCAAGTCCATGTTTTAAGAAGCATCTGACACTGTTAAAGTTCGGAAATAAAGAAGCATGCTCACTAACATCTTTTCAACTGATTTGTCAAAGAGTTCAAAACGTAAATTCTGCAAATTTTCTTAGATAAAGACCTCAATATGTCAACAGACTATGGCTAACCTATGGTGTTGCCTCACAACAGTGAGGTTTATATGAGGCATCATAATCCTACAAACCCATGGAATAAATATAAACTAACTTAAGCAAATTGAGCGAAACAAATATCATATTAAATTTGCATTGCCTAAAACTTTCTAAAAGATTAACAGAGAATTCGCCATAACTCGACTTGCACCACTGGAGAAAAAAAAAAAAAGGGATCAACCAACCATGCATCATAGCTTATGAAAACAGAGTGCAGCAATCCCTTCTTGACACACACTTATTCATCAGCATCCTAATGCTGGGCATCACGAGCAAGGGACAGCTAACTCTCTTTCTTTGTGAATCTTAAAGCTCCATCCATGTCCCCCAATGTACTTGACTTCAAAAATACTTTTCCATTTCAGTGGAAAAGGATCTGGCAGAGTCCAATGCATGACATGCACCAATATACAGGGCCTATAGAAGTGTCCATCCTTCCTAGGTCTAATCTCTAAGAAAATTAGATTCAGAGATATCCAATTGCAAAAAATGAATTTAAGTTAAGCAGGTTGTCTTCCTTTTTGATTATCTGAATGAGTGAATCTCCTATCTTGACATCCCCCTTCAAAGCTAGATATTTAAGATATTTCAAACTACAGGGACTTACAACAGCCAACAAAAGCAAGCAATGAAGAGATTAAGTCTTTTGACATAACAATGACCATGCTAAAGACAAAAACCTAGGGAATGAATTCCTACAAGACTTAAACAGTCTAAATATAGTCACAAAGTATTATTTGATTACTAAATTCAATGGAATAAATGGATTTTGTCCGCCAAAACCAACTCATTTCCTCCCAAACACATCTACTACATGGCTTACATTCACGCAAAATCCTAGAATCAGTTTGAAGCCTCCAAATGCCCTCTTCAAAATAGTTATTATTAATAAAGAGGCAGAAAGTATTGTCCGTAGTTAGATATCATTAGAATTTCGGGTAACCAGATCTTATTCCAACCAGAGAAGTGTAAGTCTCTCTTACATGATAGACAACAAGCGAGATGGTCCAGTTGGGTCGTAGTTAATTAGCAAAGCAGCCTTCAATGGCTCACCTGCAAAAGTTATTTATCAAAACTTCGGCACTAATTTCCCCAAACGAAACAAGCAGATGAAAATTTGGGTTTATGTGTTTTCCGCAGTACTCACCCGACGAACCAACGCTGTTAGAAGCCCACTTGTCCCAAACTTTATGTACAAAAGCCCAATCCATTACACCTGCTCACCGACTGCAAAGACATCAACCATTTCATTTCAACTTCTTGCATAAGAATTTAGTGCAAGCAAACAAAGAGAGCTCCGCCTGACGCAACAGAAAACTAAGGAAAGCAGTTCAACAAAAAGCATTGATTTCGATATCATATTTGTCGCAGAAAGAATGAAAGACCAAATTTAAAAAGAATGAAAATATAAACGTCGAAATACAAAGGAAACCCAAGAGATAATAACAAAATCAAACAGCAGAAGAAATGTTGGGACTGAAGAGACAGACGAATTCGGGGAAGAAGCAAACCAGAAAGACAGGGATCCTTCGCTACCAACCGAACTCAAATGGCTGATCGAAACAGAGAGAAAATGGTGGAGAAGGAGCTAGGGATGAAGTCTGGGTCTGAATCGGAGAGCCTCAACACTCCAACTAAGTTGCCTTCAGCAGTTTGGCTCCGGCCCAGCTTTGAAGGCGTGGACTCTCCATCCTTTAATTAAGTCTTTTTTATTTTTATTTTATTTTTTATTTTTACACTAACATATTCTTGAGATATCAAATTTAAGGTCAAGAAATTCTTCGAAATTTTTTTTATGTTTAATATTTTCAAAATAAATTCAACCATTTATAAGCACATAAATTCTTCTTAAGTGAGTTTTTACTTTAATTTCAAAAAACTAAAGAACACACTCTTAACCTCTTAACTATTGTTAAGTTAGAAAATATAAATGTTCAACCTAAAAGTTAATTTTTTAATTTTAATTTTTATTATTATTTAGACTTCACTTTAATGATTTTATCTTTCAATTTGAAACTTCATCATGCACATATTTCATTACATACTAAGCATTATTAGATTTAAAGTTACATGAGGTGGAGCATATTCAATTTAAGCTCCATCCCTTGTAGAAGGTTTAAAGGCTAAAATCAAAAGTTACGTTAATTGTCTTACTTAAATTTTACCATAGGAATTTTATTTTTAATGTGAAATGTCGCCTTGCACATAATTTAAGAATATAACTTGTTAAGAATTAGAGTTAAAATTAGTGAAAATAAATTAATCCTCTATTATATCAAAGTTACAAATATGTAGACAAACTAAATATGTGATTATTGGCTAGTTATTAGTAGTCTTTAATTTTTTTTCCCTCCATGGAAGTTTACCAAAGGAAAAGACCATGGGAAAAACAAAATTAGGGTTTTTGTGCATGCATGAGGAGTATTATTCCTCCTTCTTTTGTGATCATGGTAAAGAAAAATCATTCTTTGCTACTGTAAACGTAAGAAAATAATCCCGAAATTGTATTTTTCTTTTAATTTCTCTTCATTGTATGCTTGGCTTGTAGTGTTTTTGAATTACTTGCTTGCTTCTCTTCAATCCAATAAAGTCCTTTAAAGAAAACGCTTCTTTCGTTTTTTTATTTTTGTCATTTCTCTAGCTGTACCCAAAGCTTCGGAATAATTGTTTTTAGGATGCATACATATAACTTTCATTAAAAAAAAAAAAAAAGGCCTCAGAGTCATTTGTTACAAAACCTTTGTACCGTAGGAAATTAATAAGTTTTGTTAAAAAAGGTCTTAAAAAATTTATTTATCTTTAATTGTACAAAAATCTAAACAATTTAAAGAAAATGTTATGCATTTTCAATAGAAAATGCTTTAGATCAAGGGAAAAATAAATTTCCTCAATAAATTTCTAGTAACAAAATTACTTATGTTGAGGAGTTACTCAATGATTTAAAAGTATAATACATTAATCCATTATCTCTAACCCCTCTTAAGTCCCTTACTTAGTAACAGCTAAATATTTGCGTGCAATTTTCACAATATCATGCATCCATTATCTCTAACCCCTCTTAAGTCCCTTACTTAGTAACAGCTAAATATTTGCGTGCAATTTTCACAATATCATGCATGGCAAGGGTATCCATGCATATTCTGATAAAATAGACTCTCAGAGCAAGATCAACATAAATATTTGCATGCATTTTTCATAATATCATGCATGGCAGATACATCCATGCATTATTATGATCAAAAAGACACTCAGATAAGATCAACATATGTTGATTTTTATTCGGATTAATAGTTGAGTACATAATAATTGAAGACATCGAATACAAGATGATGAAGGGAGCCTTTTCTTATTTCAAAGACTTGATAAATCATGGAGCTTTTAATAGTTTTGTTAAATTAAGCTCATTTATCCTATAATTATCATTCATAAAGTTACATATCTTGCCATAGTTAAAGTCAATCTACAATCCTGGATGTTCTTTTGTCTCGAAAATACGGTTGTGGCAAGTGGGGTTGCAAGGATAAACGCAATCTATCACTTTGAAAGGACTTCGATCATAATACCAGTCCCCCACTGCCTTTGAAATTGTCTGCAGAATATGGAAATGGAATTAGTTTCTGCAGAGTGGGAAAAACAGAACAACATAGAAAGACAAAAGTAACATGTAATTATAGATAAAGCACCCAAAAGGAAAAGGAAAAGGAAAAGGAAGAGAACTGAAGAACATCTTACTTTTTTAGCCAACACAGGAGAATCATCCCTCAACCATGTCTCCTGCGTTTCAGTTTGGCAGTGGGCATAGCAAGCGTCTATATAATATCCTTTACTTGGAGCTGTTCGCAGTCCGTTCAATGCACTTAGGAATTGAAGTCTGAAATCTGGATATACACGTAAAGAAGACAAGTAAATTTGATTTTCTCTTAATCAGCTGTAATACTGATGTATGCTCCTAAGACTTTGTATTTTCTTATTCTTAGATGAATTAACTCACATATTCATTTTTTTAAAATAGAAAAAAGACAAGTAAATTCTTGGAACCCAGTTTCTCTCGTCAATGCTGTATCTTGTAATGCAGAAATGCTGCTCCGGGTTGATCCATGGAAGCTTTTGCATAAATGGCAGGCAGGGAAAGCCAAAAGGAAACCCGGTTCAGCTATCCTTCTTGCTGCTAATATGACCCAGTTCTTATATAATGATAAGGAAACCCGGTTCAGCTATCCTTCTTGCTGCTAATATGACCCAGTTCTTATATGATGATTAAATTCCTTACACTTACTCTATTCTTTATAGGAGAACGTTTTTTCAATTCTCTAAGAAAATGTGATCAAAGAAACAAAGAGACTATCCCTGAAGAACTGTTCAAGAGTATAAAAGAGGCTGCGGGTATTCACCTTGCATGGTTTTGAGTTGAGTGGGTGAGCATTTCTTTATATCAAGTTTGCAGCTATGCCACTGGCCATGGGGATCAGCAGTACCTGGTGCCAAAATGTTTTTAATCTGGAAAAAAAATTAAAAAAAAAAAAAAAGAAAGAAAGAAAGAAAGAAAGAAAGAAGAAAGAGTTTAGGTACTAGAATAATGAAAGGAAGAAATGCTTCACTAAATTACTCTTAAAAAATTCTTAAAAAACCAGTAGAACTCCATTCATAAATGTGTTAGTATTAATTATCAATACTTGGGGTGACAGGTAATGCCAAAATACATGCAAATCGTGCGACTGAAGATAGGAAAACCCATCTCCAAAGCTCAGTTGATCCTGTTTTAAAGATGTGGTAACACTAAACTACCTTCGTTGGCTCCAAGTCTCAGGGTTGCATCACATGCCAGTTAGACCAAAGTGGATGTCATGATACAAAATTCTCCACCATCAAAGGTCTAAATCCGGATCAAATTTCACAACGCAAAACAAAGAAATATTTCAGTGTAAAGCGAATAGTTAACCTTAGTTCAGGTGGCATAGAAGTTGGTTTCATTAAGTTTAAATTATATCAGCAATGCTGCCTAAGAAGCATACACACTCAAAATGGCAGTCACCGAACATTATCCCCCTTTAAAATATCACAATGTGACAAATAGACTCAATAACAAGTGGGATCCTAAGTATCAAAGACATTTATACTTCTCATAACAGGCTAAGGTGGCAAGTTTTCTGATTTTAAATTACTCAATGAAGGCAATGGATCCATCACATGTATAGATTATAAGATTTTTTCAGAAAAATGAAGAAACAGAGGCCAGAGTAAGAAGGGCAAATGCAACACATGAAATTGAAAAGAATTGATATAAAGAGAAATCTTTCTCAGAGTTAGGATGAAGCTTACCTGCCATGAATCATAGGCAGCATTTACAAAAAAGATTGGTGTTCGGATTTGCTGAACGAAGTTTTGAGGAAAGAAGCACTACAATACAGATGACAAGTATTGGTAAAATTGAAGAGGAAATTGTGAGATGTGAAGAAAATACCAGATAGATGGACTTACCAACTCTGGTCTCAGACGTGAAGTACAAGATGGCGGCAAATTCTTTGCTGCATTCTGCACAGACAGAGAAAGGTTTGCATTAATAGTAGGTATTGCTTTCTGGACTGGATACAAAAAAAGGGGAAAAAGACCAAGTAGCTCTCTTCTCTTGAAAGAAAACTCAATGAAAGAGTAGAAAACATTTTGTTGCTTGATTTATAAAAAGGACAAACACTAGAGTAATAAGCAATTGAAAGAAAGATTGCACAATCATAGGAGTATAAAAGGTAAATCATAAGTGTTACAAAATAGAAGAGAGACAGAGATGAAGGGAGAGCATGAATACATGTGTTGCAACCACTTGACCATAGAATTCTTGAATGTGTAGTCCTCCAGTTAAATCCTTCCTGTTATAAAATGTTTCAAGTCAAATCACAAGAACGTATAACTTTTCCTCCTGTTGAGAATCTAAAGTCAAGATAGAAGGTACGAGGGCTTACGCATTGATAAAATAACCAGCATCTGAAAGGCATTTAACTTTAGCACCTAGAGGGACAGCAGCCCGGAATTTATCACAGTGTAAAATGGAAGCCAATCCGCCAGCCGAACAACCAGAAAGAATTGCCTGTAGTCACAAGTCCTAATGAGTTAGATGAATGAGTAGCAGGGGATTCAAGTTGACAAATGATAGTGGGATATACATTTTTGGCATCTTTCATTCCTTTTGCTAATAGATCGTCAATGATAGCATGCCAAACCCTTGCTCCTCTGAAGTGCAGATTTGTTTTCTGAACAAATTAGAAATGCTCAATCAGGTTCTTCCACAGAGCTAAAATTGACACTCTTGAGTTAATTTCAATTAACTTACTGGATCCACAGCATCTACATCGCCTGTAAATGATGCCCCATCACAGTACCTAACCTTGATTCTATTCCAGTTGTAAAAGTCTGGATATCAAAAGAGATTCCATCGTCAAAAGGCAAAGCTCAGGAGCATAAGTTTGATAGCAAGAAGGAAAGGGATAACAAAGTAATACACCATTAACTCATACCAGGGTTATACTTCTCAAATTTACTCAGAATTCCAGAGAAAACAACTTCCTTTGCCATTTCCTTAGATGAACCTAAACGAGTTGTCTTGCGCTTTAGACAGACGGTGACATTGTTGCACCATCCACCTCCCTATGAAACATAGCAAAAGACATGATGGTTACTGAAGAATTTCAAGATAACTCACAGACTAGAAAACAAAAAGCTTTATTCAAATTTTTATAAAGTACCACTTTGACAAACCAAACTCTGAAATTTGTAGCATTCAAATGTCATGATATTTGATTGAGAAATTTAATGCCAAACTCTGTCTACTCCTTTTATTTTAATTACGTGCTCCCTGGTATTGGAAAAGTTGCTTCAACCTTTTCAGTTTGATTCAACTTTTTGTCAATTTTTCATTGTTTGTTGCCATTTGTTCTTTAATTGGTAAAGAGGGCATTACAAAAGGACAAACCTCCATATGAACCAACCAGTTGTTGATTCCTGCACCAAATCCCTTATCCCAGTGGTAAGCTGGTGGACTTCCATCCAAACAGACTGCAGAATAGGTCAAATTTGAGATCACCATTGAAAGAGTTTGTTGTCTATGGGAAGAACTGAAATCTGAAAGGCTCAAATTTAATCAGTCTTTTCTGGGATAACTTTCTTACCAGCTCCTTTGGCCACTGCAGTTTGGACATAAGTAATTCCTACCGGAAAACCTTCTATTTTGAGAAATAGCAAACAACATAAAAGAATGTTTAACCATTGGAATATTCTTGCACCTTCCATTCTGCACATATACAATTTTAGTAATCAAAAGACAAAATATAGGAGAAAATTAATGAACACGTAGTCTCATGCTATCAGTTACATAATTTTCACATGGTAACAGAATCTTAATTGCGAATCACCTTCTCCTAGTTTGAAATAGCAAAGATATGAACCATCTACAGAAACTTCTCAATCCGTCTACTTCTTTTACCAAGAATATCCTACAACATGCCTAATCATTGAACAACGGTGAGTCTGTGAAAACTTCACAGACTACTGCAATATTCTAACTTAAATTACCAAAAACAAAAAGACCCACAATTTAGCCTCAAATCTTTTGCAATGTTCAATATTCAGAGAAAAGCCTTACTAGACTACATTGTGGACGAAGAAGAGCTGTGAAAACACTCATCTTTTTCCTTTTAGATCTAGAAGGATCCCTGTCTTAAGATTTCCTTGTTTTAGAGTATTTCGTGTAACGATGGGATAGATAAGTATGGGATGAAGGACAAATTCTCTCCTGGACCAACGAGCTGGGAATGAACAAAAAAGGGCTAATAAACGAGTAATTTTAAGACAAAACGAAAGCAAAAAAAAAAAAAAAAGAGAAAGGAGGAGAACAAGAAGAAGAAAGAGGAAAGCAGAATATGGAATGCCATTGTCATCGCTGAAGAAATAAATGATTAGATTGATGCATGATAACCAAAAGTTCATCGTTTGTCCCTGTCTAATATTTGCAATTGGTGATGCATTATACTTTCACTAGAATTAGATAAATCCACTTGATGAGTTTCCCTGACAAAAAGGCAAAATCGAAACGCATTTTAACCAAAAAAGGACATTACAATCTAGTCTTCACCATCTCAATCCACCTTCGATAACAAACAAACAACGCCACTGCTGCTCTAGTCTAAAAATGCAGATTACCAACTTCATTTTAACACCCAAAGGAAAAAGAAGAACAATTCATGCCCACCATGTTGAAAGATCATTTCTTTATGAATGCTATAGGAAGGCGACTGTTGGTATTAACTCCCAAACAGGAAAAGAATCCAAGCTTATGAACCCAAATGTTAGAAGAAAAGAAGAAAACTAAACGTACTTATTTCGAGCTCTGGAACTAGAAAACCAGAGGAAATCTTAACCAGCTGGTTTTGAAAGAAACCCAAGGATTCCCAGTTCAAATAATCGCAGAAAGTGAACCCAGAGAAGGAAAAAAATGTGTGCTTCCTTCGACATGGAGAAAGGACTTCCCATAGTTCTTTATATACACGCAGAGGCAGAAAGGTGCTCCAAACGCTTTTTACAGCTTGTGAGTTGGTGCAGAGAACCCAAGAGCCGACACAGGTTCCGCCAAACCACCCAAAAGTAGTAGTTTATTTACGTAGACATGCCTGGAGTCCCTGGTTAACCCGACCCGATTGGCATGCAGCCAGTGACGTGCGCGAAACCCCGCGAATCTTATCCTTTGACGCGTTCCCACCATGAATGAATGACAGGGAAGAGCTTAGCGTGAGCTGGGCTATTGTCAGGACGACCTAAAGTTTTACTTTCTTTTTTGGAACATGTCTTTTTCAAGAGCTGCTAGTTTGAGATTTTACGAAAATTTGTTTGATTTTTTCATAGGATGAAACTAGTGTTTAATTGTTTCAATGACCTTTGTGATAATAAAAGAAACATATATGAAAAAATCTGTAAAATGTTATGAGGAGAACTGTTAAATACAAAAATGGTAAATGTAGACTTGAATTCATGCACTGCATTTTTAACTCAAATGGCTAAGACCAATGATTAAATTGTCTTTTGTTTGAGTTAGTCACATGTTTTTTAAGTTTTGCCGAGAATAGTAGATGTTGTTATTTAATAGTCTTACCAAGAATGTTATGTATTGTTAGGTATCTAGAATTGTTTAAATTAAGTGAAGTTTTACCAACTTTTGAATTTGTAGAATTTATGAGAAGAACTATTAAATACAAACATATTAATTGTATAATTGAATTCATGCACTACTTATTTAATTAAAATGACTAAGACCAATGATCAAATTGTCTTTTGTTTGAATTTGACATGTATTGTCAAAGCATTGGTATTTAGAATTTTTTAAAATAAGTAAAATTTTATTGACTTTTAGATTAAATAATAAATCTCTTAATATAGCACTAAAACTCAAACTACTTCTTTAGTATCTCTACAAATATGACTAAATTCCGTAATACACTCTTTATGATCTAATATTTGTTCATTGTGATAAGATAGCATGTTACATGCGCGGAGTTTATCTTACTTTAGACTGAATATTTGGCTTCTTAATATAGTATTAAAGCCCAATTTCCTCCATAACACCCTTATGAATATGGCTAAATCTTAAGTTCATCATAAAACATCATTCATGATCAAATATTTGTCAAGGCAAAATAACATATTACAAAGAGTTAATTTAATTTAATTTAATTAAAATTTTAGTTGTTTAAATTAAGTAATTAGTCACTTAGCTAGTTAGCTAACTAACTCAATGATGAGTTAATAAAAATCTCAATTGTGAAATCTAGTTCAGCATTTTGAATGTATGAATTTGTTTGTATGCATTATAATATTTTAAATAAATAAAATAAAATTTCACTAAATTTCTACCACATCATTGTTCAAAATAGTAAGTCTCTAGCTAATATCTTTAATCTATTTATAATCTATTTACTGTGGACGTACTTGGATTTAGGGTTAAATACAAGATTGGAGCAAACTCGCACGCCATGGAATTTGGAAACGGACTTACCTTTTACCAAAAAGAGAATCCATTGGCCACGGCATGAAAGTCGAGCCCTTGACTTGTCTGGTCCCGGTAAAGATTGACTACGTGGCGGGCGGCGACTCGTGGTAAGTGCGATTGGTAAAGGTCGTCCACCTTCGAAGTCCCCCACGTGATTGACGGTGAGAAATTGAGGTGGGACCCTCGTAAAGTTGACAGCATAATTGCTCGTCAACCACTTGTTGTGTGCTGCTCCAATTGGATTGCGTGCGAGCTGTCATCCAATGAATTTGAATTTGCCTGGACGCGGAAAGATTTCTTGGTGAAAAGATTGGTTTTCGTGTTTTTTAGCGGGAGAATAACAGTGGGTAGCTTCGAAAGCACGAAAAGGAGGAATGTAGGTCATTGGTCAATTTGATTAAATTAGTCAACAAAATTATAAGATATAATCAATCATATTTTGACTCTCGAATAGAAAGCTACTTTTATGAATAAGAAGATAAACGTGTATAGGATGAAGTAAGTATAATCTTTTATAATAAAGTTTGAATGAAAAAATTAACTTTTAAGTTAAACATTTTGAATATTTTAATATTATTTCATCCCATATAATGTTATGCTCAACTTATTCGGCATATAAGGTATGTGTGTAAGGTAAAACTCTTACATTGAGTTTATTGAGATCTCGCCATAAATTTGAAGTATTTGGCTATACGTTTAGCTTTTTTAATAGTTAAAGTGTATCATCTATTGTTTGTAGGTTTTAAAATGAGCTTCTTAGTTTTTAATAGAGTACGCAATTTCTTAAAGTGAAACTTAAGTATGTATATATAAGTTTAATTAAATTAGTTGACAAAATTGTAAGATAAATTCAATCATAAGTCAAAATAGAAACTTACTTTTATGAATAAGAAGATAAATGTATATAGAGAAAATTAAGTATAATTTTTTATGATAAAATTTGAATGAAAAAAAAAATTAATTTTTAAGTTAACTTTTAAATAAAATATTTTGAATATTCTAACATGATATCAAAGTTTAAATTAATTTATTTTATCTAATGTAATTTTATACTCAATATTGTTTGATATACAAGGCATATGTGAAAGGTGAAACTCTCACATTAAGATTGTTGAGATTTCATCACTCACTTTAAGTGTTTTGTTGTATATCTAACCTTATTAATGATTAACGTTTACCACTTTTTATCTACGGGTTTTAAAATGGATTTCTTAATATTTAACAAAGTATACATTTTTTATAGTGAAATTTAAGTATGTGTATAGAATAAAATTTTCATAATGAATATATGATATTTTGTGATAAAGTTTAAATAAAATAAGTTTCTTTTAATTTTTAAATTAACTTTTTAATTAGACATTTAAATTGTCTAATAATAAACTTAAAATAAATATGAGTGCTTTGACTTTGACGAGAATGAGTGTTGAAAATAAATTGATAAATTCAATATTTTATAACAAAAAGAAATATATAAAAAAACTATTTTGAATTTTTAACCGGTTCTGTACATGGTATAAGAAAAACAAGCACATGTTTTTCATTTTTATATAGATAAACCTACGGCCACCAGTTTCCAAGACGTGGGTTAGTATAAAATATCATTAACAAATTAGATTTGGGACAAAAGAAAAGAAAATGCCACACCGACACCGTCAGTTTGAATCAGGAAGAGTACCTCCATTCTTCAACAAAACTGACAAGGAACAAGACATATTCAAGTGAAAGGGAATCACGAGCTTGGGGGCTCCCTCACATGGGTTTGTGGGTACTTGTGTTTTTTGATTCATTCTGACAATTATTGACTTGAAGTCCCTTTCCTTTTCATTTATTATTGTTGTTGTTACATGGGTAGAACAAAGTTCAACTTCAACTTGGATTTCAAGCCACAAAAAGCCACCGTTGGTGTTGGACCAGAACGATAAAGAAGTGTCTCGATCCCAACATTAGATTCTCTTCACAGAAACCCATGACTTCTTTAAAGCAGAGGCTGACACAAGGTCATTCATTTATTAGTTTCTGCATTCCTTTGGCAAAGGTGGTGGCGGTGGGAAAGGCTGCAAAGCGACAGCATCTTTCTACCTGTCGTGTAAGCTTTCATTCAATGTGTAATTAATCAGATTTAGGGCGGTGGATAGCTGTTGTAGAAGTGGGTAATTGACAAATAATTCATCCGTGGCCATAAATGGCGAGTGTAAGACTAGGATGGAAAAAATCCTTGCTTAGTAACAAAAGGCCAAGAAATTCTTAAGCTTCGAGTCCATTAGATAAGGGGTTTGATATCACTTTCTCCTCCTCTTGTGTGCAAGTATTATTTAAAAAAAAAAGTTGATCCTTTTGACTGAATAACAAAAAGTCAAAAGAATCCTAACTTATGAATTCACCATGTCAATGCCCACTTTTCCTTCCATGTGTGTATAATTTGATAGTATTTGTTATAATCTAAAGGTAATTGAGCTTGTCGAACTAATAAATTGACTTTTTGCTTCAATAGTGTAGATTTTAATATTTAGTATCAATGTTGAATCCCACAGGCTTGAACCATGGTAGGTACATTTAAATAGGCTTTTATTGAGAGTATTTGTCTAAACTCAAAATGAAAGAATATGTTGAAGTCTAATATATTATTTATTGTTATTATTAACTTATATGTTTTATTACATATGAAAGAATTGTCATTTTCTAATAATTTGGTTAACTGGAGAAATTTCTAACAAATAAGTAATATTTATATTTAACAAACACAAGATTGCAGCATCTAAAGTTGAGTAAGGTGTATGGAGCAAAATGTTTTGATCTTGTCATTTTTTATATTGAATATTAAGATCATATTAAGTAATTAAAATTAAAAGATTATGAATCAAAGGTTTATCAAATTATTCTTTGAGTTTAAAAAGAATAACAAAATCATTTTTTTTTGCTTGGTTTTATATCACTAATTTTGAGTAAATCTTAGAGGTAAAATTATTTCTTTTGAAATAAATGGTTCATACTTTGCCATATCAATGATTATCGGATTTAATATATCTGATATCTTTCAGCTAACTATATCTTATTTTAACAAATAGTCTTTTTACAGATATAAAAAGCCTTCTCATGCAAGCCTACCTTGGAAACATGCAACCTTTCTTGAATGCGCCCCTTAGATAGCTCATAAAGGTTAATGTGATGCGGGGGAAGCACCAAAACTTGTAGCCTTAAAGAAGGACCGACTAAGCGGGGAGGGAACCTCATGCGGTATTTTCCTAGCATCTACTTTCTGAGCTATGTTTGGAAATGATAATTGAAAATCTTCTATTATCTCGTTGGTGACTTCTTTCCAATCCCAAAGTACTCCAATATAAAATTTAAAAAAATTAAAAAACCTACAATACTCTTTAACTCATTCAAATCCCATGAAATTTGGTGGATTAGTATGTTGTCTCAAACAAAATTGAATTTCAAACAATAACTCATGGCCACAGTTTATTTTATTTTATTTTAATTTTTGGGCAATACCAAGATAGGTTTCGCCTTCTTCTTCTTCTTTTTTTAATATAGTTTATTTCATCCGTTAATTTCTTTTTAATTTTTCTAAGAGCAGCTTAAGATTTGATCCATATCATGTGATTTTTTTTTCAAAAAAAAAAAATTGACATAAACAATCAAACTTTTTGAAGAAATTGATATATATACTTGTTAACCTACATAAACGATATTTTGTATAAGTATTTGAAGATTTAGTCATAAATCAATTACTGAAATTTTTATCCTAACATTTCTTTCAAGAATCACATCTTCTCTTCTTATATAAATATTCTAATTTCGTTTCTAGAGTCTTAGTTTATGCAGAATCCCTTTATAGCAGATAATTTCGGAAAACTAATAATGGGAAGTGGTTAAAACAGTTTGCCATCTCAAATGATAGCAATAATTGTAAAAGTAGGACGTCAAAAAGGAGAATCAGGCAGCCATAGCTATCCTGGCTAGCGTTTAGAAAGCAATAATTAAGACCAAGAAACTCTTAGGATCAGTGGAAGAAGATAACATCAATGTTACTGTCAAGGCGACTGTGACCATTGGTGGCCAAGCTATCACATAATTGCAGCAATAAAGGTCCAAAGTGCAACCCCGCTAAAGGTCGGACCAGAAAATGACCTTACCATTGGTTTTTAAGAAAATAAATCATAATACCAATCGATGTGGACTTTTTGGAAGGATTCATTTAACAATCACATAGCTTTTCTTATACGTGTCAAGTAATTATTTGTTAGAAGTTGATTATGTGCGTAGATATCAAGATCATTAGCTAACTATTTAAAGAAAATTCATCTGGCTAAAAATTCTTTCTGCTTAAGTAATGAGAAAATGATGTGACGAAAAGGTGTCATGGCCAACATGCGAAAACGATACAATCATGCGTGGTCCAAGTCCCTTGAAAATGTTGTTCTTCATGGTCAGAATGTCAAAAGGACTTAAATAAATGATAAGGTTATGATTATAATGTGACAAATTTTAATTTTTTTTTGTTAGATAAATAAGAGATCTGGATAAGTTGGGTTTTAAATAACATATTTGCCAAAAAAAAAGGGGTCAATCTAATATAACAAGAGAAGATATATTTAGATTTAGATTTACTATGTCATCATTTTTCATTGGCTAAAACCATATTTTTAAGGATCAAATTGGTCCAAATAAAAGGAAACAAATAAAATTTTTTGAGGATTCAAGCTTCCAAAGTATCAAAATCATTAATAAGCACCTTCTTCAGTGGCGAATAGTTACTACCTAAAACTTTTTATTCTTAAGTTTGACAACCTAAAAGTGATCTATGATTAAAAGACATGGTCACGCCACTTACCGTGTAAACACAGCAAACGGCAAACGAGGCATTTTTGGATCTCTTATGGTAGTTGTAGGTGAAATGAAGATCGTCTGTCTTCATTCTCCCGTGTGGGGCATTCGGTGAAATGAACTCCATCACGTAGGCTCAACCCCTACAGCAACGAAGCGATGGGCAAGGCACTTGCAACTTTCTTGCACGTAACATTAAGTGAAATGAATATCATTTGCCTTGCGTGGAAGCGTTATCTTCAAAATGTTGCAATGCATGGGTACGAGACTAAGAGGAACGATCCGTAATACCCGTACTTGGTCGGAAATTGTACCAAGCACGACATCTTCATAGAGTTGTTGAGATGTGTTAGTTTGTATTTTTAATGGGACTCATGCATTGTGGGCCCTCATTGTAGGAACCCAGCCCAATAAAGGATTACCAATAATGGGTGTCCTCTTGCTTATTACAAAAAAGTCAAGGAGTATTGCTACCATTGATGCTGAATTATTTCCAATCTCGATGTGTTTCTAGTACGAAATTGGACCAATCAAAACAAGTATTGGTAGCAATTTTAGGTTAGCTTGTAATGCTCATAAATATGTGGATGAAAAGTAGACAAAGATCGTATAATTGAAAGACACCAGAAATTTATGCAATTTGGCCAAATATGTTGCCTACATCCGCGGGGAAAGGAGGGAAAAGATCTTTATTGTTGTATAGGGGAGCTCACAAGGTTTTACATCAATATGGATCCATTGTAACACTCACAAGACACCCTTTGTACATCTACAACAAGTGTATTCTAGTATTTCATAACAAGCATATAGAAATCTGTCACAAGTTGATGATGAAGAAGACATGGAATGGGAGAAACTTTTGTGTATTGGCTTAATCAAAGAGCTTTACATATGGTGTCCTTATATAATATAAGGATTAACCATAAAGAAAAATATAGACAGGAATAAATGCAATATAATTCTACCTAACACAATGATATTTTTCCAAATAATCTAAATCACATGGAATAATAATGGTCCTAAATAGGGAATATATATTTCCAATATGTACACGTATCTCCAACACTTCCCTTTAAGTTGGTGGTATTAGCGGTCTATAAATGTCAAACACACTAAGCTTGTTTAATAGATATGTGTGTTGTCGTTGACAGAGAGTCTTCATGAAAATGTTTGTAGGTTGTTCTGTAGTGTTTATTCCACAAGTTTTAATAATTCGTTCCTAAATCTTGTCTCTTGTGAAGTAGCAATCTACTTCAATGTATTTGGTCCTTTCATAAACTATAGGATTTGTTAAGAGCTTTAGTGTTGCATTGTTGTCACATAATAGTAAAATGAGACCTTTCATTTGTATGCCAAGATCACATAATAGTCCTATCAACTATATGACTTCACAAGTTATCTTTGCTATTGCTTGATATTTTGATTCGACAGATGATAAGGAAACAATTGATTGCTTCTTTGTCTTCCAAGAGAGAAGGGAATCACCTAACTTAATGTAGAAACCCATTGTTGATTGATGGCTCATAGGACGCGTGACATAATCAATATCACAATATGCTTTCATTTCCATGTTACAATTTCTAGATAGTAGAATTCCAAGACTTGGACATCCTTTTAAGTACTTAACAAATTTAAAAGCTGCATTCATATGAGACTACTTCAGTGCATGCATAAATTGACTAAGTATGTAGATTGCATAACAGATATATGGTCTCATCATGGTGAGATAAATAAATAAATAAATTTTCCTACTAAGTGTTGATACTTAGAAGGATTTTTAAGTAGCTGGTCCTTTTTAAGGGATGATGTGCCAACATCATATTCTGATGTGGTAAGGCTTAAATTATGTTCAAAAGGGATAACAGCTAGTTTACAACTTGATAGACTAGCATCAGAGAGAATTTCTAAAGCAAATTTTTGTTGACTAAGACAAATCCTTTTTTCTGAACATGCAATCTCAATACCTAAGTTGTATTTGGGTGGCCCAAGGTTCTTGATGTAAAATGTGGAGTGGAGATAAGACTTGAAACGATTAATGTTTGAAATATTATTTCTCATGATTAAGATGTTGTCCACATATATAAGTAAATAGATAGAGGAAGTACCCTGTCTCCATATAACACTCACAAGACATCCTTTGTACATCTACAACAAATGTATTCTGATATTTAATAACAAACCATATAGAAACCATCTTATTCTCTACCTTTTAGAACACTTTGCACAATTTCTTGTCTTATTTTTCTCATTCAAACTTCTTATCCCTTTTAGATCTCCTTATATGCTAATAAAGTATGAATTATAAGTTATTTTAAAAGTGATGCATGAGAATAGAACACTTGTCTCAATAAAAAACAACAAACATTTCTAGAAAACTAGAAACAACTTAACAACTTGCCTTTTGGATTGTTTGACTATTCTAGTTGAATCACCTAGAATTACAACTAAATGACGTTTTGAAGGTCGTAACACACTAGACACAAAGAGATTATGAGTTATGTTACAACAATGCACAACTCCAAGAAAAGGGTTGGACCAAGAAGAAAACGACTATAGCCTTGATGGTTAAGAAAATAAATCATAATACCAATTGATGTAGACTTTTAGGAAGAAATCTATTTAATGATCACATAGCTCTCACTATACGTGTAATGTCATTATTAGTTTGTAGTTGAGTGTATGCGTATATATCGACATTGATGTCTAACTATTTAAAGGAAATTCCTTTAATGAAAACCTCTCATTTCTTAAGTAATGAGAAAATGATGTAATAAAAAGGTGACATGAACAATATGTGAAAATGAGACAATCATGCGTGGTCCAAGTTCGTACAAGTGTCTTGAATATGTCGTCATTCATGGTCAGAGTGCCAAAAGGATCTATACACATAATGTGTTTATGATTATAAATGTGAAAAATGTCATTTTTTTTTGTTAGGTAAATAAGAGATGTAGAGAAGTTGAATGTTAAATCTATGACTTTTAGGTTTCAAATGACATAAGCTACCAACTAAATTATGTTTTTGTTTAAAAAAAAGGTCAATTTAATATAATAAGAGAAGATGTATTTAGATTTAAATTTATTATGTCATCCTTTTTCATTTGCTAAAGTCATATCTATATTTTAAGGATCAAATTGATCCAAATAATTTTTTTTTTTAAGGAAGTTCAAGCTTCCAAAGTATCAAAATCGTTTTCAACGCGGTCTGAAAATTATATCACATACTTGGAGCATGACATCATCGGGGAGAGTGGAGAAGAATCTTTCTAAGAAATATAATAGAATCTTAAAAGAGGATATTTAAGTTACCATGATTATGCTTCGATACTAAAAGGATTAGATTGAGTGAGAAGCTCGTTCTTGATGCTCTAGGGTTAAAAGAATATCTTTCAAGAAGTGAGGTAAAGAGAAATTCATGGAGAAAGAGGTTTGGCATGAAGAAGAGTGGAGAAAGCAAGCAAAGTAAATGAGGAGATGCGATTATATATTTGCTATTATATTTTAATCCATGTGGCATAAATTATTTTAAAAAATATATTTTTATATAATAAGGAGATATTTCCTTTGTTCTTATGTATATTTTTCCATAACAGTTAGTCTTTATATCATAAATGGATGAGACTTGTATTCTTTTCTTCAAGAAAGCAATATACAGAGTTTTTTCATATCATATGTTTTTCTTCATTATCATTTTGTGACAAAATTCATGGAGAAAGAAGTTTGGCACAAAGAATAGAGTGGAGAACGCGAGCACAACAAATGAGAGATAAGCTTGCAAACGAACTTGAGGAAGGGGGAATTGGAGAAAGGATCTGACTGAAATGGAGTTATTCTTTCATAGATTATTCCAAATTCATAAATACTGACCTATAATGTATAAAAGCACTCACATAAAGTCGGAAAATACCCAATCAATAGTGAACAAGTGCAGTATGAGATTAATGTCTCAAATTCAATTTTCGAAGGGTGTATGAATTGAAAAAGAAAAAAAAAAACTCACATAACACGATTCTTGCGGGATGAAAATTGGGTGGGGATTGGCCTATAGATTCCCTGATGGGCCGGAGGGCTGAACCCTTTTCGAATTTCTAATATATCACCTAAGAGAATAGTTGTGTAACCTTTCTTGGAAAATGATTAAAATTTCATGGGAACCCATGATTAGAAGTTTTTTTTTTTAACACCTTTTAACTTTTATAGCATAAATTGTTTGTTAAGATAAATAACAGCTTACGTAATTGATGTGAATTCTGATTTTAGAGATGTTAGAATATAATTATTATAAACGAGCCAATAAAAAACTATTGTGTGCTCAATTTCTTAAGATTAAAGGTCAAAAAGTTAGCTCAAGCAATTTTATCTTTTTTCACATCCATTCCACGTAATTACTTTGCATCTTGCCTTATGCTTGGGAATTACATTAAGGGAAATTTAAGCCGAATGTTTTTGAATTTTTTATAATGTTTTTAATTCGTTTGTAGAAATCAACAACTCCATTTTCAAGCTTTTATTGTATTTTTAAACTGACTCATTTAGTCAAAAAACTACTATCACAAAATTTAATATAAAAAATCAAAAAAGTTGGTAAATAACATTATAATGTTATTAGACTTTCATCTTCCTTACTTTCGTACACTTATCAAGTCATTGTTATTTTCTTTTTTATTCGTTGTAAGACTTTTCTTAATGATCTTTCTCATCACACATTAGGTCTTATTTCATTGAGTTCAACCCTAAACCAGCCTCCATACACATGTACACATTTGGGCCCTAACTTGTTTTTTTATCCTCCCTAGTCTCCTTATTCTAATTGTAGTATTATTAGGCATTTATCTTTTTTTAAAAGTTAGCTCATAAAAAATTCTCACACTAGTTAAATTATTTTTATTCTCTTTTCTATCTTAGGTGGGACTTCTGTTAAAAATAAATAAATAAATAAATTATTTGCTTAAAAAGTATAAATAGCAATAATACATGATAAATACGAATTTATATCTAACGCGTGTTGGAGCTTTTTTAGAGCAGAGTGGAGCCGGTAGTATCCGACGATGCTAAAGGCTTTCCATGCGCTTCCCCGGCAGCCTGTTGTTCCCTCCTTCAAAAGGTACGCCGCCATTCTTGGCACAAGTTCTTCGTTACTACTTTTTGTTGTTATAATTATTTTATAGATATCTTGTTTTGCCATACGGTTTAGATTTTCTGAGTTGGAATTAAAGTTGTTTTCAGTTTTGCGTCCTGTAAACTTCACTGATATCTTTTGCAATTGAAATGCATGTAAACAAGGTGCTTTCATTTTTTTTCCATAACAATTTTCATTTCCAATTGATTCTCCCTAAACACAAGCCAGCCGGTTTTCTACATGTTGCATGGATGGTAATCGATTTTTTTAAAACAATTTCTTGTAGAGGAAAAGAAAGGAGATTGAATTTGAATTATGAGCGTTTCTGGTAAGTAATAAGTTCAAACTGAAAAATGAACAATGCTTGGTTTTTAGACTCCTGTGAGGGACATTTTTCTGTTGTTTACAATTTTGGAAAAAAGTTTTACGTATCTTGGAATCGCACAAAGTCTGAAATTTTGTTTTTTTTTTTTTTAAATGGGCGTTTTTCTGGATTCTATCGATTGGTAAAGTTAATGGCATCGTGAATCTGGGACTCATGTTATAAAGGAAGAATTTTCTACTCAAATGGTTGGATTGTAGAATTTGAAGAAATGGATTTCATGATTTCTGTTAAAAATTTGATTAAGTTTAGCTTCGGCAGTTGTCCAAAACTGAAGTACATATTGTTAGAAAGTCAAGATGATTTATTTACAATTTTGCACTTTGCTTCTGCCAATGGGTACGTATAGTGCTTCCTTATGTTAATGGTTTCTGCAAAATACTATCAATTCATACTAAATATTGCAGTGATTGATTCATGGAAGCAAAGGATATGATATGAAAGCTCGCATTCTGGATATTTGTTTATAAGTGCCTTTTCAGTTCACCATGTAGAAACACTGTTTGAAACACTGTGCTCACTTGAATTGTTCCAAAAAAAAAAAAAACAAGGTTGACCCAGTTATTCTCATTAAATTAATTAAAACTAGTGGCACATAGTGCTAGGTATCACAGTTGAGCTTCTAAAGATGTAAAGTCATGAATATCCGTTAAGATTGAGATATATGTGTTTGAATCTGTTGCAGAGTTGTCTGGAGCAACATGAGCACAAAGCCATCACCAATATATCGGGATTTCATTTCTGTGGAAGGAAGTGATGTTCATCCAAGAAGTAGACCTGATGGTATAACTATATTTTTCTGCTCTCATTTTAGCCTTTATATTTATTTAATGTAGTATGGTAGGTGCATTTTAGGTTTTATTCCCTTATTTTGGGTCACTGATTGTGGTTGTTCCCTATGATTCTGGATCCTTATCTAAGATTTTGTTTAACCAAGTATCAGTTATGTTCATTAGAAAATTTTGACCTTGAAAAGTTTGAATATATCTAGCTCTATGGCGATGATGTGAAGCCCAATGGTGGTGGAAGTGCGATTTCACTTTTGAGTAAATGATACTTTATTCCTAAAATTACTACCCAAGTCTCAAAGTATGCTACTTAATTTCTTACTCGGTAGGGCTTCGACTCTTATCTGATGTTTCTTTTCTTTGTGGTCCCCTGTGTCCAAAACATAAAATGTCCCTGATGTTAAAACTAAGCCAAGGATCTCGCCAGAAAAAGTGGTGTCGAAGTTACCTTTGATGTCTGGACTTAGATTGGAATGACTTGCCAACAAGAAGGATAAAACTAGGTTGATGTATGCCAATCCTTAGTTCACAAATCTATCACAAGAAACAAAGATAGTGGTAAATCTAGCTAAAACAAGCCCTTCTTCCTTGCCTTCAGTCTTTCATGGTATCACAAAGAAACTTCATTCCTACTCATGTCTACAACCACCTTGCAGCTGTGCTTCTTGATCTCAGCATTACCACGAAGGAGGTGCAACAAATCCTGCTTCTTGTTAGTCACAATGGCCTTTAGAATGATTACCTGTTACACTCCAAGCACATTAGTTGTAAGTATGGTAGTGCAGAGAAAGCTACATGTGTTTTCAAGCAACTGAAGTTTAAACTGATATACTGGTTATTTGGTCCAACTATTTGCCAAGATGGGATGCCTTCAAACTTTACTGTATATAGTAATCACCTAATGGGTTGGGTTCCTAAATGCTTGAGACACTGTGGAAGTTTATTTAAAGTTCATCTAGATGATAACTAATCAACTGGAATTTCATCAAAAGCGTTGGGCTAACTGGACTTGGATTACCCATAAACATCAGCGACAATAGCTTTCATCTAACTAGGGATGGATTTCATGACTAACAATTCATAAATCTGAAGGAGAAATATTGATGGTAGCATACCAACTGAGATTGGAAACACAGTCCAACTACATGTTCTTTATCTGTATTGAATCACTTAGCTGGGGAGGTACCTAAAGAATTTGGAAGTTGGGTAACAGCCAACTTTTAGGTTGTATACCCATAGAGCATGGGTCGGTGAAAAGCCTTGGGTGTCTTGTCCTATCCATGAAGAAATTGAGCAATTCAATTTCTGATATTTAGGAATGTTGTGCAGCTGTTTTCCATGAATTGGAGTCGAAATTTCAGCTGTGGAATTCTGATTCCGGCAAGTTAGTTCAACCACCCCTTATATTTTGAGAGATAACCATCTCAGAAAGTGGATTTTGACAAAATTAAGCTAAACCATGAATTTTGGTTGGTCATTGGGTCTTTGGGAGAGGTTATATTGAAGTGAAGTGGAGTGAGGTTCGGGTCAGGTAATGCAGAAACAAGGTTCAAGTTCACCATTCTGTTAGGATGCCTCAGCTCTGATATCTCCACTAATTAGGGGTGATGTACGAAACATTTCTATTTTCCCCTGGAGGGATCTTTCTACCGCAAAAAACACCAGTGGATGAGGCACTAGGGTTAGCAGTTGTGCAACAAATGCCACCTACCTGTGTCGCACAGTGAATGCCATTCTCTGTGTCCTCCATCACTTCCGTTAAACATCTTCTTCCATTTTATCTTTCCCTTGAATTGTGAGTGCTGTGGACGGAGAGAGTGAGAGAGTGAGAGAGACTGGTAGATTTTGATATATATATATATATAGGTGGGTCGGTGTGTGCGTGCACATTGTTCTTTTTTCTTGCAGTTACATCAATTTCAATGAAATATCAATTTTCGCATTAAGGCATTATTTTTTCTTTTTTGGTGGGGGGCTGTTGGGGGGAGAGGGGGGATGCTTTCTGTCTCTTTTGGTTTCTATTTTGGAGGGAATAACCTGGAACTGGATTTTCTGTCAATATTGATTCCAAGTTTTGTGATAAATTGGTGAAGGAAGTAGTAGCTTGCCTGAGTAAATTTTTTGTTTTATATTTTTTGGATTGTTGGGGGAAGGACAATGCTACTGGATCTTGTGCTAGATTTCTCTTGAGTGCTGTGGACATTATTTTTTGTTCTAGATCTCTCTTCTCTCTTCCTCTTTCCCTTCTTGCTGTTGCTCTTTTTTTTGCTTCTATTTTGTTTTCAATCTTTTGTTCGCACCTAATTGAAGACTGAAGTAGGCCTTCTGTTCTCAAAATTGTTACTGAAGGGAGACTTAGGTCTCAACTGGATGAACTACTTCAAGCTTTTTGCTAGATTTTACTTTCCTTTTCTTTATTTTCATTTTCTTTTGAGAATGACTTTAAAAAAATCACATAGGTAATCTCCACGTTGCTCTCAAACTTGAAATGTATGTTATAAGGACTGATGTGGGTCCTGACACTGCTTTAGTATCTGTGCTAGTGTTGAAAAGATCGAGTGTACTACCAGCTATCGGGTCTTTAACTTTTCAGAAACTTACAATTCGATCTGGGCTGTAATAGCAATGCTATTATTTTGTTTCCTTTTAAGCCAAATAAGGTGGTTTGTTTTGTATATTCTAGCTGAAATTACGGGCGTTGGCATTTGCAAATATGTCAGACCTAAGGTCGCTTGATCTTCTTCTGATTTGAACCTAGCTATTCTCTTAGTACTATGTATGTGGGGTCCTGACACTGCTTTAGTGTCTGTGCTAGTGTTGAAAAGATTGAGTGTACTACCGGCTATCGGGTCTTTAACTTTTCAGAAACTTACAATTTGATCTGGGCTGTAATAGCAATGCTATTATTTTGTTTCCTTTTAAGCCAAATAAGGTGGTTTGTTTTGTATATTCTAGCTGAAATTATGGGCGTTAGCATTTGCAAATATGTCAGACCTAAGGTCGCTTGATCTTCTTCTGATTTGAACCTAGCTTTCTCTTAATACTATGTATGTGGGGTCCTGACACTGCTTTAGTGTCTGTGCTAGTGTTGAAAAGATGGAGTGTACTACCAGCTATCGGGTCTTTAACTTTTCAGAAACTTACAATTTGATCTGGGCTGTAATAGCAATGCTATTATTTTGTTTCCTTTTAAGCCAAATAAGGTGGTTTGTTTTGTATATTCTAGCTGAAATTATGGGCGTTAGCATTTGCAAATATGTCAGACCTAAGGTCGCTTGATCTTCTTCTGATTTGAACCTAGCTTTCTCTTAATACTATGACTAAGCTGCTTGAAAGGGGCTGTACTTTTGTTATACAAATCATCGAACTGAAAGGAATCTATTTTTACCCCAACAATGGGCCTATTTTATCTTTTTCAATTACTATGTGAGCATGTGATAACTATTTAAGATTAAATTTCTTATGAATGAAGTTTCTAGGTTTTTCTTTGCAGGCATCAGATTCCGTTTGGTCTCATATAATATTCTGGCTCAGGTATGGAAAACAATCATTTCATGCACTTTGTTATAAAATATTTCTTTTCATTGCATTCACAAGTTGTGTTTCTGGTCTCAATTAGATCACCATTAATTATGTGGAAGCTTGTCCGTAAGAGCCTATAGATATTAATTGCTTGTGCAGTATCAAATGCAAATTTAATTATATATATGATGCAGGCATCTTTAATTTTACTAAACATTGGAGACATCATGCTTCCCTTATATTACCAAATCACTTGCTAGATGATAAAAAAATATGGCTGTGCTTACATGTAGTAGCTTAGACTTATCTAGCTATTAGGGATCCATCTCCTATAGAAATTGTGAAGAGAACTAAGATATTCGATTTTGTCTATTTGTTGCAAAAGCACATTTATTTGTCGTTCATAATGGAGAAAGGTGAAGGCCAAAGCCTTTGTGGAAGTTGCTTCTGAATATGTTCACCTGTGTTGTTGCTTTTGACTAAATAGATTAAGAACAAAGTACAAGAGAGGTTTAAAAGAGCTTTGGTTAGAATTTGGTGGCTTGATATGCTTCAAGTACTTGAACTTAAACTCGAATTTGTTTCTGTTCTTAGGAAATTTGCCTATGTACATCCATTGCCCTGTGGTTATAAACTTTGTGAAATTACTTGTCCCATTCTTTCTGCAGACCCTATTACAAAGATACAATTCTCAAAACATCCATATTTGTAGGCAGGAATAGAGGTTAGCTTTTCCTGATCGATTAGTTTTGGAAAGAAAAGAGTTAGAGGTTAATTAGTGCGCTTCTCTTTAGTTACAAGTTTTGATTTATGCATTATGATAAACCAAGGAAATTTTCACCTCATGATCTCCAAAAGCTGAACTTATCCTGTGAACAAATTAACTATTACCATATCTCATTCTTGAGATATATTTGTCTTTGTTAAAGAGTGCATTGTATCTGACGTTCTCACAAAATAGTTGTTGGTAATTTTTGGTAACATTGAGTTTGATTTTGTCTTGCTGTGCATGATTGGATTTAGGTTAAGGTTGAAAGTAAAAAGATGCATCTCACTTTCATACTTTGGTGTTACGGGTTTTTAAGCTGATTTGTAGGTGCTAGCATGTTGCAGCACCATTGGTCTTCTGCAACTGACTTGTTGTAAAATTTGTAATCATCTATGAAAATAATTTTTTTGGTCATTGGAATCATCATACAAATGGATAAGTGTGATGCCACTACCATGTGGAGTTCTTATGTGAATGATACGGTACCCTTATTCAAACAACAACTTGACAGGAGTAAGCAATGGTTGTAGCATCTCCTTCTAATTAATTTTCTTTTAAACGTGGTGAACCTTTGAAATTGCTTCTGTGCAATTGTTAAACCATTTAGATCTTGTCGAGTCTCTTGGATGAGCTTATGACAAATTTGTTTGAAATAGGAGAAAGCTACAACTCAGAGGAGGTATGCCAGCAATTAGGAAAAACTACAATTGAAAGTTTAAATACCAATAGCAGAATCACACAAGCTAAATGATACAGCAGAGGTGATCGTAAGAGAAAAATATCTCTTGAATCCTTGAATTCCACAAAGAATAAAGAACGACAGAAGAAACAATTCTCAATAGTAGCAACTCAATGAATTAGATAAGGCTTGATACTTGCCTTCGTGTTGGCCACAAACCTTTAGCTCCAAAAGAAACTTTCAATTACTAGAAGAGCATGAAAAATAAATTAATTGAAATTAATACTCTTCACAAACCTTCGGCCACAAACCTAATTGTTATAGTCTTCCTTGCAGTCCATCCTCTGTTGTATGAAGGAAATTAAAGCACAAATGATCAAGAAAGTAGTAGCAGATCCCAACTTTCAGTCTCCAAAATAAATCCCTAGGCTATGCCAAATGATCCGGGAAAATTGGTCTTGTAATGAGAATCCTTACATCTAAAATCACGCTAGAACTGGGCTCTAGAACTATCCCCAGACATGTACTTTATGAAGAAAGAAGATGCTAATTAGTGACTTATGAATCCGTTGCAATAAGTGTTGTAGGGTTATGTTATTGTAGCTCTGATTGGTACCACCTTTACGGTATCACTGTTAGTAACAGTGGAGCATGGGATTGATATTCTCCTGCTACTTCTTGTAGGTTTATGTGAAGAGTTCTCTGTTTCCACATTCACCATCTCCGTGTCTCAGGTAAATGTTTTACCTTGTGCATCGATTTTTTTTATTTTTTTTTGTTCTTAATCTTATTAATATTTTTGATGCTTTGTGGTTGCATTCAGTGAGTATTGTATAAAATTGCAATTGCGATTTGCTTTGAATATCATTGTGAGACATAGCGGACAATAAGGTGGAAGAAAACGATCAGCATTAATCATTCAATCTGACACCTTGGGCTGTGTCCATTTACCAAACACAGATCCTGGTTTTGCATTATTTTGAACGCATGCAACATCAAACTGCATTTGTTGCATGTGGAAATATGGATAGTCAGACTTCACATGTGATTAACTAGATGTTATTTTGGTTTAATTGCTAAACTCTTCATTCTTGCGTGAAACAAGTGTTTGAGTATTTTTCTACAATCTGTTAACGGACAAAGAAATTTGAATCTAAGAGATTTTTGTGCTCAATCATTGAGTATAGCCTAGAAAATATTCAACTATCTTCTGCTTACGTTCCCAATTTTTAAATATATTTCTTGTAAGAATCATGTGTTGTTGAAGTCTTTGGCAAGTTCTGGTGGCTGTTCTAATTTGAGGATTAGGTTGCATGGTAAGTCTTATTCTCAGCCAGACTAGTAGGGAACGTTAAATTTATTGTTTAGAGAGCACCATTTACATTATTATTATTCCACCATATGGCTGTAAATTTGGATTGCTATGACTTTGAAAAACCACTAATCTGTTTCAATACTTAAATGTTTAAACAAAGATAATATAAATGCTGAAATTGTTTTAGATATAATTGCTCATGTTCAAATTGAGAATTTCTTGCCTACTATTAATTTCAACTCAATCTCTACTTTTGTTCTTCATTTATTTTCAAGGCTAGTAAAACTGGTAATCACTGAGTCTTCAGTTCTTTTCAACTGTTTGATGGTCAACTTAGTTGAGATAACTAGAACCTTTTTAGTCGAAGGGAAATATAAAAATTTCAGCTTGCAAAGTTGGCAGAGATCAAGAATTACTAACCTTTGCATTTATAATTTGGACGTTCTTTATTTGGTTGATGAAGACGTCCTTAACTTCATGATTATCTTTCTTCTGCCTTAAAACTCTGTTTTCTTTACTTTTTTGATCCCTTCAATTTAATTTGTATCATGCGATAGATTCCAATTTGCTTTCCACTTTTTTATGTCCTTTAATTTCCATTTTGTCTCTGGGTACATTCTTTTGATTTCTTAGCAATTAATATGCTACTGAGTCAAATTAAAAATGTTCTTTTCATGAAGTCTGATAATATTTCTAGCCATCATCTTTATTTTTGGCCTTCCCTTTTTTACATGATCTTTAGCCGTGTTTTACTGTATGTAAGAAGTTTTTCTAGATCTGCTGCTCCACTTCAAAGGCCTTTGAAGCCTTTGGAAGTTGTACACAATGATTTATTCTAGTGGTAGCTTTTCATGTTTTGATTTTTTTAATGTTATATGATACAATTTTCTCTTTTTCCTTTTTATATTTTTCTAATTATTTCTGGCTTGATAATCGTTTCAAGAAGCAAATACTAAGTTTTTTTTTTCCCTTTCTTTCTTTCATTTTTCTTTTTTCCTACTTCTACCTGCTTTTGATATAATTAAATTGTTTATTTGTCTTGTCAAGAGGAAGATCTGACAGTTCTGGACTTGGATCTTGCTTTTAGTTATGTCTTTTTTATATTACCTCTCAGTTTGCCTCTTCAGGGATGGGTGCTTAGCTGGTAGCCAGTATCAGTAATGTGATTTATTGGATAATTAGAAGTCTACTTTTGTGCTTACTTGTAGATGTTGATTTCCGGCTGCAGTAGGGCTGTTGACATGGCAGTAAATAAATAAGTTGCGCTTCTATTTCAGGTGGAAAGCTCGTTCTCAGGCAATTTTATCTGTTCTCAAGAACCTTGGGGCTGATTTTCTGTGTCTACAGGTTTTGTACTAGTTCTTGTCTCCCTTCTTTGTGGCTGTTTGATGCCTCCTTCACATAATGGGAATAATCTACAAGTTCTGTTTCATAATTGTTAGTTTACTAGTTAGTAGAGTTTCTTTAGTGTTTATCATTATTGATCCTATATACACATATACCTACTGTTTTGATTCAATCTTACCAGGAAGTTGATGAGTATGATAGCTTTTATAAAGGAACGATGGAGAGTGATGGATATTCCAGCATCTATGTCCAGAGGAATGGCCAGAAGCGTGATGGATGTGGAATTTTTTATAAGGGAAATAGGTATGTTGAGCTTATTCAAAATAGATGAGCGCAGGGATTTTCAATTTCTGCACCTAAAATGTTCTTCAAAGAGTCATTTGAATCTCTTGACAAGAATGATTTGCTACTTATCTTCCTTTGTCTTGTGTCACGTTGATCATGTCTTTTCATGCTACTTTTATGCATTCTCTTTTCCCCTTCTTCTGCCCTCTCATGGCTTCCACCTGAATAACTAATAATTTGATGAGGAAGATTCCTATAAATTGCTCATTGAATGATGTCCTTGGCTTGATATCTGTGGCAAAGAACCTTTCTACTCTTGGTCATAGGATTCAGTTCAACGAAGAAGCTTCAGCCGCAACATTGGTGCTGTGAACTCATTTCACATCATAAAAACTGGTTTGTGAAACAGCGAACCATAACATTGGTGCTGGCAAGTTGAGGATCTTCTTGACCAAATGACCTGGGACCTCATTTCAACAGTGATGTCATATCACAACTTTTCTTTCAACTACCAATCATTCTCTGACTTCTCAGGTGCTCATTTGTCAAAGTTTACATCTACTTAAACTATACCTCTTCATTGATTCAGGGCAGAGTTGGTTTTAGATGAGAGAATAGAATATAATGATCTTGTAAATTCAATCAAAGATGGAGAAGTCTTAGGTGATGACAAACATGATGGTGTGCAGGCTGATGGAGATAAAGGAGATGAACCAAAAAATGGTAATTATTTTTGTCCTTTTATGTTTGCCTTTTGCTACTATTTTGTGGTACTGTAAGCACCTTTTCTGTTTTTGATGATTTTCATATTTTGAGTTCAATGACTAATATCATAGAGTGATAATAGGGGTATTATACTATTTTCCTTGGTTCGATCTATTTATAAATGAGGGAGGATACGGTCATTTACAGTTTGCATGGAAGATGAGAGAGGATCTGGTCATTTATAATTTCTATGGAAGAGTATATGACAGAATGGAGTCCCAAGGAGGTTTGTGGTGGATGATTTCATCAAAAGAAGATTTAGTGAATTAATGTTGCATTTGTAATCAAATGGGTAGTGGAGTAAAAAGAAAGGAGAGTTGAAGGTACGAGTAACTTAAGAAACTTTAGCCTGAAGCACAGTAGAGCTACGAAAGCAATCTATCATGAGAGTGCTAGTCAATGCATGGAAGTTTATATGGATGTTCTGTTCGTCAAACACAAAGGGAAGTAGTACTGCTCAGCATACTTTGCCGGTGTATCATTCTTGTGGTCTGATGAGATTGAGATTAAAGCATTTCTTACGGAATCAACTGGGGCTCACTCCTTTGTAGTGGTTGTTCTGTGAATTAATGGTGGTTGCACTTGTAGACTGTCAATTTGTGCACTTTTTACCATGCACATGGGTGAACGGACTTGGTTAGAAAGGAATTGAGGATAATAGAGAATGCTAAAGATATTGATAGTTTCTCAAAAATTACTCTCCAATTCTTGTATTTGGTTTCTGCCAAAGATAAACACATTGGGGCGGAGAGGATAATGTTTTGTGAAAATTTTCTTCATGCACTGAATATCTTTCTTAATGGCACAACTGCAAAAATCAAAATCTACTTCTTCCTTCCTTTGCCTCTTATTGAACTAATGACGGATGATCAGACTTCAACTTCCAATTATGAACATCCAACCAACAACATGAACATGCTATCTTTTACTTACGGATAGGTCTTTCCATTTCTTTTCAATGTTTACGTACATAATGTTAGTGGTTTCAATGTAGGTCGTCAATGAAATTATTATATGATTTCATCTTAATTTTGAGCATGTTCCTTGAAAACGTATTTTTATCACAGCCTTTTTGTACTTATCTTCTTTCTACAGGGATTCAGTTTTGGCTTTTATTGGGATACATTTTCTCTATAGAACTTCCTAAGGTTGCTGATTATATCCTGATTACCTGACATGGGATGCTGGAAGCTTATTATATCAGTCATCTTATTTCAGATTCAGCATTAAAAAAGGTCCCAGAGGATCGTGGAGATCCTAATGATCCTCGTGTGAGACTAAAACGTGATTGTGTTGGAATCATGGCTGCATTCAAACTCAATGATCTTCCACCTCATGTGGTTATTGTGGCAAATACACACATCTATTGGTACAGTGGCTTAATGTCCTGTTAGCATGTTATGTAATGTATGTTACCAGCTGGAGTAATCTTGTTGCTTCTGGTTCAGGGATCCAGAATTTGCTGATGTCAAGCTTGCTCAGGCTAAGTATCTTCTATCACGCTTAGCTCAATTTCAAACTCTGGTTTCTGACAGACTTGAATGTACACCTTCAGTTATAGTGGCTGGTGACTTCAATTCAATCCCGGGGGATAAGGTATTTAAGAATTACTACCCCCCTTGATTTATAGTTTTCCTCTTTGTCTAGCCAAGGGTTGCTTGCTCCCTTTTTCCATTTTATTGTGTTTTTCGCCTTTTGTGTTTCCCTATAAACTTAATCTTAGTCGAAGTAGTTCGGTCATTCCTACCTGGAGAATTCAAGAAGTTAATCAGAGTTGGGAATATGACCCAGTGTGCCCCAAAGACCAAAGGCCGTTGTTAGCAGAACAGAGGAATAAGGAGTCCACGTGGTCCACGTGGTCCACTGGTGGTTTATCCTTTTTTCAAATCTAGCACAAATTAGAGTAAAGTTCTTGCTGTTGTGCTTGTGCAAATTATCAACCATTAAGATGAAATCCAAAGTGATTAAATAGCAGATGAATCCTTAGAGAGGAAGTTCAGCACGGTCAACCACACAATTAAAGACGAAACTTTTAACATTGAATATGCATCTTTAATCAAATTCTAACTAAAAGCATCTTCCCAAAACTTGAGACTTGTGCGCTATATAAAATTTTGGGAATTTCATCAAGAGGATCAACCTTATTATTGAACAAATTAAAAAAGCCCCATTATTACAATGCAACAACCTTCCTATTGGACTTGGATAATTAGGAGATATTTCTTTTTGCTTAGAGCCATAGAGAGAAAATTATAAAATACAGCTTGCCAGGATCCGTTATCTAATCACATATCTGGGTAAGAAAGAGTATCTAGAGTAACTCATACACTTGTTGAAGATAAAAAAAATAAAGAAGAAAGAAATCCCACTACTGCTAGTTCCATTAGCTAATCCCTTGTTTCCACCTTACAACAAAAGTCGTCAATAAGCTGAACCTTCACTGTAGATCAAAGTTTCTACCGTCCTCCACTATCCTCTAAACATAGGTGACACACCTGAAGGCACAATATCAAAGAACTCAATCTCCCCTCTCCAAGCTTGAATAAGAGAGCACAATGTCAATGTCCTTGGTGATATTTAAGATCATTACCATTCCCAATCCATTAGAAGTGTTGTTCAACATTTTAAAATCTATTTTCAACTGAAATAAGTTACTCTTGACGACAGAAATCTTCTCCTATATTGTAAAAACTAATGTCAATTACTTTCCAGTAGTCTTCTGAACCTCTTTATGTGTGTTACCCTGGATTGTCACAGATATTAAGTCCAATCTGTGTTGCATGAATGGTGTGCACAAATGTTAAATCCTAAATTAGTTATATACTTGGTGGACTCAGTTTGTTATGCCCCCTGGCCTTGGTTTTGATAAGACTTATTAGCTTTCAGTATTACCAAAAAAGGAAAATGAAGTGTAGGTTCAGCTTCCTAAACAATTAAGCATGAAGACAATCCGAGCTTGGTTGGTAAGCCGATCACATTCAATGAGCTGAGCGGTGTCCAAATTGATATTCTATCAGGACCAAAAAATTGTTTTTCCCTTAATTGTCAAATTTTCGTACCTCTATTCATGCTAAGGAGTTCTGCAATAGCTCTAACCATCTTCTCCTTTCAGGTTTACCAGTATCTTACTTCAGGCAACCCTTCACCAGCGAAAGGGGTCGAATGTTTGGAAGATATTCCTGTTCCCCTGTGCAGTGTCTATGCTTTTACGAAAGGAGAACCACCATTTACAAACTGCACCCCTGACTTCACAAACACACTCGACTATATATTCTTTTCTCCTGCTGGTGGCATAAGACCAGTTGGCCTTTTAGAGCTCCCGGAACCAGACTCACCTGACGTTGTTGGTGGATTACCAAACTATAGCCACCCAAGTGATCATCTACCAATTGGTGCAGAATTCGAAATTCCCAGGGAGCAGACAAGGTGCAACTGATATTTGCCTTCCCAATTTCTCTCTCCCGAAACAAAATTAGAGTACTTGAAAACTTTTTTAGTGGGTCGACATCTTCTGTAACTTTCTTCTGTCTTCCCTTTTACTGATAACAAGCCTTGACAGTTTTTTTGTGACTGGCATTCTAGATCGGGATAAGTAAATCCCATTGTCTTTTTCCATGGAAATTAAGGTAGAAAAAGTGAAGAATCCTGAAAGTATCTCCATGTCTTGACATGAATTATTTTCGAGGGACATCTTGTTTGTAGCATTTCATCAGGCTATTCTTCCACTCCCCCAACTCACAGCCCCCATTGGTCCTTGTGGCTATTTGCTATCTTATACTTGGTGACTGTTTATGATGTTTCTTGGGGCAACTTCTTGGTACGCTGGCCCTATGCACAATTTTCTTTTCTTTTCTTTTTCCTCTGTATTTTGTGGTTTTACAGGGAAGTCTTTCAGAGACAGCTAGTGGGACGCAGCTTTTAGCTCAAATTGATTCACTTGTGAGATATTAGGTCAGTTCGCGATGATCGGTTGGCGGTCTAATCACTCAGAAAATGAAATTATTACTCTCCTTCTGTTTTTCCACTACCTGTTTGCAAATGAGTTGAGTTATAAGTTATGGAGTCACGGGCTTGCCAGCATTCCGAGCCACTTCGGTAACCTGACTTCGCCTCAAAGCTATGGCCTTTTCCATCTCATGAGTTAGACAGCAAAGAGGAGAGTACAGGTTACATTAGATATGTATAGATCATCAACCAACATGAAGCAAGATCATTACACTTTCCGTACAGGTTCTAGTTTCTATTTTCTATATTTGCTGCAATTTATATTTCGTCATTGCTTCTGAACATGGTGATCAATAAGCTGCACATTAAGCAATAGTGTCAGGAATAATAACAGGAATTGAGAAATATGGATCAACCGGCATTACTTCGTTTCCCCCCCTTGAATCCTTGAAGCCATCACAGCAACACCCATTGTAGAACGCTTTGGCCTTCCCTAGGAGGTAGTTCATGGAGGATGCCAAGTACCAAATGGCTAGCCGAGGAAGACCTTGCTTCCTCCTTTGAAGCTTATGCTCGTTATCTGTTTGAGGCTGCAAGTCAACATGATTCCTTGACTGCTGGCTGAAACTGGCTGGCCAGTCTTCAGATTTTGTCCTTCTAGTGAAAATTTTGATGGGCTGTTTGGGAACCGCGAGGGCTGTAAAGGGGATGGACATCGAAGCCTAAGTCTTGCAAGGAAGGCAATTCTGAGAGGTGGGATTAGTGTGAAATGGTTGCAAGGTTTATGTACTGAGCAGAGGGGTTTAAGGCCAATTAGATGGATGCAAAACAGTACGATTAAGAATTGACTTGCTGGTCCATGTTTCGATGGTCGGCCTGTGTTGTCTTTTTCGCTGGTTTGGGAAGGCTATTAAGCCCAATGTCCTAATTCCTTTTGTTGAGATGCTAAGAACCATATGTTTATCAAATTATTATTGATCATCTAAAAATCATTTTAAAAAACTTGAAGTCCGACTAGCCACCAGCCACTTTTATTAATTAGTCACACCGTTCACACATATGTAGAGTTCTAAATCAATTTTAGAAGGTTTAGAGGTAGCAATTGTGAAGAATTATGTAGATTCATGAGTCTCACTCAACATCATTCTGTTCTAATTGGAACCATAATTTTGCCATAAGTTGAAATTTTTAATCAAAACAAAAGGAAGTATATTTGGAAAAAAAAGTTTTTATTTTTTATTTTTATTTTTATTTTTATTTTATGTCAGATTAACTTAGAATACAAGTTTTTACTTATAAAGACTATAAATAGTGTTTTCTTAAAACCAATGGGTTTGTAAGTTTTTGTTATAACTCTTGTTTTCTGGATGCAACATTTTGCATATTGTACATTGAAATTTAGTAACTTGCCTTTGATAAGCATTTCTCATTGTGAATGCCATTTGAGTGGGTTCTTTCACTTGCATTACTGATATATGGGTGGCATCGACAATCAATCTCATTTCCCTTTGAAATTTCTTTCCTACAATTTGTCTAGATATTCAGTAGATGGAAATTTGAGTCAACTCGTGAAACTAGCATGGTCCATTTGTGCTTTACTTTTCCTTTGCTGAAACGACCATTGTGACTACAATTATTTAGGCTGAACTCTCTAAAAACTTCCAAGTCTCACGAATAACTATCATATCCTTACAAGACAAAATTGCAATTTTGTCCTTATCATTAATTAGAACTTAACACTCAACATCACGAACAACATTTTCAATGTTTAATCCATCGATGTGTAGTAAGATACTACCACAAAACAAAAGCCAAGCAACCGTGTGAAAAACATAACCATACAAAGTCAAAATGCCTTTCCAATTTGATTGAACAATGGCATAGGGCATGTTTACGACCTCATGTTCCATGAAAGTGATATGACCATAAGGTAATTGGGGCCACTAGTATCTTTTGTGAGCGTTCATATGTTAAAGTAGGTTATTAGGCTAAGTTATTTTTATGCTTTAAAGCATTTCCGTGATGGAAAAGGAAAAGAGGTGCATATGTCGTGTTTACCTTGTTGGGGTCTTTTGCAACAATGCAGACAGTGAGTAGTAGGGAGCTACAAAGAAACAGCAAAGTGACCAAGAGCTACAATGGTAGAAAACCAGACAAACTCTTTGGGTTCTAACATGGACCAACTATTCAAGGAGATTCTGGAGGCAACGCAGCAAATATTTGCAGCTCTTTCCATGAAGATGGACAAGCATGTTGATCAAAGGGGTGAGGAAAAGTAAAAGAAAACGAACAAAAAGTTGAAAAGCGTGAATTGTTAAAGAGATGAATAGTAAAAAATGTGGCTGGAAAACTTTAGTCGGAGAATTGGTTTTTTGTATTGTATTGATTGTGTACATAGTTTTTCATAGTTTACATTTTACAGAGGTATTTTGTTACATTAGCGTACAATAATAAACATAAGTATACAATAACCTTCTAACATAGGTCTTCAAGTGGTGTTGCCATTGGTATTGTCGATGAGTTGTTTCTATATAGTGAAAGGTGCTAGAATGGAAGACGTGAACTATGTCAACATCCCTTAGCAAGTTGATACATCAAGATGAACTGTGACCTTGGATGAAAGTAAGCAAAATTTCAGGATAAGCCCTAGGTGAAGATGTTAGTAGGCTAATCAAAAGAGGATATGAATTGAATATAGAGCCAATCCAGAAAGAAATGCTTGTAGATAAAGTTGTAATTGATCTCAATATGTTTAGTATAAGCGTGAAAAATTGGATTTGCAACAAGATAAAAGGATTTTCAACAAGATAAAAGGTTGAGAGGTTGTCACACAAGTGTGTGTGGATGAGGAGGAATGGTATGAAGATGATGGAGAAGATACTTAAATTATATTACTTTAGCTGTAATATTAGCAAGACATTTATAATAAACTTTTGTACTAGAATGAGTGATAAGGCACTATTTGAGAGAACATTAGGGCTAAGAAAGACACAAAAGCCTCCAATAGAGTGACATTCATTACAATCACCAACCCAACTAGTATTAGAAAAGACATGAAGTGTAATAAAAAGGCTATAGGTGAATTAGATATCATGGCAAGGAGTGCCTGTTAAGTAATGTAAAACGCGTAGAAGGCTTGAACTAGGTCAACTAGCAATCAAGATCCCTTGGATTGTTTCTGCAGGGTGAAGTAAGTCTTTGCTTTCCATGACACACCTAAAAGGATAAGGTCCCCATGGCCTCCTAGAACTTGGAATCTGACACACTAGTTTGATAATAATTGCTAAAGGTTGACCCTTTGATTGAGGTAATAACTTCGATGAGACTCACAAAAGAATTACTTGATCGATTTGGTCTAAATTGCTATGTTTACCACTTTGGTGAACTCACCTATTAATTGCAAATTGGTAGTGTAGATAAGTAATAGAAAACCTTCTCCATGCTTTTTCTTAAAGTAAGCAAACTCACCAAATAACAAGAAGTCGGCAACTTCCTCTATAGATTTAAGATGCCATTAGGGTCAATGTTTAGTCTCATAAGTCAACAATCCTATCTACAACCATTGGCTTAGCAAAGTTACATAAGACTAAAGCCAAAAATTATTAAGTTCACGTGATTGCACAAGGGGTTTTGTGTGCAGCAAGTAACTTAGTTTCACAAGGACCTTCAAAATTGTCCATGTTGATTAAGCTTCTCACACTAGTTGAAATTCAAGACAAACATACATGTGGGTTGTGCTACAATTGTGATGAAAATTGCAACCCAACAATTGTTGCAATAAGTTGTTTTGGCTAAAAGTTACCAAACCAAAAGGCTTGTTGGAAAAAGAAGTGGAGACCACATACTTGGCTTTAGTATATGCTATAACGAGGAGATCAACTTGCAAGGTAACATTGTTACTATGGATCTTAAGTGTTAAACTTGGAAAGAACTAATATTGTGTTAGGAGTCCAATGGTTATGATATTTATGAAAGATAGAAAAAGGGTAGAATTGCATGATTTGGTGGGCCCTTAATCAAATCATGGAAGGATCTAAGATGGGTCCCTACCTTGAATGCAAGACTATGGTCTCCAAATTAAGGATGAAAACTTACCTATTTTGGTTTAACCTTATAGATACTTGCACCTTAAAAAAGAGGAAATAAGCATTTTGTTATTGAATTGTTGACAATGGATGTGATTAAACCAAGCCACAACCTATATTCTTCACTTGTGCTTTTGGTTAGGAAGAAAGTTAATTTATATGAATGTGAATGGATTACTAAGCATTAAATTAATAGACTATTAAAGAAAAATTTCTCATTCTTATGATTGATGAGCAACATGACAAGTTGTATTGTGCAAAATATTTTTCTAAGTTAGATATTCCATTTAGTTACCATCAAATCTATATGAACTTAAGAGACATTCTTAAGACAAACTTTCGGGCTTATCATGGTCACTTTAAATTCCTTATGAAATCATTTAGTTTGACCAATGCTTCTTTAGTATTTTGGTATATAATGAATATAGTTTTTAAGGAGTTTTATGTAAATTAATGTTGGATTTCTTTGATGATATTCTCATATACAGTTAGAGTTGTGAGGATAATCTTAGTCATTTGGATTTGTGTTAAGGATATTATAGAAGCATCAATTATTTGTGAAGCTATCCAAATGCAAATTGAATTGAAAAGGGTGAACTTTATGGAGCTTACAATGAGCAAGTAATGGTGACAAATGGACCTAGAAAATATGATTGCTAATTTGGAGTCACCATGGCCTATAAAAACAAAGGCTTTGAAGGACTTTTTGGGTTTAATAGGCTACTATTAATGGTTCATATAAGGGTATGGACATATTGCAAGACCATTGATTGAGATTCTCAAGAAGGATGGTTTCTCTTTGGGTCTAGAAGTTGAAAATGCTTTTAGTAAGTTAAAGAAAGTAATAACCTACGCTCCTTTATTAGCATTGCCAGATTTCTCAAGACCCTTTTTGATTGAATGTGATGGTTCTAGAATTAGTATTAGAGGAGCTTTCACATAAGATAAGTGACTCTTTGCTTTCTTCAGTTAAGCTTATAAAGGAAGATGTGGTTTCTCTCAATTTATGGAAAGGAAATGATGGTTGTAATCCTCACGCTACAAAAGTGTTAACATTACCTCCTTAGGCAAATTTCTTATATTAATGGACTATCGAAGCCATAAGCCTTTATTGAAGTAAAGGTTATTCATGTTGACTAAACAAAGATGGTGGGTGAAGCCTACCAAGTACAATTTTTAGGTTGAATAGAAAAGTAGTTATGAAAATGTGCCACATTTTCATTAATCCCAAGGGCTGAAAAGAAGGAAGAAGAAATCTAGGAAGGGCTTGTGCTAATATGGTAGGAAGTTTATTTGTTCTTAATATAACAAAAGTAGCATGTTAGAAAAGCATGTTTTCTAGGCTATAACTCAGCTTGTTCCTAAGTGGCTTTGACCTATAAGGGAAAAAGTGCAAGGTAGTGAGGAAATGCTTAACTTAATCACGAATATAAAGATTGGAGAATTCACGTGACCATGAGACTTTTAGAAGGGACTAATTTACTTTAAAGACCAAATGCTTTTGCCTGCAAAATCAAAGCTCTTGCAACTATAATTGAAGCATTCCATAATGGATTACGTGAAGGGTTTCTCAAGACCTTGCATTATATCTCACTTAATTCTATTGGAACAAGATGAGAGAAGAAATAAAAGGTTTGTTCAAGAGTATAGAGCTTGTCAAGAGAATAAGATTGAAATTTGTTTCCCTCCAAGACTTATGCAATCACTTCCAATTTTAGAAAATGTGTGGTTAGACTTGTCAAAGAACTTTATAAATGATGTCCCTCCTTCACACAACAATAACTCCATTTTTATGGTTATAGACCATTTCTTAAAATTCAATTGGTTTATTCCATTTATTCTATTGTCACCATGGTACAAGTATTTTTTAAGGAGATATTCAAGCTTCATGGTTTATTAAAGAGCATAACATGTGACAGGGGATCATGGTTCACAGGTTCCTTTTGGCATGAACTCTTTTAGCTTTAAAAGGTATATTTTTGTTTCTCATATGTATACCATCCACAATTTGATGAGAAAACAAAAGTCATAACGAGGTAGATCTATCCAACGCTGGAGACGTTGGTGCCATCGTTGTCGCCAAGACAACCAATGAGTAGGTTAAACTCTTAATGAATTCTAACTATTTCTTTGCACATTTTCCAAGGGTGAATAAGGTTTCTAAAGGAACTAATTATGTTTTGGTTATCTTGTACTCAGATTGTTCTTTTTCTTCTAAGTGCACTAACTTACATCAACCAAAAACTTTGGAAGAGTTGAAAGATTGTTGAATCAAATACTTAACAATGAAGTACGATGTAGCTAGCAAATGATTCACGTGAAGCAAGAAAAATTAATTGGCAATATGACTTTAACTTTGTGAGGGAGAATTTCTTTATTTCAAAATATAAATTTTTATAAAAAAATATTATTTTTAGTAAAATTTTAAAATTTATAATAATGTTAGAAATATGCTTTTATATTTTATTATACCAATTTTTATTAATACAAACTTGATTTTTTACCAAAAAAATAACATAACTTTAATTTTCATTAAATCCAAGTTAAATAAGTTAGAGTTTAGGTTATTAGCCAATTAGCTTAAATAATAAGTTAATAGAGACTTTGATTGTAAAGTTTGTTCGAAAAAATGAAAAAAAAAAAAGTCTTTTGTAAGCAAAAGCTGTGCTTTTCTTTAATAAAACACCAAATTATCTCTTAGTTTCTTTTGTTTTAATTTTTATTTGGGATGTGATTTCTCTTATAGCTTGTTACAGGTAATAATATTGTGCAGAATCATTAACACTAGATTATAATTAAGAGAAAAGTTTATAGTCTTTTCATTCACATTTACTATAAAAAAAATATGATAAATTATAGATTAGATAAATTAAATACAACTGGATGTAATATGCGTGTAATACACTTGTATAAAATTTTAATTTTAATTTTAATAAAAGTAAAAAAATTGTAATTTTTTAAACATTTGAAATCAAGATAATAAAATTTTTACCTCTGAATACTTTGTGAAATAACTCAGAGAAAAATATACTTAATTAATAGGTCATAATATTGGGTTTACCCCAAAAATGTTATAAATTTGAAGAGATAAATCCATGTACTAACTAATTTGTGTTAATTTACTCAAAAGATAAGGATTTTTTTTTTTTTTTAAAAGGGAGGCCAAAGGCCCTTAAAGCCCTAATATCGAAGTTTGTGTTTCTAACCATGCTAGAAGCCGGACTCACCTTCAATTGCCGGCAAATTCTCCAAGGTTCGAGCTATACTGAGTAGATTGAACAGCGTCAAGTTCACTTGGACTTGTTTGAGGCTCAGCAAGGCTTGCTCAGCTCTCTCTGGTTTCAACAAGGCTTCGCTTTGCCGGATTCCGGCGAAACCTGTCTGGTAAATAGCGGAATTGACCCACATTTTTCTTGAATTCTGGTTTTGTTTTACTCCCAATTTGGGAAGTTCTTTCCGCTTATATTTTCCTAGAATGATGATCTAAAGGCATGGTTTTCAAGCCCAGCCCTCTTATGATATTGAATAAAATTGCCAGGGAACTGTCCTTTTTTTTTTTAAAAATGAAGTTATTGAGACCCGTAATTATATTAGATGATAGTGATTGTTGGTTTATCAATAAGTCGAAAATTTAAGCTTGCAGTTTGGAAAGTTTATAAAAGATCATATTATTTAGACAGTTGTGAGTTCTTTGTGTATTACATCAGTAGATTGTCATATTCTTGTCTGGTTTCTTATTGGCATGGGAATTGGTTTGGACCAAGCTAGTAGGAATAGGGTGCTAAGGCATTAGATTTGGCTCCGCATTCTCTAGTGATTTGTTGGGTGCTAGAGTCTGATCATTAGTCCTTGTAATTGGTGTTATTACTCCTTTGGCCGTGTTATCTTTTGTTCTACGTTCTGAAGTGAACGCTGCTTCGTCATGGGCTGAATTGTAAGAGCCATGTTAACAATGACATAATTGTTGTATGGACAAACATGTGCTAGAAAGTCAATTTTGACAAAATTAAGCTAAACCATGAATTTTGGTTGGTCATTGGGTCTTTGGGAGAGGTTATGTTGAAGTGAACTGGAGTGAGGTTTGGGTTAGATAATGCAGGAACAAGGTTCAAGTTTACCATTCTGTTAGGATGCCTTAGCTGTGATATCTCCACAAATTATGGGTGATGTATGAGATATTTCTATTTTCCCCTGGAGGAATCCTTCTACCGCAAAAAACACCATGGATGAGGCACTAGGGTTAGTGGTTGTGCGACAAATGCCACCTACCTATGCCGCACAATGAGTGCCATTCTCTGTGTCCTCCAGCACTTCCGTTAAACGTCTTCTTCCATTTTGTCTTTGGTTTCTATTTTGGATGGAATAACATGGAACTGGATTTTCTGTCAATATTGATTCCAAGTTTTGTGATGAATTGGAGAATGAAGTGGTTGCTTGCCTGAGTAAATTGTTTGTTTTATATTTTTTGGATTGTTGGGGGAAGGACAATGCTACTGGATCTCGTGCTAGATTTCTTTTGAGTGCTGTGGACATCATTTTTTGTTCTAGATCTCTCTTCTCTCTTCCTCTTTCCCTTCTAGCTGTTGCTATTTTTTTGCTTCTATTTTGTTTCCAATCTCTTCTTCGCACCTAATTGAAGACTGAAGTAGGCCTTATGTTCTCAAAATTGTTACTGAAGGGGAACTTGTGTTCTGTATTGGCATTACAGGCAGACGGATTGAGTTTTTGAGTACAAGGCCAACTTGCTTAGTTTCCTTGTTGTTGGGTCATCCACTTGGGTGGTGCCCATGTATGTTGGTGGTTGTTTGATATTATGTGTTTCCATTGCTTTTATGTATGAGAATGTAACTGACCTTTCTAATGGTGGCAGTGTTACCTATATGTTTGTAAATGAAACGACTTTGATGTTCAATAAAGACACTTGTTATGATTTATTGCTTATGATTATATCTTCCAATCCTCTTGAGTCTTTCAAGGGTTAACCAAATTTCCCTTGTGTATTCTTAGGAAGTTCTATGGAGAGGGTGATTCTGATTAAAAAGGCTGACTCAGTTCATTGTTGAGACTTGAGTGCCAAACAGATTTCTCCAAGTCCATTAGAAGTGGTATGAAAGCCTAACCCTTGAGGTAGGCCTGATTCTGGAGATGGCGTTTGAAGGCGCAGGAGAATCTCAACACCAACCCCAAGGGGCAAAGCGAAAGAGGATGCAAGCTGAGGCGGTAGCGTCCATGGAGAGAAGGCTTAGTTTGCTGAAAGGTTACATTTCTCACATTAAGGAACAACTGGTGGAATTAAAACGATCCTTTGAACAAGTCCAAGAGCTTAGAGAAACTATGGAGCAAGTTATGGAGTTGAAGGGAGTTGTAGAACAACTTCAAACAAGAGATGCTTTTGCTGCTATCCCTCATTGCCATATCCCTAAGCTGATGAGCTATGGTGGAAAACGAGATGCAATTGAAATTGAAGACTTCTTGTGGCATATGGAGCAATACTTTAAGATTGCTAACATCATGAATGATCAAAGACAAGTTCAAATTGCTTCTTATTATCTCACTCACAATGCTGATATGTGGTGGCGTAGGATGTACCAAAAGTCAAAAAATGGAGAGGAGCCAATTGACACCTATAAGGCATTCAAGAAGGCATTGAAGGAGCGATTCCTCCCAATGAATTTGGGAAGCAATCTTGGCTCTTCTAATGATGATGACGTCCTTTGAGAATGATGTAGAAGCAATCTTGGCTGATCGCATCTTCGAGGGTTCGAGATTGGCTGAACGAGTATGAGTCGGACTTCTATGGCCTCATACGATCTGATGGACTATTCTCTGTGAGTGGAGCTTCTAGATTGGGTTTGTGGACCGATGGACTGTGTTCGATAAGTCTAGCCTTAATTACTGTGCAGTGACGAGGGCGTCGCTGAATTAAGCGGGGGAGAATATTCCAAATTGTCAGTACAGGCGAACGGGCTGATGGACTTAGTTGTCGAGTATGAGGCCGACTAGCTTAGTTGCTTTGTTGTTGGGTCATCCACTCAAGAGGTGCCCATGTTTGATGGTTGTTGTTTGCTATTATGTGTTTTTGCTGCTTCTATGTATGAAAATGTAATTGACCTCTCTAATGGGGGAAACGTTACCCATCTTTTTGTAAACGAAATGACTTTGATATTCAATAAAGACACTTGTTATGATTTATTGCTTATGACTATATATTCCAATCCTCTTAAGTCTTTCAAGGGTTAACCAAATTTCCATTGTGTATTCTTAGGAAGTTCTATAGAGAGGGTGATTCAATTGAAAAATGCTGACTCAGTTCATTATTGAGACCTGAGTGTCAAACAAATTTCTCCAAGTCCGTTACACTTAGATCTCAACTGGATGCACTACAAGTTTTTTGCTAGATTTTACTTTCTTTTTTTTTATTTTCTTTATTTTCATTTTCTTTTGAGAATGACTTTGACAAAAGCACATAGGTAATCTCCACGTTGCTCTCAAACTTGAAATGTCTATTATAAGGACTGGCGTGGGTCCTGACACTGCTTTAGTGTCTGTGCTAGTATTGAAAAGATCGAGTATACTACCAGCTATTGGGTCTTTAACTTTTCAGAAACTCACAATTCGCCCTAGGCTGTAATAGCAATGCTATTATTTTGTTTCCTTTTAAGCCAAATAAGGTGGTTTGTTTTGTTTATTGTAGTTGAATTTACGGGTGTTGGAATTTGCAAATGTGTCAGACGAAAGTCGCTTGATCTTCTTCTGATTTGAACCTGGCTTTTCTCTTAATACTATGATTAATCTGCTTGAAAGGGTCTCTACTTTTGTTATACACATCATCGAACTGAAAGGAATCAATTTTTACCCCCGCAATGGACCTATTTTATCTTTTTTCAGTTACTTTGTGAGCATGTGATAACCATTTAAAATTAAATTTCTTATGGATGAAGTTTAGAGGTTTTTCTTTGCAGGCATCAGATTCCGTTTGGTCTCATATAATATTCTGGCTCAGGTATGAAAACCAATCATTTGATGCACTTTGTTATAAAATATTTCTTTTCATTGCAATCACAAGTTGTGTTTTTGGTCTCAATTAGTTCACCATTAATTATGTAGAAGCTTGTCCATAATAGCCTATAGATATTGATTGCTTGCACAGTATCAAATGCAAATTTAATAACATATATGATGCAGGCATCTTTAATTTTATTAAACATCAGAGACATCATGCTTCCCTTACATTATCAAATCACTTGCTAGATGATAAAAATATATTTCTGTACTTACATGTGGTAGCTTAGACTTATCTAGCTATTAGGGATCCATCTCCTATAGAAATTGTGAAGAGAACTAAGATATTCGATTTTGTCTATTTGTTGCAAAAGCACATTTATTTGTCGTCCATAATGGAGAAAGGTGAAGGCCAAAGCCCTTGTGGAAGTTGCTTCTGAATATGTTCACCTGTGTTGTTGCAAGAGAGGTAAATGAGCCTTGGTTAGAATTTGGTGGCTTGATATGCTTCAACTACTTGAACTTAAACTCGAATTTGTTTCTGTTCTTAGGAAATTGCCTATGTACATCCATTACCTTGTGGTTATAAACTTTGTGAAATGATTTGTCCCATTCTTTCTGCAGACCCTACTACAAAGATACACTTATTAAAACATCCATATTTGTAGGCAGGAATAGAGGTTAGCTTTCCCTGATCGATTAGTTTTGGAAAGAAAAGAGTTAGAGGTTAATTAGTTTTATGTTGCTAATCCCTAGGCGCTTCTCTTAAGTTACAAGTTTTGATTTATGCATTATGATAAACCAAGGAAATTTTCCCCTCATGATCTCCAAAAGCTGAAACTTAAGCTGTGAAAAAATTAACTGTTACGGTATCTCATTGTTGAGATATATTTGTCTTTGTTAAGGAATGCATTGTATTTGACATATAGGACTTCTGTGGATTTCTCACAAAATAGATATTGGAAATTTTTGTGAATATTGAGGTTGATTTTGTCTTGCTGTGCATGATTGGATTTAGGTTAAGGTTGAAAGTAAAAAGATGCCTCTCACTTTCATACTTTGGTGTTATGAGTTTTTAAGCTGATTTTTAGGTGCTAGCATGTTGCAGCACCATTGGTCTTCTGCAACTGACGTGTTGTAAAATTTGTAATCATCTATGAAAATAATTTTTTTTGTCATTGGAATCATCATACAAATGGATAAGTGTGATGCCACTACCATGTGGAGTTCTTATGTGAATGATACGGTACCCTTATTCAAACAACAACTTGACAGGAGTAAGCAATGGTTGTACTAACCTCTTGGATGAGCTTATGACAAATTTGTTTGAAATAGGAGAAAGCTATTAGAAAAAGCTAGAATTGAAAGTTTAAATACCAATAGCAGAATCACACAAGCTAAATGATATAGCAGAGGTGATAGGAAGAGAAATATCTCTAGAATCCTTGAATTCCACAAAGAATAAAGAACGACAGAAGAAACAATTCTCGATAGGAGCAACTTAATGAATCGGATAAGGTTTGATACTTGCCTTCATGTTGGCCACAAATCTTTGGCTCCAAAAGAAATTTTCAGTTACTAGAGGAGCATGAAAAATAAATTAATTGAAATTAATGTTCTTCACAAACCTTCGGCCAAAAACCTGATTGTTATAGTCTTCCTTGCAGTCCATCCTCTGTTGTATGAAGGCAATTAAAGCACAAAAGATTGAAGAAAGTAGTAGCAGATTCCAACTTTCAGTCTCCAAAATAAATCCCTAGGCTATGCCGAATGATCCGGGAAAATTGGTCTTGTAATGAACTTCAAATGTAAAATAGTCTCCATGCTTATCTTTTTTATGGGATATTCTATTGTAGCTCTGATTGGTACCACCTTTTACGGTATCACTGTTAGTACCAGTGCAGCATGGGATTGATATTCTTCTGCTATTTGTTGTAGGTTTATGTGAAGAGTTCTCTGTTTCCACATTCTGCATCTCCATGTCTCAGGTAATTTTTTACCTTGTGCATCGATGTTTTTGTTTTTATTTTTTTGTTCTTAATCTTATTAATATTTTGATGCTTTGTGGTTGCATTCGATCAAGTATTGTATAAAATTGCAATTGCGATTTGCTTTGAATATCATTGTGAGACCTAGCGGCCAATAAGGTGGAAGAAAACGATCAGCATTAATCATTCAATCTGACACCTTGGGCTGTGCGCATTTTCCAAACACAGATCCTGGTTTCGTATTAATCTGAACGCATGCAACATCAAACTGCATTTGTTGCATGTGGAAATATGGATAGTCAATACTTAACATGTGATTATCTACATTTTATTTTGGGCTAATTGCCAAACTCTTCTTTCTTGCGTGAAACAAGTGTTTGAGTATTTTTCTACAATTTGTTAATGGACAAAGAAATTTGAATCTAAGAGATTTTTGTGCTCAATCATTGAGTATAGCCTAGAAAATATTCACCTGTCATATGCTGACGTTCCCAATTTTTAAATACATTTCTTGTAAGAATCATGTGTTGTTGAAGTCTTTGGCAAGTTCTGGTTGCTGTTCTAAGTTGAGGATTAGGTTGCATGGTAAGTCTTACTCTCAGCCAGACTAGTAGAGAACTTAAAATTTATTGTTTAGAGAGCACCATTTACATTATTATTATTCCACAATATGGCTATAAATTTGGATTGCTATGACTTTGAAAAGCCACTCATCTATTGCAATACTTAAATTTTTAAACAAAGATAATATAAATGCTGAAATTGTTTTAGATATAACTGCTCATGTTCAAATTGAGAATTTCTTGCCTGCTATTAATTTCAACTCAATCTCTACTTTCGTTTTTCATTTATTTCCTAGGCTAGTAAAACTGGTAATCACTGAGACTTGAGTTCTTTTCAACTGTTTGATGGTCAACTTAGTTGAGATAACTAGAACCTTTTTAGTCGAAGGGAAATATAAAAATTTCAGCTTGGAAAGTTGGCAGAGATCAAGAGTTGCTAACCTTTGCATTCATAATTTGAACATTCTTTACTTGGTTGATGAAGACGTCCTCAACTTCATGATTATCTTTCTTCCACCTTAAAACTCTGTTTTCTTTACTTTTTTGATCTCCTCAATTTAAATTGTATCAAGCGATATATTCCAATTTGCTTTCCACTTTTTTATTTCCTTTAATTTCCATTTTGTCTGTGGGTACGTTCTTTTGATTTCTTAGCAATTAATATGCAACTGAGTCAAATTAAAATGTTCTTTTCATGATGTCTGATAATATTTCTAGCCATCATCTTTATTTTTGGCCTTCCCTTTTTTACATGATCTTTAGCCATCTTTTACTGTATGTAAGAAGTTTTTCCAGATCTGCTGCTCCACTTCAAAGGCCTTTGAAGCCTTTGGAAGTTGTACACAATGATTTATTCTAGTGGTAGCTTTTCATGTTTTGGTTCTGTTAATGTTATATGATACAATTTTCTCTTTTTCCTTTTTAGATTTTTTCTGATTTTTTCTGGCTTGATTATCGTTCAAGAAGCAAATACTAAGGTTTCATTTTTTTTTCCCCTTTCTTTCTTTCATTTTTCTTTTTTCCTACTTCTACCTGCTTTTAATATAATTAAATTGTTCATTTGTCTTGTCAAGAGGAAGATGTGACAGTTCTGGACTTGGATCTTGCTTTTAGTCATGTCTTTTTTATATTACCTCTCAGTTTGCCTCTTCAGGATGGGTGGTTGGCTGGTAGCCAGTATCAGTAATGTGATTTATTGGATAATTAGAAGTCTACTTTTGTGCCTACTTGTAGATGTTGATTTCCGGCTGCAATAGGCCTGTTGACATGGCAGTAAATAAATAAGTTGTGGTTCTATTTCAGGTGGGAAGCTCGTTCTCAGTCTAATCTATCTGTTCTGAAGAACCTTGGGGCTGATTTTCCGTGTCTACAGGTTTTGTACTAGTTCTTGTCTCCCTTCTTTGTGGCTGTTTGATGCCTCCTTCACATAATGGGAATAATCTACATGTGCTGTTTCATAATTGTTAGTTTACAAGTTAGTAGAGTTTCTTAAGTGTTTATCATTATTGATCCTATATACACACATACCTACTGTTTTGCTTTTATAAAGGAACGATGGAGGTTGATGGATATTCCAGCATCTATGTCCAGAGAAATGGCCAGAAGCGTTATGCATGTGGAATTTTTTATAAGGGAAATAGGTATGTTGAACTTATTCAAAATAGATAAGCGCAGGGATTTTCAATTTCTGCACCTAAAACGTTCTTCAAAGAGTCATTTGAATATCTTGACAAGAATGATTTACTGGTTTAAAATGGCTGCAAATGATTTGCCACTTGTCTTCCTTTGCCTTGTGTCACGTTGATTGTGCCTTTTCATGCTACTTTTGTGTATTCTCTTTTCCCCTTCTGCACTCTCATGGTTTCCACCTGAATGACTAATAATTTAAAGAGGAAGATTCCTATAAATTGCTCATTGAATGATGTCCTTGGATTGGTGCTGTGAACTCATTTCACATCATAAAAACTGGTTTGTGAAACAGCGCACCATAACATTGGTGCTGGCAAGTTGTGAATTTTTCTTGACTAAATGACCTGGGACCTTATTTGAACAGTGAAGTCATATCACAACTTTTCTTTCAACTACCAATCATTCTCTGACTTCTCAGGTGCTCATTGTCATAGTTTACGTCTACTTAAACTATACTTCTTCATTGATGCAGGGCAGAGTTGGTTTTAGATGAGAGAATAGAATATAATGATCTTGTAAATTCAATCAAAGATGGAGAAGTCTTAGGTAATGTCAAACATGATGGTGTGCAGACTGATGGAGATAAAGTAGATGAACCAAAAAATGGTAATTATTTTTGTCCTTTTATGTATGCCTTTTGCTACTATTTTGTCGTACTGTGAGCACCTTTTCTGTTTTTGATGATTTTCATATTTTGAGTTCAATGACTAATATCATAGAGTGATAATAGAGGTATTATACTATTTTCCTTGGTTCGATCTATTTATAAATGAGGGAGGATATGGTCATTTACAGTTTGGATGGAAGATGAGAGAGGATCTGGTCATTTACAGTTTCTATGGAAGAGTATATGACAGAATGGAGTCCCAAGGAGGTTTTTGGTGAATGATTTCATCAAAAGAAGATTTAGAGACTTAATGTTGCATTTGTAATCAAATGGGTAGTGGAGTAAAAAGAAAGGAGAGTTGAAGGTACGAGTAACTTAAGAAACTTTAGCCTGAAGCACATTAGAGCTACGAAAGCAATCTATCATGAGAGTGCTAGTCAATGCATGGAAATTTATATGGATGTTCTGTTCGTCAAACATAAAGGGAAGTAATACTGGTCAGCATACTTTGCCGCTTGCTGGTGTATCATTCTTGTGGTCTGATGAGATTGAGATTAAGGCAGTTCTTATGGGATCAACTGGGGCTCACTCCTTTGTAGTGGCTGTTCTGTGAATTAATAGGGGTTGCACTTCTAGACCGTCAATTTGTGCACTTTTTACTATGCATATGGGTGAACGGACTTGGTTAGAAAGGAATTGAGGATAATAGAGAATACTAAAGGTATTGATAATTTCTAAAAAATTACTCTCCCCCAGCAAAACAGAAAAAGGAAAGGAGCCAATTTTTATATTTGGTTGCTGCCAAACATAAACAGATTTGAGCGGAGAGGATAACGTTTTGTGAAAATTTTCTTCATGCACTGAATGTCTTTCTTAATGGCACAACTACAAAAATCAAAATCTACTTCTTTCTTCCCTTGCCTCTTATTGAACTAATGACGGATGATCAGACTTCAACTTCCAATTATGAACATCCAACCAACAACGTGAACATGCTATCTTTTACTTCCTTTTTCTTTCACCTATGCATAGGTCCTTCCATTTCTTTTCAATTACGTACATAATGTTAGTGGGTGTTCCATGTAGGTCGTATTGAAATCTATTATATGATTGCATGTTAATTTTGAGCATGTTCCTTGAAAACTTATTTTTATCACAGCCTTTTTCTACTTATCTTCTTTCTACAGGGATTCAGTTTTGGCTTTTATTGCGATACTTTTTCTCTATAGAACTTCCTAAGGTTGATGATTATATCCTGATTACCTGACATGGGATGCTGGATGCTTATTATATCAGTCATCTTCTTTCAGATTCAGCATTAAAAAAAGGTCCCAGAGGATCGTGGAGATCCTAATGATCCTCGTGTGAGACTAAAACGTGATTGTGTTGGAATCATGGCTGCATTCAAACTCAGTGATCTTCCACATCCTGTGGTTACTGTGGCAAATACACACATCTATTGGTACAGTGGCTTAATGTCCTGTTAGCATGTTATGTAATGTATGTTACCAGTTGGAGTAATCTTGATGTTTCTGGTTCAGGGATCCAGAATTTGCTCATGTCAAGCTTGCTCAGGCTAAATATCTTCTATCACGCTTAGCTCAATTTCAGACTCTGGTTTCTGACAGACTTGAATGTACACCTTCAGTTATAGTGGCTGGTGACTTCAATTCAGTCCCGGGGGATAAGGTATGTAAGAATTACTACCCCCCTTGATTTATAGTTTTCCTCTTTATCTAGCCAAGGTTGCTTGCTCCCTTTTTCCATTTTATTGTGTTTTTCGCTTTTTGTGCTTCCCTACAAACCTGATCTTAGTCAAAGTAATTGGGTCATTCCTACCTGGAGAATTCAAGAAGTTAATCAGAGTTGGGAATATGACCCAATGTGCCCCAAAGACCAAAGGTCATTGTTAAGAGAACAGAGGAATAAGAGGTCCACGTGGTCCACTGGTGGTTTATCCTTTTTACAAATGTAGCACTAATTAGAGTAAAGTTCTTGCTGTTGTGCTTATGCAAATTATCAACCATTAAGATGAAATCCAAAGTGATTACACAGCAGATGAACCCTTAAGAGAAAGTTCAACACATTCAACCATACAAATTCAAGACAAGACTTTGAACATTGAATATGCATGTTTTATTCAAATTCTAACTAGAAGCATTGTCCCAAAACTTGGGACTTGTGCGCTATGCAAAATTTTGGGAAATGTCATCTAGAGGGTCAACCTTGTTATTGAACCCATTATTACGATGCAACACCCTTCCCATCCGACTAAGATAATTAGGAGATAATTATAAAAACAGCTTGCCAGGTTCCATCATTTCATCAGATATCTGGGTAAGAAAGAGTATCTAAAGTCATACCCTTGTTGAAGAGAAAAAAATAAAGAAGAAAGAAAATCCCACTACTGCTAGTTCCATTAGCTAATCCCTTGTTTTCACCTTACAACAAAAGTCTTCAGTAAGCTGAACCCTCACTATAGATCAAAGTTTCCAACGTCCTCCACTAACTATCCTTTTCCTCTTTAAACGTAGGTCACACACCTGAAAGCACACTATCAAAGAACTCAATCTCCCCTCTCCAGGCTTGAATAAGAGAGCACAGTGCCAATGTCCTAGGTGATATTTAAGATCATTACCATTCCCATTCCATTAGAAGTGCTGTTCAACATTTTAAAATCTATTTTCAACTGAAATACAGATGGAAAACAGAGGCATGAAATAAATTGCTCTTGACGACAGAAATCTTCTCCTATATTGTAATAACTCTCTTACTTTCCAGTAGTCTTCTGATCTTCTTTATGTGTGGTACCCTGGCTTGTCACAGATATTAAGTCCAATCTTTGTGACATGAATGGTGCGCACAAATGTTAAATCCCAAATTAGTTATATACTTGGTGGACTCAATTTGTTATGCTTCCTGGCCTTGGCTTTGATAAGACTTATTAGCTTTCAGTATTACCAAAAAAAGAAAATGATGTGCATGTTCAGCTTTCTAAACAATTAAGCATGAAAACAATCGGACCTTGGTTGGTTAGCCAATCACATTCAATGAACTGAGTGGTGTCCAAATTGATATTCTATCAGAACCAAGTAATTGTTTTTCCCTTAATTGCCAAATTTTCATATCTGTATTTACACTAAGGACTTCTGCAATAGCTCCAACCATCTTCTCCTTTCAGGTTTACCAGTACCTTAGTTCTGGAATGTTTAGAAGATATTCCTATTCCCCTGTGCAGTGTCTATGCTCTTACGAAAGGAGAACCACAAATTTACAAATTGCACCCCTGACTTAACAAATGCACTCGATTATATATTCTTTTCTCCTGCTGGTGTCATAACACCAGTTGGCCTTTTGGAGCTCCCAGAACCAGACTCGCCCGACGTTGTTGGTGGACTGCCAAACTATAGCCACCCAAGTGATTATCTACCAATAGGTGCAGAATTCGAAATTCCCAGGGAGCAGACAAGGTGCCACTGATATTTGCCTTCCCAATCTCTCTTTCTCCCGAAAAAAGATTAGAGTACTTGAAAACTGTTTTAGTGGGTCGACATCTTCTGTAACATTCTTCTGTCTTCCCTTTTACTGATTACAAGCGTTGACAATTTCTCTGTGACTGGCCTTCCAGATAGGGATAAGCAAATCTCAATGTCTTTTTCCTTGGAAATTAAGGTAGAAAAAGTGAAGAATTTTGGAAGTATCTGCATGTCTTGACATGAATTATTTTTTAGGGACGTCTTGTTTGTAGCATTTCATCAAGGCTTTTCTTCCACTCCCCCAGCTCACACTGCCATTGGTCCTTGTGGCTGTTTGCTATTTTATACTTGGTTACTGTTTATGATGTTTCTTGAAGCAACTTCTTGGTACGCTAGCTCTATGCACAATTTTCTTTTCTTTTTTCTTTTTTCTTTTTTCTTTTTTCTTTTTTCTTTTTTCTCTGTACTTTGTGGTTGTACAGGGAACTCTTTCAGAGACACAGCTAGTGGGACGCAGCTTTTTCCTCTGATTGATTCACCTGTGAGATAACAGGTCCGTTCGTGGTGATCATATATTGGCATTCTAATCACTAAGAAAATAAAATTATTACTCTCCTTCTGTTTTTTCCACAACCTGTTTGCAAATGAGTTGAGTTATAAGTTATGGAGTCACGGGCTTGCCAGCATTCCGAGCCACTTCGGTAACCTGACTTCGCCTCAAAGCTATGGCCTTTTCCATCTCATGAGTTAGACAGCAAAGAGGAGAGTACAGGTTACATTAGATATGTATAGATCATCAACCAACATGAAGCAAGATCATTACACTTTCCTTACAGTTTCTAGTTTCTATTTTCTATATTTGCTGCAATTTATATTTCGTCATTGCTTCTGAACATGGTGATCAATAAGCTGCACATTAAGCAATAGTGGCAGGAATAATAACAGGAATTGAGAAATATGGATCAACCGGCATTACTTCGTTTCCCCCCCTTGAATCCTTGAAGCCATCACAGCAACACCCATTGTAGAACGCTTTGGCCTTCCCTAGGAGGTAGTTCATGGAGGATGCCAAGTACCAAATGGCTATCCGAGGAAGACCATGCTTCCTCCTTTGAAGCTTATGCTTGTTATCTGTTTGAGGCTGCAAGTCAACATGATTCCTTGACTGCTGGCTGAAACTGGCTGGCCACCCTTCAGATTTTGTCCTTCTAGTGAAAATTTTGATGGGCTGTTTGGGAACCGCGAGGGCTGTAAAGGGGATGGACATGGAAGCCAAGTCTTGCAAGGAAGGCAATTCTGAGAGGTGGGATTAGTGTGAAATGGTTGCAAGCTTTATGTACTGAGCAGAGGGGTTTAAGGCCAATTAGATGGATGCAAAACGGTACGATGAAGAATTGACTTGCTGGTCCATGTTTCGATGGTCGGCTTGTGTTGTCTTTTTCGCTGGTTTGGGAAGGCTGTTAAGGCCAAGGTCCTAATTCCTTTGGTTGAGATGCAAAGAATGATATGTTTTATCAAATTATTATTGATCATTTAAAAGTTATTTAAACAAACTTGAAGTTTGACTAGCCACCAACCACTTTTATTAATTAGTCATACTGTTCACACATATGTAGAGTTCTAAATCAAGTTTAGAAGGTTTAGAGGTAGCAATTGTGAAGAATTTTGTAGATTCACGAGTCTCACTCAACATCAAGCTGTTCTAATTGGAACCATAATTTTGCCGTAAGTTGAAATTTTTAATCAAAACAAAAGGAAGTATATTTGGGGGGAAAAAAAATTTCTTACGTTAGATTAACTTAGAATACAAGTTTTTACTTATAAAGATTATAGATAGTGTTTTCCTAAAACCAATGGGTTTATGAGTTTCTGTTATAAGTCTTGTTTTATGGATGCAACATTTTTCATATTGAACATTGAAATTTAGTAACTTGCCTTTGAAAAGCATTTCTCATTGTGAACGCTATTAGAGTGGATTCTTGTACTTGCATTACGGATATATGGGTGGCATCGACAATTAATCTCATTTTCCTTCGAAATTTCTTTCCTACAATTTGTCTAGATATTCAGTAGATGGAAATTTGAGTTAACTCGTGAAACTAGCATGGTCCATTTGTGCTTTATTTTTCCTTTTCTAAAGACAACAACCAGTGTGACTGCAATTATTTGGGTTGAGCTCCCTAAAAACTTTAAGTCTCACAAATAACTATCATATCCTTACAAGACAAAATTGCAATTTTGTCCTTATCATTAATTAGAACTTAACACTCAACATCAAGAGCAATTTTGTCCTTATCATTAATTAGAACTTAACACTCAACATCAAGAACAACATTTTCAATGTTGAATCCATCGATGTGTGATATTAGAACTTAACACTCAACATCAAGAACAACATTTTCAATGTTGAATCCATCGATGTGTGATACTACCACAAAACAAAAGCCAAGCAACCGTGTGAAAAGCATAACCATACAAAGTCAAAATGCCTTTCCAATTTGATTGAACGATGGCATAGGGCATGTTTACGACCTCATGTTCCACCAAAGTAATATGACCATAAGTTAATTGGGGCCACTAGTATCTTTTGTAAGCGTTTATATGCAAAAGTAGGTTATTAGGCTAGGTTATTTTCATGCTCTTAAAGCATTTCTGTAATGGGAAAGGAGAAGAGCTGCTTATATCGTGTTTACCTTGTTGGGGTCTTTTGCAACAATGCAGACAGTAAGCAGTAGGGAGCTACAAAGAACCAGCATAATGACCAAGAGCTACAATGATAGAAAACCAGACAAACTCTTTCGGCTCTAACATGGACCAACTATTCAAGGAGATTTTGGAGGCAGTGCAGCAAATGTTTGGAGCTCTTTCAATGAAGATGGACAAGCATGTTAGTCAAATGGGTAAGGGAAAGTAGAAGGAAATGAACAAAAAGTTGAAAAGAGTGAATTGTAAGATAGTTAAAGAGATGAACAATAAAATATGTGGCTGGAAAGCTTTAGTGAGTGAATTGGTTTTTTGGTATTGTATTGATTGCGTACACAGTTTTTCATAGTTTACAATTTGTAGAGGTATTTTGTTACGTTAGTGTATAATAGCCTACATCAATATACAATAACCTACTAACAAAGGTAAGTGGTGTTGTTGTTGGTATTGTCGATGAGTTGTTTCTGTATAGTAAAAGGTGCTAGCATGGAAGACGTGGTCTGGGTAACATCCCTTATCAAGCTAATACGTTAGGATGAACTATGAGCTTGGATCAAAGTAAGCAAAATTATGTTGTGGATAAGCCCTTGGTGAAGATGCCAGTAGGCTGATCAAAAGAGGATTTGAATTGAATATAGAGCTAACCCATAAGAAAATGCTTGTAGATAAAGTGGTAATTGATTTCAATATGTTTAGCACAACTGTGAAAAATTGGATTTGCGACAAGATAAAAGGCGAAGAGGTTATCACACTAGAGTGTGAGTGGATGAGGAGGGATGGCATGAAGATTATAAAGAAGGTACTCAAGTCAAGCCACTTTAGCTGCAATATTAGTTAGACATTTACATTCAACTTTTGTGCTAAAACGAGCAATAGTGTACTATTTACGGAAACACTAAGAGATAGGATTATGGCTAAGAAAGGCATAAAAGCCTCCAATAGGGTGACATTCATCACAGTCTGTTGGATCCTATAGCAACCTAAAAGGGAGGGTGAATTAAGTTTCTCTTTAAAAAATCACTTTTAATTTGTGTTCAATCACTTTTTGTAATCAAATAAAGCATTCAAAGATAATTAAATACAAGAGAGATGAGACACCAGTTTACACGGTAGTTCGACCCTTTTTCACCTACTTCCACCTTCTTCTCCTTCAACATAACCGGTTGGAGTCTACTTTACTACAAAACTAGGACAAACTTTCTCCTACATTTTCCAACTTCTCCTCAAGAAGTCAAACAATCCTTACACCAAGGATTACAATACAATGTGTGTCTCAACACACATTAACAAGTCAAAGTTTCTTAAACTTATTACAAGTTTAAGCAATTTCCTTAAGTTATGAAATGTATATGAAAGATTGCTAAGTTAAGGGTTCTTTAATGATAACAAATAGATAGCAAGCCCTAATCACGAAACCCCTAAATGATAGCAAAGTTAAGGTTTCAGATTTACAAGCAAGTATATGTGCACAACAATATTCATAATCTAATTAGCATATATACGGGTAGAAATCTAAAGTAATCTTAAAGAATACTAGAATGAAAGAACTTTTATAAGATTTCACTTCAACTCAAGCTTCACAAGATGTATATTTAACTTTTCAAGTGGATTTTCATTTCTTCAGATCTCAGTAAATGTAATAACAATTTCCCTTTATTTTTCTATTGAATAGATGTGAAAAATACACTTCTTTAACTCCAAAAACAAGTCATTCTATCATCTATGATTTTCTTCCCATTCTGGAGTGATGGTGACTAGATTTTGAGCCGTTGAAGAGGTAGAGAGTTTAGAGATAGCTTTTACTTCATTTTGGTTAAAAGAAGTTCAAAATCAAGCTTCAAAATATCATCATTTAGTCCATAACTTAAGTTAGCTTTATGGACCAAAAATTGGGTTATAGGGTTGAGTTTCTAGGTTTTTCTTAAATTTTCATCAATTCTCTTCAATCTTGAAATTAATCTTCATAGGTCCTTCACAGATTAATAGAGCATCTTCTTCTTTACAAAAGTCCCTTCAAATTGTCTTCAAAAATCCTTTAATCTGCTTCCAATTTCACTTTTAAGTAGTTAGGGCTAGAATTTGAAAAACTTCACAGTTTCTTTAAATTAATTCTCTCTAAGTAGTGGGTCTTCAATTTTTCTTCATAAAAATCTTCCTATCTTCATTAGCTTTCCAATGAGTCTTTTTTTTTTTTTTTTTAGCTTAATTGGAGTTGAAATCGGCATCCAAATGAATTGGCGAGGTCATGGCATCGAATAGGTCATGGGAGTAGATCGCAGGTTGTGCCTTCTTGGACTAGGTAGCACACTTTGGACTGGGCCGCACCTCTCTGGACTGGGTCTAACTTGTGAACTGGGCTCATTCTAACCCAATTTCCTGCATACAATTTTAGCATTACTTTTCTAATAGAAAGATCCAATTAGATAAATAATTAAACAATGATTATAATATTTTCATATTATAATTTTATTTTTCTCATCATCAAAATGTTAATATATTTCAATATTATTAACATATATTCCAACACAATCACTAGTCGAGCTAGTATTAGAAAAGACATGAAGTGCAATAGAAAGGCTACAAGTGAATTAGATATCATGACAAGGAGTGGTTGCCAAGTAATTTAGAATGCGTAGAAGACTTGAACTAGGTCAACACGTAGTTGAAATCCTTTGGATTGTTTATGCAAGGTGAAGTATGTCTTTGCTTTCCTTGGCACACCTAATTTAAAAAAAAAGGGTTTGAACCCCTATTTTGATATTTATCTCACAATATGAACCAAGGCTTAAAACCTATGTAAAAAGACTACATAGGGTAGAGCATTGAACCTAACCCCTCAATGCATAATCCCGAACTTCAAGTAATAAGATAATATGAAATAAAACCTTCAAAGTGCCTAAAAAAATCATACAATGAATAATAAAATAACAACTTATGACTCTTGAAATTGATGTAGTCAAGGAAGCCTGTAATGTTCCAAGCCTAATTGATCTTCCCAAGCTATCTTCCTACAATCTATTGGTAGATATCCCAGTGTGGACAAGACTTGTATTCCTATAAATGAATGACCAAAGTTAGCCAAACCATCAGCAAGGAAATTTACTTCTCGAAAGATATGGGTGATCTTGACATTAATAGGATAAGGTTTGTATGGCCTACTAGAACTTGGAATCTGACACACTAGTTTGGTAATAATTGCTAAAGGATGACCCTTCTAGTGAGGCAATAACTTGGATGAGACTCACAAAAGAATTACTTGATCGATTTGGTCTAGATCGCTATGTTTACCACTTTGGTGAGCTCACTTACTAATTGCAAAATAGTAGTGTAGATAAGTACTAGAAGACCTTCTCCAGGATTTTTCTTAAAGTAAGCAAACTCAACAAATAACAAGAAGTTGACAATGTTTAGTCTTATAAGGATGCCAATAGAGTCAATGTTTAGTCTTATAGGCTAATGACCCTATTTGCAACCATTGCTTTAGCAAAGTTACATGAGACTAAAGCCAAAAATTAATGAGTTCACGTGATTATACAAAGGGTTCTATGTGTAGCTAGTAGCTTAGTTTCACAAGGACCTTCAAAATCATCCATGCTAATTAAGCTTCTCATACTAGCTAGAATTTAAGATAGACAAGCACGTGGGCTATGCTGCAATTGTAATGAAAAGTACAGCCCCACCCAGTGTTGCAATAAGTTGTTTTGGCTAAAAGTTACCAAACCAAAACTCTTGTTGGAAAAAGAAATGGAGATCACATACTTAGTTCTAGTATATGCTATAACATGGAGATCAGCTTGAAAGGTAACATTTGTTACCGTGGATCCTAAGTGTTAAACTTAGAAGGAACTAATGTTGTGTTATGATATTTATCAAAGATATAAAAGGATAGAGTTGCAAGATTTGGTGACCCCTTAAATCGAATTGTGGAAGAATCTAAGATGGGACCCTTTCCTTGAATGTAAGACCATGGTCTCCCAAGTAAGGATGAAAACTTACCTATTTTGGTTTGACTTATAGATATTTGTATTTTCAAAAAAAGGAAATAAGCATTTTGTTATTGAATTGTTGACAATGGATGTGATTAAACCAAGACACAACTTATATTCTTGACCTGTGTTTTTGGTTAGGAAGAAAGATAATTCGGGTGAATGTGCATTGATTACTAAGCATTGAATCAATAGACTATTAAAGAAAAATTTCTTGTTCCTATGATTGATGAGCTACTTGACAAGTTGCATTGTGCAAAATATTTTTCTAAGTTAGATCTTCCATCAGGCTACCATCAAATCCATATGAACTTAAGAGACATTCTTAGGATAGTTTTTCGGGTTTATCATGGTCACTTTAAATTCCTTGTGAAATTGTTTAGTTTAATGATGCCTCTTTAGTATTCTGGTATACAATGAATATAGTTTTCAAGGAGTTTTTGCATGAATTTATGTTGGTTTTCTTTAATAATATCCTCATATACAATTAGAGTTGTGAGGATAATCTTAATCATTTGGACATTGTGTTGAATAGATTATAGGAGCATTAATTATTTGTGAAGCTATCCAAGTGCAAATTGAATTGAAAAGGGTAAACTTCATGGAGCTTACAATGAGCAAGTAATGGTGATGAATGGACCAAGATAAGATCATTGCTAATTTATAGTCACCACGGCTTACAACAACAAAGGCTTTGAAGGAATTTTTAGGGTTAACATGCTATTGTTAATGGTTCATAGAAGGTATAGAGTTATTGCAAGACCATTGACTAAGATTCTCTAGAAGGATGGTTTCTTTTTAGGTACAGAAGTTGAAGATGCTTTTAGTAAGTTAAAGGAAGTAATAACCTATGCTCCTCTATTGGCATTGCTAGATTTCTCAAGACCCTTTCTATTTGAATGCGATGCTTCTAGAATTAGTATTAAAGGAGCTCTTACACAAGATATGCGACCCATTGCTTTCTTTAGTTAAGCTCATAAGGGAAGAAGTGGTTTCTCTCAATTTATGGATGGGAAATGATGGTTGTAATCCTCACCTTACAAAAGTGTTAGCATTACCTCCTTAGGCAAAAATCTATTGTATTAATGGACCATCGAAGCCATAAGCCTTTATTGGAGCAAACGTTATCCATGTTGACTAAACAAAGATGGTGGGTGAAGCCCATGGGGTATTACTTCTAGATTGAATAGAAAATCAACTAAGAAAATGTGCTGCAGTTTTAGTATTCCAAATGGGTGAAATAAAGGAAGAAGAAATCTAGGAGGGGTTTGTGTCTAATATGGTAAGAAGTTTATTTGCTACTAACAGAACAAAAGTAGCATGTTAGAAAAGCATGTTTCCTAGGCTATAGCTTAACTTGTTCCTAAGTTGCTTTAACCTATAAGGGAAGAAGTGCAACATAGTGAGGAAATGCTAAACTTAATTGCCAATATACAAATTGGAGAATTCATGGGACCATGAGACTCTTAGAAAGGACTAATTTACTTTAAGGATCAAATTTTTGCCTGCACAATCAAAGCTATTGCAACTATAATTAAAGCGTTCCACAATGGATTACATGAAGGGTTTTTCAAGACCCTGCATCACATCTCACTTAATTCTATTGGAACAAGATGAGAAAAGAAATAAAAGGTTTATTCAAGAGTGTAAAGTTTGTCAAGAGAATAAGATTGAAATTTTTTTGCCTCTAAAACTTACGTAATCACTTCCAATTTTAGAAAATGTGTGGTCATACTTGTTAAAGAACTTTATAAATGGTCTCCCTCATTCACATAACAAGAAATCCATTTTTAGGTGGTGGACCATTCTTTAAAATTCAATCAGTTTATTTGACTCATTCTATTGTCATTGTGGCACAAGTATTTTTTTAACGAGATATACAAGCTTTATGGTTTACTAAAGAGCATAATATGTGACAAGGGATCAAGGTTCACAAGTTCCTTTTGGCATGAATTCTTTTAGCTTTAATGGGTATGCTTTTGTTTCTCATATGTATACCATCCACAATTTGATGAGAAAACAAAAGTCATAAATAGTAGGTGGAAATGTATTTTCATTGCTTAGTTAGGGACAAATGGAGAGATTGGTAGAAATGAATAGCTTGGGGTAAGTGTTTTTCCAATACCAACTTCCATAGTTCCTTGAAAGCTACTCCATTTGAGGTGATTTGTGGGAGAAAAACTGCATTGCTACTACCATATATATCGGGTTCAACCAAGGTAGATTATATGGATGTTGCATTGTAGGATAAAATGCTAATACTCGAGGTGATAAGAAGAAGATTTGTAAAGGCTCAAAACCAGATGAAAAAGGTGTTTGATAAAAAATGCTAGGAGGTGAAATATGAAGTTGGAGATTGGGTATATTTATGGCTACAACCTTATAGGCAAACTTTCATCATTATTAGTAAGTCATTTAAGCTAGCACCATAGTATTTCAAGCCATATAAGATAACATAAAAAATTAGTATGGCTTATGAGTTAAAGCTACTAGAGGGATTAAGGATTCATCCCATTGTTTGTATTTCTTGCCTCAAGAAATTCTTAAGGGTTAAGATCATATTGTACCTAGAGCTACTAAGGTAATTAAAGAGGGTGATATCTTGGTTGTAACCCTATTAGTGTCGTTGGATAGTCGGATCCATAAGAAGTCAAAGGAAGTTTTATTATGGAATGGCTTGTTACTTAGGAGGACTACTAAGATTTGAAGACTCATTTCCTAGATGTTAGCCTTGAGGACAAGGCCTAATTTTAACAAGGGGAAATTTGGTCCCAAATTTAACTAGTGGGCTTGGTGTCTTTGGTGAGTGTTCATACACAAAAGTAAGTTGTTAAGTTAAGTTGGCCTTATGCCTTTAAAGTTTTCTATAATGGAAAAGGAAAAGAGTGGTGCTTGTGTTGTGTCTACCCTGCTAGGGTATTTTGTAGCAATGCAGGCAACAAGCAATAGAGGGGCATAGAGTCAATTTTGGGCTACTATGTTTTTGGTTTGTAATTCCTTGCTCTTGGCTTAAAGAAAGGAAAGTCGTAGATTCAAATAAAATACCATTCAAATGTCTATTTTAAGTTTAGGTAGTGCGGTTCTCCCTTGAATGAGGTTGGTGTGTTTTATGTTAAATCTAATTAGTTTCCTTGAGTGATTATCACCATGGGGAAGAAGAAATAGTTTAATGAGCTTTTCCTAAAAGATTTTCCAGTTAACTAACCGTTTATGCAATCCTTATGTCCATTATGAGAATGCATGTCGTATGTGCACAACAAACATAATTTAATATCTTAGTAAAACATACAAACTTTCTCCCATTTATATCAAGTTCTGTGACTGGTATCTTGAGATCCAAAAGGCAGATAAGATCTTTTTATCCTCTTACATAAAATTACTTACTTTGTTAAAAGAAAATGGAAATCTCACCATTAATTACTTTACTGTGGAATTCTAGCACTAGATGTTAAGTTAGGCTCGTGATCTCCCATCAACAATTGATGGCATTTGGCCTTTATCGTGGTTGAAGTAGGCATAGTTACTGTTGGGTGGCATTACATTAGGGAAACAACAATGAAGCAAACAAGTGTTGCTTCCCAATCTTCATGCAACATGGTGGAAGGTAATTAGAGGTATGTAAGGAGGACTTGCCTTGCTCATTTGTCATCAGATCAAAATTGCACAATTTTGTTAGGACCAGGCTTTTAGAAAACAAAACTATATCTTGTCTTCAGTTTTTCAAAAGGTGTCCTAAAAATCTCTACTTTAAATAATCTTTGTCCTCAAGGGTTAACTTGGGATTCACTAGATACTAACAAATTCATTTGGCATCACCTTCGTTTGGTTTCTTCCTTGACAAATGCTAGGAGGCTATTTCACTTCCTTCTCACAATTTAAATTGAGGTGGCTTCATTTGGTCTCTTCGGTTTGTCCATTCCCTTTTATCTTAGCTAGTCAATCTAGATTGTCTCAATCTTTTGGTGAAAAATCCCATCAGCCATGACTATTCAACTCTTTTTATAAATTATTAGCTTTAATATCAAATGTTACATACTTATGAAACACATAGCTATATATGAACAAGGATTTTGGATTTAAAGGGTTTACCAAAAAGAGAAAGAAGATCCTTTGTCTTTGTCCAAGGGAAAATATAAACTTAGTGCTAATTAGTATATCATTCAAATGAAGAAATAGCTTGTGTAAAATCTAATTTGTCAAAGGTCTACTTTTCCTTCAAGTAAAGGTCGTGTTTCCCTTTGATGAAATACCAAACTAGTTTCTTAGGTTCTTTCATTTTAATCCTCATTTAGGTTAGTTAAGCCTTTCTATTAGAGCCACGATCTAGTAAAGTGGGTAAACATCTAGGAGGCTAAGGCTGATTGGAAATCCCACATTTGAACATCAGTTGAAAAATGGGAAGAAGTGATGAAGAAAGTCAAAGCATAGATTAATTTCTTGCTAGATAAATTCGATAAACCGGATGATGGAAAGGCTTCATCAAATGCAGAGAAATCCATAGAAGTCTATCAGATCACCCAGGACCCAATGGAGACAAATCCAAAAAGTTTGGATCTGTAGGAGCTTGAACTGTGTTGGAAAAGGCCGGAGAGCACACCATGATTGATGAACCACAAGGTTTCGTCCTCGTAATGGAAGAGCTAGAGGAGCTTCTATGCATGAGTGACATTCTTCTTTGCCAGATGAACAAACAGGGTTGCAAAAAGAGGAAGCATCACTGGAGATGCAATCTCCATCTTGGGTTGGTCTCTTTGGCTTGCGAGAGGATGAAGCGCCATCGGGAACTAATGGGGCTTGTCACCGTTGCTTCTCGCCGGGGATTCAGAGATCTAACCGGAAACATCCGTTTGGGCAGTACCAAAGGCTGATGATGGGTTGCAGGTTAACACACCAAGGAAGGTCTATCCAACGCCGGAGACGTTGGTGCCATCGCTGTCGCCAAGACAACCACCGAGTAGGGTAAGCTCTCAATGAATTCTAACTATTTCTTTGCACATTTTCCAAAGGGTGAATAAGGTTTCTAAAGGAACTAATTATGTTTTGGTTATGTTGTAGTCAGATTGTTAATTTTCTTCCAAGTGCACTAACTTACATCAATCAAAAACTTTGTAAGAGTTGAAAGATTGTTGAATCAAATACTTAACAATGAAATACAATGTAGATAGCAAATGATTCACGTGAAGCAAGAAAAATTAATTGACAATATAATTATGACTTTAACTTTGAGAACTTTTTTATTTTAAAATATAAAATTTTTATTAAAAAAATATTTTTTTGTGAAATTTTAAATTTTATAATAATGTTAGAAGTATACTTCTATAGTTTAGTATATTAATTTTTATTAATGTAAACTTAATTTTTTATCAAAAAAATAATATAACCTTAATTTTCATTAAATCCAAGTTAAATAGGTTAGAGTTTAGCTATTAACCGACTAGCTTAAACAGTAAGTTAGTAGAGACTTTACAATTTTCTATACCTAAATTGTGGATGCATGCGTTATAGTAAAAAAATTCATAAAAAAAAAGGTGGAGTTTGACTCCTCTCTCTCCTCAAAGAAAAGAAAAGAGAAAAAAAAAATCTTTTGTTGTCCATTTAATATAAATAAAGGTTGTGTTTTTCTTTAATAAAACACCAAACTATTTCTTAGTTTTTTTTTTGTTTTAATTTTTATTTGGGATGTGATTTCTCTTATAAATTATTACAGGTATAACATTGTGCAAAATCATTAACACTAGATTATAGTTAAGAAAAAAGTTGTTAGTCTTTTCGTTCTTATTTAATATAAATGAATAGGATATATTATAGATTAGATAAATTAAATACAATTGGATGTTATATGCATGTAATACACTCATATATATATATATTTTTGGAAATAGTAATTTTTATTTTTAATAAAAGTAAAAAAAAATATAATTTTTTAAACATTTGAAATCAAGATAATAAAATTTTTACCTATGAATACTTTGTGAAATAACTCCGAGAAAAATATACTTAATTAATAGGTCATAAATTTTGGGTTTACCCCAAAATGCATTTACTAACTAATTAATGTTAATTTACTAAAAAGATAAGGATTTTTTTTTTTTTTTTTTTAAAAAAGGGAGGCCAAAGGCCCTTAAGCCCTAAATATCGAAGTTTGAGTTTCCGACCATGCGAGAAGCCGGACTCACCTTCAATTGCCGGCAAATTCTCCAAGGTTCGAGCTATACTGAGTAGATTGAACAGCGTCCAGTTCACTTGGACTTGTTTGAGGCTCAGCAAGGCTTGCTCAGCTCTCTCTGGTTTCAACAAGGCTTCCCTTTGCCGGATTCCGGCGAAACCTGTCTGGTAAATAGCGGAATTGACCCACATTTTTCTTGAATTCTGGTTTTGTTTTACTCCCAATTTGGGAAGTTCTTTCCGCCTATATTTTCCTAGAGTGATGATCTAAAGGCATGGTTTTCAAGCCCAGCCCTCTTATGATATTGAATAAAATTGCCAGGGAACTGTCCTTTTTTTTTTTTTTTTTAAATGAAGTTATTGAGACCCAAAAGGAAGAAAATTTTTGGACCTGTAATTAGATTAGATGATAGTGATTGTTGGTTTATCAATAAGTCGAAAATTTAAGCTTATAGTTTGGAAAGTTTATAAAAGATCATATTATTTAGACAGTTGTGAGTTCATTGTGTATTACATCAGTAGTTTTTCATATTCTTGTTTGGTTTCTTATTGGCATGGGAATTGGTTTGGGCCAAGCAAGTAGGAATAGGGTGCTAAGGCATTAGATTTGGCTCAGCATTCTCTAGTGATTTGTTGGGTGCTAGAGTCTGATCATTAGTCCTTGTAATTGGTGTTATTACTCCTTTGGCCGTGTTATGTTTTGTTATACGTTCTGAAGTAAATGCTGATGGCCCCAATGTTCGTTGATTTATATTTGTGTTGGAGGTAAGTTGAACTTCATTTTACAGGACTTTCATCTTTCACTTGTTCATATATGCCCCTTGAGATATTTCGTGTGTTAACTTTCTACTTGCTAATGTCTTCATTTCCATCCTTGAGACTTATTATGTCTAAACCCTTTTTTCTGGAATGGCAGGCTCTACAGCTACGAAGAAAGCCTTCCTTCCATGTTCAGATGAGCTGTTTTTCCTCGAAGAATCAGACCAAGTTTTTGAGATAACGACACAAATGCCACTGAAAAGATTGTGCTCTGGTCATGGCAATCTTGGGCCTGCTTCAAAGAGACCCAAAACAGAATTGAATGGCAATGATGAGAATGGTTCAACAGTGGATAAGGATTACCAAATGTTCTTGTATGCCTTAGAGAAGTACGGTAAGGAACCCCAGCACTTCAAAGAAGAAGTGGAAGAAGGAAGAAGGAAAGGTGAAAATGGGGCTGCAAATGCTTGTCGGGGTCCTCACATTGAAAAGTTGAGAAAAAATGGGAACTCTTATGCACTCAGATCCTCTAGAAATAATGTGATGCCAGTTTGTATAAAGTATGAAGAAGATGACAACTGCCAGTTTCGTGGGAATGGCCTCAACCTGGCAACTAAAAGGAAATTGGATAAGGCTAATTTAGCAACTCCTAGAGGAGGAAATAAATGCAATGTAGCAACTCTTGTAGAAAATGGGAGTGCCCCAACATCTACCAGAAAACAATGTAGGAGGAGCTCAGCAATTCCAAGTAAAGAAAGGAACATATCTGCTGTTCCAAATGGCCACAACTGGGCAACTATAAGGAAATTGGATAAGGCTAATTTAGCAACTCCTACAGGAGAAAATAAAAGGAATGTACCAACTCTTGTAGAAAATGGCAGTGCCTCAACATCTACTAGAAAACAATGTAGGAGGAACTCAGCAATTCCAAGTGAAGAAAGGAAAATATCTGCTGTTACATATGGCCACAATTGGGCAACTCAAAGGAAATTGGATGAGGCTGATTTAGCAACTCCTAGAGGAGAAAATAAAAGGAATGTAGCAACTCTTGTAGAAAATGGAAGGGCCTCAACATCTACTAGAAAAGAATGTAAGAGCAGTTTGGAAATTCCAAGTGAAGAAAGAGAAATATCTGCTGTTCAAAATGGCCACAACTGGCCAACTCAAAGGAAATTGGATAAGGCTAATTTAGCAACTCCTAGAGGAGAAAATGAATGGAGTGTAGCAACTCTTGTAGAAAATGGGAGTGCCCCAACATCTACTAGAAAGGAATGTAGGGGCAGCTCAGCAATTCGAAGTGAAAAAGGCAAAATATCTGCTGTTCCAAATATAGAAAACAGCAGAATCTCAGTTTTTCCTGGTGAAGATAGGAGGAACTCAGTATCTCATAGAGAAGGAGATACTAGGGACTCAATGACTCAGAGAGCAAATGATTTTACAAACACTTTGAAGACTGGATGCAAAAAGACTACGGAAGTTACATGTGTTAAACCATATATTTTGAAGGAGGAAAAGATAGAAATGTTGGAGCCCATTAATTGTGCATCTAATAGGGGATATGGTGGTTCTAGTGTAAACTCTGAGAGCTTTCAGTTACTCAGGAATTGTCAGAAACTAGAGGACTTTGGTGCAGATATTTTGACCAAGAGTTGTAAACAACCGAAATTTGAAAAGAATGATGGTGAGACTTTATTTCAGGGAGGAAAGTTCATGACAAAAACTGCTGTATGTATCCTCCGTGGCTACAATTGTGCTGAATTTGCTTTGTTTTTCAGCTGTATTGCTTTTGTTATCACTAATGTAGGTTTATTTATCTGTACTTCCAAGTTAGTTTGGGTATGACATATGATTATTTTGGTTTGCATCTCATTCAGAAGGATGTAAATCAGCCACTGCATGATAAGGGATCTATTGGAAGAGACCAACTTCAGTTTAGAGAGAAACTTTCCAAAGCTCTTAGAATGCCATATAGCCAGAAGGAGTATGAGGAACTGTTGCATTTATTCTCTGATCGCAAACAAATGCAACAACACAGAGATTTGCGTGGGGGAATAAAAACGTATGATGCAGGTGTTCTTGGCAAATCATATCGTGATCACTATCCTGGTAAGTAAGAAAAATAATCTTGGTTGCCTTTATTTTTTAACCCTGTAGTTTACCTTCAGCTGGAATGGCTGTGGCTTTGATGATAAATATGTAAAACCCATTCTACCAGACAGTTTCCTTGTTATGTTTGGGTATCACAAGAATTTATGAAGATGTTATTTCACATGATTCGGAAGATGATTGGCTTTCTCTTTTTCTCCTAAAATAGCAGTGGTAGCAATAATAATATAATCCTGATAGTGACGAGGTCGAGGATGAGGATGATGATAATTAAATTGCTTACATTTTAGGTTAATGTACTCAATCTCAATGCAATTTTTTATTGGGCGGGCTGACAATAAGAAGATATTTATAGGAGATTACTTCTTTTGAGGATATGGTCATTATTGTTAAGGAGACTAAGTGTGCAAAAGGTTCACATCCTTCTACAAGAAGTTATATTTGAACCTTCTCAGGGGCAAACTCTGAGAGGATGGAATCATTTCAGTAATTATTGATATGTTAGGTGGTTGGAGAGGTCATTTGAGGAAGAAGTAATACGACTAGGTTTAGATATGAATGGGGATAGTTTGCTAGGTCTAGATTGTTTTTCCACTGCTTCTTTTCTTTTCTCTTTTAACTGCCTTGTTGCTTTTCAAGGTAATGGAACTTTAAATGACTTTCACATATCTGTTTTGTCACATTTCAGAAGAGTTGGGCCAATGTTTTTTAGTTCTTTGTTTTAGCACTAGAAAGCACATACAAAAGCTGGTTGAAAAGGATTAGTGAAATTTCAAGATTTCCAATGTTGGGGGGAGAAATTCTAGAATTAACCATTGTTGCAAATATTGATGTGTAGTATGCTGACTGAATAAGGCGTTTAACAAGTATTTTGCAATATAGTGTTTGCAAGTTCTGTCACAAAGATTTTTTAATTGCAGCGAATAGAAATGAGATAATACATAGGTTGGTTTAATGGGTTCGTAGGCAAACTTGGTGATGGCCGCTAGTAACTCTCCTTTTATTTGTTCTGTAGTAGTCATAGTGATGGGTTGTTTGGATGATGTTATCATCAGCAAACAACTGAAAGTTTGGGTTCAATACGTGGTGATCTTTGATGATGCTCTAATGGAGTTATAGCACGCCAATCTGAGACCCTAGGAGCTTCCAAGATTGACAAAGTGCACTGATTCCATACGAGATATCTGATCTTGCAATAGCGAGATCATTATGTTCCCTGACAGGTCAATATACCTACTGGATATCCAAATAGCCACTTTTCATCCTTCAAGAGTTTATGATCTGGACCAATTAGTTCAGTGCACCCTGGGCCAGTATCTTCTAATCGGTCAGGTTGGACTTATTCTTAGATCAGGTAATAGCCTTCTTAGACCCTGTAACTTCAACTCCTAGAAATTACTTGAAACTGGTCTAAATCTTTGATGTAAAACTGATATTGAGAACTAATTTCAACCAATAAGTCCTTGTAAGTCATTTCCACTAAGCACAACTTCATTCACATACACTGGCTACAATATGTAACCTGTATCCATATGTAAGTGAAATTTTCCATGAAAACCTTAGATTATGAATCTTTGATGAACACCAAACATTTGAAGATCTTTTAATTGCATTTATCTTCTCACTTTTTAACTTTCTATAAGATAACATTAACTAGTTGAATGTAAACTACGACATTGCATTCAGTTTGGGTAGTTCTGTTTTATTATCTATGTCTTGTCCATGCATCTTGTAATGCCCATTGACATTTTATTATTATTTGTAATCATTGCCAAAGGCTTAAATATTAATCAGATCTTTGTTGGATATTGGTGTCTTGTTCCTTTCTCTGTTTTAGGATCATGCCCACGGATCCTTGTAATTTAACTCAGAAGATACAATATTCTCTTCTGTAGTTTGAACATTTTAGATTGTGTTCGCTTCAATTTAAAGTGGTCCCTTCGGGAATTTTATTTTAAATGTTAATACTGGTGTTTGATGTTGTCTAGTAGTTTTGGGTTATTATTTAGATGTGTGCTTCGCTTAAAAATGGTTCCTAGGGGAATTTTATTTAAATGTTAATAGCGGTATTTGATGTTGTCTAGTAATTTTAAGTAGTTTTGAGTTATTATTTAGCAAACAATGGAAACATTTTTCATACTATTTTTAAGGTCTCAGCTAAACAATGGAAATTCAATCATTCTCTCCAAGCTACAACAAATGAGTGGGAGGAGGTTGGGGAGGAAGTGACTGGTTGTGATGAGAAGGAAGAGTTTTTTTGGTTCTTCCCTTTTTTCTATTTGTTTTTTCTTGGAGAAGGAAGGGAGCATAGAGTCACAAGAAAGGGTGGGGAAGGAGTTTGTTGGGAAACAACTACTCAATGGAATGAGGGAACCACACTGATGGTTGTAAATATGAATCAGGGAATGATGATGATTGGAGAAGGCTGATACTAAACTTTAGATTTTAGGTGATTACCTCCCCATTGGACTAAATGTTTAACTGCAACAGGAAGAAAATAATTAAGCACCTTTAGCAGATACAGCATTTGTGTCCATGTAGGATCTTTCACTATTAGCTAAAAGATTTGATATTTTTATTATGTATATATCTTATTATACCTAGCATGAACACCCACTCTCCACTCCCTTTGCCACATCTTGTGAACTTGATTGTGATCCACCTTTCTGTAACTGTCGAATAGTCTCACAACCTCTATCCAATTGACTAGATGGATGTAATTTCTAATTTATAGTGAGCCACTTCATTGTAAATAAGCTCTTCAACCACTATCACTCTCTCTCCTGAGTCTATATGCCCCTATGTGATTTGCTGTTTTCTCCATATCAGCATCCCTAATGAATTCATCCACATCCCGACCCCATATCTCCACCAAAAAATTAGGATAGGTGAGGTCATTTTTACATGGGTGGGAAAGAAGTCGAAATATGCATAACTATAACTTTTTTTAAATATTTGGTTAGAAACTAAAAAAAGTTAGGAAATTTGAGATATGCCACGTGGAGTTGACTGCTATGGTGCAATACTTGTTCTAAGGTGTCAGATATTTTTCTTGCTTGACTGGTTGGTTGGAACAACTCACTGAATTTAAGGGCTGATTTTTCCAAACGTAGAGTTGGTCCCAAAATTTGCAACAGGGTGATAGTTTGGGTTGGTGAATGTAACTTGTCTTTCAATTTTGTTTTACGTGTCTTAGCTGCTTAGTTTGTACTGATTTAACATTTCTAAATCTGGTTTGATGCTTATTTGTGCATATTTTGTTTCATTAAATGCTTTGCAGACCTTGCTGCAAAGATAGATTCAGCTCGTTTTGATCGTGATAAAATTTTGAATCTTCTACGTGGATTTTTCTTTTGGTTAACGGTGAGAATCTATTCTATTTTGGAATGCCTCACGTGTTTACTTGCATCTTCATTCTCATGCTTCTAGTATATTTATCTGTTGGTTAGGGGCAAGGATCTTATTTCTTTGCCAAACCTCTTTTATTTTCTTGAATCTCATTTATCTCAACCAAAGTTAGATTATCAGTTCACTTCGCTAAATTTGAAGACTTCATAAATTCTATGACTAGATTACCTATCTTTTCATTCAATTTCAATAAATATAAAGATTGACCAAAATTTACGACCCTTTTTTTCTTCATACTGTAATTTTTTGTTTTCCTTCTGTGATGAGATGCCGTCTTTTCCTCTTATACTGTATTTTTTGGTTGGCATGAATTCTAAAAGAGAGAGAAAAGGACGGTTGTGACAAAACTACGGTGGTTTATAGAGCTATTCAGCCCCAATTTTGAAGTATGAGGCTGGAACTTGTTCAAGAGTCTTTTTTTAGTCTGCATCTAAACAATACAAGCTTGAAATTTAGGACTTCCTTATTTAGGTGTATAGATCTATGTTCCCTTCGTGGTAACCAACTTGTCATACTTTCTCATATTGAGGGATGTTGGAGTTTTAATGCAAGTAAATTTTCTGCATATGTTACAAAAAGGCAAACTAATCTATCATAAAATGATGAACACTTTCTTTTCTGTCCTAAAATAGTTGAAAAGATGAAATATAATGGTCATAGAAAAGAGGATACTCATTAAAATTGAATGTATTTAACTAGTAATTGACTTAAGGAAATTAGGTCACGTGTTCTTTATTCGTCTGATCATATTGTCCTGAGCTTGTTAGATTTAGGAATTTAATATAGGCTTGTTCTGAAGTTAAAATCTCCATCAGTAGATGACGGAACAGTGGATTTATGATTGGATCGTTCCGCATATATCACTCAAGGTGGCTTGTGACTGTTCTGGCATAAAGGGTGGAACTAACTCCCTTGGGTAGGCTGGTTAGAATTCCCTCCCTTTCATTGCCTTTGTTAAAGGATGCTTCCATCCACTATGAAAGGGATGGCCTAAGGCCACTCCCTTACAGAGGGATTTGCTTGTGGTTACCTCGATCTGATGAGGTGGCTGAATGCATTACCCAGCTATATTTAAATTGGCCAATTTATTTTTAATTCAGGAGGTAATTGTACTTACGGTTTTTGAGAAAAGTGTTGTTCATGGAATTCTTGAAGTAGCTATAAATTCAGATTTTAAATCTACTAAATTTGCAACTGAATCTTAAAGTCAAAACAGAGGATTTTCCCTACATAAAGGAATTTGATGCAAAAGGATTTTGCCTAAATTTCTTTTGCATGCAAGAAACTACCATTCAATACTCTTAAGGATGGTATATAAGGGGACCAAAAACTGTTCCTCCACAATCCCCTCTCCCTCTTTTTCCCTCTTTTGCTGTTATGATCGGAGTACTTTCTTTTTACCTTCTCTTCAACTTTCTAAAGTATCTTTCCTTGGTCGCCCCTTTTTGGTCCACATGGTGTGTCCCCTTTTCCCTTGTGAGAGTTTTCCTCCTCTCAGGGTGAAGTACATAATTTTACCAGGAAGGATCTCACTAAATTCATCAAATTCCTATATCCCAATTTTATCTCCATCCAATTCCTCTCCTTTATAATTTATTTTTCCTTTTTGTCAGATTCCTACTTTAGATCATCTGTGTGTCATTTAGTCTTGGACCTTGTCGTGTTCGCAACAATAAGTTTGCGTGCTAAAGAAATATGAATATGATCTCAGATGGCCAAGGACTAGAAAACATTTCAATCCTCTGCCAGTTTGATCAATATCTAAACCTGGTGTCCTTCTCTAAATCTCCAAGCTTGAGGAAGCAACTGGTCATATAATCACTGGTTGGATAGGAATCAAGAATATATTAGTTGTTTATGACCCAGAAATATAACACCTTATTCAACGTGAAAAATCTTTGGTCTTATTCAACCTGAATTATCTTTTGTTGTCCAGTTTAATTACATCCTTTTATTTTTATTATTTATTTATTTATTTGTCTCCTTTCGATTCACCTGAAACATATACTGCACCTCACATGTTTTTGTTTGCATTTCATATAATTTATCATACACCGTAGTCAAAATAATAGTTTTGGATGTTCTTGTCATTGAAGTTATTATTTTGTTACTTGTGCTTCGATTTCTTGTCCTTACTGATTGTATCAGTGCTGAAATACAAACTGTAATTTGAGCTATTTCCGTTATAATTGAAAATGTCAGCTATTTTTCAAATTTTCTAGATACTGCTCTAGTTAGTCTCGCTAGATAGAATTCTGATGCATATTTGATGGTATATATTTTGCCAGAATGTGTCACATCAAGGAGCATTCAAGCCATGGTTGGACCCGTGATGTCTGAGGGTAGATACGCAGGATATTCCCTCCAAACTATTAGGTTAAGGGTTTTGCATGTATTGAATGTGGCAGATTAGAGAGGGGGAGAGAGTGTGTTGATCTGGATGATTTATATTACACAAAATGACGTGAATGTAGATACTGGTTTTTGATATATCGTAATGTAAGTACATCAAATTGAACGAGTACTTCTTTTTCTTTTCCTTTTCCTTTTCCTTTTTTTTCTCAAGTTTGATTCAATCATTCTACTATTGGATGCCATTTGGGGTTTAGCCATTTCTGCCCTTCGTATCAGATTAGTTCCCTACCACTAGTTGCTTCCATGTTTCACTCCTCGTTCATGAGAGAGAGAATCTCACTTGTCCAAAATTGAGGAAAACAAACTTGGGATGCAACATAGGCACATCTGCAAGTGTGCCAAACAATGAGCCAATGTTAAGATGTCAACCTTGACCTCTGTTAATCGATAGTCTATTTAATGACAAGAAGCAACAGCAGTGAAGTTTTATGGTATTTCATCTTATCTCAAGCTTAGACAACCCACGAATATGTGAACTAGGGAGACCTATTTTAGGCTCTGCGAGTGCTTGTTTTGTGTTTACTTTCTAGGCTAAGAAAATCGAGCGATCCTACAAGGGAGGACCCTTTGGCTGTTATTACAGCCGATATACTTCTGTAGATATTGCAGTTGGTGCTAGCCATGAGAAGGACACAATAGCTGTAATCACTGCTTTCTATACGTATCGATCATCTTATTTGGTTACTCTTTTCTTTGTTTATCTATTTTTTTTTTATTTCAAGTATTAGCCCATACATCTGCATGAACAGCCTCAGCGATGAAGATACAAAGGGATTATTTTCAGCCTGTGATGTTTGCCATATGTTTGAAAAACAAACATAAGGAACTCACTAGTTAATACCCACTAAACGTACTGAGTATTGATAATCATCTCATCTGTATTTAAACTCTATATATGATATAACCAGGTTATACTGAAATCAGGGAACAGGAGAGTTCGGCATTTAGTTGCTTGGGGGAACTCAAGTGATCTTGGTGGATCCCAAGAATATCAAATATAATCTTTTTTCACATGTTATGAGTGGGGGATGATCGGATGAAATATTGAAATGACATTTCAACAACAAAAAATCCTGGAAAGTGATACCATCAATCACCAGGCCTGAGTGGGAGCTCATCAGGTTTCAACATGGTTTCCCCCTACTCAGAACTTTTTTAGACAAATAAAAAAAAAACCTGTAATACAATGGGGTGGAGTAGTTAATGTGATCTAAGTTTTGTGATTTAGCTATTGATTTGTACATCATTCCTTGGCATTAACAAGAATTAAGGAATTATGATCTAATTCTTAAGTAGTTAATAAATATCTAATTCAATTAGAAGTAAGTATTATTCGAGATTTTATTTTCATATTCGATATTCCTGAATATATATGATTTTTTTTAAAAGAAAAAAAAAGTGATGATAAAGTCTCTCCTTTTCTTAAGTATGCCCAATACAAGAAACCTAATAATTCTGCACAGAGAGCAGTACTGTACTGCAAATAACACAAGATTGTGATGTTCTTGGAGGGGTGGACAACTTTTGGAGTGACCAATTTGACAAGATGGTAATGCGCAAAGGTTTTCTGGGCTGACCTCAATGAAGAGACTTTACAGTGGCATGCACTATCATCGGTTGCAGAGCAACTGGGAATGGCCGGGTGCGGACAAGAAAAGTTCTCAATTCGGGGAAACAAGATAACCTGACAAATGACGAAATGACTATGATAGGTACTTTTGACCACTATAAGCCCAACTCAGGCACGTGCCCAGATCACTTCCAAATCTTAAATGGTCTCTTTAATTTACTTCAGAGAAGGTACATCTCTAGCTCACTGCTCTAAGATTAAGCTGCTAACTAGCTAGCTTGGCCTTATGAGCCCAAGTTAACCATACTGTCCTATGGAATTTAACTCCTCTGGCTTCAATAAATTGATCAAAAGGAGTACTGTCTCCTTTGTGCCTTCGGCGATTTTTAAGGAGGCTTTTAAGATCACCAAATAGCATTCAATTCAGCAACTTTTGAGCCAACAATGAATCATGCTGCCTGCCAAACTCTTGACGTTCAATGAACAATAAGGATTTGGGTTCAGTGATGTGAAGTGAAGCCATAAGCAGAGTCGGGAGAAGTAGGGACCAGCCTCGGATATAATTGAATGCACTCTCTCCAACTACACTGACCTGTTCATTGACTCCATTATCTGTAACAATGAATGGGAAAAAAGTTGCCTCATGTTCATATGTCAACTCTTAGAATATACCATGCATCAACTACAAATATTCTTTCTTTTTTCTCTTTGTCCTTCTTTTTCAGACATTCAATAAATGACAGCAGGTCTTGGGACATTCTTCAACTTGGAATTGATGAAATTTTGGAGATTTCAACTCTGAACTGTAATCCAGAAGAAGTTTGTCAAAAGCAGGAATGAAATTTCTATACTTGCATTAAAAGCTTTTCCCCCCTTTTATGAACTATTATTCAGAGAGAGAGAAAAGTCCATCCCAAATCCAATCACATTAAAAGTCACACAACTTCAAATTTTACTGGGAAACATGATTCAGAAAATGTTCCTCTATTTGGAACAAAAATATTTAAAGATTTGTAAAGAGTCACACAATAGATATATGATGAAGCAAGATGTCTTTATCTAAACAAAAGTTATCTTGCTACAACTTCTTTCTTTTCCCTTAATCTGTCGTACCCTTAGAATTTTCATTTTTGGTTGGCTTTATTTTGCATTTCATAACTTTATAGCCAGACAATAGTCCCAACTTTACAATTCAATAAAATTTAAAGCTCTACCATATGGGAGATTAGGGTTTAAATCTTCTTTTTTTCCAATAAATCTCCTAAATTACGTTACCCCTGATAAAAAAAAAAAAGGGCATGTAGGAAAGGTTAGATGATACACAGTGACCTGACATGGCAATCTTTTCGAATCTTACCCACACAAGAGAATAAAAGAAAATAAAAATAAAAATTAAGACCATTGTTGAATGCCAAATTCCGAAGGAAAAAGGATGCATGATCACTCTTTAGGTGTCTAAGTCATAAATATCTGTTTGTGGGTTCTTTCTCCTGTCCTTTCAAAAGTTAAAACCTTGTAATAAATAATTATTTCATAACCATTATGTTATATGCGATATTTATAGGCGTAAGTCATGGCCTCTAAGGCACCACTACAACCCCAAACACAAGCTTACTCTTTCACAAGTAAACTGCTATTCCTAATGGAAGTTGAGGCTCCAAAGCAGAGTAAATTTGAAGTGAACTTCACCGGAAAAAGTATTATCAGAGCTGTAAATCCCTTGCCGGAGCCCCATATCCTTCCCCTCTCAAACCTTGACCTTCTTTCTGGCCGTTTTCCTGTTACATACTTCTACTTCTACAGAGCTCCCCCTGTTTCTCCCGATACACCTCTTGTTGACATTCTTAAAAGCTCCCTTGCTGAAACTCTTGATCACTATTATCCCTTCGCCGGCCGAATCGTTCAGAACCCAAGTACCAGTGAGCCGGAAATTGTATGTGACAACAGGGGTGCGCTGGTTATGGAAGCCCAAGCAAACATCCCTCTAAAAGAGCTAGATTTTTACAACCTGAACCAGTCTTTGCAAGGAAAGCTTGTCTCCATCGTCCCAGACTTTCCCCTGCAAGTTCAAGTGACGAGTTATACTTGTGGAGGCATTTCAATAACCTTCACCTTCGACCATGCACTAGGAGATGCCAGTGCCTTTGGCAAGTTTCTTGTTGCATGGTCTGAAATTGCTCAGAAGAAGCCGTTATCATGCATACCCGATCACCGGAGAAACCTGGTGGCGCGTTTCCCACCGACGTATCATCCTTCCTTGGACCAAGCTTTTGTGAAGTGCACCATCGACGAGATCATAAACATGCCAACAACCACAATCCGGGTCAAGCGCCTTTATCATATCGATGCATCAAGCATTGACCGGCTACAGAATCTGGCATGTGTTGATGGGAATAAGAGGACAAAGATCGAAGCTTTCTCAGCTTATGTTTGGCAGGTGATGGTTGGTGCCATTGATGAAAGCCATTCAAATTGCAAGATGGGCTGGCTTGTTGACGGGCGTCGTAGAATATGCAGAGACGGAGATGAGAATTCCATGTCAAACTTCATCGGCAATGTCTTGTCTGTGGCTTTTGCAGAGGCAAGTGTTGCAGAAATAAAGCGAGGCTCCATCTCTGACATTGCCAATAATATTCATGATGCCATTTCAAAGGTAACGAACCGAGATCATTTCCTGGATTTGATTGACTGGATAGAGTGCCACAGGCCTGGGCTCATGCTGTCAAAAATCGTGTTGGGTAGAGGAGGTCCAGCCGTCGTCTTGTCATCAGGAAGAAGGTTCCCTGTTGCAGAAGTTGATTTTGGATTTGGAAGTCCTGTTCTGGGGACAGTCTGCTCCACCATAGAAAGAATTGGAGTTGCTTATCTGAATCAAAGGCCAAGTGGCAGGGGTGATGGGTCATGGACTGTGTCAGCTATCTTATGGCCGGAATTGGCAGCCGCTTTGGAGTCGGATTCAGTTTTCCAGCCTATGTCCGCAGCTCTTCTTCAACTCTAGTTGTGTGGGTATTCTATGTTGTCACTTTTCCTTTGTCTTTAGGTTCTGAGTCTACTGTCAATTTGCTAATAGCCTTCATTTACCTAGAAGGTCTGAGATTTGATATCCATTTTCAGTACCCCTTTGGTTAGGAAGGGAGAGATTTTATACAACTTTCCCATAAAGTCTTACTGCCATCCTAATTTGCGAGCGTGTATATGTATTGTTGTATATTGATATGTTATGTTTATTGAATAGAGATGTATTTCCTTCTCATATAGATTGGTTTTGAGGAAAGGGTACTCTTTAACATGGTATAGCAAGTCACTCCTTTATTGGTGAAATGAGCTATTGTAGGAAGTATTTCCTATGCTCAAAGGTGAAGGAATGTTTTGATAGCTGATTATGTTATACATTATCTTTATAATATGAAAATGTTTCTCTTTTTAGCAATTTGGTTTTAAAAAATAAAATTTTTGATGATAAAAATTTCCACTATTGAATAGACAACCAATCATGAAGCAATAAGATGAAAGGGAAACTTGATAAGGTTCTCAAGTTAGGCTTTTCGTACCTATCCTTCTCTAACCAAAACAAACTTTTGTTAAGAATAAACTTCTCAATAATAACTTTTGTTAAGAATAGTGTGGTAAAATCTAATATTTTTTATAAATTGATTAAGAATCTTCTATGTATAAAAGAAAATTCCTCCCATTTTTTTTATCAGTTTTTGAATAAAACTGATCTTTTTGACAATTCTTTCCCACATGTAGTCAGTATATTGACCCGGCAAAAGATAATAACTTTTGAAGTAAAGAAATTGTTCATCTTCTCGGGTAAGGATTTGTCTGCTAATCAGGAATCGCGTTCAGGTATAATCTTGGCGGCATAGCGTTTGGTTTTGGGTGGGATATTGACATATTCCTCAATCAACATGGAGCGATTGAGTGAAATTCATCATTTCTCACGGTTAATGCAATGAAAATTGGCTACTTGATAGTGAGGCCATGTGTTTCTCACTCCAGTCTTGCATATAATGATTAAGATATGGTGAGGGTGGAATCCCTAAACCCAAAAAAATCCATTTTCTTTATTTTCTTAATTTTCATATTTGATTTGGAGTAGCATTAACGAGATTCTTATAATAGTTGTCATGTTCGAGTCCTAACAATTCGATAACATTAGGAGGTTCTACCACTTGAGAGACTAGAGTTTGATCCTCCCCTCCTTTAATAAATTTCCTAAATCCCCCAACCCAATTCTTCATATTAACAAAAAAAAAAAAAAACTTGTTCTTTGAAGAAGAAGAAGAAGAAGAAGAAGAAGAAGGAGAACAGTACAAGAAACACATAAACTATAATTATAAAGAAAAGAATGATTTTATGTGATGTAGGACAAATTAATAGAGCTTTTATCCCCTCCCCTTCGTGTGTGCTTTTAAAAGAAAAGGAAAAATTAATTCCCTAAATTTAACAAAAAAGTCACTTATTTTCTATCGTTCTTTACCGCAAGGCAAGTCATGTTCTATCCATCCTCTCGATGATTCGTGGAGAATCCAATGGCATCAGGCATGAATCAATGGAATAAGGGGATAAAAGCTCTTTTATTATAAAGCAAAACCTGATTGATACAAAGTGGGGCTTGTAGAACCCACGGTAATCATGTATCAAGAATTAAGACAAGCCCTAACACAAATACATGGACAAGAACACAAAGGAAGAAGACGACTGGTACAAGGCAACAAAGGGAGAAAAGAAACCCATCTTTTAGCTAGTAGGTGATAGAAAAGTGTTGGTGAGTGCCGAATGCTTTAATAAGGACATCAGCCAACCAATCCTTGGTACCCACGTGCTTAGTTTTGACAATCTTATGGTAAACCTTCTCACGAATGAAGTAATTATTAACATTAATGTGCCTAATGCACTGATGAAATATGGGATTAGCAACAAGTTTCATGGTAGCTTTGTTGTCAAAGAAAGAAGAAACAAGCTAATGCATGGTAATGCGCATCATAGAGAAGACGCAATAACCACATGATGTCATAAGTGGTAATAGTCATGATGTGATATTCAATTTTGGTGAAAAAGTAAGAGACAACATCTTGTTTTTTACTCTTCCAAAAAAAAAAAAAAAGAATTACTAAGTAAAACACCAAAGTCAATGACAAAATTTCACCCCACCTTGCATATATATAGTCAAAATCATAGTAAGCTTGCATATTAAATCTCCCTAAAGAAGGAATAAATAAGCTTAGACTTGGTCAAATATCAAACCAATCAAATTGTTGCTTCTCAATGAAACTTTTTTGGATTATGCATAAATTGACTTAAATTGTGTACAACATAAGAAAGATCAATCTAAGTAACATCAAGGTAGATAAGTTTATTGATAAGTAGTTGGGATTTGAGAATATCTTTAAGTGTGGGCCATCATCAAGAAAAACTAGATTACCATGATCATACTAGTGAGTGGTTAAGGTTAAGCTAGTATCCATGGGATTGCCAATTGTCTTGCATCCCATGAGTCTAAAATCATCAATAAGTTCCAAAACATACTTGCATTGGCTTGAGTTAATACATGTGTTATTACGAAGGACCTTCACTCTTAAGAAAAACTTAAAATCTCTTTAGTTCTTAACATGGAAAACAAAATGAAGATGAGTCTTAAGTGCAACCTTCAATGTCATCACTTATGATAAGGATATCATCCATATAAATTATAAGGATCGTGATGGAATCACAAAGTGTCTGGGTGAACAAAGAGGGCATAAAAGGAATCCTTGTAGCCAACTACAAGTAAAGCATCAGTAAATTTGTTATACAATTGTTTGGAAGCTTGTTTGAGATAAAATGATTTGCACAATTTGTGGACCTTGTTCCTATCCTCGTTTGGATCACCTAGAAGAAGATGCAAATACATCTCTTCGTGAATATTGCCCTAAAGAAAGTTATTATGCATATCCATTTGATGAACTTCCTAATATTTTTAAACAGTTAAGGAAAAAGTGATCTGAGTTAATAATGTACTTTATTACTAAAGCAAAATTCTAATAAAAATCAATACTTTTATTCTAACTAAACCCTTTGACTACTAGGTGAGCTTTATATCACTTGATACTCCTGTCTACATGATATTTGATTTTGTAAACCCGTTTATATCAAATAGGTTTCTAACCCTTATCAACTTAACAATCTCCTTAGTTCCATTAGCTTCTAATGCTTGTAATTTCTTATCCATAACATATTTCCAATGAGGATATTTAATTGTCTTATGGTGATAAATGAGTTTAGTTTCAGCCAAAATGGAAGTAATAAAATGTTGGTTAGTAGTCGGTGAGTGTGCACAAGAAAGAAGAGTTAAAATGGGTATTGGAAGAAGTTGCTTTCAATAGGTTGAACCAATGTAGTCTTTGGTTCAAGCAAGTGGGTTAAAGGGTTGAGTGGAATGCCATGAAGGTATAACAAATTGCTCATCAAGATAGGGAGTACAAGGTGCAAATTCATCATTAAAGAATACACCATAAGGGTTGGTAAATGGAGGCAGAAGAATGGAAGAAGAAAAGGGACCCTTTAAACGGGAGTATAAGGAGGAAGACTAGAGGAGATGATTCAAGGAGCATGATAGATAGGGATGTGGTGGTTGGCCCAAATGGTGCAATAGGAGTATGAGGCACAATAGGTAGCATAAGTGATGCTAGAAGGACATGTTCAAGGATGAATGCCAAGTTAGGACCTTCGTCAAGGGGTGTCATCAGAAAGCTACAAAGTAAGATGAGATCTAATCTCCAATTGCACAAAAGCAAAGAAATTCTCATGGAATCAGATGTTTTGACTTAGAAAGAAATAATGGCTTTTAACATCATAAAGTCAATAATCCTTTTGCCCATGCAAATATCCTATAAAAATGCTAGGTAGGTTTAAAGGGCAAACTTGTCTTTGTGCTTCATTGTGGTAGTATAGCAAAGACAACTGAAAGTGTAAAGATAAGCAATGATGAGAGCTTTTGACATAAATGATGTGACCTCTACCTAGAGAAAAAATTTTCCAATGACGTTAGATGAAAGTTAGACATAGAAGAACAATTTGAAAAGAGAGCCAATTCCTCTAATTCCTTTCACCGGCCTTGCTAAATAAGGATTAAGAATTTTTTATTATAATGGAGAAAAATCTTTAATGCATTAGGCAAGTAATGAGTGCTTGATTTAAACCTAAGTGGGGAACTCATGGGTCCAAATTTTCCATTTGCCGACATGAGGTCATCATTGCTAGCTATTTTGTTAGATGGTAAGGGGGAAAACAAGGAAGTTAAAAACTTAAAAACGAAGAATGGCACCTTCTTCAAGAATTAAGACAAAGATAAGACTATTTTAATAGGTTTATGGAGCAAAGGCAGCCAAAAAATAAAAGCAGCTAGCCAATTTTTTCACAAGACTCTTATGCAGCAAACACCATTAATATTTCTTATACAAACTTGGAAAGCTTAATTTACACAAGCCTCCAACTTGAAAGAGAATGTTAAATATTGATGTTGTTCTTTATTAGACTCATGTATTTTCGTTTGTATTTGTTACTCCTATTTTGTTAGTGCTATAGGGCCCAACATATATTTTAGGTCCATTTGCTTTGTAAATAAAGCTCTTGTGGTTTCACTTTACTCTAAATTTTTATTTTTTATTCTATATTTTTAGAAATATTCTATGAAGAACTAAAATATAGAATGAGTTGCAGCTAAAGAAAAGGAATTCGAAATAGTATTCTAATTCCTTTTTGTTTAAAGTTTCTAATAATCGCTATTCTAAATGGAAGTCAAATCTAATTTCTATTTATTTTTAGTTTTTTTATAATTATTCAGTAGTAGATTATTATGAAATCCTAGGGTTTACGAGGGGGGAGGGGAAGAGAGAGAGAGAGAGAGAGAGAGAGAGAGAGAGAGAGAGAGAGAGATTGTACAATTTTGGTATAAACTCTCGGCTATCATCAATCAAAGGGCCTTTCTGAGTTCGCCATACCTCACCATTCTTGTTTTGAGTCTTCCTTTGTACACTTTCACAGCTTGTTTCTTTCTTAGAGTATTCCATCCTAGAATATGAAATTCTTTCCTACTCAAATGCAAATCACCTCTGATGTGGCCATGTATTTTTGACACGATTATCATTCTTGATAGTTGGGAGCTTCCTTGCTTATCCACCTCCGAGCACTTGGTGCTAACATTGAAATTAGATTACGAATTGACTCTGATATCATTTTGTCATTAGTATATAATTTCGACCCAGTAAATTAGCTTATCAAGTAAAATTACCAATCTCTTTATAAACCCAAGTCACCTCCTACTTACCTTTTCAATATGAGATAATTTTCATATTCTTTTTCTTAAAGTATTCCGTCTAAGAACATGGCATCTAGCTCACCCCAAACAACCCATTCTCCGCGTAAGGAGGAGAGATAGCCTTTCGCTTTTACCCCGAAAGAGCCTGACACACTGACACTTAAAGCAGTGCGTTAGAAAGCAAATGGAAATTGATAATTACAAAATAACATAATCCTTTTCTTGACCACCAAATTTTCTCACTATTGACTGCTCCCTAAATATAGTAACTACTACTCCCACTATTTATTACTGCAATCGCTCCCATGTCCCATCATCTTGTGAATCATGTTCCATCCTTATTTTTATTTAACATTATAAGGTGTATACCCAACTCATATTCACAAGATATCAAATTTCAAACCTTATAATTAAAATTTCTATTAACTTACTAAACTAGTTCCTTCATGTTCATCTTCTTTCCATGAAAGATACGGCACCAGCACCTGGTGTGGATATATAGCCTTGGCCCAGTGTGCTCCCTTTTTGCCTCTTGGGTTTAACGCGTGTTCTTCACGCTAAATAAGACTAACCGGAGTTTGAGGCGTCTAGGGTCGAGTGTATCAGGAATTTGAGCCAGAAAACCAAAGCCCAAAATTGGACAGAATCGCCGAACCTGCCCGATTTCACAAATGCCAATCATCTTCTTTCTCTCTTAGACGATTTGCAAAGTAGACCTTTATTTTCTAAGGGAAAACAACCTCTGGTTTATGAGATTATAAGTTGAATAATAGGCTTCTTAGTATTTAATATAAAAAATTGATTCGCTGAACATAAGTTGAGAAAAAGTGGTAAGTTTTCACACAATATAATTCTTCAATTAAGGTTCAAATAGAATTAGGGGATAGAATATTTGAACCAAAGCATAATTGTACTCCAAGTAATAACAAATATTTTGTTATTTATTTGTGGTTAAGATCACATGCAATGAGATCCCCACTTGATATCGAGCAGTATCATACACAAATACAAAAGTAAGAGATACAAGAAGTAAATATTATAATGAACGTATCATTTGGTTACTCAAAAATAGTCCATTATTTCTTTATTTCCTCATTATTGACTAATTTCATGTCAACTAGGTTAAATATTGATGAAGTGTGCGTTTGATGTAGCTACTTATATGAATGCCAAAATATAAACGTAGATAATAAATATGGAAGAACTTTTGAAGAGCAAGAAAGAAATTACACAAAGTCCTAAGTAATTTAACCGAGGTGTTCTTCTCAATTAAAAATATCTCAAATAAGCTTACCTTTATATAATATCTTGACTATAAACACTACAATAAGATTATTTATAGAAAGCAAAAAGTAGCTAATAAAATATAATAGATAAGAAAATAGTGTGAAAGAAAAATATACATTTCTCATCTCAACATCTCCCTCAGCTACTTAATTTTTCTCTTAGAATTTAACATGGGTTCATCAAACTCAAGGTTGAAGCTTGAATTTCTCAAGGTTGGAGATTGAGTTTGGAAGGTATAAAATGCAAGAAGATTCTTTTCAAGAACACCAAGTTGTTTGAACCAAAACAAACGAGCTTCCAATTACAATGTGCAATACTATATACAAGGTAGAGAGCCACAACCACATCATCAAGGTCACCTTATATTCGTTCATAATAGATGTTCACCATGTGAAGAACAATGATCCCATACCATGAGAACAATAAAGAGATGACAATAAAGAAGTTCCTAAGGATTTTCTTTTTCTGAGGATTGCATTGTCATGCCTTCATGTGCCCGATCCAACGTTGATAAGGCTTCTTTACTCTTGCAGCCCCACGAAGAATTTGTACATGCAATTCATTGCATATACTTTCTTCTCCAAGGACAAATTCAATCACACATTGGTCTCTAACTTTTACATTGTTTTCATTAATGAAAGCACACCATCCACCGCCAATATAGACTCTACCACTGCTTTTGACATTGATTTTCACTGGCCACATATTCCCATTTTGATCATGGATGACCACATCTGACATCACTCTAATGTTAAATGGACATATCACAGATTTGGGAAGAGGCTGCAACCGGAAAATGATATATAAAAAACTTATTCCTTCAAACATTTAAAGAAAGCGTATAAACCTAACATCTTTTGACTTATGGATAAGTAAGAGAAGAATTCTTAATATAGTTACTTATCAAATAAAAATAAAAAAAATAGTAAATTTGGCTATTCTAATAAATTGTAAGAATATACTGCAAATATACAAACATTTAGATTCATGCCCATTTTAGAAAAAGGAAAAATTATTTTTTTCTTCTAATTGATAGATCTTGAGGGACCAAACATTGATGTTCAAATTGTATTTAGCTTCCTTTCCATGGGACTTATTTGAGACAAACATTTGATGTTTCTAAATTTAACTTTCCACAATGCTAGCCACAACATAGGCTACACCAAAATAGAAATTGGTCTCACATAAAAGGGTAAAAAGTGAAAATTATAATCTATATAACATCTAACAACCAAAACCTCAATAATGTCCTAGATCTTTAAATATCTAAATAGTATATCTAAAAGGTAGAATAAGAATACAAATACATTTCTTGGGTGCCACTTTGCAATTTGGTCATTTATCATTACTCTACAAATATATCATTAAAAGTCTAAAGAACATTTCATACTCTTCTCTCTCCATATAGCAAAAACTCCTAATTTATCCAAGAAAAAACTAAACAATAATGTATAAATTTTTTTTTGAATAGTTAGAAATAAAAGACTAGACTCACCAAGGCATATTTTGAATGTTTAGAAACGTCTAATACAAAATATGGATTCTTTGGTGGTACAAAGTGGGAACCTTCTGGGATCTTGCGTTCTTCAGGAATTGTTCTCACATTCCTTTGTAATTTACACCAACCAACTTTAAATGAGCCTGTAGGCAAACAACTTCTAACTCTATAATGAATATTCATGTTATACTAGACAAAGAATGAAAGAAAGACAAGTAATTGTAAACAACATGTATTAAATACAACTCACAGCTTGCCTCTTCATTTTTCTGAAAACCTATTTCCAAAGGCTTTTGTTTGCCAATATGTGCTTGTCTCCTACAAGTTTTCTTTGGTTGTGAATTTTGATTTGATGAAATAGTCTCATTCACAGCTACTTCTTTCTCACATCCACTTTTACTGAATATTTTTACTTCAAACCTTGAATTTCTATGGTATTTGAAAACCAAAAAGTCTCCAAATTCCAATGAATGATCTGTAGCAAAGTCTTGCCAACCATTCTTAAAAAACAAGCGTCCACTGGTTTGCTTCAATTTGACATGCCAAAGTTTCTTAGAATGATCAAATAGAATGGCCTTCTTTGGTATGACCCTCTTGAAGTTCTTGATAAATGATTCTGGTATGGACTGCAATGTCAAATAGATTGAATTTTCAACCAATATAAAGGAGGCTACAAATGTTCAAAAACACCATACAAGAAACTCATTCCTACTTGGTGTACAAATATGGGTCATAAAACTCATTCACATGCCATTATTCACATCAACTACTTAACAAAGATAGAAACCTATTTAGGTTCAAGAAAAAGCCTATATTACCCAAAATGAATCTTTGACTTACCTACACTTTAGAAAAGAACAAGGAAGACCAAGAAACATGTTTAGGTTTTACCAATCCGTTGTTTTATGTACTTCAAGCCAATTACACCTTTATCCACAATTCCTCAAGTACTACAAGTTATTCTCCAATATTTTCAGGTACTATAATCCTTCAATTTACGATAAGCTGACATATAAAGTAGACACATATTAGCAATAAAACGGAGCCATGGGAACAATTGCTTCTTCACAAAAAAAGTGAAATATAATAACACTCCATTGAGTAGGCTCGAGTGACCCTTTTCTTGTCCCAAATACGTTGCAAAGATTCAAGCCACGGACACCTAAAACTAGGCCTTTTGTTCCCCTAAAACTAGGCATTTTGTTCAACTTTGACTGTGACAAAGAATAAGACCAGAACTTTATGAATCCATTCTCCCTAAATAGCAAAGCCTAACACCCACCAACCATTAAGGAAGCAGTAAGCTTTTGGAGACGCTAGAGAGACAGAGAAAGAATACCATTTGGTGCGAACTCGTGTAGGGAAGGAAAACTTTGAAGAACTCCGGGCAGTAATCAGTGGAAGTGGCCTCTCTGAGTCCGCCATACTCCGCCATTTCCTGTCTTGGGTCCTCTCTTGTGCGCTTTGACAGTCTCGAAGAGGCTGACACATCAAAACATAAAGGTCATTACTAATATTTTATCCAACTTCAAGTTTTTCAAGAATCTAACACAGAACACTAAAAAAAAAAAAAAAAAAAACCCAGAATGACCTCAAATGGGACAGATCTCTCAAAAACTGTTCTATCTTCTCACGTAGACGCTTCGTTTCCCGGTCGATCTGAAAGTATCGAAAATCTTGGAGAAGGAAAACGCTCCCCAGCGTTCCTCATGGGCGGTTGTTTTACTTCATATCCGCCTGATCCCTCGAACGGAAGCCACCGGTTAATATACTTGCGTTTTCAGTGTGACTCAACAGAGAAGAAGGAGATGTTTCTTAAATGCTATCTTCACCGGCCTGCTTTCTCTGTTTCGCTTAAGTTATTTCTCGTTATGTGCTCTGACGTAAAGCTAAGAAGCAATATTTTAAGATATTTATTTTTTAGAATCTATGTAATATATTTTTTATAAATATTTATATCTTCATTTTTTTTATATAGTAAGTTAATATATAAATAATTTTAAAGTTGTTCTTATGCAAAGAACGAATATCCTAAACTTTAATTTCTTCAATTACATTTTTGAAGCATGCTTTTGAGGGGACTATTGTTTCCTAACTTATTAAAAAAGAAGAAGAAATAATAATGTACATTATAAAGTATCATAAATTTAATACAATGAAATTCACACAACTTATTAACTTACCTTTCTGTTCTCTTTCTTATATTTTATGACATGGTAGCCAAGCATATCAAAAGGCTGAAAAGAGCAAGTTAGCATAGTAATTTCAAGACCAACAGTAATTATGAAAATTAGAGGTTTCACATTCCTATTTTTCTACTAAATTTTCTCTTAAACCCATTATAATTTTGTTTATGTCTTCACCATTTTCAAAGTAAAATCACTTAGTGTCAATTGAGTTTTGTTATAATTTAAGTAATTATGAAGCCACAAGAAAGTCGTTATATGCCCATTTTAGCAAGCATGTAATAGACATGGATTAGAATTAAGCTTTTTTAAACATAGATTTTATCTCTTAAAAACTAAAAATAATTCAAATTGTGTTTTTTAAGATCTAGAAAGTGCTTACAAGAAAAAAAGAAAAAGAAATAGTAACGTACTTTTGTTTAAGAAAATAAACTTAGAACCAAAATATATTTTTTTTTAGAAATAACAAGGAAATTCTATTACCAAATTACATATCATATCATGATTAAAAATAAAATTTTGTCACAATCTTATCAGATAATTGGCCCTGCATCAATTGATCATCGCCCGTAATGTTAATCTAAACTCATCAAACCCTTTTCACAATTAAAGCTTCTTCTGTCCCAAAGCTACTTAGCCTTGTTCATAATAATTGTTCGTCCTTTTAATTAGCTGTACAGCATTCAATCTAGTTCTAGATTCGATACTTTTGGGTTTCCCAAGAATCGTTGTGTCATCGATCCGTGGATCTCTTTAGATCTCCCCTTAGATCTCCTGAGAAACATCGTGCCCAAAGCTGTCAGCTTATACTGACTTGAACAGACACGCAGGCGACCCACGATGCTAGGAAATGTGCCTTTCTAGGTAACCTAAATGGGTGAGATTCCATGGCTGGTATTTGCAGAAAGGTGGCCTAAAAAGTCTTGTTGCGAGATTCAAGGTTAACGTCAATAATTGGCGCATCAGTAGTAATCCCCATCCCTAAAAGTCAGCTTCAGGAATCCACAACTTCATTTGATCTGTTAGAACTTGTTCTCTTCCAACAATCTCTGGCAAGATAAAAGTTAGGAGTGTAGGTAGTGGTTTGTCATAAATTATCTCATAAAGAATATTATTAACAAATATTTAACTTGGTTAAGGATATATACTGTTTGAGACTAAGATGTCTCAAGTTTGACATTATGTATGTGTTTAAATTAAAAAAAAAAAATTATTAAACTTATAAGGGGTCTTATCATGGGAGTTGTAGTCACTCATGTTGCAACATAATTTTGTACACACCAACTATTTACCATATTATTTAGGATGATCCCTTGTGAAAGACTGCTAATACCATGCTAATACCAGGATTCACTAGTGCCTTATGGTCCTATTAGACCGCAAATGATTTGTGGTAGTAAAGTTGTACTTAGTACCATGCACGTAGAAATATAGACGTAAAATACTTGAATATATATATGTATATGTATATGTATATGTATATATACGTGATATATTGTTTCCAAACATTAAAAAGGATATACTCGACCAACCATAGTATAGAGCTTCACATGGTTAAAAGAGTTTTTATTTTTTTATTTTTTAACACATGCACCCAAAAAGAGACAAGAGGGGATTGTTAATCAGAATTTGACTTACAGAACACCGCTGAGCTAGGCCCACCCTTTCATCAATAATTGTTTAGGCAAAATTTTCAATTGTGCTTTAAACTAAGGGCCGGGTCGGTCGAGTCAGTCGGGTCGAGCACGGATAGTCCGTCTTCTTTAAACCGACTTCCAACTCTATCTTTACACGGAAAGGAAGGCTAAGACCCGACCTTCCCGATCGATCCGGAAAAACCGTCAGTTTTTGGTCCGGTTCGAGTCCGGTTTTCGTTTTCTTTTCGTTATTTATTTATTTATTTATTGGGTTTTCCTCTGAGCGGCTTTAAACAAATAGAAGAGAGGAAATAAGAGAGGAGATAGTCGCCATTAATCTCGTTAGCTTATGCGGAGCAGCTCTAGGTCTCTCTCACGCTCTACCTCTACTCCGCAACGCTCTTGCGGACCTCTGAACTTCCGGCTCCTGGTACGCCGTCCTTTCGGATTTCGATTATCTTGTGTAGCTTTATGGATTTCTGTTGGGGTTTGTTGGCGTCATAGGGCTCGAGTTGCATTCTAGAGTTCTCCTTTACGTGGTTGATTTAATTGATAGATGTATCTTCATTTTTGCTTTTAATTTTTTCAGCTTATTTTTGTACTGTTCTTGTTTGCTTGCCGAGAAAATTTTCAGAAAATAAGTCTTTTTTAAGGGTTCGTCTCATGCTTTGTGCTCTATTTGGGTTTGGAACACTGGATAAGACTGAAAATGTTGGAGCCAGCTAGTTGGATTAGGTTCAGTTGAGTGGAAAAGTTCTTGCTTCTTGCTCTGAATCAGAAAACTCTTTAGTCACCGTTTGGTTGCAGAGAAAAGCAAGAATACTATCACATGTATTTAATCAGAGTGTTTTAGTAATTGCTATGATTTCAACCTGAAATTTTTTGTGTCAATGTGGTTCCAGGCATATATTTTCATAAACAATAGCTGTTATTTATACTTAGTCATGGAATAAAGAATATGAAATTTTCCAGTGAATTGTGTATTCATGTGGTTCAATTTTTAAAATTTAGGTTGATTGGTATAGTTATTAATCATGTTCATATTCTGACTTCTTGAACAAAGCGTTTTCAATTGTCAAGCTGTTCTTTAATGCTTGCTGTTGATTTTAACGGTGTGGTATTCACATGGGACTTTGCTTTTCAGCTTCTGTAACGAGACTAAATTCCAGATAAGGGTATTGGAAGATGGCTCGTAATGAAGAGAAAGCGCAGTCAATGCTGAACAGATTCATCACGCTCAAAGCTGAGGAAAAAAAGAAGCCAAAAGAGCGTCGGCCTTTCCTTGCCTCTGAATGCCGAGACCTTGCTGAGGCTGATAAGTGGCGCCAGCAGATAATGCGTGAGATTGGCCGCAAGGTTGCTGAAATCCAAAATGAAGGCCTTGGGGAGCACCGCCTCCGTGACCTCAATGACGAGATCAACAAACTCATACGGGAAAAATCCCATTGGGAACGGCGCATTGTTGAGCTTGGTGGGCCCAATTATTCTAAACATTCGGCTAAAATGACAGATCTAGAAGGAAATATAGTGGATGTTCCTAACCCAAGTGGACGTGGGCCAGGATACCGATATTTTGGGGCAGCAAAGAAGTTGCCTGGAGTGAGGGAATTGTTTGAGAAACCTCCAGAGTTGCGAAAAAGGAGGACTCGTTATGATATATATAAGAGGATTGATGCGAGTTATTATGGGTATAGGGATGATGAGGATGGGGTGTTGGGGAAAGTGGAAGGGCCAGCAGAGGAGAGGATGAGGGCAGAGGCAGTAGAGGAGTGGAGGAGAGTGGAGGAGGTGAGGAGGGAGGCAAGGAAGGCAGTGAAGAGTGGGGAGGTTGTGAGTGTGGTAAAGGATGTGTTGTTTGAGGGCATGGAGGAGGAGGTGGAAGAGGAGGAAAGGATGAATAGGGAGAAGCTGGAGAGGGAAGAGAGGGAGAGGGAAGGGAGGAGGGAATTTGTGGCACATGTGCCATTGCCAGATGAGAAAGAAATAGAGAGAATGGTGTTGGAGAAGAAGAAGATGGAGCTGTTGAGCAAGTATGCGAGTGATGGGCTTGTAGAGGAGCAGACTGAGGCTAAGGCTATGCTTAATATTCAGCAGTAGAACAGGCAAGCGTTGAATTTTTTGCTTGTACCATGTAGCTGACCAAGATTTTTTTTCTTTTTTTTGAGGTTTTTCTGTACTGACTTTTGAGCTAATAGATTGAACTAGATGCTGTAGTTTTTTTTATTAAGAGATGAATCTTTTCCATTTAAACATCTAAATGTCATCAGTATTACGATACTAAAGTCTGTGTTCCTAGATTGCTTGTACATTTAAGGTTTTGCAAATATGATTAGTTTTTCTAATCCTGAGTCTTGCTTAAGGGTTTTTGATCAGTTTCAACTGTAAAGCGGGTTTCTTTTCTGATGATGTAGAAAAGCTAAAACTCTTCGTTTTAAAAGATCCGAATGAAAATATTTGGGTGTCATATATGCAATTGTACACTTGTTGGTGCAAATAAGTTGTGCGAAGGTGACTACTTTAGTACCAGTTGAGTTCACCAAGATTATGTCTTGTCTTCTTTGGGAAAATTGCAGTTCTAGATTTAACAAGAATGTTTGGGCATGATGATATAACTTTTCAAAATTGTTGGTTGTATGACTAGTTCGTTTGGTGGTTCTAGAGGAGGTATGCTGACGTTAGTTCTGGAGGTTGCATCATACTACATATGTTAGCTGCTGTCTATAGTAGCAGGCTAAGAATTTTAGATTTTCTTATGTGGTGATAATTCACACTGTGGTGTTACTGGTTCTAGTGGCCGAAGTTGTGTTTGAGTTATGGTTGGGTGGGAAGAAGCCAGTTATTTCTTCTGACTTTTTCATTCCACTTCAATTAGTTGGATCAGAGTAAATGTAATGAGAAACAAAACTGACTTAGTGTGCGAAAGTTTCTATCATACTGTTTGGCATTGTGCATGACTGCCAGAATTTTATATCAAGCTGCGCTAGTATTAAATAACGGTGTAACTATTCAAGTTATGCTTGTGTGTTGGGCAACCGAAGGAAGTCATTTCTGTTATCTGAAAATTGATGCAGATGTTGAGCTTTCCTGCCATTAATAAGAGTTTGATTTATTCGTGCATTGATCTTCTATATTCATAGATATTGCATGACAGGCATGTGAGTAATGGTAGTCGGTATCTTGCGAGTCCTAAGATTTCAGTTTGAAGTTTATGTTTACATAATTTGTTGTATAATTCAGAGGACCCTTACTCAATAACCTAGACACTTGTCATGACTAGCTTCAGGTAGACACAGAATCTTCACTTTTCAAATATATTGCTTATTTTCTATATTACATGAACCTGTTTTATTTTGTTTTTCTATTGCTGTCGATTTACTTTTAATGCAACATACACCCATTAATCTATTCAGACCTGAGAAATTGTGTGGATAACAATGGAGAGAAAATTGCATTAGATCACAATCCAGTGATATAGCTTTGTTTTCAAGAATTAAACTTAACTGATTTCCCCTTTCTGAAGTATCTCAATTCTAGAGTATTTCTAACTTCATCCATATTAAAGCGCCTGTTGAAGTTGGCATTTTTAATTATTTATTTATTTATAATAAATATGTCCTGAGATCTTATGCTAAGTGGATTTGACTTTCAACTTGTATGATCACTTTTTTCTGCTAACAATAGTTGAATTTGATGTGGCAGCATTGGAGGTGTGGATCATCTTGGATGTGGCAGAGATGCTGCTTTTAGTGTGAGATTAACATATTAGGAGTTGATGATCAAGTACAACATAGTATTACTGGTCATGATAGTGGTAGTATTTAATGATATGCTACCAATATTAGGGCAGTGATAAATTTGTGCTTTTAGTCTAACAGTTCAAAGGGATGAGGGGATTGAGAGATAAAGCTGATTTATCCAAGTCCCACTGTTGTAAATTGATGGTGATGTCAATTTGCTTTCTGCATGATGATGAGAAATTTACATCAACGGTGCAGTATGTGTTAGTTCTAGTTTAGGTTAATCCTGGCATATTGCGGAACCTCATTGAACAAGAGTATATGACTTTTACTTTGAAAGTTAAAATAGAAAATGTATTTCTGCTTGGAAGTTTTCAACCTTTTAGTGATTTGATCTTATATTGTTGTTAACGTTGTGCAACAGTCATGTGATATGAATGATGCTACTTATGGCTAGCAGTTATGGGAACTGCAGCTAGAACGTCATATATTTGTTTTGATCTCTTGCTTTATGATTCGTTCTATACTTGTTTATCAGCTCTTTACAAGCAAATTACTTCCCGACCGTAGCTAGGATAGTCACTGAGCCTTCAGTACTTTTAATGCATAAACATGTTTCCTAACAAGTTTGTGCTGGGATAGTCACCCGACCGTAGCTAGGATAGTCTCTTCTTGTTTGTGCTGAAATTGGGAAAAAAAGTTTTTCCTAGCAAGTTTGTTCAAATCCAGAATTATGTCCTTTATTTCTCTCTCTCTCTCTCTGCTGTTTCTTCTCTCGTCTCTTTCAATTTTCTCTTTTCCTTTTCTCTTCGTTGTCCATACTTTCTCTGTCCTCTTCTTTTCTCAATTTTTAAGAGCCAATGGGACATGTATAGGTGCATCTTAATAGGCTAGGTAGCATTAGACTCACTGGTAAAGCTTCCTGTTGGCTCCGACTCATATGTGATGCGAATTTTAGGTACGTGATTCAAGCTTCTCTTGATGCTTTCAGATCATATCCATGTTAATGATCTCTCGTGGAACTGGATTAATTTTGCTGCTGGAAAACTAGCAATAAAAAGAAAAAAGAAAGTAGAAAAGCTTTGCAGGATGATCTGGGTAACAATTTCTCTGGTTTTGGATGTGGTTCTTGGAAATGTGGGTAGTGCATGGTTGAGGACAACATAAAATGTAGTGACTAATTACCTGTGGGATGGTGGTGACCGTGGTCTTCAGATAGTGAAACGTAATAGCTATGTAGCTTATGTTTTGTTATCTGAATTAAGAAGGTTATTTGCTTGTTTTCCAAAAATTGTGATGAGGGTGCATCACCTTTAGCTTGAGATTTATTTTATTTATTGTTATTAATCTTTTTTTCGGGTACCATTGCTTTTAAGCATCACAATGGTATATGATCTGTTTCTTTGAAAAAGTCTTGCTAGCTGTTTTTGGATGCTACATCTAGATTGAGGATTTTAGAATGTCTCTGATTGTTTAACTTCAGCATGTTATCTTAGGATTAAATCGTTCTTTAGGGTTTTTCTTTTAATCGGCTCTTTATGAATTCTGCTTCACATCCTCTACCCAAACATCAAAGCAACCAGTCCATTCATTATAAACTTTCCCATGAATTCTATTAAAAACTTAATGAAATTCTAGATATTTAGCCAGCAATTTTATCTTATTTTGCCAATTGTAAAATTGTTTGATGACTTCTTGGTTTCGTATTCAGCCATAAGCTGTGTTCGGGCTAGCTTGTGGTAATTGATGCATACATGAATAAGCATTGCTGAAGGACATCTATTTGAATATTGCTTCATAGAAATTAGTTCAGGAAGTTATAAACTCTTCCTATGTTTCAATTCACAAATCATTACAAGCAACCCTATTTGAAATTTTCTTCTGAGACGAGTGAGAAAAGGTAGCCTTAGAAGGCACAAAGCAGTTGCCCACCTCTCACTTGAAGGAATAGCTAAGCTTTATCAAAGGTCAAACAATAGCTAAACCAATCAATTAACCACAATAAATATGCTAGCAAGTGCAGTATTAGAAAAGCTATTGATATCCTTCACAGACTTTTCTTCCTTGTCTGAACAAAGTGGCGTCGTTGGAGCCATGACATTATATCAGCTGTTTCTAACACCAACCATTCTTTTTCATAGACAGGCTCCTGTTTGAACACCTAGATCATACAAAACGTCCTTGAAGGTTCTGGTGGTGCTTATGCCTTTGAGCCTTTAACACTTCATTTTATGCCAAACTTGTGCCTCAGAACCAATTGATCCCACAAAAGGGTTTGTCAATCGAGCTTTGAAATACAGAGGCCCTACAACGTTCACGTAGGCCAGAAATACAGCCTCATCAATGGAGTTCACAAACTGTGGGTAGCAGTTTCTCAAAGAATTTAATTAAGAACAGACTTTATTTTTCATTTTCATGCTATTAAAAGGTTTATTATCTAATCAAAAGTTGATACAAAAGATGGTAGAATTTATTATTTTATAAACAAAATTTTTAATAACTTCTTTAGTAATATGAAATTTATTGGTCATATTTTAATATGTCCCACTATCATGATATTCAAATTATCAAATTACCACGATGTCATACTATGTGGATAATACATGTCCTCAAATTAATGAAAACTTATAGGGGTATTAAAAGGGATCCTAGCTTTAATATTATATTATCTATCCTGAAAGTTGATGTAAGGTAATAAAATTTATTATTTTATAAGTAAAATTTTTAATATTTTCTTAACAATAAAAATTCATTACCTACATCAGGTCTGTTTTTACTTTTTCTTTTTCCTTGAAAGCAAAAGATAATTTCCCCAAATCGGAAATTGAAAATAGTTCTGTTCATATGATTCAGAGTCATTTTTCCCAGAAAATCTATACTCATTGTAGCCTTACTCATTCGTTTGGCTTCTTACTTTACTAAATAGGATGTTCTCCATGCACATGCGACCAGGGTCGACGAAAGAAAATCAACAATAACTAATTATGGCTACGAAATGCTCCCCCAAAGTCAAATGTTATAAGCATCACTCACATTGTGTTCGTTGTTTCATACATAAAAAAATGGTTAGAGCTCCCCTCAAACACAAAAACACGGCTGCTTTACAAGAAATTGCTCTTGTAATTTTAGCTTCTCTAGCCAAGGCTACCGCAATTGCCTAGCCTCTAGATTTGACACAGTCATGGGCGAAGCAAGGTAGAATGAAGCATCCTTTCCGCTATGAAGCCTTTTGGGAGAGATAGACTTGGTCTTCAAGACTCCTTAATAAAATTTGTAGTTATCAGAGTTGCATTTGTAATCTAATCTAAAAACTAGACATGAATAAAGGTGTTATTTTCTTGTTGCCCCTATACCAAAAGACTAGGTCTAATGGGTATCTCTAAGAATTTTACTTTAGATTTGTAACATTCGACCACACTTTTAGATCCAATGTTCTCGTGGATTCACGCTTTCCTTTAGCCCCATAAGCCCAAGTTTATTGACAATCCTTGAATGGTGAACTCACGAGCGGGGGACTCAATCCTAGGAGGTGGGTTACTTTGATATCATTTGTTCTAGTCTTGCTGTCATTATGCCAAAAGACTAGGCTTCATGGGTGTCCCACAGGATTTCACTTTAGGATTGTAAAAGGGGGTGGAAAAGAGCCTCGAAAGATTGTACTTTTATGTTCTTATCAATATAATTTTAGGTTATCAGAGATGCGTTTGCAGTCTTAGTCTTATCTCATCTTCTAGCAACCACTTGCGTAAGGAGCTTGAAGTGTCCAACCCACTCCCTTTTCTTACCCAGAAAAATGAAAAGGAAGAGAAAACTTTCCTTCCCTCACATTCCCTCATCCTTATCTGTAGGGTTTTGTGGTGTTATTGTTTTTGAAATTATTGCTTCAGCTATATGGTGCTCGGCAGTTTTCAATAATTTTCAGTAATTTTTGTTGGCTTTTGGTTGTACAGAAAAAGAAAAAAATTGAATAGCGGGAAATATTTTTTTTTTCAGGGTCTTACCTTGAATAAAAAATTATAACTTTCCTTTTTCTTTTTATTTACAAAATATTTTTATATAAAAAAATATCATACATTTACTCCCATTTAGTCCCATTTAAATGTTGAAAAAACGCAGTCGATTGATATTTGTTAAGTTCTATAGTTTTAAATAGCTTTAAAGTTAGGATGAACTTGAACTTGAGACATCCTACCGTTTTGGGTCGTGTAATTAAGATAATAACTCAACTAAATTTAATTTTGATTGTTGACCTATTTATAGCTTCATTAAATATCTTTATGATAACAAGCATAAAAATAATATCTTTTTTATAAGTAAAACTTAATATATATCAATGATCATTATAAGATTGTTAGGGGCATTCATTTACTATGAGACCACGTACAATATTACATCAAATAAAAAATAGTCTCTTCAAGTCTCCAAACATGTTGATTATGTAGGATCTTTTTAATACGTCAAACATAAAATTTTATGGGAATACAATGAAGAGAGATTTTCAGATCCTTTTCTTTCATCATGTCTCATTTTTCTTTTCGTACTTCTCTTTTTTACAACATCTTTCAATATTTTTTCTCCGTCTCTTGTCTTTATTAAAGATGGAATGTTGACAAAGACAAAGATTTTTTTTTAATCTTTGCATTGTCTTTATCTTCTCAAATGTCAATGATATCTAGACTAATTTGTCTTTTTTTTTTTTTTTGTAACGAACCAACCGTTTCAAATCGTTGTTAAGGTTTCAAGTTTCTTATTCTTGCATCAGTCTTTTTCATCTTCCAAAATGTCAAAGATTCTTTTTTTTCTTTTCTTCCCATAATACATATAGACACACACATCCATATATTTACTCCCACTTATCAAGAGGTTCTAAGAAATGTCTATTTCCAATTGAGTCAAGCACTTGTTAACATAATATAATATAAATTCTCTCTCTTGTTTACTTTTTTGTTTTCTTTTATTATTCATATTAAACCTTGAGTTTCTAGGAATCTCGTAGCTTTTTGTTTTTATTTTTAATTCCATTAGATCAAAAAGGCCTCCTTTCGTTATCTATTAGTGCTGGCAAATCCCTTTCAAGAGATATCTATAGATTAATGAAGTTGTTTTAGCTACTCTTACCTTATTCTACATCCCTTTCCCTTGAATTTTCAATTTAATCATGTGATTAAGGTATATTTTTCAATCAAAGAAGTATATTTTATTGAGTACCATTTTTGTAACTCATTACTAAAATGTCAAACCTTCACTTAAATATGTTAAAGTTTAAGATCTATTTGAAAACTAATTAGCTATAAAGCCAATTATAAAGTTCACTACTTATCCTTACACTACCAATATATGATAACAACTACTTTTAATACTTTAACTCATATACATGTTGATACAAGTATTGCATGTATATGCAAACTTAAGTTTGAGCCAAGATTATAAAGCGAAGGCTCATCTTTGACTTTAAGAGTATATTAAAGTGTGATAACTCATTTTAAAACCAATTGATTGAGTGGGGAAACCTCACCAATCATAAAGTCAAGGGTCTATCTTTATACCATTAATGTGGAATAATATTCACATTTAACAAAATAATCAATTGATTAAGTTTACCCCAAGAAGATATCTATTAAATGTGTGATACATTGCCATATTTTGAGATATCATAGTTGATCATGTAATAATAGGCATTAGGTAGATAATCCAAATTATTCATGAATTATTCTTTATAATTATTGTGATTACCATAGATAGGTTAGGTCCTAGTCTATAAATATAAAACAACATTGTATAGTTTACAATTACAGCAATATAATAGCACTTTGCACACTCGATGGCTTCCCAATTATCTCCCTATGTTACAATATCTATATAGCATACGGGGACATGGATAGCACCTTGGAAACACGTTTTCCTACAACTCGTGATGCAATCAGTTAGATATTACGTAAACACAATTTTGTGTATTGATAAATTAAGTGGGTAATTTCTAATGTCTAGGTTCACCATCCTTTGAAAATCGAAAGATTTTGCCACTAGTAATCTTATAAGAATCATTGAGCTATTTTTCAGAATACTTTTCTTATAATAGTCTTACTAAATGTATTTGAAACCATCAAATCTGTTAGAAATTTCCACTTATATTGATAACAGGCACTATAACTACGCTTAACACCATTAAGAATGACCATATTAGCTTATAAGTGAATGGTTCTAGCTTAGAGTATCTTAACTATTGAAGTAAGTCTTATTTTGATGACAGTAATAAAAATACTTGAAAATATTGCATCAAAGTTACAACGAAATGAGCTGAATATTTTGCATGAAAATTGCTTACTTTCAGTCTTCAATTTGCCACATTAGAGTTGAAATCTATTCACTTTTTTGTTTCTCATAAAGATTGCAAATTGTTTACAGAAATGCTTACAGTTTAATGCTCAAAATATACCGTAATTGTTTGTTGTTTGATGTCCAGATTGTTTGCTGTTTGATGCTGGAATTGTTTACTATTTTGATGATCAAATATGCCGAATTGCCTCTTTTGCTCCAAACTCTATTTGAAGTAAATCTGTAAATGGTTTTATCATCATAAAAAAAGTGAAGGATCGTGAAGGTATTTATTGTATTCTGATAATGATAAAGTATGTTATGGTCAGATTTATTTTGGGTAATTGATTTAGCATTATATTTACTCTTATTGAAATATTTGAATATAATATGCATAACTACTGCAGAAAATTGGTCCTTCATTGCACTCGTTTGTTGTGCAATTTGTGCTGAAAAAGTATAACTAAAAGGATAAGTTTGAATGTTGCAAAATAATTGAAATATATGTTCAGATTAACTGAATATTATTTTCACTTGATTTAAACTAAATATGATTAAATTTTCATTGCATTCACTTACTAAAATATCGTATATTATAAAACGGGGTTTACACGGCCTTAGTCGTGCGCATTTTTGGCTTAATGTGATTTACGCTCAAATGGCCTTGTTTTACGTGTTTTGATTTGATTCAAGTTATGCTCAACATGATGCCATTATGCACGATTGTGTTCGGCATGATTTACATTCAAAATGAAGCCATTTGGCGAGTTTTTGTTTGTTGTGATTCTCATCCAGAATGACACTATCATGTGCGTTTTGGCTTGGCATGATTTACATTAAAAACAACATGCAAATGAAGCTACTTCATTCGAGGTCAATATTTTGGGGCCCAACCTATACATCTTTCGTAGGGCTTTGATAAGACCCTGTCGCTGTCCATCTCAAACTATGCTGATTATGTCCTTCCGCAAGCAAAACCAGGGATAATCACAATGACATGAACGACTTGTTCGATGATGTACGAAGGGTGGAGTGTTACCGAGCTGAATATTTGTTGCTTTCTGTTGTGAATCTTATGGGCTGTGAATTTATTATGTTTAAGCAAACTTACGTCCCATTTATAAATGTAGTGTCTTCATTTTTTATTTATTTATCTTTTTTACACTTGCATTCAATTCATACACCAATGTTGAATTTGAGATCAAAAAGTTTCAAATAACATTTGCTACCAATTGAACCAAATGATTGCCAACATGTAGGGTCGTCGTTAAGATGTGAAAAATCAATCTGTAGAAAATGTTTTGGAGAAATTGATTTTTAGCAAGTTAGTGTTCCCTTTGAGCCCCAAATTGTTTTCCTTCATCATGTGAATCCACTATAACTCGATAGAGACACTCCGGTCCATGTCCCTTTGAGGACTTCATCCTTAATGGTTTGATTACCAGCTCACGGGCTGCTGCATCCCGGGATCATAGAGTGTGTTGTCTGAAGCTGATGAGTTTTAGAGAAGCAAAGAGTGATTATGCTCATAATATGTATTTTACTTATGATCATTGATACTATTGTACATTATTGTGAAAGAAAAACCGTTGTGCTTAATTTATATCATTATTGTAAAATATAAGCATCAATCTCTTCTAATAAAAGAAGGAACATTTCTAGGGACTTTAGCTCGTTAAAAATCAAGAAATTTTGTGACGCAGGTTGTTCAATTTAAGGATTTTGAGTATTTGGGACGTGCATGGCGCAAATTTCTCTGCAGGAGAGAAATTGTGTGAGGTTAGAAGATTGGAAGAATATCTGGCAATTAATTGTGTATTAGATTAGTGGACTGACTTTCTACCTTAATTAAGCTAGAGAGAGTAAATGTAGATGCTAAGAGTGCTTGAACTAAATCACTTAAGTTGATGTGTAATTTTCTTTACCCTTACTCTCTTACATAAACGCTGTCGCATACACATACCCTTATTGCTCTTTTAAAACTTTATACTCTTTTTTAAAGTCCCAAGCAATGTTTTCTTTTGCTTGGTCAGGTAAAGAGGGAGGGGGTATGCTGTTTTAAAGACACGACCTTTGAGTGGCATGCCACTAGTTGTTCCACTGGGCTCTAATTGTTTGACCAAAACAAATTATTAAAGAAAAAAAGTTTTTTAAAATCCAATTCCATCCCTCCTTTTCTATTGTTAAAACTTTCAATACAAGAATCATTAAACAAAATTCATTCAAAAAATAATTTATTTTTTCAAACCCAATTCAACCTTCCCCTTCTCGGGTTGTCGCTTAATATAGCTTTTAAAAAATTATTAATAGTTAGTGCATTTTTGTGGATATTTTGTTAATTAAGATCTAAAATAATAAATAAGTGTATATATGTATGTGTGTGTGTTTAAATTTCTTAAAGAGCTTCAGAATAATAAAGCTGTAATTTAGAATTAAGAAATTATGGCATCTCGTCTTGAGTTATGATCTTATGATAGATAAGAATTTGAATTTTAACATATGATAAATAAGTTTTTGAGTTAATCGTTTCTTTCAATTGTTAACAATAGAAGAATAAATTAGTGTGTTAGACATGCAAAACCGATGAAATATTATGTAAAGTTTCACACACGTCTAACAAAAATAACATAAAGAAGAACAAAGCTAAAGGAAAGAAAGAACAAAAAAAAGGTATGAAAGAGTAACTCCACCCTCCATCTCAGCATGTTTGGTGAAAAAAGGAAAATTTTACCAAACAAAATTAGAGGAGAATGTTTAGACAATACCAATCAATACCAATCAATACCTCATCTTTCAACTTAAAAGACTAGCATGTTAGGTCAAGTTATCAAGCCTCTCGTAAAACTCAAGACCCTTCACTTGCTTCCTAATGTCAAACAATGTCTTTCATATCCTTTCTCTTGGAATGTTCCATCCTAAAACTTGATATTCTCTCACACTTAAATCCATGTCACCTTCAACATGGTCACGTACTTCTAATGTGGCTACTATCCCAGTATTGGCCTATCTACCTCCAAGCACTTTGTGCTAGCATTGGAATTGAACATAAGTTGACTATGATACTACTTTATCACAAGTTTGGAATTCCAACCCAAAACACTAGTTTTTTAGGTGGAGCTACTAAGCTTCTTATAAACCTAAGATCCTCCTACTTACTTTTCTAATGTGGAATAATATCCTCCATATCCTTTCTCTTGGAGTGTTCCATCTTTAAACTTGACATTTATTCCCATTGTAAGGAATGTGTAGAAAAAGCAATGTGTAGTGAAAAGCTCTTTATCTCTTGTAGTCTCTCATTGTATGTAATGTACATCTCTTTTAGTAAAACTTTACTCTTATTCTTTTTCTACACTTATTTTCCTTTGTCTTGTCTCGAGAGTCAAGTTGTCTTGGCCATTCCAAAATATGAAAAGGTACTAAAGTGTCACACTTAAAATTGTCTAACTCTATGACAATTTGCTTAGCACTGAGTTAGATGTTTACCAACAAATAATACCCTTGTAAGGGCAAATAGAATCATAACCTCCCCTTATAAGCAACCTCTTTTGTCATGGTGTGGCTTTCTCTAACTCATAAGATAAAGGAAAGGAAGTTGTATGATGTCACAAATTTTGACACATACCACAGTTACATTAGTCTTACTTAAATCATATGAAAACTAACATTGATGTCATTAAAAGTATAAAAAATAATAAAAATTATGGAATGATCTCTTTATTACATGATCAAAACCGTGTTTATGTTGACAAGTACTGGGCTTAGCTAAGTAGGTACTATTTTAGACCTTTTGTCTTAGGTTTAACACCTAAAAGTGTAAATTTGAGTGTGTGAATGAAAAAGAAAAAAGAAAACCTCATTTATCAACAATCAAAACTACAAATAAGTTCTTATTTTCCATGAGATCAATATTAGGGTATATGAAATATATTATCATATTATTGCTTTTTAACTTTTTCCATTTTGAAGAAGGAAAAATTAAAATGACTTGAACTACCCCAAACAATACAAGATGGGCCTAAATCCAAGCAAGGTTTTTATCATAATGTATACACCTCTTTGGCATTTGATGGTACAAACATATCTATTTAATGAGATGCTTGTAATCCTGACAAAATCTTCCTCCAACTAGAAATGATGTTTCGAGACCCTTTAATCTATCGTGTCCCAATTTTATGAAATTACAACGTGGGGAAGTTGCGTTTGTCATGGCGTTTATTGTATTTTAGCCTATATGACATGCTTTACCTCTAAGGTGAAACCATGAATGACTTGGACGAGATTAGAAAATTGATGCAACATGAACGGAGGCTGAAGGCCACTCTTCTACTACTTCGTTTCTCATTTCTCTCCCATTCGTGAGACAAGGAATGTTTAACCAATTATGTATTTAGTGTAGTAGGCCCAAAATTTAATAAAAAACTAATTCAAGAGTAGGGAAATAACTATACGTTTAAATAATGCTTAATAATCATATCTTTTTAGTGAAGAACTTTGATCATTAACATTCTTACTCACATTGAATATACGTAAAAAACTTAAATTAAATGAAAGTTGAAGAGAATTATTAAAAGGTAAAAAAACTTGTTTTAAAAGTTAGTTTAAATAGTTGAATGAACACTTTTTTCATTTAAGTTTCATTACAAGGGATTATATATTAAATGTGAGACTTTTATAATACTATTGTATGCCAAGTGATATTAAGCTTAAGGTCACATGCAAGTTCAATAGTGAGATAAACACTTCAAGAATTAACTAGCTCCAATACCATATAAGTAGGCTCAAAATTTAATGAAAGTTGAAACACATTGACTTAGCTTTGATATCATATAAGTAGTTTTAAAGTCTAATTTAAAAACTAAGTCACATAAATATGGAGAATAGCTCCATATTTAAACATCCTCCAAATATTATATTTTCTTGGTATAACACTTTCGTTTCCAACACTCGTGATAGCAAACAGATTCCTAAACGACTACGAATGTGGTATCTTATTCGCTGAACTTAGCTTATTTGTCCTCCCCGGATTTAGGAGGGAAGGCCAAGAAAACTTTCGTGTTTTAACACTCGTGAAAGCGGACAGATTCCTAAACCACTGGGAATATGGCATCTGTTTCGTCCAACTTAGCTCGTTTGTCCTCACCCAATTTAGAGGGGAAAGGCCAAGAAACTGCTGTCCAACAAGTTTCTTCTCCGCTCGCCATTTGTATGAGTAGAATTTCCAGTAATGGCGATTGATGTGAAATTGGAAAACGAGAAGAAGTGGACTATTGCTTCTCCCTGAGCCTTGGGACTGGCATTTTATCAACAAAGGTTGAAAAAACGATAGAGTTGGTTATGGGTTGTTTTCTATTTGGAATAGGCATTTTAGTCTATAGTATACCCCCAATTATGGTCCAAAATCTTGATGATAATCTAAAAAAGAGCACTCAAAAACCTCTCTACTTGTCAAACTTTAGGAGAGGCCTGAACTGCAACTAGAATGGTAGACTTCGAATAAGTTTTTGGAAAATCCAGTGGCCCAAAGGCTGGATTTTCCTTCTTCTTCTTTGAAGATAAAGATTGAAATTGGATGGCGAAGGAAACTCGGTAGTAGTATGTTACTCAAGAGGACCGATATCTCTTGACTAGATAGAACATCGTGGCTTCCTTGCTTACCCTTTACTTCCTATCTGCCAAAGAACTCCTACAAAAGGTCAAAGAAGTTTGGATCAACATTATTGACTACCAGCCAAAGAAGTAAAAGCATCTCCCAAGGTCGTTTCGTTCTCCAATAGTCATCGTACGTGTTTTGCAGCTGACATTGATGCTTAAATCAGTTTCTGATTTCTCTGCTTATGCGACAATCCAAAATCCCACGGTTTATACTGATGTTTTTGCTTGTTCTTGAAGGGGACAAGAAAATAAGAAAGAAAGATAATATCGATGGACCTAAGGACGAAGAGAAATTTCGCTCTGCATGTAGAATTAACTCTTGCTTGCTTGGATTGATGGGATATTACCAGAAAAAAGAGAAAATATAGTCTCCATTTGGCTTTATTACAAAGCGTCGCGGGGAAGGCAAAGTGTTCGTCCATGTATTTGCTTTTGTCGGAGTCTTCAAAGAGGACGCATTCAAGTAGAGCCTAGAGTCGACCTTGCTTTCTCTCTCTCTCTCTCTCTCTCTGCTGAATGGAAAATGGTCCAGGAAATTGACTGGTTCTTCGGATTTATCAATAAAAACCAGCAGATTAGTGGAAGGTGGAAGAAGCAGACCATCACCTTCCATATCTCTAACTACAGCGCGCCCATCATATATTCTCTTGTCCTAATTTCTTTAAAAAAAGATCTGTCATTTCCTGTAAGGTTAACACTGAGAGGATCAACTCCAGGACTCCATTCCGTATTGGTATAGCAGTTCACCCAAGTTGCGTCATGCTTATCTGTGATCAGATAAGCAACATGCAGAAGGTTTAAGATCTGATTATTTTTTATTCTGTAAATATGGAACATGAACTAATGAATGAGACTATTTAAATAAAATGACAGATGAATGAGGACAAAAGAATCTTAGTATGAAAAGAACCGAGGTTGGTTAAAAAGTATTTAATCAGAAGTTTAAAAGGTTGCTATATTTTATTTCAACATTTCTCTGCAACAACACAAATGATCCTCCTTGTAAACCTTGTACACTGGGATGTTGATACATTCAAGTGTAACATTCAAATGGACCAATTGATGCTGCGTTTGAAACATGATGGTTTGCAGGGAGTATCGTATGTAGGTAAATGAAGTAGATGAAATTATGACAACAGATGATTTTTTGCAATATTAATGCAAACAATTCGAATTCAGGATAAAATCTTAGTTTTGAGAAAAGGATCCATTTTTAATGGTACACATGTTTGTTAAGTATCTAGAGAGTAAAATATTGGTCATCGGGTTATAATTACTTAAAAATTAGCACTTACTCTCTTTTAAAAAGGTCTCTTCTTGAGTTATAACAGGTTTAAAAATTAGTCCATCCGATTGACTAAAAATGTTGCAATATCAACTAGCCATTAAATTACTTGTAATTATATAATAAAAGGAAAATGTCATACACAACAAATTTTTAGTTATATTTAATGAAAAAACAACTAAATAAACTTTCACCCACTTCTTGCAGGGTGGGGACCTCCCTTCACCTCATCATTGAGGCAAAGGTGGAGATTCTAACTTCTACTCCCATGTAGCCATAATTAAAGACTAACATTTATCCACTTTCTCATTGGAAAAGATTAGGAACGTGCATGTCGTTTCGTAGGATATTTGGTGGTAGGTGACGATTTCCATCATCTCTAATATTTTCTTTTAATGTTTTTGTATAACATTAAGGTTTAATAAAGTTTAGGATATTTATTTTGTGCAATAATTGAAGTGATGGGGGCGTTAGTTGATCGGGTAAGCTCATTTGATAATTTAGAGAAAAAACGAGTTGAGTGATTTTTAAAACTAATAAATCCTAGCAAGTGATTTTTATTTTTCTTTTATCTTTCCTTTTTTTAATCCATTTTGTAAGCCGTTGGACTGACTTTTAAATGAACTAAAAATTAATTATCAACTTCTATAATTTTCCTTACATTTTATAAGTTTTGTTTGAGATCCCTTAATCTTAGGTTTATTTTGACACCAAATTCAATACCATTTCTAACAAAAAGAGGGGAAAGAAAAAAGAAAAAAGAATACAAGTTCTGAAAAAACTAAACAAACAACATTTAACTCACCCAATTGTTCAAGTGGGGCATTGGGAGATCTCGGCTTAAAAGATTATGTTTGAGGCACCCACCAACCCCTTTTTTCTTTTCCTAAGAAACAGAAAAGAAAAATATTGTATCCTTCTTCCTCTTCTTCTTCTTCTTTTTTTTTTTTTTTCTTTTCTAATATCTTTGTATATGCCAAGGGTTAACTCTTGTATGATGCAGCAACTGATTACAGACAATTTCTTAGTTATTGCGGCGAAAGAGATAAGTATGGAGGGATACGAATCTGTTTGCCGGGTATGTCGTGGAAACCTGGAGGAGTACATAGCTTCTGCCTGCTATGTTTCCGCTGATACGAATCTTCTTGACTGGTCGGTACAGACGAAGTTTTGCTACAAATAAACCCCTTTTCTCGAGCAGTCTTATCTGAATGCTTTTGGACTTACAGCTCTGCATCACTGTGAGAGCAGCTGGAGCAGCCGCCCAGGGCCAAAATATAACCCTTCCATCTCTTGAGGACTAGGCTTTTCATGCTTCTCAAATTTGAGTTAAAAATGTCAAGAAGGAATGCATTGCTTGAAAATGAGATAAAGTTGGTGTAATTCATTATTATATAAATAAAAAATTTAATATATTTTTTTAATAATGTGTAATTCATTGATTATACCTTAACACGTCTTTTTATCATAATAGTCAAATTATTAGGTCATCATAACACTATACTACACAAGAGATGCATTACCTTAAATTAAAGAAAACCTATAAGGACACTATGGGGGATATCATATTAAAAGACTTATTATTTATCTTAAAAGTTAACTTAAGAATTAATGAAATCTATACCATTTAACAGTTAAGGTGAAATTATCAAGGAATTCTGACACCTAAAAGGTTGAGGTTTGAGACACCCACCAACCTCCTTCCCTTTTATTTAACCAAAAATTAAAAAAATTAAACAAAAAACAAAAAATATTGCATCCTCCTTTTTCTTTTCTATTTTTCATCTCTCTTCTCTGGGTGTGCCAAGGATCCAATGGACCACTCTTGTCTGATGCAGCCCCTGATTATAGATGGGTACTTATTTATTGCGGCGAAAGAGATAAGTATGGTGGTATATAAATCTGTTTGCCATGTAAAATAGTATGTAGTTGAAACCTGGAGGAGCACATGGCTTTTGGCTGCTATATTTTCTCTCATACACATCTTCTTGACTGTCTGATATAAAACAAAGCTATATTAGTTAATAATAGCCCTTTTGCTGGAAGGCTCTGATCTGTATGCTTTTGGACTTAACAGCTCTGAATCACTGTTAAGTACAGCTGAAGCAGCCGCGTAGAGGGCCAAATTTACCATTCCATCTCCTGAGAACTAGACTCTCATGCTCCTCAAATTTCAGTGTTTCTTGCAATGGATTATGTCAATCTTGCTTAATACGTTTGACTGTATTTAGAAACATGTTAAAACCTCAAACGGAAGACAATGTAACCGTAGTTATAACAAAATTACAAATTAAAAAAAAAATCCTATTTTGGTATTTTTTTCAACAAATATTCTACCCTCAACTAACTTGTAAATTCAAATTTAATTGTTTATTGTATTTAATTCAAAAGTTAACTCAAAAAATTATAAATAGACTTCTTTTATTTAAGTTTTATATTGAGTTGCTTTTATCTTACTTATTAAACTTAAGACTGTACAGGTAGAATATGTCCAACTTAAGCTTTAACACTATTTTAAAAAGTCAAAAAAACTCAACTCAAAAGTTAATTCATGAGTTGAATAACATTTATTCCATTTAAACTTTACTATAAAAAATTATATACTTAATTTGAAACTTTTGTTTTACATACATTGTCTCTTATTTTTTCAGCCAATTAGAGTTAAAATCATGTGCAACAAGAAAAAGAAATGAGTCTTAGATCAAAGTTATGAAGGGAGAAATTGGAGAAGACTCGTAAACGTCCAACATGCACATTCACATTCTGCACTCTAACATGCACAGGAAGTATACACCTGACCAGGTTGTAGCTCATGCCATCACATGCTGCCACGTGAAAACTTGTCATAGGTTCTCCATTCATCGCACGTAAACATGCAGCCAGGAATAAAACAAGGAGCATGGTAAAGGACAAAGAAATAAATGTGTTGTGACTTGGAAAGAAGGAAAAATTGGGAACCAAGAGCAGTGAATGTATATAAATGAGGCCGCGTCGAGTCGCTGATATATCGCAAATAATTCTCAGGCTGAGCCATCGTCGTCTTCGTTGGCAGGCGGCCTGGTGGTGGGGCAAGCGCTGAGGTTTTATTATCGGCATGGCAGGGCAGTCACGTAAATGGATGATACTGGTGGTCACGATATGGATTCAGGCATTCACCGGCACGAACTTCGACTTTTCTGCGTATTCTTCGTCTTTGAAATCGGTTCTGGGGATTTCCCAGGTGCAACTCAACTACTTGGCCGTGGCATCCGACCTCGGAAAGGTGTTTGGGTGGTCCTCCGGGCTGGCCCTTCTGTATTTTCCGTTGTGGGTAGTGTTGTTCATGGCTGCTTTTATGGGGCTCCTCGGCTATGGCACTCAGTGGCTCGTGATAAGGGACATCATATCCTTGCCTTATTTCGTGGTATGCTCTCTCTCCCCCTTATTTCTTCTCTCACAAACATGCACACCACACATTCATACATATTCATGTGAACATGCTATTGAAACTTGGAAGTGAAATCGGGGAAGAAAAATTGGTTGTCTGCTCAATGGTGAAGCTTAGATTTGAAATTGCTTGTCAGAATTGAGGCACTACTTTGAAAAGGGAACCCCTATTCAGTTCTGCACCACAAAATTAATCAATCAACATAATCTGCACTGCACATCTTCTTTCCATTGGGGGTTTCTCTGATTCTAGCAGAGCTCCATAGGCCTGCAATGTCCATCATATACATAACTTCTGTTACCACCCAAAAGGAGACCTTTCTAGGCACTGCTAGACCGGCCGAGAGACATCTTCAAGCGAGAATCCCTCTGTTTAACTGACTCAGAAATAGTGGTCTTCTGTTCTAAAATTGGGGTTAGCAAGTACGGACAATTCTCCTTCTGTTAGCGAATATAAACAGGTAAATAAAAGAAACCCTTTGAAGATAATCATGAATTAAAATAGTATCAGGTTTGAATCCAAAAAAAGAAGCATAAACGTGATTATGGTGGGGTCTTCTGCCGAGATTGAGTTGTACAGTCTTTCCCATTTTTCTTCTAAGTAATAGAAGCTGAGACTTTAGTACAAAACTTTGTGTGGCTAGGATTATAGATAGCTTCCACAAAAAAACATCTGGGTTGTTTAGAGCAAGTCGCGTTGAGGTTTCATTCAATGGATTTAAACAGTTAGGTACAACAAAATGGTGAGGTGTTGCTAATGCTGCCTCAGTTTTTCCACGCTCCCAATTGCATCGCACACCGTTTTCAGCCTATGCTTGTCAGAATAATTGCTTTTCATCATAAAATGTAATCGTAGTCTATCTTTCCAGCATCAGAAAACCTAGTTTGAACAGAAACTAAAGATTATGAGGTCAAATTTTTATGGGCAATTAATAATACATGATGCTACTACTGCTTATCGATGGTGTGTAGTTTTAAATGTCATTGGTAAATGGCAGTAGAAGTATTTGGTTTTAAAAAGGTAAATCATGCTATTGTATTTTTAATCTTTAATAATTTGACATATTTTGGTTTTCAATAAAGTGACTAAGTGGTCAAAAGAATTACGGCTTTATACACGGTGATATAATAAATTCTATGGTCCCAAATTATCTGTCTACAAGTGCTGTCATATCTTCCAACTTTCCAGCACTGATGGGAACATCTAACGACTATTCTTCCCATTGATTTAGCCAGAAGCTACTGGGAGAAAACGTAGCAGTACTTTGGTCCAATGAAAAAGTTAGGCAAAAGAGGACAAATGATCTGTTAGATCAGAACTTGAGGTGGAGATCTATCTAACTTTTTTTTTATTAAGAAAATTATTAAAAAAATTTGGAGTTTTTGAAACTCTTTTGGCTTTGCTATACACGAACTTGGTATTTTTAAGTTCTTAGTGATGTTCCGATTAGATACTTCCACTCTTAATGATAGTAGAGGCAAAAAAGACAGCTGCTTAACAAGTACAGGACAAAAAGGAATCTAGTGTAGAAGGGCTTGAGCATGTGCATCCAAAACTAATGAATGCCAGAACATTTGAGAGGGAAAACAAAAGGGTCCTCTCAATCAAGTTAGGTGAAGATGTCTAGCTGCAAAAAGATGGACTTACCATATTTGTCTTTACTATGTGGCTACTTTAAGCTTGAAATTAGCAATAGTAGCAAGGTTTTATCAGAAGAATTTAGCCTAGAGAAGCACTTGGGTTGGGTTAAGTTTTTGACCTCTTGTGGTATTGTTGGTAGAGACAGTGATGGAAGAACCACCAAAAGTGAGGGTTTTTTTTTTGGGTTTGGACTGTATTTACTGGAGGGTACGGTGTCATTGCGCTTTGAACTAGAGCTCCGACAATTTGAAGGGTTGAATGACGGGTGATACAGCCTGTTTTCTTTATTATTTTAATGGAGCAGGTGTGAGAAGGATGTCCTTATTGGATCAGTGAACTTTCTCGAAATCTTAGTCCTTAAGTTATCGTTTACAAGATCTTAACCTTTTTGAAAACCTATTACTTCTAAATCGAATAGCAATCATTGGGATTTCAGAAAGTTCATGACAAAGTAATTAAAAAACTCTAGATGGTCTTTGTTCAGTCTCACCTAAGTTTCAAGCTGCAGGGTGATCTTACGTACATAGTTTTTTGACTTCCAACAGACTTCTTGGTAGATCTAAAGAGCACTGCTAAAGGATTTATAGCAGAAGTCTCTTGTTTATTGTTTTTTTCTATTTTCAATGAGTATTTTTTCTCAGTCTACAATCCTGAATTTAAAAGGACAACCAAACATCTCTGACAGGAACATGTCTGACACATGCTCACTCTAATCATTTATGGAGAGCACAAGAGCATCTACACTAGTGCTGCAGATTTTTAAATGTGCATAATTTAAATGATGTTTTACAGGGACCATAAGCCACTCATAATGTTTACAATCTTGAGTAGCAGAGTGTCCTGTCTGAAGAAGAAATCTAATCAATCTAATCAATCTAATCAATCTAATCATTAGTTGTTATGTTACCTTCCTTTCATGTTTTGGTGAATCAATTAGATTTTGCACTGCTCTAGCACCATGGATCTGCAATGTTTTTGATGATAATATGTCTTGACTACATGGGAACTTGTGGCAGGTCTTTCTTCTGTGCCTGTTGGCTGGGTGTAGCATCTGCTGGTTCAATACTGTATGTTTCATTCTTTGCAATCGAAATTTCCCAGCTAATCGACCTCTTGCAATCTCTCTCACGGTAAGCTTCAATGGTGTAAGTGCAGCCTTGTATACGCTTGCTGCCAATTCAATTGACTCGTCCTCTGATTCTCTGTATCTTCTTTTGAATGCCCTTATTCCCCTTCTCACTTCTGTTGCATCACTGGTCCCAATTCTTCGCCAACCAACTCTCGATCCCCTTTCCCCCGATGCGGTTCGCCGGGACTCCCTAATCTTTCTCTTTCTGAATTTCTTGGCTGTCATCACCGGCCTTTACCTTCTTGTCTTTGGTTCTACCACAACAGATACAACGGCATCACGACTACTGTTTACTGGAGCTCTTGCACTCCTAATCCTCCCCATATGCATCCCTGGTATTGTCTACGCCAAAAATTGGTTTCGTCGCACCATTCATTCTAGCTTCAGCATTGAAGGCTCGGGCTTCATTCTTGTTGATGCAGACGATCTTGAGCTGCATAAAGAGCTCCTTTCCCGTCATGGTAGTAGTGCTAACCCTGCTGGGAACGGACCACTCACTAGCCTCTTGAGCGGAAATGGATCTGTGTATAAGATCAGCCCACAGAAACTCGGAGAGATTGAAGGGTGTTGTCCAAGAATGCTTGTCAAAGATCAGTTGGCAATGCTCGGGGAAGAGCACCCAGCCGGACTCGTTGTACACAGGCTTGATTTTTGGCTATACTATCTTGCTTACTTCTGTGGAGGTACAATCGGCCTTGTGTACAGCAACAATCTAGGCCAGATAGCGCAGTCTCTGGGACAGAGTTCAAACACTACGGCACTCCTTACTCTCTATTCCTCCTTCTCCTTCTTTGGCCGCCTGCTTTCTGCAGCTCCAGACTACATTCGTGCGTAAGTAACGATACAGCTATTGCACTTGACTAGTACTTCCATTGATAAAGTACTAATTTTGTTGCCAAACTGGCTATCAACTGTGCAGGAAGTTTTATTTTGCGAGGACTGGATGGCTGACTGTTGCACTTTTGCCAACCCCAATTGCTTTCTTCTTGCTAGCTGCATCAGGCAGCGGGCTGGCACTGCATGTCGGCACTGCACTGGTTGGCTTGAGCTCTGGGTTCATATTTGCTGCAGCCGTATCAATTACATCGGAGCTCTTTGGACCCAATAGCGTTGGTGTCAACCACAACATTCTCATCACCAATATCCCAATTGGGTCACTCGTGTATGGCTGTCTTGCTGCTGTAGTTTATGATGACAACATAAGCTCTGGATTAGGAAACATAAGGTCTGATTCGGCAGTGTGCATGGGGAGGAAGTGCTATTTTTTAACATTTGTGTGGTGGGGATGCATATCGATTGTGGGTCTAGTTTGTAGTGTGCTGTTATTCTTCAGAACCAGACATGCTTATGACCATTTTGAAGAGAATCGTAGAACACAACTCTATTAATGCCTGGCATTAATTAGGGGCTTAGTTAGTTTCAAGTAGAAAGTAAGGGTCACCAATTTATGCAGTTATATCATCGGGAACTTGTTTTCAGGCCCTAGAAATATGAAAGAAAAATGTTTACCTGTATCACCTACTCTGCAAAAGGGTTTAGAATGACATACGAAGAGGGAGAAGTGTCATCGACTCTCAACGATCTGAATGAGTTGAGAATCCGTGTTCATTGTAGTGGTCATGAAATTTATAATGGAGGAAGAATTAAAATAGCTCTTGTGGATGTTAACCGTGTATTTTAGGATTTGATTCTAATGAAGAAGAGTCTATCCAATTGAGAAGCAGTAAGTTTACATACACCTTAAGAATACTTCAAACAAAGCACACAATAAAAAGAACATAAATTAAAGGATTTTTCCACAAGCATATAAAATATTTTACATGGGTTTATCTTTTTCATTATGGAGAAACAACAAATTCATTTTTTTTTTTTTACTCGTACACCTAAGAAGGGGAGAGAGACTCGAACCCGTGATCGGGAAGGGAGTTTGACTTAGTTACCACTAGGCTAGGGGGACTGCCTCACTACACCTTCATTACATGGAAAGAAACTCCCAAAATTGTCTTCATTCTCACTTTCATATAGCAAAGGATTAATTTATCATAAGTAGTGTAACTTAATTCCTAATAAATAAATAAATAAACCTCCAAAGATTATTGAATTGGTCCTTAGAGTTTAACGTTTGGTTCTTATTGATTATGTTGGTATACAAATTATATTAAAATTCCTTTTCGTATCCACTTTGATCAAATCGATTACTTAATATAAACTTGGTTTACCTTTCTAAGGGAAGCCAGAAAGCATTATTATTTCCCCTTCAACTAAAAGATTACTAAAGAAAATAGCATGCACCAAATATATATAAGAGAGAGAGTGTGTGTCCAATGTAATATCCTGTCATATAAATACTCATGTACATACAAATGTAGACGAAGACGTGCATAAGAGGATGCAAATGATAAGCTTTCGGGGCTCCTTTTGGATGTTTCCTTGTAGGGGCAACAAGCTGGACAAGCTTTCGAGCTTGGTGAAATTGGGCGGTGTAGCACAATTATTATGGAAAAGGGTGATGGCATTTGTTCCAGATTGAAACGAGAGTCCATTTGCGTGGGCTGGACTCTTAAGGTCAGTGAGAAATGGGAGTCCATCCCAGCTGGTTGGCTTCAAACCCAAGCATGTGACAATAAACTTATTCAAAGGAGAGCCTAACCTGAAAATTTCTTCAATTATGAGGACCTCGTAGGAAGACTAAAGCCCAGGTGAACACGTTTGACGATAAGACATAGTATTAACTTCAACACCAGTAAGGATCACAATATCGGCAATAAGATGATTACATGAAAAGAGAAAATGAGAGATTTAAGGACAGAGAACATGACGAAGTATTGTTGTAGAAGCGATTTATTAAGAAGAAGCCCTAATTGTGAGGGTGAAACCTTCTTTTGAGCTAATTTTTAAGGAGGTGGAGACTTAAGAACACTATAATTGATATAGTGATAATGAATTCAAGTTCTATTGACGAAGATTCATATAATTGAATCGAAGAACTATTACAATTCTATAATGAAAATTATACATGAACTTTTTTCTGCTCCAACAAATCCTTCTCGACCGCTTTTCCTCCAACGGACACCCTAAGGTCTATCAATGTGCCCATTACCACAACTTATGACAACTTTCCTTGCATTTTCTCGATTTCCAAACAACGAACGTGATGAACATTTTGAGTGGCCTTAAGTTAAAAAAAAAAAAAAAAAGGTGTTGTTTCTGGCTGGAAAACATTCTAGGGATGATGTAAGGATGGAAAGTTGTCGCGAGGCACTGTCGTTTTTCTTGAGCAACGTGCAATCTAGTGGGGTCGAAGAAACAAGACATTTATTTAAAGACAACATGTCCATTGGGTTGCCCTTTGCTGGCCATAGTTACCTACATATACAAGATGTTGGTCAAAGGAAGACTTTCCAAGGTTTATTAGTAGCCGAAAAATAAGTGAGGGAAGGTGATTAGTCAAACATTAATTTAGTAAGCTAAGGTTAAGCCAATCAACTTGCTTCATATTGGGTTCCATCAATGCATTCTATATTACTAAAAGATATACCAAGAATTCTATTTATAAGACAATAGATTTTATTAACTTTTAAATTGAATAATAAGCTTCTTTTAATGACATCAAAGTTAGATCCTTCTTAGCACACTTAATAAGCTTTCTATTAATTTGAGTTCACACATTGTTTACATAATATGACATCATAATAGTTTGATAATATTATTATAGTAAGAGGGCATATTAAGATGTGGTAGGTAAGTTCAAAATTACTTAAAATATAAAGACGTACCAATTCAATTTCCACGTTTCCCAATGTCCATTAATTGTGCAACTATAACTCATCCCCTTTGATGGTATGTCACAACATTTGTGTCATACCTACACAATCTAAACTCCAAGCTACCTTTCTTCCCCCCTGGGACAACTCATTGAGCATTGTTATGGTCGAAGAAAAGTAAGTTGAAAGCTGAACACGGCAACGAGAAAGTGGGTGTTTGCAAGAAAACTGGCTTTCAACTTATGCCAACCTCTGCAAGCAAATTAGTGCATGTGTTTTCTTAAAATAGGTGTTATTCCTAAAAGTTTATGATGTGAACTTTTGAAGTTATGATTACCAAGTTGTATAGAAGAATCAAATTATCATATTAAAAATTACTAATTAAGCTGTATAAAGCTATTATCTTATATTATTAAGTAGTCTATAAATCAAACAATAAATAAGCAGCAAAATTATTGGCTTTTGATCTTAAGATTCTCACTTTGAATTTCCCTGCCCTCATTAATTGTAGAAAAATAAATGAAAGAAATTCATTAAGAACTCAATTTAATCGTGAAACAAGTGTTATCCACCCCAAAGTTAGAGGCGGACAAAGGTTTAGAGGCAACATGATTGAATCCCGAATGATAGGGCCCCTTGTATACGAGTTCACCTTATATTAATCTAAAAGTTGTTAGATGAATATGGGTTTATAACATAAGGTATAAAAAAAAAAGTATAAGTTTATGCTAAAAACAGCATATATTCCAAAAGAAAGAAAGAAAGAAAGAAAAAAATGGAACCAACTCTTAGCCTAAGGGATAGGTACAAAATGTGTCGTTTTTGATGCAGAGGAACAACCTCTCATATGCCAATGCCATCTTCCGAGCAGTAAACATGGAGGCTGCATACTCCCGACATGCCTTTCCCCTCTGAGCCAACCTCTCTGACCCTTCTCCCACCACCGCTTCCAGTGCCTCCAACAGCGATTCCACATTTGGAGCAAACATGTAACCAAATTCATCATCAACAAGGATGGAACCTTTGATGCTGGGGAACCTTGAAGCCACTAATGGCTTCCCACTCATCATGGCCTCCATCAGAGTAAGATCAAGCCCTTGCGGTCTCAGCGTTGGGTTTACAAATACATCAATGGCATTATAGAAAGCCCTCAATTCTGATGGATTCATGGACCCCAAAACAATGACTTGTGGCCCAAATTCCTTGTACCTTTGCTGCCATGGTCCGGATCCAGCAACGACTAGATAAACACGAGGGTGCTTGGTTATGAGACTGCTGAATGCTTCAAAAAGCAGAGGATGGCCTTTGTCCTTCACCAGTCGGCCAGCCACGCCGAGTACCAAACTTGCATTTTCCGGGATGCCAATCTTGGACCTGAATTGAATGCCTAGCCTGAGATCATCTCCAAACTCATCATCATCAACACCATTGAGAATTACATGCACTCTTTTTGAAGGGATTTGATACACATCTCTAAGCATTTCCCCACAGCTATCACTTATAGCAATATGATGGGCATAGTTCTTAAAAAACCTTATCTCGTTCAGCACCTTCGGGATGACCCCCTGTATACTTCTGTTGAAGGCCGGAGATATGGGTTCCTCTGGTTTTCGTATTAAATCTTGGAAAATATCCGATTGCACGCTCTCAAGGGCAATTCCATGCCATGAAACAGCAAGATTTTGAAGTTGGCGAGCTTTCCAGTGCGGAAGTGCGACGCTTTCCGAGTGGACTACATCGAATGGTTTGCGCTCGTTCTCTTCCATAAATTGTTCCCAGGCTTTGTTATAGCGCCACCGGCCTGGTTCGCCTTCGTGACAGTGAATATAGGGGGAAGAAGACGAACTTCCCTCGGGATCATTTACCTCGACGGATATCGGACCGGTGCCGTCAGGGGGAGGGGAAGTGAAGACATGTACTTGATGCCCACGACGAGCTAGAGCTGTGTGTAGCGTATACGCGTGGCGCTCCATGCCGCCGGGGGTGGTGCCGATAGGCCATTTCCGAGAAAACACTGCAATTTTCAGAGAAACAGGAGGCCGGTCTTCGATGAACGGAAGGCGATTCCACGCAAACAGGGCGGTTCTGAGATCGCCGGACCAGGGTTTGACATGGGTGACAAAGGACTTGCATATGGACGTGGTGGTGGGGGTGTGAAGGAGAAAGAAGGCTGGGATTGTGAAGAGAACTATGAAGAAAAGAGTAGTGCATAGATTGGATTGGGAAGGGGAACTAAATCTCTTTGGCTTGTTGTTTAAGGCCATTCTGGGCTATGGCTGTTTGGTGCTTCCCAATGGGTAGTCCTAAAACTCGATTCAAAAGCTAGAAGAAGAAGTGGGGAGGCACCTTTTGTGGGGTGGGTCACGCAATGAAGCAAATGCTCTCATTGGAGCTTGCTTCAAGTGCTTTTCTCACGCCTCCATTGACAAAAAGTGGCTTCATGTGCTAGAAATTGTGTGACTTGTTGACAGGCAATAATATTATAACGATCCACATGAAGCAGCACCAAGGACCCATAGCATTCGATTCCTGTTTTTCTGGTCTCGAATTCCTCCAATGCCTTGGGGCACCACAAAGAGGCAAACTTTGAACATTTCTCTCCCGAGTCTTACTTTTCAACGAGGCACTTAGTATTATAATAATGAGCCAATCTGAACATGAATCTTGGCTTAATTATCCTCTTCTTGCTTTTTGAGAAACAAGCGCGTCATAGCCTCCCCAGCTAGCCTAACTTAACAGCTAACAAGGCGACTGAGCCTGCAGATCTAAGCAATGATGGAAGTCAACCCACCGAGGTTGGTTTGAGGAGAGAGCATTACAATACCCGTGATTGTTGACTTGCAAAATCCGTCATATTTTCTATAGGCAGGCATTCGGTGATCTGCGATGCACTTCCTTGGTTTGGTCAATATGCTTTGCTGATGGTAGGTAGTCTGCCACAGCAAGGGCTTAGACGTGCTTGCAGCAAACTTTGCTTGCTCTTTTTGTCCGCGCTAAGATTTATGACTTTGTGATTTGCATATCCTCTGTGAATCACATGGACGAACTTGTATAAGAAGAAACATGTAATCTCTAAGGAGTGTCTAAATAATGTGGAATTTTGCTATTTTTTTCTCAACTCACTCCCTTACCTGAAATATGAAGAAAAAAATTTCGTGGGTAAAGGAGGGCTATACTAGAACTTAAATTATCTTTAAGTCTATTTATAATCAAAATATAACCTAACAGTAGGAGGCTTTTATATATATATATATATATAAAGAAAATTTTCAAACAATATTTAAGCAAATGTAGTATTTTATCACATGATTTCATCAACTTTTTGGAGGAAAAAAGGAAAATAAATAAATGAATACATGAAAGTTTTGATTGGTTTTGCATTTTTTTTAAAATTATTTTTCTTTTAATATTATAAAGTATACATTCAATTCACACATATAGAGTGTTAAACCTAAACCTTATGGTTGGAGTCTCTGCTAGCTTACCAGTTAGGCTAAGCAACTTGATTGGTTCTACATGATACAAAAAAATGATATAGACCAACGAAATAACATAACCATGATGCCAAGGAAGTGGAAAAGATGTGCTGAACTCGATGAGTCCCTCATGTTCTAACCAGTTCGGGCAGCATTGTCTGTTAACCTGTACGAAATGAGAGCAATTCAACTGCAATATTTTAGAAAGTGGTCTGGGGCAGTAATTTAAGTTTTTGATCATGGCCGAAAGACTAGGATCTTTTTTTTATTTGGGACGTTTGTATATAATATGGGATTGGAGTAGACTTAAGCTGGACGGCAGTCTTAAATACAGGCGGCATGTGCGTACACTTGCCTTTCCGACGGCAAAGGATACGCAGAAATAAGGGGTGAAGAAACGTACGCGTCATGCCCTGTCTACGGTTTCAAATCATGTGAGAGGTTTTGTCCTTCTTCCCTCATCATGTGTTGCTGATCGGCATTTTTAACTTTAGAGTGTGTAAGTTTTCAATCTGGGTGAAACTGGCTTAGGCGTTTTCAAATAAGATAAGATTTTACTTGGTGAGAGAGTAGAGAAAAGGGAGAAAAATTAAACAATTAACATCAAGGGGATGATATGAAAACAGAAATTAGTCCCTTGACAGAAAGGAAACAAAATTGTATTGATAGAAACGGAAATTACTTCATTAATCTTAGTGATTTAAGTTTATTTAAAATTGATTCTCAAAATAATAAAGAATTGTACAATCCTTAACCATAAAATGTGGTATTTGTTAGAATGGCAAAAATCTAACCCAAAAGCTTAAGAGTTATGGGAAACAATTTCATATTAAAGGCTTATTTAATGACCATTCCTTGGCAATGCAAGACATAAGCTACCTCTTAGCATGTCTTCTTATCACATGGATTATCACAATCTCACACGAATTATCATAGTCTCATGTGGTGCCACACTTGTATGGAATACTATTTTATAGGGGTACTAAAGAAAAATTTAGATTCTAATGTCATATCAAGAAGCCTAAATACCATGTACTTCAAAGGCAACATTTTTTGGGATAGAACTATTTCTTCAACTTATTCTCAAAATCCTCAAAATTTGTGAAACACTACCAACCCCTTGGCATCTCTAAGTGCTTCCAATGCCTTAACTTGACTTATCGACCATGTTTACCCATTCAAAATACCGCCAATTTTCTGTTATGGGCTTATGGGGGCTTCTGACAAACTTGGGCATATGGGGTTTAAGTCGTTGATGATATATATAAAAAAAATTGAATTTGCTAAACCAATAAGTCATGACCTTTTGGTATAATAGTTGGGTTCGTTACAATTGGTATCAAAACTAACACTACGTTTTAGGTTCAAACCACAAAGTGAGTGACCTACGGAAAAGGCTACAAGAAAGGGCTTACTTGGTGGAAAATGTCACAAGCCAAAAGGGCCCCTCAAATGAAAGGCATATGATAGTTTAGTGCATTGGAAGTGCAATATTATATCACAAAGCGTTTCTTTCAAATTCTAGTTAAGAATACCAAATGGATTTTTGTGTTCCTTTTGTTTATAGAGTTAGGTACACCATCATTTTCAAGATTGATGGACGTCGACCAAGCCCAACTCGACGAGCACCACCCAAGTGGGTGGGTTAGGACATTTTGTGATGATCCGTGACTTCTTCTGGCTGTCTCTTCTTTAAGAGGCTTACTTTCCAACCACGCCCTTGGAATAACTATTTTCATATGTTCCATCAAGCTATTCCACTCTTACATTTTCTATTCCGTCTTGTGCCATCTTTTGGTTGGACTAAGCGTTATTTACTTGAATATAATGGTGTTTGGGATAACTTTTGCGTACTTATCTAGAGGATTTTCAGATAAAATTAAAGTAACGTGAGATTTTTATTACACCACTTTTTATTATATCCCTAATAATCAACATATACTGCAAATTTTATGTTGAAAGTTTATATCTCCTTACAAATTAGCCTATGTTACGTATTTTGCACTAATGTATACATTTCTTCATAAGCCACTTTAGATTATAGGACTTTATTATGAAAGAAGTGTTGTCTTTTATATTTGAGATATTATATCATGTTTATAAAAAATTTAACCCAAAATTTTTTATTAAAAAAATTTCTATAAAAAAAAGTCTTTAGAGTAAGATTTAAACAATATAAAATTTTTATCTACAATATATATAAGCGAAACAGTATTGTTGAGCTTTTTTTCTTGGTTAAAGGGATAGGAGAAACGTGTCTCAAACTTTAGACCAATTGATCTTGAAACCTCCCATATTCCATATGAGCTATAAGAAATTGACATTATTATTAGGTATTATTATCAATGATAAATTTGAAACTATGTTATCTTTGAAGAAAAAGAGAACTATAGACAACTAGCACTATTTCGTTGGGGTTGAACCATAATTATAATTGAAGGTTTTTATTATTCACTCAAGGGACTATGTATATATGCATGGCATATACTGTTCACGTATTTACAAAGGCAGCTTGATATGCCTTAACGAGTGTGTCAGCTTAATACACGCTTACACTGCCATGAACTTGGCATTGCTGCCTTTTACACCATAGATTATTCACGTTTTCCGTTTAAGTATCACAGGAGAGGGCTTCTTAGGATTTCCACCTTTGCTCTCTGTCCTCAATTTTGCAGAGCCTCCATTTCTAGTGGACTTTGGTGTTGCTGGCCATTGTCCACAACTGACTGCCATGTCCTTATGATGTTGCAGGCTTTCAAGGCTTTCCACAACGGCTAGCATCCTAGGCCTGTCTTTTGGTTGCAAACTTATGCATTGCAATGCCAGAAGAGCCATTTCCTTCGCACCCTTTACAGAATACTGGCCTGCAAGCCTTGGGTCCATGATACAGCGCAGCCTTCGGCTACTTGTCAAGTAAGGTTTCGCCCAGTCAACGAGATTCTGCTCACTCTTTGCTCTTGTTTTATCCATTGATCTTCGTCCTGTGAGCAGTTCTAGGAGCACAACCCCAAAGCTGTAAACATCGCTTTTTGTGGTTAAGTGCCCTGAAATTTGTCAACTAAGTATATCAGTTGTTCTGACATTTTTATATCAATCATCGACTATCTAAATTTCTTAGCAACTTTATGCTGCTTATTTAATAAAAAGCACTACCTGTTGATACATATTCTGGGGCAGCATATCCGTAGGTACCCATGACTCGAGTTGTGACGTGCGTGTTTGAACCTTCAGGCCCCATCTTTGCAAGCCCGAAATCTGATAGTTTGGCTGTAAAATCCTGCACAAGTGAGAAAAAAAAAATTATTTTTGGGTTTAATAGTTGAGAATAGGGTTACTTAGTCACCTAATTTAGTAGTAAGTTTGTAGAGACTCTAATAATAAGGTTTGAAATTTGATATTCATGTGCGTGAATTGGATGTGTCCGTTGTAATAAAAAAAACAAAAAATAGAAAAAGTTAAAGAATTAGGTCTTTGTCTAAAAAAAAAAAGAAAAAAAAAGAGAGATGTGTTAAATACAGAGTCTAGCAAGACATTGGAAGTCTTGAAGTCGCGGTATATGACAGGTTGCTCGGCGCTGTGCAAGAAGGCAAGGCCTTTAGCTGCTCCTATTGCAATCTTGACTCTTGTGCCCCATGGCAACGATATTGAGATCCCTACAATCATGGTGAAGAACCAGTGAAGTCAATATACTGTTGCTGGGACTAAGTTCATCTTTTGTGACAAAATCAAACTCACTTTTGAACAAGTGATTCTCTAAGCTGCCTCGAGGCATGAACTCATATACAAGAAGCCGTTCTTCATCCTCGCAGCAATAGCCGATGAGTTTGACTAGATTTGGATGCCTAAGCTGCCCCAGGAATATGACTTCAGCCTGCAAGGAACAACGACATACGAATCAGTCTAGCAAGGCCAAGTTATTTGTTCTCTGTTCTCCTCTGTTTTAATGTCTAAAATTCACTTTTATGGTATGATAATAAGGAGATGAATGTTAATGATGTGAACAGATCGAATATGTCGACAAAAAATATAAATCTTATGGGTTAAAGTGATCAAGTACGATCTTCAAGATCCAATTCAAAATTAAAAAGTACCCAAAAATATATATCAATCAATAAACTAAAGGAAAAAAGAAGTATGTGGTAGGAAAGAAGCAATTATGAGACCTTCGACATCTGTAGTCAAATTAGGTGAGTCAGGTTCTGAATACTATATTCATATGGTCTATTTATGCATTTGTTCTTGATATTTAATATATATATATCAAAGTGGAACAGTCAACCATGTGGCCTTTTATAATATATATATATGACCAAATCACTTTCTATGGATTCTTATTTTACATAAACCCATTGGCCATTAGAAACTAGAGTAGTTGGCATCTTTCATCCCGAGGGGAAGGAGGCTTGACTTCAGCTCCCTACTGGTCTTTGAATATACATAGATAGTTATCTAAGCCCAATACATACATATATATATATATATATATCAAAGGAGAGAGATTTCAACTCTCTCAAGAGTTTAAAACAATAAGATTGTTGTCTTATAAATTTATAGTTGTCTATAGAAAGAAATATAATTGTCTTCATATGTGGTTAGTCAAGTAAGGGTTAAACTCCTGACAAAGAAATGTTCATATATATGTGTGTGCGGGCGCGCGTGCAATCCTATAGCAGAATAATTCGTAGGCTGGACAGAAAGTCTAAAAACTTGGACTGAAAATTTAACTTTAGAAAAGCAATATTATGTGTCACCAGATATATGTCTGTTGTTACATGGTTCTGGAAAGGAAAATCAAACAGAGAAATCTATAACATGCAGAGATAGATGTGAGTATAGCAGTTCATAGCTATGTATGTTGCATGGTTTCAGGTTAAACCAATACTTACAAGCCATTCTCGGTGTCCCTGCAAGCCTTCAATGTCCAGAAGCTTAACAGCAACAGCCTGAGCCTTCAAACCCTCCCTCAAGCTTTCATCTACATAACCTTTATGCACCGTTCCAAACCCACCTTCTCCTAACAGGAAGTTGCTTGAGAAATTCTGAGTTATGGCTCGCAGCTCGCTCAGCTGAAAATCATACAAGTCCGGCCCAAAAGACTGCGCCAGATCTTCATTGATGCGTGTTGATGAAGAGCGGCTAAGATTAGAGAAGGACAATTTCCTAAATGAAGGCAGTGGAGCAATGTTCTTAGAGAATTCTGACCTCGACGGCCGGCAGCGGCTAAAGTTGCCGAAAATCGTATGGTCTTTGGCAGAACAGCAACTTGCAGTGAATGGTCTCCATGGCTTTGACTGCCTTGTCATTTTAGGAGGAAGGGTGGAGGGAGAAGAGCTTGGGGAATCGGATAATTGGTGTGCATGCCTTTCAATGAGACCAACTCCGGCATCTTAAAGCTAATGAGAGAAGGTAGAGAAAGATGGACTTTCTTCAACTGCTCTAACCACTCTACTAAATTGGATATCTTGGTTTAGGCTTTTTCTTTAACATTATCTTTGTTTGCTTCATTTCTCACCTTCGTATGTCCTCATGCAAAAGGTGCCAATATCTTTTGGACCACTTGCACTTTTAGGATTGGGCAGGCAACGGACATCTATTTTTGTTATGCATCGAGCAAGTAACTTATTTTAGGTCATTAACTCTTGCCATTTCAGAATATAACTTAGATATACTTAACTTTATGATTTTTCATAAGTTCAAATTCACTAGATATATAGTAATTTAGCATAGTAATTAAGTGTTCAAGTGTTTCCAGTAGCTTTTACAATCTATATTTCATTAGTATTGTTATACTTGGATGCAAATTAAGCAACAAATACAGATAACAAGTTATCTCTATTTGAGAATTAATCTCACACACATAAGAGCCGTAAGAGATGAAAAACTCTATTTAATTACTTTCTCTCTTTGATAACTATGATGGTTTACCAAACAACAAAATACATTTAAAATTTTCCAACCTTATATTTATTAGTATAGTAGAAGAAATCCTAATTGACAATAACACAACTTTACTCTTGAGCCTAATTTCGATTTAGTACTTAACAAGTACTTTTGTTAGTAACCCCAAATACATTTTTATGTTTACAAGGGCTTACCTCAATTGGAAGCAAGTCTTACTTAGGACCTTTTCGTCCTAAGTTTAACACTCACCCTCTCTACCCTTTTATCAAGCTAAAAGGAAAAAAAGTACATTTTTGTATTTTTTATAAGCTATTGTTATATATGATTTTTGCTTTGATTTCCTCTACACGTTACCATCTCAAACATTATATCATCACAACAAACTACAATGCTTCCACTATAAAAGGAATTCACTGATTTTATTATGAAAAATTGGCACGAATGCAATGTTTTGCTTTTATTAAATTTTTGGGATGACATGTAACTCCTTTGGCGAATATGGGAAGTGATGGGAAGAATGGTTCCAATATTTATCATTTGAAGATGTCATCCCGCAATAGAGATTGCCAAATTAAGGTGAAATCATCGGCAATGGTAAGGAGAATCTGTTGATTACATACACAACTTTTCTAAATTCTAAAACATTTGCACCAGTAAAAACAGAGACTGAAAGGGCTTTAGAAAGTCTTGAACCAGAAACAGTCACCCAAAACTTTTGAATGGAAAGGCCATGATTCGTCACCCTTGTTTGCTGCACTCATTTTCAACCTCCTTTGAGGAGAGTCACATCGTGACTTCACCTGTTTACTTTTCAAGTTCCTCTCATGCAGTTTCCTGAAATTTCTTATCGCTAAGTCAGTCACTATGGAAAAAGATCTGTCTAGAAGCATCATATTGAACAAGTGATAGAAGATATGGGATTGTCTTACTGTTCTTGTGGGGATCATATATTAACTGTTTTAGGTCTATATGATATCGTTGAAGATACCATGAAAAAGTTACAAGGATTATGCGGGGAGACCACGCTTCTGTCCAAACTTGCTCTAGGCGTCAAAATATTGAGAATGCAAGTCCAAGTTTCTGAGATATGAATGTCTCCAATCCGCCTTTTTGCTTGAATGATATGAACACCATACATAAGTTAACCGGCAGGAGAAGTTTGACAAAGTTTCTACCTAATGCAGAGAAGAAAGAACCCCACAGCTTGCCTTAAATTGTTAGCATTGGTGAACCCCACAAGAAAGAAAAATGCAGGGAAGATATGTATGAGCACCACAGATGATAGATGAGAGCAGCAGTTTCGTTTGGGGCTAAAAAACGATTAGGAAGCACAGTGGAGCAGTTGGAAGCTGAGCAGAATGATGTGTTCACAAGCACAGCCCCTTTTCCTGCTCCATTACAAAGAACCCAGAAACACGACCCATGTCACCTTCACTCTCCTGTTTCTCGTGAGCTATGACCGCCCAAGGTTTTGTTTTGTTAGGCTTTCTGGTTTGCTACAAAATATCATCATCTTTTGTTCGTATGCAACAATTCTTCAAAGCTCTGGTGTCTGTATCTTCCATGGATCCAAAGGTCCGTTCGAAAATTTCTTTGAGAGATTATAAAAGAAAGTGGATCTTAAAATATATTTTGACTCATGAAATATGATAAAGAGAGTAGAATCACATGATCGCAGCCTTTTATTAAAATATGAAATTGGTGTCGATAAAAAATCTCACAATAACAACTCGATTCAACCAATATAACTTTTATTTAGGAGATAATTAGGTACGAAAAATTCTAATTAAACATTAAATTGGCTTTTGAGTCCTGAGAAGGCCATTGCCAAGTCACACTACCCCATCCATTCCTTCATGTACTTATTTTTCATATCGTCACACACACACACACACACATGTATATATATATTATGCTTCTTGTGTTTCACATTTATTTGTGAACGGGACATCTCCACATTAAGAATAAACTAATTTAAAGAAAAAAAAATTAAAAAGAGGTCAATTTTGGACCAAGAGGTATTAATATAATATAGTTAGGATAGTACATTTAGCACTTAATTGTTGGCTCAAAATTGAGTCAAGCTTTAACTAGGATCATTGTAAAGGCAAGTTAAGGGACAAGGATATGAGAGTACTTATAAATGTGTGACAATTATAAGGATTTCAAATGCAATATGTTGAATTAGGACACTTAACTTTTAAAATCAAAGATACTCAAGTTAAAATGAATGTTATAATATGATAAATCAAATAATAACAATAGTTTTATTGAATGAGTGCATCAATACAATTAAAACCGATGGGATTGTAAAGTTCTCATAGTAAATAGGATAGTTACATCTAAAAATCAAAGTAGATTACAAAAGGAAACAAAAGGGGAAAGACTAAACACCACCTTAAGTGGTGACTAAATACTAGGGAAACTAGGTAGGCCAAACTTCTACTTAACATTGTATTCCATTGGTTGTCTCTTCTTGTCAGCCCACCTCTTCATTCTCCTAGCAACATCACAGTTGGAAGGTTGTCTAACATCTCTGCAGTTCAATGGTAATCGATTCCCTCCTTTTTTCCTCAAAGTACCAATTTGGGTAGGTGTCTTGAATGATAATTTGCTTCACTAATGGTCCATCAAAGACTTCACTATCAATATGGCATGGTTTAACTTTTCCATTCTGCATCTCTTTAGCTCATCTTGTGCCAATGTTGGAGGTCACTCTTGAAAAAGAACAACAAGGTCTTTTTTAGCACTGACTTAAGATACAAAATTGCATTTGAGAAAGATTACACATATGCATGTAACGTCATTATGTGCTTCAAGTCCCTTAAAGTCTCATGGGCTCTTTTAGTCACATTCATAGGGAGAAATTATTTCTTTAGTTCCATCTTGAATGCCTCAAAATTTTGGATGATACACTCACCCTTCTCATTCTCATGATATTCCTTATGTCATCACGTTATAACATTATGGGTAAGATAAAAAGAAGCAATACATATCTTAGCAAGTTTATCATTATTTTGAGCTATTTCAAAGTAGCACTCCATAAATCAGAAGAAATTCTCCACTTTAGTTATGTCCTATTTCCCATTGTATGTCATCAATTTAGGAATACCCCTATTAGGGATATTTCCCAACTCCACCAGTAGTAGATCTTTCTCTTTTCAAAGCATTGATTTGGTCTTGAAGCTGGACCATAGTTCTTTCCAATAGAGTGAATTTTGCTAAGACTTATGGATCATGCTCCATTCGAGCAAACCATTTCTTAACGTGGATTGAGAAATTCTCCAAGCCTTCCACACTCTTTTCGATCACAACAATTTTCTTCTCCAAAGTTGCCATATAAACTTGGGACCTCTTTCTCTCTAGTTTGTCTAGTTGTGAGTTCATAACACCATCTTGAGAACTACCAGCCATTTCTTAGTAACCTAGCTTATCTCAAGGGCCAGACTGTGATACCACCTATAATGCACTTAGGGTAAGTACACTCGGGACTCAATTGTTGACTTAGAACTAAGTTAGTCTTTAACCAAGATGACTATGAAGGGAGATTGGAGGGTGAGGAGATAAGAATATTTTAGAGAAAATGGGAAGAACACATGCAGAGTGTGTGGGTAGAATGATCCATGAAGATTTTTTTATATAGGTGTTTACAACCCCTAGTTTAAGGTTACACACTTAGAGCTCAACTATAAATGCATAGCCATTATAAGGATTTGAAATGTGCTACATCAAATTGGGACACTTAAATCCGAATAGGAGATCTGAAAAGAGTCGTTAGGTGACTTAATTTGAAACAAGAATAAGCATAGCATAGTATGAGTTCCTTCTATGTCGCATCAGTATTATATTCTTATTTTATTTTTCTGTCAACTCCCTAGCAAATGCTTTGAATAAGTTAACTAATTAAAATAGCTCCTCTCTTTTATGGAGAAATTTTAGTCTATATGGAATAAAAGGAAATTCACCTTGAACTTGTTAAAACAAAGGGACTGAGATTATGTGTTAAGACAATCCGTAAGCAGAAAATTTCCAAACAAAACTAGTGCATAAGAGATGAAACAGTGTAGTTTTAATTATTAGGAATAGAATAGCAAAAGAAAAGTTTTACTTTCACACTTACAAGTTCATTCTTACTTTCTTCTCTACCAATGAGGGACTTTTCTCAACATGAACATTGTGCATCACAATATGGAGCTATAGTCGTCAACAAATTCCTTTTTCGTAGCCTGTTTCCTCCTTTGTGACAATTTAAAAATCGCTTCAGATGTTACTGTGAGTGTTGCATAAATACTTCCTTAAAATCTGAGTATTAGAAATTTCTTGTATGCAGATGGTTGAAGGCTGACTCGGTCGTTCATTGTGGGCGGCTTCGGCCGATTCCGTTTCAGAAAATCCAGTCTTCCTTCGTTGTCGTCAAGTCTTTGTCATACGTGGGTACAGAATCATGAGCCGTGTCCCGGAAGTATATACTTCTTGAAGCAGAGATATGGTGTGTACTTCCCACCCACCATTGCTCGCGATATGCTAAACTTGGAGCACTCGTTGAATGCAAGTTTAAAATTCAACACAAAACCTTCTTCTGTTAAGAACTTTCTCAGGTTGCCGGCACGGCTCTTTCAGCCATGGGAATAATCATTGTTATTGTCATTTTCACTATATTGTAATCTTATCCTAATTAGTTCAACGGATCTTATCTGGACAGGAAAATTCCTTTCAAACCAACGTCAAAACTTAGTTTTGGGTTTCTCTCCATACTTTTTTTAAGTAATATTTAGGTGATGTGGGTATTTATTATACTATTTTTACCATCCTCGTCACAAGACTTGATAAAAAAAGGCAAAGAAAAAAGGTAAACAAAATAAACGAATTCAATTATGTTGATTTTATTGTGTTAGTAAGTTTTTACATTGCCTCTATATACATAAGCCCAAACCTAGTTTATCTTATATGGTAATTAACTATATAAGAAAATAAGTAATACGAATATAATTAAGAAGATCTAGAAAAGTAAGTAATCCATAAAGGTAAATAAATTAAATGTCAATTTCAAAAATATATCGTAATTAAAACATTTCCATTAACAATCCCCTTTGTTTCGAGCATGGAAAGGAGTCGGACTAAAAAATCTAGCACTAATAATCTATTAAACGTTTTCAATTTTAGCCCAAGATTGACTAGATCTTTCCTCTAGATATAAAGGATTTTTAAGTAATATTTAGATAATATGGGAGTTTACTACACTACTCTTAACAATTATTATTCAATACATCTAATTATGTTTTGGGATATTATTAATATACTTTAGATAATTTAGACAAAGGTTATTTATTTGACTATTTGTATTTTTAGAAAAGAAATTCCTTCTAAAATTAGTTTCTGAATTCCAAGTTTGCATACAAAACGCAGCAAGAAGAACTAAATACATTCTTCATTCCTGCTTTGTAACGATTTGCATCCCACTTTTCTTGGGAAAGTGACGATCGTTTTCCACAGCATTTGCAGAACAAAGTAACTAAGGAGGACTTGACTTTACTTTCATTTCTTGTGAACGCCCTTTTTCACATAATTTTTACACGATTTCCATGTATAACAACCTATAATCATATTCAGAACCCAGAGAGTTGTAAGAACTCAGGGCCGTGCTTGCAAAGTTTCCATGCACAATTTCCTTGCATCATGAAAAAAAAAAGAGAAGTCTACAGACTGAAAATCATTACTTGGTTGTTCCTTTATCATCATCACTGATTAACGTGTTGATCACAGCGGCATCCATTCTTGCTGATTCTTGCTTCACCCACTGAACAACCCTCTCAGCCTCCTTACTAGCCCTCTCCTCTTCCTTCAATGCCTTCTTCAGCCTCCTTTCTTGTTCCGTGACTGAAAACGTGCCCAGATCAGATAAAATCTCATCGTTCTTTGCCCATTCTTGGTCCTCCATGTTTGATCCTGAAAATCCATTGCTTGTGCTCCTCTTTACATCACTCGTCTTGGCAGAGAAACAAAAGCAACACGCTGCCCTTTGTGGAGACTCTGAACCCATCAGCGAACAGATAAGAACTAATTAAGAGCTTGAAAGATTTGAAACTGTATCAGCTCTTTGGGGATTTGGGAAAGTGCAGTTTGAAGAGAATGACAAGAAAAATCAGACAGCGGGATAATTATCTTCTCGTAAGCATCGTTTTCGTCGCTCAAAAGAAGCATATGATGCCTTGTTGGGACCCCTTTGCGCATGGTGTTTGAAAACTATGACCTTTAGCCTTTTTTAATCTGAACTGGGAACTATGAGATGGGAATTTGGATCTGGTGAAGTTGCATATTCGCTGATGAGTTGGTAAAGGGTCGCATCAAAGCTGATGAAGAGCCTCGTAGTGCCCTTAATCCACATAGCCTAAATTATTCTGGGTGACGAAACTCATTACTTTATAACTCATTATATTAGTAAATTTCTTTATTTATTGTTAATTGGTTTACTCTTTAAGCGTGTTGGAGACTGTCTTACATCGATCCTAGATGCCAAATTCTTCAGCTTTATAGTAGTGGTATCTATACTCCTTACAAGGTCTTTTAAGAGGATTAAGCCCACTTCATATAGGTTGATCCTTCCTTGTGTCCTCCCTTGTGTTAGGCTTCAATCTTGAACTTTTGTCAATTTATATCTCAGTGAGTGTCTTTATCCATTACTAATTGATTTTAAAATAGACTTTCACAAACATGACATCATTAAACTACATAAAGGGTCAATGAAAATCGGCAGCCAACCAAGAATAAAATGAGTCTTACGTAGACTGCTCAACAAAACCAGTACAAGATTAAGAAAACAAGGACAAAAACATAGGTCTCTAATTGATCCAATGCAAAGACGTAATCTTTTTTATATTAGTTTGTCCTTATACTTAACAACTGATAAAAGGTTAAAGTCCTTCAAGTGCCACGTGCTCTTCTCCACATCAGCTCTGCCACGATGGACTCACTAATCCACGCATGAATGCCACGTCGAATTCATCCCTTCTTCAAGACACCCAAAACGGAAATCTCAAAGTCTATTAAGTTATTCTACACATTGAAAGTGAATTCTACGTTATGTCTATCTTTTTAAGCTACCAAATCTATTTGTAGTTATACCATGGAAATGGTTGCTCCTAATCAACTTAAAACTCCCTAATCAAAACAGTAAAGCATAACCGATGGGACCATAATTTGGAAGATCTAACACAAAATACACCGAACAAGAGGCAAATGTCATCAATCAGATTTCAAATAGATTAGTGAGTTTGACAATATTTTTAGTTATGTTGGAAATAATTCCACACCAATCCTAGATATTGAGTTCCTCAACTTTATTAATAGTAGGATCTTTATTCCTTACAAAAGTTTTTGGAAAGACACGTCTGTTTCTTATATCGTATTGAAACAGGTTTGGTCATAGGCGATCCCAATGGTGGCCCTCCTTTTCTTAGATGGTTTGTAATTACTGTCCAAGTGTGAGTGTATCTCTACTTTTGTTTCTGGTGGACTATACATGTAAGGGGTGTTGGAGATAGTCTCACACTGGTCCCAGATGCCGAGTTCTTTGGCTTTTTTAGTATTTTTTTTTTTTTGTTGTTGATAATTTTAGAATGCTTACTGTGTTGCAATTTTGTAGACCCTTCTAGTGGACTTGTTCAACTTGTGGACTTCGGGTTGGCCTTTGCATCTTGTGGGCTTGATTATGGGCTCCGTTTTCTGCCCAAGACTTGTGACTCAAGGAATATATATATTTTTAAAAAAGTGATCGACTAATAATTATAGTTGCTGCAACAAGTATCAAAATTCAAACAAAAAAATATTCCATTTATATAAATCAGCACATATGCTGAACAAAATTCGAACCTAAACACATTCTATTTATAAGTCAGAACATTCCATTTTAAATTTGGATCCAATAAAGAGATAAATAAGTTTAGAAAAGAAACAATTCATATCCATAAATGATACAAAATACTTGCTTTGTAAAGGTACCCTAGAAACGGCGCATGGGGGAGTGTGGGGTAAATATAGCTCGTAAAAAGTGATTATGTTCCCACCAAGGGATGAAGATAAAGATTATGATTGTATAAAAGAAGAAAAAGTCTCATGGTTTAGCTAACAATGGCATAGAGCTCAAGAAACTAAGAAGGAAGTAGGGATTATAAACTAATAAAAAGTTACTTTTAATAGAAAAACAAACTTGTAAAACAAGGAACAAGTAAGAAAAGTGATAAGGATTAGCAAAGTGGTGAGATTATAAATTTGTTTGGCTAACCATCTTCACCCCGTTTAACTTTAATATTATAAAAACAAAAACCAAAGAAAGAAAGAGAAGAGGTAAGAAAAAGAACAGTCCGAGCTGTCACCAACCCAAGCCGTCAGATCTGATTAGACAAAAGATTTGTGCTGGGTTGGCCTTGTGGGTCGTGTGTAGGTGGCTGAATTTACTTGTAGGAAAATCCCACTGAAAGTGGATACTTTGCCTATTTGTCATTCATTTTAACTAAATTTATATAAGTCAAATATAAAACTTGACATCCGAAATGATTAAGAGATTTCAAAAAATATTTGTTTCAAAATAAATTAGGTATTTATTGACAAAAAAATAAATATAAATTATTATTTTTTAATTTAGTCATCCAATAAAATTTATATCTAATTTCTGAAGTCATTAAATATTATAATTTAAACATTTAGAATCTCTATCTTTAACTTTATGCACGAACTTTAACTTTATCACATCTTAGGTTGGCCAAATATTTTTACTTTCGAAATTGAATTTCCTTAATTTAGTCTCTTAAAGACATAAAACCTCAATCGAAGTATCTAATATTCATCCTTACAAGAATAAACAATTGGACTTGTTTTAGAACATTTTTATCAAAAAAGAAGAAATTTTCTCGAGATTCTGATATGTTTCTTTTCTTAGAATTATTTTTTGCTATAAATTAAAAACATATATGTTTTGAAAAATATCATTTCCTCATTTAATATAGTTTATTTTTTAACATTTTTTTAATAATTCCAAGACTATATACATTTTGGAATTTCACATCACCGTGGGGTCATCTGGTGCATTCCCCGATGAAAATGAGAGTAAGAAAATGAAATCCTCATCCCTTCGGTGGGCCCATGTGAAAATGAAAGTGGACCCCACCTGTTGAAAGTTGCCAAAAGCATGAGTTAGCCGTTGGAGTATAGAAGCATCTTCGCCCAGTGCCTGTGCCGCAGTGTGAACACTGATCCGCTGCCCTGAAGGCCCCTTGAAAAAGCACAGAGAGCCCTCTGTAGAGACGCATCTCGGAAGAACACTGGTACAGGGAAGAGAATGGCTGATTTCTCGTACCTATCGGACACAGATGAGTCGGCAGTGGAAGAGTTGATCTCGCAGGCGAAAGACCAGTGCGTTTTGGAGCAAATATCTGCCATCAACTGCTCATCTTTCACCGATTCCTCTATCCTCCCCGCCGAGCTTGAGTCTCGCTTCCGCAAACTCAAATCATTTCCGGTTACTAAGTCCAAAACCTCAAACCCACCTCGCTACCCGAAGACTGAATTCAAGGAGAAGAAAGGAAACGATTCTGACGAGGCTGACGGACAGTCTGGTAATGGCAATGAGGGGGATGGTGCAGTTTTCTTGCATGAGAAGCAAGACCCAGATGAGGAAAAGGGTTTCAAGTCGAAATCATCTTCTGGGCGTGCGTCCTCGCGTCTTCATTCCTCCGGTTTGGGGAGGGAAAAAGGGGTTTTGTCAGCTTCGAAAGAAATCCCTCATGGGAAAAGGGCTTTGGACCCAAATTTGAAACATGGGTCGGTTTCATCTCCCTCGAGTTCTTCCGATTCGTCGCTGGAAGATGTACATTTCTCTGCTTCCAAGCAAAACCCGGATAGGAAAAGTCGCTCAAAGTTGAAATCGAAATCGCGGTCCTTTTCTTCTCCCGCTGGTTCGTCGAATTTGTTCAATTCGCCTTCTCCGCCGAAGAAAGCTGGTTGCTTTTGGTGGTCTCCGAAGAAGGCTTCTCACCACAAGAGAAGGGAAAATCTGGATTCCGGCATCGGTCTAGACTGGGACAAGAATGATGAGTATTTGTCGGGTTTAAGAACTTTCTCGACAAAGGAACAGCAAAAGATGCTTAAGAAGGCAATGAAAGAGGAGGAGAAGATTTGCCGGGAGGCAGAGAAAATTGTCAAGTGGGCCAAGCAGGCATCTGCGAGACTGAGTGTTTCTGGCATTGAAGATGAGCTAAGTGATGATTAGAGTTCCAACTTTTCAGTATATTTTGGGTAATATTTGCTTCAATTTTACACCTGCAAAATATAGTATAAGCGTTGTGGTTGTTCCTGTCATATGTCTAAAATTACGTCTGTTAGAGTAGATATGCTGTAAAGGTTATTTCTGTTTGGAAGGGTTTATAATCAGATCTCTTATAGTGTAATCACGCAACTTTAATTTTTTCATCGAGTCTCTTGGGGTTATAGTGCCAATTTATTACTATAAAATAATTGCTTCAATTTCCAGAATTTGGTCGGCAAACTTGGCGGAATAATCTGCACCAGTTTGTTGATTTCGATGGGAAGAATAGGAGATTGCACTCTTACTTTCCGATTCCAAATTGTTGTGGATGTATAGGGCCAGAGTTGCAGATAATTTATTTATACGGAATACTGTCGGCGTCCATATTTCCTTTCTCTCTCTTGTGTTTATTTATCTTTTAGTCAATGTCTATCCCACCTACCTACTCTGAAATACTATTTAATTTCAAGTTTAAAATCCATATACGTTATCATATCAGAAAATGATATGGAAGAGTTCGATCTGAAGGGAGAATCGCATTCAATATTACTTGAAGAACCATCTAAGGTGGTAAGGTGCGACAAGAGACAAATCAGGTGCTCGACAACCATGATGGGCAATGTTACCATTCATGTTACAGAAACAGTACTTTTTAGTTTGATTTTCGTGATCATTAAAATCTTTCATAGATAAATACTCTGAAGCACTTTTATTTGTTGCTTTATGCTGTTTCACAAGTAGCAAAGATTATTTTTTTCCTGTTTGTTTGAGAAAATCCACTTTGTTGTTGATTGTGGAGGGACAACCACATTCCATTTTTCCCGAAGGACCACCTAAGATGGCAGTTAATATGCAACGAGAAGAGCAGATCCGGAGCAACCCAATCTGAGGTACTTATATTTGTTGCATTATGCTGCTTCACAAGCAGTAAACTGAGCCAATGTATTTTTCTGTAGACTTTATCTGAGGAAGCCCTGTGGATATCTTTACTAGATACAAGTATTTAAAACCTTGTTTTCCTTTCTCTGATGGGCAAGTTATGGCATCATGATACTGCCCTACAGGGCATAGATCTTCTTGAATGCTTCAGTGCGCATTGGGTTTGTCTGTAAAGAATGTTATATTGTTGTAATGTCCTTAAATGCTTCACGAGGAGTCTTTATTTCAATATAGAGCTAGATGATGTCTATCTGATTCTACATTCTAGTTCTGATTCTACATGACAGAAGGAAAGTGCATTTGCCTTGTGAAGATAAAGCAAATCCTACTACCATGCTCTGCAGCTTCAGCACGAATTTTGTGCTTTTTGCTGCCCATATATTTTGCTATGGTTCTTGAATTGTTTTACGTAGTTCTTCTAATTAGCTCTTGTTCCTCCTCCTATGATGGAACTTAAGTTCATTTTTACATAATTGCTGAGGATAAGGGTTATGAGCTAGGGTTTTGGTAAATTTTTATGTCAGTTTAGAATCAAAATTTCTCAGTTCTGGTGATATATATTTGGATTATTCAGTAATTAGCAGTGGTCAAAGTTTACCCACTTCCTGCAAAAAACTGAATCTGAATCAATCTTAGCTGTTTTTGACTTTCACTGTGTGCTTAGCGGCACTTGTGTCTTCCTAGATAATGACGAAGATCATAGCATACTGATGAGCCAGGGCCTGCAATATTGAATTTGAGCAGGAACTCTATTTAAGATTCATTTTTTCTCTTATTGGCCCTAATTTCAATTTCTTATTTCAGAACTTGTCTTTAATGTAACCACTTGAAATTTCCTTGATGAGAAGATTACTCCTTTGGTCATAGGCTATGGTTTCTCACAAAAACTACTGTTGATTAGAGTTACAGTTGACAGGCTCAAGCTTGTTCAAAATATTTGGTTGAGATTCACAGCAAACAAAAATAATCTTACTGTCTTAACTGTCTATGCTTCAACTGTTCTCAATAGGCTTGACCAAGACTTTTCACTTTACACAAAAATCTGTCCTTGAGGAATACATACTAAAGACGTCTGGTGCAACTGCTTAGGATAGATCTAGCGGGAAGAAATCATTACTCATTTGTGTTGCTGTCCTCATAAATCTTTGTTGAAATTTCTTTGATTAAGCTGGATCAAACACTACCATATCTTTCTATAATGTTTTTTGGGGGGTCACAGATGATTTTGATAGTTGCTACAATCTTTCCGAGGTTTTCTTTACCAGATATTTTTATTTTTATGCTTTTATTCTTGTACTATATCAAAAATTATTAACGAAGAACAACCATTTTAATATATGCCAGAGGAGTTATTATTCAAAATAATAACCAGGGGAATACAAGGAGTCGATTGGAAGACTGTCATTGGCTTGTTACGGATTACTCCTGGCTTTCTTTGATGTGGTTTAGTAGCCAAGTAAGAATGCAAGTGCTTGCCTTTAGGTCTATTACTTCTTCCTGTATCACTGAAGCTGCCGTAGTTTGGATGTAGAAGTGGCAGGAAGCAGCAAATTTCCTTAAACGTTCAAGCTCAGGAAAAGCTAAAATTGCACCTGGTATGCCTTCATACCTGCTGGAGTTTGGAGACTAATTCATGAAATCGTCTTAGCAAGTGAGTTTTGGTGAAAAGGTTGGCAATCTTTTGGTAAAGGATAATTAGCAATTACATCAAGAATCCTCTTGTTTGAGAAGAATAAGATTAAAATTTTGTTTGACCAGAACTAATTGATGGAAAGGCCAACTTTGTTGGCAGGTGCATAACATCTTCTATCATTGAGAATCATAAGATTGAAAACAAGTGAACAAGATCAAATCTAGTTTGGATTCGGCTGAATCAAGTTCAAGTGGGAGCAGAAGCAGATTGGAAATCAGACCAGGCTCAACCAAGTTTGTGCTAGTGCAAAACTTGGATTGCAATTGAAATAAGCCAAGTTGGGGTTTGAACATTTTTTTTTAATATCTTTTTTAATAAGAAACATGGGCCGCATCTTAATAAGTTTTATTAATAATAATGAAGTAACGTGTAATAATTATATTTTGAATAAATATAAAAGACATGATATAAGACTAATCTTTAAAAAATAACAAAATACCTATCATATCAAGTTGTTACACAAAACACAAAACTAAAAACATTAAATATATTGGGTTGGTGCAAATCAGGCAACGGGTGAGTGTACATATGCCTTGTTGGTTGGGACAATGTGTGTGGTACATTCATGCCTTTAGCTAATCTTTCTAATCATCTTTTAACTCTTATATTATGAAATAGAAACATGCTAAATACAATTTCATCTCTAATAATCTTAACTTAAATAAGACTCTATCTTTAACATGATATAACATATATTCAAAAAACTAGGAGTGTCACAAAGGATTGTCTCAAAATTCATGTTGTATATGTTAGGGATTCAAGCAGCTTTGATACCGTTTGTTACGAAAATTCAAAAAGCAACATCACCCATATATAAATCGAACATGTACATTAGTATAAATTCAATATATAAATTCTTCCCTTTTAACTTAGTACTTCTATGTTAATGAAGAAGTGTGTTGGATGCAACAACGTAAGCGATAGTCAGCTGCAACTATGTATAGAACATTTGTCCAGGGAAGGTGCTACTTCAGAACCTGAAGTGTAGCTTTTGCACCCTTCGTTTCTTATCTTGGTTCTAACGTTCTTACGAGGACGCGTCTTGCCATGTTCCTCGCCAGAAGACGCTTTTATAAGGTTTGTCCTTCTGATGGGCACGTCTTTGAAGGTTCATCTGTAACTACTCCCCCCATGACTTATTCGCTGCATTAAACACAAAGATTCGTAACGTTTCACTCTTTATCTTCGGACGTTGAAAGCCAAATAACCCAGTTGTTATCAAACCATTTACACCGTAATTACTGAGAATGACACTTCCTCTTCCTTTGGCTGTTTATATACCTCTATAAGTTCAAATCCTTGTGATCTTAAAGTTTAATAAATTCGATAAGCGATTGTCTTTCTTCATTTCTGATTCAATACTTTTAACCAAACTCAGTCATGGCTGCCCATTTGAGACTACTTTCCTTCTTCTCTACTTTCGCAGTTCTTTGTTCTTTTCATGTCTCTAATGGTGGTTTTACAGTTGATCTCATACAGCGTGATTCTGCACTATCTTCGTCTTACAATGCATCGCATTCCGATTTTGATCGCTTGCATAATGCTTTTCGTCGTTCCATTTCCAGGGTGAATCGGTTCAAGCCAAGATCACAATCTAAGAGCTCAATTCAATCCATGGTTGCAGCCACTGATGGAGAATACCTCATGCAGTTCTCCATTGGAACCCCCCCAGTTAAGATGCTTGGCGTAGCTGATACAGGCAGTGACCTGACATGGACACAGTGTAAGCCGTGTGAACAATGCTACAAGCAAAGCCCATCTCTATTTGATCCTGAGAAATCCTCCACATACCGTGCCGTAGAATGCAAGTCTGTTCCCTGCGCTGCATTGGATGCTTCTTCCTGCGCCTTTGGCACCTGCCAATATAGTTATTCCTATGGGGACCAGTCATTCACTAATGGCAATCTTGCTGTTGAAACTTTAACAATCAGCCCGGCCACTGGCCGGCCAGTTTTAATTCCCAATGTTGTCTTTGGCTGCGGACACCATAATGATGGCACATTTGGTGAGGCAGGGTCCGGCATAGTTGGCCTTGGAGGTGGCTCTCTTTCTCTAGTCTCTCAATTGAAGAAGTCCACTGGTGGGAAGTTTTCATACTGTTTGATAACACCATCGACAGATACAAATGCCACAAGCAAGATTACCTTTGGTAGAAACTCAGGGTTTTCTGGCAATGGTGTGGCTTTAACTCCCTTGGTTGCAAAAGAACCAGCCACCTTCTATTATCTAACCCTTGAGGCCATTAGTGTCGGAAACAAGAGGATTTTGTACAAGGGTTTGGCCGATGCTGCCGGTGCTGATGAGGGTAACATCATTATCGACTCGGGGACGACTCTAACCTTTCTTCCACCTGAATTTCATGCAGATTTGGTATCAGCTTTAGAGAAAGCTATTGATGCTGAACGTGTTATTGATCCCAGGAATGTTCTTAGTCTTTGCTTCAGGTCTCAAGGTGATATTCATGTTCCCATTATTACAGTTCATTTTACAGGCGCTGATGTGAAGCTGCAGCCAGTAAATACGTTTGTTAGAGTTGAGGTTGATATGGTTTGCTTCACCATGGCACCATCTGATAGTCTGGCCATCTATGGGAACCTGGCTCAGATGAACTTTAAGGTGGGGTATGACCTTGAGGCCAAGACAGTGTCCTTCCTGCCGGCTGACTGCACCAAGCACTAACATAGACTCATGCACAGTTCTTTTAAAACCTGTCTCATCTCTACTTTATGGACTGGAAAATTCGATGCCTATGTTTTCTACCAGTAAAATTTGTGAATGTGTGATGGTTGTTTATCTATAAATGATATGGTTCTTTCGATCCTCTCAAGGAGAGTTAACGATAGCTCGAAGAATCTGATAGAAAGATTGTTTGCATATCTCTAGAAAACAAAGTTCCAACAGCCATGGACCATCTTTTGGGTATACTTTGAATCATCTTTGTCGTTCGTAAAAGACAAGGACAGAAAAGAACATCATACCATTCTAGTGATGCTTACAAAATGTTTTCTTAAGATGCTATCATAAATGTTAAAAAACAAACCCGTGATTCTCAAGCTCACGGGTGTGAGAAGTATGAGATTACAATATATGCCAGAAAATCACCTATTAATACCCACATTATGAATATGATGATTAGTTTATATATTTGTCTATGCTAATTTCCTCTAAACTTAACTATAAATCACAACCAAAGATAAAACTTCGATCGGGTCATATCCTTCATAAGGAGGTCCCTTCAAAAACTTCCAACAATCCCTACAGCTGATTTGAAGGAACACCACATTTCCAAAAGCCATTCTCTCTTCCATCCCAGGAAGAACTCCGACTATTAGTCATAACCAAAACTCAAAACGGGGAACAGCTATGAACTTTGTGCTTGCAAGACCAACAATGGCTGATCTTGAAGACCAAGCATTGGCAGCCGTTCTTAAAAAATAAGCGTCAATTTTTAAAAACTAAGCATTAGGCCTACTACCTACTCCACAATAGGGGATAATAGTTGCAAATTCATCGGGCTAAGTCACAGTTTAGCTATGATATCATTTGTCACAAATTTAAATTTTATTCTAAAAGATCAACCTTAGTTAGAAAGAGTAGTCAATTTTCTTATATGGCCAATCATCCCGTTTCTTTTTTTGATGTGGGTAAATAAAGTCCATTACAACAGCCTTATTTAGGTTCTAAAAAGAACTATTATTATCCAAATGAAAATCTATGGCTTACCAAGACTCACAAAACTAAATCCCATAGAGAAAATTTCCAAAACAAAACCCCAAATTCTAGAATTTGGGAAAAACAAAAAGAAGTATAATAGACCTCTTTTGGTCCCTATACATTGTAAAGATTCCTAAAGCTAGGTATTTGTTTTTGTGAATTTTTGCAAATTTATAATACAAAATGGTTCAATCTAAATTCAAAATTAGCACTTAAAAATTTTCAAAAGTCTTAGTTTTACACTCCTAATTAATAAAATTTCATGTGCTCTCAAGACTCTAATGCTGGATCTTCAGTCGAACACATTGGTCGCAATACGTAGAACCCTTCTGCTCTTCCAATCAACCCTCGTGACAACTCGGAAACAAAAGAAGGGCAGTCAGAACTGCTAACCTTCACCACCAGACAACCTGCCGACGCCGACGACAAAAATAGTGGAAAAGGGGATCCGCTGTACATGAGAGAAAGCAAGTAGCCCAGAATGTTGCTGGGAATTTCGCTCGCTGATCTCGTGATATGGATAATGCTCTCTGGGAAAGAAAAAGCTTGGAATTGTCGTTGTGATTGTCTTTAAACTGCCACCGAATTCACCTTTTGGTCCCAACTGGGAGAGGTGTAACGTCATCGTCCCTTCATGGCTACGTGTCTCTTGGTATGTAGTCACCGAACCTGCCACCAAACTCCTCTCTTGTTTTGTTTGTCTGAGTCTTTTTTTTTTTTCCAGCTCCAAGTGTGAAAAGCTTATTTTGTCTTGTTTTTTCGGCTACCCACCCATACTTTGTCCGCCGCAAAAATATTATCAGCCGATAAGTATTAATTATCTGGTCGGTAGAAGATTTGAGAATAATCCAGCTATATATTAAGAAATCGCTAAAGTTCACATCCTAATAGCTAGACGTGTGTTAAAGATCGTTATTCTGGGTCCTGGCAGCTTTGTCATAGCAGGATGTTGTTGCAGAGAGGCTTATCCACCTCTTGATGGTTGGACAACGTTGTTTTACATCCTAGCATTTCATTGTTTATACTTGTGGTCATAACAACAGGTGTTTCATTGTCACGGTTAGCATTTGAGGTGAGGATTTTCTCTTTTATGCAATTTTTGATCCTTTTATTGGTTATATTTGTTAGATTTTGGTGAAAAATAATTACATTAGAAGATAAGATTCTTGAGATAAAGTTTAAATTAAAAAAAAAATTTCAACTCTTGAACTTTTATTAGATTAGGATTTTAGGCTTTCTAACTTAGTATAAGAGTTTAAGTTTATTAAAATCTGTCACTATGCCATGTCAACATTGCCATGTCAGCACAATAGCATCATATTTGAGTTCTCAGCAAAGGTGGCATAATACATGGCAAACCTTAGCCACGTTAGCCCTATGCATTGCAACAATGGTGTGCCGTCTCTCTCCCCGAAAATTCTTACTGTCATTGAATCTCCTGGTCGGAATCCCATCGTTAGAAAATTTGCCACCAACCAAGCCAACAAAGAAATTGGGAGAACTTTCAAATTTTTTCCAAATTCTTTGCAATCCCAAATTTCCTTACATAAATTTGTAATTAGAATTGATTGCCTTAGGATTTACGTTTCCATTCTTGCATAGCTAAATGATTCCTATAAATTGGGAATCAATTGTATAGGTTAATCATCAAATTCGAATTGCCTTTTTTCTAAAGTTAGGGTTTGATGTTCTTGAGGTTTCTCTAAGAAAATTTTCAATTTCTCGAGATAATCTATTTTCAATTAGGTTAAATCTATTTCATCTAATATGATTTTGAGTCCAATATTCCTTGACATGCAAGGGTATGTGTGTAAAGTAAAAATTTTTCATTAAAAAATAAAATTCTGATATGAAATTTAAATTAAAAAAAGATCCTTTAATGCTTGAGCTAACTTTTGTGTTAAATTTTTAGGTCTTCTAACTTTGTAAACCTAAGTCACCAAAAAGGAAAGTCACGATTTTTCTCGAATCCATAGTCTATGAATCCAGGTGAGCCAATCTATGGATTGATAGTGTTGATTTTCCAAGAAAATGTTGTGAAATGGCAAAAGAGGCAAAAACCTTCGGTGGAGGCAATGGGTCATTTTTTTACCAGTCTTAGGAGATTTTTTATACAAGTGGCTGGATATTTTGGAAAAGTAGAAATTACAACCATGGGATTAAATAAATTCTTACTATCCATTTGTAATTTCCACGTGCAGAAAGCTTTGTATTTTATTTGTGTATAATACACGTGCCTTCCCTAAAAAGCTATTTTCCTCTTCCATTCATCCTCTTTTTTCTCTGTCTCTTGTATGTGAAGTAGGCTGACTTAACCACTTCAAAGTGGAGGAAGGTGCTAAGTGTCGCATGGAGCTTTAGAATTGTCCAAGTCCGTGACAAACAGTTGGTGATCCTCCACCTCCCCTCATGCTCTCCAATTCACTAGATCGTGTTATGACTGAAATTGTTATCATCGTATTCATTGTATTGTTCATGTATCGAAAAGGAAAAAGAAAAAAGAAAAGTCAAAGAGGTACTCATGTGCCGAGGTTGAGCTTTTTGCTACGCGGAATATATATTTTATTTTTTAGTTTGATGCAGGGTATGAAAAGTAAAGCTTACTTTTAAGCATTTTTCCCTTATAAAGTACTTCTGAAAATGTTAATAATACATGTCGAGAGAAGGTTAATTTAGAAGTCTATGATCGCAGAAACCGTTTATGTCTCTTGTTGTTTTTTGCCTCTGATTTTTTGAGGGAGGGAGCAAACTTTCACTTTAGGATTATCTTCCCTGGCAGTCGATTTTCCCCCTTTAAGGAAAAAAAAAAAGATAAAAAGGGAGAAAAAAGTTAGCATGATCTTTTCCCATGATGAAAATGGTTCCTTGTTGGAATAACTTTCTAGCCAACTTTAAAAAATCTGATTGCCATTGTTATTACGGAATTGGGACCATGGGAAAGTTACTATTAGTAAGACACAACTGACAAACATATATTTGTCATTTTGGGATGTCATAGATGTGTTCTGTTCTGATTTTGGAAAGTAATTGTATCTGTAATGGGTCATTCTTACATTGCGCGTCCATTGTCATTATTGTTGCAGGATGTGTCGGGACATATGGGACATCCTGGTCAGGGAACAGTAATGGTTGATGAAGCCGAACTTCAACGTCAACATCTACTTCAGAGTTCGTACAATTCTTCTACAGCTGCTAAGGTGCAGTTATCGAAACATTGGCAAACAATATGAGGATTTTCTTATTTTGCTTCGTGGCTGTGATGGATGAAACTTGTGATACAAGATTAGGATATGCATCAATGATGATTAATCTAACCAATATTCCAAAGTGTATTATGTTCCGTAGCGTCTTCATAGGAATATTGTTCGTTGAATTGTAGCCTTTGTTTTTGTAAGCTCAATGTAAATGGAGATAGGTTAGTTTTATTTAGCTTTTTAGTTGTGCTTCCTTTTTCTTTATTCAGGTGGGCTAATGAAAAGTTGCATTAAGTCATGTAGTTAGGAAGTCGGCTCAAGCTTCTTGTAAATATGGAGATGAGAATCGAAGCACTAGGTCTCCTTTTGCTGGAGCTGCTCTTCACTTTGGTACCTCCCATTATTTGATGGAGGAGCATGAGGTGACTTTTCTTGGGATCCTTGGGTGTTCAGTCAAATCTTCCCTTATATCATTTATATTATGACTGTTTTCTAGAAATATCCTATAATTTAGTTAGCAATTTGGAATGTGCTATTTACTTTTAATAGAAATATAAGTACCTCATAAAATGTTGAAATGTGTGATGCAACATCTAAGTCATAAGAAAACTTAGATAAAACCATATGAATTCTGCCTAAGTCAAGCATATGATGTTTGACATAATTTGGTTCTAAAGCCATCTCTCTTCATTTTTGAATTGTGTAATTATCAAAATTTGGCATATCTCAAATATTTTAATCATATAGTAACATGTTATTTCCTAGAAACAAAGAAGATTAGTAAGATGTCCTATTAGATTCTATTAACAAACTAATCTTTTCTCCATTTTTACTGCTATTTTTTTATTTCATGTTTCTAATTTTATAACAGCTATTGATTTGTAGGTTTATGAACCTATATAGGGACAAATAACTGGAGCTCCTTTTGTTGATGGTTGGCACTTGACTCATCATAATGACAAATTGCTTCAAGAGGCTGAGGCCCAAGTAGTGATCTACATTTTATATTTGCATGGATATTCCTACAGGATTTATGGCCTTTTTTTTTTTTTTGAGTATTCTCTCACCAGACCGAGTTGCCAATTGATGTGAAGGGAGTCCTCTATTTTTGTTTAGACTCCAATGACACTTTAAAATGCATAAGAAAGATCGACTGAGCTAAACTCTACAATAATAGCACTTGGGAAAAAACCAACAGCTGCCACATTGTTAGTTGGGGGTCAACAGTTCCAAAAGACTTTCCAGAAGCTTCTTTCCATCATAATACACGAAAAGGGCTTGTTGCTCAATCTTCATTTTGTCTTATGTATAGAAATTGGCAAAGTCCTCACTTAACTTGCTCTAACTATGAATACAGGTGTTCCTAGACATGCAAACTCTGTGATAGTGGTTATGGAGCCCATTCTAAAAATCGTCATTGTTTTAATTAATTTTTTCTTTTTCAAATTGAATTATTCTAAATTTTTCTGCTCATGATCTTTTCATAGTACCTAAATTTTTTTGAGCCTCCGAAGGTATCATCTGCACAGTTGGTGTGGAGAGAATCTATGAACAAAAGGCCCTTGCTATTTTGGAGAAGCTGCATGCTGAGGTTTGTAACTATGTACCCCTGGCTTTGGACTTGGTCTACTGATTTTTTCTATTCCCCACGAGCATTTTACAATTTGTGATAGTCAAAAGATTGTCTTTGCTATAATTTATTTATTTATTGATGTTATTTCATGCTTACTATTGGTGTCAGAGAGAACACTGGAAAATGTGTATGATCAAAGAGAGCATAAAAATTTGGATTCAAATAGATGTGGTGATCTTGAACACCCTATTCAAAATGAGAAGTACTCCATTGCGGCGGTGAGACCTCTGAACACTCAGCATTTTATCCTCCCTCCAAGTACCCTAAACTGGAAAAATATAACATAATTTGTCCATTGCATAGAAGTTTTTATAATCGGAGTTGTTTTGTGACTGTCACCATAAAATATGGCTCTATACTTGTATAGCATTAAGTGAGAAAAAAGTTATAAATTTATGAAACTTGTTTGTACTTAAGTCATTTAATATATATTCATTTTAAACAAGTTACAGCAAGATTAAGCTAAATTTTTGAAACCCCAGACTAAAATTTTTGGATTTTTATTAAAAATATTTTCTATTAAAAAATCTCAATACCGTATTCGTTTAGAAGAAAAACAAAAATTGCGTTTTCATTATGGTCTTACAGAACGACAATTACTTAAATACGTTCGTATTGCCGGAAAAGCCAAAGGGTCAACAGGTCAGGTTTTACTACAATTACTTGAAATGCGTTTGGATAACATACTTTTTCGATTGGGTATGGCTTCCACTATTCCCCAAGCCCGTCAATTAGTTAACCATAGACATATTTTAGTTAATGGTCGTATAGTAGATAGACCAAGTTATCGCTGCAAACCCCACGATATTATTACAGCAAGGGATGAACAAAAATCTAGAGCTCTGATTCAAAATTATCTTGATTCATCCCCCCGTGAGGAATTGCCAAAACATTTGACCCTTCAACCATTCCAATATAAAGTTTAAAGAAAAGAAAAAAAAAAGACTGAATTTTGCTTAGTCTGCATCAACTAGGTAATTGTTAACCACTGAGCTTGAGCACTTCTAGCAGGTGGGTTCCTAGTTCAGAAGTAAGAATGAACTGTAAATAATTCAACCTCAGCTGATAACTACCATGACAACCATAATTCTATCTTAGTTTTGTTAAAACCAAGCTCAAATACTTTCTATTAAGGAACTCAAATGGGAGTTTATTAGTCTTGCTGGTTCCTTGATGTGCAACTTAGAATCTGTTGTGTATTATGATATCATTTTAGTTAACTAAGAATGATGGAAGTGTTTTTTTAAATTCACTCGTATAAAGGCAAAGGAAGTAATAGAATATGCAAATGCTATGTACATCAAATATTAAAAATTACAGGAGACAAGAAATGAGATCATGACAAACCGGTTTTAGCCTCTTTATAGCTACTCCAAGCGTCCTTAACCCCTCATTGCTTATTTCTTCTGCCACATTTAGGATCCTCTGACAGTCTTCCGTAGATAAATCTGTTATTGCACCGCTATCGCCCTCAATGAAAGAAGAAACTTTCATTACTTCTTCCAATGCTCCTTTTGTTATCATTAATCGGTCATGGAATTGAAGGTTGCGATCTTCTGCATGTGACTCTGTTTCCAAGATAACTGATACTCTTCTTCGTATGAAATCAAATGGGATCTCATCATCTCTTCTTCCACTTAGATGGCTGAAACCTGTATCCATTTGTATAAACAAATGCCAAAATTGCATCATCCAGAGGATACTTCTGGTCAGTCTTGAAGTAAGAGTTAAGGAAGGCAAATCGCAGAACTTTTTCTTTGGGCAAACCCCAGCTGTCAAGATGGTTAACCATGATTGCATGGTTCATGGTGAGTGTTCCTGTCTTATCAATACATAAGATATCCCTGAACAGAAAGAAAAAAAAAATGATGAAAGATGGGACTAAATACTTTGCTTCAAATAAAAATGTGGACGTATTAAGAACTACAAAAAGGAACTTATGAACCAGATTAAGACTCAAAAAGGGTATCCCTTCTCCTAGTTCAGCATGTATCTGTAGGTTTAGCTTCAAGTCCATGGTGTGGCTTGGCAACTGGCTTGGTTAGCCTAGTTCACATTGTACTGGAACGGTATGTCCTCCTCCAATCCAATTTTTTGGATAGACTTGTTAATATGATCAAACTACTATCACTATTATCCTTGAAAGTGAACTAGGGTTATCTAATTACTTTGTTCGGTGATTGCAGGCTGAGAAGTTGAGACAAACTCTACAAGCCAGTTTGACAAAAGTGAACCAAAGGAAAAAAGGGTAAATTTTTAAGGATGAGGAATTCTCTCATCTTTTCTCTAATTGCAGGCAACCAGCCAGATGCAAGGTAGGTTTCCAAAAATATCTTGCCAAGTAAGCCTCCAAAAGTGTAACGCACGCTTGATTGCTTCCATTCTGCAGATCGTGTGTACTCCCAGATGCTAACACTCTTTTTTTTTCCAATGATTAACAGATAACAGATTTTCCGTAATCCAATAACTTGGTGAATAACTGAATACTGGCAGCTAATCCTCTTGATAGTACGGTAGTAGCATCTAAATGTGCAAATGTCGTGGCAGGAGCAGGGTCGGTCAAATCGTCTGCAGGTACATAAACTGCTTGAATAGAGGTTGTTAAGACTGGGGGAACCATTTCAAAACCCATAGGCAGTGAGTGGCAGGACCCAGCCATTAATAAGGCCATTACTTGGCCATCCCGTGTCCGATGTGGGAGAGCATTCTCCAACATGCTCCCTTCCCGAAGCTGGCCCACCTGGTATGGAAGTGGTGCTCAACTTATTGGATGGTGAAAGGGGGAGAAGCCCATTAACTACAATAGAGGCCCAGGACATTAACCCGCTTTGATACCATGTTAAGAAGGCCTCAACACTCCCAAAAGGATCCAATCGGAAGTGAGAGAACCCCACTTATATGGCCGTTAACTCAGTCATCCTGAACCGACGTGGGAGAGTTACAAACTACACAACATGTCCCCTCCCCAAAAGCCCAACTCTTATTTTTGGCCGATAAGAAGGAAAGCCTATCTAGAGATAGAAGAGACCACATCAGTTCGGGCCTAAACCATCAGCTCTGATACCATGTTAAGAAGGCCTCAGCACCCCTAAAAGGATCCAGTGCATTAGTGCTGGTATGATCGCACCCATCAACAGAGGTTATAGATCCCGCTTTGGTAGAAGTAATTCTTTCTTGTAAAGTACCCATTTCGGTACTAAGAGTGGGTTGATAACCCACAGCGGAAGGCATTCTACCCAATAAGGCAGATACTTCGGATCCTGCTTGGACGAAACGGAAGATATTGTCGATAAATAGAAGTACGTCTTGCTCATTAACATCTCGGAAATATTCTGCCATAGTTAGGGCAGTTAAACCAACTCTCATACGAGCTCCGGGCGGTTCATTCATCTGACCATATACTAGAGCCACTTTTGATTCTGCAATATTTTGTTCATTAATTACTCCAGATTCTTTCATTTCCATGTAAAGATCATTTCCTTCACGAGTACGTTCACCCACTCCGCCAAATACGGATACACCTCCATGAGCTTTGGCAATGTTGTTGATCAATTCCATAATGAGTACTGTTTTACCCACTCCAGCTCCCCCGAATAGTCCTATTTTTCCTCCACGGCGATAAGGGGCTAAAAGATCTACTACTTTAATTCCTGTTTCAAAAATAGATAATTTTGTATCTAACTGTATAAATGCAGGTGCGGATCTATGAATAGGAGATGTTGTGCGAGTATCTACAGGACCTAAATTATCAATGGGCTCTCCAAGCACGTTGAAAATTCGTCCTAGAGTCGCTCCGCCGACCGGAACGCTTAGAGAAGCTCCTGTGTCAATTACTTCCATTCCTCTCGTTAGACCATCTGTAGCACTCATAGCTACAGCTCTAACGCGATTATTTCCTAATAATTGCTGTACTTCACAAGTCACATTAATTTGTTGACCGGCGGTATCTCGACCCTTAACTACCAGAGCGTTGTAAATATTAGGCATTTTGCCGGGGGGAAAAACTACATCTAGTACCGGACCAATGATTTGAGCTATACGTCCCGGAGTTTTTTTTTCAAGTGAGGAAACTCCAGGACCAGAAGTAGTAGGATTTATTCTCATAATAAAATAATAAAATAGAATACGTTAGAATATGTCGAAATTTTTTTGCAAAAATTATGGAAATCCAAAATAAAATAAATGTTCGATAGCAAAGCAAGTTGATCGATTAATTCAATAAGAAATGAAATGAGGTTTAGTACTGCACTCGATTTGAGTGAACTTAAGCCTTGAATCTTTTCTTATACTTTAAAAATCTCAAAAGTTACATTCCTTTAAATATTGGTATCAATTAATTCTATACTCATCGTATTTCAGCAATCCTGTTTTGTAATCGAAGCCCTTTGTCTTACATTAACTCTATGCTGAATATTCCTTATTGGTTTCTTGAGAAGAGACATCATAGAGGTTGGGAATTTTCCGAATGCATAAAGTTTTTTGCTTTCTTGAATTGCTTAATTGGAAAGTAATGTATTCAAATGTTTCCTTTGATCGATGTCTTTAATGCTTTAAGTTATACTTGAAACTTGTATCCACCATTATGGCTTTCCTTAAGGTGAGTTATTTCTCATTTTCTTTTGGAAATGTGCTTTTATCCTTAAATTGCTAGCATGGTGGTGTCTATTAGTATAATTCTGATTGTATCAGTATGAAATGCATTTACAAAGAATTGTTAGGGTGCATAATTTCTGGACATTGAAAGTTTTTGGGAAACTCAAACTAAATGGCCTACTTATATTATCATATAGTTCAACTATTCTTTTACCAATGTATTTGTCACAAACTCTAGACAACTACTTTTGCTATAAATTTACTGTTGAAGGTTAACCATTCTTTTCATTGTTGATCTTAGTTTAGAACTATGATCGACCAAATACTAAAGCGATGGATTATACACATCCCTGTATTGTATGACAGGCAATGGAAAAGTTGGAGTAGATTTGGCATCATTCCTTTTTGGGTCCTTTTGGGTGTAACTTCTCATTTTGGTTCTTATGGATTCCAGCTTGCAATGTATGTAAACATCGCACAAAATTTGGTATGCTAAAAGTGAACTTGAAAAATTTGCCTCCTAAATAACACATTTAGATGTTTGTATCTTTGAAACAAGAAAATAAAGGGTAACAAGGTGCTCGAATGTGTTCGTAAGTTTTGAATTTGCTCTGAAAATGGATCAGTAGAAATCGTGATGATGACTTTTATAGTGGAATGCCCCAGCCCCAACCTAAAGGAGATGCCGGAAGCAATCGATTGCTGTCAAAACTCATCGATGGGTTGTCAAACCAATTGAGCCTATCGTGCTTCTAAGGTCTTCTTCCAAGCTCAAACCTACTTAGTACAAAGGTGGGGCTTGTTTACTTTATGAGCCTTTTAACTGCAATTTAGGTAGTTAGTTCAATGTAGTTGTCTACCTTTTCCTCACAATGAACATAACCCTTCTTGATTTCCTTGACAATTAGGATCATCCACAATCTAACTTCCATTAAGGATACAAGGTTTAATGTAAGAGCAAGGATTAACCCCATTATACAACCCAGACAATGGAACCTACAAAATAGTAAGAGATAAAAACTAAGACAAAAGTAGGAATGAAGGTATCAATTTATGGTCCATAAATATGAAACTATGGTCTTAGAGTAGACCTACAATATAGAAACAAAAATACAAGTGAAATATGTTGTTATACGGTTTAGGTTCCCGTTTAATATGAAATTAAAGTTGTTATGTAGAGTCCAATCAAATTAAAACATAAAGGAAGCTTTGTTGTAATTGTGCACATCTATTGTTGAAGGATCAATATAATAGATCACACTTATCTTATTCCATTCTTAGTTAGTTAGACAACATTAGAAAATTGAAACAAATGAACAATAGTGCAACAAGCTTAATCATGCTTCACTTCCCAAATTTGACCCTTGCAAAAGTATCAAGAAGGGCACTTTTCACTTTAGTTTACACAATGAAATTCAAGCACCTCATCAACTTCTACACCAAAAAAAAAATGTATAATAAAGAATTATTTACTTATTGATTCTACTAATTGGTAAAAAAGATTATGCTTGTGGAGAAGTTTCTAATGGCAAAGGAGATCAAGAGATACTAGAAAGAAAATAAATAATTTTTTTTTTAAAAGTACATACCTAAATTTTAAATGAAGTTTAAAATAAAATAAAGAGAAATATACTATCTAAATTAGTAGGGAGAACAAATTTTCTTATCTACAAACAAAGTTTAGGATTTAAAAAATCTTGGGCCAATTTTCACATGTCTCTTCCTAGTACCTTTGTGGCTTAAAATTGGAGAATTCACTAATTTTTAAAAGTTCAAGTGATTTGCAATTCTCTACCACTTTGGTATAGTTGTCGATTTGTTACATTTGTAAACGTGGAGCACTTGTAAAGTGGGAGGATTTTGCTACTCAAGCTCAAGACAATAGTAAAGGGTTAAATGTTTAAGTGTTGCAAGATGCTGTATTGAATGAACAATTTTTAATTTCTTGAGATTTTCAACTTTGAGCTTATTGAAGGAGGTTTGGTTTTGCCCTCAATCCTCTACTAGAGTTTCTAACTACTTAATAGATTGTAGATCTAGCCTTTTTAACTTTGAAAGATGAATGGTTGAAGAGACAAGCATAAGGGAGATATAGGACACACTTAATTCTTCAAGATTAGGACACATTGGTAGGGAAGTCAAAATAGGACAAAAAACAACATCTACATTTTTTTTAAAAAAAAAAATATGGCAACAAAATATGCTCCTTGATTGATGTTACTTTGTTATTTGACCATCATTTTCACCCAACACAAAATAATCCTCTCCCCCTACCCCTTGAGATGAAGATAATGAAGAAAATAAGATCTTACATATCATGACATTCTAGAACGTATCCAAACAATTCATAAAATTCAAGGGTAAGATTCTTGAAAAAGGGTGGTTGATTCAATGGTGACACATAATGACACCTGTAACGTCCAAACATCTCAAACCCACAAGACTAGTAAGTAATAAAATCCACTCTGGAAGTCCCAAATCCTAATAGACTAGATCTTTCACATTTGGATGTGGTTGTATGCCACAAGAAGATATGTCATTCTCAAAATCATTTATATCAAATCTATAACTCCATTCTAAACTCAAACCACTAAGATGTGACTTCTATTTCAAATTCAAACTCATTTTATCATAGTACTTCTCACATAACTTAAACCACAAATTTCTAACTTTCCTCTTTGATTATTAAGTCCATTTAATTCATTTAAACCGCCACAATCCTTAGAAAGTGAACCCTTATAATCAATAAAAGCTTTTAACCTTTAAAGATTAGTCAATTGGCTTAATCCATGTGGCATGTCCCTCACATTATAACAAGGTGGTGATTACTTGGGTGAACATCTAAATATAAATGTAGTGAAGAATATTTGTAGAATAAAAAAGAATGACATAGCTTTTAAGTGATTCAAACTTACCTAAGTGATTAACAATTTGTAAGTGAGCTTATTTTTATCTAATATCTTGATCATATACCACTACATAAGATATTTTATAGAATGCAAAAAATGTCCAATAAAACATACTAGAAAAGAAAACCACATCAAAGAAAATTAGGCATTTCTCATATTAACATTTCTCCTAAGGAGCTCAAGTTTTCTCCTAGAATTTAACATGTGTCCCTTAAAATTAAGTTAAAGCTTGAGTTTTGGAGGAAAAAACACAAGAAGATTATTAACAAGAAGACAAAGTTATTTCAACCAAAATAAATAAGCTTCCAACTACAATGAGCACAATGATTTCATGCCATGAGAATAAGCACATTTGGGAAAAAAGAGCAATGAAAAGACAACAAAAATGTCTCAATGGAATTTCTTTTTCCCTTAGGGTAGGGGTTGCACTATCATGCCTCCTTTTTCCAAGGCCAATGTTGAGAAGGATTCTCTATTCTTGCATTCCCACGAAGAATTTGCACATGTAATTCATTACATATACTTTTTTCTCCAAGGATAAACTCAAACACACACATATCTCCCATTTCGACATTGTTCTCATTGATGAAAGCATGCCATCCATTTCCAATATAGGTTCTACCATCATTGCAGAAATTGATTGTCACCAACCGCTTATGTCCATTTTCATAATGAATGACCACGTTTGGCATCACTTTGATGTTAAATGAGTGTAACACTGATCTAGGAAGAAGCTGCAACCAAAAAAATGATATATGAAAATCCTATTCTTTTTGACATTTACAAAAATTATGTCAATCTAACATCTATTAATTCACAATGGCAAGAGACCAATTCTTGAAAACTACTTATCCAGTAAAATAAACAATAGAAAGTTCAGTTGTTCTAGTAAACTTAAGAATAGCAAGAACACAAGGAAATTTTGATTCATGCTCATTTAAATATATATATATATATAAAAAAAAGACACTAGTTCTTGACTTTCCAAATGATAGATCTTATGGGATGAATCATTGATGTTCAAACTATTTGAAACTTTGTTTTCATTACACTCATTTGAGACAAATACTAGGAGATGTTTTTAAATTGAATTTCGCTACTACCAACCATGGTATAAATGACACAAAATACCAATTGGTCTCACATAAAGGATAAAAAGTGAAAATTATAAACTATATATATCTAATAAGCAAAATATCATGATTTTCTTAGACTCTTTGAACATCTAAATAGAATACTTAAAAATGTAGAACAAGAGCATTAATACATCTCCTAAGTGCTACTCTATAACCTGTTAATTTATCATCACTCTCAAAATGTATCATAAAAAATCTAAAGGACATTCCATACATTCTAATCTCCATATAGCAAGAACTCTTAGTTTACCTAACAAACAATAACACAATAATGTAGGAATAAAACTAAGAAAATACAAAACCAAAAACTCACCACAATCCGCTTTGAATAGTTACAAATGGTCCGTACAAAATATGGATTCTTTGGTGTTACAAAGTGGGAGTCTTCTAGAATCTTCTGTTCTTTGGGATTTGTTCCTACAAATCTTTGTGATTTACCCAAACCAACTTTAGATGAGCCTGCAAGCATGCAACTTTCTAAATCTATAAAGAATATTGATGTTACACTTAACAAATAATGAAAGAAAGGCAAGTAATTATAAATAGTAGGTATTAAATATAGCTCACATCCTATCTCTTCATTCTTCTTGAAGTCTATTTTCAAATGTTTTTGTTTACCAGCATGAGCTTGTCTACTAAGAGCTTTCTTTGGTTTAGAAACTTGACTTGATGAAATAGTTTTCTCCTCGACCTTTTTCTTCTCACATCCATTTTTACTAAATATTTTTACTTTAAATCTTGAGTTTCTATGGTATTTGAAAACCAATAAGTCTCCAAATTCCAATAAATGATCTTTGGCAAAGCCTTGCCAGCCTTTCTTGAAAAACAAGCGTCCATCAATTTGCTCTAATTCGACATGCCAAGACTTCTTAGAATGATCAAAGAGAATGGCCTTCTTTGGTATGACTTTCTTGAAGTTCTTGATAAAAGCTTCTGGTATGGACTGCAATGTCAAAAAGAATGAGTTTTCACCCAATACCAAGGAGGCTACAAACACTCAAAAACATCAAACAAGAAACTCATTTGATATTTCCTTTGAATGCAATTCTTTTCTTAGAATAAACTTAAGCCATTCAAGAAGACTTGTTTAGGTTCCAGAAGAAACCTATTATTATCCAAATGGAATCTATGACTTACCAACACTACAGGGAAAAAAAAAAACCCAAGAATATGCTTCGGATTTACCAACTTGTTTTTTCATATACTTCGCATGAAGAGCATCTTTATCCACAATTATTCAAGTACTACAAGTTGCAATCTTTTTTTTTTTTTTTTTCAATTTACCATACGCTAGCATATAAAATAGACACATATTAGCAATAACAAGGAGCCATGGGAATAACTGTATTTACAACTGTGGAAAGGGCAACAATTTTTAAATGATAAAAAACTGAACGCACGCTGCTAACATTCATGCATCTTAAGCGGTTCTTTTACTGCGTTACTAGTTTCTACATCATCTAATGTAGAACAAATAACCAGTGCTCTATCGTTATGATCAAAATTTGCTGCGTGTTCGGCACGGACCTAACAAAATTAAATCTCATAGGGCAATTTTCAAAGCAAACAATCAAAATCTGAACTTGGATAAGAACAAAAAAGAAGGAAAATATAATAGCACTCCATCGACTAGGCTCAAGTAGACCCCTTTCTTGCTCCAAATACGTTGCAAAGATTCAAGCCACGAACGCCAAATACTAGGCCTTTTGTTTCAACTTTGCCTATGACAAAGAATAAGACCAGAACTTTATGGATCCATCAACCCTAATACCAATCTCACCAAATAGCAATGCCTAATATCCACCAATCATTAAAAAGTCAGTAAGCTTGAAACGTTAGAGAGAGAGAGAGAGAGAGAGAGTACTATTTGGCGTGAGCTCGTGTAGGGAAGGAAAACTTTAAAGAACTCCGGGCTATCATCAGCGAAACGGGCCTCTCTGAGTCCGCCATACCTCGCCATTTATGTTTCTAGTTTGTATTAGGGCGCAGTGACAAACGGTGACATTTGACATACACAACTGTGTGAAAAGAAGGATTTGAGCGCTCTGCCTTATTTCAAAGAACCCATTCTTTTCTTAGAAGAGAGGCCGCCTTCCGCTTGAGACATAACGTACGTGTGAGAACGATTCACAAAATCTAACCTAGGTTTGTCTCGGCCAGTAGTTTTATTTATTTGGGAGACTTTTCACCTCTTTGAAAGAAACGAAGTTTGTAAAGTACAAAATAACATAATCCTTTTACGCGTTTGAAATCCAAACCGTCCTTTTTGCTTCATTATTATTAACCTCTCCCCATACATAACAACTACTATTCCAATGTTTATTACTGCAACTAATCCCATGACCCATCAATCACGTTGAAGCTTCCTTTGATGTTCAACTTTGCATCTCTTCTTCCGGCGTTGGCTTTTCATTCCCTCCTAGGATGCAACATGGGTCGTGATTAATATTTAGGAGAAAACATTCTCCATACTTTACAATCCTTTCACCAAAGGATTACAATATAACTTGGTTACAAACAAGGCTATTTCAACCTTATACAAAGCAAATCCCTTAAGATGTATAGTTATGTGGGATTTGTTAAAACTTAGACTCTCTAATTATAAAAATTAACAATCTAAACCTTAATCACAAAAATTCCAAATTACGATAAAAATAAAGATTTGGATTTACAATCAATATATGTGCAAAGAATGTATATCAATTAATAGAGCACATATAAGTGTAGAGAAGCAACCAACATCGCGAGATATATGAGTGAGAAAGCACTTCACTGAAGTATCAACTTAAATCAAGCTTCCTAAGATTTCTTCAACTCTTTCAAGCTTTTTGTTTTTTCCTTTTTTGTTCAGATCTTCATTGAGAACTTCAAGATACACCTTTTTTCTACATTTTTTAAAATAGAGCTGTTCTCAACTTAGAATCTGACTTACTATTCGTTGGAGAGGATTTTCTACAAAATTTCTGCTTATATTTCTGCCTTTTGGGTCACGGGTCATACTTGCGTGGGCTAGTCTTATATCAGTAGGTCACTTTCTCAATTAATAAACCCATGTAATTTTGTCTTCTAAAACACTTAATTTTGTCACTTTGCTCAATCAATCAAACGGTTTGCAGGTTGCAAAGAATGCTTTACAATTCATCTTGATTTTATATTCTACTGATGCTTGAAACACTAATATTTCTTTAGGGACTTCTTCTACTCTTTGATACGGAAAAAAAAAAAAAAAAGAAGCTTTTCTCTATTGTTTCTATTCTGGCTTATATCAGATATTATTCCAGTTTCTGATAGGTAGAAGAAATTACTTTGAATTTCTTCTTACCTATCAGCCTACCCTACCTTTTATCTTGGTATCATATGCCAGCTTGGCGAAAGCCCCCATTACATTCGATTCTTATCTTCTTGATTCTGCTTAATCGTGATTTTTTTTCAAATGGATGCCCTTATTGCTACTGCTACCGCCCCTACTCATGCTACTCTCAGTGTACCGGCTGTGGATATCCACCTAGATGGACCCAATTATCTGGTCTGGAAGGCCAGGATAACCCTGTACCTGAGAGCAAGCGGTCTTCTCAGTATTCTTGATGGCACCTATCCGTGTCCCGAAGAATACTCTACAGTAACTGACAAAGAGGGCTCCATAACAAATCCGGCATTTGTAGACTGGCATGTCTATGAATAGACAACCTCCATAGTCTGCATAACAAACCTGGCATTTGCAAATTGGCATGTTCGTGATCAGACAGCCTTAGGCTGGATTCTCAACACATCATCGAATGCAATTGTTACTAGCTTATCTTGCTTTGAGAGATCTACCAAGGCCTGGCAAGCCCTTGCATCTTAATTTGCTGCTTAAAATTCGGCCAATGTCACAGCTCTACGGTTACATCTTCAAGCTGTCATGAAGGGCCACTGCTCGGTAATCAAGTATCTCCAAGAGGCTAATAGCCTTATGGATCAGCTGGCCTCTATCGGAGAACCAATCTCTGATAATGAATTTTTAACTCATTTGTTTTGTGGTCTAGGTCCTCAATATTCTACCTTGGCCACTGCTATATCTATTCATTCTTTGAATGCAACAATGAGCGAGGAGGATCTTCATGACCTCTTTTTGACACTTGAGGCCACATTAGATCTTGCTAAACAAACTGTCGCCCACAATCCATTAGCGGCCTTTGTTTCGGGAAGTCCTACTTGTAGACAACGTTCTCCTTCTCGAAACAACAGTAGCAGAATTGCCTCCTCTAGTTGTGTCAACAACAACGACTCTTCTTCTGCTGGTCAGACCTACTCCTCTGGTTGCTTTCATGGTTGTCAAGTTTTCTGCCAAATATGTCATAGGCCAGGACATTGTGCTAACAACTGTCATGAGAGGTACAATCAGGTCCCATTCAATCAGCCCTCCTCTCACCCATTTTCTGAAGTCCATGTCACCAACTATCCTCTTGCCAATTCGGACTCCGACTGATACTTGAGTCGTTGTTGTTGACACGACTAGAGGAGGCAATTCTGCTATTGTTGTTTCGAGAAGGAGAATGCTATCTACGAGTAGGACTTCCCGAAACAAAGGCCGCTAGTGGATTGTAGGCGACAATTTGTTTAGCAAGATCCAATATGGCCTCATGTGTCAAAAAGAGGCCATGAAGATCCTCCTCGCTTGTCGTTGCATTCCGAGAATGAATAGATATAGCAGTGGCCAAGGTAGAATATTGAGGACCTAGACCACAAAACAAATGAGTTAAAAATTCATTATCAGAGATTGGTTCTCCGATAGAGGCCAGCTGATCCGTAGCTATTACCCTCTTGGAGATACTCGATTACCGAGCAGTGGCCCTTCATGACAGCTTGAAGACGTAACCGTAGAGCTGTGGCATTGGCCGAATTTTAAGCAGCAAATTAAGATGCAAGGGCTTGCCAGGCCTTGGTAGATCTCTCAAAGCAAGATAAGCCAGTAACAATTGCATTCGATGATGTGTTGAGAATCCAGCCTAAGGCTGTCTGATCATGAACATGCCAATTTGCAAATGCCAGGATTTGTTATGGAGCCCTCTTTGTCAGTTACTGTAGAGTATTCTTCAGGACACGGATAGGTGCCATCAAGAATACTGAGAAGGCCGCTTGCTCTCAGGTACAGGGTTATCTCGGCCTTCCAGACCAGATAATTGGGTCCATCTAGGTGGATATCCACAGCCGGTACACTGAGAGTAGCATGAGTAGGGGCGGCAGCTGTAGCAATAGGAGCGTCCATTTGAAAAAAAAAAAAAGGAAAAAAAAAACAAATCACGATTAAGCGGAAGCAAGAAGATAAGGATTGAATGTAATGGGGCGAAAGCTTTCGCCGAGCTAGCGTATGATACAAAGATAAGAGGTATGGTAGGCTGAAAAGACTTGTCAAAAACTGGAATGATATCTGGTATAAGCCGGAACAGAAACAATAGAGAAAGGCTATTCTGTATTCAATGATTTTCTTTGTATGAGGCATTCCCTATATATAGATTTATACTACTAAACTATAAAAGAATGGGTTTAATTACATGGTTTATACAAAAGTAAGAATCGTTATTGTTTCCGGTGAGGCTTGAGATTGCCGGAAGTATTTTGGGAATATTTCTGAGTTCTATTCTCAAGATATGAATCCCGTGTTTCTTCCCTCCTTGTTTGATTGGAGAAAGTTTTGGTTTCTTTTTTGGTATTTGTTTTCTATATTTACCTTGCCTTGATATTGTGGTTGGTGAGAGATTCTTTCCTTGCCGGAAGTTGATCGGGAGTTGCAGAGGATATGCGGCGCTTCAACGTTTGCTATGGTGAAAGGAAAGGGCTGACGGGTGCAGTCTTGTTAAGTGATGATGGGTCCCGCACATGGAGTCTGGTGCATGGGTCATGAACTTGGGCGGCGGGTTGGACTAGACTTTGGGTCGCGGTCTGCACAGTGTTTTCCTAAGTATTTTGAACTGGGCCGCACAAGATGAGCAACATCTCTGTTTATAACCTTTTAGAAAAAATGGCATCTATAGTTGTTAGTAACCTACCAAGAGGTTACAGGTGCGAAAAGCTAGCAGACTGCCTGAAGTAAATGTTTTCACTACAATTGTTGCACAACTTGAAGCACTCAACAAAAAGAGACAAACTCCAATTTGTAAGGTATAGTCACCAAACTAGCTAATACCATTTAAAACTTCATCAAGAGCATAGGTGTGAAATTTCAAACCAAGAAGCTTCAATTAAAAATTTAGAGATGCAAGTGGGTAAATTAGCAATGAGAGAACAAGGTTCTTTGTTAAGCAACACAAAGAAAAATCTAATTGAAAATGCAAAATCTATAACCTTAAGAGGTGATAAACAAGTGAGAGAAAAAAAATGTTGAGCAACAAATTTCTAGAGGCAATGAAAAGGACGTCAACAAACAACCAAAGAATTGTAGTACTTTTTATTAAAAGGACAAGTAAGTTAAGCCATATTTTGCTTTTCCATATCCTACCAAAAAAAATAAAAAATTCCTCCCTCTTTATTCCAAACCTCATGGCTAGTGCCACGATGGTCTTTAGCAAGGCCTCCCAGCATTCAACGAGAGGTTAGAAACACCATTCCACCCGCCAATACCTAAACCCCAACCATCTACCAAAACAAACTCAGAATTGATAACTACCAAAGCCCTTAAATTTGATTTCCCCCTTCCCAAATCATACAAGGGCGCAATAAATTGCCCAAAATCGTTCCCTTACATAGCAGTGGAGTTGCTTCCCAACATACTCACAGTTCTAATGGTGGCTTATCCACCTAAGTTGGTTGATGGTTGTCTAAATATCAAGTTTTCTAACAGAGTGGAGAATTAGAGAAACCAACGATTGTGGGTTTTCTTTCTACTCAGCAGATTAGTATCCACATTCGATCTGATGGTGATTTAGCTTGCACCTGGTTGAGGGAAGGTTGAGTTTTTTAGCAAAGTCGTTTCCTTCTTTATCATTGGAACCCAAATTTCATTTGAGACCCGGCAACAGTGGCACTCTAGATTCATCTTCCATTGATACCTCCTCTAGGTCATAATCCAGGTGCGTTAAAAAAGATTGGAAATTAGTTAGGAAGGTTTTTTTGCTGAGATTTATGTACAAGAAAATTCCAACACTCGGCTTATGCTTTGATGTGTATTGAAATGGATTTATTGTAACCACTTCTTGATGATTGCGGGATAACAATTGGATCAAAAACAACTTTTTTGGCAAGCTATTAAGTATGAAAACATATTGGGTATTGTTCTTATTGTCGGCTCCAGAGGCATGAGCTAAACGACTGCCGTAAGCATGAACAGTGCACTGAAGATGTTCGTGAATATGTTTAATAAGATAAGGACCCTTGTAATTCTACTCGTTCTGAAAGGATTAAGGTAAATTTGTCCCGGCATAGCAAAGCATTGAAACAGAAAGAAACTAGGGATTAATTTTAACAAGTTTGGAGGAAGAAAAACCAATAAAAGGGGTAGCAGTTAGGGTGTTTGACCAAATACCCCAAAAAAATGAGGAAACTCAGAACGTGGAGGGATCCTCTTGGACGCAAATCCTGCAGCACTGCTACCATGAAAATTAGGAAACAGATCTAACAGTTGCCATGGACAGTGATTTTCCCACCTTTGCATGGAACTCCAAGCAACTTTGCTATAACAATTACAGCGAGTTTATGCTACTGGAAATCAACACCACTGCTCCGAAACACAGCCAACAAGAGAGAAATGGTGACGAAGCCCTCGGGCTGATGCTAATTATAATTACTAGAATGACAATCTTTATCTCGTTTTTGTACAAACGGAGCAAATAAAATAAAAGCAAGTAAAATATTTACATGTGACAGGCTTGGGTCTATATACCGTGTGTGGGCCTTAAGTGGCAAAACCCAATATATATACCAATATACAAAGACCTCTCGTATGTATATTTATACCTCTCGAATACATTAAGTCAGCCAGGTAAACAATGTTGGGTTAATGATATTTATACGGCCCAAATATCTCTAACCCATTAAAGGTCTAATACAATATCACTCTTTTTTATTTTTTTTTGTTTAAAACTTTGATGTTATATTATTATTAGAAAGTCTAAAGTCCAACTTAAAACTAATTTATGAGTTAGAACAATAATTTTTCACTTGAATAGGATCAACTTGATCATGTATACACATGCTTACACTCTTTCTCTCTCTATTTATATATATCTTGAATAGTGTGTTAAAAAAAATCACTAATAGTTTCTTACGTTCTTGGTAGATTCATGCAGCACCAAGGTCTCAGTAGAAATCTAGGTCAGCCTTCTAAGCTGTCAATACACTACCTAAAAGTCGCAATGGGACAATTTGGTTAGTCCCAAGACAAGTTTGTTGGGAGGTTTGTTGTAAACAAAACGCGTACACAAACATAAGTTTGAATATGCATCTTTATTGAACTAAAGAATCATCCAAGTTACAAGCGGACTATGCAAACAAGCTACAAGCAACTAGACAAGACTTCCCATGCTCAACGGGGTTACATTCATACATAGGTTGATTTGGTTTACATCGCAGTGAAAATACATAGTAAAGTAAAGTAGATAATATATACATAATAGATTACAAAACATGGCACCACCTAAGTGGATAGCCCATTACAAGAAAAACCATGGGAGCTGAGTGCTTGGCTACATCCCGAGCCACTTGGACCAGAGAACAAACGAGCCACATCCTTGGTCGTTTGGGTACCTTGGCCCATACTGCCAGTCCAGGACAATCTCCCCCACCTAAAACTAGCGACACCTTCATTGCTGCGAGGCCACAAGGGCGAGGGTCATTGAGCATTGTCCTTGGCTCACACGACCCCCATTGACTCCTAACTCATACTTCCAGCCGCTCTTTGTCTTCATAGCAAGTCTTAATGTCTGCGACGCTCTTACCACTTCCAAGTACTTATTGATGAGGTTTCTGAATTGCCATTAGTCTTTTTCATTCTGCCACGACACCGTTGTCCTAGGTCAGCCCTTCCACTTAACACAGAATTGCCTCCGCGGATTGGCTCCCTTTTTGGGAAAGATACGGTCCCTTAAGATCTTTTCCACCTCTCCATTGAAGAACGCTAACATAGCAGGGGGAGCCCGCTTAGACTGGTTCCTTTCTACTTCCATCTTGTTGGCGTGGAATGCATTCAACATGCTTATGTGAAAGATCGGGTAGATTCTGAGTGTGGTTGGGAGAAGTAGCTGATAGGTCACTTTGCCAACCTTCGCCATGACTTTGAACAACCCAATGTACTTCTGAACCAAGTCCTCGTGGAAAGGTCGGTATGCCTTATATTGGTAAGGGAGGAACTTGACTAGAACTTGGTCCTTATATTGTAAGCAGCTAGCCTCCGCTTCATGTCGGCCCACTTCTTCATTCTCTTAGCCACCTTATTCAAGTAAGACTTAGCCAAGTCTAAATTCCTACTCCATGATCTCACAATCTTATGGGCGCTATAACACTGCTTAGACGCCTTTGCCTCTTTGGTTGGCGGGGTCAGCAACTGTTGCCCCATCACCAACTTTTAAAAGGGCTCTTGTTGGTCGACTCACTCGTCCTTAGGTTATAGGAGAACTAAGCTACATCCAGAAACTTCACCCAATTCTTTTGATTCTCGTCAACAAAATGCCTTAAGTATAATTCCACCAAGCTGTTGACCCTCTCCGTCTACCATCAGTTTGAGGATGAAAGGTTGTAGAGAACCTAAATTCTAAGCCTAATAGACCAAATAACTCCTTCCAAAGCCGACTAATGAACCGTGGGTCATGATCGCTCACAATGTTCTGCAGCAGCCCCCAATACTTTACAACATGCTTGAAGAAAAGGTGAGTTGTGACTTCTGTAAAGCATTCCATAGAGGTCGATATGAAAGTCCCATACTTTGACAACCGGTCCACCACCACAAGGATCAAACAATATCCATCTAACTTGGGCAAGCAAGTGATGAAGTCCATTGAAATGCTTTCCCATGGCTGAGTTGGTATCGACAATGGCTCCAATAATCTCGCAGGAGCCCTCTTCTCTGATTTATCCTATTAGCACATAAGGCAAGTCTTCACGAACAACTCAACTTGATCCCACATGTTTGGCCAATAATACGAGGCTTCTAGAAGAGCCCTCGTCTTTCGTTGTCCAAGGTGTCCTGCCCGCACAGTGTCATGATGTTCACCAATGAGTCTTCGGCAGAGCCGACCTTTGGTGTAAAGCAATCCATCTTCTAGCCAAAATTGCTTGCTCTTTCCTTAACTAGCTATACTAACTACTTGGCCACTAGGTTGTGGCCCATTCCTTCCTTCACAAGAGGCATCACATCACTTTCCACTATACTTAACACTACTAGTTCCATCTTCCGACTAAAAGCATCAACCATTACGTTGCTCTTCCCTGGCTTGTACATCATGGTGTAGTTGAACTCGACTAGAAAGTCTTGCCATCTAGCTTGCTTAAGTAACAGCTTCTTCTGAGTCTGAAAGAAGCTTGTGGCTACATTATCTATCTGGATCACAAATTAAGAACCCAGTAGATAGTGGTGCCATGTTCTGAAGCAACGAACAATTGCTATCATTTCCTTCTCCTAAACCGTGTACTTGTGCTCCACCTCGTTCAGCTTCCTACTCTCGAAAGCAATGGGATGCCATCCTTGCATGAATACCCTTCTAATGGCATAATCAAAAGCATCAGAGTGCACTTCGAATGGTTTTGAGAAGTTTAGGAGGGCCAGTACTGGTTCCTTAGTCATAATAGTTTTTAGATCTTCGAAGGCTTGCTGGCACACCTCTGTCCACTCCTATGGATTGGATTTCTTTAGTAGGTTTGTCAACAAGGTCACCCTCGCAGAGAACCCTTATAATAAAGCACCGATAGTAATTAATCAAATCAATGAATAATCTCAACTCTGTAACTTTAGAAGGAACTTCTCAATCCTAGATGGCCTTTACCTTGGCAGAGTCTATCTGCAAAGTGCCTTGGCTAATCACATGACCCATGAAATGAACTTCTTTTTGGGCGAACGAGCACTTCTCCTTTTTCAAATACAGTTGATTTTCACGTAACACCTTGAATAAAATCTTCAAGTGTTCCATGTGCTTTTCTAAGGAAGTGCTGTAGATGACGATGTCATCCAAGTAGACAACCATGAACTTGTCCAAGTAGGGATGAAGCAGGTTGTTCATAAAAGTGCAGAAGGTTACTAGGGCATTGGTTAGTCCGAACGGCATGACTAGCCATTCAAAAGAGCCGTAACGAGTCACACAAGTCATTTCAGCCCATCTCCTACTGCAATCCAAATTTGATGGTAGTCGGACCACATATCTACCTTTGTGAAATACCGAGCATAGCCTAGCCGATCAAACAAATCTCCTATTAGGGAAATAGGATACTTGTTCTACATAGTCACTTTGTTCAAGGCCCAATAGTTTATGTAGAGCTGAAAGATCCATCCTTTTTGGACTGGAACAGGACTAGCATGCCGTAAGGTGCTTTTGTTGGTTAGATATACCCTGCATCCAGCAAGGACTTCAACTACTTCCTAAGCTCTTCAAGCTCAGGTGACACCATCCAATACGGGGCCTTAACTGGTGGCTTCACCCCGAGTTCTAACTTGATTGCGTGCTCTACCTCTCACCTGGGAGGTAGTTGCTTTGGCAATTTTGGAGGCATCATATCCTCGTTCTCCACTAGGAGGTTAGCTATTACTCTTGAGAGGTTCTCTTGGATCACACTCTCCAACTCTTTCAGCATGGCCAAGTAGGCCTCTCTACCCTTCTGCATGCCCTTTTTGAATTGCGTGGCGGAGAGGCTCTATTGCATTGAACCCACTCCTTGGGTTGGGACAAAGGACGACATTTCACCTACGAGGATGCATAGGCAACTGTGCACAGCAATGGGGATGGCATTGGCCACATGGAGAAAATCTAGTCCAAAAATTAATTTATAGTCATCCATGGCCACTATCGTAAAGTCTAGCTTCCCTCACCACTTGCACACATGTATTTCCACTCCTTGAGCTACTCCAACCACTAACTAGGATGCGCTGTTCACCATTTTCAGTGATCCAACATCTTTCTTCACTGTCATCCCGAGTCTTTTTGCTTCTGCGGGCGTGACGAAGTTATTAGTCATGGCCAAATCCACCATAGCCTTTGTAAGCTTGTCATTTACCACACACTCTATGTACATTAATGAGCAGGTGGTGGATATTAATACTTCGCTCTTCATCGAGTTTAAGACTTGAAAAGCCATTGTTTGCTCCTCCTCAGCTAGAGGTTCCACTAGGGTCGTTGTCTGCTCAATTGCATTCATTGCCCTGTTCTTCGAGCAAGAGCGAATTATGTGGGGTCCATTGCAAATGTAGCAAGTTCTATTGACCCCACCTTGGCCAAATGTGTTCTTGTTACCATTCCTACTATTGCGATTCGATGAGGGCCTATTTCCACCGCTCTAGTTCGATGGAGGTCTGTTACCACCATTTCCCGAGCTCTCTCCCAAGGTCGGTGGCCTTACGTTCCCGAATTCCATGGGCCTACAATCCTTCTTCATCTTCACCACAAGTCTTTAGTCTTCAAGTCGACGGTGCTCCTACCGCTTCTAGGTACTTGTCGATCAGGTTTCTAAACTGCCATAAGTCTTCTTCATTTTGCCAAGAGATTGTTGTGTCGGGTCAGCCCTTCCACTTAACGCAGAATTGCTTCTTTGGGATGGATCGCTTCTTGTAGGAGATGTAATCTCTTACAATCTTTTCCACCTCTCCATCAAAGGATGCCAGCATAGTAAGGGGAGCCCACTTAGACTGGTTTCTCTACAATTCCACCTTGTTAATGTGGAATGGCTTCAACATGCTTACGTGAAAGACCAGGTAGATTCTGAGTGTGGCTGGGAAAAGTAGTTGGTAAGCCACCTTCCCAACCTTCGCCATGACTTCAAACGATCCAACATACTTCCTTACCAAGCCCTCGTGTTGGGATAGATATGTCTTGTACTGAAAAGGGAGAAACTTCACTAGAACTTGATCCCCGATTTTATAGGCGGCTGGCCTTCACTTCACATCAGCCTACTTTTTCGTTCTCTTCGCTACCTTGTTTATGTAAGACTTAGCCAAGTCTGAATTCCTACTCCATGATCTTACAATTTCATGGGTGTTGTAACACTACTTAGAGGCCTTTGCCTCTATGGTTGGCGGGGTCAGCGGCTGCTAACTTGTTACCAACTCAAAGGGGCTCTTATTGGTCGATTCACTTATCTATAAGTTGTAGGAGAACTAAACTACATCTAAGGACTTCACCCAGTGCCTCTGATTCTCACCAACAAAGTGCCTTAAATATAACTCCACCATGCTATTGACCTTTTCTGTTTGCCTGTCAGTCTGAGGGTGAAAGGCCATAAAAACCCTAAGTTCTGAACCTAAGAGACCAAATAACTCCTTTCAGAGTCGACTAGTGAATTATGGATCACGGTCACTCATGATGTTTCTTGGCAGCGCCCAATACTTCACAACGTGCTTGAAGAATAGGCAAACTGCGACTTTCACAGAACACTCCATAAGAGCCGGTATAAACATCCCATACTTTGATAATCGATCCACCACCATGAAGATCAAACAACATCCATCGGACTTGGGCAAGTAGGTGATGAAGACCGTTAAAATGCTTTCCCATGCCCAAGTCAGTATTGGCAAAGGCTCCAACAATCTTGCAAAAGCCCTTTTCTCAAGCTTGTCCTGTTGACAAACGAGACAAGTCTTCACAAACAACTTGACTTGATTTTGCATGTCTAGCTGATAACTCTATTTTTATAGAGTTATTTTACCTATTTTAGACAATAAATAACTTTAATAATTGTGAGAAAATATTTGAACTCCTCTTTATTTATCTAAATTTATTTTGTTTATGTAGCACAAGGAGGCAAGGAGAAAAGGGATGAACATGGAGAGCATGATGCTTATTGTGTGGCAAAATTGTAATATCAAGATCAAGAGAGTCAAGATGAGCTTGGGCTTTGAATGATTGTTATTAGATTTTATTATTATTGAGTTTTCTAAATAATTAGAAAACCTAATCATATTAGGAGTTCAAAGCCTAATTAAATTAGGAGTTCAAAACCTAATTAAATTAAGAGTTCAAAACCCAATTGTTTTAGATCTCTAAAACCCAATTCTACTAGGATAAGAGTAGGTCTAAACCTAAATTTTATTTAAGAGAAGAAAAGAGGCAAAAGGAGGAAGAGGAGGAAATTGAGCACAACTCAAAAGAGAGGCTAAGAATTTAAGGTTTTCTTGAAAAAAAGACAAAAAAGGTGACAGACTTCTTATTCTTGGATTCAAGATGCCTTCTTTATTCCCTATTATTATTCTTCCTCATTATTTCTTTATGTTTTAGTTTATTTTTGTTAGAACTACGATATAACCTAATTATGATGTTATGAATCTTATGATTATTATGTTTTGCAAGATATTTTATTTATGTGAGTTATATATTATTATGCTTAATGCTTTTAAGTGATTGGCCACCATTTGAATAATTTGATGTGCATGTTTGAGACTGAAAGGTAATAATATGCAATTGCTTCTTATAATATATAACCATGAATTAAATATGGATAGACATATACCATGTTGTTTGTGTGACTTTTAGTGATCAGATAATCGAAAGATTTATTGTAAACTGGGAATGTTCATAGATCTTAATACATTTGGTTTGTTTCAATTCACATATAAAAATATAGTGAATTAATGAACTAAGTAGGTTTATTATACTTAGACATAGGATAGTAAATAAATTAGGAAGTTCCGCCATCACATAAATATTATCCCTCTTGTAAGTATACATAATCTACATTAGTACCTCATAGTTATGGTGAAATTAGACACTCTGACATATTTTGTGTATTTAGTTTTATTAAATTTAATTGATTAGTTTATTCTCTATCAATTTGGATTTGTTAGATAAATTCTAGGAGTTGTTCACCGTTAGTAATTAATTGGCATAGTAATTACCAATCTCTATGGGACGATACTTTTCTTATCATTATATTACTTGTTCGACATGTTCACTTACATTTAAAATTCACCAAACAAGTTTTTGGCGCCGTTGCCGGGGATTGGTTGTTTTACTACTAATTAATATTAATACCGAATAGCTTCTTAGTTTAATCTAGCCTTTATTTTCTTTTAAAAAAAATCTTTTTTCTTAATTATTTTTTTTTTACGTTCATTGTTAAGTTGTTATTGCTGAAAGATTAAGTAACAATAATGGAGAAAAATGATGGTACACATAGACTTTTGAAAGATTATGTTGCATTAACATTTTGGAATGCTAAATCAAACATTAAAAGGCCTGAAATTCAGGCAAGCAACTTTGAGATCAAGCCAGCACTCATCCAAATGCTTCAAAACTCCTTGCAATTTAGTGGGCTACCAAATGATTATCCAAATGCTCACATTGAAGCCTTCCTTGAAATCTGTAACCCAATCAAATACAATAGAGTCACAAATGATGCTATCAAGTTAAGACTATTTCCATTTTCTCTTAGGGACAAAGCCAAAAGTTAGCTCTATTCTCTTCCTACAGGATCAATTACTACATATAATGATTTGGCTTAGAAATTTCTTCGTAAATTCTTTTCTTTTGCAAAATCTGCAAAAATGCGCAAGGATATTATCACTTTTACACAAATGGATAATGAATCACTATATGAAGCTTGGGAAAGATTTAAGAAACTTTTGAGGAGATGTTCACATCATGGACTACCCATATGGTTATAGGTACAAATTTTTTATGATGGATCTAATACAAATCTTCGTTTCATAATTGATGCAATTACAGGAGGATCCTTATACAACAAAACGCCAGAAGATGCATATGAGCTTTTAGAGGAGATGGCATTCAATAGCTATCAATGGTCTACTGAAAGGCCACCAATGCATCAAACAAGTGAAGTCCATGAAATAGATATCTTCACCACAATGTAAACACAGTTGGAAGTGCTCGATAAGAAGATAGACAACCTAAGTATTCCAATTGTGAGACATCAGAGTAAAGCATGTGAATTTTGTGGTGGAGCACATGAGAGCACATGAGAGCACAGAATGTCAAGTAGGTAACCCTCATGCTCATTATAATGATTATGCTAATTTTGCTGGAATTCATAGCAGGTCACAAAATGATCCTTACTCCAACATATACAATTCGAGATGGCAAAACCATCAAAATCTTTCATGGAGTAACCAAGTGAGATGAGACTACAACCAACATTTTAGCAAACCGAAAAGGTGAAACCTAACTTAGAAGACATGATTAGCGAGCTAGCCAGCACCACACAAAACTTTATGGAGAAGAGTGAAGCAAGATTTCAAAATCAGGAAGCTTCAATAAAAAAATTAGAGTTGCAAATGGGTCAGTTGGTCAACATGCTTTTAGAGAGACAATAGGGTCTTTTGCCCAGCAATATGAAGGAAAACCCTAGAGATAATATAGTCACCAACCTAGCCATCACCACACAAAATTTTATAGAGAGTACTGAAGCGAGAATTCTGAACCAAGAGGTGAACCTTCAAAATCAAAAAGCTTCAATCAGAAAATTAGAGGTGCAAATGAGTCAATTGATCAACATGATCTCCGAGAATCAAGAAGGTCTTTTGCCTAGCAATGTGGAGAAAAGCTTTATAGATACCACAGAGGCAATAATCCTAACATGTGGCAAGCAAGTAAGAGAAGTTAATGTTGACAAGAAAAGTCTCAAAGATAATGATAAAGATGTCAGCATACAACTTGAGGAGGCACCTAGGAGCAAACTTGTACCAGAAAGTCCAATACCCTTTGTACCTCCAGCTTCATCTCCCTCGAGATTCCAGCAATGCATAAAAGATAAGCAATTTTTGGAATTCCTTGATATATTTTTAAAACTGTACATTAACATTTCTTTTGCAGATGCTTTAGTTCACATATCTAGTTGTGCAAAACTTTTGAAAGAGATATTGGAGAACAAAAAGAAGCTAGAAGTATATGAGATAGTTGTGCTAATTGAAGAATGCACAACCATCAAACGACACAAGTTGTCTCCTAAATTATTGCAGTTTCATCCTCCTTGAGCAATAGCATCCAAAATAGTTTGGCTGTAAACTATAAAGCAAACGCTTCTTGGGAGGCAACCCAAGCATTTTTGTTCATCTTTTCATTGAAAGTTTTGTCACCACCATTTTCTCAAAGCTCTATGTGGATATGACCTACAATCAAGGGAGTTTTCTCATTCCTAATTCTTCTTTATTATTGCTTTCTTTTGTTTTTGCATTGAGGACAATGTTTCATTCAAGTTTGGGGGTAGGGAAAGAACCTTTGTGCTAAATTTGATTGAAATTTTTTTTTATGTCATGATTACATCCCATGTTATAAATTCTTGGTAATTCTTTGGAAGATATAGATTTTATTCAAACCTACAATTGTGGTGTGAATTAAGTGTGATTTTGATTATGTTGATTCACCTATTGAGTACTAAAAGTCCTTCATTTTTTTAAATTGTGTGTATCTCTAGAGAACATTCATGTGAAGTATGTGATTTTCTTAGATATCACGTGAATCTTAGAATTTGTTTGATTTTCTCTTGAGGCGAAATCCTAAGATACAACTAATTAAGAAAATGATTTAGGCCATTCTTTGGATCGTTAAAGCTTTTCAAGCCAACATTATTTATTTATCACCAGTCACCCCACTGAGCCTTAATTCTTATCTATTTTTTTTCAATGACACCCACATATATATAGCGATAAGCCTTGAACAACTTATCTTATCGCCCCACGGGCCCATGAACATGTTAACTTGTAGGATGGAAGTTTGTTTAACATGAATAAAGGTTTAAAGGAAGATGGAGTATGGGAAGAAATTGATTACAATGATTAAGTGGGGCATAACATTTCATTTCTGCAAAACAAAAAAAAAAAAGAAGTGCAACATTTGCCCAAGAATAGAATCCTCTTATCATTCCTTATCATATTTAAGCTATTCAATGTTTTGAATTAAGGTCATTAAGCATAGTAATTGAAATGATTGGCAAGATAAAAGTATAGTGACTACATGTCTAGTACTTTTACTTGTTTTATTGATGCAAACATGATTGTGGCTTTGTGAGTGTTAGAATCCAAGTGAAATCAAGCATTTTTAGACAGAAAAGAATGAGAAAAGTGATAGTAGAAAGTGACAAGAGTTTTTAATGAGATCCTAGAAAGTAATGTGTTCATGGGTGAATTAAGCCTAAATGACTTTCATCTTACCCCTAACCCAGCCTTACATTACAAGCTTATAAAAGTCCTATTGATTTTTGATTAGATAATTAGCTTACATTAGTGAAGAGAGGAATGAAAAGCAAACATATAAGGTTTGGTTAAAGATTTTGAGAGATTGCATATTAATGTAAATCTATTTAGAGTGCATATAATTGAAAAGATAAGGACTCACACACACACACACATGGTCAACATAGTTAAGAGTTTATCTTATCTTATAAAACAATTGTGGTGTTTGGATGAAAGTTATATTTTTCTTTGAATTATTGAGTTTGAGCAAATATGGGAGAATATCATGAAGGGGTTTTGTCTAAAACATATATTGTTTATTGCTTTTGCTAGAGGACTAGCAAAATGTTAAGTTTGAGGGTATTGATAACTCTATTTTTATAGAGTTATTTTATCTATTTTAAGCAATAAATAACTTTAATAATTGTGAGAAAACATTTGAACTCCTCTTTATTTATCTAAATTTATCTTGTTTATGTAGCACAAGGAGGCAAGAAGAAAAGGGATGAACATCGAGAGCCTGATGCTTATTGTGTGGCAAAATTATAATATCAAGATCAAGAGAATCAAGAAGGGCTTGGCCTTTGAATGATTGTTATTAAATTTTATTGTTATTGGGTTTTCTAAATAATTAAAAAACCTAATCATATTAGGAGTTTAAAGCCTAATTAAATTAGGAGTTCAAAATCTAATTAAATTAAGAGTTCAAAACTCAATTGTTTTAGATCTCTAAAACTTAATTCTACTAGGATAAGAGTAGGTCTAAACCTAAACCTTATTTAAGAGAAAAAAAGAGGCAAAAGGAGGAAGAGGAGGAAATTGAGCACAACTCAAGAGAGAGCTAAGAATTCAAGGTTTTCTTGAAAAGAATGCAAAAAGGGTGACAGACTTCTTATCCTTGGATTCAAGATGCCTTCTTTATTCCCTATTATTATTCTTCCTCATTATTTCTTTATGCTTTAGTTTATTTTTGTTAGAGCTACAATGTAACCTAATTATGATGTTATGAATCTTATGATTATTATATTTTGCAAGATATTTTATTTATATGAATTATATATTATTATGTTTAGTGCTTTTAAATGATTGACCACCACTTGAATGATTTGATGTGCATGCTTGAGACTGAGAGGTAATAATATGCAATTGCTTCTTATAATATATAACCATGAATTAAATGTGAATAGACATATACCATGTTGTTTGTGTGGCTTTTGGTGATAAGATAATCGAAAGATTTATTGTAAACTGGGAATGTTCATAAATTTTAATACATTTGGTTTGTTTCAATTCACATATAAAAATATAATGAATTAATGAACTAAGTAAGTTTGTTATACCTAAACATAGGATAGTAAATAAATTAGGAAGTTTCATCATCACATAGATATTATCCTTCTTGCAAGTATACATAATCTACATTAGTACCTCATAGTTATGGTGAAATCGGACACTCTAACATATTTTGTGTATTTAGTTTTATTAAATTTAGTTAATTAGTTTATTCTCTATCAATTTGAATTTGTTAGATAAATTTTAGGAGTTGTTCATCGTTAGTAATTAGTTGGCATAGTAATCACCAATCTCTGTGGGACGATACTTTTCTTATCATTATATTACTTGTTCGACATGTTCACTTACATTTAAAATTCATCAAAATACGAGGCTTCTACAAAAGCCTTCGTCCTCCTTTGTCTTGGGTGTCCCACCCACATCGTATCATGATGTTCGCCGATGACTCTTCGGCGGAGATTATACCACTTCAGCACATACATGCCCCATCCTTTGGTGTAAAGCAATTCGTCTTCCAACCAGAATTGCTTGATCTTTCCCTCTTCCACCAGCTACACTAGTTGCTTAGCCACTAAATCGTGGCTCATTCCTTCCTTCACAAAAGGCATTACATCACTTTCCATTATACTTAGTGCAGTCAATTCCATCTTCCTGTTAAGAGCATCAGCTACCATGTTGCTTTTCCTCGACTTATATGTCATGGTGTAGTTGAATTCAGCTAGAAAATCCTACCAACTGGCTTGTTTAGGCGACAACTTCTTCTGAGTCTAGAAGAAGCTTGTAGCCACATTATTCGTCTGGATCACAAACTAAGAGCCCAATAGATAGTGACGCCATGTCCAAAGGTAGTGAACAACTATCGTCATCTCTTTCTTTTGAATTGTGTACTTGCGCTCCGCTTCATTCAGCTTCTGACTCTCGAAGGCAATGGGATGTCATCCTTGCATAAGTACTCCTCCAATGGCATAATTAGAAGCATCAGAGTATACTTCGAATGGCTTCGAGAAGTTCGGTAGAGCCAACACCGGCTCCTTGGTTACCGTAGTTTTTAACTCTTCGAAGGCCTACTCACACACCTCTATCCAATCCCACGAATTGGATTTCTTTAGCAAATCTGTCAAAAGGGTTGCCCTCATGGAGAACCCTACAATAAAGCACCGATAGTAATTGATTAGACCAAATAAAGATCTCACCTTTGTGACTTTAGAATGAGCTTCCTAGTCCTAGATGGCCTTTACCTTAATAGAGTCCATCCGTAAAGTGCCTTGGCTAATCACATGGCCTAGAAAATGAACTTCCTCCTAGGGTGAACAAACACTTTTCCTTTTTCAAATACAGTTGATTATTGCGCAACACCTTGAACAAAATCTTTAGGTGCTCCATGTGCTCCTCAAGGGAGTTGCTATAGACGACGATGTTGTTTAAGTAAACAACCATGAACTTATCCAAGTAGGGATGAAGCAGGTTGTTCATAAGAGTGCAAAATGTGACAAGAGCGTTAGTTAGCCCGAACAGCATGACAAGCCATTCAAAGGAGCCATACCTGGTCACACAGGTGGTTTTTGGCTCATCTTCGACTGCGATTCAGACTTGGTGATAGCCCGACCACAAGTCTACCTTGGTGAAGTACCGAGCATGTCCCAGCCAATCAAACAGGTCTCCAATCAAAGGGATAGGATACTTGTTTTTCATGGTCACTTTGTTCAACGCTCGATAGTTGATGCAGAGACGTATGGATCCATCCTTTTTGGATTGGAATAGGATTGACGCGCCATAGGGTGCTTTTACTAGTCGGGTGTACCCCACATCCAACAAAGACTTTTGCTGCTTCCTAAGCTCGAGGAGCTTAAGAGGTGCCATTCGATATGGAGCCTTAGCTAGCAACTTCACCCTAGGCTCCAACTCGATCATGTGATCTATCTCTCGCCTAGGAGGTAGCTGCTTTGGAAATTCTGGAGGGATCACATCCCCGTTCTCTACCAGGAGTTTGGCTATCACTCCCAAGAGGGTTCTCTTGAATCACATCCTCTAACTCCTTCAAGACGACCAAGTAAGCCTATTCACCCTTCCTCATGCCTTTCTTGAATTGCATAGTAGAGAGACTCTGTTGTGTTTGACCCACATGTTGGGTCGGAACCATTGATGACATGTTGGGTGTGAAGATGCATAGGCAGTTGTGTGCAACAACGAGGACGGTGCTGGACACACGGAGGAAGTCTAGTCCAAGGACTAGTTTATATTCATCCATTGCTACCACCGTAAAGGTTAACTTCCCCCGCCATTTGTTGATATGGTCTTCTGCGTCTCGAGCTATTCCTACCACAGGCCATGGTGCGCTATTCATAGTTTTCAATGATCCAACATTTTTCTTCACCGTCATGCCAAGTCTCCTTGCCTCCGTAGCCATGATGAAGTTATTCGTCGCTCCCAAGTCCACCAAAGCCTTTGCAAGCTTATCATTGAATGTGCACTCGATGTACATCAGCGAGCGAGCAATGGATGTTGATGTTTTGCTCTACATTGAGTTAAAGACTTGAAGAGCCATTGTTTATTCCCCTTCAACCGGAGGTTTGGCTAGGTTTGTTGCTGGTTCCAATCAGTCCATTGTTGGGGCCACTATCTGCATGGCTGCATTCATAGCCCTATTTCGATTCTCAGGGCAAAAGCGCATCGTGTGGTTCCATTATAAATAAAGCAAGTTCTATTGAATCCACCTTGACCAGCTGTGTATCTGTTCCCGTTCCCACTGCCGCTGCAATTTGGCAAAGTTCTATATCCACCATTTTGATTTGTCGGGGTTTTGTTGCCCTCATTTCTAGAGTGTTCTCCCCGTGCTAGTGGCCTTCCGTTTCCAAACTATGTGGGCCTACAATCCTGTAGGGATTCCACGATCGAGATAGCCTAACTCAATGAGTGCACATCTCGTTTCTCCACTTTGTCTTTGGCCCTATTTTGGAGCCCGACCTTGAAGAAGTGTAAAAGAGCTTCCTCTTCCATGTTTGGGAGGTACACAGTCATATTTGTGATGGCTTTCACATATGCCCTCAAAGTGGACAAGTGACTCAAGAAGCAGAGAGTGTCGTATGCCTTTTGGTTCACGTTAAGAGGTAGGAATTGTTTCTTCATGGTCGTCTTAAAGGCTTCAAACATGGTGATTGCTTCTCCACCAATTCCTGCCTCTAGGCACCTCTATCGCCACCATGCATTTGCATTGCCTGTGAAATAACAAACTGCACTCTGCATTTTGAACAAGTCCTCCTGGATGTGAGCCATCCCGAAGTAATGTTCTAGGTGCCAAATAAAATCTTCAATTTCGATGGCATCCTAATTGCCATCATAATGCTTGGGCTTCAAGATGTCGTGATGTGGCTCGATCGCATGGTTGGGTCTAAGCGGGAGCTATGCTACTGACTCATGAACTCGCAACACCTGCTCTTTAATCCGAGCCATAAAGTCTTCATTTAGGCCCAAGTCTACTCTCAAAGTGCGCCAACGTTGTTACTTGGGATCTTAGTGCTGCGACTTGGATTTGCAATGCCTTAATTGTGGTTTTGGATAACTCGACTTCCTTCTCTAGGGTCTTTATCTTGTCCTCCAAAGAGTTCCCTGAAGTAGTTGAGGGAGCTGTGCGATTCGTCTTTTTCTTTAGAGGCTACCTATATATGTACCGGCCCCAACAATGGACAACTTGGAACTAGCAGCGAACCCTACGGAACCTCCAGCTGAGGGGGAACAAACAATGGTTCTTCAAGTCTTTAACTCAATGAATAGCGAAACATCGACATCCACTGCCCACTCACTAATGTACATCGAGTCTGCAATCAATGATAAGCTTGCAAAGGCTTTGGTGGACTCAGCAGCAACGAATAACTTCGTCACGCCTACCGAGGCAAGGAGACTCGACATGACGATGAAGAAAGATGTTGGATCACTGAAAATTATGAATAGCGCACCATGGCCTGTGGTAGGAATAGCTTGAGACGCAGAAGACCATATCAACAAATGGCGGGGGAAGTTAACCTTTACGGTGGTAGCAATGGATGACTATAAACTAGTCCTTGGACTAGACTTCCTCCATGTGTCCAGCACCATCCTCGTTGTTGCACACAACTGCCTATGCATCTTCACACCCAACATGTCATCAATGGTTCCGACCCAACATGTGGGTCAAACATAATAGAGTCTCTCTGCTATGCAATTCAAGAAGGGCATGCAGAAGGGTGAATAGGCTTACTTGGCTGTATTAAAGGAGTTAGAGGACGCGATTTAAGAGAACCTCTCGGGAGTGATAGCCAAACTCCTGGCCGAGAACGAGGATGTGATGCCTCAAGAGTTACCAAAGCAACTACCTCCCAAGTGAGAGGTAGATCACATGATTGAGTTGGAGCTCAAGGCAAAGTTGCCAGTTAAGGCTCCATATCGAATGGCACCTCCCGAGCTTAAGGAGCTTAGGAAGCCGCTGAAGTCTTTCTTGATGCGGGGTACATCCAACCAACAAAAGCACCCTATAGCGTGCCGATCCTATTCCAATCCAAAAAGGACGAATCCACACGTCTCTACATCAACTATCGGGCTTTGAACAAAGTGACTATGAAAAACAAGTATCCTATCCCCTTGATTGGAAACCTGTTTGATCGGTTGAGACATGCCCGATACTTCACCAAGGTAGAGTTGTGGTCGGGCTATTACCAAGTCCAAATCGTAGCTGGAAATGAGCCAAAAAACACCTGTGTGACCATGTATGGCTCCTTTGAATGGCTTGTCATACCGTTCAAGCTAACCAACGCCCCTGGTCACATTTTGCACTCTTATGAACAACCTGCTTCATCCTTACTTGGATAAGTTCATAGTTGTTTACTTAGAAGAAAATGTCGTCTATAGCAATTCCCTTAAGGAGCACGTGAAGCACCAAAAGATTTTGTTCAAGGTGTTGCGCAATAATCAAGTGTATTTGAAAAAAGAGAAGCATTCGTTCACCCAAGAGGAAGTTCATTTTCTAGGTCATGTGATTAGCTAAGGCACTCTACGGATGGACTTTGCTAAGGTAAAGGTCATCCAAGACTGGAAAGCTCCTTCTAAAGTCACAAAGTTGGGAGCTTTCCTTAGTCTAATCAACTACTATCGGTGCTTTCTGCAAAGGCAACCCCTTTGACAGATTTGTTGAAGTAATCCAATTCATGGGATTGGACAAAGGTGTGCCAACAAGCCTTCGAAGAGTAAAAAACTGCAATAAGCAAGGCACTGGTGTTGACTCTACCAGAGTTCTTGAAGCTATTCGAAGTACACTCTGATGCTTCTAATTATGCAATTGGAGGAGTACTTATGTAAGGACGACATCCCATTGCCTTCGAGAGCCGAAAGCTGAATGAAGCGAAGCGCAAGTACACAGTTCAAGAGAAAGAGATGACGACAATTGTTCATTGCCTTCGAACATGGCGTCACTATCTCCTGGGTTCTTAGTTTGTGATCCAGACAGATAATGTGGCTACAAGCTTATTCTAGACTCAAAAGAAGTTGTCGCCTAAATCTGCCAGATGGCAAGATTTTTTGACTGAATTCAACTACACTAGACATATAAGCCAGGGAAGAGCAATGTGGTAGCCGATGCTCTTAGCAGGAAGATGGAATTGGCTGTGCTAAGTATAGTGAAAAGTGATGTAATGCCTCTTGTGAAGGAAGGAATGAGCCACGATCTAATGGCTAAGCAACTAGTGCAGCTAGTGGAGGGAAAGACCAAGCAATTCTGGTTGAAAGATGAATTGCTTTATACCAAAGGATGGGGCATGTATGTGCCGAAGTGGCAAAATCTCCACCGAAGAGTCATCAATGAGCATCATGATACGATGTGGGCGGGACACCCAAGACAAAGGAGGATGAGGGCTCTTGTAGAAGCCTCGTATTATTGGCCAAACATGCAGGATCAAGTCGAGTTGTTTGTGAAGACTTGTCTCATTTGTCAACAGGACAAGCCTAAGAAGCGGGCTCCCACGACACGTTGGAGCCTTTGCCGATACTGACTTGGCCATGAGAAAGCATTTCAATGGATTTCATCACCTGCTTGCCCAAGTCAAATGGATGTTGTTCGATCTTCGTGGTGGTGCACTGGTTATCAAAGTATGAGACATTCATACCAACCCCTACCGAGTGTTCTACAAAAGTCACAACTTGCCTATTCTTCAAGCACATTGTGAAGTATCAGGGGCTACCAAAAAACATTGTGAGTGACCGTGATCCACAGTTCACTAGCCAACTCTGGAAAGAGTTATTTGGTCTCTTAGGTTCAAAACTTAAGTTCTCTATGGCCTTTCACCCTCAAACTGATGGGTAGATAGAGAGGGTCAACAACATGGTGGAGCTATATTTAAGGCACTTTGTTAGCGAGAATTAAAGAAACTTGGTGAAGTTCTTGAATGTAACTCAGTTCTCCTACAACCTACAGACCAGTGAGTCGACCAACAAGAGCCCTTTGGAGTTAGTAACGAGTCAGCAACCGCTGACCTCGCCAACCATAGAGGCGAACTGAGATTGCAAGATCATGAAATTGCCCATGAAATTGCAAGATCATGGAGCAGGAGTTCAGACTTCGCTAACACTAACATAAACAAGGTAGCAAAGAGAATGAAAAAATGGGCTGACGTGAAGCGAAGGCCAGCCGCCTATAACATCGGGGATCAAGTTCTGGTGAAGTTTCTCCCCTTTCAATACAAGGCTTATCGACCCCTCCACGAGGGCTTGGTGAGGAAGTATGTTGGACCATTCAAAGTCATGGTGAAGGTTGGGAAGGTGGCTTACCAGCTACTTCTCCCAACGACACTCAAAATCTACCCAATCTTCCACGTAAGCATGTTGAAGCCATTCTACGCCGACAAGGTGGAATTGTAGAGAAACCAATGTAAGCAAGCTAACCCTACTATTCTGGCATCCTTTGATGGAGAAGTGGAAAAGATTGTAGGAGACCGCATCTTCTGCAAGAAGTGATCCATCCCAAAGAGGCAATTCCACGTTAAGTGGAAGGGCTGACCCGACATAACAATCTCTTGGCAAAATGAAGAAGACTTATGGCAGTGTAGAAACCTAATTGATGAGTACCTAGAAGCGGTAGGAGCGCCATTGACTTGAAGACTGAAGACTTGCGGTGAAGATGAAGACTAACGGGAAGTACGAGTCAAGAGTCAATGGGGGTTGTGTGAGCCAAGGACAACGCTTGATGATCCCCGCCCTCATGGCCTCACAGCGACGAGGGCGGCACTGGTTTTAGGTGGGGGAGAGTGTCCCAGAGTAATAGTACGAGCCGAGGTACCCAAGCAACCAAGGATATGGCTTGTTTGTTCTCTGCTTTAGGTGGCTCAAGGTGCAGTTAAGCACCCAGCCTCCTATGGTTTTCCCTGTAATGGGCCATCCACTTAGGTGGCGCTTTGTTTTGTAACCTATTATGTTTATATACTTTACTTTATTATATATTTCTGTTGCAATCTAAACCGGATCGACCCTTGCATAAAATGCACCATGTTGGTCGTGGGGAGTCTTGTCTAATTGCTTGTAACATGGATGATTCTTTGGTTCAATAAAGATGTATATTCACACTTGTGTTTGTGTGTGCTCTTTGTTTCATGACCAACCTCCTTTCAAACTTGTCTCAGAACTAACCAAATTGTCCCATTGCGACTTTCAGGTAGTTTATTACAAGCTTAGAAGGTTGACTCAGATATCTGCTGAGACCTTGATGCCGCGTGGATCTACCAAGACCATGACGAAAACATTCTAATTACTTAAAATTTTCAATCTTTTTCACAAATTCCAAAATCTTTATAAGCTTTTCACAAAAAGCCTAGAATAAAAGGGGAAAAAAGAGAAATAACTAATAGTTTCTTCAAAGGAAACCTAGCCTCTAATTAATTAAAAGCATGGACATATTTTGAGTAGTGTGTAAAAGGAAAGAAAATCTTTGATAGTTTATTCAAGGAAACAAAACTCTAATGACTTAAAATTACCTAGTCTTTTCACAAATTCCAAAAATTATTTGACCAATAAGTTAACAATCAACCACTTTATCACTAAGTGTCTTAGGGTTAAATTGCATGTTCTTAATCTATGACCAATATATGCTTGAAATTTCCTCTTCATATGAAGCCAAAAGTTGTTTGTTGATGCTGGTAAAACTTGACAAGTCGGGGCTTCCCAAAAGGTGTTTGAATTTCTCAACTTTGTTTTGTTGTTTAGACGATATGAGAAAGAAATAGGAATGAATTGGACCCAACGGGTAAATATGCTCAAATGTGCACGTTAAGAACAGAGTTTGAAAAGTAGATTTTTTGGTAGGATTAAATCTTTGAAAAATGTAAATAAACATTTTTCATTTATTTCACCTTTGCTTTGCAATGATCGAAAGCTTGAGACAATTAATTCATAGAATAGTTCAATAAACGTATTTGAAGCTAGCACATTCTATTCTCTATAACATGCTCAACCTACAAAAATGACAAAAAATGAGCCCTCCTACAGTCAAATTTATTTATATCACCATAAAAAATCTACGGATGTCACCAATCATTATTTGAAAACGTACACAAAGATGAATTAAAACCTTTGCCAACTGAGACAGAAGAGGGTCTTTACAAATCAGAGTTGAAGGAAGGTTCCTAACCTTCAATAACATGAAATTTTAAAAGTAGAACCATTTGAATAGAAGATATATAGATACAGAATCCTCTCACTGATAAAAATAGCTGCTAGGCATCATTTAGTAAGCCCTTACGGTTTTCTCAAAACCATTTCATTTGCGATAACTTATGGATTGACACCGAGTTTAGAATTTTGGTATCTACCATGAAAAGACTGATATAAGGAAAGTGGCAAAGAAGAAGCCATGTTCATCATATACATGTGGGAATCCATTAGAAAAAAACCCTGGAATAAGGTCAAGCAAGCAGTTATTTGAGCTAGAAATGCAGAGGTGAAGTGTTAATTGTAACCAATTCATGTCACTTAAAGCACAACAAAAAATCAACTTCCAGACAAGCTTCCTATGGTAGCAAAGATTTCAAGGCATATGCTTTATTACACTTTTACATTAAATGATAGAATCCCTTATGCTTTGAGGGGAAAAGAAATTATTTTGTAGATATATAAAAGAGACAAGAGGGAATAAATGACTTTGATTATCCCAAAGGTAGACTTAATACATATTTAAGCTTTCAAAATATTGAATTAAAGAAATTAGCTAGTGGAATAAAAGGGCTTTCCTTCATTCAATTTGATGATCAAATCAACTTATGCATTTGAATTAGACTAAGTCCATCTCCTTTCCACCACTCCCGCTGTCTTTGTTTTCTTATTGATCTTAGAAATGCATACAAATGGCACCAAATATAATGAAATTCTAAAACACCCATAGAAAGGGAATGAAATATACTGTGACACACTTAGTTCCTCAACAGCTGTGTTCTGTAATTTTGTTAATATAAGGAAATGGCCGCTCTGATCACATTGGAGTTCCCATACAAAGTGGAGTCAGTAGCAGAGGTTGTGGGGCCTCTATGAATATCTGCTTTTAAACACCACTAACTAATTCAAACCTATGGTCCAAACACCACAAAATATTGACCCAACAGCCCAAACTAGACCACAAAAAGAAGCCCAACTGCTTGCCATTCCTTCTCTCTTGATAGTTAAAAGGACAAAAATTTTCATTGTACTGCACATTTTCATCTTCAGCATGCACAAACTATGTTACCGATAGTGGCCTTATGGGACTCTAATCATAAGAAAACATCTAGTCCCACCCACTAAAGAAATCCAGAAGAAGGAAATCTGTAAATTTGGTCCATGAGATTCGGCTTGTTTCATTTGTAAGATCAGTTTCAAACCCAGAATAAAATGTCGATTGACAAATATCACCATTTAACATCAATACCAATACAACATCTACGATAAACAAGATTCTACTAAACCCAAAGCCAAAACAACATCAAATCCTACTCCAATGAAGAAAACTCAAAACACAGTACACGCTAATCACCGGATATAAGACAATTTCTCTTCTTTCATTCCAAAGTTCATCTCGAAACCCAAAACAGACATTTTTAAACGGGAAAATTACCCGGATGCGAGCAGTGGCATCTTGACCAGACTGCAGAAGCAGAGCAATGTCTCGTCTCATCTGCCTAACCACCACCTGCCGCTTGTTCCTCAGTAGCTTTATTCTAGCTACCGCCATCTTCGCCGCCGTCTGGCTGTTGTACACACCCCAAATTCATTCCCATTTTCATTCCGGAGAAATAGGAAAATACTTTGCAATGATCAGACATCTAAAGCCTAAACAATTAGTTCATTGAAGTCTCGTATATACAGAACAAAAACCACAACACCCAGAACCAATCCTACAAAAAACATTAATTTCCTACAGATTTCGTCAGCAATTCAGAAAAGAAGAGAAAAACGGCGAGAAAGAAGAACCATTTCGAAGAGATTGGAAACCTAAACAAGCAGATCATTTCCCACGGACTAAAATCCACAAATTCCTCTCCCATTTTTATTCCGGAGAAAATGAAATGCTACTTAATGATCAGACATCGAAAGCCTAAACGAGTAGACACCACAAGACCCAGAACTAAACCTCGAAAAAACATTAATTTCCTACAGATTTTGTTAGCAACCCAGAAAAGAAGAGAGAAAGATTCACCATTTCGAAGATCTGAAGCCACGGCGGAAGGTAGAGAGGCCGAGCTTCATGAGATTCTTGGCTTGGGTCGTGGCAACACTAGCCGCCACCGTCATGGCGGAGTACTGAGTATAAGAGAAGGAGACATAGAGAGAAAGCAGTGCTGTTTTTCTTTAACCCTTCTCGGAGAATGCAATGGTCGCCTGAGTTGGAAAGTTCATCTTTTTGGTTCTCGATCTGGTGGGCCCTCTGAGTGCACCGACTCCGTGATTTAGGCTGATTTTGTAAGATCTTGAAACATCGTGTGGTCCGCGTGGGGGGAACACATAGCCGTTGGGAGATTTGACTCTTAAGCAGAAGCGTTGGATTTGATATGATCGAGCCGGCAGGATCCGATGTCCCATAGCCTCAAAAGTTGACTAGGAGCACGGACTTGCTTTTCTTCTTTTCACCATGCTTCTCTGTCCCTTCAAGCTTCTCCTGACACACTTCACTTATCCGGAGAGATTAATTACCAAGTCGTAATTGCTTTTTGGAGTCTATAGTTAAATTGTAAACGTACAAAAGAAATTAGGAGATACATATCTACATTGCTCTTAGCATCATTTATTATTGAAAAAAAAACTACGAGAATTGAATTATAAACAATAAAATGTTAAACTTTATCTAATCAAATTCTTCAACATGATAAAGTTAAATTATTATTATTATTATTATTATTATTATTATTATTATTATTATTTTTATAGAGAATAAAGATGATATCTTAAAAAATTTTATTAATATTATCAAAGTTAAGTGTAATAGTTATATCTTAGATAAGTACAACAAATAAGATATAATCTTAATCTATAAAGAAAAATAAATTACTTATATATTAAATTGTCATATATAATTAAAAATAAACATAATACATTGATAGAGTTATTATTATTATTATTATTATTATTATTATTATTTTAACACACACACCCAAAGAGGGGATAAGAACCTATGATCAGTGATAAGAACTTATGATCAGTGAGACTATCGATCAGGATTTGGTTTAAAGAACATTAAGAACAAGCCAAGAGTCCCTTCATTGATAAAGTTAATTTTTATTTTTATTTTTATTTTTACATGCAACCAGAAAAGAAAGGAGACTAGAACTCACAACTGGTGGAACTGTCAATCAAGGTTTGATAGTGATAGAGTTAATTGCCTGGTCCTAATTTGTGACCAATAAATGTTTGAAATTTCTTCTTGATATGAAGCCATGAAGGCCAGCACGTGTCTGTATATGGTAATAAATGTTGGCAGGTTGGAGTTCCCAAATGTGAATTTCTTCACTTTGTTTTTTTTGCTTACAAGATAAGAGAAAGAAATCGGAATGAATTGAACCAACGGGTAAATATTCTCAAATACGGATGTTAAGAAGAGAGTTTGAAGCAGTAGGAATAACTTTCTATAAAAGACAAAAACAAAAGGGAACAAAGAACGAATAGAGTAGAACCAATGCAAATCAAGTTGCATAGGATGTATATTCTTGTATCTATACACTTTGATCCAAGACAAAAAAGAACATAGGGAAAGGTGAACAACCCTATACAGATCCTTCAATTTGTGGTTACAATCAACGGATTTGATGATGTAAATTTGCTGTTGGGGATCACCTGCTGAGAGATAATACTTAGGAGGACAACCCGTGTTTGGATTAAGTGCCTGAACAAGCTTTCCAGACCCTTCTCAACGCCTTCCAGGGAAACATCCAAAGCTTCCAATCTAATCTGCGAGGATTTGATCGTCTGGGTCTCGATTTCTTCACTTGAATTCTGCAGCAGGAGGTTGCCGACAGCAATATCAACGCTTTCCAATTCATTCACGTTCTCCCCTTGGTCTTTGCCGGCCAGGGCTCCTTTCTGAACAAGTCTGGCAACCATGGACCACCTGCTCGGCCTTGGTTTCAGCACAGGAACGGAAAGGAAGAGCAGCAGCGAGTTGAAGATTGACATGGTAATCCAGCTTGTCTCCATAAGAACTCTGGCTACCGCCGTGAGGTGATCGTCCAGATCCCACATCAGGGACGCTCCGAATTGGTTGTGCATCGGCTTCAAGGATGCCAGAGACTTAGCAATCTCCTTCTTCATCTCTCTTCTGGACGAAATGTAAACACTGACAACGCTTTCGATGCTTAAATCACCAACCTTCCGCCGGCGAAGTGCCGATTGAAGTTCCCGGATTGTTCCCTGCATTGACAGAATAGAATCCCTGGTTTTGCCACAGACATCCACGTATCTTAACGAACCTTCCAACAATTCGTTGATCCATTTCTGGTGTTGATGTTGAGCCAGAGCTTGTTGCGTCAATGGCAGATTGAGAAGATCCTGTATGCGTTTATACAACTCATTCAGAAGCAATAGCCCGGAGCATATAGTTTCTACCTTCGATGATGAAATCGACGCCTCCCATGATTTAAGCCTATTAAGCTCTTCCTCAACTTTTGCTGTGCTGGGATGAGATTTTGTTGGCAGGCTGATGGATCGAACGCCGTAGCGATTAGATGGCTTGGAGGAGAAGGCCGCCATGGTTGCTCTCTTCATCGCTGAAAAGTACAACGGAAGATAGAATTCTGGAGTCCAGTGATCATCATCACCTATTTATACCAAAGAATTTAGGGAAGACAGGGAAGCTTGTAGAATCCAGGGCTCCGTAACTTCTATAAGAAGCAATGAGATTGATTATCTTATTAAAAAAGCTTCTTATATGTTTTGAGATGCCCATATTCTTAAAAAAGTTGAAATTTTTTCTAGTAAAGTATTAAAAATTACTATGAATTTAGTCTATCAATTTATCAATCAGAAACTAAATTCTTATCATTTCTCCAAATTTAAGAAAAGAGAATATGTTAAAATAATTGTTATATCGTGTCATCAATAATTTGGTCTAATTATACTTTTATATGTTAAAATGTCATTTCTTCTAATAATTATTTTAAGGTAAGAAGTTACATCTTCCAACAATTTCCAATGTGATCCATATGTGCACCCCTTGCGTGGCCTATGTTGTCACGTCTTTAACCAACTAAAGCTTCATTCTTTAGTACAAGCCTCTTGGTGCCATTTGGGTAAGGTTCATTCCTCAATTGGTGGCATCCGGGTATATTCCATGAGCCTTTTGTCTTTTGCCATGGGCCACCGTCATCTGGTTCAATGTTCATGAAACTTGCCATGGAAGAATTTGTAGCCCGCCAAGGTTCTTGGTTATCCACAACCATGGCTTTGTTATATTAGTTAATGAATTGCAGAGTTTAGATAGTGAATGGTTGTTAACATAAGAAGATGTAATTATCATTATTCTATTTCGGTGCACGGGTGGCATATTTTGTCCCTGTACGTTTTTATGTTTACAACCTGCCAATGGAAGATACCAATTTCGTTTGTCACCATTTCTGTTCTGAGGTGCATATGACACGTTTTGTAATTGTTAACTCTTAATCTTATATTTTAAAAAGTGATTTTCAACTATAAGGAAGAATTTGTTGCTAACCATTTAGCTCAATTAGTGATCTGATAGAGACTTAGACCATGAAGTTTGAAATTTGACATTTTATATACATACATTATTAAAAAAAAAAAAAACAACCATTGAATGAATTCAAGCAAAAATCTAGAGGAAGGAATTACAAACCCCAAAAGTTGATAAGAGAATTTATGTTCTATAAACATGAGAATATTTATCTTGAATCATATAATTCCTTGGTATTCTTGGTATTTGTTTATAGGAATACGTGTATTTGTTGCAAAATCTTGTTATCTCGCATCAGCAATGACTTTCAACATCTTGACTTAGAGTGTAATTTCGTGAGTAACAGAATCTGAGAAGAGTTAGATGCCGTTTATGTCTCGTCTTGAATTCTTGCTCTTAGTTGTCTGACTTCATTTTTCTTCTTGTTTTACACGAAAACTCCAACGGTTTTGAGGCAGGATTGAAACTGGGACAGGGACAGGATTCTTCCTAGCTGTTACTTTCGAAATCTTAAAAGATTCATACCTGCTAAAATGGTAGGAAATTACTAGTGGAGATTGATCTTGGGTCGATCCTATCTGGATTTAGTGCTAAAGGAAGATCTTGAAAGATCTTTCTATTCCTGCGTTGAAACTACCAAGAAGGCATTTGGCCAACCCTGTAAAGATGACCCACCTTTAATAGATTTATTGCGGACAGAAGACATGCTTTTGCACTATTCATGTTCTTCTAAATTGCACCCGGAAGTTCTTTTCCAGCAGCCAGTCTTGATTCTTCTCGCTTTTTGACCACATAAAAGAGTTCTATCTTGCTATGAAGCTAAAACAAATTGTTAACGTCTAAATGTGGGACCCAGATTTTAAGTTTTTGTTTTTGGTTAGTTTGGGCATTGATGGGAAATCGTGTTTAAAATGTGATACATGTAAACTATGGCAAAGGTATAGTTTAAAGACAAGTTGACATGTTTTCATATGTGTAATAGGGCTAAGTGATCTATCTAGTAAAATTATGGAAATTGATGATGTACATGGATAAGAATAATATAATAAATTTAAATTATAAGTGATATGAACTTATGTTCCTTAATTTATATTTCATGTGAAATAGAAAATATAAAGAATGATAATTGCAAAATTTGTTACAAAATCGTTAGAGCTCATCTGATTAAAGGAGCTAATCAGTTTCTACTCCTACACTAGATTTATCGAGTTGAAAAGACACCATTGTGATGAATGAGGCCTCTATAAAGAATTGCTATATGAAAGGGATCAAACCCAAACAATGATGGGTTTTGTGGCCCATTAATATTTGAGGAGACATTATGGGCTTTAGGCCCCTTTTTTTAGTTTTCCTTTATTTCTTTTGTGTTTAGACTTCTAGTTTGGGAGATAGCTTTCTAGTAGAAAGCAGGCCTCATTTACGTAGCCTAGCTTCTTGTAATATGAACAAAAAGGCTTCATAGATATAAGCGACAATGGTGATGCCATTAACGGAAATATGGGTTGTGTTTTGACAAAATTTCTATAAATACCACTTCACAACTTCAAAAAGGTAATGCGAATTGGGGAATCTACAACTTTAACTTGCTTAATAGCACTAAGGTATAGAAGCAAATGAAAAATGATCAAGTCCATTTTGGCAAACATCATGCTTGTTAAAATCAAAATTATAGCTAGACTCTTACTTAGGATTACATAAAGTGTGCAATGTAGTTATTGTATTTTATTAATTTGTGTATAGATATGAGGTTTATTTAACATGTGGCACATGTGGGATAAGGTTAAATTGTAGTTTAGGGGTAGGTTGACTTGTTCCAACATGCGTGACAAGAATACCTAATCTATTAGGTATTTATGGAAATGGATGATACACATAAATAATAAAAATATAATAGATCTAAATGATAACTGATATAATCAATTGTCCATGAATTTACTGTCCGTGTGGAATAGAGAATATGAGAAGTGATAATTGCAAAGTTTGCTACATAATTGCTAGAGCCCATCTAATTGAGGAATTTAATGAGTTTCTTTTGTTTATCTATTGTCAAATAGTCTACAATATCATCCATAAAATCTTCTAGGAAAGGGCATATGGCTCAATACTTCTAAACTAGGATTAGCAAGCTAAAAAGATCACCAACATAAGGAATTTTTACGGGAAAGTGATCAAATCCATGAGTTTTGTGGTCCACTGGTACCAACATAAGGAGACATTATGTGTTGTAGGTGGATTTCTTATTGTTTTCCCTTCATTCTTTTCCTCTTCAACTTTCAATTTAGGGTATAACCTACTACTAGAAAGCCGAACTCATTTACGTGGCTTACTACTTACAATGTGAATAAATGGGCTTCATAGAAACAAGGGAAAATTGCGAGGCCATAAATAGAAATATGGGTTGTGTTTGAAGAAGATCCCTATGGATGCCACTTCATAACCTAAAAAAGCCAACGCAAGTTTAAGAATGACAACTCTAACTGGCTTTATGGCTTAAGGTATAGAAACAAAATTCTTAGAGAAAGAAAAAAAAAAAAACGCTATGGTACCATGTAATAATACGAGAGAGGAAAGGGAAAAAAAGAAAAAAAAAAACCCACAAGTGAATAAACTCACTTGTATTGAATCTACACTGCAATTCAACGTAGAATGTTACCATTATTTCTCTTTTTAATGAATTTAATCCACACTAAGCTTTGTTTAATGGCCTAAACGGAAAAGTATTTGCTCACCCTAAAGCATATTTCAATTTAGTCAAAAAAAAATGTAGTCAAAGAGATTTTAACCTAATATTATTGCTTTGTAAGATCTCTCACACAAATTCTCATATAATTCCTTATATAGTAACTATTAACATAAGGAAAAACAATAATGTGAACATATACAATAATACAATGTAGAACTTTGGGAAGGCAAATATCGTGTCAACAAATCCTAAAATATTACATTTTCCATTAACACTTTTTGTCATTCTTTTACTTTTTTTTTTAAAATAATTGTAGTTGTTGATGCTAGCTTCAATGCTTGATCTCCCTTTTCTCGTTCAGAAAGTAGATTGAAGAGCTTGACCATGTTGCTTAACTTGTCAAATGGCATCCCTTGTAGTGCCACAAATGTCCAAAAGCCTGACCTTTCTATCTAACAACTTATTGACGAATTTCCTTTTGTCCTAGATTTGTTATACCATAATTGAAATTTTCTTTAATTAGTCATAAAAAATATACTTTACATATAAAATTTTTAGAACATTGACAATGGTATATACATTTAGACGAATTTTAACACTTTGAAAAGAGACTCATCTCCTTAGAAGGATTAATAAGCCTTTTCTAAAATTCTAAAATTATTCGATCAATCAATAAGCTATTCTATCACTAAGTTTGACAAAGTTAATTGGCCGTTCTTTGCCCACGACCAATATAAGATTTCCTACTTGATTTGAAGCCGTGAAGGGCAAAAGTTGTTTGCAAATGGTGGTAAGACTTAGTAGGTTAGGATAAGGGAGGTTGAACAAGTTGTGGCTTGCCAAGGGTGGATGGTCGTAGCTTTGAATTTCTTTAGCTAAAATTTGTTGTTTAGAAAATATGACAAATTGGAATGAATTGGATCCAAACAAGTAAACATGCTTGAATATTTAGGTTAGGAATTATGTATGAAGCAATTTCTCATCACAAAATTTGCAATCTAAAGTGATTTACTACTTCCTATTGTTATAATTTTAGGCTTGCAACTACTTTAAAAACCAATCCATAAGATGATCTAACCGTTATATTTATAAGCTTCCTTATCTCTTCAATTTTTTCCTAGTGTATGACTATTTCTCAACAATCTCTTCCATCCCAAATTGTTCCCCCCCCTTTTTTTCTCATTGGGTTCAACTTGACTTAGTCTCCACACACAAGGCCTTTTTTTTGTGTTGGGTTCAATTCGACCCAACCCAACCTCCACATGTTTAGGCCCAACTAGGCTATTCTTTTACCCACCTTAATCTCCTTTGGGCTTACAACTACTTTAAAAACTAGTCTATAAGTTAGTCTAACCTTTACAAACCCCCTATTCTCCTTTTTCTTTTTTTTTCATATGTGAGACTATTTCTCAACACTTTTAATATGAAACCTTATAATAAAAAATAATAAAAATTAGATAAAATTAGATTTTCTAACAATATGCTATCTGACATTGAATAGACGCACTAAAGTGCTAAATATTAGCAATTGTATTGATTCTCATATCAAAATTATTTATGCTTTACATCATAATAGTGCAAACTAAGAAGAGCTTAAGATATTTACATCTTATAGCCAAACCTACAAACAAAGGCAACAATGAAATACACAACGGGTAATACAATGACGTGGATAGAGAAAGACCAACAATCTATAGAGAGATCAATACATAGTGATTTGTCCAAATCAATGTCATTTTGTAGCATCCCACTCAAGCTGATTTTTTATACAAATCACAAGCACCTAACTTATCTAAAAGCAAATGATATTGTGGCGCACTTAGCACCTTTGTCAATAAATTTGCAACTTGTTCTTATGTAGAAATGTGTGCAATGTGAATGATTCTTATGGCAATCTTTTTGTAAATAAAATGATAGTTCTTTTCAATATGTTTGGTCTTCTCATATAAAATTAGATTGATAGCAACCTTTATGATGGATTCATTGTCACAATAAATACCAACTAGCCTCAGGAATAATACTTACAAATCATTTAGAATAACCAAAAGCCAAATAATTTCAAAAGCGGTTGATCCCAAAAATTACCTTTAAATAATGTAATTTGCTCTTAGTTGAATATATTGTCTTCTTTTTTTTTTTTAATCAAATAAGCAAATTAGGATGCTGTTTGCGTCGTTGCATTGAATGTCGATTCCCTCCAGAACTAAGGCAGTTTCAAAAATCAGCAGTTATAACTATTTTAAAGTGCATTACTGTATCAACAAATGATAATAGTTTCATCTTATATGACCTAGAAAAAATGCAAAACAAAAAGCATTTAGAGGTATTCTTGTGAGAACTTTTCCCTAGAAAACTGTCACTATAAAATTATTCGTTTCCAAATACTCTTAATATCTTTTTCCTGTTTTTATACCGTGTAGAACTAGAATAATTAAGCTTTCTTTATAAGAACACATCTGATAAATGAATTATTGTGATGACATTTAAGCCTTTAATTCTTCAAGTTAATGATATATGTTGAAAATAATGTCCCTTTACTAGTACTAGTGGTAGATCTATTACTAGTTCTAATGATAGCTCTAATCTAACATATTACCCTAGGCTAGTAACCTTAGCTTTCTTTTTTTCTTTTTTCTTTTTTATTTAATGAGACAGCTTTCAGCTTTTGTATTCTTGAATCCATGTACTTGGCTATATGAGATTAAATATAGTAGTTTCATACTTTCAACTCATTTCATTTCTTAATAGAATAAAACGTCTAAAGCTCAAGTATAAGCAACGTTTACGATTAATCCTAATGTAGCATCTTCATAAATGCTGTTAGATCCTTCAATTGATTCAGGTTTATTCAAGTTGTTAATTCTATCCATAATCCTAATCAATGGAATTATAGGATAAAAATTCAACTTTGAATTTCTTCCTTTACAAACTAAATTTAGAGTCTTATGCTTATGTTGGAAGATAATAACATCATCAATTTTTTTCCCCCAAAAGAATGATTCTATTACTTTATCATTTCATTAGTCAACATTTTGTACATTTAGAGTCCTAGTAAGGCCCTTGTATGAAAGATGAGAGTCTTATATTGAAACATAAGATCCTTAAGGAAAAGTTTAAATTAAAGATCTTTAACTCTTAAACTAACTTTTGAATAAAATAGACCTCTTGCTTACTATTTACTTATGTATTTTGTCAGAAACTTACCTCAAACAAAGGCCTTCTTCTAAGCTTAAGCCTTATAGGCTGGCATACCTAATTTATAATTGTTAGCGTAACATGAGTAAAGCGTAACATAAAAAAAATTAGTAATGTACTTTGAGATTGTAAATCTCCTTTAATCCATTGGACTTGTTACTGGAGAACATATTCTAGCTAGATGGACAATGGACAGATTCCAACCAATTTGAACCAGACCACCGAAATTTTCATTTTAATTTCTCTTTTTTGTGACTTATTATTATTCTTTATATATGATTGTGTGTGTATATATTCTTACATGATTGTTATGTGATTGTTCTTATTATTCTTTATATTTACATTAATATTTTTTTACGTGATTGTTATATGAAATTGAAAGTAATATTTATTCCACCTTGATAAACTAAAAAGAAAAAATAATTTTAAACCTAAAACCTAATTCTGCTCCTCTTTTTGGATTGCCATCCTAATGATCATTTGTAATAATAATAATATATAAATAAATAAAAAGAACACACATACTAGAAAACTTAATAACCTTCTTGAATCATATCCATCTTTTGGGAACAAGGGGCCCTTTTTATGGTAACCAGTCGATATCACTGCTTAATAAAGTGTTAATTATTTTCTACCTTATCAGGGCAATGCCATAATTCAGTATTGCATACCTCATCTTGTTGATCTTACAATCATTGAAAATGATATGACCCTAACTAATGGCAACTTCTGTTCTCACAAACATAAACGGTGATGTAATGGATTTCCATCACATAAGCAAACAAGATGGGAGAAGAACAAGTCAAGTGGCTAAGGAGACACGTAATCTCAGCAGAAATGAGGAAGAAGCTAAGGCTATGTAACCAAAGACCTTAACAAGCGCAACTCCTTAAGAAAAAAGAATTGAAGAAATCGAAGAGAATAGAATTGCTTAAAGGAACTTGGAAAACTAGTTAGAGAGATATTAGGTAGTTTAAATTATAGTTGCTATGTAATAATTTTGAATTGTTGTTAGCCCATTCAATTTAGATTTGGTATTCCAAAAAGAAGGGAGACGTGCTGTTTTGCAGGGAGTTTAGCCCATGTTTGTGTTGATGGTGGGAGAGGAAGAAAATGGACTCAAGTTGAGAAAATAGATGCAAGGGATTCTGTCACTTATCTAGGCCATCGATTGACCAGGTAGCAAGTGAACCTAGATAGATTCAGTGGAGGACGGTAGAAGCTAACACAAAGGGTCAAACAAAGTGGGTAGGACACAAAACCAAAACAAGCCCTAAACCATCTCCTCCTCTCCCCACACCAACCCACCACACCCCCCCACCCTCCCAACCCCGCCACAAAAAATAAAAATAAAAAATCCCAATGTAGATGATGCTTGGAGAATGGAGTAAATGACCAAATGTCATAGAACTTGGAAGAAGTTTTGATCATTCAACCGATGGCTATACTAGACAATTATATCTGGGGTGGAAGGAATAAATCCTTTTTCAATGGGAAGGACTTTCCGCGGTTGATGCAACTTGGGAGTTACTTGAAAATATAAGGCTTTGCTATCCACATGCCCACTCTGAGGACAAGGGTCTCGTAAGGGGAGGGGACGTAACAAATCTCCATCCCACAAGCACACAAGGCAAGAGGAAAGTAAGTCAAGTAGCTGAGGAGACATGTAATGCCAACAGAAAATGGAATTGCTAGTGAAGGTTGAAGATATGCAGAATAGTTTACTAGATCATGACCAAGTCAAAATAGACAAAGAATAGAACGAAGAACCTGAGGTTGTGTAACAGAAGACCTTGACAAGTGCAGCTTCGTAAAATAAAGAATTGAAGAAATCACAAAGGCAATAGAATTGGTCAAACGAGCTTAATTGAGTAGTTAGATAGATATTTGCTACTTAAAATTCTAGTTGTCATGAATTAATTCTTAATTGTTGTTAAGGCTATTCAATTTAGATTTGGGTTGTACTATATAAATGGCTAGGCCATGTGAACATATTTTTTTTATCTATTAATTAAATAACGACAGTACTAGAAGACGAAGTCTCTTTCAAACGAGGCTTCAGAGACAAAGTCTCCCTCACACAAGGCATAGGAAGTGATTGTCACGCTCGGCTTAGTTGTTAGCATTGAGCGTGACCAAAGATATGGCAATGTACCTAAGGTCGGATTGCCCGACAGCCATGCTGCAAGGTGATGGGTGCATGAGTGTGCACGTAAGAGGGGTGACGCTTGCAAGAAGGCAACCAAGGCCGCACCAACTCAAGCCGAATCAGGCGGTCGTGCGTGCGAGGGAGCAAGAACACAAGGGATCATGGGTCAGAGGCACACTCAGGGGCCAGCAAGCACCTATGGGGGTGAGGAATATTGGCAGGTCCAACGTTCGCGGGAGGACGCAACAACGTGCCAGAGGACAAATTGCCTGAGAGCCATGCTGTAAGAGGAAGGGCGTACGAGCTTGTGCATGAGGGGGCCAAGGCTCGCGAGAAGGTAGCCAAGAACCCTGGGCGAGGGAAGCGGGGTTGTGTGTGGGGGGTTAGGCACGTTAGGAACCGAGGGTCAAAGGCATGCTCCTGGGCCAGCAAGCCCTGGTTCGGGCGAGGACCGTCACTAGGAAGTCCACCGTTGTTAGCCCATTCAAGTGCAAGCACGTCACTTGGTTCCTTGGCTTACTTCGGTTGCAAAGGCTTTCTCGTTAGGCGCATGTCTCAGCAACACAAAACGAGGATTTTGCTCGAACCAAAAAAACACGACCAGGATTATATGAAAACTTAGTGCACTACAGGGTATATGAACCCAACAAAATCGTTGGCTCTTGATACCTTAAAGAAATTATGAAAATATTCTATTATTTTTATTAATGGGATAAAAGCTTAAACAAAACTCATCTAAAGAGAAAGACAACTTGTTTAGTTACAAGAATCAAAACTCTATACTTATAAAACATAAGACCTAATCTCTTTAAGGAAAATAATACATACATAAGAATTACAATATATTGAGCCTTATTCTAGGACCTAACATAATAACATGATAGGTCATCCACTATGATAATGTGGTAAGTGTGATTAATACATTTCCAATCTTCAATATCATCTAGCCATAATATTTACACTAATACTTCATTCCCAAAAGATTTAAAATCCAACAAATCCTATTAGACTTACTAATATGCTATGCTTATGTTGCATATGTATAAGAAACCTTGAAAAAGGAGATCTTGCTTAAACTTGGAACACCTTCATTCTAAGCAATTTCGATCAAGAAATTGACATCTCTAACCAAAACTTACTAACAAAATCAGGAACACAGAAGATGGGGATCAATAAGAAATATGGAAACAAAAATCAAGGATAAAAAGAATTCACAAACCAGTGGATCTTGAATCGGTTTAGCCTGCTCTTCAATGTCTCAATTGGGTTTTATGATGTTAGATAACTCTTTTATAAATATCATGTTTCCAGCAAAATGCACTAACAAAAAAGAATGGTCCTGCTTGAGAAAATATAGATATTTTTGAACAAGCTTGACCTTTCACATTGGGTTTTCCAAGTCCATGGCGGCTAAAATTAATGGACAGGAAGCCATTATATAGTCTATCGAGATAACTAGTCTAAAACAAATATCTTCATTAAGAGTGAATTTAGCTTTTGGAGTTTCCGAAAATTACGGTTTGAATATTTCTTATTGATCACATAAAGTTAGTTTATAGATGTAAGTTTTTAAGTTTAAGAATTAAATTTTAAGTTTTTGTAGATTAAGGATTAAATTGTATAGAATTAATCAAAATATGCATGTCGTCGATATGTTTGCTTATAAAAGATACATTGAGGTTCTGAATTTTGATGTGAAAAGTCTTATTCCATCCGTTTGATCCCAATGAGCTCTTGTATTTTTAGGCTAGCATACCACAAAACACACTTTTTTATAAGTAAAACTTCAACTCCTGCCTTTAAAATGAATTGTTTAAATTGTGGGACACTTACATAACATATAAAAGTAATATTAGGTAAAATATTGACAATATAGAACAATGACATTTTTTATTTATTTCTGAATATGTGAGTTTGTACATAGAAGAATAAGATAATACAAAAGCTTAGGGGCATATCCTAGTATTACAATTCATCTAAGAGAAAATAGAATTTAGAATCTCCATCTATGACATAATAAAATATTTACCTGAGAGAATTTAATGTTCTTAAATAGAAATACTGTTCCATGAACTACTTTCTTAATTCTAACTAACAAAATTGATATTTTATTAATCTTATTTTGAAAATGTCTATAATAACGTTCAAACTATATACAATAGAGACATGCTCAGAAAGAAAATTTAAAAAGCTTTACAACTAATCATTTTTCTTAGTTGCTTTAATCATTCATTGCAGTATAGAATTCCAATCATCAATGTTCTTAGACAGGCCTTGTTGTGTTAGGATACTTCTCCAAATTTGACTAATCCAAGTATATTGAAAAAATAAGTGTGACCTACTTTTGAGAGTCACAAAAATTACAATATAGATCAATTGAAAGGAGCCATTGAGAAATCACTTTTGCTAAAGGAAGTTTGTCTCTACATATGAACCAACTAATGAAGTTATGTTTGTTAATTCCTCCTAATCATATCAAATCATACCGTTCAACCTCAATATTCACTTGGCATAATTCCTTGTTTGTCTTTTTACAACAATAAGAATGTTTAAAAAACGTAGAGATGAGAATTTGTCATAACTTTAAAAGACCTCTCTAACTCCATGTCATATTTCCTTTGATGTCAAGATATATAATTGAAGTTCTCCTACATTTAGTACTATAAACCCATTTACTCCATAAGGATGAGCTTGAACAATTGATGAAATTCCAAAGTGACAACAATGGCATTTTTTACCACTTACCAAAGATAGAGAAATAACAAAGACTTAATCTAAAAAAGATGGAATAATAGGATAAAATCACAAGGACCTAGAATCCATGACCAATGAAGTGTAGTCTTTGAATATGAGGTCTAATATCATATTAGAAAATAATTTATGTCTTTTCTTTTGAATTGGTTTACAACTAGTTGTTAAGAGAAAGAAACATCTAAACATCTAAACATATAAAAAGGGTATCATATCAAGATATTGATTATGTGAATCTCTCGTATTTTTTATGCTTGTAACAAATGGAAATATTTTTAGAAAATTCATTATACAATTCAATCCATCAAAATTACTCACTTCTCAAAATGACAAACCTTTTTCTTTTCCATTTGTTAGCAATGGAGCTCCATTAGTTTTAACAATAATTGTTTATCACATAGAATTTTTGACCTATGATGCAAATTTGTTAATTAGTTGAAACATTCATAATGGTATGTATCGTTTAACTTTTACTTTTTTATAACCATTTAAATAATTATGTAGCTCCAAATACCAACCAACAAAGAATATTTGAAGCAACTTTTACAAATTATAGAGCAAATCATGATGATTTTATGCTCCGAAGTTATATTAGAAATATATTTATGGGAATTTAGAAAGAAAAAATAAGCCCAAAAGCTATTTATTTTCCTTATTTTTCCAATTCTCCAAAGAAAAACCTAGAAGTTTAAGCTTCTTTATGAGAATGTAAATAATTCATAAAATTTTTATTGATATTTGGCTTAATTCTTTATGGTAAGAGTATTATAAAATTTTTAAGATTCAACATGTAGACTAAACTCCTGATTTTGACCATATTGGAAGATAATACTATCATCACTTATTTGAGAAAATTGATGATACCCATTTTGTTTGGAAGAATTCTTTTCCACCATTTGGAGCCTTAAACGCCTCGTCTTCCACAAGATCTTGAGCTTTTTAATTTTGGCGTGATCTGGAAAATTTTGTATCCTGTGCCTATCGTAGTAAAAAGGTAAATCATATAGTTCTTCACATGAGTTTTTTCTTCATATCACATTGCAATGCCTTCTTTTCTTTTTCTTCTTGCGAGAAGATCAAGTTTTTTTTTTTACCGTAGTAGGTTCATCGTGGGTCTGCAGAAGAAGCCGCTGGACTGGGTTTAGACTTTGACTGTGTCAACATGGTGAAGCGAACTGCCGCATTTGACTGGGTCAACATGCTCAGCGAAAAAAGACTGAAGAAGCCGATTTCTTAATGGAGACAAGCATGTGGAAAAGCGAGCAAGCCTAATTATCTACAAGCCTCCTTGCCAGTTTCGGAACCTTGACTGTGATAAAAACTAATACACACGAGGCTGGCAGCCAGCACTAGTGGTGGTGATAGAATATCGAAAGTGGGGATAGCATGTTGGATGTGATTTAAGACTGATGTTTAGTAGAACTTGTAATTTTGAGTATCTTTATTGTGTATACATATTGTTATCCAGTAAAAAATGTGAAATCCGAGACGAAAGCACATGGCTAACCAAAGTCGACGAGTCAAAGTTGCGTCCAACTTGCATTAAGTTAAACTTGCATTCAACTTGCATGAAGTCAACACGTTTAGGAGCAACTGATGGGTTCCTGAAGGCATTATAAGAGAAGGCCTCGCGCAGAAGCATCTCATCAATTGCTATTCCTTTTCTTCATCTTAAAATGGATCTACCCACTCCTATAGAGTCCCATGCTCCTGTTTCCGTCATTGGCTCTCAGTATTGTGCTTCTTCCCCGTTACAACTTCGGATTAGTAGAAAGGTCCATAGCACTTCTTCCGATAGCAACATCGTTGTCACAGACGTCAACGGCAGTGTCATTTTCAAAGTCCAAGAAAAAGAGTACACAATGCACGGCCGTCGCGTTCTAGTTGATGATGCAGGAAATCCCATTGTTACCATCCGACAGAAGGTTAGAATAGTGTCCCCGAACTTCGATATTATTCTTTAAATGCCGTGGGTTGATCTTCCGATTTCAGTATATTCTTGTATTTTTCTTTTCTTTGCAAGTTTCATATATTCCTGGTTAACTGAAAAAGATAATGTTGTTATGTTTTGCTTGTCCTGCGAATGCTTATTGTACGAATATATGTGGCGTTTGTGCAGACTATCAGCTTGCATAAGAGATGGAAAGTTTTTAAGGGTGAGGGCGACGAGAAAAGTAATCTAATTTTTACTGTTAAGCGATCAGCAATGCTTCAAGAAAAGAACAAGTTACTTGTATTCTTGGCAGAAAACATAAATGAAGATGTTTGCGACTTTAAGGTTGAAACAAGTCAATCTGAAAACCTGTTGCTTGTCTCTCGTGGAGAATCTTCCACAATACTTGCCGAGGTAGGACCTTCTATCTTTTTGTATTCAATTGATTGAGCATTATTTAACATGTAAATGATGATTGACATTATAGAAGTACTTGAAAAGAGAATCTAACGTTGTAAATTTATGTGAAATTTACAGATGCATAAGAAGAACACTACTAGAAGTGCCTCGATTAGCAAAGACAATTATGCAGTGACGATTTGTGGAAACATTGATTATGCATTCATCATATCACTTATTGTTATTTATGATGAGTGTAATGAGAAAAAAGGCAAAAATGGGAGTCAGAATAATTGGCTTCGTCCTCTAGGAAAATGGGGTCTTGGTCTCCTGCAAGATTTGGCAATAGAAATTGTGTTTGGTGCTATTTTAAATGAACCATACGATGAAGATGAGAACGAGGATGAAGGAGAGGGATGATGATGAGAACAAGGGTACAAGTGAGAAGGAGGGTGAAGATTAGCATTAGGATAATAATAATTGACTCAATCCTTTACAAGAATTGATATCAAAAATGATGATTAAAGTTATTAAAGAATTAGGCAAGTCAAAGAGACTAGACTAAAGGCTAAAATAATCAAGGATTACTATTATTTAGAGCAGGGAGTTGTAATGCAAATCATGATGATTTTATGTTACAAAGTGATAAATAGTTCTTCATATCATATGGAAATTCTTTCTTTGTATCACATTGAGAAGATAAAGTCTTTGTGACTGCAATATCATAATGTCCATTCCATGAAATGATATTCTTGAGACATATCTTTTTCTTTGAAAGATCTTCTCCCTTTGTCGATCTCATAACTATTACAAATGTCATAATCATAACCGTGGCACCTTTTGTTGTTACTGACGTTAATGACAACGCCATTTTTCAAAGTCTATGGAGTCTAATTAGAAGAAAACAGCAATTTGCAATATAGAGGGAGAATCAAGATGGATAATGGCAATTTATTACTTAAGGCCTTCATGTCTCAGAAGGTTGATTACAAAAGCAGTAAATCCTCACATATTTTATCTAGATGGGTGACCATTCATCATACAAAAACCCATTACATCTTTTTCTTTCTTTCTTTTTTAAACGGAGATGAGGTAGGGGAATTTCCAGAATTTATTTGGGAAATGTGTGGCTCAAACCCCCACCTCTCATGATGTAAAGCCCTCTGTGCCATTGAGCTGCAAGAGCTCGAGTCCCATTAAATCTTCATACTTCTTAGGAGGAAAATTCTTCATAGAGTTGGCATAAGTCTCGATCAGCTGCAATGACCCCAAGAGACGTTCATACAGAAAAGCTAGGTCAAGCTTTTTCTTATCTTCTGCCTAACTTGGGAAATTTCTCGCTAAGTCATCCATGAGGCAGAGAAGATCATTAGAGGCTTCACCTACGACCAGGCGCTGCTTCCTCTTTCCAGAGAATGTGCGAGCTATGCTCCTTTCTGTCTTTCGCTCACTTATTCGACACGTCCCTTTGTTCATGCATTACAGCAGTTGGGTAGTTCGGACTTTATAAAGGCTAAGGTGGCTAGCAACTACCAGTTTGCATGTTGAACACAGCTTTGTTCATAGGAGAGGGCAAACCATGTTCACCAAACCGTCACTTGGGACTTGCTCTGAACTATTTCTGATCTCCATCATAATAGAATTTACGTTCGCCCTCAAACTCGTAACTGAGGCCGAGTTTGTAGCGAAGATGAAAGAACATTGCCTTCGGCAATGATTTTGTAAGCAAATCAGCAAGCTGTTAATCAAAGGACACAGGAACTAGACTACAGTCCCTTTGTGCAACTTCTCCCAATTGAATTGGCAATGCAGTTCTAATTGCTTGGATCAATAACGAAAAACAGGTTTGGTTGTTAGGAACAGAGCACTGAGCTTATCACAAAAAATTCTTATCGATGACAAGTGTTGAAGAAGATGGAGGATCCAAGTTGCCTTAGCCATCCTTTCTACTAACGCTTGGTATTTGGCCTTAACCGAGGACGAAGAAATGGTGCTTTGCCATTTTGATGACCAAGACACCATGTTTTTGCAAATGAAGAAGCGATACTTTGTTGGCAATCGTCTGATGAGTGGCAAGCAGCTCAGTCAAAAACGGTGTAGCCGAACAAGGAAGGTGGAGGTTTGCTTGTGTTTCTGAAGTCCCCTGCCTATCCTCCCATGCAAGTACCTGCTTTGGACCCTGTTGAATAACGAATATTGATGTCTAAAAGATTTCTAATGATCCAAAGAAGAAGGTGTAACTAAATAAAGGAATTTGCTGCTAAACATATTAAGATATTTTTTTTAGCTTATATTTATTGTATGTGGGCTGAAAAAAAATATATGTATATTTTTAGGAAAAAAAATTGACATTCCTATTCTATTGGCAAAAGTTTAAAAAAAAAACTTCTTTATTTAGAAATATAAAATCTTCTTTAAATAAAGTCATTTTAAGTGAAATTTAGAAACTTCTAATTTTTATCTTTTCATAAATGTAGTAATTTTAGTAATATTAATGTATGCCCATATGTTTCTATACTTTAATTTTTATTAATATAATTTATCATTCTATAAAAAAAAAAAAGAAGAAGTAATAGAATAAAATCACAATGACCTACAATCCATGAATGATGAAGTATAATTCTTGAACTTAAGATCTAATATCATATTAGAAATCATTTGAACTTTTTCTTTAGAATTGGTTGTTAAAAGGATAAAACATTTAAATATATAAAAAGGGTATCATATCAAGCTATTGATTATATGAATCACTCTTTTTTTTTTACGCCTCTAATGAATGGAAATATTTTAAGAAAATTTCATTATATAATTCAATACATCAAAATTATCCACTTATGTAATCACAAACCTCTTTTCTTTCCAATTTTTTCTCAATAAAGCTCCATAGTATTGTAATTGTGCTAGTAGTTTTGTTAATTGAGGATTTGAAACAAATGAAACCTAGATTGGAATTTATGAAAAATGTCTTCTAGCCGTTAGTGTTGTGTCCCCTTGTTGATGCAAAAGTATTGTATCCTTAGATACAAGTGTGCCATGTCCACTTGATGTGGGGTTAATATGCTTTCTTATAGTTGATGTTTGTTTTAGTTGCTTTGTTTGTATTAATAAACATAGATAGAAAGAAATGGAAGTCCAAACTTGATAAGGGTCATGATCTACCTTTACAATGTAAGATATCGATGTTTAAGAAACTAGATTCAGCCTATGACATACCTAAGCATAATTAAAAAAGTGTTAGACTATTTTCAATAGTCCTCACTTATATGGGTTTATATCAATGTGATTGTTTTTCTTCAATTATTTTATTAGCTGTTTTGTGATCCATATATATGAGAGATGTTAGATCTATTATTGTTGAATATGAGATTAGCTAGTGTGGACTTGTATTTGCTGTATAAAACAATGATGAGTTGGACTATATTGACAACATATTTTGTATATAACTAAAATCTCTCATTTGCCTCTCAATATATGCACTATGAGTCTACATTTATGAATATCATGTTGGTGGATTAAGAGATGTTATATATTTATTTTTATTATTATATCATGTATAATAACACATTTTTATAAGCATTTGTATAAAGTACCGTGTACAGTATTTATATGTATAATGAATTGACAAGAGAATGTCATGAGGGACGATAACGTAAGAAGGCTCTTCTCTCTGTTTATCACGAATGGCCTCATCCATGATCTTGTAAACTGAGCTTTCTCATCGGCCAATGATTCTAGAGAGAACAAAGGAGTAAATCAAGCCATTATCCTTGATTAAAATGAGATATCTACCAGCTAGAATGGGTTCCAAAATAGGTACGTTCGTTCTTTTTGTTAAACTTTGGGTTCTAGATGAGTAGCAAGATCTTGGTTTTAAGCTTGGTTGAGCTCTGTTTTTATAACATTTGGTATCAGAGTTGCGTTTAGCTTCCATCTAGGGCATAAGGTTGTCAAAATCGAGCAGAAAAATCAGGATTTTGGTAAGAAAACATGTTTTTGTAATTTCGGGTTCGTGGGTATCCAAGTACCCATTTTGGCCAAACCTGGCACCTAGAGGTCACTAATCAGTAAAACGAACCCACCAATGGCTACAACGGCGCCAGATCTATCTTTTGCCGTCGTTTTATTTCCTACCGGAGACGAGTTGACCCGACCCATATTGGTCTTAAACAGATGTTTCCACCGATGACCGCTCAAACAGAGCGGGTGTTCCTTTTTCTGGCCTGGTGAGTGTTCGTCGTTGGCCAGCGCACCTGCAGGGACTGAAAGCGTCCCGAGAATCGGCCATTTCAGCCATGAATCGGCCAAAATTTTGGCTATCGGAACCGATCTGTACCAGTTTTCTCGGCGAAATTGTCCGGCAACACTGTGGAGGCGCATGAAGGCGCGTGTGTGGGTAGTACGGATCAAAAGTTTGTGAAAATTTTATAAATTTATTATCTATCTTATGATCTCTTTTTTTTTTTAAAGTAGAAATTGGTCCGAAATCCCAATTTGTCACTGTATTAGCTAATTATATTATATACATATTGAATATTATATGTTAGAGCTTGATAATTATTACATATAGCCATATAGTTTCTTTGTTTAATATAGTTATTTATTGTATTATGAAGTTTATTTTGATGGGCCACAAATTGTTTGTATATTTGATTATTTTAATAATTGGCCAGTTGTACGCATTTTGAAATGCTTTCATAAAGTTACTGTAATTATTTATATAAGCATGTGCGTATAGTAATGTTTGTTGAATGTTATTAAAGTTGCAATTTAAGGACATTTGAGTTTGCCCCGAGTCCATGATGCTAAATTGTACTTTATGTGATATATTGTGAGTACTATATTGTTGATGTTCCCTAGTGAGAGAAGGTTTTATGATTCAATTAAGTTGTGACAGTGACACATTCTTGGTTGGATTGTAAAATTTTGATCTTATATGTTGTAGGGACAACTCTGATTTTGGTGCATGGTTATCAGCCCACAGGAGGTAATTGTGTATTGACATTGGAGGAATAATTGATTTTGGTGCATGGTTATCAACCCACAGGTGGTGATTGTGTACTAAAATTTGTACTATGTGAGTTTAACCTAGTCAAAGTGGTCTATACAGCCCACAGATGGTAGACTATAATGATTTGAATTTACTTATGGCTAGTACTATGTTGTTGAGGACTATGTTGTTAAGCACTATGTTGCTGAATACTATGTTGTTAAGCACTATGTTGTTGAGTGCTATGTTGTTAGGTTTTCACATTGCATCTTATGTTATCTGCCCACAGGTGTTTGCATGATGGTGTGTATGTAAGCTTTGTGTTGACGTACTCACATGAATCTAATATTTGTATATTTCGTTCTACAGTTACCATTAATCTCAACAATGTCTCTATCGCCATTGATGTCTTGAATGGTTCAAACTTTAAGAAATGGAAGGATGATATAGTGTTTGCTATGAATGTAATTGATATGAGTAAAGCTCTCACTGAAGAACAACCTGCTGCTATAATCATTAAAAGTATTGAGGAACAAAGAAAGAGTTATGAAGAGTGGAGGAAATCAGATAAATTGTGCTTGTTGACTATGGGTAGATCTATAGAAGAACATTTGAAAGTTGGTTTGCCCACAACAGGTACTGCAAAAGCATTTCTAAATGCAGTAACCAAAAGGTATAGTAACTCCACCAATGTTGAAGCCTCAATGCTTGTGAAAGAATTGTTTTCCATGAAATATGATTTTACTACTGGTGATGTTAGGAGCTACATCATAGGCATGATCCATTATCAGGCTAGATTGAATGCACTTGATTTTCCCTTATCAAATAAGATTTTGGTGCAATATGTTTTGAATTCTCTTCCGCCTAAATTTAATATGATAAAGACAGCCTTTATTTCTCAGAATGAGGTTTGGGATATGAATGATCTGTTAACAAAGGTTGTTACTGAAGAATGTAAGATAAAAGGTGAGAAGGATTATAGTTATGTGTACCATAATCAAGGTCTGCAAGCATTTTACACTCAAGGCTCAAATGCAGTTGTTCAAACACTTCTGATTCAGGACTCTCCTTCTAATGGTGGTAGGAGGTTTAGATCTGCTTCCCAAAGGTTTTCTCAAAATACTCAGTGTGCTCCTCGCAGGATTAGTTCCACTGTTAATAATTCAGGGTTCAAGAAAACTGTGGTGAACAAAGCTAATGTCAAGTGTTTTCATTGCAAGGAGAAGGGACATATAAGGAAAGATTGTGAAGCTTTTCAGACCTGGTTGGAGATGGTAAGGAGATAGTAAGAGACAAACAAATAGTAAGGAGAATTTTCTAGTTAGAGATCATGGAAAGGTTGTAGAAATGTATATGCTTTTGGAAACTACTATCTAGTTTTAAGATGGGCTTGTATAATAGTTCCTATTTATTGTGGTTTAAGTAGTATCCAGTTTTAGTTTCTGCTTCTTGTTTGAACCTATGTGGTTGTGGTTTGAAGACAATTTTAGTATTTGTATTATGTTTGAAATGGTTGTTACTTTATATGTTTTGAGGAAAACAATATGGACTGTTGTGAATACTTAAGATTAGTGGGAGCATGTTTCTTTTAGCAACCTATACTTTTGATGATAAATCTACTAAGTTATGTTGAGGTAACAATGTTGTTTTGTTATCTATTATTGGCGAGATTAATGTAGAACATATTATCACAAATGCATTACTTGTGAATGATCCCACTAAAGGCCTTGGTCCTTGTAATTGTGCATAAACATGTCGCTTGTGTGAAATTATAAGCATCGTGAAATGTTGTTGGTTAGTGGGAGTTCTTTGTGTTTTTGCTGTGATTTATTACTGCATCTGTTTACCATGAGGTAAACGTGATTTTGAGATATATATGTTGATTACCTGAAAAACACTTCGGTGTTTTATATGTGACCGGTTGAAATGTGCATGCACATCTCTTTGCGTATATATATCTTGGTATTTCTTTCGGTATGGCGGGGCACTTTGTTAAATTGAAAGGTCATACTAGATTGGAATGTTTTGTAATATAATGTTGTTAAGCTCAAATATTTGTGGACAAGATATTTGATGAATTGGATCGACAACAAGGATGATACATTTAGATTTGTAGTATCATCAGGTTGCCACACTACCATATTAATTCACGTCAATAGAGTGGAGGGCTCTTGTAATCATGGATCTCGCTATATTGTTTATATGATGTAGGTAATGACATGGTTCAGAGTTTGAAACTTTATGGGACCAAATTGTTTTAAAGATTGTCTCAGGACCGAAATATTGTTTGCACACTTCAATGTTTTCCAAAATGATTTATTATATGCAATTCACATTGCTATAGCCCAAGTGGAAAAATATTAGACTATTTTCAATAGTCCTCACTTATGTGGGCTTATATCAATGTGATTGTTTTTTCAATTATTTTACTAATCGTTTTATGATCCATATATATTAGACATGTTATATCCATTATTGTTGAATACGGGACTGGTTAGTGTAGACTTGTATTTGCTATATAAAACAGTAATGAGTTGGACTATATTAACAACACACTTTGTATATGACTAAAAGCCCTTCTTTGCCTTTCAATATATGCACTATGAGTCTATATTTGTAAAGATTATGTTGGTGGATTAAAAAGTGTTATATATTTATCTTTATTACTATATCATGTATAGTAACATGTTTTTATAAGCATTTGTGTATAGTACCATGCACAATAAAAATATTTTTTATATATAATGAATTGATAAGAGAATGTTACGAGGGACGAAAAACATAAGAAAGCTTTTCTCTCTATTTATCACGAACGGCCTCATCCATGCTCTTGTAGACTGAGCTTTCTCATCAACTAGTGGTTCTAGAAAGAACAAATGAGTAAATCAAGCTATTATCCTCTAGAATGAGTTATCCAACAATTAGAATTGGTTCCAAAAGAGGTACATTCGTTCTTTTTGTTAAACTTTAGGTTCTAGATGAGTAGCAAGACCTTAGTTTTGAGCTCAATTGAGCTTTAGAAGCTACGTTTTTCTAACAATAGGAACACATGTAGCAAGGTGGTGTGAGGTATGAAGCATGTTGTAAGTAATCTAAACCTACATAACGAGGAAAGGAAGTAAATGAATGTTATTGAGGTCTAATTTCCCATCAATGAAACTATCTCATACTTTTCTCATCTCTATTTTGTTTCCACCATAAAAGGGAAGCATAGTGGTTTGCTTGGGGTGAAATAGAAGTGATAATATTTATATCGAATTGCTAGAGAAATTATCCCCAAGTTACTTAATAAAATAAAGTATAAGCTAGTGGTTTGTTAAGTGTTTGTGAAACAGACTTAATTTTTAATCAAAGTGAGTTTTAATTCTAAAGAAGTTCAAATTCTTTATCGAAAGGCATTTTCTCAAAAGGACTAAATTTCAATTCTTAATTTAAATTTTATTTTCCTTTAATATTCATCATCCTAGGAAAAATAACAAATTTTATTATTAGAATGATTTTAATCAACCCATGTAACCCTTTAGGCCAATCACCCATTCTATGACCAAGATTCCTCATAATAATTTCTATTATTATTATTATTATTATTATTATTATTATTATTATTATTATTATTATTATTATTATTATTATTATTATTATTATTATAAACTTCTTTATTATTAAATTAAGTAAAATCAATCCAATATCAGATATCGAACCGCTACAATCACCACGTCACAAAAAACAGAGAACATTACTTGGGATGCCAGAAGGCCTTGGTTTTGTTAGTGCAAAAGGCAACTATTTACGTCTTGCATTGCATGCTCAATTTCTACCTGTATAGGACATCAAATGGCCATATAAAATTGCACAATCAAACTAAAAAGGCTATATAAAAAATTGAGACAATCATCAAATGGGCTACAAGAAAAAACAGAAGTTAGAAGGCCCAATATGCCGTACACCTGCAATTGTAATAAAAATCCCTTCAAAATTAAAACAGAAAGGTTATTCACTCAAAATAAAACTCATGGAGTTTAAGTAATCTAAGCTCATGTGTTTCCGGAGTCTAAAACAGAAATCTTAAAAAAAGAAAAACAAAAAAACAAAAAGCCGAAATTACCTGAAATTGGAAAGACCCACCCGCCGAATCTACTGGATCTAACAAAAACCAGTCCAACTTCGTCTGTAGATTCTTCCTTTACCGGTCCATCTGAAAGTATCTAGAGAATCTTGGAGAAGGAAACTGCAAAAAGAGGAGAAACCAAAACCCATGTGTCTTATACGTAGTACGCAATTTTTAATAAATCTTTTATTAAAAAACTTTTGTTGCTCTGGATTTTTAACATATTTTAATTATTTTAATTATATATAATAGGAACTGATAAAAATAAAATTAAGAAACAATTTTGAAATAAATCGCCCTGTGTCCCTTTTTGGTACAAGCGTGATGGACTTTGGGAAGCGTGAGTTTCCAAAGCGTCCGACGCGAGACCAATCAATGGCTCACTTACCTTACTTGGTCAAGAGTTGAAGAAAGTCCCAAGTTCAATATAAAATTATGTCACTCAAATATAATTCATAATGAAGTGGTTCGAGTTTTCGTATAATATAATTGTTGAATCAAGTTTTTAATAGAATTAAAATGTGAAATATTTGGTTCAAAGTATAATTGTACTCCAATTAAAAACAAATATTTTGTTATTTATTTGTAGGTAGAAGATCACATATATGAAATTCCCACTGCTATTGAGAAATATCACACACAAGTACAAAATCTAACAAAACTAAAGCAAAAGGTACAAAAAGCAAATATTATAATAAAAGAATCATTTGATTACTCAAAAAATAGTCCATTATTTTCTTTAAGTTTTCATCATTGATTAATTCCGTGACAATTAGGTTGAATCTTTATGAAATACGTATTTATTTACTATATTAAATAGCAAACACACTTATGGTGGTCTCTTATATATTAAATAGCAAATCTTTATATGTATGTAGAAAAAGAGCTCCTTGAAATATTGTTTATCATGGAAAAGAAAATCTTAAAGGCTTAATTACATAGACTATTTTGTCATTTCTTTTTTGTTCTTCAAATATTCTTTCTCAATCTTTTATTCCATTATATTTTGATATTCACATTAGTGGCCACCATAAGTTTGTTTGCTATTGAATACCTAATATCTTGATTATCTAACATTAAAATAAGACTATTTATAGAAAGCAAAAGGTGGCTAGTAAAATATACCAAAAAAAAAAAGTGGATTCTCAAGATTGAAGCTCAAGTTTGAACGGAAATAATACACGAAAATACCAATTATAAACAACCAAAACAAAGGAGCTTCCAAATACTATGACCAACACTATAGACAAGATATAGAACTAGAGTCGTACGACTAAGTTCACCTTACAATTGCCCATAATAAATGTTGTTTATCATGTGAATAATGATTTCATGTCATGAAAAAACAAGCAAAGTTGGGACAAAAGAACGACATAACGACAATGACAAAATTCTCTAAGGATTTTATTCTTACAAAAAAAAAAAGAAAAAAAATGGTTAGGGGTTGTATTTGTTAAGTTTTAATGTACTAAAAGTCCTAGTATAAAATAAATGAGGCATTAAATACAGAAAGCAGAGGCAGCAAACAAAGACAATTGAACTTTATGGTCCTTAGCTTTCATAGATAGATACAAAGGTTACAAACTAATTCAATGTCTCAACCTTCATCTTAAATTTTCTTATACTATATAAACTAGAGAAACCAAGTGACGTGCATATTACAGTCAACACCTACTTTTGCAAATAACCAGAAAACACATTCTGAAGTGCAACAACCGATCTACTAGAAAAAGGACAAGGCATGGGTTACAAAAAATACATCTGGACTGCATGAGAGTGAGCTCCTTACAATCATGACTTGAAATCTTCAGTTGGCATGTTCACTTCACAAAATAACAAACAACCAAACTAAGTTGCTTACCACAAAAACATCATTACCTTCAACAACATTATAACACCTTGAGTGAGAGCCGACACTTAGAAGGCTTCTTTACTCTTGCACTCCTCCAAATAATTTGCACATGTACTTCATTGCATATATTCTCTCTTCCAATAACAAACTGAAACATACATTGGTCTGCTAATTCTATACTGTTCTTGTAAATGAAAACACACTACTTACATCCAAAATAGATTCTATCATTGTCAAGGAAATTGACCTTCATCGGTCACATATTTCCATTTTGATTATAAATGACTATGTTTGACATTACACCCATCTAGGAAGATGTTACAAATAAAAAATAATACATGAAAAACCTATTCTTTATGACATTTACAGAAAGTGTGCCAATCTAACAATCTTAACTCACCAATTCTCAATACAATTACTTATCCAACAAAAAAATAAATGGTTTGGATGTTCTGGTAAATTGTAAAAGTATTTTGTAAGAATACAAAAAAGGAAAAATAAAATAAAATTGATTCATGCTCATTTAGAAAAAGAAAAAACTAGTTTTTGTCTTTCTTAGTGACAAATCTTATGGGATCAATCATTAACGTTTAAATCATATTTAATTTTATTTCCATCATACTCAATTTGAGATTAACACCCGAAGATGCTTCTAAATTGAACTTCCTCTAGTGCCAACCATAACACAAGCACATAGAAATACCAATTGGTCTCACATGAAAAGATAAAAAGTAAAAATTATAGACTACATAACATCTAACAATCATAATATTGATGATCTTCTCAAACTCTTTGAATATCTAAATAATATACCAAAAAAGTATAACCAATGCATAAATACATCTCCTAGATGCCACTATGCAACAATTAGTCATCAATTGTCACTCTCAAAATACATCACTAAAAATCTAATTAACATTCTATACTCTCCTCTCCTCATTTAGCAAAAACTCCTAGTTTTCCTAATAGATAATTGAACAATAATGTATTAAAAAACACTAAGAGAATACAAGACAAAATGTTCACTAAGAAATACTCTGACTAAGTATGAATTCTTTGAAGCCACAAAGTGAGAGTCTTTCGGCATCTAGTTTTCCTCAAGATCTTGTGATTTATATTAACTAGCTTCAGATGAGCTTGTGGGCATACAACTTTCTCAATCTATAATGACTACTCATATTATACTAAACAAAGAATGTTAGAAAGACTACAAATTAGAAACAACATGTATTAATTAAACATAAATCATAGCTTACCTTTTCATTCTTCTTAAAACCTATTCCAGAATGCTTTTGCTTATTAATATAAGCTGATCTTCTAGAAGCCTTTTTTGCTTTAGAATCTTGAATCAGTGAAAGAGGCATATCCAAAGCTGCTTCCTCTTGCACCCAACTTTACCAAATATTTTTACCTCAAAACTCGAATTTCTATGGTATATAGAAATTTTTGAGTCTCCAAGTTTGATAAAGATGGATGCAAGAAGGAAGTAGCTATGGGTAATCTCTAGCAATAAACAATCACCGGTTTGCTCCAGTTCAACGTGCCAAGGCTTCATAAGATGATTAAAGAACATGGCCTTCTTTGGTATGGCATCCTTGAAGTTTCTGATAAAAGTTGTTGGCAGGAACTGCAATGTCAAATAGAATGGGTTTTCACCCAATATCAAGGAGGCTAGAAATATTCAAAAATAGTGAACAAGAAACTCATTCCCATCCAGTATACATTTTGATATAGATCATAAAACCCATTTGGTTTTTCCATTGAATGCATTGAATGCACTTTTCAACCTGTTTAGGTTCTTTAAAAAAAAAAAAAAACCTATTATCTAAAAGAAATCTATGACTTAGCAATATTTCAGAAAAAAACAAGAAGACCAAAAACCTGTTTAGGTTTTATCCACAATTCTTCAAGTACCACAAGTAGTTCTCTTATATTTTCAATTTACAATACGATGGCATATGATAGTTGCTGACATTCATGCAACTTAAGCGATTCTTTTGTAACGTTTTCCGGTTTCTACATCATTTAATCGTACAATAACCTATCGGAAAAGAATCAGTGCTCTGTCGAGAAGTCAAAGCGTACTGCGTATTCCGTACGGCCCTCTCAAAATTGAATCTCATAGCGAAAATTTTCAAAGCAAAACATCAAAATCTAAACTTGGAAAAGAACAAAAGAAAATTCAGATATAATAGCACTCCATCGAGTAGGCTCAAGTAGACCCTTTTCTTGTTCCAGATACGTTGCAAAGATTCAGGCCATGGACACCAAAAACTAGGCCTTTGTTCCCCTAAATCTAGGCATTTTACTCAACTATGCCTGTGACAAAGAATAATACCAGAACTTTATGAATCTATCGACCCCAGATACCAATTTTACCGAATAGCAAAGCCTAATACCCACCAAACCATTAAAAAAGCAGTAAGCTTTTCGAGACGAGAGAGAGAGAGAGAGAGAGAAGTACCATTTAGTGCGAGCTCGTGCAGTGAAGAACCCCGGGCTGTCGTGCGGTAAAGGGGGCTCTCTGATTCCGCCATCCCTCACCATTCCTCTTTTGGGTCTTCTCGTGTACTTCTCACAGTTTAGTCGAAAGAGGCTGACAGAAGGGGCTAACTCATCAAGAAGAGAGACCGAAACCGCGTGATTTCCTTCGTTTGCCTCATCCTCGAGCGGAAGACACCGTAAATTTATAGATCTTTTATTAAAAAAATTTGTTCTACAATTTAATATATTTTATATTTTTATATTTACTTTTCCCACGTGAATTTAATAATAAGAATTGACAAAATAGAATTAAAAAACAACTTTCCAAGTGAATCCCCCTCTGACTGCTTCTGACACAATTGCTCACGCGTGACGGGTCTTTGGGAAGCGTGTGTTTCAAAAAGGCCACTTATTTCGATGATGTTGGGAAGCTGGCAACCCGACCCGAGACCAGAGGTCGCGTGCAAAGCACGCGCGTGGTTTCAGTGGGAGTCGATAAGAACGTCATTCCACTTCCGCTCCCAATTTTTTTTTACTGTGCTCTCAACGTGAAGCTAAGATACGATATTTTAGAAACGGTAAATAAGATATTTCTAGTTTAAAATTTATAAACTATATATTTTTTAGATAATTATGTCGTCTTTTCTCTTATATAATTAGTTCATATAAATAATTTTAAAATTATTCTTATATAAATAATGGTAATAATGTACTAGCTTTCTTGATCCTTGTGTTCAAGGGACCCTCGACCGTTGCTTGTCAAGATCATTCAACTGTTTTGAGCACAGTGGTGAAAGTGACACATGAAGAGAAAGAAGAAAGAAGAGTGTCGTAGCGTGTTCGACAAGATTAAAAGACTCAAGCTTGTTCAATACGCTTCCTGGCAAAACCGACGTCATCCCGTTTAATGTGCATACAGACAGGGCTTCACCTCATGGGTCAGGCTTGCAAATGCGAATCTGTTTAATATAATCAAATTTTGTAATAATTATTTTTATAAGATCATAAGTTTAATATTTTCACAAGTATAAACATTTATAATCATGAAGAATATTTTATAAAATTAAGTATACAGTTTGGAAATAATAATTTTATTAATAGTTTAATAATCTCTTAGTGAGAACATTATAATCATCAAAATTATTAGTTCACCTAACTCAACAATCTTCCTATATTTATTTTTTCTTTTTATGATGATGAAAACCTTATTGTGAGAACATGTGATTTGAAAGATATAAGAGATTAGTATATTTACATCTCTCCCATAATATTCACACCTCTTTCTAAATGTCCTAAATGTTTCCAACGTCTATCTCCCCTACATCTCGCATGCCTCATATTTCTTATAATTCTCCCCCTTTTCAAGCAAAAGGCAAAAAAGGCAACTAGAAAACACTGCCAAGAGAGTATACAGACTGAGCACATGACAACGCACGCAGCATGCAGTTATAGAGAATTAAGCATATGTCATAGGAAAAATATGTAATGAAGGTCAAGGGAAATGTCATCACATGGCAGAGAACGCAACAGAACATGTTCAAGCATCTCGTTTGAAGCATGCAGCAAATAGCATTTAAGGTAAGATAATGATGTGAGTGGGCGTCAGTATACAATCAATCAAATTATCAATGTGAAAATAATCAGAAATAATGTGAGATTGAGTATATGAGTAATGTCAAATTATGGGGCCAACTCCCCCTTACGTGTAGCCATAAAAAAGATTTATCAAGTATAAATTAGATGCATAATATTAGTTATCAAATTTGAAAATGTATAATTCATTTTTCGATTCCCTTTACATATGGATTTTACATAAGGATAACACTAATATCATAAAAATGGAATATGAAACTATTCTATTAGTAACCATTATAAAAGATAAGTTATCACTTAGCAAGTGAATGATTTCATATTGATTACTTTCCCATTCATAAGCAATGAATGATATATATATACATATAGACATTAGAGATTTCATGACCTTTCTAAAGCTTCAATGGATTCCTCTTCAATCATAAACAAAGTTAAAGCTTTGGGAGGAGTATATGGAGCTAGAAATGTAGATATTCAGTATATAACATGGGTTGTTTCAGTATACTTCTCTTTAGGATATGCAAGATCTAAAGATGAAAAGGTGTCATTGCCATATTATGAATTGTGGTATTAGAATATTGAAACAAGAGTTATAGGATCTCAAGATAATATAATATTCATTATATAACTTATTCGATATATACACTTAAATGTATAATTTTACCAAACATCTAGATATTCAGTTTAGTGTATGTCTATGTGCAAGGTATCAATTCAACCCTAAAGAGTCAAACTTTAATGTAGTCAAATAGATATTTCGATATCTTAAACACACACCTCACTTAGGTATTTGGTATTCAAAGAGTCCTCCTTTCAATTACATGCCTATAGTAATGTTGACTATGTCAGATGTAAAACAGATCTTAAGAGTACTAGTAGTGCATTTCATCATTATATTACTTGTTCGACATATACATCTACATATAGGATTTCACGAAACATAGGCCAAACCAATTAAGTGCAAAATGAATTTTTCAAGTTTTTAGACAAGTAGAACATGTTGGTCCTAGACCATGGGCTATCCTAGACAAGAGAACTCAACAAAATTGGAAGATGTTTAGTTGATCAAGAACCTTGGGAAGAAGTTCCAGCTTGAGGGGAAAGTTATACATTCTAAAGTAGAGGTCAGCAAGTGATCCGCACGAACCACTTTGAATGTTGCCCTTCTATGACCCTAATGGTCAACTATGTGCGTTAATAGGAAAGCTTCTAATGCATACGTGTAATTAAGTAGGAACTAATGTAACTAGGTAGTGAGGAGTATGAACCATGTGGTGTAAGTAATGTAAGGCCACGTAACTAGAGCTTCTAATGCATACGTGTAATTAAGTAGGAACTAATGTAACTAGGTAATGTGAAGTATAAACCATGTGGTGTAAGTAATGTAAGGCCACCAAACTAGAGAGGGAAGTATGGCTCCTATACGACCAAGAATGATGATATTGTGACATTTACTTTTTGCAAGTAATGAATGTTCCTTGGGTCTAGTTTCCCATTAAAGAAACCACCTTATACTTTTCTCATCTTAGTTTTGCTTCCACCGTGATTTCATTATAAGCAAGAAGAAAAGGGAGCATAGTAGTTAAATATGATTTATAGTTTAACCATGTTGTCTTATAACATGATTTGTCTCGCACAGTTTAAACAATTATGTCTACAACATATTCAATGTACAAGGAAATGTAGAAACAAGTCACAAATTGAAAAATATGATCTTTGAATAATATTTAATTATTAAAAAAATCCCTCAATTCATTAGCTAACACTTGAATTGAACTCTAAGTCTATTTTAAAAGTAGTCTAAAAAAAATGGAACAAGGAATTTGTGGATAGATAATTTTTTTAATCATATGACCGCTTAGTGAACTTGGTCTCATTGTTGTGCATGGGCTTTGTTGTTTATTGGGCTAGCCGAACTTCCCTCCAAAAATCTAAGCTTACTCTAGCCTTTTAGGTCACTTTCGTCCAACCTTACTCCGGTGTTCGTGATCAGCCATGTCTTTACCAGATTGGCGCAGATCAGCCACAGAGATGAACAACACCCCTCCAAACGGCCTTGAAGCTGAGTATGAGGTGTATGACATTTCAGGCCGAGTTGACGGACCTTTCGCTATAGAACCCCACTATAGCGATCTAACTCTTCCATTCTTTCCCATAAATGAAAAATCCATCCCCGTTCTACAACACCAACTTCGGTTCCAAGCAATTAATAAACCCAACACCATTTGTCTTCTTCACGAAATGGGTACAGGAACCCAGCGGATTGAAGGCAATCATGCTGATTTTGGACGAAACTATAACGGTTTTGGAATTGTCACATATTATTTTATGGATTTGTAGTTGCTTTTTTGTTATTATTGCTTGTGGCGAAACAAAAGAAATAGCATTTAGTAGAATAAAACTAGTAGTCCTTAGATTGGATTATGGAATAAATTATCTCAAAGTTAGTTAGTGGGTTTACTAAGGGTTCTATTTAAGGATGATTCCGTCCAATTATAAAAGAAGCCTACCTTTTCATATAAGTATAATGAACTTCCAATCTAATATCTTCACTAACGGCACAATATAGCAAGTGTATGGCTCTACCATTTCTTTTCATATCTAGTGTTTCTTTTTCTGTCCAATCTTTTTTCTTCTCCCCTAGGTAGTTCTACCTCATTGATTATAACTCTCCAAGCCTCAATCTTCCAACCTATCATATAGATTCTCATCAAATTCTTCCAAATTTCAAAGTTAGTTCCACCAGAGTAGAGATCAGAATTATTTTGTGAATGCCACTATAAAATATGGGCCTATGCTTGCATAGCATTTTGCGAGAAGAAAAAATTGGGGATTTTTGTTTCCACTGTTGTTAATACATTGTTTATACAACTTGTTTGTACTTATCATTGAACATATATTCATTTTACAAGTTACAGCAAGATTAAGCTAGATATTTGAAACCCTAGATAAAAGAAATTTTGGGATTTTTATTATACTGTCATATATCTTTGAGCCATTATTCCTTGAATATATTTTGTGGGTTTTTTTATGCAGCTAATTGTTATTTGATGGAATCCTACTTTGACCGAAACCCAAACCTGTCTCTGGATTCCCTTTGACGAGACCAATTCGCAACCCGTTTACCTTATCATTCTGGTGGCATAGGTTGTAAGAAGATGTTAACTTCTCTCTTGCACGATTTCCGGTTACAACGCTTGCTCACACTCTCAGTCACCGAGGCCCCTAAACTTGGTTATCCCTCCTTGTCTATCCATCAAAACCCTACCATTTTTTTTATCCTCCTAAAATCCCTACAGCCTTGAATATTGACCCTTCTCCATGAAAACTCTAACCCCAAGCCCTTGAGAAGGCTTGAAAACACCTTCTATCGAGAAAATCATGCAATGTCACCTCCTACTTAAATTCTATTAAAATTGAATCTTATTTGAGTGAAATTAAGCCTAGAATCTTTTCCCACACTTTAAAAATCACAAAATTTTCAATTTTCTCTTCAAACATTGCTATCAATCAACTCTAGACTCACCCTATTTTAGCAATCTTGTTTTGTAATCAAAGCTCTTTGTCTTACATATGTGCTGAGTATTCTTTATTGGTTGCCATGAAACATATTATGGGTTGGGTATTTGCGGAATACATATAGTTTTTCGCTTTTGGAAGTGCTTAATTAAAAAGCATTGTTTTCAAATGTTTCCTTACATTTATCAATCTCTTTAATAGTATAAGTTATACTTGGAAGTAATGTCCACTATGATGGCTTTCCTTAAGGAGAGTTACTTTTCATTTTCTTTTGAAAAGGTGAATTATTCTTAAATTGCTATCATGGTAGTGTCCACTGGTATAGTTCTAATTGCATCAATATGAAATGCATATAAAAGAACTGTTAGGGTGCATAATTTCTGAACATTGAAAGTTTTTGGAAAACTCAAGATAAAATGGTTAATTGATATTAGCATAAGGTTCAACTAATCTTTTGTAGATATATTTGCCACAAACTCTAAGCAACTGCTTTTGCTTTAAATTTGTTGTTGAAAGGTAAGTGTTCTTTTCATTGATGGTCTTGATTTTGAATTACTATCACCCACATACTAAAGCGACGGATTACACACATCCTCATGTTGTATGAAGTGCTGTAGAAAAGTTTTTGTGTCGTTTCAAGTGTAACTCCTTACGTTGGTTGATAATGGATTCCAACTTGCAATGTATCTACATCGCTCAAAATATAGAATGCTAATAGTGAACTTGAAAAGTTTGCCTACACAATAGCGCATTTGAATGTTGAATAACATCAAAACTAAAAGGCAATTACAAGCTGCAAGACCCAAACATCAGGAGAGGGTTATACTCGTTGTTTGGTTGCGTTTGTTAGTCTTGAATTTGACTAGGGTATGGAACGGTAGAAATCATGGTGATGATTTTTATAGTGGAATGCACCAGCTTCAACATAAAAGAGATGCCAAAAGCAACTGAATGTTGTCGAAACTCGTTGGTGGGTCGTCAAACCAATTAAGCCTATCGGGCTTGTGAGGTCTGTCTCGGTACAAAGGCGGGGCTTGCTTACTTTATGAGACTGTAACTGTAATTTGGGCAGTTAGTCCAGCGGAGTTGCCTCTCTTTTCCTCGCAATGAACACAAACCATTTTGATTTGCTCAACTATTAGGATCATCACAATTTGACTTCCATTAAGGATACAGGGTTCAAGTTAAGAGCAAGGATTAACCCTATTATACAACCCAGGCAATGGAACCTACAAAATAGTAAGAGATAAAAAACAAGACAAAAATGGGAATGAGGGTATCAACTACGGTCCATAAATATGTTGTTCTAAGGTTTAGGTTCCCATTTAATATGAAATTAAAGTTGCTATGCTGGGTCTAGTCAAATTGAAACATAAAGGAAGTTTCCTTGCAATCGCGCTCATCCAACCGTGGAAGGAGCAAAGCAATATAATAAGTCACACACTTCTTCTATTCCATACCTAGGTAATTAGAGAACATTAGAAAATTGAAACAAATAAACAACAATGCAACAAGCTTACCCTTCTTGACCCTCCCAAAGTATCAAGAAGGGCACTCCTCACTTTACAATGGAAATCAAGCACCTCAATAAACCACCTCATCAACTCCTATGTAATACATAACTATTTACCTGGAACTTGTCCTAATTGCTAACAAAATTATGCTTGTGGAGAAGTTTCTAATAACAAATGATTCAAGAAAATATTAATCACTACTAAGTTGTTTGCTTACTATCAATATTGTAAAGTCCTTTGAATAAACTTTGAAATCAAACCTTAGTTTCATCAATGCTTCAACTTATTTTGCATATTCAAATTTGGAAACTTAAAAACCAAGAGGTGACAAAAAGAAAATAGAAACAATGAAAGCGAAGAAACTATAGATCTCAATTTTTAATGAAATTTAAAATAAAATAGAGAAAGATATATTACATGAATTGGCATGGATGACAGATTTCATCATTTACAAACAGAGTTTGGAATGTGAGCAATTATGCCAATCTTCACATGTCTCTTTCTTGTAACCTTCATGAATTAAAATGTGAGTTTTCACAAATTTTAAGAACTTGAAGTAATTTGTAGTTCTCTACCCACTTTTGCATAGTCATCATGCTATTCCATTTGCTAATGTCGAGCATCTATAAAGTGGGAGGATCTTGCTACTCTCATTCTCATCATTGGCTAACTCAAGATCATGACAATAATAAAAAATTAAATGTTTAAGTGTTATGAGATTTTGCATTGGATGAATGAGCTTTAATTTCTTGATATTGTTAATTTTAAGCTTCTTAATTGAGGTTAAGTTCTATCTTTACTCCTTTTTTAGAATTCTTAATTTCTCAATAAATTATAAATCTAGCATTTTTTCCTTTGAGAGAGGAATGCTTGAAGAGACAAGCATAAGGGAAGTATGAGACAGACTCAATTCTTCAAGATTTAGATACATTAGTAAGGAAGTTCACATAGGATAAACAATGACATTTAAATTTAAAAGATAAACAAAAGAAGGCAACAAGAAATGTTCCTTGATTGATTTTACTTTTCTTATTTACCATCATTTTCATCCTCATAAAAGAACCTCACTTCCTTCACTTCTTAAGATTTGGACAATCCTATTATGTTAAATACTCAAATATTGGGAAAAGTACTAAAGATGCAAATAGAGATAATGAAGAAAAGATCTTATTAGTATCATGACATTTTAAAATGCATTCCAAATCATTCATAAAGTCAAAGGTAAAATTCTTGACAAAAGGTGATTGGTTAAATGGTAACACATAATGGCATTCATATATGTAAATATTCTCAAATCCACAAGACTAATAAGTGATAAAATCAACTTTGGAAGTCTTAAATCCTTACAAACCAATATACTCAAGTTTGAATGTGATTATAGCCATAAGACATGTTATTCTAATAATCATTAACAATCTTTAAAGAGTAAACATTGTCAACTAGCCCCCTAGGTGAATATCAAAATATAAACGTAGTACAAGATTATTGAAGAACATTTGAGGAGCGAGAAAGAAATGACAACTTTTTTAAGTGATTTACAGTTTTGAGTTATTCTTCCCCATCACTAATAATATGTAAGTGAGCTTATTTTTATCTAAGATCTTGATTATATAACACTACAAATTAGATTTTTTATAGAATACAAAAATGTCTAGTAAAACAAATTAAAAGAGAAAATAGCGTGAGAGAAAAATATGCATTCCTCATATTAACGTTTCCCCACGAGCTTATCTTTTCTTTTTGAATTTTCATGGGCCCCCAAACGTAGGTTAAAGCTGAAGTTTCGAAAGAAAAAACACAAAAAGATTTTAGCCGAGAAGGCGAAATTATTTGAACCTAAACAATGTTCCAACTACAATGAGCAACACTTGGAACCCACAGGACCAAAAGGACCTTACACTTGCCCAAAGTAGATATTCACCATGTGAAGAATAATGACTCCATTCCACAAGAACAAGCACAATTGCAAAGGAGCAATTAAAAGATAGAAGTTTCGACGGATTTCCTTTTTCCCAATACAGAGAAAGAGTGGTTGGGGGCGGTGTTTGTGGGCTGATGCGGCGTGGGAGGGGGGGGTTTACACTATCATGCAAACAAACGCCCAACTTCAATGAGCAACACTTAGACAACGCAGAGAAACAAATCACATATACCAAGTTCACCTTACATTTGCCCATAATAGATGTTCACCATGTGAAGAACAGTGATTCTGTGCCATGAAAAAAAGCACAATTGGGAAAAAGAAGAAAAGGAGCACCAAAAAGACATCAAAAAAGTTCCCATGGATTGTCTTTTCCCCATTGGGTGAGGGCTTTGCATTATCATGCCTCCTTTTGCCAAGGCCAATGTTGAGAAAAATTCTCTACTCATGTATTCCTCCGTACAATTTGCACATGCAGTTCATTGCATATATTTTCTACTCCAAGGACAAACTCATATATACATTTGTCTCCTACTTTTACATTGTTATCCTTGATGAAAGCACGCCATCCCCTTCCAATAAAGATTTTACCATTGCCATGAAAATTGACTTTCAACGGCCACATACTTCCATTTTGACAATGCATGACCACGTTTGGCATCACTCTGATGTTAAATAAGCGCAAGATCAATTTAGGAAGAAGCTGCAACCAAAAAATGATAATATGAAAAAACTATTTTTAACATTTACAAAAAGCACGTGAACCTAACATCCTCAACTCACCACAGCAATAGGCCAATTGTCCACATAGCTACTTATTCAACAAATTATAGATCTTATGGGACAAGAAATTGATGTTCAAATTGTATGCAGCTCTATTTCTAGTGCACCCATTTGAAACAAACACTAGAAGATGTTTTTATTTTAGACTTCCCCCAGTACTAGCCGTAACATAGACGACACAAAAATACAAAATGGTCTCACATAAAGGATAAAAAGTGAAAAATAGACTATATAACTTCCAACAAGCAAAATCTCATGATTCTCTTAGGCTCTTTGAATATCTAAATAATATAATTAAAAAAGTAGAACAAGAGCATAAATACATCTCTTAGGTGCCACTCTACAATAAGACATTCATCATCACTTTCAAAATGTATCATCAAAAATCTAAAGAACATTCCATTCTATCTTGTCTCCATATAGCAACAGCTCCTACTTTACCCAATAAATAGTTGAACAATAATGCATAAAAAAAACTAAGAAAATACAAGATCAGAAGCTCACCAATTGACGCTTTGAATAGTTGGAAATGGTCTGCACAAAATATGGATTCTTTGGTACTACAAAGGGGGAGTCTTCTAGAATCTTGTGTTCTTGAAGATTTGTTCTCACATTGTTTTGTGATTTACTCGAACCCACTTTAGATGAACCTGTAGGCATTCCAAATTTATAAAGAACATTCATAACATACTAAATAAAGAATGATAAAAAAGGCAAGCAATTGTAAACAATAGATATTAAATACAACTCACATTCTGCCTCTTCAACTTTCTTCAAACCTATTTCCAAATGCTTTTTTTTGCCCACATGAGCTTTGCTACAAGCTTTCTTTGGTTTAGATCCTTGACCTGATGCAATAGTTTTGTCCACAGCTAATTCTTTCTCACATCCATTTTTACTAAATATTTTTACTTCAAAACTTGAATTTCTATGGTATTTAAAAACCAGAAAGTCTCCAAATTCTAGTGAGTGATCTTTGGCAAAGTCTTGCCAACCTTTCTTGAAAAACAAGCGTCCATCAGTTTGCTCTAATTCAACCTGCCAGTTCTTCTTAGAATGATCAAAGAGAATGGCCTTCTTCGGTATGACTTTCTTGAAGTTTCTGACAAAAGCTTCAGGTATGGACTGCAATATCAAATAGATTGAGTTTTCACCCAATATCAAGAAGGCTACAAATTTCAAAGACACGGGACAAAACATACATTCCCATTCGGTATATATACTTTCATATAGATCATAAAACTCATTTGATTTTTACCGTGGATGCAATTGATTTTTTAAAATAAACAAAAGCAACTCAAGAAAAGTGAAGACCTGTTCGGGTATATATATATATATATATATATATATATATATATATAGTATTATCCAAATGGAATCTATGGCTTACCAACACTTCAAAAAAGAACAAAAAAGACAAACCTGTTTAGGTTTTACCCCTCCCGTTTTTTGATGACACTTCCCACCAAGAACATCTTTATCCACACTTATTCAAGTACTACACGTAGTCTCTTATTTTTTCAATCTAGCACGTAAAGTAGACACATATCAGCAATAACAAGGAGCCATGGTAATACTGTATCTGCAACATTCTGGTGCAGCTATTAGTGGAAAAGTCTAACAACTTTTAAATCATAAAACTGAACGCATGCTGCTTATATTCATGCATCTTAAGCAATTTTCAGGGCGTAACGGATGGAAAAAGAACAGAGCTCTATCGTTTAGGTCAAAATGTGCTGGGTGTCCCGCACGACCCTCGCAAATTTAACTCTCATAGCGAAAATTTTCGAAGCAAAACATCAAATCTGAACTTGGTGAAGAACAAAAAAGAAGGGAAATAGACTAGCACTCCATCGAGTTGCCTCAAGTAGACCCTCTTCTTGCCCCAAATACGTTGCAAAGATTCAAGCCACGGACACCAAAAACTAGGCTTTTTTTTTCCCCCAATAACAAGGCATTTTGTTAAAATTTGCCTGTGACAAAGAATAAGGCCAGAACTTCAAGAATCCATCAACCCAGATACCAATCTCACTGACTGACCAAACATTAAAAAAGCAGTAAGCTTGAGATGCTCAGAGAGAGAAAGAGAGAGAGAGAGAGAGAGGGTACTATTTGGTGTGAGCTCGTGTAGGGTAGGAAAACTTTAAAGAACTCCGGGCTGTCATCAGTGAAACAAGCTTCTCTGAGTCCGCCATACCTCGCCATTTCTGTTTCCGGTCTTCCTTCAAGCTTTCTAGGTTTGTTTAAGGGGGCAGTGACCAACGGTGACCTTTGCCGCTGGGGACATGCACGACAGGGCGAAGAGCTCCCCGGTTCACTCCAAAGAACTCATTCTTTGCTCAGAGGTGAGCTAGCGTTGTCTGTACTCCAGAAGAGGCTGACGCATTGAGACGTAATGTTAACTGCGAGAACGAGTTGCAAAATCTAACCGGCAGGTAGTTTCATTTATGATGGAGATTTTCACCTTTCTGAAAGAAATGCAAATTAATAATTACATAATAAGGATTGTTACAAAGCTGAAATCCTGACCGCCCGTTGTTCCTACTCCTACCCTAATATAATAACTTTTATTCCAACTGTTTATAATCTATAATTACTCCCATTTCCCATCAGCTTTGAGGGTCGTGCTTCATTACTCACGCTCAGCGTCCTTTCATGTTCAGCATTGCGTTTCTTCTTCCCGCGTTGGCTGTTCACCCCTTTCTAGGAAGCTACGTAGGGGGATTAATCGTTCCCTTCCCCATCTCGAGAAAGTTGCCTGAATCTGATGCGTGATCTTGTTACGCGTAAACGATAAGGCAACAGTACCTGCATCGGTTGCCGGTAACGCCCTGGCTCGAATGTGTTCCCCCGTCTTTGCCTCTTGGGCTGGACGCGTGTTCTTCGTCACTTATGGTGTTCGAGTAACCTAAGGTCAAGCACGTTTCAGGAGAAAGCTAAAAAACCGTCAAAATACCTGAAATTGGACAGAACCTCCCAATCCGCCCGATCTCACAAAAACCGGTCTTCTTTTTCCTCTCTTAGTCAATTTGCTATCCTGTAACATCCCAATTATTTTTTGATTAGGTGGTTATAATATTTTAATTAATTTAGTCAATTACCTAGTTAGTTATAATAATTTAATTTTATAATAAAATTAAGTAGTAGGTGTGTTTCAACAATTTTGATTCAATGAAAATTAAGTAGTTAATATGTTATAATGTTAAGTTTTATCAAACATAATTCTTAAGCAAAAGAATTAATCTCTTTATAAATTATACTTTTACTTTTTATGTTTCTCATATGGTACACTTAACATGTTATTAGTGGAATGATGTTTGGGATTTGTGCTAATGCTTTGGTAATGTTCTTTCCTCATGAAGATGTGGTAATGAGTAAGTGTTGGTCTTAGAATTTTGTGAAATTATGATTTTATTATCCCTTTTAAGGGTTTACCAATATAATGGCTCTCATTGTATATCGTGTGAAGTTGCGGTTTTTAGTTTAATCTCATATTATTTATATAAGTGGTAAGGCTTTGTCCTTGTTTGAGAATTCTTTCTATAAAACAAAAAACTTTAACATGTCCCATCACCTTAAGCCTTTCAACATTCTCATAAAGATTTTTGTTCATAAGCAAAAAGACAAAAGAGCAATACGGATCTAGAGATGCACACTAACTATTACTTTTGACATATATCTAATTTATCCAAATTCATAGAGATACTAAGGTAAAACCTATACTCTAATACTATGTTATGAAAATTCAAATTCATCTTAAAAACCAACTTGAGAATTGGAGAAAACAACCACATTTAGACATGCATATAAATTTATATCCTAATAATGTGAGATTGTACATCAACATTGTCATTCTAGTGAGCTTTCTATATAGATCTAACTTATCCAATTTCACAAAGGTGTTAAAGGAGATCTAGACTCTAATATTATATTAAAAAAAATTAGATAATAATTAATATCTAATTGAAAATTTCAAAGCATTTAGTAAATGAATTCACCTCTTTGTAAATTACATTTTTACCTTTTATGTTTCATATATGGGACTTAACAAGCCTCTTTGTCCCAACTTTAAGGAAAGATTTCATACAAAGAATCTTTGTACAAGAGGGAAAGGGAGAAAAATTGAAATTATATTCATAATAAACCTCTTAGCAATATGGAACTAAACATCCACATCATAATATATAATAACTTTAAATCAATAAAGTTGTATTTGAATAGGATATTCTTCCTCTTATAGGCAACTTTTAAATCTTAAAAAATTACAATTAAATTCTTTTAATTACTGTAAGGTGAAGACTCTTTCTAGCAAGGCTTTATTCTAGCCCTAGCTCTAGTTTTATAGACTCGCTGAGATGGATATGTAATATTTGATAACAAAACATGTACAACTTACGGGGTTGCTACATGATGATGAGTTTAATCAATTTTAAAATTATATTATATATTGATTAATAGACCTCTTAGTATTTAATATAAAATTAATCATTTAAATATAAATCAAAAAGAAATTTTTTGAATTTTCACATAGTATAATTTTGAATCGAGTTTCAAATAGGATTAAAGTACATTATATTTGAATTAAACCATAATTGTACTCTAACTAAGTACAAATATTTTGCTATTTATTTGTAGTTAGAAGATCATATGCAATGTGTTCCTTACTTGAAATTGAAAAGTATCATACACATACAAAATCTAATAGAACTAACATTAGAGGTACAAAATGCAAAGAGTGTAATGAAAGTATCATTTAGTTACTAAAAAAGTAGTTCATTTTTTCTTTTACTTCATGTCAATTAAGTTGAATATTGATGAAGTGTGCATTTGCAGATATTAATAAGTATATAAACTTATGTTGACCACGCGAACATCAAAACATATATGGAAGAACCTTTGAAGAACAAAACATAATGATAAAAAGCTTTTAAGTAATTTAAAAGAAGGGCAAATTGATAATTACCAGATAACATAATCCTTCTACAAAGGTGAAATCCTGACCGCCCATTGGTTTTACTCCTCCCTCAATATAATAACGTCTATTGCCCCTACTTATTACTACAATTACTCCTATTTCCCATCAACTTTGAGAGGCGCGCTCCATCAATCACGTTCAGCGTCCTTTCATGTTCAGTATTGCATTTCTGCTTCCCACGCTGGCTTTTCACCCCTGCCTAGGATGCTACGTAGCGGGATTGATTGTTCCCTTCTCCATCTCGAGAAAGTGGCCTGTACGGATGCGTGATCTTGTCACGCGTAAAAGATAAGGCAGCAGTGCGTGTATCTGCTGCCGGCAAAACCCTGGCTTCAACGTGCCTCTCCCCTCCTGGGATGAACTAGTGTTCGTCATGCGGACAAAACCTAATGGAGTTTGGAGTTTGAGTAATTTTGTTACGTGTAAAAGATAAGGCAATGGTACCAGTATCTGTTGCCCGTAAGGCCCTGGCTGCAATTTGCCCCGCCCTGTTTGCCTATTGGGCTGAACCTGCGTCCTTCATGCGGACTAAAACTGAAATTGGACAGAACCGCTCAAAAAACCGGTCATCTTCTTCCCCTCTTGGCCAATTTGCAAAGTATCTCATAACATTCCAATTGTTTTTTGATTAGGTGGTTCTAACAATTTTTTTCACTAGGATTATAATAAAATTAGGCAGTTAATACGTTACAACAATTTTGATTCAATAAAAATTAAGTAGTTAATATGTTATAATATTAAGTTTTATAGAAAATAAATCATATAAATGAAAAATCCTGAGATACTAAGTAAACAAATTGATTTCTTTATAAATTATGGGGTAATGAGTCATGTGTTGATTCTAGAATTTTGTGACATTATGCTTTTGAACTTAAATTTATAATACACTTCTTAGCAATATGGACTAAACATCTACACCACAATGTATAACAACTTTAGATCAATAAAGTTGTACTTGAATAGGATGTTCTTCCTCTTATAGGCAGCTTTTAAATCTTAAAAAATTACAATTAAATTTGTTTCAATTATTGTGAGGAGAAGGCTCTTTCCAATAAGGCTTTATTCTAGCCCTAACTCTAGTTATGCATTCACTGACATGGATATGTAATATTTGATAGCAAAGCATGTACAATTTTGAGGGTTGTTACATGACAATGGGTTTGATCAATTATAAAATTATATTGTATATTGAATAATTGATACCGGATGGAGAGGAGGAAAATAAAATGATAAAATTATCTTTGAAAACTAAGGATTCAGATAATTCACCACCTTATAATTCAAGGATACAAATAACAATTATCTTTGAAAACTAATAATACAAATAACTCACCACTCTACTGGAAGTAATTCCAAAGAGATACAGAGTAAAGAAGCTCACCACTTTTGCCACAAGCAAAGAGATACAGAACTTAAAAGGAAAGCTTAAAGCTTATACTCAAATCTCACAACTCAATGCCTCTACTACACAATGGTACTAGCTATTTATAGAAAACTAAGACACCTATAATCATAAATATAGCCAACTACTAGCATCTCAACTACTATCTTCCCAACTACTATCTTTCCAACTACTACCTCTTAATTACCAACCACTTGGTCAATCTTCTTAAGCTTCTTTGGATTGGGGCTTATATAGATTGGGCCACATTACCACTAATATTGGGGCTTGGGCTTGGTTTGTGTAAGACGGCCACATCATGCTCCCCTGGTTGGAGAGGACTTGTCCTCGAGTCTAATTTGTCTTCACTATGGTAAGGAGATAAATATGCTATGTTGAAAATATCTGAAACTCCATATTCACTTGGAAGTTCCACCTTGTAAGCATTATCATCAATCTTCTTCAAAATCTTGAATGGTCTTTCAGCTCATGGTTGAAGCTTTGCATATCTTCCTAATGGAAACCATCTTTTACGTAAGTGAATCCACACCAAATCTCCTTCTTCAAACTTAGCAAACCGATGATGTTTATTAGCTTGTGCCTGATACTTCTGATTTTGCCTTTCAATCTTGTCACGAATTTGCTCATGTAGCCTTTTAAGAAACCTTGATCGTTCTTCTACATCTCCACTGAACTGGTGTTTTGATGGTAATGGCACCAAATCCAAAGGAGTTGCTGGATTCTTTTCGTTGACTGCTTCAAAAGGGCTGCAACCGGTAGTTTGACTTGTAGATCGGTTATAAGCAAACTTAGCATGTGGTAATAGCAAATCCCATTCATGAATGTTCTTCTTTACCAGGCTCCTTAAGAGATTTTTCAAAATTCTATTGACGACCTCAGTTTGACCATCAGTTTGAGGGTGGCACGTTGTGCTGAACTGAAGTTGCATTCCGAGCTTTCGCCACATTGTTCTCCAGAAATGACTTAAAAACTTTGAATCCCGATCAGACACCATGGTCTTTGAAATACCATGAAGCCTTACAATTTATTTGAAATACAACTCTGCAATGTGAGATGCATCATTGCTTTTGTTGTAAGGGATGAAGTGTGCCATATTTGAAAATCTATCCACCATTACTAAAATTGAATCTTTATTCCTCTGAGTTCGGGGCAATCCTAAAGTGAAATCCAAACTCACATCTTCCCAAGGGAAGTGGAGAACAGGGAGAAGAGTATATAATCTTGTATTTTGCCCATGACTTTTTGCCTTATGGCATATCAAGCAATTAACCAATAGTTGTTGCACATCATTTTTTATCTTGGGCCAATAAAATCGCTCTTGCACTAAGGCTAGTGTCTTGTCTCTGCCAAAGTGTCTGGCAAGGCCTCCTCCATGTGCCTCCTTAATAATAATGAGTCGCAACGAACATTGAGGGACACATAGCTGATTATTCTTGAATAGGTACCCTTCTTGCAAATGGAAATGATCATGGCCACCTTCTAAAGTTACCTTCCATATTGAACAAAAGTCAGCATCACTTAGGTATAGTTCTTTGACAACCTCAAAGCCTAAAACTTGAGCTCCTAAGTTAGTCAACAAGCAATGTCTCCTACTTAAGGCATCAACAACTCGATTAAGCTTCCCAACCTTATGCTTGATAGAGAATGAATAGGATTGTAGAGACTCTACCCACTTAGCATGATGACTATTTAGCTTTTGTTAGCTGTTAAGATACTTGAGGGCTTCATGATCAATAAAGAGAATAAACTCTTTTGGTAGTAGATAATGCCGCTAATGATCAAGAGCTCGAACAATTGCATAAAATTTCTTATCATAAGTTGAATACTTGTTATGACTTTCATTGAGCTTTTCACTGAAAAAGGCAATAGGTTTACCTTCTTGGCTAAGAACAACACCAACTCCCATAGTTGATGCATCACATTCCAATTCAAAAAGCTTATCAAAATCAGGAAGTGATAGGATGGGAGTAGATACTATTTTTTCTTTGATAAGCTCAAAGCTCTTTTGGGCTGCCTCTGTCCACTGGAACGAATCACCCTTTAAGCATTATGTGATTAGAGCAACCATCGTACTGAAATTCTGGATGAATCTTCTATAGAAGGACAACAAGCCATGGAAGCTTCGTATGTCATTAATTGACTGAGGCACTGGCCAACTCACAATGGCCTTAATCTTGCAAGGATCCACCTTGACCCCTGCATCAGAAACAACATATCCCAAGAATACAATACTCTTGGTAAAGAACTGACATTTCTTTAAGTTGACATATAGTTTTTGATCCTGCAAGGTCTGAAAGACTTGCCTCACATGACTTAGATGTTGATCTTCGGATTTGCTAAAGATTAGTATGTCATCAAAATAGACTATAACAAATTTCCCCATAAATGGTTTAAATATGTGAGTCATGAGACACATGAATGTGCTTGGAGCATTAAAAAGTCCAAAGGGCATTACCATCCATTCATAGAGACCGTTTTGAGTTTTAAATGCAGTCTTCCATTCATCTCCAGTTCTCATCCTGATTTGATGATAGCCGCTTCTAAGGTCAATTTTGGAGAAGACGACAACACCATGCAGTTGGTCAAGTAAATCATCCAGCCGAGGAATTGGAAACCTATATTTGATAGTAATTCGGTTGACTACTCTACTATCAACACACATACACCATGATCCATCCTTCTTTGGTACCAATAAAGTTGGGACAGCATACGGGCTCATGCTTTCTCGAATCATCTTTTTGGGCAAGAGCTCATCCACTTGCCTTTGTAGCTCTTTTTATTGTTCACGATTCATACGATAAGCAGCTTTATTAGGAAGAGAGGCTCCTGGCATTAAATCAATGCAATGCTGAATATCCCTAGTTGGTGGAAGGTTGAGAGGAATTTCATCTGGAACAACATCTTCAAACTCCTTGATGAGAGGTTGCAATAAGGGATGTGGCTCAGGTTGAATCTCAGGATTTGATTCCATGAGCACAAGAGCATAAACCTCTTCACCTTCTTGAATTGCATGCTTCATTTGAGTTCCAGAAAGTGCAAGATTGCCCTTCTTGCTTGATGGTGCAGATGTATTGCTTGGCTTAAGAGGAGCTAACACAATATAATTTTCATCCTTGTGAAACAAATAGGTGTTGCTATACCCATCATCCAAGGCTTTTTGATCATATTGCCAAGGCATTCCCAGAAGTAGGTGACAAGCATCCATTGGTACCACATCACACCAAGCACTATCCTTATAGTTTTTCCCAATTGAAAAGGAAATTAAGGAACGTTTATTAACTTTTACCTCATTTCCTTGGCTGAACCATTGTAACTTGTATGGGCGTGGATGATCTTCTGTCTTTAATTACAGCTTTTCCACCATTGCTGAAGCTACAGTATTTGTGCAGCTCCCTCCATCAATAATGATATTGCATACCTTGCCATGAGAGGTACATTGAGTGTGGAAGATATTCTCCTGACGCCAATCATCTTCTTTAGTTGGATTCAAGTTCAAAGTTCTTTGAATGATTAGGGCTTCTCCTTCATCTGCATATACCATTTCTTCTTCAGTTCTTGCATTGGCTTCATTGGGTTCTTCTAGGACATCTTCTTCAACAAGAGCAATAATCTTCCGGTTGGGGCAATAGGAGGCTATATGTTCATGGCCTTGACACTTGAAACATCTACGAGAGTCTGTAAAAGGCTTAGCTTGTTTAGAGCTTTCACCCTTAAAGGAACTTCTAGACTCCATAGGTTTCACTTGCGGCGTTGACTTTGTAGTTGTTAGACTTCCTCGTGTGGTAGCACCATCTCTTGACATCGATTTGTAGTTGTTGCCACGAGCTACCCTTTGTTGCTCCACAGTCCGAGCAAGCTTTCGTACATCATTGAATGAGTAATATTGCTGCAAACGAACTGTATCCCCAATTTCGGTTCGTAAACCTGCCAAATATCAAGCAATTGTTTGTTCTTCAGGCTCCATCACATCACACTTCAACATGAGGTGCTCGAATTCCAAAGTGTAATCTTCAACAGATGAATTCATCTGCTTTAAATTTTGGAGCTTGAGAAAAACCCCAATTTTGTAGTTGTTTGGGAGGAACCTTCGTTTTAGCTCTCTCTTCATTTTCTCCCAAGTTTAAATTTTTCTTCTTTCTTCTCGAACTCTTTGTCTCTACAAATTTTTCCACCACAAAGATGCATATTTTCTTAGTTTCAAGACAATAAGTTTTACCTTTTGTTCTTCAGAATAATCTTTGATGGCAAATGCTCGTTCAACTGTATGCAACCAATCTAAGAATTCGTCTGGCGTCATTCTTCCTTTAAATTCTGAAATTTCAACTTTGACATTAGGATATTGTTGAAAATATCGCCGAAGATGACGAGGATGGGGCGGAGTACTATCATCACAGTCTTCTTGAGCAGATTGATAAAAAGGATTATCATCCTCTCTAACTCTAGAATGACGACTTTTTTCAAATCCAGAACGATAATTATATCGTTCTCTTGTTTGGAAACGTGCCAGCTTTTCTTGGAGTTCTTCAAGTTGTCTCCTCATTTCGTCCATTTCCATCTCATGCTAGTCTGCTTCATTCACCTCAGGGACTTCAAGATGGTGAGCATGATGATTACGACCAGCCATTGAACCTAGGCTTTGATTACCAAACTTGATATCAAACGGAGAGGAGGAAAATAAAAGGATAAAATTATCTTTGAAAACTAAGGATACAGATAATTTACCACCTTAGAATTCAAGGATAAAACACTCACCACTCTACTAGAAGTAATTCCAAAGAGATACAAAGTAAAGAAGCTCACCACTCTTGCCATAAGCAAAGAGATACAAAACTTAAAAAGAAAGCTTAAAGCTTACACTCAAATCTCACAACACATTGTCTCTGATACTAGCTATTTATAGGAAACGAAGACACCCATAATCATAAATATAGCCAACTATTATCTTCCCAACTACTACCTTTTAATTACCAACCACTTACTTCCTTACCACTTGGTCAATCTTCTCAAGCTTCTTTGGATTGAGCTTATATAGATTGGGCCACATTACCACTAATATTGGGGCTTGGGCTTGGTTTGTGTAGGATGGCTACATCAATAATAGACTTCTTAGTAGTCAATATAAACTTAACTCGCTCAAACATAAACCAACTTAATTTAAGGTGGTCTTCTTGATTAAATATCTCATGTAAGTTTGTTTTTATTTAATATCTTGAATATAAAATATTACTATAAGATTATTTCTAGAAACATGCAACTACTAAAATATAGTAGATAAGAAGAGAATGTGAAAGAAAAATATGTTTTTTATATTAACATTTCCCCTAACTAAATATTTTCTCTAGATTTTAGCATTGGTTCCTCAAACTCAAGGTTAAAGCTTGAGTTTGGAGGGAAAACAAGACTCTTGCCAAGAACAAAAGTCGTTTTAACCAAAACAAATTGACTCCAATTACAATGGGCAATACAAGGCAAAAAACCATAGCCACATAATGAAGTTCACCTTATATTTGTCCATAATGGATGTTGTTCAATGATTCCATGACATGAGAACAAGCACTGTCAAAAAAAGGAAAAAAGAAAAAAGAGAGAGATACCACCAGAACAGAACTGAGAACTTTAACTCCGGCCTGTCATCAGTCAAGGGGCCTTCCTGAATCCGTCATACCTCACCATTTCTATTTTGAGTCTTATGTGTGCCTTCCCAGTTTTGTTGAAAGAGGTTGACTGAGGTTGACTGAGGCTGACACATTAAAACATAAAGGTTATGGGCTTCTGGTAAAATTCTAAAAGCGTGTTCTTCACCCAAAAAATAATAACCTCATGGAATTTGAGGTTCATATAATTAAGTGTTTTACAGGAGTCTAAACCAGAAAACAACTTTCAGACTTCGGGGAGCGTGCATTTCCAAAGCGTCAGCACTTTTGAGCAGACATTTCTTGCGTGTTTCTGGGACCCGAGATCAAGGCCCCGTCTTTATAGAACCAAGAGCTCGCGTGCATTTTCTCGGGGGCGGGGGAGTAAACAGAGAAGGACATGTTTTTGTGGAGGAGGTGGCACAAACTCCAATGGTCGGGGTGGAGGACGCAACTCTGTACAACACTTCTCCTCTTAAGCCAGAAGTTTCATAACCTATATACTATAATTGTTAAGAGATGTACGACACCCCAAAATTAATGAAGATAAAATGGGTAGTGAGTGCTTTTGGAACTAACATCTTTATAGCATCTCACGGCACTTATTGCTCACGTTGTTACCCTGCAAGTGTCCATCAAAGTTAAGCTTGAGCGTTCCAATGATAGTGGGTGTCTGAAACATCCAGCAATCAAGCCGCGTGTTGTTGGGTTGCGTTGGCTTACACTCTCCTGCAAAGTCGGCATGTTGCAAGCTGCCCATTGTTGAGTTGTGTTGGCTTACAGTTTCACGTGCTACTTTCGCTGTCTCACTTTCGTTCCCAAATTCCTCTTCCTATGCTCTCGACGTTAAGGTAAGATGTGATATTTTAAGAACGGTAGACGAGATATTTATTTTCTAAAATTAATATACTTTTTTTTATATAATTAGTTAACATATAAATGATTATAATTTTTTTTATATATAAATAGTAGTAATAATGTATGTCACAAAGTCAATAAAATCAAATTCACTCAACTTATTAACCTCACTTTCTTTTCTCTTTCTTGAGTTTTATGCCATAGTAATAGGGCATATCTCTTTTTTTTTTTCTGATTTGTTTATGCATTTCAAAAGGTTAAAAAGCATGTTCTGTTGTGATTTCACAACCTACATTAGCCAATTTCATTGAGATAATTAGAGGTTGCATAGTTCTATTTTTCCATTGAATGATTTTTTTATTAAATTTATAGAGAAAACTCATATCTAATTCAAAATCCTAAAACATTAAGTGATAAAATTCATTTATTTGTAAATAAGATATTTAATAATTACTTTAATAATATGAAATTTATTAACCACGTTTTAATAAGCTCTCTTATCATAATGGTCAAATTGTTTGACTATTATAATATGGCACAACTCAACACTCTCAAAGCTATTATAAATCTCGTTATACCCTCACCCTTTTCAAACTAAAATCACTGGTTGTTGTAGGCCGAGTTTTATGGTCATATCAGTACTAATGAAGTCACTATGAAGTTTCTCGGCAAGGAAAACTTGTTGGCCCCTAGACCACCTAGACAAGAGAACTCGGCTAAGAAGGGAGGAATGTGTTCATTGACAAGGCTTAGCCATGTTGGATGCCACTTGGGAAGATGTTCAGTTGATTAAGAGACTATTCCTTGAGTTGGACCATGGGATAAGTTCTAGCTTAATGAGAAGGATGTTACATCCTAAAGCAAGGGTAGCAAGTGATCTTGATGAACCACATCGTATGCTACGCTTTTGTGACCCTAATGGGCAGCTATGTGTGCGTTAGTAGGGAAGCTTATAACACCTAGGCGTAATTGAGTAGAAACTCATGTAACTAGGTGGTGTGTAGTATGAAGCATGTGGTGTTAGCCCACGTAACAAGGGAAGGAAGTAAATGAGTGTTCTTGAGGTCTAGTTTCCCATCGAAGAAACCACTATCTTGTACTTTTCTCATCTCTTTTTTGCTTACACCATAAAAGGGAAGCATAGTGGTTTGAATATGATTTTATAGTTCAACCATAATATGGCGTGCAAGAAAATGTTAAAAACAAAAGTTTTACGTTAAAAAAATAATTTTGAGATAATATTTAGATAAAAATAAAATTTCCTTCAATTCTAAGCAAACATTTGAATTGAAATTTATGCCTATTTTTAAAAATATTCTAAAACACAAATGGGACAAAGAATTTGTAGATAGATTGTTTTTATTTTATAATTGCTTAGTGGGTTTGATCTCGTTGTTGTGCATAGGCTTTGTTGTTTATTGGGCTTGCCAAAGATGCATCCAAAAAATCCAAGCTATTTGCATTTTTAGGACATTTTTCATCCAAAGCTTACTCTGGCGTCCGTGATGAGCCAAGTTGTAACCAGATTGGCCGAAGAGGTGAACAAAGGGCATCCAAACGGCTCCGAAGCCGAGTTTGTGGTGTTTGACACTTCGGGTCCAGTTGAAGGACCCTTCTATTCAGAATCCCGCTATAGCAGCCCAACACTTACATTCTCTCCCAGTAAACGAGAAATCCCTTCCCATTCTCCAACGCCAACTTCTCTTCGCTAGCAATAAATAATTCTAACATCGTTTGTCTTCTTCCAAGCGAACGAAATGGGTACAGGAACGCAGCAGATTGAAGGCAATCACTCTAATTTTGGACAAAACTGTAATCGCATTATAATTGTAATATATTTTTAAATTTCTAAATTAATCAGTTTTTGGTTATTTTTAACTTGGGGTGAAATAAAAATAAAAATAATATCTAGATTAAATTGTTGGAGAAATTATGCCCAAGTTAATAGAATCAAAATAGTGATATTTAGATTAGGTTAAAAGAAAAATTATCTTTGAGTCAGTGATTTTGTTAACTAGTTATATTTAAGGATGAGACTTTGCAATTGTAAAATAAGTCTAATTTTTAATCTAAATAATCAATATTTATATCTAATAATTATGGTGAAATCAAATATTCTAACATATTTCTTCTATTCAATTTCTTTAAATTTAGTTAGTTAATCTATCTTTACCATTGCAATTTATTAGATAATCTAAATTACCCACCATTAATAATTAGTTAGTTTCATAATTACTAATCTTTGTGAGACAACATTTATTTTCATTGTTATATTATTTATTTAACATGTTTACTTACAAATAAAATTTAACCAAACACACGTCCCTTAGAATATAACAAGGTGGTGGTCACTCAAGTGAACATCAAAATATAAATGTAGTAAAGAATATTTGTAGAATAAAAAAGAAATGACATAACTATTAAGTGATTCAAACTTACCTAAGTTACTAACAGTTTGTAAGTGAGCTTATTTTTATCTAATATCTTGATTATATACCACTACATAAGATATTTTATAGAATGCCAAAAATGTCTAATAAAACATACTAGAAAAGAAAACTACATCAAAGAAAATTAGGCATTTCTCATATTAACATTTCCCCTGTGAGCTCAAGTTTTCACCTAGAATTTAACATAGTTCCCCTAAAATTATGTTAAAGCTTGAGTTTTGGAGGAAAAAACACAAGAAGATAGCTATTTGAACCAAAATAAATGAGCTTCCAGCTACAATGAGCACATTGATTTCATGCCATGAGAATAAGCATAGTCGGGAAAAAAAGAGCAATGAAAAGACAACAAAAATGCCTCAATAGTTTTCTTTTTCCCTTAGGGTGGGGGGGTTGCATTAGCATGCCTCCTTTTTCCAAGGTCAATGCTGAGAAGGATTCTCCACTCTTGCATTCTCATGAAGAAATTGCACACACGATTCATCACATGTACTTTCTCCTCTAAGGATAAACTCAAACACACACATATCTCCTACTTCTACATTGTTCCCATTGATGAAAGCACACCATCCATTTCTAATATAGATTCTACCATCATTGTAGAAATTGATTGTCACCAATCATGTATATTGATTTTCATAATGAATGACTATGTTTGGCATCACTTTGATGTTAAATAAGTGTAACACTGATTTAGGAAGAAGCTGTAATAAAAAAATGATGTATGAAAATCCTATTCTTTTTGACATTTACAAAAATTATGTCAATCTAACATCTCTTAATTCACAATGACAAGAGACCAATTCTTGAAAAATACTTATCCAATAAAATAAAAAATAGAAAGTTCATTTGTTCTACTTATCCACCTGATAGATCTTATGGGACAAGTCATTAATGTTCCAACTATTTACAACTTTGTTTTCACTATATGCTCATTTGAGACAAATACTAGAAGATGTTTTCCACTATTGCCAACCATGGTATAAATGACACATTATACAAATTGGTCTCACATAAAGGATAAAACATGAAAATTATAAACTATATAACATCTAATAAGAAAAATATCATGATTTTCTAAGACACTTTGAATGTCTAAATAGTATACTTAAAAATGTAGAGCATCAACATTAATACATCTCCTACGTGTTGCTTTACAACCAATCATTTTATCAACACTAACAAAACGTATCATAAAAAATCTAAAGGACATTCCATACTTCTAATTTCCATATAGCAAGAACTCTTAGTTTACCTAACAAACAATTAAACAACAATGTAGAAATAAAACTAAGGAAATACAAGACCAAAAGCTCACCACAAGCCACTTTGAAGAGTTACAAATGGTTTGTACAAAATATGGATTCTTTGGTGTTATAAAGTGCGAGTCTTCTAGAATCTTGTGTTCTTTGGGATTTGTTCCCACAAAGTTTTGTGATTTACCCAAACTGACTTTAGATGAGCTTGTAGGCATACAACTTTACAAGCCTATAAAGAATATTGATGTTATACTTAACAAATAATGAAAGAAAGGCAAGTAATTATAAACAATAGATATTAAATATAACTCATATCCTCCTTTTTCATTTTTCTTGGAGCTTATTTTCAAATGCTTTCGTTTGCTAACATGAACTTGTCTACTAAGATCTTTCTTTGGTTTAGAGAACTAGAGTCTCAAGGATCAAATTCATCTTACATTTGTCCATAATAGATGTTGTTCACCAAGTGAACAAACGAAGTTGGGAAAAAAGAACAACAAAAAGACAACAACAAGATTCTTGAAGAATCCCCCCCCCCCCCACCCCACAACTTTTAGGGGTTGCATTTGTTAAGTTTTAATGAACTAAAAGACGTAGTATAGAATAAGAGGCGTAAAATACAGGAAGCAAAGGCAGCAAATAAAGAAGACGATTGACACTAATGGTCCTCAGCTTTCACAGATGTATAGAAAGGTTACAAACTACTTTAACGTTCAACCTTCATCTTAAATTTTCCTACTATACACACTAAAGAAAGCAAGTGACATGCATACCATTGTTAACACCTACTTTTGCAAACAACCAGAATACTAAACATCCTTAAATAAAACAACTCCTCTACTAGAAAAAGGACGAAGCATGGGTTACAAAAAATTCATCTAGATTGCAAAAGAATGAGCTCCTTACAATCATGACTTCACAAAATAACAACCAAACAGAGTTGCTTACCACAAAAACCTCATTACCTTCAACAACATTAGCATGCCTTCTTGTGCGAGAGATGATGCTTAGAACCCTTTTTTACCGTTGTACTCCCTTGAAGATTATGAACATGTACTTCGTTGCGTATATTCTCTCCTTCAATGACAACTCAAACATGCATTAGTCTCCTACTTCTATATTGTTCTTGTTAATGAGAACACACCGCCCACATCCAAAATAGATTCTACCATTGTTAAGAAAATTGACCTTCGTTGGTCATATATTTCTATTTTGATTATGAATGACCATGTTTGACATTATTTTGATGTTCAATGGGCATAACACTAATCTAGGAAGATGTTCCAACTAAAAAATGATATATCAAAAACCTATTCCTTTTGACATTTACAAAAAGCATGTCAAACTAACATCTCTTAACTCACAACAACAAGAGACCAATTCTAAATACAATTACTCATTCAAAACAAACAAAAAAAAAGTTTAGTTATTCTGAAAAGCTGTAAAAATATGCAAGAATATGAAAAAAGAAAAAAAAAATTGATTCATGTTCATTTCAGAAGAAGGAAAAACTAGATTTTGTCTATCTTAAGGATAGATTATATGGGATCAGTGATTACCATTTAAATCATATTAGTTTTATTTCCATTATACTCATTGGAGTCTAACACTAAAAGATGTTTTTGAATTGAACTTCCTCTAGTGCCAACCACAATACAAGTGAAATAGAAATATACCAATTGGTCTCACATAAATGATAATAAGTGAAAAATAAAACAAAATAAAATAATGCGGATGTTCTAGTAAATTGTAAAAGAATACAAAAAAGGGAAAAGAGAAAAAAAAAATTGATTCACGCCCATTTCAAAAGAAGGAAAAACTAGTTTTTGTCTTTCTTAATGATAGATCTAATGAGATTAATCATTAACATTTAAGTCACGTTTAGTTTTATTTCCATTGTACTGATTTGAGACTAATACTAGAGGATGTTTTTGAATTGAACTTCCTCTAGTGCCAAAAACAAAACATTCAAAATAGAAATACCAATTGGTCCCATATAAAAGGAAAAAAAGTGAAAATCATAAACCGAATAACATCTAACAATCATAATCTCGACAATCTTCTTAGACTCTTTGAATAACTACATAATATGTCAAAAAAGTATAACAAGAGCATAAATACATCTCCTAGATGCCACTATGCAATTAGTCATCAATCATCACTCTCAACATATATCATTAAAAGTCTACATAAAATTCAATACTCTCCTCTCTTCATATAGCAAAAGCTCTTAGTTTGCCTAATAGATAATTGAACAATAATGTACAAGAAAAAATTAAGAGAATACAAGACAAATGGCTCACTAAGAAATACTTTGAATAGTTAGAAATACCTACCTCAAAGTATGAATTCTTTAGTGCAACAAAGAAGGAGTCTTTTGACATCTTGTTTTCTTCAAGATCTTATAATTTACATTAATAAGCTTTGGATGAGATTTTAGGCATACAAATTTCTCAATTAATAATGAGTATTCATGTTATATTAAACAACGATGTAAGAAAGACAACTAATTATAAACAATTGGTATCAAATATAATACACTCCTTACCTTTTCATTTTTCTTTAAACCAATTCCAAAATGCTTCTATTTGTCAACATGAGATGTGCTAGTAGAAGCTTTTTTTGCATTAGAATCTTGAACGGTGAAATAGTCATATCCAAAGCTACTTCCTCTTGCATTCATCTTTACCAAATATTTTTACTTCAAAACTCGAATTTCTATTATATCTAGAAATTTAGAGTCTTCCAATTTGATAAAGATGGATGCAAGAAGGAAGTAGCTGTGGGTAATCTCTAGCAACAAGTGATCATCGGTTTGCTCTAATTCAACATGCCAAGGCATAACAAAATGATCAAAGAGAATGATGGCCTTCTTCGGTATGGCTTCCTTGAAGTCCCTGATAAAAGTGCTGGTATGAACTGCAATGTAAAGCAGATTGATTTCTCACCCAAAATCAAGGAGGTTACAAATATTCAAAAACAATAAACAAGAAATTCATTACCATCCACAGTCCACACTTTAATAGATCAAAGAACTCATTTGGTTTTTCCTTTGAATGCAGTTTTTAACATCACCTCCTCAAATGGGTACAAACCTGTTTAGGTTTTTTTTTTTTTTAAACTACTATTATCTAAAAGAAATCTATGACTTACCAACACTTCAGAAAAGGAACAAAGAAGACCAAGAACCTGCTTAGGTTTTACCAATCTGTTGTTTGATTTACTTCGCACCAACATCTTTATCCAGAACTCTGCAACTACTACAAGTTGTTCTCTTATATTTTCAATTTACAGCACGATGGCATATAATAGCTGCTGACATTCATGCAACTAAAGTGATTCTTTTATAACGTTTACAGGTTTCAACGTCATTTAATTGTACAACAACGTAAGGGAAAAGAATCAGTACTCCGTCGTGAAGGTCAAAGTGTGCTGCGTGTTCCACACGGCCCTCTCAAACTTGAATCTCATAGCGAAAATTTTCGAAGCAAAACATTCAAAATCTAAACTTGGAAAAGAACAAAAGAAAAGTGAGATAGAATAGCACTCCATCGAGTAGGCTCTAGGCTCAAGTAGACCCTTTTCTTGTCCTAAATACGTTGCAAAGATTCAAGCCATGGAAACCAAAAACTAGGCCTTTTGTTCCCCTAAATCTAGGCATTTTGCTCAACTTTGCCTGTGACAAAGAATAACACCAGAATTTTATGAATCCATCGACCCTAGATACCAATCTCACCGAATAGCAAAGCCTAATACCCACTAACCGTTAAAAAAGCAGTAAGCTTTTGGAGAGAGAGAGAGAGAGAGAAAGAAGTACTATTTAGTGCGAGCTAGTGCAGTGAAGAACTCCGGGCTGTCATCCGGGAAAGGGGGCTCTCTTGATTCCGCCATACCTCACCATTCTTGTTTTGCGTCTTCTCGTTTACTTTTCACAGTTCAGTCGAACGAGGCTGAGAGAAGGCTGACACATTAAGAAGAGAGACCGAAACCGCGTGATTTCCTTCGTATCGCCTCACCCTCGAGCGGAAAGCCACTGTAAATTTATATATCTTTTATTAAAAAACCTGTTCTACAATTTAATATATTTGAAAATTTTGAATTTACTTTTTCCACGTGAATTTAATAATAAGAATTGATAAAATAGAAATTAAAACAACTTTCAAAAGTGAATTCCACTCAGACTACTTTGGGACAAATGCTTTCACGTGACGGGACTTTGGGAATCGTGTGTTTCAGAAAGGCCACTTTTTTCGATGATGTTGGGAAGCACGCGAGCCGTTTCAGTGAGAGTATCGTCATTACGGTATTTTAGGAACGGTAAATAAAATTTTTATGATTTAAAATTATTTATTTTTCAGATAATTATGTCGTCGTTTCTCTTATTGAATTAGTTAATCTAAATAATTTTAAATTTATTCTTATATAAGTAGTGATAATAATGTAATGATTTAGTATCATTAATTTAGTAAAATCAAATTCACACAATTTATTAACCTTTTTTTTCTTTTAACTCTCTTAGCCTCCGAGAGAGCTTTTCACTCTTTCTTCTTGTTCCTTGCGTTCAACGGATACTCGACCGTTGCTTGTCAAGATCGTTCGACTGCTCTGAACACAGTGATGGAAGTGACGCATGAAGAGGAAGAAGCTCAGGAGAAACAGACGAAAGAAGAGTGTCGTAGCGTGCTCGACAAGATTTAAGGACTCAAGCTTGTTCAATACGCCTCCTGGCAAAAACGACGTCATCCCATATAATGTGCATACAGACTGGGCTTCACCTCACGGGCCAGGCTTGCATGTGCGAATATGCTATAGCATTCAGTCTATAAAAAAATAGATGCATAAGGTAATATAATCAATTTTGTAGTAATTATTTTCATAAGATCATAAGTTTAATATTTTCACAAGTATAAACATTTATAACCGTGAAGAATGTTTTATAAAATTAAGTGTGAGTTTGGAAATAATAATTTCACCAATAGTTCAATAATCTCTTATGAGAACATTATCATCAACGTATCATCATTAAAATTATTACTTCACCTAACTCAACAATTTTTTTTTTTTTTTATGATGATGAAAATATTCACATCTCTTTCTAAATGTCCTAAATGTTTCCCACTTCTATCTCCCCTCCGTCTCATATGCCTCATATTTCTTATAATTCGCCCCCTTTTTACGCAAAAGGCAAAAAAGGCAAAAAAGGCAACTAGAAAATACTGCCAAGATAGTATACAGGCTGAGCACATGGCAACGACGCAGCATACAGTCATAGAGAATTAAGCACGTGTCATAGGAAAAATATGTCATCTCATGTCACAAACGCAATAGAACATGTTCAAGCATCTCGTTTGAAGCATGCGGCAAATAGCATTTAAGGTAAGAGGATAATGTGTATGGACGTTAGTGTGCTGTCAATCAAATTATCAATGTGAACATAAACAGAAATAATGTAAGATTGAGCATATGAGTAATGTCACAATTATGCGGCAAACTACCCCTTACGTGTAGCCATAAAAATGTTAGAATATATTAAAATATATTAATATTTTGATGATGAGAAAAATAAAATTATAATATGAAAATATTATAATTATTGTTTGATTTTTATTTAATGAAATTTTAATAAGAAAAATAATGTTAAAAATATGTTGCAAGAAATTGGTCAACTCTGTGTGAGCTCAGTCCAGAAATTTGTGTATAACTTAGTCCGCAATAAAGATGCACGAGCTTAGTCCATAACAAAGATGCATAACCATAAGCCCAATTAGAGGCATGCCGCGCTCCTAACTTTCATGCTCGTGACCCATGATCCAAACCTAGAGGTGTGTGACCTAGCTTGAGCAAATGAAACCTAATCTAGAATGTGCAACCCGTTCTTGTGCCCACAACCCAGTGACCCACATTTGTGATTATGACCCGCGACCTAGCAGAGTGACTTAACCCAGTGACTTGTGACCTAGAAACGCCCGATACTCACCGTCAATTTTGGTCACTGGAAATTGCTTCATTCAAGCCGAAAAAGGTGTCATTTGAAAGCTAACAAAGAGTAGAACAAATATGTGAAGTAAAATCATAGAACCATTTGTCAAAGAAGATTAATTTGAAGAAATTAAAGAGTTCTTCGTTGTTTGTGACCGAATTACTTAAAAAAGAAATTAGAAGTAGATTATAGAGTTTTTGAAGCCGAAATCAAGAGACTTTTGAATAGAAGAAGTTAATCTATCAATTTATGAAGCACCCATGAAGATTTACTTCAAAATTGAATAGGATTGAGGAGGATTTAAGAAAGACCCAAAAACTCAACCTAGTAACCCATTTTTTGGTTTGTGAAGCTTTGAATTAGTAACTTAAAATTTGGACAAAATGGTGGCATTTTGGAATACAATTTTAAATGGAATTAAGACAAAGCGACCAACCCTACCTTCCTTCTTTCTTAATAGCTCGAAATGGACAGAGAAGAGAAAAGAGGCAACTCTTAACAAGAAGAAGAAATGATGTGGTTCAAATATGTCAAAATGGTTACTTTGAAGTAAGAGCTTAATTGCTTTGAAGCTATTTAAAAGCATTAACTTATTGTTATTTTCTTGGTCCAAAAATTGTAGAGAAAGCAAACTACTTATAGAAACTCATACTCTTTACTCAAGCTTCTTCAAGCTCACGAAATTGATTCTACATTTTGGTGATTTTACTTTAAGTTTATTAATGCTTTCATGCACTTGTTAAGAAATCATATTGCTATTTATTTCATATAAGTGAACAGTGCTAGGGTTTATATGAATTTAGAGCTTTTGTCCATATCATGCTATATTAAGTCTTTAACACTTGTTTGAAACTTCTGAACTTGAATTTATATTTTATAGAAGTAGAATTTGAAATTTGTACTTAATTGCTACTCTTTGTTGAAATTCTTAGGAAGAGAATTTGTAACTAGGATTTGGGAAGTGGTTTTCCCTTGTAATCAATTTGTTAATTGATTGGAAAGTAACTCTAGTAGATTGTTGCTAGAGTCAGATGGAGTAGGTGTCAAGGTAGCTTAAGCCAAACCACTTTCCAAAAATCAGTGTCTTGGTCTTGTGTGATAATCTTGTTTGCTGCCTTGATTGTTTGACATAGGAAAAATGAAAAAGACACAAAGAATTTTGTATAAACCTAATTCACCCTCTCTCTTGATCTAACAAAAAATATTTATCAAGTATAAATTAGATGCATAATAAGAGTTATCAAATTTGAAAATGTATAATTCATATTTCAGTTTCCTTTACAAATAGACTTTACATAAGGACTACACTAATATCATAAAAGTGGAATGTAAAACTATTCCATTTATTTGACCATTATAAAAGATAAGTTATCACTTAGCAAGTGAATGATGTCATATTGGTTACTTTCCTATTCATAAGCGATGAATAATATATATATATATATATATATATATATATATATATAGACATTAGATATTTCATGACCTTCCTAAAGCTTAAATGTATTCCTTTGTAATCATAGACAAAGTTAAAGCTTTCGTGTGAAGGGTATGTGAAGTTAAAAAAAGTAGATATTCAATATATAACATGGGTTGTTTTAGTATACTTTATAGGATATGCAAGATCTAAAGATGGAAAGGGGTCATTGCCATACTTGCAATACCTTATGAATTGTGGCGTAAGAATGTTGAAACAAGAGTTATAAGACCTCAAGATAAGTACAATATTCAATCTAAACAACTTAACTTATGAAATGTATTCATTGTAACAAGTAGGTTTACATGTCCTAATGAAGAAAAAAAAATCATTATAGGTATAACAAACATCAAGTGTATTCATTTGCTTGTGTTTAACTATCACAAAAGCATAGAATAATTTATTCTAGGATTTGTAAGTACCATTATCCATTTATAGTGATCATTATACTGGTATAGATTTGAGTGTATACCTTGTGTGATCTTAAGTATTTATCATGTGAACACATAACTACGTAAATTTTAATATCTTGTTAGTGAGAGCATGAAGCAATAAATATAAGAGAATATAGTCAGTATGCTGTAGAATACAATGCTCCCCCTAAATGTAAAAAGAGAAGTATTCATACCTTGGAAGTAGTGTGGAACATATTATGAAGAGAAACAATAGTAATTGAAAGAGTCATTTAATAAGATACACATATACTGATATTCTGCACCAAAAGGACAACAAGGGGGTACTAGAAAGTACCATGATGTAAGATATGATTAATTTGTCCATTAACATTCAAGAGCCATGGATTAAGAATAATCATATCTAATTTCCTATTATGTTGTAGGCCTATTTCATCGCAGACCTTTGAAATTGCATATCCCTAGTTCTCTTCTATGTGAATAGAATCTTTGCACATCTAATGGCTTAGTGAAAATGCTAGCCAATTGATATGAAATGTGTATATATTTTATAGTTATAGATGATTGTGTCCTACATGATCTTTAATGAAGTGATGTCTAATCTCATTTGTTTTGTTTTTGAGTGCTATATGGGTTCTTAGTGTGATTGATTGCACTCATGTTATGAAATTTAATAATAGTTATTTCTCTAAGAGTATTATAGTCTTCTAGTTAGGGTTGTATCTATAAAATTTGTGAATAATAACTTCCTATAGTTACATACTCAACCTTAATAGTGGATATAACAACACTTTGTTGCTTCTTTGACTACAATGAGACTATCATGTTTCCTAGAAAATGATGAGCTCCACAAGTACATGTAACAACTAGCAAAGTCCACATCACTATAGGCATGTAATGTGAAATTTAAATCTTAATGAAACCAAATGCCTAGATGAGGTGTACCCTAAAGGTATCTAAAAGTATGTTTGATTGCTACCATGTGTGATTGCCTAGAGTTTGACTAATATCTAGCATATAGGCATGTACTAAGTACCATGTTAGGCCTCAATGTAGGAGGTAAAGAAAAGATGCAATCATCCTTCTATATAGCTTAGAATTGCATGGTTTACCATCCACATTTGTATTCATTTTAGTAGAAGTGCTTATGGATTTTAATAGTGCTTTAGTTGTTCCAAGATCAAAGCTAATAAACAAATCATCAACAAATTTGGATTGATTCATAAGAATTCTAGAATTAGTTTGTTTAATTTGAAGTCCAAGAAAATAATATAATTCACCAAGCATGCTCATTTCAAACTCTACTTTCATCATATCACAAAGTAACTAATCATTTGTTCATTAGTAAATCCAAAAAAAAAAATGTCATCAATATAAATTTAAACAACTAATAAATTTGAACCTTCATTTGTAAAGAAAATGATGGTATCTACACATCCTTTGTTAAAGCCATTCTTTAGCAAGATTTCACTAGGTCTATCATACCAAGCCCTAAGAGCTTGTTTAAGTCCCCATAATGCTTTGTTTAGTCTATGAAAATGATTTAGGTATTTTTGATCTTTTAAACCTAGTGGTTGTGCTACCTATACTTCTTCTTTGATAAAATTATTTAAAAATGAACTTTTTACATCTATTTGATAAAGTTTGAAGTGTTTATAACATGCAAAGGCTAGTATAATTCTAATAGATATAACCTAGCAATAGGGGTGTAGGTTTTCTCATAATCTGTTCCTTCTTCTTAGTTATATATTTTAGCTACCAAACTAGCTTTATTTCTAGTTATATTTTCATATTCGTAAGCTTTATTTTTAAACACTTACTTGGTTCCTATAATTGTATGATCGTTTGGTTTCTCAACTAATGTCCACATGTAATTTCTTTTAAATTGATTAAGTTCCTCCTACATAGCTAGAATCCAATTAATATCCTTTAAGGCTTCTTTCATTTTCTTAAGTTCTATTTGTGACACAAAAGCAACAAATTCACATATATTTTGTATAAAAAACACAGTTTACATGACTTGAACTATTACCTAAAATCTATGCAAGATCCACTTCATTGTGAATTTTAGGATATAAGGGTTCTTTTTTAGCCGGTTCATTTTCCAGTTTGGTTAATTCTACTAAGGGTTTAATTCTATTTAGGTCAATCTAGCATTTGGCGCTTTTGTGGTTGGAATTTGTGGGCAAGTGTAATATGCATCAAGTAAATCACTTTCTCTTGAAAGAGAGAGGTTAGCTTCATAAAAAACAATATGCATAGACTCCTTTACCATAAGTGTTATTTTATTGAAAACTTTATATCCCTTACTATGATCTAAGTATTTAAGAAATATGTCTTTATCATTCTTTACATCAAATTTTCCTGGTTATTTTCTATTATTATGAAAGAAACACTTACATCCAAATACTCTAAAATACGTTACATTTGGTTTCTTGTAATGATACATCTCATATGGTGTTTTCTTAGTAATTGCTTAAATAGATATTCAGTTTAAGATATGACAAGTAGTATGTATAGATTTTTTCCAAAAATTATTTAAGCATGTTATTTTTTATTAGCATTGTTCTTGTCATCTCTTGGATGGATCTATTCTTTTTTTCTACTACCCCATTTTGTTGCAAGGTCTTGGGAGCAAAAAATTCATGTGTTATTCCATGTTTATTGCAAAAGTTAATTGAAAGGTGATTAGTAAATTCACCTTCTTGATTTGACTATATATGTGTTTAGATTCCTTTTCATTTTGAATCCTTTGATGAAAAGATTTCAACATTTAAAAGTCTTGTTTTTTACTAGCTGGAAAGAACATCCAAATCTACCTATTCTTTCTTTATACTACCCCTTTTTGTGGTAGGGTCTTAAGAATAGAAAATTCATCTATTATTCCATGTTTATTGCAAAAGTCAATTGATAGGTGGTTATTAAATTCACCTATTTGATTTGACTATATATGTGTTTAGATTCCCTTCATTTTGAATCCTTTTACAAAAAAAATGTTGAACATTTTAAAGTCTTATTTTTACTAGCTAGGAAGAACATCCAAGTATATCTAGAAAAATCATATATATCAACATACACATATTTTTCACCACCTAAACTAGTTGTGTAGATAGGTCCAAATAAATCCATGTGCAATATTTCTAAAAAATTTGATGTAGTGATGCAATCTGTGAAACCAAAATTATTCTTGGTTTGCTTTCCCTTCATACAATCAACATAAATAGAATGTTTCCCTACTTTTAGGTCTGGTAGTACTCTAACTAGATTCCTCTTAATGATATTTTTCATTTGACAAAAGCTTAAATGTCCTAGTCTCTTACGCCATATTAAGTCATCAACTTCCACATGTGAAGTCAGGCAAGTTTCCAAATGAAATTGACATTCAACTTTAGCATGTATACATTCCCTGTTCTCTTGCAATATAATTTAAACTTTTTATCTTTGCTTTATATTTTTCAAAGACCAGAAAATAATTTAACTTTTAAACCTTTTTCACATAATTGACTTACACTAATTGAGTTATATTTTAAACCTTCAACATTTTTAATAAAATGAATGTTAGGATTTCCAATTGTATCAATACCTCTAATTGTACATTTGGAATCATCTTTAAAAGATACCTTACCTCTTTCTACTTCCATGAGATTCAAGAATAAAGTTTTGTTCCCAGTTAGGTGCCTTGAACATCCGATGTCTAGGTACCAATCTTAGGGTGTCACCTTGCTATTCTTCTTGTTCTTTTGCTAGCACAAATCATATTTTTGATTTTTTGGTACCTAAGTGTCTTTGGGTCGTTGCAAGTTAGTGGTATAGATTCCTTTGGGAATACATGCCCTCTTTATTGAATAGGATCTATGATATTTTATTGGGAATTTATCAAGTAAATGAACTAAGAATTTACACTAAGAGCAAGAGGTTATATTCACATGTTTAGTTTCAAAACAGAGAGAAGTAAATCTATCCCTCCTAGATGTATCACACATAGATCCAAAAAAACCTTTTATGCTATTTATATTAGTATTCTAATCTAGCTTTATCATATACACCATGTTTTTAGTCTATAATAGTTCTAAATATCCTACTTCCTCTAGTAAATTTGTCTACAACTTAATTTTTGCTTTTTGATAATCTTTTAATTCTTTACTTGTTTAGAGAAAACTAGATTAACATTTCTTAACTAATTTTTTTCTTCTTCAAGTTTTTCTAACTGATCTATAATCACATTACATCCACTTTGACTGCTTTATGCTTTCACTTGACGGGACTTTAGAAAGCATGTGTTTCAAAAAGGTTACCACTTTGGATGTTGTTAGGAAGTTGCCAGCCCAACCTAAGACCAATTCTTCATGATTTGGATACATTATTAGGGAAGTTCACATAGGACAAACAATGACATTTAAATTTAGAATATGAATAAAAGAAAGCAGCAAAAGATGTTCCTTAATTGATTTTACTTTTCTTATTTACCATTATTTTCATCCTCATAAAACAACTCCTCTTCCTCCACCTCTTAAGATTTGGGCAATCCTATAATGTTAAATACTCAAATATTGAGAAAAGTACTATAAGATACAACTAAAGATAATGAAAAAAAAAACTTGTATAATGACATCCTAGAATGTATTCCAAATCATTCATAAAGTCAGATAAAATTCTTGACAAAAGGTAGTTGACTAAATGGTGACACATAATGGCATTCATTATATCTAAATATTCTCAAATCCATTAGACTGATAAGTGACTAAATTAAATTTGGTAGTCTTAAATTCTTACAAACCAATATAATAAGATCTTTTAAATTTGAATGTGAGTATAGCCATAAAACATGTTATTCTCAAAATCATTGACACCAGAACCTCTTAACTCCATTCTAAACTACAAAATTTTTAACTTTACTTTCTAATTATTAAGTTGCATTAATTTGTTTAAACCACCGCAATCCTTAAAGAGTAAACCTTGTCAACCTTTGTAGATTTGTCAATTTTCTCAATTCCTTTGTCATGTTCCTTAGGTTGTAACAACGCAATAGCCACTTAGGTGAATATCAAAATATAAACATAGTAAAAAATTATTGAAGAATATTTGAGGAACAAGAAGGAAATGACACAAAACTTTTAAATGATTCACCATTTTGAAATTTTCTGCTCCATGATTAATAATATGTAAGTGAACTTATTTTTATCTAAGATCTTGATTATATAAAACTACAAATAAGATTTTTTATAGAATACGAAAATTTCTAGTAAAACATATAAAAAAAAATAGCGAGAAAGAAAAATAAGCATTCCTCGTATTAACATTTCCCCATGAGCTTATGTTTTCTTTTAGAATTGTCATGGCCCCCCCAAAACGTAGGTTAAAGCTGAAGTTTCGAAAGAAAAAACACAACAAGATTTTTACCAAGAAGGCGAAATTACGTGAACCTAAACAATGTTCCAACTACAATGAGCAACACTTAGACAAGGCATTGAAACTAGCAACATGACCAAGAGCACGGATAGTAGATGTTCACTTAGTGAAGAATAATGACTCCATTCCATCAAGAACAAGCACAATCGGAAAGAAAACAGCAATAAGTTTCGACGGATTTTCCATTTTCCCAATTGGTGGGGAGGGGAGGCGGGAGGCGGCGTGGGAGGGGGGTTTACATTATCGTGCAAACAAGCGCCCAACTTCAATGAGCAAGGCAAAGAAACAAATCACATGTACCAAGTTCACCTTACATCTGCCCATAATAGATGTTCACTATGTGAAGAACAGTGATTCTGTGCCATGAAAACACGCACAATTGGGAAAAAAAAAAAAAAAGGAGCACCAAAAAGACAACCAAAAAGTTCCCATGGATTGTCTTTTTCCCATTGGGTGAGGAGTTTGCATTATCATGCCTCCTCCTTTTGCCAAGGCAATGTTGAGAAGAATTCTCTACTCATGTATTCCCACGAACAATTTGCACATGCAGTTCATTGCATATATTTTTTACTCCAAGGACAAACTCAAATATACATTTATCTCCTACTTTTACATTGTTTTCCTTGATGAAAGCACGCCATCCCTTTCCAATAAAGATTTTACCATTGCCATGAAAATTGACATTCATCGACCACGTACTTCCATTTTGACAATGCATGATCACGTTTGGCATCACTCTAATGTTAAATGAGCGCAAGATCAATTTAGGAAGAAGCTGCAACCAAAAAATGATAATATGAAAAAACTATTATTTTTGACATTTACAAAAGCATGTCAACCTAACATCTCTCAACTCACCACAACAATAGACCAATTCTCCATATAGCTACTTATTCAACAAACGATAGATCTTATGTAATTAATGTTCAAATTGTATGCAGCTCTATTTCTAGTGAACCCATTTGAAACAAACAATAGAAGATGTTTTTACTTTGAACTTCCCCCAATACTAGCCATGACATAGACGACACAAAAATACAAAATGGTCTCACATAAAGCGATGTAACTTCTAACGAGCAAAATCTCATGAATTTCATAGGCTATTTGAATATCTAAATAATATAATTAAAAAGATAGAACGAGAGCATAAATATATCTATTAGGTGCCACTCTACAATAAGGCATTCATCATCACTTTCAAAATGTATCATCAAAAATCTAAATAACATTCTACACAATCTTGTCTCCATATAGCAACAACTCTTAATTTATCCAATAGATAGCTAAACAATAATGCATAAGAAAAGTAAGAAAATACAAGATCCAAAGCTCACCACATGACGCTTTGAAGAGTTATAAATGGTCCGCACAAAATGTGGCTTCTTTGGTGTTACAAAGTGGGTGTTTTGTAGAATCTTGTGTTCCTCAAGATTTGTTTTCACAGTTTTTTGTGATTTACACGAACCCACTTTAGATGAACCTGTAGGCATACAACATTCTAAATTTATAAAGAATATTCATGACATACCAAATAAAAAATGAAAAAAAGGCAAGTAATTGTAAACAATAGGTATTAAATACAACTCACATCCTGCCTCTTCACCTTTCTGGGAACCTGTTTTCAAGTGCTTCCTTTTGCCGACATGAGCTTTGCTACAAGCTTTCTTTGGTTTAGAACCTTGACTTGATGAGATAGTTCTATCCATAGCTAATTCTTTCTCACATCCATTTTTACTAAATATTTTTACTTCAAACCTTGAATTTTCCTGGTATTTAAAAACTAAAAAGTCTCCAAATTCCAGCCAGTGATCTCTGGGAAAGTCTTGCCAACCTTTCTTGAAAAACAAGCGTCCATCGGTTTGCTCTAACTCAACTGGCCAGTGCTTCTTAGAATGATCAAAGAGAATGGCCTTCTTCGGTACGACTTTTTTGAAGTTTTTGACAAAAGCTTCAGGTATGGACTGCAATATCAAATAGATTGAGTTTTCACCCAATATCAGGAATACTACAAATTTCAAAAACACGGGACAAAAAAATCCATTCCCACTCGGTATATATACTTTCATATAGATCATAAAACTCATTTGATTTTTACTTTGGATGCAATTATTTTTTTACAATAAACATAAGCTACTCAAGAAGTGTGAGGACCTGTTTAGGTTCTAGAAAAAAAAAAGGAAAAAAACTATTATTCCCCAAATGGAATCTATGGCTTACCAAAACTTGAGAAAAGAACAAAGAAGACAAACCTGTTTAGGTTTTACCTATCCCCTTTTTTGATGATACTTACCACCAAGAACATCTTTATCCACCGTTATTCAAGTACTAAGAGTTGTTCTCTTATTTTTTTCAATCTACAGTACGCTAGCGTATAAAGTAGACACATACAGCAATAACGAGCCGTGGTAATGAGTGTATCTGCAACATTCTATTGCAGGTAATAGTGGAAAAGTCTTAACTTTTAAATCATAAAACTGAACAGATGCTGCTTACATTCATGCATCTTAAGCAATTCTTTTACAGATTTTAGTAGTTTCAACATTATTTAATTGTACAATAACGGATGGGGAAAGAATCAGAGATCTATCGTTTAGGTCAAAATGTGCTGGACGTCCCGCACGGCTCTCGCAGAATTAAATATCGTAGCAAGACATCAAAATCTTAACTTGGAGAAGAACAAAAAATAAGGGAAATAGACTACCACTCCGTCGAGATGGCTCAAGTAGATCCTTTTGTTCCCCAAATACGTTGAAAAATTCAAGCCACGGACACCAAAAACTAGGCCTTTTGTTCCCCTAAAACTAGGTGTTTTGTTCAACTTTGCCTGTGACAAAGAGTTTAGAGAGAGAGAGTGACAGAGAGAGATTACTATTTGGTGTGAGCTCGTGTAGGGAAGGAAAACTTTGAAGAACTCCGGGCTGTCATCAGTGAAACGAGCCTCTCTGAGTCCACCGTACCTCGCCATTTCTGTTTCTTGTCTTCCTTTACGCTTTCAAAGTTGTTTAAGGGGGCAGTGACAAACGGTGACCTTTGCTGCTGGGGGACATGCACGACAGGGCGAAGAAACGGATATGAGCGCTCTGGTTCACTCCGAAGAACTCATTCTTTGCTTAGAGGTGAGGTAGGCTTTAGTTTCACTCCGGGAGAGGCTGACACATTGAAACGTAGCGTACGTGCGAGAACGAGTTGCAAAATCTAACAGAGATTTGTTTCGGCAGGGCGTTTCATTTACGATGGAGATTTTCACTTTCACCTCTTTGAAGGAAGTGCAAATTGATTATTACCAAAGAACATAATCCTTTGTAAAAGGTAAAATCCTGACCGCCCAGTGTTTTTACTCTTCCCTAAATATAATAACTTCTATTTGCCCTATTTATTACTACAATTACTCCCATTTCCCATCAACTTTGAGAGTCGTGCTCCATCAATCGCGTTCAGCGTCCTTTCATGTTCAGTAGTGAATTTCTTCTTCTCACTTTGGCTTTTCACCCCTGCCTGGGTTGCTACGTAGCGGGATTAATTGTTCCCTTCTCCATCTCGAGAAAATGGCCTGTATCTGATGCGTGATCTTGTTACGCATAAAAGATAAGGCAGCAGTGCGTGTATCTGTTGCCGGTAAAGCCCTGGCTCCAACGTGCTTCTCCCTTCTTGAGATGAACAAGTGTTCGTCGTGCGGACTAAACCTAACGGAGTTTGGAGTTTGAGTAATCTCGTTACGTGTAAAAGATAAGGCAGCGGTACCAGTATCTGTTGCCCGTAAAGCCTGGCTGCAATGTGCCCCGCCCTGAACCTGCGTTCTTCTTGCGGAATAAGCCCAAAATACCTCAAAATAAAACTAGGCAGTTGATATGTTACAACAATTTTGATTCAATGAAAATTAAGTAGTTAATATGTGATAATATTAGGTTTTATAGAAAACAATTTATATTCAATTAAAAATTCTACGATACTGAGTAAAAAAAAATCGATTTCTTTATAAATTTTATTTTTATTTTGTTTCCCATGTAGTGAACTTAACATGTTATTAGTGTAATGATGTTTAAGGTTGTGCTAATGTTTTTGTAATGTTCTTTATTCATGAAGATGTGATAATGAATCACGTGTAGATTCAAGAATTTTGTGACATTATGATTTTGAACTTAAATTTATAATACACTTCTTAGTAATATGGAACAAAACATCCACATCAAAATGTATAACAACTTTAGATTTATAAAGTTGTACTTGAATAGGATGTTCTTCCTTTTATAGGTAGCTTTTAAATCTTAAAAAAATGCAATTAAATTTTTTTTAATTATTGTGAAGAGAAGACTCTTTCTAACAAGGCTTCATTCTAGCTCTAACTCTAGTTATGCACTCACTAACGTGGACATGTAGTATTTGATAACAAAGCATGTACAATTTTGAGGGTTGTTACATGATAATGGGTTTAACCAATTCTAAAATTATATTGTATATTGAATAATGGACCTCTTAGTATTCAACATAAACTTAACTCGCCCAAACATTAATCAACTTAATTTGAGGTGGTCTTCTTGTTTAAACATCTCATGTAAGCTTATTTTTATTTAATATCTTGAATATAAAATATTACTATAAAATTATTTTTAGAAAGCATGCAACTACTAAAATATAATAGATAAGAAGACAGTATGAAACAAAAAAATATTTTTTATATCAACATTTTCCTTAACCACTTAATTTTTTCCCTAAAATTTAGCATGGATAACTCAAACTCAAAGTTGAAGCTTGAGTTTGGAAGGGGAAAAAAAGACAAGATTCTTAAACAAAACGCACCGTTTTAAGCAGCGGCCGCGATTCTAGTCGATTGTCGCAGCAGAAGCTGGAAAATACCAAATAAACGACTGAAATCGACGGAAATCAACGGAAAATGATGAAAATTGGCCAAAAAAGACTAGAAAGAGGATGATTTGGAGGCAAATAATCTCTGAATCAAGGAATCAAGACCAAGAAAACCAATTTTGGCTTTAAACGAAGTAGAGAACAAAAAAAGGGATGAAAAAAGAGAGAGGAGCTTACTGAACAGAAAACGGAAACCTTAGGAGGGCTCCTGTACCATCTAAGAAGTAGAAAACCTCTAGGAATGCCGAAAATCCGAAGACAAAAGCAAAAACCTCTCTGAAAATCGATCCTTGATTGAAGAAAAAAATAACCTATTTCATATAGAAATAGGTTAAAGACATGAGGCATAGACGCGTCGTGCCTTTGGGCTGGGTTGGATAGGCCCAAACCCAGCGCCTAAAAGAAAAATATTTGGGTTGAATAAACGGCTCAAATATAAACTCAACAGTCGAGGCAGCAGATGTTAGGCAGCAAGGTGAAGCAGGAAGAGGATTGTAGGGGGCTAGGCCTTTAGTCGTAACATGTGCGGATCTCCGCCGAGAAGGCAGGAGGAGGTCTTTCCGTCCATCACCTTGCAGCCCGCTGGTCACTTTGCTAGATTGGATCTAGAACCTCCCTGGTTGGCCGTTTTTGGCCGGTTAGGGGCTTGCGGGTGGAGAGGTCAGGGTCCCTTCTGAAGAGGTGATAAATATTGTGGCCCTTGAAGGTAGGCTAGCAGCGCTACCGTGCACAGATCTGGATTGATGCATGGCACCCGCTGGAGATAGCAACCTTTTGCTCAAAGAAGCCGCGGGGCAAAAAAGGCTAGATATTGTGACCTTTTGTCGTGGCGGGCTGAGCCTTTTGGGGCTGCGTGCGATCAAGGCTTTCGCCCTTCCGTAAAGGACGTGGTTCGGTCGAAGGGAAAATGTGCTTCTGTTCCTTGTGGCACCAGAACGTGTTACGGCCCTCCTACCATATGGGGAAGGGGCCGAGGATGGCCACCATCCATTGGTTCACGGAGAATGGAGGAGACGGTGCCGTTGTTGGGTCCTGCGGCGTGAAGTCGAGGACGAAGAGGATTCTGACTTTTCGCCCGGTGGCCATTTTGGAGCGCTTGCTTGGGAATTAAATATTCAACTTGAAAAACGAAGCTAACTTTGGAATAAGCACAAACAGATTAACAAAACTTTGAAATATCCAACGGAAGGAGGCAAAATATCTATAACATTGGGACTTACAAGAAGACTAAAGCCAGTGACCGCAGTAAGAGAGATGGCTATGGAAGAGCTGGCGAAGGCAAGTCCACCTCGATGACCCACCATAGTCAATGAAATGACCTGAGCTAAGTACCGTGTTAGAGTCACTGCAACCATAGGCCCCCCAACACTACTAACTTCTTGACCTCCATGCCAAAAGCGCCCCATGTTAGAGAAGGAGTTTCGGATCCTTTCCCTTCTTTTCCTTTTCGTAATAAAGCTTCCTTCATCTTTGTCTTTGTATCTGCCATAGAAGCAGCAGTCTAAGTTGCTTGAAACTGAAGGGAAGACGGAGAAGAGAGAAATGGCTTATTGTGTTTTGGTAGTTTACCTTTATATGAACGACCTACTTATCATAAAATTAAAATGGAAGACTTCTGACTGGTTGGACAGAAAGTGGTCCACTACTATAGTTCAGTAAATAAAACGTTTATCAAAGGCAATCTAATTATTCTTCAGTTTTTCAAATTTGGGAGCTTCAGGTCTTTAAAATTCAGTATGATAAATGTAACGACCAGAGTACCATTAAAAAAAAAACAAAGAAAATTATCTTACACTTATCGCACGTTTTACTGCACCTGGCTTGTAAAAGATTTTTGCATGAACACATTCAAAACATGTACAGAGATTTCAATTTGGCAGAACTGACTAGACGGACTGTGTCTTTATTATGATAATTTTGTTTTAATAAGAGAACGAATATTTCTAAGAAAATATTTAAACATGTTTTATGTAACATACTTTCATATACTTTCATAGCGTAAAGGAACACTCAAAACAAAATAAATAAATATTTCGTGTAATAAATATCTTAATTTAAAGTTCTTCCTGTGAATTTATATCAAAGTCTCTCTCGTAACGATCTGTTTTAAAAAAGATAGTGGATCTACTTATGGATCTACTTATGAATCTACTTATGAATTATTTTCTGTTTTCCTCGTATTATTTATCTCCGTTGACTAAGCATATACTTCCTTTTCTAGTTTAATCTTGTTTTTCCAGTGAACTAGGTGAAAGATGAAACGAGGTCGGAGAAGATAACCGGAATTTTGTGAAATTTTGGAGAGAGAAAGAGATGAGCCCTAATGTGTGATTGCGTGAAAATTTTCCTAATAATTTTATTCACAAAAATGACTACAATATATATGACGCTTTACATCATTTACAGAATCAAAAAACATTTACAAAATAGATTCAAATCAGATATGCTAAATCTGGAAGAAAATCACAGTTGGCGATGGAGAGGATTTCGGATGAACGAAGAACGTGATTGTAGGGAAGCAGGTTGCGGCGCGGGTCGAGTGATCCAAATGGGCGTCCAGGTCTAAAGCGTTTAGGGCTGACATGGCGTGACTGGTGATGTGGCAACGCCAGCTAACGTGGCACTGACATGTGGCGTGGAGTCCTTTAACATCCCCTCGCAAGCTAATGGGGCAGAGTGCACCGTCAGCTTGGAACGGAGAAGATGAAACCAAGTAGAGGAGAGACCTTTGGTGAAGATGTCAGTAGGTTGATCCATGGAGAAAATGGACTACAAGTAGAGTTGACCATGGACGAGGCACTCGCGAACAAAGTGGAAGTCAATCTCAATGTGTTTGGTGCAAGCATGAAACACGAGGTTGGCAGTCAAGTAGAGAGCGGAGAGATTGTCACAACACAAGGTGGGGGGGGGGGGGCGAATGAGGCAAGGCATGAAGATCACGGAGGAGATACTCAATCCACATGAGTTCAGCAGTGGTGTCAGCGAGGGACTTATACTCAGCCCCAGTACTAGAGTGGGCAACAGTGCGTTGTTTGCGAGAGCTCCAAGAGATAAGGTTAGTGCCTAGAAAAATGCAAAAACCACCAACAGAGCGACGATCGTCACGGTCATTGGCCCAACCTGCATTAGAGAAGGCATGAAGAGACGTGGAGGAGCTGCGGGTGAGGCGAAGACAAGGCGAGGAGTATTAGCCAAGTAGCGTAGGATGCGTTTAACAAGTTGCTAATGTTCGGTGGTGGGGCGGTGAAGAAACTGGCATGCAGTGTTGACAACATAAGCAATGTCAGGAAGAGTGAGAGTGAGATACTACAGGGCACCAACAATGCTGTGGTAGAGAGTAGATCAGGAAGGGGGTTGCCACTCCACAGGAAGAGGGGATCGTCAGTAGTGCACGGGGTGGACACAGCTTTGGCATTGGTCATCTTGGCATGAGCAAGGATGTCATGTGTGAACTTTGCTTGGTGAAGAAAAAGACCATCCACGGGACCCTGTCAAAGTAGTATCATCAACATAGACGAGAAGGATGATGCTGTACCGCAGTGTATGGCATGTGAACAAGGAGGTGTCAGCAGCAGAGATGAGAAAGCCGATGGAGAGGAGGAACGAGCTCAACCACTGGTACCAGGCACGGGGGGCTTGCTGGAGTCCATAGAGGGAATGATGAAGACGACAGACATAGGTAGGACAAGACGAGTCCACAAAGCCGGGTGGTTGCTCCATGTAAACGACCTCATTGAGATGGCCATGAAGGAAGGCGTTGGAGACATCCAACTGGCGAATGGTCCACCCACGAGAATATGCCAAGGAGAGGATGATGCGAACAGTGACCGACTTGGCAACGGGATTGAAAGTTTTAGTGAAATCAATGCCTTCTTGTTAGTGGAAGCCTTTCACCATGAGGCGAGCCTTGTAGCGTTCAAAAGAACCATCAGAACGAAGCTTGACTTTAAAGATCCATTTGCAGCCAATGGGACGAGCATCAGGGGGAGGAGGAATGAGGACCCACGTGCCATTGCGGATGAGGGCAGTGTACTCTACAGCCATGGGCTCCCGCTAGTGAGGATCATGGACAGCTTGAGTGAAGCAGGTGGGTTTAGGGTAAGGATGAGCAGAGGCAGTGAGGGCATAGGTTTGGTTGCGAGTGAGGGTACGACGGGCAATGGTGCCATCCTGAAGATGGGTGACGGGGCGGGGAGCGAGGGGAGGAGTGGGTGGTAAAGGCAGGGAAGGTGGTGGAGAAGAGATGGGAGCTGGGGAATCTAGGGGATTGGTGGGAGTAGGGGAAGAGGGAGAGGCAATCTCTAGGAGGGGAACGGGAATAGGAACCAAGGTGGGGAGAGGGGAGGGGGAGGGGGAGGGAAAGGGGGTAGGGGATGTGGGATAGTGGTAAGGTAGACGACCTCATGAAAGACAGCATTGGCAACAATGAAGATGTGATGGGTTTGAGGGTTGTAGCAACGGTAGCCTTGGAAGCTAGGTGGGTAGCCCAAGAAGACACAGGCCTAGGAGCGAGGAGCCAGCTTGTGGGGAGCATAGGGACGAAGGTATGGGAAAACTGCATAGCCAAAGACTCGAAGGTGAGAGCAATTAGGGTGCTAGTGAAAGAGGACTTGCCATGGAAAGCGATGATCCAGTAGCGGAGTCAGGAGGCGGTTGATGAGGAACACCGCAGTCTTAAATGCAAAGTCCCAAAAGTGCGATGGAATAGAGGCCTGAGTGAGGAGAGCAAGACCCATCTCAACAATGTGACAATGCTTGCGCTTAGCGGTGCCATTCTGGAATGGAGAGTAGGGGCAGGAAAGTCATTGGTGAATGCCATGTTGCTGGAGGTACATTTGGAATGCAGAGGAGAGGAACTCGGGAGCCCCATCACATTGAATGGCTTGAAGGCGGCAGCGAAGTTGGTTTTCAACGAACGTGTGAAAGGTAGTAAAAATAGGGAGAAATTGAGCACGAGAAGAGAAAGTGTATAACCAAGTGAATTAGAAGAAATCATCAATGACACACAAATAATATTTATTACCACTAAAAGAGTTAACAGGGGATGGACCCCATACATCAAAATGGACCAAGTGTAAGGGAGACGACGACTTAGAGGGAGAGGGGGGTGGGGGTGGCAGTGGCTCTTACTAAGGGCACACGCCGTACAAGGAGGGGAGGGAGGGGTGGTGAACTTTATTACGGATGACTTAAAAAATGAGAAGAGAACAGGAGATGAGGGATGCCCAATACGACGATGCCATAAAGGTAGAGTGCTAGGGTTGGCAGCCACATAAGCATGAGGAGAGGACGAGGCACTTGGGGGGGTCAAACGATAGAGGCCACGATCAAGGATTCCATGGAGCAGGACCTGACCAGTGTGATAAGAGACAACCCAAAAATGGGTCAAGGAGAAGAGAAAATAGCAGGATTTATCATACGTAAATTAAGAGACAGATAGAAGATTTTTGGTAATGGAGGGAACAACAAGGACATGGGATAAAGTAAAGGAAAGAGTGCGGAGAGTACCTGTGTGTGTGATGGGAAGGGAGACCCCGTCACCCACGGTGAGTTGTTGAGAGCCGGTGTAAGGTGTCACATGAGAGAGACCGGCAGTGGAATCAGTGACATGATGGGAAGCCCCGGAATCAAGAAGCCAATAGGCGATGTCAAGGGCAGAGGGAAGGGGGTTGGGAGGGCCATAGTGAGAGACTAGGGGGGGAGAGAGGAAAAATGAGCTGAAGGAAAAGATTGGGCATGGTAGGGTGCATGGTAGCTATAGTGGGCATATGGGGAAGGGTGAGATTTGGTGGGGTAGGGTGCATGATAACTATAATGGGCATGCGGCGAGGGGTAGGATTTGGTGAGGAAGGGTGTAGGGTAACTATAGTGGGGTGGCAGAGGAGGCGATGATCTAGTGGGGGGCAGTCCAAGGTAGGTAATGTGGGCATGCGGGAAGGAGTGGGCTGGGGTGGGTGAATAACGGGGTGAGTTGAACTACGGGTTGAACTGCTCTGGGCAGCTGTTGATGTGGTGCTCAGCTCGTTTGCACAACTCGCAGAATGGCCCAGAACGACGGTGGCCCTGATTATTCTTGCGATTGGGCCAGGCTTGGGTGGGGGGAGTAGGAAGCAGGTCGGCTCGGGTGGGCAGGTTGGGTGGCGAGTGAGGTGGGTGTGCGGGTGAGTAGACCGGGTCAGGCTTAGGGTTAGACACAAGCAGGTCGGGAGGGGGCTGGCCATGGAAGGTGCCTGGATAGCCAGCGAAGGCCACCGGAGTGACGGCGGCAACCCTGCGATTGCATAAACGGCCTTCTTGAGCTAGATTTAGACTATGAATCATCTCACGAGAGGATTGGTCTCATTCTAGACGGAGATGGAGGTCGCGAGGGTGTTATAGTCGTCTCCGAGGCCGCAGAAGAGTTGGCCGATGTACTCCACATTGTCGATTTTGACGTTGATGGCACCGAGTTGGTTGAGGAGGGCTTTGAGATCATGGAAGAGCTCGGTGACAGAACGGGAGCCCTTGGTGATGGTATGAAGTTGAAGGCGGAGGGCATTGGCACGGGTGGACGATTGGGCGGCGTAGGATTTGGTGAGAAAGGCCCACGCTGCCGTAGAAGATTGGAGATCCGAGAGCTGGGTGACAATGGAGTTCGTCGAGGTCGCAAGAATCTAGCTCAACGCCGTTTGGTCACGAGTGAGCCATTCGGCGTGGGCGGGATTCGTGCTCTCAAATCCGATTGGGGTTCGAAGGGTGTGGGGAGGGGCAGTCTCAATGCCTTCGAGTATCGAGAGGAGGTGGTGAGAGATAAGAAAGGGGTGGAGCCTGGTGCGCCAAATGACAAAATTGAAGCCATTAAAGTGCTCATGGGAGGAGGGGGACGGGGCAGCAAGTTGCGAAGAGGGGTTCGTGGCCACTGGCATGGTTGGGAATTCGGAGGAGGATATGGGGTTGGAAGGTTCGACAGACTTGGGGGAGTCAGAGGAAGACATAACCAAGTGGATTGGAGGGTGGGGTTAGCCGTGGGCTCGTGATACCATGAAAGATGAAACGAGGTCAGAGAAGATGACCAAAATTTTGTGAAATTTCGGCGAGAGAAAGAGATGAACCCTAATGTGTGATTGCGTGAAAATTTTCCTGATAATTTTATTCACAAAAACGATTACAATATATATGACGTTTTACATCATTTATAGAATCAAAAAACATTTACAAAATAGATTCAAATCAGATATGCTAAATCTGGAAGGAAATTGCAGTCGGTGATGGAGAGGATTTCGGATGAACGACGAACATGATCGCAGGGAAGCGGGTTGAGTGATACAAACAGGCATATGGGTCTGGAGTGTTTAGGGCTGACGTGGCACTACTAGTGATGTGGCAACACCGGCTGACGTGGCACTGATAAGTGGCGTGGAGTCCTTTAACACTAAGGAGATAGGAAATACTCCATATGGAATTCTAACATGCATTAACAGAGTTCACTAACAAAAATGTTTAAAATGTCTCGTTTGTTTGCCAAAAACTTCATCATAATATAATTAAAAGTGGCATGATGAACAGACATGAGATAGAAAGATGACGAACATAACCATACACATCCATCACAATGTTGGTGGAATATAGCATTCAGTTTAAAAGTGATAGAATGCAGCCCATGCATCCCATGCATCCCATGCATCAACTTTGGAGAATTAGATGGGTGTTGCAGGTTTGAACTTCATAATAACAGTTTTAATGTATTTCTCCATTCACCTGCCCCTGTTGTCCTTTAGGTGAAGACTAAAGAAACTGATAATCAATGCATTCGTAGAGCACTAATGGACAAAGCTCCAAATGAAGTGTGCAGGCAACCAGCCACCTTCAGGACTTGAGAATTCGTGGGAAATGTTGAGTAGGTTTGGTCATGTATGGGGTTTTGCAAAAGTTCAAAGATTCTTTTTAATTTAAAAGATTTATTTCATTAAAGAAAGTAAAGATTCTTTAAAGATGTAAGTAGATTCCTTAAAGATGTAAAGATTTCATTGGTGGGACCTAGTTGGTCCACCAAACCTTAAGGCTATGGTGAAAGGTGGGTGTGAGACTCATTCCTTCATACTTCCCATTCAATTGGCCATTAAAAGCTTAAAATTCTTATGAGAGGCGCATCATATTTATACGACAAAAAGTCTTATCATCTTTAACCGGTGTGAGATCCATTCTTTTAGAAAAGATTCATTGTATAAGTGTTTGGTGACAATTTCTTTTATGTAAAAAAACATTATATGGTATGTAAGTAGTATTGATGAAACTTTTTAATAGTGAACCACCGACCCTTTGTGTGTTTTCTTTTCTATCAATTTCTTTTTAATAATCATTTTTATGCTGTGGGCTATGACCTTGCCACTTGGTTTAGTTGTCTACAGCGCACCCTGTTTAAATCATTTGCAAAAAGTGAGGTCTTCGATCAGAAAAAAAGTTGGGCTCTTTGATTAGTGAAAAGTGAGCTTCCAAAATTTGCTCTGAATAGTTGATCGCTGGTCACTTGTGATTGACTTTGGCATCCTAGATAGGCAGAACCCTTGTCTAGGTGGGATCCTCCCAAACTTAGACAATCATTAATGAAATTTTTTCTCATGAAGCGTGAGAGTCTATGGATATCTCCTCTCAAATGACTTTTGGAATTGGCAAAGCTCAACTAAATTAGAGGATAAGTGGCTGTGACCGGCAGCAATAGCGGCAGTGGTCTGTGAGCAAGTCTCAAGATCGTAAACCTAGAAATCCTCCCAAAGGAGTGATTGAAGGTGTCTTCGATTCTTCATTAATAGCTGGAATCATTGAAGGAAGAGAAAATATGCCACAAACAATACTTGTCGCCGGAAAAGAGGCAAAAAGAGGCATAAACATTATTCTTTTCTGACTAAAAATTGAAGGTTGGCCCCCTCAAAACATGTGTCACAAAATGACATAATTTTAGTGCAAAGATAAAACGGACTTCGAGTTGGTCTGACCTAACCACCTAACCAAACAGATTCCAGGTGGGACTAACCCAATGACCAACACTACGGACTCTAGGTAGGACTAACCTAATGACCAACACTACAGACTCCAGGTTGGACTTACCCGATGACTCGAAACAAAAACCCAAAAAACATAAAGAACACCACAACCCAAAAACACTAAAGCCCTACTCGGACCCTATTCTGCCACTTCTTCCTCCCAACGCTTGGGATTTTAACAATGGTTTTGCCATTTTGGTTGTTGGCAAACCAAGAGATCGGGGACAAAGTCCAACATGTCCCATTGAAGGTATTTCTAGTAAAAGATGAGCCTTACATGTTGCAGGCTTTTATGGAATCCCTTATGGCATGAATCATAGATTTCCTTCAGAATTTCCCTAATCAGAGGTGACTTCTTCTAGAGGAAGATCCTTCCCTTGAAGTAGAGAATGCTGTCACAAGTTGGTAACAAAGGAGACATAGAATGGGAGAAACTTTTGTGTATTGGCTTGGAAAAAAAAACTTTACGCATGGTGTCCTCATATAATGGAAGGATTAACCATAAAGGAAAATATACAAAGAATTAATGCAATATAATTCTACCTAACACAAGAATACTTTCCCAAATAGACTGTACCTACATGGAATAATAATTGTCCTAAATAGGGAATATATATTCCTAATATGCACATGTATCTCCAACACTCCCTCTCAAGTTGGTGGTTTTGGCAGTCTATAAACGTCGAACACACCAAGCTTGTTTAATAGATACATGTATTGTCGTTGACAGAGAGCTTTCATGAAGAAGTCTACAGGTTGTTCTGTACTGTTTATTTCACAAGTCTTGATAACTCTTTCCTGAATCTTGTCTCTTGTAAAGTGGCAATCTACTTCAATGTGTTTGGTCCTTTCGTGAACTATAGGATTTGCTGAAAGTTTTTAGGCTGCATCGTTGTCATAAAATAGCAAAGTAGGACGTTGCATCTGTATGCCAAGATCACGTAATAATCCTCTCAACCATATGACTTCACAAGTCATCTTTGCCATTGCTTGATATTCTAATTCAGTAGAGGATAAGGAAATGGTAGATTACTTCTTTGTCTTCCAAGAAAGAAGAGAATTACCTAACTTAATGCAAAAACCTGTTGTTGATCGATGGCTCACAGGACACTTGGCATAATCAGTATCACAGTATGCCTTCATTTCCATGTTACAATTTCTAGATAGTAGAATTCCAAGACCAGGGCATCCCTCTAAGTACTTAACAACTTTGAGAGCTGCATTCATGTGAGACTGCTTCGGTGCATGCATGAACTAACTAAGTATGTGGACTGCATAACAAATATCTAGTCTCGTCATGGTGAGATAGATGAACTTCCCTACTAAGCTTTGATATGTAAAAGGATCCTTAAGTAGCTTATCCTTATCAAGGGATGATGTACCAATATCATATTCTGGTGTAGTGAGACTTAAAATTCTGCTTAAAAGGGATAACAACCGGTTTACACCCTAAAAGACCAGCATCAAAGAGGATTTCCAAAACAAATTTGCATTGATTGAGAGAAATTCCCTTTTTTGATGGTGCAATCTCGATACCCAAATAGTACTTAGGTGGTCCAAGGTCCTTGACGTGGAATGTGGAATGGAGATAAGACTTGAAGTGATTAATGGCAGAGAGATTGTTTCCTATGATTAAGATGTCATCCACATAAATAAGTAAATAAATAGAGGAAGTATCCTGTCTCCAAGTGAAAAGAGCATAATCATGGCGAGACTATCTAAAATTCGCCGAGAGAAGAGCAGCTGTGAACTTGGCATACCATTGTCTAAAAGCTTGCTTGAGACCATATAAGGATTTACGAAGAGGACAAACCCTAAACTCCCCTTGTCTGCGTAATCCAAGAGGAAGGTCCATGTAGATTTCTTCATCCAAATCACTATGAAGAAAGGCATTATTGATGTCCATCTGATGAAGAGACTAGTCTCGGAAAGCAGTGACGGCAAGAAAGGAATGGATAATGCCAGCCTTGGTGACGGGAGAGAAGGTGTCATGATAATCAAAACCTTCTTTTTGGGTGTAGCCCTTAGCAACGAGGCGAGCCTTGTAACGCTCAACAGAGACATCAGGACGGTGCTTGATCTTGTAGACCCATTTGCAACCAATGGGATGACGATGAGGAGGATGAGGGACAACATCCCAAGTACGATTATCAGCAAGCGCATGAAGTTCAGCTTCCATGGCTTGTTGCTAACGAGGGTCAGAGGCAGCCTCATGATAAAAAGAAGGTTCCACTTTAGCAGAAATCAGACTGATGCATCAAAGATGGTTCAGAAAGAGGCAAGCAAAGCTAACATAGGAGGATATAGGATAATGGGAGCTAAGAGAATCGGTGGTGGAGCAAATATAATCTTGGGTCTAGGTGGGGGGGCGGTTAGCTCAATTAGATCACTGAGGAGCAGGAAGGGTTAGGGATAGGGGAGGAGTAGGAGAGGGTACATAAGGAACAAGGGCTAGGGAATCATTAGAGGTAGGATCATAAACCTGGTAGCCCTTCTGAAGGGAGGGGTACCCCATGAAGATACATCGAGTAGCATGAGGGGCAAATTTGTCACGATATCCAATAGTAGTGGCAAAGCAAAGGCAACTAAAAACCCAAAGATGACTAAGATCAGGTTTGTGCCCAAAGAGGAGCTCAAAAGGTGTCTTCCCATTAAGAATCCAAGATGGCATCCGATTGATCAGGTAAGCAGTAGTAACCACACAATTGCCCCTAAAATTTTTCAGGAATAGAGGCTTGGCATTTTAAAGTGCGAGCAACCTCAAGGAGATGATGATGTTTACATTCGACAACACCATTCTATTGATGAGTATAAGGACAAGAGCTCTCATGAAGAGTGCCTCGTTTAAAAAAGAAGGACGAATAAGCATGATTAAAGAATCATGGGAATTGTCAATACAGACTCTCTAAACAGAGTTGTGAAACTGAGTTTGAATGAGAGCAAAGAAACAGGTAAAATGGGGAAGGACTTGGGTTTTGGATTGCATGAGAAAAACCCAAATGCCACGGGAAAAATCATATATAATGGTAAGGAAGAAACGGGACCCATCACAATGTGGGGTGTGATAAGGGCCCCAAATGTTAAGATGGAGAAGTGAAAAAATGGAAGAAGTGCCAGAGGAGTTGAGGGGAAATGAAGAGTGAGGTTGTTTTGCGAAAGGGCAAATTGGACAAGAAGGGAGAGGAAAGGATGCACTATGACCTAATCGTTGGTGGGAAATCAAAATGTTATTATTGAAATTCGCATTACAAAAAGTGCCCGTATTGGGAGTAGTACATAAAGATAGATTTGAATTGTTGGGAATGGAGGTCCAAAAATAAAGCCCTTGGTTAACATTACCCAAGCCTATCAATTTGCCAGTTGAACGGGCCTAAAAAAAATAAGAATGAGAATCGAAAAGGGCGTAACAATTATTGTTGGCACAAGCTTTGGAAACAAAAATAAGATTAAAGTGAAAATGAGGGACATAAAGGATATTTTTAAGAATAAATTGGGGGGTGAGTTGAACATCACCAATTTTGGTGACGGAGGTAACATCTCTAGTGGTGAGATGGACAGACATGGAAGAACAAGAATTATGGATGGTGGAAAAAAATTTTGGTTCACAAATAATGTGGTCACTGGCACCTGAATCAATAAGCCAATCAGATGATAAAATGGAACTCATAAAATAGAAAGATGTACCTCTAAAGTAGGCAATTTTGTCAGGTTGGCCCATTTGTTGGAAGGCCTGAATGATCTGGTGGAGTTGGGCCTTATTAAAAGGTTTGTTGGATTTATCTTGAGAGGTCACGACATTGGAGCCAAATTCTGGTTCTTTGAAGTCATGGTCCCCAAGGCAGCCATGTAATTTCCAACATGTTTCCTTAGTGTGATTGGTGTGCTTAAAATGGTCACAAAATAGGTGATTGGAGTGGGCCCGAGGAGCAGTTGGGCCGTTAGGCCCATTCGGCCCGCTAGGCCGGCGCTCCAGACAACCCGTTATGAGGTCTGCGTGATCCTTTATGGGCAGGCACACTGAAAGCGATCTGGGAGCCATCCATCTGAGGGGTATGGGAGATGAAGTAAGGACCATCAAATGGAGGCATGTTTATGAAGAGTTAGGAGCCGTCGGATGAAGTTGGAGCTGCGATCAATTGATGTCCGTTGGATCTAGGTAAAGACCTAGAGCCGTCAGATCCAGGTAAGGAGGGGGCTCCCTCATAAAACCCTAGGGAGCCTATCTATGCAACCCAGCCGCCGCTGGAATTGAGAGCGGCAATGGCCTTCTGGGCGGCAGTGGCGTGAGCAGCAAGGACCATGGAGTCGCCAACCCAGAGATATTCCACTGAAGCCAAGTGGTGGTTCCCTTTTTGCACAACAAGGAAGAGGAGACGACGAAGCGACAGTGGCGGTTCCATGACCAAAACCTGAGATTTGAACGATGTGAAGGGATCGTTCAGAATCAGGAAGAACCATTGATAACTCTATTTTATATAGAGTTATTTTAATTATTTTAGGTAATTTTTAATATATTTTTTATTAATTTATATATGTATTTAAGTATATTTATGTATATTTTTGCTATTTTATACAGTAAACCCAAAATGGAAGAAAAAGAAGCAATAAATCATGCAAAATCAATGTTTACCATTTATCTATGAAGAACGTGAGAAGTAAGGAGAAGAAAAAGACAGAGAACAATAAGTAAAAGAGGAAACACGTGGGACCTTATGTTGAAGAGAGAAGTGTTAAAGGATGGAAAAAGAAAGAAAAGGAAAAAAAGGAAAGTCAAAGAAAATCGTGACCTATTGGGTTTTGGAAGCTGATTAACAAAAGAGAGGAGAGACTGAATAATTGGGTCTGGGGGAGAGAACAGAGAACAGAGGAGAGATTGCGGAGGCTAGGACCTCACCGGAAAAGCAAAGGCCATGCGCAACAGCGCGGGACTCTGTAGATGCCGGTGGTTTGGCGAAAGCCAATCGTGACGTTCTTTTTCGGCAAAGGTACCTATTCTCGGCCAGTCTTTTCCTTTTTCTGGCCAGATTTGAGAGATTTCTAGGGATTTGAAAGCAGATTTGAATTCGTAGAGAGATTTCTGGCATTTTTGTACCAAATTCACGGTGATTCACGGTGGTTTCTAGCGAAGAAGTGCAAACGCTGACTTTGTCCATTTTGCTAGATCTACGCGTTTCTGTGGCAGCTTTGCATGATATTTTTACAGATCTGCAACCTAGGCATCCCAATCCATGTTTCTGGAGGTTTTTGTGAAGACCGGCGGCGGACGGTGGCTCCTGTCACCTGCGCGTAGAGGCGCGTGCGAAAGCACGTGATGGCGCGTTTTAGCTTTTTTTCTTCCGTTCTTCAAATAGCTTCTTCTTCACCCTGTGATGCATAGATTTGTGCAATTTATTTTGTGATTTGAAGACATTTGGTGACAACTTTAATGTTTTTAAATTCCAGAATGTTTTGTTCACGCTTTTGCACTGATTTAGTTTATTTAAATATGTTGTTTTAGTTTAGTGTGTTAAAGCTACGATGAAACTTAATTATAATGTATGAACGTTTTAATTATTTATGTTTTGTGAGATATTTTATGAATGTGAACTTGTATGTTACGGAGTTTAATGCTTTTAGGTGATTAGCTACCACTTAGATGACTTGATTTGCATGTTAGAGACCAATAGGAAATAACGTGCAGTTGCTTCTTGTAATATATAACTATAAATTAATATGGATAGACATATGCCATGTTATTTGTGTGGCTTTTGGGGATAAGATGATCGAAAGATTTATTATAAACTAGGAATATTCACAGATCCTAATGCATTTGGTTTATTTCAATTCACATATAGAGATATAGTGAATTAATGAACTAAATAGATTTACTATACTTAGACATAAGATAGTAAATAAATTAAGAAATTTCACCATCACATAAGTAGAATTAATCTTGCTAGCATGGATGATCGGTAGTTGTATCTAATAATTAGATGAAATCGGATGCTCTAGCATCTTTGGTTAATCAAATTTAGATTAAATTTAGTTATTAAATTCACAATTTATCATTTCGGTTGGCTAGATAAATTTTAGTAGTTGTTCACCGTTAGTAATTAATTAGTTTAATATACACCAGTCTTTGTGGGACGATACTCATACTCATCATTATATTACTTGTTCAACATGTACACTTGCATGTAGAATTTCACTGAACAATCGTGTAAGCCGTTGTTTATCCTTGAGGTGGTGAAATTGTTGGAGGGTTGATTTGGGGCCAACGAGCTATTTAGAAATTTGATCAAGTTCGTGGCAAAGAGCCACGAACCGATTGTAGATGACGAAGACGGTGAGGGAACCTTGCTGTAGATCAATGAGGCGCTGTTCAATTTGGAAGAAGCACATGCGGTCAAAACAACCATAAAGCTCGCAGAGATTATCCCAGAGGACTTTGGGATCTTCAATAGGGGAAAGTGCGGTGGCGATGTTAGGGGCCAAGGTATTGCTTATCCAAGAATAGACCAATTGAGTGCATTTGCACCACTGGCAGAGAAGGCGCTTGGTGGTCAGGAGGGGAATGCCACTGTCGAGGAAGCCATCCTTGTCTTTCATGACAAGGGCACGACAAAAGTTTCGAGACCAAAGGGAGTAGTTCTTGGCGTTGGTGTGAACGTGCGAGATGAGCCGAAGTTCAGGGTTGTCGGAGGAGGCCGTGAAGAGAGGGTCATTGATTTCAGGGCAACCGGCGGCAGAATACGGCAACAAGATTGGGGACGAATTCAGGTAGGGATTTGGCCCTAAACCCAGAATTCTTGGGTAAGGATCTGGACCTGAATTTAGACCCGATGAAGCTGACGAGTCGGAGGGAGCTGGGCCACCCAAAGGGGGTAGGCCAGGACTCGTACCCAGGGAGCCATGCAGAATGGATCTGGGCCCAGGGTAGAGATAATGGGCCAAGGGTAAAAAGGGGGCCGACTGGAGGGGCCTAAAAGGGGCTGAGAGGAGTCAGCAGACCCGGCACCAATCAAGGTATCTTGGGCTAGAAAGGAGTCCGCGCTAGAGAGAGCCTGAGAAAGGAAGGTGGTAGTGGGTGAAGAGAGATGGGTGAGGTCTTCTATCAGGGTAGGGGTGTCGAGGTCCGTAGAGGCATTCGACATAGTTAAAAAGATTGTCGGAAGGGAGTAAAATAAGTAAAAGAATGCGAAAGCGAGAAGTCAGGAAAAAAAACTAGGCTCGTGATACCATGTCACAAGTTGGTAACGAAGGAGACATAGAATGGGAGAAACTTTTGTGTATTGGCTTGGAAGAAAAAACTTTACACATGGTGTCCTCATATAATGGAAGGATTAACCATAAAGGAAAATATACAAAGAATTAATGTAATATAATTCTACCTAACACAAGAATACTTTCCCAAATAGATTTTACCTACATGGAATAATAATTGTCCTAAATAGGGAATATATATTCCTAATATGCACATGTATCTCCAACAAATGCCATTGATGTACGCCCACGGGCCAGCAGATTCACACTTTTGAAGCCTCCTATGATCTCCAAAATGGTCGAATGTGATTGAGTTGCCTCCCTAGCAACTTCCAACCAAAGTGGTATAGGCACACAAATTACAATTAAACCTTGCTTCTTATCTTTTTCTTCCACCGTTTTGTTCCTAAGCTTTTTGGTTCGCCCTTGCTCATTTCTCCATGCCTAGAAAGAGCACCAACTACTCTATTTCAAGGGTTGGCTAGTATTTGACTAAAAAGTAGAAATCCATTAATTTCACCAGTCATCTTTATTGAACTAAAGTGGATATTCATTGAGTCCAAAGTTAGCACAAACTTCGCCAGTCCATTTACACCATGAACTATCACCTTAACAAATTAGTGGCGCCACATTTTGATTACCAACACGAGCTTTTTCTAAGGAGATTTTTCTCATATAGTGCCTTACTAAAAATAGGCAACGGGATGCCAATTTTGTGTGAGCATTGCATCAACTCCAAGGGCAAAAGCGTTGCATTCCATTCTGAAGACCTGATTAAAATCAAATGAGGATAAGACCTAAGTCTCTTTCATAGCCATTTTAAGACATCCAAAGGCTACCTCTATATCACGGGCCACCATGTTTTGGATGTGCAATTTTTTATCAATTAGGCTTCCTCCCAAGCCTATGCAAAAATGCTCGTAGGAACAATCAATTAGGTCTAGAAAATTATAGGCCTTCATAAGGTTATGCCTATATGTGACACTTTTTATTTCTTCTTTTTCAAAATTGTATATTTAAGTTGAGAACCTTGTTTATAAGTTACTTAGTTTAATTTTTCAAGAGTTAGTTTTACACATTCTCCTTTATATTTGCATAAATTTTGGTTATTCTACCAACTTTATTTTTCTTAAATAAAATTTGTTAGGATACCACCCCTATCTTTTTTTTTTCAAAAAAAAAAAAAAAAGATTACATCTACTTGCTCATTCCATCTAAAGCAACCCTTCTTCAATAGCTTAGTTAGTGGCCTTGCTATGACACCATAGTTCTTTATAAACCATGTATAATAGCTGGTCAATCTCAAGAACCCATAAAAACCCTTAACAAAGTGTGGATGTGGCAAATCTAACATTGTCAACACCTTGTCTTAGTCGACTAACAAACCTTCTTTGTCTATGATATGTCTAAAGAATTGGACTCTCTTTTCACCAAATCAACATTTCTCCCATTTTGCAAAGAGCTTTTGTTATCGTAGTACAAAAAGAATTTCCCAAATCTGCTCCCAAAGTTATGAACTTTCTTGACCAAAAACCAAAATGTTGGCAAAAGAACAAGGACAAATTTTCAAAGGTAATCACTAAATATAGTGTTCATCAAGTATTAGAACATTGATAGTGCATTCATGAGCCTAAACGGTATCATAAGGTAGTCTTAGTGACAAAAAAAATCCAAAAGCAATCTTTTCTATGTCTTACCCCTTCACTTAAAATTGGTGATAACCTACTTGTAAGTCTAGTTTGGTGAAGATTTAAATACCCTCAAGCTCATTAAAAAGTTTGTTGACTATTAGGATTGAAAATGGTCCTTGATTGTGATGGTTATAAGAGCTTGATAGTTGACATAGAGTGTTAGTGTAAAATGTTTTGTTATTATTAGGCCATGTATATTACTAGGCCCCCATCAATCCATTCATCATTGGGTTTGGGCTTGACAAACCCAAACTCGAATTAGGTAATTAACCTTATTTATAGTTTGTAATCCCTTTTTTCTTTTCTTTAATCAAGAATTACAAAGGAGTTTTTCTCCCTATATTATGCCTCAATCTCATTCCCTTAGAAGTGTTTCCCTTTCTTAAATGGTATCAAGAGCTTGACTGAGGATTCCGTGCCAATCTAGTATGTTTTTTTTTCTCCTTTTTGTATCTCTTTCCATCCTCTACTTGTTTAGAGCCAAGGTCGTGTCTCATTTCTTGTTTCCTTGTCCATAGAATGGATTTGTGTCCCAATCTAGTTTTTTTGGTGTTTTCCGATCCCTATTTTGGCCAATTTTCTCATTTGATTGTTGGTCACTATCACTATCATCATCTTTCATAGTGATTTGATTCTAGAGCATGACCACTATTCAAAATGGTGCATTTTGTCCTAGGGTTAGGAGCTCTTTCAAATAAAATTACTTTTTTTACCCTCAAGTCATCTCCTACCTAAATGCCCCATTTCACTTATTCTTAAGGTCATATAGTTGGATCCCTACTAATGTGCATCACCTAGTTCACGACTTGTTTTCTCATGAATTCTAAACACATCATTTCACTTAACCCTCAATACACACTATTTCATTAAACAGCCTAAATGTGCATTTTGATTCCCTAGTCAAACCACACCATTTCCTTCCTATTAACGTGCACCATTGCATTAAATGGCCTAAACACACATTTTGCTTCCCCTAGTCAATCCACATCATTTTACTCCCATTAGCATGCATCATTTCATTAAACAACCTAAATGCACATTCTAATTATCCATCCAACACACATTGTTTCATTAAATGGGCTAAATGCACATTTTGACTTAGGTGTGGGCATGTCTTTGGTTCCATAGGTTTAGGTCTTAATCAATTTCATAGGTTTAGGTTTTTTAGTCGAATCCTTACCCGATTAGGTGACCTAGGTCACGTAGTTTGGCGAAGACCCGATTTCTAACATCGTCACCGCCACTGCCACCCTCTTCACCAGCAATTTTTGACACGATGAGTGGGGTATCTACTCCTCTAAGGTCGTAAATCCAATAGAGATGTTGGATTCTTTCTTTCTTACTGCTAGTGATGTCTTTACTACCGTTTTAGTCCCCCAACTCCTTACAGGATTTGTTGATTACTTCCCTTGGAGATATAAGGTGGTTATTACACTTGGTTCAAAGGACAAACTTGATTTTTTGAATGGGAAGCTGCTGAAACCTATTGACAATCCCCATCATGCAAGTATTTGAGAAAAATGTAACCTAGTTGTGCTTTCTTGACTAATGAACTCTATCTATCCTAAGATAGGGAATTCTATTTCTTTATGTCCTACTGTATGTGCTATTTAAAAAATGTTAAAGACCCAGTATTCTAAAGTCTCTAGTACTCATTGATATGATCTAGAATGACAAATTGAAGAGGTTAAATAGCAACTGGATGAATTTGTAGCCAAGTACTTTTCTTAGCTTTCTAATCTTTGGGTAGAATCGAATAAGTGTTTACCAACTATCAAATGTAAGTGTAACAATTGCACTTATGATTTCTTAGCTTTGTTGGTAGCTAAGAGAGAATATGGACAGGTTATTCATTTTCTTCTTGGCCTTTAGCCTATGTATGCTATAATGAGGAGCAACATCACTTCCCCTAGCCCTATTCTGTCTCTTAATGAGCTCTTTTCATTGGTTACTAATGAGGTGCATCAATATAGTTTGCAAGTTGATAATGGGCAAACCAATTTATTTGCCTTCATTGTGCAATCCCCCATGTCCATTGGAAGGGGTTTTAGAACTAGTCGACGAGACAATCATTCCTTTATGGTTGGTGACTTAAGACATTCTTTTAGTGTTGGATCTAGATAATGAAGGTCGAGGCCTTTTTGTGAGCACTATCATATGCCAGGATATACCAAAGGCAAATATTTTCAATTGATTAAGTTTCTTGATAAGCTTAAGAATCAGAAGAAGAAAAGTGGCAACATTAGTTTAGCATATGCAATTAGTGTTAAATCTGGCAATCCACCCACACTTTTGTGACTAGTACAACACTAGTGCAAATAGCAGCCCTTACTGGCCAAACTCTCACACATGTGTAGTATTAGTAGATAGTTTAGCTTCTCATTCGTTTTGGGCCTATTGAGCCTATGGCAAACTTAGTAGGTACAGTCTCTTCCTTGCAAAATTCATGTTTATCTAATTAGCTTATTGATTTAGGAGTGAGTAACCACATTACATGCGATATCACATGCATGGAGAACGTTAGGTCATACACATCCAATCCCATTTGGGTTAAATTGCTTGATAATAGCTGTGTGGCTGTCATCCATATTGGGATTCTTCACATTTCTCTTTTCATCATACTCTATGATATTTTATATGTACCTTCCTTTAAATGAAAGCTTTTGTCCATCGCCAAATTTATTTTTGACAATTCCTATCATGTCATCTTTTACCCATACTTTTATTTCTTTTAGGACCATTTGACGAGGACAGTATTGGGGCTAAGCAAGGTTGAACATCACTTATATCATCTAATGTGTCCAATTTCGGGCATATAGAATTTTAAACTGAGCCATTGACTACCTATTATTTGATTTGATTGACTAATCCTTAATATTAGAATTACTGAAGGATTAATGTTTTGTTTTTTAGTACTTTTCCCACTCTTTCTCTTTTAGAGTTAAGTGGGCATGAAGGAAAATGCTTTCGAGCATTACACATGGCATGGGTCTGTAAAGAATCTTTTGTTTATAAACTTAGGGTATCGTGGGCCTCTTTTGTAACAAAAATAGGCTGTTATTTACTATTTGTTAAGTTGCTTGTTCACCAAAACGATTGTGTTTTGGGTATGTATGAACATTTTTACTAGTGAAAACTTTCGATGAGACAAGAGTCTTGCCTCAATGAGACCAAGCTATCATGCTAAGGGGTTAAAGCCCGAAACTTGTGTTCCTTAAATCTCACTTGATGGGTGGTTGTAGTGGATGATTCTACATTTAGACATTATTCTGGTGTTGAACTTGTTGTTGTTGTTACAATTTTGGAAGTTTAATTGTGTGGAGATAATTAAATATGGATGGATGCATATGCGGATTATGGGTTTTATTGAGAAACTCGAGTGTGGATTGCTTGGGTTGATGAAGAGCCAATGTTTGAGTTGAATATTAATGTGTGAGTATGTAACATGTCCGTTACAAAATAATAGGGGCTTAAATGATTACAACCCAATAAGCCAATAAAGAGGCTTAGTTGGGTCTCTAAGTCACCATTGCAATAGGCAATTGGAAAGTGTTAAGCACGTGAAGAGAATATAATAACCATTCTTACAAGACCAAAAGTTCATCACATGATGCTTGTATATTTAGAGATGGTTTGCACAAAATATAGATTTGTTGATACCACAAAATGGGGTCTTTTGGCATCTTGTTTTCTTTGGATTTTGTGATTTACATTGACCAACTTTAGATGAGCTTGTAGGCATAATTCTCTAAACCTAAGAAAGACAATTAATTGTACTAAACAAAATATGTAAGAAAGATAATTGATTGTAAATAATAGGTGTTAAATATAAAATTACAACTTGCCTCTTCATTTTTCTTGAAACTTATTTCCAAAAGCTTCTATTTGGCAATATGTGTTGGTTTGCTATAAGCATTTGTTTAATCTTGGTCAGGTAAAATAACCATATCCACTATTACTTCCTTCTTGTATCCATCTTTATCGAATATTTTTACTTCAAAACTTTAATTTCTATAATATCTAAAAATCAAAAAGATTTCAATTTCAGCAAATGATCTCTAACAATACCTCACCAACCATTATTATAAAACAAGCACTCATTGGATTGCTTTAGTTCGACATACCAAGGTTTTTTAGAATGATCAAAGGTTTCTTTGATTCTACTTCTTTGAAATTCCTAATAAAAATTTGTCATATCAATTTTATTGTCAAATAGATTGAGTTTTCATCCAAATATCAAGAAGACTACAAATATTCAATAACATTGGATAGGAAATGTATTCCCATCCAGTATATACTTTAATATAAATTATAAAATTTATTCGATTTTTCCTTTGAATGTAGTTGTTTTTTTTACAACATTTACTATTTTTTACATTATTTAATCTTGGAATAATGTATGGAAAAAGAATCTGTACTCTGTGATGAACGCCAAAATGTGCTGCTTGTGCCAAACGGCCCTTGCAAAAATGTTTTTTTTTTACAAAAAAAAAAAAAGTTGCAAACTTCGAGAAGAACAAAAAGGAAGTAAAATATAATAACACTTCATCGAGTAGGCTCAAGTTGACCTTCTCTTGTCCCAGCCACGGACATGAGCATTTTGTTCAACTTTTGTTGTGCTGAAAAGTACATGCACGACCGCATGTAAAGAAAGGTTTATGGGCTGTGTCTCACTCCATGGAAGCTATACTTTGTAAATAGGCTTGAAAAATACATTCTTTGCTTAAAGGAGGAAAAGCTGCTTTTCCCTCCTGTTACGTCCAAAGAGGTTGACACATCAAAACGTAAAAGTTAAAACACTTTCAGAATATCACTTTCATTGATTTTTTTAATTCTACTCTTAGCATACTCATAACTTAATGGTAAGGTTATGTTAGTGGTAGCTTCAAGCATTGTAATATTAGTTATGGTTTAATTATTTTTTGTGGTTTACATTGAGATTGATGTTGGACTTTTGATTACTATATATTGTTGAATTGAAATTAAATTAAATAATATAAGATATTTCTTGATTTGAGATTAGTGTTTTTTTTAATTGTTAATTGAATAGTACTCGAGTCCTAACAAGTAATAACCAAAGAATCCATCCCCACTGTAAAATGAGGAAAAAACCGAACATAATTAAAAATAGTTTAAAATAAGAGTTTAAATAATAAGAATTAATAAAAATAAAATAAAAAACTTCCCAGGTGTTTTCCGGAAGTTCACTGGACTAAAGCCCCGTCTCCATAGAACCAAGAGCACGTGTCCGAAGCCCACGTGCGTTTTCAGTGGAAGTCAAAAAATAGAATGTTTAGTCATTTTGATAAATTGTAAAATTTTATTGCAAGCATGCAAATAATAATGATAATAATGATTTATGCCCATTTTAGAAAAAAGAAAAAAAAACTAGTTATTGTCTTCCCTCATAATAGTTCTTATGGGAACTAGTTATTGTCTTTCCTAATTATAGATCTTTTGGGACTAGTTGTTGATGTTTAAATCATATCTAACTTTGTTTCCACTGCAGTCATTTGAGACTAACATTAGAACATGTTTCCAAATTTAACTTCCCTAAATGCTAGACATAACAAAGTCAACTAAAAATACCAATTGGTCTCACATAAAGGAGAAAAAGTAAAAATTATAGGCTATATAACACTCAACGACAAAAAGCTCAAAAACCTTCATAGACTCTTTGAAAATCTAAAAGTTATAGTTAAAAGGTAGAACAAGAACATAAATATAGTTAGCCATTTATCATTACTCTCAAAATATATTATTAAAAATCTAAAGAACATTGTGTACTTTCTTCTTTCCATAAGGCAAAAACTCTTAATTTACCTTACAAATAATAGAACAACAATGTAAAAGAGCACACTAAAAGAAACAAGACCAAAAGTTCATCACATGATGCTTGTATATTTAGAAATGGTCCGCATAAAATATGAATTCTTTGGCACAACAAAATGGGAGTCTTTTGGCATCTTGTTTTCTTTGGATTTTGTGATTTACATTGACCAACTATAGATGAGCTTGTAGGCATAATTCTCTAAACCTATAATGAATATTCATGTTATACTAAACAAAGACGGTAAAAAAGACAATTAATTGTAAATTATAGGTGTTAAATATAAAATTACAACCTGCATTTTCATTTTTCTTGAAAGTTATTTCCAAAAGCTTCTATTTGCCAATATGAGTTGGTATGCTATAAGCTTTCTTTGTTTAATCTTGGTCAAGTAAAATAACCCTATCCATATTACTTTCTGCTTATATCCATCTTTATAGGATATTTGTTAATTCAAAACTTTAATTTCTATGATATCTAAAAATCAAAAAGTCTCCAAATTCTAGCAAGTAATCTATAACAAAACCTTGTCAACCATTATTAAAGAACAAGCACTCATTGGATTGCTTTAGTTCAGCATGCCAAGGTTTTGTAGAATGATCAAAGAGAATGACTTTCTTTGATACAGTTTCTTTGAAGTTCCTAATAAAAGCTTGTCATATCAATTGCAATGTCAAATAGGCTATTCAATAACACTGGATAGGAAATGTATTCCTATCTAGTGTACCACTTCAACATAAATCATAAAATTTATTCGATTTTTCCTTTGAGTGCAATTGTTTTTTTTTTCTTTTTTCTTTTACGGCATTTAGTAGTTTTTACATTACTTAATTGTGGAATAACATATGGGAAAAGAATCAATACTTTGTGGTGAAGGCCAAAATGTGTTGCGTGTGCCAAATGGGCCTTGCAAAAATTAAATCCCATAGCAAAAATGTTTTTAAAAAGATATACAACTCCGAGAAGAACAAAAAGGAGGTGGAATATAATAGCACTTGATCGAGTAGGCTCAAGTTGACCTTTTCCTTGTCTCAGTCACCAAAACCTAAAACTGTGCATTTTGTTCAACTTTTGTTACGCTGAAAAGGACATGCACGACCGCACGTAAAGAAAGTTTTATGGCCTCTGGCTCACTCCGTGGAAGATACACTTTGTAAATGGACTTGAAAGAATACATTCTTTGCTTAAAGGAGGAAAAGCTGCTTTTCCCTCCTGTTACGTAAAAACGTAAAAGTTAAAACACTTTCAGAATATCACCTGAAATCGGACGACCGGCCGAGTCGGCCCGATCTCTCAAAAAGAGGGTCATCTTCTTCCTCAGGCATCCCCGTTCTCTCTCGCAGGTCGATCTTTAAAGCATCCAGAGGATCTTGGTGAAGGAAAACGCTCCTTGGCGTTACTCGCTGTAAAAGCCTCACTAAGTAGTGTTAGGACCAGGCTAGACTCGATATTAATTACAAAAAAAAAAAAGGACCTACTCAAATAATATAGGATAATAAGTTAATGAACTTATATAAGAAATTTTCAACCATCAAAAGGGATACATGAATTGAGAAACCTGATTAATTTTTTTAATTCTACTCTTAGCATACTCATAACTTAATGATAAGGGTATATTAGTGGTAGCTTCATAGCATTGTAATGTTAGTTATAGTTTAATTATTTTTTGTGGTTTACATTGAGATTGATGTTGGACTTTTGATTACTATTTATTGCTGGATTGAAATTAAATTAAATAATATAAGATATTTCTTGACTTGAGATTTGTGTTTTTTTATTGTTAATTGAATAGTACTCGAGTCCTAGCAAGCAATAACCAAAGAATCCATCCCCACTGTAAAATGAGGAAAAAACCGAAAATAATAAAAAATAGTTTAAAATAAGAGTTTAAATAATAAGAATTAATAAAAATACAATAAAAAAAACTTCCCAGGTGTTTTCCGGAAGTTCACTGGACTAAAGCCCTGTCTCCATAGAACCAAGAGCACGTGTCCGAAGCCCACGTCCGTTTTCAGTGGCAGTCAAAACAGACAAAGAACGAGACAGTTCTCAAGTGCCATATTTCCCCGACAGCTTTTCCTCTTTCGCTCCCAAATTCCTCTGTAAAGCTAACCCAGAAAGAAATCGCCTCCTCTTGCTCTTCATCTCGTTCTCTGAGGAATTTAGAGGAATTTAGGGCTTGTTCAATCGAGATGGAGAGCATACGGAGGCAAGCAAGCAAGCTGAGGGAGCAGGTTGCCAAGCAACAGCAGGTGATCGTCTACCTTTTCTTACGCTCTCCAATTGAATGAATCGGGTTATTAGTGTATAATAGTGTGTTTTAGTGTGTTTTAGTGTATCTGTTTCCTATCCGCACTAAAGGAAAAAATTCAAAGAAGATGGTATTGATTTGGCGAGGTTGAGCTTTGTACTACGCAGTATGTATACTCTTATTTTAGTCTGATGCAGGGTGTGAAAGACAGAGTTCAATTTTTAACATTTTTTCTTTATAAAATACTCATGAGAATAGTTCATAATATATGCCAAGAAGTTCTGCGATCGCAGAAGCTGTCTTATTGATCTTGTTGCTTTCTTTCCCCTTTATTTCGGGAGGAGAAGTTATTTTCCCTTTAGGAATATCCTCCTGGCACTCGGTGGTTATAATCGAAAAAACAGAGATAAGTTATCATGATTTTTTTCTTATTTTAAATAAGAAGATTATTCTTATTTTACATATTTGATAGCCACAGTCAATCATTATGGACTTGGAATCATGGGAAAGTGACAACTCGTAAGACACAGCGCAAACACATATACTTGTTATTATTAGGATATCATAGATGTGTAGTTTTCTGATTTTTCGGAAATTATTGTATCTGTAATGGGTCATTCTTAGATAATGCATCCTCTATGTGATGTCGCCATAAGATTTTAAGATTCTTATGGCCATTGCGTTGCAGGCAGTGTTGAGACAACTGGGACATTTTGGTGAGGAAACAATCATGGTTGATGAAGCTGAACTTCAGTGTCACCATCAACTTCAGAATCTATATAATTCTACCAGAGCAGCTAAGGTACAGTTATCTAGACGTTGCTAAAAAATATCAGTATTTTCTTATTTGGCCTATGGGTCTGATGGATGCATCTTTGTGGATGCAAACTATGGTATGCATCAACGATGATTAGTCAGTCCAATATCTGAAAGTGTATTATGTTCCACAGCATTTTCAACGGAATATTGTTCATGGAATTGAAGCCTTTGTTTCTTTAAGCTCAAAGCAAATGGAAATAGGTTAGTTTTATTTGCTTCTTAATTGTGCTTTTTTTTTTCTTAACCCCCCACCCCCACCCCCCGACCCCCCTCTTTTAAAGGTGGATTCATGAAAAGTTGCATTAAATTAAATTATGTAGTTAGGAAGTTGGCTCAAGATTGTTGTAAATATGGGGATGAGAATCAAAACACTAGCTCTCGTCTTGCTAGAGCCTCTCTTCACTTTGGTACCTCCCATTTTTTGATGGAGGAGCATAAGGAGACTTTGCTTGGGATCCTAGGTGATCAGGTAATTCTTCCCTTATTATCATTTAGATTATGGTTGTTTTCTAGCAATGTCTTTGATGGGACATGCCAAGGTGAATAGATCACACACATCTAGTGGACATATCCTATCATTTGGTTATCAATCTAGAATGTGCTGTTTACTTTCAAAACAAACACAAATACATCTTAATCATTGGAAAACACTTCCAAAAATATGATGGTGTTACACCTAAGCCATAAGAAAACTTGGACAAGACCATATGAAGCAGTATCTTAACATTTGAGGTTTGAAATGGTTTGTTTCTAGAGCATTATCTCAAATATTATAGTCATATTCTAACATGCTTATTTCATAGAACTGAAGAATATTAGTAAGATATTCTATCATATTCTAATCATAAATTAATCTTTTTCCTAATTTTACTTCTATGTTTTGTTTTATACTTCTAATTGTATAACAGGTATTGATTTTTAGGTATCTGAACCACTACGGGCACAAATTACAGGAGCTCCTCTTGAAGATGCACGCCACTTGACACACCGTTATGACAAATTGCGGCAAGAGGCTGAGGCCCAGGTAATCATCTATATTTCATCTGTGCATAAATCTTCTTATAGGATTTATGGCATATCTTTTTTAGTATCACCTCACCAGGCAGCTGAAGTTTTGAGACGCCAATTGAAGTCAAGGGATTCCTCTATTTCTGTTGAGACTTCGATGAAAGTTAAAAATGCAGAAGCAAGACTGATAGAGCTAAAATCTACAATGATGGCACTTGGGAAAGAAGCAACAGCTGCCATGCTGTCAGTTGAGGGTCAACAGCAACAGATGGCTTTCCAGAAGCTTCTTACTGTGGTATAACTACTCATAATTAGGCATGAAAAGGGCTAGTTATTCAATTTTCATTTTTGCAATCTATCTTTCTCTAGCTATCAATACAGATCTTCCTAGATATGGAAAACTTTGTGATAGTGGTCATGGAACCTTTTCTACTGATGGCCATTGTTTTAATTGAAACTTTGTTTCTTGTTCAAATTGAGTTAGTTATTCAATTCTCTGCACATGATCTTTTTATAGTACTTGAATTGTTTCTGAACTTCAAAAGGGATCATCTCTCCAGGTGGATGCTGAGAGAACCTATCACCAAAAGGTCCTTGCTATTTTAGAGAAGCTACATGCTGAGGTTTGCGTCTGTGTACCCTGCTTTAGGACTCAGCTGCCTGAGATTTGTTCTATTCCCCATGTTCATCTTACATTTTGTTGTTAGTCAAAAGATTGTCCTCACTATTTCGTATTATTACGTGCTTACTATTGGGGTTAGATGACACTGGAGAAGCAATTGAAAGAGTCTTCGTTGGTATTGGAGAGAACACAGGGAGAAATGTATGATCAGCAAGGGCATGAAAATATTGATTCAAATAGCTCCGGCGATCATGAACACACTATTGGGAACGAAAAGTACTTTATTGCAAAGGTGAGACCTTTGAACACTCGGGGTTTCATCTTTCCCTCCAAGCACCCCAGTTTGGACATAATTGTCCAAAGAGTTTGGTCACATAGAAGTTTCATTAATGAATTGTTTTATGACTGTCAACATGAAATATGACCCATACTAGCATTGCATTTTGGTTTGTCTAGCTTATAGAATTGATTTGGTATTATAATATCTGCAATATTTAATGACAATCTAATCAAGTCATTATCGGTGTAGCTCTCACCGTTAAATTGAAGCATGGCATTAAGGCCAATTTCAGTCCTTTATTGGCTCTGACCCGTTACTAACTAAATGATTCTTTGTTTAAAGAATTGAGAAATATGCTGGACATTTTGCAGAGGACGCCAGAAAACTACGTTGAACATGTAATTCAAAACACATAAAATCACTAAAAATTCATCCCTTTGACACTATTGGTTCCAAAGTCAGAAGCCCCTAAACCATCATGACCACTCCCTTACAACACCAGAACCCGATATTCATCACACATAAACATCTTAATGCACTGCCATACATCAAGGGTTGAGCACTGATCTAGGGAATGGGTTCTTTCTAGATACCAACTGCCGACTGATAGCATTGGTTACAAAAATGGGAAACAGTCCTTTGTTGGCCCTGACCCATTACCAAGTAAATGATTCTTTGTTTAAAGGATTGAGGAATATGCTGGATGTTTTGCAAAGCACGCCACAAAACTACGTTGACCATGTAATTCAAAACACATAAAATCACTAAAATTTCATTCCTTTGACACTATTGGTTCCAAACTCAGAAGCCCCTGTACTATCATGACCACTTCCTAACAACACCACAACCCGATATTCATCACACATAAACATCTTAATGCACTGCCATAAATCAAGGGTTGAGCATTAACCTAAGGAACAGTTCTTTCTAGATTCCAAATGCCGACTGATAGCATTGGTTACAAAAACGGGAAACAGTCCACACATTTGGTAGATGAAACTAACACAAAGCATGGCCTGCACTTGGTGGTGGTAGGTTGATCAATAGAGCTGGATTTTCAGTTTTGGTTAAAGTACCCCAAATAAATCCCTAAAGGCATAGCGTGAGCATGTATTGAGTTCTACGTTGGGTGCATTGTCCATAGCTGAATGGTTCAAGTGATTATGGAAAACTCTGTTTGTAGCTAGTCCTTTTGGGGTACTAAATATATATGACAAATATGTTCTTGCATTATGAAAAATGCACTGGAGTACCTGTGAATTATATTGTGAAGGCCATTTCTGGACTTGTTTTGGGTCCTAAATAAATTGTGCTGCTATGTGTGCAATTACAGAGAGTTATTATTTTGGTCAGTCCTTTTGGGATACCGCATGTAACTGATGCATCTTATAGTTCTGTCAAATAAATGTCACTGCATCCCAATCTATCTCAAAGAGTAGAAACTAGATATGTATCCTATTTCTTAAAAATAATGATTACTGCACCTTTAATTTTGTATCTCTTGTTGCTACTCAGTCAAACAATTCCAGAACAAAGAAACTCAAAGTTTTTGATCATTTGCTATTTCCACGTGCTAAAAGGTTAAAGGAAGATGAGAATACAAGTAACGTGCCTCTTTTGGGTTTTATGATTGTCTTTTGAAGTATCATTAGTTGACTCTCTAGTCACTTAAATCACAAGGCTATGGTACTTCTTCAAATGTGTCACCTTATGCCTCTTTGCGAAAGATTCTTCTTCTTGAACTTTGCTTTACAATTGCATGTTAGGAGCCACAACTTTGACTAGTCTTTTTGAGGTATCCTACTGATATAGTTACTGTCTCTCCTAATTGGAACAAATGATATCAAAATTAATCTAGTAATTACATGCATCTCCAGAGCGCTGCATTGCATTATACCTCAGAATGGGAGGTAGGTTGTGAATCAGATTTTCTTGAAAATGGTAATTCCTCCACCTCTAGTCTTCTGTCTCCTCCTGCCACCTATATGCAAACCAAGAACAGAGAAAACTCGAAATTCTGGATCACTTCGTATTTTCAAATGTTAAAGTTAAAGCAGTTAGAGAATAGATACCGATTTACTCTTTTGGGATTTAATCCCTTGCATCGTAAAGTCTCTTCTGTGTAGACTCTCCAATTGCGTCCAGCATTTGTTTATGGTTCTTGGGTTTGAAGCAGGCCTTTGTACCTCGCTTTGCTTTTGCCTTGAAACACGTGTGGTCATTGACTTTATCTTGCTCGTAAATATGACCGGATTGGAATTGGCATCATAATCCTAGTTTAGCAAAACGTGATACCTTACCTGTAAATATGTTGGAATTGAAGTTGGCACCACAATAATAATCTCAGTCAATAATAGTTAGCAGTACTTAATATCTAAATTGGCATTTGATACCTCTGCAATGTTTTGAGATTTCTGTCCATCATTGACTTTTTCTTCTATACTTCATCTTGCAGGCTGTACATCCATTTGATGCTCAAACCCAAGGGGAATTAAGCCTATCCATTGATGATTATGTTGTTGTTCGGCAGGTACTTCATCAGAAATTCAAGTGTGATCTGTTCTTTTGAGAGCTTCTTTTGTTTTGTTTTCTTTTTTGTTTTCTTTTTTTTTTTTTTTGTGTAGAAGTTATCTATGCTGTGTATTTGTCTAGATGGTTGAAGTTGCATGATATGCATAGTCGTCCATGGGATTCTAAAATGATGTGCAGTTTACATTGTAACAAGTCAAAAAGTATAATGATGGAGATATGTAAAATAATTAATGTAGAAAATCATAAATAACAACATAGTGGGATATGGCTATGTTTTGATAAAGTTAGGAGTTGATCAAAGACTGAAGCTGTTTATAAAACTTGTTTTGGTTTTTTATTATAGGATCAAAAATCTCTTTCCTAATTGATAAAGTGGGGGCTGGATTACATCACTTGGTGTTTAATGTTACATGTTTGCTGCTATCCTGGTAATTCGTGCAGCTTGAGCCATATGATTCCTTTCCTTTTGTCTATTTAGCTGTTAAGCCTAAGACCGCCTTCATGAATACATCATCTGTTCTATGTCAAAAGTTATTCTAGCTTATTCAGAGAATGGAAGCAAAATTCAGCAATGACTTGGTGTACTTAGTGGCAATGTGTCTATATGAGTAGTTAGTGGCAACGAATACATCTCTTATCTTTTCTCGCATTGGTGTTGGAAAGAAAAAGAAAAAAGTAAATGTATATACATTTGGTTTCTAGAAATCAAGTGTGAGACATTCTTTTTTAAACAGCAGAAGATACACATACAAATAAGACTAGTTCATTTTTAAAATAAGCTGGTTTCTATCTTGGAGTCACGTTCATTTTTTTGCATTCTGGTTATGTCGGCAGGTGACTCCAAATGGATGGTCTGAAGGAGAATGCAAAGGCAAGGCTGGATGGTTTCCCACAGCTTACGTAGAAAGGCAGGAGAAAGTACCTGCAAGCAAGTTACTGGAAGCAAGTTTAGAACCATGATCACAATGTTACCCTTGTTAGAAAGCTGTACAATCCTTCCTTCTATATTATGCTTCCCTTTCCTTCCCTAAGTCATAACATTTGCAAGCTTCAGGCACGACTCCTTGCACACTACAGGCGGGATCAAGAATTGTGATTATTTTAATTGTTAAAGGAAATCAAGTAGTTCCAATATGTAGATAAGTTATTAATCTGGTTTTCGGTGCCTCTATATTTGTAATCTCTTGTCTTTACCGGTCACAATGATGTCCTTTCAGAATTTTGAAAGTTGTATACTGCACTTGTGTATTATTTAGTCTCCGGAATGCAACAGTTGCTTGAACAATTGCTTGCTTAATCAAATTTCACTTTGCATAGTATGTACCAAGCATCTGCATTTATGGATCGTTACTTGATTGACTTGTGGACATCGATTCCAACCATAAATGATATTTTGCATTGTTTTCTAATGCCATCTTTGCCAAAAACACTTAGAAAATTTCTTTGTTGGTCATGAGGAAAATTTACGAATGACATATATTTGTTATGGAATAGGTGAACTTAAAAATCATTCAAAATATGGGACATGTGCATTTTAAATTGTGATACAATCGTTTTTCTTCCTTAGGTTTTGGATTTTATCAAGAATGATATACTTTCGTTTTAATGCATATTACTTCAGAACTTTTTTATACTGACATTGGAACCAAGTGACCAAATGTAGCGTGGTGTTCGGAATCAATCGGCGTGAAGTTGAACATCGACCAAAATTGTTAAATCAACTATACAAAAAATTAAATAGGTTATAGTCTCCATTTGTAAAGAATAATCACATGAATATTACATAAAGCAGTTCGTGCAAACCAAAAAAAAGATGCCATTAGCTTCTCAAAAGACAAATACAGAATCCCGATTTCAAATGTTTTTCCAAAAATACTAGTCGGATAGGTTGCCAGATTAACTTGAACTGACCTCCCCGTAAGCATTGAATGCTTGTCCCATCAACTCTTTCGTTAATACAGCATTCTTACTAAAAGTTATTCATTTTGAAAATTAGAAATCATTTCACTTCTTCTCCAATGTTACCTTATCTTTTTCATCCAAAATATTCAAACTCGATTCATTTTGTCTAGCAAAATCCTCCAAACCATCAAAATACAAGTTATTCGATTGCATGTTTTGCACATTTAAAGTCTCATGACTATCACTCCAAATTTTTTCAAGTAGTTGAAATAACTTAGATCATGTAGCTTAGAAAAGAAAGATCCTCACCCTCAATCTTTTCCTGCTTTCTTCTAATATTCTTCTTGAACTTTCACTTCAACCTTCTAACTTTATCTGTCAACTGAGCTCTAGTGAACTTCTATAAAATGATTGACCCAGTAAATTGAGTCATATCAGAAGGTTTTGAAACCCGACCACTATGCTTGCTTTGCATATACTCACTAAAACTTTAAGTAGGTTGACATCATCATCCTCACTCCACACCCTTTCGAATAATGGTTTTTTGTCATCTCTGGTGTTCTGCCTAACACACTTACTAGTGTAACAATCCTTGGATTTCTTTATAGTCTCGAATTCTTCAGCAGAAGAAGAAGGGGGGGGGGGGGGGGGGGGGGGGAGGTGGCACAGTCACATATTCTCCAAGTTCCCCCTCGAAATTGTAGTGGCAAATGGAACTCTACTTCGTATTGTAGCGACTAGGACACGCAAGTGGATTGATTGAAATTTCTGCCCACTAGTACACACAAGTTGATTGCTTTGGGAGGTGTTTTAATGCACTTAGAAAAGGTACAGACATCCTCCAATGCCGTACATAGAGTTCCACTTTTCACATGATAGGAACATTCTTTTGAATTTTTGTCGAGAATAAGTCCATTTGATGTAAAAATCAATTAAGGAATATGAAGAATCTTTTTATTTTAAATTTTTTTTTTTCTAAAAATAAGATCTTCAATACTATTATGCATCAACAGTTTATCTTGATATTAATAATATAGAGAGATAATAAAGTTAGACTAAGATGTTACTTAGTTTCTAAATCAGATTAAACATTAGTTTATAATTCAATTCAAGATAATTAAAAAATTAGAAAATTTTTCTTTAATTTGAGTTTAATGTTTGCTCATTTTTTTGTACAAAATTCAATATTCAACAATATTATTATTATTATTTTATTTATGGTGAATATTTTCCTCTAGTTTGTTAAATTATTTTATTTATTTTATTTTTAATGAAAAATTGAGTAATAAATATCCATGATTTGTTTATGAAACTTATGTTATCATTTTTATAAATTTAAAAATCAATATAAATACAACTTATTTCTTAGTCACATTTTTTCAAAGGTCATCACTTTTGATGTGTCTTGAAAATTTCTAAGGCAATAAGCAGAAATACTTATTGTCAAAATGCAATAAGCAGAAATGCTTATTGTCTTGAAAGGTTTTGGTTTACGTTTTTGTCAAAATGCTTCCCTAAAAGAAAAGACTATCTAAGCTTTTAAGGCTTAAGTCGTGGAAAAAAAAAATAGAGCTCCTTAAGATCTTCTCGCTGTAATCTCCGCAATTTCTAGGTAAGGAGAAGGGAACTTGGCCCTCGAAGGAATATATACAGTCTTGGCATAATGTAAGCAACCTCAAGTTTCTCCTTTTCGCACTGCAAATGGCGACCACCCACTGTAAGTGATATGAAAAGAAGCTGCCCAACAGGATCAAAGTCTCGACCTTTTGCCCTCCCGTGGTACAATAAGAACAGAACTTAAGAGTTCCATTTCCACTAAAAATTTGAGAGTAAACAAGAGTCCGGCCGAAGAAGCCTGCGAGTCTCTAGTGGCATCTACCAGCACTCCGACGGCTCCTTCAAATTCATCTTCCTTGATTCATCTGCAGAAATAACAGGTTATTCTTTCCCCCACTTTTCTGGCGTCGAACGACCATATCAAAAGGTGGAAAGCCGGTATTCTATTGCAGACAGCATTATTCGAAGTTGGCAAGCCTATTTATCAAACAGAGCTTGCTGCAAGTGTCGTTGCTGTTGGTAATCCATCCTTATCAAAAGAAGATTGAAAGTTGGAGTTGAAGCAGCAAATATTGAAACTTGGAGTCAACAAAGGCAGCAGCAGCTTTTTCCAACAGTTTTTGACAGCAAACTCTTAGCTGTCTTGGATTGATGTTTTCTACACGAAAAAGACCATGGAACAACCTGGAAATCTCTAGAAGATGAATTAGTATGTCTATATATTAGAGGTTTGTGTTAGAAATCGTAAGTGAGAGTAAGAGAGCAAGAGAGAACTTCTAGAGAGAAAATCAGTTTCTGCAGAAACTAAAAACAGAGTATTTGTTTTTGTGTCAACTTTGATAGCTTGTAATTTTTTCTCTACTAAATGAAATTTCGTGTTTCTTGCCCAGATCTCTTCCTTGTCTTGTCTAGTTTATGTTTGAAACAAATTTCGTTTTATTCCGCTGCGTATTGAGTGAGATACCGATCCTACAAAGTGGTATCAGAGCCACGCTGTTACCCAAAATTTCTGCAGAAAATTTCTGCAGAATCTGTTTTATTGTTCCCTTCGAGTTTCCTTAGAAATCAACCATTTTTCTAAATCCCCCAAGCCTTCAAAGATGTCAGATTCCATCCATTACAAGACTCCCCTTCTAAATGAAACAAATTATGGTGATTGGAGCATGCAAATGAGAATCATACTTGGTTCTCATGGCTTGCTGAAATTTGTTGAAGAAGGTTATGAAGCACCTACAACAAGGAGAGCTGAGGAAGTCCTGTCAGATGCCAGGAGAGCTACTTTGGAGGAGAATAGGCAAAAGGATCAGAAAGCCTTTATTGTGATCATGCAAGGCGTGGACAGCAAGTTGTTCAAGAAGATTTCTGCACTACCTACATCAAAAGCCGCATGGGACAGCCTTAGAAAGATGTTCCAAGGAGAGGCAAAATCAAAACGGGTAAAGCTTCAATCTCTTAGACGTGATTTTGAGCTATTAGAAATGTTAGAGAATGAAACCATTGATAGCTATGTGTGTAGAATTCAGGATGTAGTGAATGAAATGCAAAGATGTGATGAGGAGGTAGATGAGAGAAAGATGATTGAAAAATTGTTGAGAACTTTGGTGGATGATTTTGATTTTATTGTGGCTGTCATAGAAGAATCTAAAGACTATCCAAAGCTGTCATTAGATGATGTTTTAGGAACCTTGCATGCACATGAGATTAAGATAAGACAAAAGAAGGAGAGGAAGCAAAAACTAGAACATGCTTTCCAAAGTAAGCTAGAAATGAGAGATAGTGCAGAAAGTAGTCAAGGGAGAAATAGAGGAGGAAACTCATGGTCTAGAGGGAGAAATAGTTATGGAAGAGGAGGAAGACAAGGAGGAAGAGGTGCACAGAATAACTATAGCAATAGGAGGAGTGAGCAAGTAGAAACCTTCTCTAGAGCAGAAAATCAATCCTATCAAAATAATTCAACCCGTGGTGCTAGGGGAAGCTTTAGAGGTAGGTTTAATTCAAGGAATGGGAGAGTTTAATGCTTTAAGTGTCAAAGATTTGGTCACATGGCCAGAGATTGTAGAGTAGAGCCAAGAAGGGATGATAGAAACTATCATGTTGAAAAGAAGAAGGAAAAAGAAGAAGGTGATGAAAAACTTGTTTTGCTGGCTGTTAAGGAAGGTACAATAGATGGGGCTGAAAATATTTGGTATTTAGATACCGGTGCAAGCAACCATGTGGTAAAAAGGAGTTGTTCTATAGGCTAAATTTGAGGTTTACAGGTGATGTTGTTTTTGGAGATTCAACCAAAATTAAGGTTGAAGGCTTGGGTGATATAGCTCTCACAACTCAAGAAGGTAAGCAAAGTTTTATTAAGGATGTTTACTATGTTCCAGCCCTTAAAACTAATCTCTTAAGTTTAGGTCAGCTACTGGAAAAGGGGTATGTGATTAGTATGAAACATGGTGTCATGTTTGTAAGAAATCAATATGGAGAGCTTATAGTCAAATCAAAGATGCAGAAAAATAGATTATTTGCTCTAAATCTAAAAATTGAGTTTATGAGGTGTCTTAAATCTGTTGTGAAAGATGATTGTTGGTTGTGGCATCTAAGATATGGTCATTTAGGATTTGAAAGTTTAAGTGTCTTGTCCAGAAAAGATATGGTGAGAGGACTACCAAAAATAGACAAACCAAAGGGGTTGTGTGAATCTTGTGTGAAAGGAAAGATGACTAGGAAAAAATTTGAAGTTGGAAAGTCTTGGAGGGCTCAAAAACTCCTTCAACTTGTTCATACTGATTTGGCAGGACCTTTTGATATTGAATCATTAGGAGGAAATTGATATTATGTGACATTTATTGATGATTTCAGTAGAAAGTCATGGGTGTACCTCCTTAGAGAAAAATCTGGCACGTTTGAGAAGTTTAAGGAATTTAAGGCTTTAGTAGAGAAAGAAAGTGGAGAGAAGATTAAGCTTCTAAGATCAGATAGAGGAGGAGAGTATACATCAAGAGAATTTGAAAATTTTTGCAAAAAAGAAGGTATTAGACACCAATTTACAGCAGCCTACACCCCACAGCAAAATGGAATTGCTGAAAGGAAAAATAGAACTATTTTAGATCTTGTGAGGAGTATGCTTAGAGGGATGAATTTGCCTAAAAGTTATTGGGGAGAGGCAGTAAGATGTGCTGTTTATCTCCTAAACCGAAGCCTTACCAAAAGTGTGAAGAACAGAATCCCAAATGAAGCATGGACTGGACAGAAACCAGGAGTTAGTCACTTGAAAGTCTTTGGTTGTGTGGCTTATGGAAGAGTACCTGATCAAGGGAGAAAAAAGTTAGATGATAGAGGAGTTAAGTATATTTTCGTGGGGTATGATGAGAGAACAAAGGGCTATAGGTTGTACAATCCAGTAGAGAAGAAATTTATAGTTTCTAGAGATGTAGAATTTGATGAGAATACAAGTTGGAATTGGAGTGAAGAAGAGAAGAGTCAAAAGGGCATGTTTTATGAAGATATTGTGAATGAAGATAGAGGAGAAGGTGTTGAGGATGTTGGGGTAAGAAATGAGTCAAGATCAAATAGCTCAGAAGGTGAAACAAGTAGTGATAGAAGTAGTCCAACAAATTCGATAGCATCACCTACAAGATTGAGAAGTGTAGATGATATCTATGGAGATTCAGTTCCAATTGAGTTGAGTGAGTATTCTATGTTTTGTTTAATGGCTGTATGTGATCCTAGAAGCTTTGAAGAGGCTGTAGAGGAGAAGCATTGGAGAAAAGCTATGGAAGAAGAGCTAGTAGTAATAGAAAAGAATGACACTTGGAAGCTTGTTGAATTACCTAAAGGTCATAGTGTTATTGGATTGAAATGGGTGTATAAAACCAAAACCAATCAAGCTGGAGAAGTAGAGAAATATAAAGCTAGGTTGGTGGCCAAGGGTTACAAGCAAAAATATGGAATTGACTATGAAGAAGTGTATGCACCAGTGGCTAGGATTGATACAATAAGACTCATTCTAGCTATAGCCGCTACTAAGGAATGGAAAGTACATCAAATGGATGTTAAGTCAGCCTTTCTAAATGGATACTTGGAAGAAGAAGTTTATGTTGAGCAGCCACGTGGTTATGAAAGAAAAGGGGAAGAAAATAAGGTTTATAAGTTGAAGAAAGCTTTATATGGTTTGAAACAAGCACCAAGATGTTGGAATGCAAGAATTGATAGTTACTTGCAATGTAATGGTTTTAAGAAGAGTCCTTATGAACATTCTCTCTATACAAAGGTTAAGAAGAATGGAGATATGGTTGTGGTGTGTCTGTATGTAGATGACATGATCTTTACATGCAATAATCCAAACTTGTTTGATGAATTTCGTGTTGCTATGCACAAAGAGTTTAAAATGACAGATTTGGGAAAGATGGCTTATTTTCTAGGAATGGAAGTGCTGCAAAAAGATGAAGGGATTTTTATATCTCAAAAGAAGTATGCAAGAGATGTTCTTAAGAGGTTTAGAATGGAGAACTCTAAACCAATTGCTACACCCATTGAGATGAATCATAGGCTGAAAAAGGATTCTGAAAGCAAACCAGTTGATGCTCATTGTTTCAAAAGTATGGTGGGATGTTTGAGGTATCTAACTTACACTCGACCCGATATAATGTTTGGTGTTGGTTTGGTCAGTAGGTTTATGGAAGAACCAAGTGAAATACACATGAAGGCAGTGAAAAGAATCATGAGATATGTGAAAGGGACATTGGATTATGGATTGCTATACTTGAAAGGAAGAAAGGTGAAGTTAGAAGGTTTTTCTGACTCTGATTTTGCAGGAGATTTAAATGAAAGGAAGAGCAATTCTGGATATGGATTTGATGTGGGTTCAGGTGTTTTTTCATGGAGTTCAAAGAAGCAAAAAATTGTAACATTATCTACTTGTGAAGCTGAATATGTTGCTGCATCTGAAGCTGCCTGTCAAACTGTGTGGTTAAGAAACTTGTTGAAGGAGCTGAATTTCAAACAAAATGAAGCAACTGTAGTATATGTTGATAGTAAATCAGCTCTTGCTTTAGCCAAGAATCCCGTTAGTTATGGAAAAAGTAAGCATATTGAATTAAGGTATCATTTTATTCGAGAATAGATGGAGAAAGGAACAATCAAATTAGTTTTCTACAGAAGTGGTGAACAACTAGCAGATGTGTTCACAAAACCTCTTCAAGTTAGAGATTTTGCGAAGTTCAGAAGCTTGCTCGGTATGATAAGAATGGAGGAGGAGTATGTTGGTAATCCATCCTTATCAAAAGAAGATTGAAAGTTGGAGTTGAAGCAGCAAATATTGAAACTTGGAGTCAACAAAGGCAGCAACAGCTTTTTCCAACAGTTTGTGACAGCGAACTCTTAGCTGTCTTGGATTGATGTTTTCTACACGAAAAAAACCATGGAACAACCTGGAAATCTCTAGAAGATGAATTAGTATGTCTATATATTAGAGGTCTGTGTTAGAAATCGTAAGTGAGAGCAAGAGAGCAAGAGAGAACTCCTAGAGAGAAAACCAGTTTCTGCAGAAACTAAAAACAGAGTATTTGTTTTTGTGTCAACTTTGATAGCTTGTAATTTTTTCTCTACTAGATGAAATTTCGTGTTTCTTGCCCAGATCTCTTCCTTGTCTTGTCTAGTTTATGTTTGAAACAAATTTCGTTTTATTCCGCTGCGTATTGAGTGAGATACCGATCCTACAGTTGCCTCCAGAAGTGCGTTTGAAAGAAGAAACTTGTGTCTCCAATGGCTTATACGGGCACTCAGTCAGCCGCTTCAACTTCTTCTGCTTCTCCTTCAAGTCATCGGCGGAATACGATCTTTTTCTCAGTTTTCGTGGCAAGGACACCCGCTATGAATTTCCAGACACTCAATTCACCGCTTTAAAAGGTGGGGGGATTGTTGTCTTTAGAGAAGACAAGGGACTGCAGCAAGAAGAAGAAATTAATCCAGCTTTCGAAGATGCAATTAAAAAAAAATCTCATTATCCAGTCATTATCGTCTCACCGAACTACACCAAATCTAAAGTGTGCATGATGGAGCTGACGCAACGTGGGAAAACTGGCAACAGATTTTGAAGGTTATCTTGATACTTAGAGAAGATACACTAATGTTCTGAACTAACAATACGGGCTGATGGGCTGGCCATGTGAGTATGAGTTAGACTTCTATGTGCTAAACTGACAGTACAGGTTGATAGATCAAGTTGGCGAGTAGAAGTCCAACCCATTTAATTTCCTTTGTTGTTAGGTTGTCCACTTGGGTGGTGTCCATTCTAGTTTCCATTTATGTTCCTTGTATTTGAATATTCTAGAATGTAACTTACCTTTTTAAGAAAAAAAAATGTTACTTGATTACTTTTACTTATAATTGTAACGACTCTGATATTAAATAAGATTACAATTATATCTCATATTTATAATTGTATTGTTGGTCTTAATGTAAATGTCTAGAAGTAACGTACACACACATTTATGATTATGCCATAAATGTGTAATTAATGTTGCATTGAATTCTCAAAAAAGGTAACACCTATATAAAGGGAACCTCCTTACTCCTTTTCTCACACAATTCACTCAAACTCTTCCTACTCTCAACACTCTCATTGTTCCTCAACTTTCTTTACTTGTTTTTTAAAGTTAGTCCTTAGGGTAGTTTTGGTAATTTTGGCTCAATGTTGACTTAATTTTGAGCCAAAAGCTAAGTGTCAAATAGATTTCTCTCTGAGTCCATTACAAGTGGTATTAGAGCTAAGTTCTTAAGGTAGGTTGAGCTACTAGAATGACCTTTAAAGGTGTGGGAGAGTCCCAACACCAACTTGAGAGGCAAGCAAAGAGAAAAAGGACACAAGCTAAAACAATGGTGTCCATGGAGGAAAGAATTAGTGTTATGGAGAATTGCTTGTCTTACACTAAAAAACAAGTAGTTGAGTTGAAAGAAGCTATGGTGAGAATGCAAGAGAAACTTGCCATTGTCGTTGTCCCTCGTGGAGATATTCCTAAGCTAATGAGCTATAGTAGGAAATGAGATGTAATAGAGGTGGAAGACTTTTTATGGCATATAGAGCGATATTTTGATATAGCTCACATTACTAATGATTTTACTAAGATACAAATTGCCTCTCATTATCTCACTCATAGTGCTAGTGTGTGGTGGCGTAGGATGTGTCAAGAGATAGAGAATTAAGAGGACTAGATTAGAACATATAACACGTTCAAAAAGGAATTGAAAAAGTAATCCCTCCCCAAGAATGTGGATCAAAAGGCTCACAAGACGTTGAAGGACTTGAGGCATATAACTACTTTGCGAGTCTATGTGCAAGCATTTATTGATGTAACATTGTAACTTAAGGACATGTTTGAGAAGACTCTTTTGTTCTTCTTCATGAGTGACCTCTAAAAGAGGGCAAGGAACATGATTGATGAGTGAGATGTGACCAAGCTGAGTCAAGCTAACTTAATTGTGGAATCCTTGACATATTGTAGGCGAACAAAAATATTTCATCTAGACCATTTACCCATATTGAAAATTCGGGAAGAGAATAAAGGAGTCAATCCTCATTCAATTCGAATAGAGCCTCATTCAATTAGAGTAGAGATAGCAAACCACCTCTTAATCATGATGGTGACAAAAGGAAAGGTAATATTTCTTGCTTCGTTTGTAAATGCCTACATTATATGAAAGATTGCCCGAAGAAGGGATCTTTAAATGCTATGAAACAAGATATAGTCCAAGAAAAGCCTCTAATGAAGGATGGTTATTTGACAACCTTCTAAATGTTCAACTCAATGGAATGGAAGGCCCTAAGATCAATTGCAAGATCTCTCATGTATGTGGAGTGTGCAATCAACAATAAGAAAACCAAAGCCATGGTAAACTTGGCTACAACATATAATTTTATTACACTTAGAGAAGCTAAAAAGTTAGGTCTTTTAGTGAAGAAGGATATTGGCTCACTAAAGAAGGTAAACAATACTTTATGGCCAGTGGCTGGGATTGCCCAAGGAATGGACATGCATGTAGGAAAATGGAAGGAGAAGATGGACCTCATGGTGGTAACTATGGATGACCAAAAGCTAGTCCTTGAGTTAAACTTCCTCCATGAAGCTATCGCTTTTCCTTATCCTACACATAGTTATCCATGTATTTTTGTAGGTGATATGTCATGCAAGAGCTAAATAAGTTTCTCTACCATGAGTCCTACATAAATAAGTCTCTTTGCCATGCAATTGAAGAAAGGGATACGCAAAAGCAATGAGACTTATTTGGCCATGCTAAAAGAGAATGAGGAGATTATGAAGGAAGACAATCTTCCTCAAGTTGTTTATGAGCTCTTTAAAGAGAATAAGGATGTGATGCCTCTAAAAATGCCTAAGCAATTACTTTCTAGAGGAGAAGTTGATTGTGCCATCAAGCTAGAATTGAGGACAAAACCTCTAGCGAAGGCTCTTCATAGAATGTCCCTGCCTAAGTTAGAGAAACTCAAAAAGCAATTGAAGATGTTGCTCAATGCAGGGTACATTCAACAAAGGCCCCATTTAAAGCTCTTGTGCTTTTTCAAGCAAAGAAAGATGGATTAACGCATTTGTACATTGATTATTGGGTACTGAACAAGATAATCATAAAAAAAATACCATATTCCTTTAATAGCGGATTTGTTGGGCAAGTTGAATAACGCTTATTACTTTAAAAAAATGGATTTGAGATTGAGATACCACCAAGTTCAAATTGCTACTAGAGATGATATCATTTTGTACAAAAATTTGTTGGAAGAACATGTCAAGCACTTGAAGACATTGTTCAAGGTGTTTTGGGAGAATAAGTTACACCTAAATAAGGAGAAATGTTCCTTTGCTCGGGAAAAAGTAGATTTCCTCAAACATGTTATCAAGCAAAGGATATTAAGAATTGATAAAGCCAAAATGAAGGCAATCCAAGAGTGGGAAGCTCCTTCAAAGGTAACATATCTAAAATCCTTCCTTGGTCTTGTGAATTATTATAGACAATTTATTGTGGGATATTCGACAAGGGTCACACCCTTGACCGAACTACTGAAGAAATCTAAGACTTGGGAGTGGACCAAGGAATGTCAAGATGCTTTTAATGATTTGAAAGTTACTATGATGAAAGAGTTAGTATTGGCGTTACCCAACTTCACAAACCTATTCAAGGTACATACAAATGCTTTTGACTTTGCTATAGGAGGTGTATCAATGCAAGAAGGGCATCCCATTGCCTTTGAAAGTCAAAAATTGAATGAAACAAACTGCAAGTACACAATGTAGGAGAAGGAGGTGATGGTCATAGTTCATTATCTACGAACTTGGTGCCATTACTTACTTGGCTTGCAGTTTCTAATCTAATTAGATAATGTGGCCACAAGTTACTTCTAGACACAAAAGAAGATATCACCAAAGCAAGCTAGGTGATAAGACTTTCTAGCTATGTTTGACAACTCAAATGGAGTACAAACCTTAGAGGACAAACATGGTGGCTGATGCGTTTAGTAGAAAAGTTGAATTAGTTATCATAAGCTTGGTTATGGGAGATACATTATAATTAATACGAGAAGGGATGTCCCATGATCCCATGGCCAAGCAATTGGAGTAGCTTATGAAAAAGGGTAAAACAAAGCAAGTATAGATGAAAGATGGATTGTTATACACCAAGAAAAAACATTTATATGTGCCTAAGTGGAAGAATCTCTACCACAAGCTCATCAAGGAATGTCACGATAATAAGTGAGTGGGTCATCTTAGACAATAGAGAACACAAGCTCTCTTAGAAGCTTCATATTTATGGCCAAGTATGAGAGACGAGGTGGAGTTATTTGTTAAAACGTACAATATATGTCAACAAGATAAGCTAAATGGAGACTCCCTAATAGCTTGTTGGAACCCCTGCCAATTCCTAGTCGTCCATGGGAGAGTGTCTCTGTGGACTTTATCACTGGGTTGCCAAAGGTTGACAGGTTCAATTCAATTTTAGTAGTGATGCACCGACTCTCAAAGTATGCCACTTTCATACCTACCTGAATGGAATGTCCAATAGAAGTCACTACTCGACTCTTTTTCAAGCTTATGATGAAGTATTGGGGACTACCACAGAACATCACTAGTGATAGGGATCCACACTTCACAAGCTGACTATGGGAAGAGCTATTTGACTTGTTGGGCTCAAAGTTATTGGTCTCTACAAGTTTTCACCCTCAAATAAATAGGCAAACAAATAGGGTGAATAGCCTCATAGAGTTGTACCTAAGACACTTCATGAGTGATAATCATAAAGATTGGGTGAAATTGATGGATGTGGCTCAATTCTCTTACAATCTTTAGAAGAGTGAATTAATGAACAAAAGCCTATTTGAGTTGGTGATAGGACAACAACCGTTGACTCCTCCAACCTCAGAAACCAAGCATTCAAGTCAATGCCCCATTACCTTTGACATGGTTAAATCATAGCAAAAAAAATGTTGATGTCATAAGTCCTACCTAAATAAAGCAATAAAAATGATGAACATGTGGACTGATAAGAAAAAAAGATCGGCTGACTACAACATTGGGGATTAGGTATTGATAAAATTCTTTCCCCACCAATATAAAGCTTGTTGTCCCCTTCACAAGGGATTGGTTTGCAAATATGAAATACCATTTAAGATTGTGAGGAAAGTTGGGAAGGTGGCTTATCTGTTAGACCTCCTACCTAACCTCAAGATCCGCCAAATCTTCTACATCAACATGTTAAAGCCTTTTCATGCGGATAAAGTGGATGCAGGGTGGAGTAAGCCAAAGAGAGCTCCTCTGATAATGATGACATCCTTCAAAAAAGAGGCCAAAGCAATCCTAGCTAATCGCATCTTCCGAAAGAAAAAAGTTTATCTGTAACAATAGTTCTTGATTAAATGGAAAGGATTGTTAGAAAGTGAAGTGAAATGGGAGTTCGAAGATGATTCATCTAACATTACTAAGAAGCGATGAGGACATCACCAAATTAGGTGGGGAGAATGTTATGGACTAGCAGTATAGGCTGACGGGTTAGCCAAGTGAGTACAAGTTTGACTTCTATGTGTTGGACTAGCAATATGAATCAATGGACTGAGTTGGTGAGTACGAGTCCAACCCGCTTAGTTTCCTTTGTTGTAGGGTTGTCCACTTAGGTGATGCCCATTCTAGTTTCCATTTGTGTTTTGTATTCAAATGTTCTAGAATATAACTAACCTTTTAAGGAGGGGAATAGGGAACCTCCCAACTCCCTTTCTCACACAAGTCACCCAAACTCTTCCTACTTTCAACACTTTTATTCAAGATTGACTCAGTTTCAAGCCAAGAGCTAAGTGTCAAACAAATTTCTCTCTAAGTCTATTACAGAGGATCCTAAAGCAAATTTGGAATACTGGAAATCTCTTTGAATAAACTATTTGACGGCATGGGTTGTTCAAGAACACAAGTAAATTAGTCACACTAAATTAATAAATTAGCGTTATGAAGTTTAATTACTTTCTTAATTAAATGAATTAAAGTAGCTCTCATTTTGTTTGGATTTTGGTTCGAATCATTATCTTTTTTCACAAAATTACATAAACCCGATTATTAATAAAATATGTCGAGCAATATGGGCTAGAACAATAAACGTCTCTTGCTTGAGACTCTTGTTGGAATAGAATCTCAAGCAACAGATGCCATGTGGCTCCTTGAGCTAGAAAAGAAGGACGAAGTTCGGGCAATAGGGATTTGTGGCATGGGAGGCATTGGTAAGACCACCCTAGCAAATTCATTTACAAGAGACTTCTTCCTCACTTTGAGGCTGGACACTTTTTCTAATCCAATTAGCAAAGAAAAAGACAAAAAATATCTTCTCTCTGTATAAAAAGAACTTATTTGTAATATTTTCTCGCAAGGATTAACATTTATCAAATAATGCCATTCCTACAACATTTTCCTTCCTGATGACAGAAAAGTTATAAGGCGCCCTACATTACTCACTTCATATTCTTCATTGGACTATACATTCGAGTATTTTCTTTCTTAACAAAAGTCAAAGATAGCCAGGGATTGCATTCAACAATAAGAAGTTACGATTATTCAAGTTAAAGGTTAAACAACCGAAAATGCTAACATAGCAAAGACTTTGTCTTGCCTGAACTAACATTACTCGGCCATTCTTTTAACTTCGAGGTCCACACAAATGCTTTATTTCTAGCTTTCTAAATATTAACTTCTGGAGTTTCAACTATTCAGCAGACACAAGGGCAGCTACTACTTGTTCCTTGTAACAATATTTCATTGAAGAAGTGAGAGGAGCCTTTGGATCTGAAAGAGCCCAAGGACATGAGGGCAAATACATCCATAGGATGAAAAGGTTCCAAATATAGCACCCTTTTAATCAAGAAAAGGCATTAAATATGTTATCAAAGAAAAAAGGGCATATAATTAGTTATAGAATCACAAGATTTTCAACCCCTTTATTCTTCCCTTCCTGTTCAAAATATGTAAGCTTTATCACTAACAAGTCCAAAACATCCTGATTGGACTTGCATAAATACCATAAATAACAATATTAACCTCCAATAACAATGTAAAACTTGAACTCAATAAACAAAAAAAATGATATTATTACCTTAAATTTTGCCTAATGCTTGAGATGCCTACTTACTAAGCATTGATTGCTCACCCCAATGCCCAGGAGGCTTTTCTTTTATACTCAGACTTGAGCTCTTTGGAGTGGCCATTCTAGATGCAACTGAAGTCTTTTGCAAGGAAGACATGAAATGTGATGGAGGAGTTTTCCAGCCAAAATTTGTTTGCAAAGGATCTCCTCTTTTAGTGGCTGACGATGATAGCTTAATAGCTTCCTCGTAGGAAGGAACTTCACTTTGCTAGTTTCAACAGGCTTTTGCCTTTTAGAATACAATTGCAACCTGAGACGGGGATCCATTTACTGCATACTGTCATGATAGACTTCTCCAGAGGAATCGAAACTCATACTTCTCATGGTATGCCTGTTCATACAAGGCAAGAATATGTTGCTTGATAGGCATGATTCACAAGTCCAATCTTCTAAGATCTCTGGAACATTTTCCCGCATGCAATGTCTGGGAATGTCCAAAATGCCAACATGGTCAGGACAAGAAAAAATTATGTATATTCATTGAAGAAAAGATTGGCTTAATGCATCATAAAAGACCTCTGTAGGCAAGAGGGGATTTGGAGCAAGACACGCAGCTTCAACTACCTCAAACATGTAAGCTTTACCACTAACAAGTTCAAAACATCCTTACTGGACTTGGATAAATACCATAAATAACAATATTAACCTCCAACAACAGTGTAAAACTTGAACTCAATAAACAAAAAAATGATATTATTACCTTTATCTTTCTCTAATGCTTGAGTTGCCTATTTATTAACCATCGATTGCTCACCCTTACGCCCATGAGGCTTTTCTTTTATACTTAGACTTGAGCTCTTGGGAGTGGCCATTCTAGATACAACTGAAGTCTTCTGCAAGGAAGATATGAAATTTGATGAAGGAGTTTTCCAGCCAAAATGTGTTTGCCAAGGAATTCCTCTTTTAGTGGTTGATGATGATAGCTTAATAGCTTCCTCAGTGGGAAGGAACTTCACTTTGCTAGTTTCAATAGGCTTTTGCTTTTTAGAATACAACTGCACCCCAAGACGGGGATCCATTGACCGCATACCGCCATGGCAGACTTCCCCAGGGGAATTGAAACTCATATTTCTCACTGGAGGCTTATTCCTACAACTTTCGGGCAAGAATAAGTTGTTCGATAGGCATGATTCACAAATCCAGCCTTCTAAGTTCTCTAGAACATTAACCCGCATGCAATACCTGAGAATGTCAAAAATGGTAATACGGTCAGGACAAGAAAAAATTATGTAGGCAAGAAGGGATTTGAAGCAAGACACATAGGATGTTTTGAAAAAAATAAAAATAAAAATAAAAATAAAAAAGCACAAGAGGAACAATACATTCAATTTAGATGATTTAATACAAGATAGAATGGTTGTGATGCTTCAAGAGCAGAAAAGAACAAGAATCAAAACCTGTCTAACAGGTACCATATCAGCATATTGTATTTGAGCCATCAAAAAGAAATGGCAAATCAGGCCAACATTGGAAAAGAAGAATTGATCACTTAAAAAAGTTCGTCACTTTCTCTAAAACAAGAGTGTTTGAATTACTTACGAAATTTAAATAAAAATTTCACAACATTTTTTTGTTGATTGATTGTAATAAAAAGACATTTTTAGGCAAGAAATGAGGAATATGAAGTGGAAATAAATTGCACAAATGGTGGAGACACTCAATAAAGCAAGCAAGAAAAGAGAAGAGAAGAAGCACTAGAGGGAGGTAAGAGTATTATCATACAAATGTTCACGAGCTGTTTTGCATTTGATGCAAGTAGCTATCACTTCATAGAAACCAATATCACCACATATGTCACAAGGCTCAACCTGCAGGGTGGAAAAGTATCACATGTCAATTTCAAACAAAAACAACTAATCTACAACAAATTTAATCAAATTCAATTTACTTCCTTTAGGCTCTCCATCGCTTAGCATAAGTAAAATTGAACAATGGTGTCAGTAAAAATTATGTGATCTACATAAACTTGGTTTTCATGCTCCCAAATAAATTAGAACAAGCATGATCTGATGGACATACAAATTATAAAGATATGAATCATTTCAATTCAAATTTTTTCAGCATGAAACTATAATGAAAACAAACTACACAAGATAAAACAGAGCTTGAAGTATGATAGTGAAATAGCACCTAAAAACTGTGATGCTATGCGCTTAGAAGTCAATTTGAGGCATCATTGAGGTTAAAATTAATAACCAAAAGGCAAGGGTTTACTTTGACATGCTTCCGTAGCAAGTATGAAAGATAGAGTCACAGTGGAGCCAATAAAATAGCTTTCTCTATATAATTTCAAAGAATGAATTGCCATGGCAAATGCTCTATCATTTTTTCTTTCTATTTCTTATAAAGGATTATAGGGGCAGTTCATCGATATTAGGAGAGTAATTTTGTCTCCTAAATTCCCGAGTTCTTTAAACCGTCTTGTAATACAAGCAGGCCTACTAGGGTGAACACGCAAAACAAGAGCCGAAGAAAAAAAAATGCAGGTTAACTTACACACGCAAACAAACAAGTATACATTGGGATAGGTATAAAAAGCAAACAAACATCTCAAATAACATACAAAGCAAACATCTCATGATCAATAAAGCTAAAAATTATAACGCAAATGAAAGAAACGTGAATTACGCATAAAGTTTCCGAATTTAGCTCCAACAAGAAAAAAGAACCGCATTTACAACATCAACCTTTGTTTTTCTTTTTTCCTGTGAGCAAAACACAGCTTAGACACAACTGGTTTTATCCAAACACAGAAGGAATAGAGAGAGACTAAAAGATAGGAACTTTCTAAAATACCCAACGATATTCGCCCATATCCTTATCAACAAATAAAAAATGAAGAAAAGAAAATCTCAAAGTTCTTGAAAAGCAAGATAAACAAACAAAATCCATTCACCCCTGTACAGTTCACGAAGCTGGAGCGGTAAAGTTAAAAGTTGCAGACGATAGACAGAGACTAGAAAATAATGGACTAAGGCTAAGTTAAAAATTGCAGACCATAGAGAAAGATTAAACTATTATAGCCTAAGATTTTCAGACGTCCGCTTGCTTTACCGAGTTCCTTTGACTCCCACGTGCTTGCATTGCCGCCGATATATGTGTCTGCCCTCCGGTCCCAGCCTTCTTTGGCTTTTTTGGAGGAACAAAAGTATGATAGTGGGAGCAAGGAAAGAAGCGGGCAGAGGACAAACAGAGAGAATGGGTTATACACCAGTTTTGAGGTATGCGTTTGACAGTCTCTGGAGCTGTTCACCGGCTTTTCTTTTGATTAGACATCTTGAGTGCTAAAGGGGCAGATGAAACGCCAAAATTTTCGTTATCTTGTACTCACAGAGCTCTCCCGGAGTTTTCTCATTAAGACATCTTTTTCTCTTTCCTGTTCACCATTTAAGCTAATGCCAAGTCTTTCTTGTATAAAAGTCAATAATTACGGTTTTAAGCCAAGAATCATGCGACAATCATTAGTTTAAAATTGAGTTTTTTTAGAACGCTAAAATGAAATTACATACTTGATTTGATCTTCATGTTATATGATTTCTAACTTAAATCTTATCTTCTATTGCTCTCTGCACTAACATTGGGTGATAAGATGCAAAATCTATAAGAAAACTTGGCAGAGAAGGTTGTTGTGCCTCTTTTGTGTCATTCAAAATATGAAGGTGGTAATGTGTATATATATATTCACAAGTAGGGTAATAGTTTATAATAAAATAACCAAAATACCCCTCAAGTGCAAAACAATGAATCTATATTTAACACATCTCAAAGACCTACCAATACCTAATTTCCATATTTGTATATTCAAGTGTACACATATAGTGAGGAAACCTAACTGATATAACTAAATACATACTTAACCAAATAGTCTTCACTCATTATATGTACTCTAGTCCATATTAGTCAATATCAATTTTTTTTTGGGATGAAAATATAAAGGTATATTAATAAAAAATAGTATACAAAAACATATGAACATATCTTAGAATTACAAGAATCATAAAAATATAAAAGTCATAAATTTTTAAATTTCATTCAAAATAATAATTAATATCATATTTACAATCAAAAGTAATATTTATCTAATTTATTGAATCAATATAATTTACATCAATACATTATCATAAGAGAATTGGTTTATGCACATTGATGTAAATACATATTATATGAGCTCACAAAATAAGCTAATATTTCCTTATTAAGAGTTTCAAAAAAGTAAAGAAGTAAATTACACATCAAGTTACCCAACAAATTCACGAATTTTTTTTATATTTTTCTTCTTCGACAATGAGATACTAACTCTTCTAATATAATGTTACTAGGAAGTAAGGAATCCGATCAATCTAGCCTAAAAACAAAAGAAGGCGATGGGAATTACTCCACATGAAACGGGAGATGAGAATTCCGAGTTACAGGTTCTGTTTGCGCGTGAACCAAGCTGGGTATAAAGGTTTGGAGGTCCTGTCTCTCCTCCTCATCTGGCTTTTATGACCTCCAGACATCAGAAGATACGTCCAATAAGTTTGCCCTTATTGGATCGTTAGGTGATGCCGCCATTTCACCAAAACGGTCACCACATCCCACTTTCTTGCGCGACAAGAAACGTGCCAAGAAATAAGTTTTCCTTTTTTTATAATCTAAGCAGACCAAACCAGGAAAGCTTGCTAAAAACTAGAGTGCTCGAGTCATTACTTGTTTTCCCTATTTATTCTCTATTAATTTCTACAAATCTTTCTTCATTTACATGTGAAAAGAAAGGAAAGAAATAGTTGATGGAGGTGAAGCTTAAGAACCTTCCGTTTTAATTCTTTTAGGCAGAGAGGGATTTTGCGGTGATATCCATAGAACACACTTCCCTAAGGGCAAATATCACGATAATTTGGTGTCTAATTAATCGAAATAAATGCACATCAAAGAAAGAGAGAAAAAGGAAACCCTTCTTGGCTTTCCAGCAAAGAACGATTTCGGATGCCATTAAATGCCTTTCTGGTTTTCTCAAATGGAAAGGATTTCTGATAGTGAAGTCCGCTTAACTTCCGGAGCAACGCATTTTCCCCTTTTCTTTTTCTCATCTGCTTATTAATTTCATGCCTGTCATTTAATGTTAACAGAAAATGATCACCACGTAAAGTTGAAGAATCCTTGTGGCCGATATCGTTTAATATTCCTGCCGATGGCTCCTATTGCTATAGGAGAAAAAGAAATCAAACATATGTTTGCTTTCCATGCGAGAATGATAATGCTCGGCGGAAAAGTGGGTTCAGAAAAGGCAAGATGAAGGCAAAAACTATAAAGTTTTTGTTTGGGATCTCCAATATATTAGAGAACCTTCTCTCAAATTCTATTCTTTTTTTTTTGTTCGCTTAAACACCTTTATAGCTTTAACAGAAAACAATGATAGCCTGGTTTTTAAAGTATAAAGTTTATAAAGTAGTACTCACCATAGAATTGTGACTAGGATTTTGAACTTACGAACAAAGAATCAACAGGTTGTCATGTCTCCAACCAACCTAAAACAAACTGTGCGTGACCTTATCTTCTTATGGATGTAACATTCCGATCCTCCTTCCGACACTTAGAACATTTTAAACATAATTTGTTAGGTATTGCGGACAACCCAATAAGTGAATCTTATGTATATGAAAATGAGTTGGTAGTTTTTGAGGAATGATTTATACATTGGAGCTAATCATGTACGCCTTTGTTTTTTTTTTTTTTGCCAGAAATTGGGTTTTGTTCTTACGAGGTGTCCGTTTTCATGACCATTTTAAAGCTTTGGACATCTGTCTTTCTCTTCCTAAATTGGTCAGCTCAACCTAGGAGTTCCGTTTGAACCAACCTCGTGCTTCCATCCCAGTGCTTCAGCTTTTTTACTGTTCAAAAAAGTTTTCGAGGAAAATTGAGAAAAATATTGATGGTTATAAGGGCTTTACACTGCTTTGGCTTTTAAAACTAATGTTAATAGTCGTTTTTCATCGTTCTGATAGGGCCTTTCTCCACAGGCCTACAGATACCAAGATAAAGCCAGAAACTCTCAAGATCGAATGATTTTTTTTAGTATAATCGAACGAATTCAAGAACTGTAAAAGCACACCAAAAAACAATATGCGAAAATGAATTTGTGAATTGATTTGAGAAAAATGTAAATTGTTGCCTAAATTTTAAGGCAAAGAACTGAAAACTCATAAAGGAAAAATATGCACAAAAATTTCGTTTGTAATCTTCAAGCTTCACAATTCAACACTCTATCTAGATAACTGTTTTTTTTTATTTAGAGAACAAGGACGGTTCCTTGACAAATTTTATTAATACCAACAAGGTTGGGTGTAATAACCATACCTCGGATAAATACAATGGACAGGGTATAAGCCTAATCTATAAAGAAAAGCTAATCACTTACATATTACACTGCCACACATACACAAAAGTAAACACAAAATACATTAGGCAGTACATTCGCTTTATCCTATGATGGCCTATAATTCCCTAAACCTAGTTGATCTTTGACATAAACATCTAACCATGGATGAGGCAATGATTCAGACTGGTAAAAATTTGTCACATTTTGAATAGCATGACCATGATTGGCTAGGTGATCTGCTACTACATTTCCCTCACGATGCACATAGCACACAAGTGTATGTAAAGGAATCATGGACAAATATTGACATATGACATACTCTAATTTCCATGGAGTTTTTCATTTTTTAAGTAAACATTGAACTAAATAGAAAGAATCTGATTCAATAACTTGAGGTACTTGATTCCGTACATGACATATCTTAAGGCCCTCTAAAAAAGTATATGCTTCTGCCTCTGCACTTGTGCCGGGATTCAACTTGGTGGAAAAGGCCATGATAAAGTCTCCATTATGATGTCTAAGGATTCCCCATCCAGCATTATTCCCCATGATGCTTGATCCATTTGTATTCAACTTATATTGTCCCATAGGAGGAGATTGCCAATGAATCCAAACTCCTCGCTGCCATGGAATGTAAATCACAGGAACTCTTAAAATAGATAGTGAAAGTTGATCTAGCAGACTTACTTGAACCTTAACTTGGATTAGAGTTGACAATTAGAGCATCCAATATGTAACATCTTTGTTAATTTTGAACAAAGACATATATTCATCATTGTGTTTTGCTGAATTTCTAGCCAACCAAATTCCTCTCGTAATAACTCCTCCCAAAATGGCTATGAGTGCTCTCCTCTGATTATGCCATGAGGCCTCTAAATACCAAGAAGAAACAAGATCAAATATAGAAGTAAAACGAACAGGTACTTGAAGTGCATTACCAAATGTTCTCCAAAGTTGTTGTGCCAATCTACTATGCATAAAGACATGATCCACAATCTCTTGTTCCCCCATGTTGCAACAATAACACTTAGATACCAATTGGATTCTCCTTCTTTGCATATTGCATTCCACAGAGATGTCATAATGAATTAATTTTCACATAAACAATCCAATATTGGGAGGGATTACTTTGTTCCACAAAAACTTTGCCCAAAGCACCTTTTCTTTTTTCACTCTCCGGTTATGATACATTAATGAAGCTGAAAATTCACCAGAAGCACTTAAATCACAGATAAGCCTATCTGGGTCTTGGTTACAAACAATTTTGTTGGCATGTTCTTGTTGCTCATTAGACAAATGTTCTTTAAGAAAATCTTGATTCTAAAGAGCTTCCCTAACTGTTATATCTTGATTTGGGCATAAAGGGTACCAGAGAGGTTGTCCAAGCCAATTATCTTTCCAAAATGAACATTTACCCTCTCCAATAATCCATTTGCCATGTTTGATTGAATACTCCAACCAAGGCAAAAGAATCTTCCATGTATGCGAATGGGCATTCTTTTTACCTTAATTGATTGCTTTCATCGGGTGCCCACACTTAGCCCACATAACTGAGGCCCACAATGACTATCCTTGAATGAACCACCATGCAAACTTGATTTGAAAGGCTTGCATTGTTTGTTCTAGGTTTTGAACTCCTAGACCACCTTCTTCCATAGGCATGCATATAGTCTGCCAATTAACCCAATGACTACCATTTCTATCTCCATTACTCCACATGAATTTAGCTAGTATGCTATTAATCTTTTTAATGACCATCCTAGGCACTTTTGTAATAGAAATGGTATGTATCGGCATAGAGGAGAGAACATTTTTGATCAATGTCAATTTACCCCCTTGTGATAAGAATTTTACCTTTCAATTTTGCACTCTATTAGTTATAGCATCTACCATCTCATCAAAGTAATAAATGCGACTTCGCCCCTTGAATAATGGAATGCCCAAGTATTTAACTGGCAGGTCTGTAAAAGAGAATCTTGTTATATATTTGATAAATGCTTTCTTTGATGGATCTAACTTTTTAGACATTATTACCCTCGTCTTCTCTACATTCACCTTTTGACCACTATATGCTTCATATTCTTCTAACAAAGCTTTAAGATACTCAAGAGAACGTTGATTTCCTTCCATAAAAATTAACATATCATCAGCATATAATAAATGAGAAACTCCCCCGAAATTATTATCACCTTTAAATCTTCCAATGAATGGTGTCATTTCCATCAAATGATTAAGCTTTCTACTAAATGCATCTTGAGCCAAGATAAAAATGCTAGGCAATAAGGGATCCCCCTGACAAAGCCCTTGTGTGGACTTAAAGAAACCATACTTAGCTCCTTGCACCAAAAGTGTAAACCAATTATTGGACATACATCTAAATATCATATCACTCCATTGGCGACAAAAACCAAACTGCTCCAATACCTTAAGTATAAATCCCTACTCCATTCGATCATATGCCTTTTCCATATCCACTTTAATCATTATGTTAACTATAACCTTACGATCCAATTCATTCACCATTTTTTGTGCTATTGCAACATTTTCATGAATAGCTCGCCCTTGTACAAAACCAAATTGTTCCTTAAAAATCACCAAAGGTAATAAGCATATCAATCTATTATTCAATATCTTGGCAATAATCTTATAAGTAAAATTGCACAAACTAATAGGCCTTAGATCTTTGAAACTTTGGGGGTTATTCTTTTTTGGGATCAAAACAATTAGCGTAGCAATAATACATTTAGGCATGGGATTGCCGCCAAAGAAATCTTGTACCACTGCAACTATATCTTCTTTCATAATCTCAGCACTTGCTTGATAAAAGTGTCCATTGAATCCATCGGGCCCTAAAGCACTATCAAGATCTAATCCTTTAATGGCCATCAAAATCTCTTCCCATTGTGGCTCTTTACATAGCTCATCATTATGCTCAGTAGTTACTAGTGGCGGAATATAATCAAGCAAATCACTTTGTATTCTTGCCTTTGGGGGAAATCCGAATGGATGAATGAGAGGTGTGTTATTATCTTCAGTGAGGAGATGAGAATAGTAATCGACTGCTAATGGTCCTAATATTTCAAGATTTGAGGTATACGTGTCATCATTTAGCTTGAAGTTCCACTTTGTCTGAGAGTTCCTTTCTTTGATACAAGAGTGAAAATATGTAGTGTTTCTGTCCCCTTCTTTTAACCATTTTACTCTTGCCTTATCCTTTAAGATTCCTTCCTCCTGTGTAAGTAGGTCATTCCATTGTGCATGAACCCTTTTATATTCTGCATGTTTAACCTCTGACCAGCCTTGTTGAAGTTCCTTATTTATGCTTTCTTCCAGATTGGCTCTTTGTTGTTGTTTATGATTCTTTGTTTGCCTACTCCATTCTTGAAATTTTTGCTTCACATGTTTCAAACGACCATACAACCTATGCCATGGGGAATCTGCTTGAAATATATGCCACTCTGTCTCCATAATCTCTTTAAATAATTGCTCTTGAATCCATTGTCTTTGAAACTTGAAACTTCCATAATACTTCTTGTCTTCAAACAATGATAGAACCAAAGGACAATGATCGGATTGTATCCGTGGAAGGTGGCACACTCGAATTTGAGGAAAGTAAGAAAGTGCCTCCAAGTTATTAAGAACCCTATCAAGTCGTATCCAAGTGCGGTGTTGGCTTACCTTATTACTACACCATGTGTATGGTTCTCCTTCATATCCAGCATCTAATAAACCAGCCTCAGAAATAAATTCTTGAAATTCCTCCATTGCCTTTCTAGAGTAAAGTTTGCCTCTTTTTTTTTTTTTTGATTGGTCTGTGATGGTATTAAAATCACCTCCCATTATCCATAGTTTGCTTCCAATATCTAACTCCAATAATGAATTCCATAGTGACATTCGTACATTGCACTCATAACTTGCATAGATCACAGTGAATATTCAAGGTTATGTGTTGAGTGTGTATTGCAATGACCTCAACCTTTACCCGACCTTTCCATAAGATCCATATGTGCTTGTTTTCTGGTTAGATAACTGTTAACTTTGTCGTTAAAATATTGGAAATAGAATGCGTCATTGACCTCTTGCCAATAATTAAAAGGAGCGACGGATCAGCCTTTTCATGTTTATGCATTTCCTCCACATCAAATGGCATGTCTAATAATAAGTCTTGTCTTTTTTATTTGGGCTTTTGAAAAAACCAGCATTTTAAACTTGTGTTAGTTCGTAGCTTAATAGCTCTGAGCGCGGCCCGGTGCTTTTGGGATCAAGTTTTAGGCTTGATCAATATGGACCTCAGCCAGGTATGTTTTATATTTCGTAACATCAAAGGAATTAAACGATATGACCGAATCAAGCCAATATATGAGAGTCCAAGTGTGATCTTCTGCCATCTGATGAAGGAGCTTTTTCAGTACCTTATTTACATATAATGAGATCTTTTTGGGATGTGATGAGAAGTGTGGTTAATTTATTATTATTATTATTATTATTATTATTATTATTATTATTATTTAGAGAACATGGATGATATCCTGACAAATTTTATTAATACCAACAAGGCTGGGCATAATAACCATACCTCGGATAAATACAATAGACAAGGTATAAGCCTAATTCATAGAGAAAAGCTAATCACTTACATATTATACTGCCACACATAAGTAAAAGTAAACACAAAAATACATTGGGCAGCACATTTGCTTTACCCTATAATGGCCTATAATTACTTAAACCTAGTTGATCTTTAACATAAATATCTAAGCATGGATGAGACAATGATTCAAACTGGTTAAAAATTGTCACATTTTGAACAACATGACCATGATTGGCTAGATGATCTGCTACTACATTTCCCTCACGATGCACATAATGCACATAATGCACATGATGCACAAGTGTATGTAAATGAATCATGGACAAACATTGACATTTGACATACTCTAATTTTCATAGAGTTTTCCATTTTTTGAGTAAACATTGAACTAAATAGAGAGAATCTGATTCAATAACTTGAGGTACTTGACTCCGTACATGACATATCTTAAGGCCCTCTAACAAAGTATATGCTTCCGCCTCTACACTAGTTCCAAGATTCAACTTGGTGGAAAAAGTCATGATAAAATCTCCATTATGATTTCCAAGGATTCCCCCTCCAACATTATTCCCCATGATGCTTGATCCGTCTGTATTCAACTTATATTACCTCATAGGAGGAGGTTGTCAATGAATTCAAACTCCTCGCTGCCATGGAATGTAAATCACAAGAACTCTTAAAATAGATAGTAAAAGTCAATTTAGAAGACTTACTTGAACCTTGACTTGGATTAAAGTTGACAATTGGAGCATCCAATGTGTAACATCTTTATTAATATTGAACAAAGACATACATTCACCATTGTGTTTTGCTTAATTCCTAGCCAACCTAATTCCTTTCGCAATAACTCTTCCCAAAATGGCTAATAGCACTCTCCTCTAATTATGCATGAGACCTTCGAATACCATGAAGAAAAAAGATCAGATATAAAAGTAAAATGAATAGGTACTTGAACTGCGTTACCAAATGTTCTCCAAAGTCGTTATACCAATCTACTATGCATAAAAACATGATCCACAATCTCCCGTTCCCCTATGTTGTAACAATAACACTTAGATGCCAATTAGATTCTCCTTCTTTGCATATTGCATTCCACAAGGATGCCATAGTGAATTAATTTTTACATAAACAATCCAATATTGGGAAGGACTACTTTGTTCCACAAAAACTTTGTGAAAAACATTTTTTCTTTTTTCACTATTTAGTCATGATACACTAATGAAGTTGAAAATTCACCAGAGGCACTCAAATCATAGATAAGCCTATTCGGGTCCTGGTTACAAACAATTTTGTTGGCATGTTCTTGTTGCTCATTAGACAAATTTTCCTTAATAAAATCTTTATTTTGAAGAGCTTCCCTAACTGTTATATCCTAATTTGGGCATAAAAGATACCAAAGATGTTGTCTAAGCCAATTATCTTTCCAAAATGAACATTTACGCTCTCCAATATTCCATTTACCATGTTTGATTGAATACTCTAACCAAGGCAAAAACATCTTCCATGTATGTGAATGTGCATTCTTTTTACCTCGATTGATTGCTTTCATTAGGGGCCCATATTTAGCCCATATAATTGAAGCCCACAATGACTATCCTTAAATGAACCGCCATGCAAACTTGATTTGAAGGGCTTGCATTGTTTATTCTAGGTTTCAAACTCCTAGACCACTTTCTTCCATAAGCATACATATACTCTACCATTTAACCCAACGACTACCATTTCCATCTTCATTACTTCACATGAATTTAGCTAGTATACTATTAATCTTCTTGATGACTATCCTAGGCACTTTTATAATAGAAAGGGTATATGTCAGCATAAAGAAGAGAACATTTTTGATTAATGTCAATTTATCCCTTTGTAATTAGAATTTTTCCTTCCAATTTTGCACCTATTAACTATAGCATCTACCATCTCATCAAAGTAATTAATATACCTCAATTTAAAAATTAGTTTAGGAATATGAAAATTATTTTTCTTTTAAAAATTAATTTAAAATTGATTCTTTCTAAAATAGGACTTATGGTCTTTAATGCTTTTATATACTAAGAAATTGTCTTGAGACCAATAATGTCAAAAGATAATAAAGTTAAATTAAAACATTACTTGGTTTCAAAAATCATATTAGAAATAAGTTTATAATTTTACTCAAAAATTAGTTAAAAATTTTTAATTTTTTCTCTAACTTAAGTTTCACAATCTCTCTAATGATTATTATTTTTATTTATTAAAAAAGTTGATCCTTTATCTAGGAACTGTTAGATGGGCTTGGTGGGAACATCTCTCGAATCCTTGCCAACCAACTGTTGGATGGGCCTTTTGTTAAATTTATTTCATCCTTTCTAAATAAGGAACCTAAAGAGAAACCTACAGTTCGTGTAAAAGTTATCAAAATCTCGACCTTTCACACGCACTCATTGTTACAGTGCAGTAAGAGCATAATTTAACAATCTATTTCTATTAAAAGTTCAAGATAAAAAAGGATTTCTCAAATAATGTAAAAATTTTTATTATATCATTTCTATCACATCTTTTACACAATTGAATAGAAATTTTCGTGTCGGAAATATTATTGTACTGTTTTCAACTCGATGCTTATTTTACTAGAAGTACTTGTGAATTCCCTTATATTAATCTTTGAAATATTATAAATTGTAACATTATCTTAATCTCATTATCTCTCATCAAATCAGCCATAAATCGTATCACCCTTTTCCATTTTTTATTAATCTTTGTAACATTATAAATTACATTCATTGTACAGACACATGTATCGAAAATCATTTTATTATAATTCATTGTATTGTTCTTTTATCTTAATTTTTATGTGGTCCAAAATCTGAATATGGGGAAAACAATCCTTCACAAGTTGGTCAATCGTGAACTCTACCGCTTGACTTCAATAAATTCGAGGCAAAAGCCTGTTGCAATGCTAGCATAAAAGACTATGTTAGAAAAATGACATATTAGATTAGGCCATACAAATTACAAGAATGTAATTCATTTGCTTCAATCATTGAAAATAAATTGTTTAGGTACTCCACCAATTACGCGCAAAGCTTGTCAACTTTAAAATTACCTGCAAGGCCCATCCTTAACCCACACAATCTTGTAGGCCCCTCTTAATCTAGTTCACTTTGACATTCAGGGGCCTGCTCCTATTACTTCCTCCATGGGAAATAAATATTACATATGTTTTGTGGACAACTTTTCAAAATTCTCGTCACTATATTCTTTTCAATCCCGAGATCAATTTATTTTAATTTTTAAATCATTTCAAAAGTTTGTTGAGAATCAACTCCAAACCATAATAAAGTACATCCAATGTGATGGGGTTGTAGAATTTACTTCTGCCTCATTCCAAACACTACTTCAACAATCGAGCATTTTTCAACGTCTTTCCAGCCCTTTTGCCCCTTTTCAAAATGGCTCCGCTAAACAGAAGCATAGCCATATTGTAGAAACTGGACTTTCACTTTTAAATCATGCTCAAATCCCCTTAATGTATTGGGAATTTTCTTTTGAAGTAGTGCTCCATGTTATTAACTACTTACCTAGCACTGTTATTCAAAATAAATCTCCATGGGAGAAATTATTTGGCACATCTCCCTCAATCTCTCATCTTAGAGTTTTCGGGTGCCTTGTTTATCCATACCTTCTTCCCTATATGAAAAATAAATTATATCCTCGCTCCATGGATTGTGTATTTTTAGGTTATCCAACTAGTTACAAAGGCTATTGTTACCTATGCCCTCAAACCAACAAAACATACATAGTTGTTGATGCAACATTTGATGAGGATGTTTTTCCATTCAGTACTATTGGATCCTCATCTCCTCTACCTCATGATCCTTTATAATTTTTGTTACATCTTCTAGAGTCTATCTCTCTTCGAGTTACACCAACTATTATTTCCCCAGTAGGTGCACCTAACCCTTTACCTCCGAATTGCACTACAATACCTCCAGTACCTACTACCCATGCTCCATCATTGGAAATGTCAAACTCTTCACAACACCAATCATTGCTCCCACCTACAAGTTCTTCTCACCCTATGGTCACATGATTAAAAGGTGGTACAATTATGCATAATCATACTTATGTCTTAACTGTTGCTATGCACCCTTATCAAGAACCTTCAAATTTTACTAAGGCTTCCAAAGATCCTGAATGGTGTAAAGCAATGGTGGATGAATACACTACCTTTCTTAAAAATCAAACTTGGGACCTTATCCCACCAAAGGCTCATATCAACCCTATAGGGTGCAAATGGGTCTTCAAAGTTAAACTTAACTCCGATGGGTCTCTTGAATACTACAAAGCACACCTTGTAGCAAAAGGCTTCCACCAACGTCCTGGTGTTGATTACACTAAAACCTTTAGTCCTGTTGTGAAACCAATTACCATTCGCACGATCCTTGCAATTGCTTTTACTCAACATTGGCCGATTAAGCAATTAGATGTTAAAAATGCCTTCTTACATGGCCATCTTGATGAGGAAGTTTACATGATTCAACCATAAGGGTTCATTGATCCAAAACAACCTATCACTTATGTTGACTTAGACGCTTTTTCTATGGTCTTAAACAAGCACCTTACGCTTAGAATCAACATGGCAGCCATTTCTTAACCAAACTTGGTTTTCATTCCTCTAAAGCTAATTCGTCTTTATTTATTTTACACAGATTAGCATACATTGTTTATATTCTTGTTTATGTTGATGATATAATATTTACTAGCAGTCCTAATGCTCTACTTGCATCTATTTTATACCAACTCCAAAATGAGTTTGGCATAAAAAATCTAAGCAATCTTCATTATTTCTTAGGTATTGAAGCCACTCACTCAACCCATGGCTTGCATCTTCATCAAGCAAAATTTGCACACGAAATAATAAAACATGCAAATATAGGCAATGCACCTCAAGTCATCCTCCTTCCATTAATGATGGTGACCCATTTCCTGACCTTACTCACTATCGTAGCATTGTGGGGTCCCTTCAATACCTAGCACTTGCATGACCCGATATTTCCTATGCCATTAATACAATATGCCAATATATGCATGCTCCTACCACCACTCATTGGACCTTTGTTAAACGTACATTACATTTTCTTACAGAGACTCCCTGCTTTGGTTTACACTTCACCAAAGGTCCTTCTAATGTGTTGCATGCCTACTCTAATGTTGGGTGGGCCAATGATCAAGATGATCATTGTTCAACGAGTGAATATTGCATCTTCCTCAACTCCAATCTCATCTTTTGGAGCTTACACAAGCAGAAGATGGATGCAGGCTTAAGCATTGAAGAAAAATTCAAAAGTTTAGCATACACTTTCGCTAAAATAATTTGGATTGAAGCACTCCTATGTGACCTACACTTTCCTCTTCAATGCCCACCAACCTTGTGGTGCGATAACCTTTCCACACTTTACCTCTTTACTAATCCAGTGTTCCATGCATGCACAAAACATGTCGAAGTTAACTTTCACTTCATTGGTGAACACATCATCAACAAACAACTTTCAGTCCATTTCATCTCCACTGTGGATCAAATTGTAGATATTCTCACCAAGGGACTCCCCTTCTCTCGCTTTAAGCTACTACAAGACAAGCTTATAGTTTGTTTCAATCCTTTAGCTTGCAGGGCATATTAAAGCAATCCAAATCAATTAATCATGTCAACACTACTCATATGAACCAACTCAACCTCACCAACCTAGAAGATCATCTCAACAAATCAGAAAATCAACCAACTCATCAAGTCTCGAGAATCAAGCAATCCAAGAAGGAAGAAGTTTGAAATTCAAATCATCTTTCTACTATCACCAACCCAAATAGAAGATTACTCAAGACAAGATAAGAAAGTTTTTCAAAAATCAATTTCTCTACCCAATCTCATTATCTCTCATCAAATCAGCCATAAATTGTATCAACCCCATTTTCATTTATTACTAATTTTTGTAACATTATAAATTACACTCATTGTACAAACAAATGTATCGAAAGTCATTTTATTACAATTCATTGTATTGTTATTTTATCTTGGTATTTTACTCTTTAATTCCTTACCACATTGCCAGCAAATTTTCAATCATTTCTAATAACTTAAAAAATTTTCATAGATGGAGAAAGTAAAAGATTTTTCACAGGACTTCAATATTTTTTGTAATTTCCCATGCCACTTATTGGTAATTTTTAATTGTTTTAACAAGCATCTATGTCATGTTTACAATATTTATGACATCGTCACTTTTAATTATATAAACAAAATCTTCTCATCCCTCTTAATCATTTAATGCCACAATTTTTGAATAAAGCTTCACTTGAAGTATGCCTCTTGAAATGTAGCTAGGCATAAAAATGCAAAAATACGTATTTTAGCAAACAACAATTTGTTTATGATTAAGAAAGGAATTAGAAATTTGGTAATAATAAATATCGCACATTTCTTTTATTGACAAATCTTTCTAGGATTTGTAAATTTTCCTTTCTTTTAATGCAAGCAAGCTCAAATCTTAGCTTTTTGTGCTCAAATACTAACCTAGAACATAAAAGCAATATTTAAAAAAAAATGTGTTTACTTGATTTCATTATTTATTAGTTAACAACAAAGTTTTAATGAAGTTACATTCATTCCTTGATCTAACTATCAAAGCTTGCCCAAGACATTAGTCTTCAGAGTTTCAAATCTTATTGCACTAGTTATAGGTGGAACCATCTTTTTTTAGTTGAAAAAGAAATATAAGAAATAGTGTATTTTCATTATTTCAAATAATCAAAGTTGATTTTTGCTTTTCATGGTACAATGACAACCTAACATAGAGAGGTGATGTAAAAGGAAATTGCTTTTAATGCACACAAGCTAAAGAAACTTAGTTTTTTATAAGAACATACTTTGTGATGCCATTTAGGTAAGTTTTTGATAAATGAAGTATTTTTCTAACTGTTAAGTTATTTTTAAAATGGGCTTTAGGTTTTTTAATAACTATTCAAATTTTCATGACACAACCTTGGGCTCAAGGTTGCTCAAAGTTATTTTTAGAATGGGCTATAAGCTTTTTAAATTAAATTTGTCTCACGTTGAGCAACCTTGAGCCCAACATTGTGTCTTGAAAATTTCATGAGTAATGACCAAAATTTCTTTCCTTTACTTTGATGCATATTTAAAATTTCAAATACAATGGATATTAGTGGTCCAATATGCAAAAGGCTCAAATTAATCTTTTTTTCTGAATGCATGGTTGAAGAGAAAGCTACATAAACTTATAAGGCTTAAGTTTTCTAGAGTGTTGTTTTCAAGTTGTAGAAAAAAGTAGATATTAGTTATCAATTCAAATTGATTCAATCCTTTAGTTTTTTTTGAGTTAAAAACTTTGAAGCAAAATATTTCTTAATTAGTCAAACTTGATTATTTTAATATTTGATATTACTTTATTATTTTATTGTTAAATTCTTTTATATTGGAAAACGTTCGTAATACTAATGTTATAAAATTGAGACTCATCCAATAAAATTGAGATATATGATTGAATGATCATCTTGCAAAAAAAAAAAGAGCTTTTGCCTTCTAACTCATTGAAAGAAATTTGCAATGTTATTGCACTCTACATTTGTTGTGTGATAGATAAAAATTTCTTTCATTCATTTTCATTCTATCTTATAAATTTCAAAAGACATTATAATGAAATTTTTTTCCTCCACTTTTGAAGTATCTTGGAAATTTCCAAGGCAATGGGCAGAAATTTTTGGAATCTGGAAGTCAGTGGTACAATCCGAAATGACTGAGTTTACGTTTGCTGAAGGAGAAGACTATCTAAACTTTTAAGGCTTTAGTTGTTGAAAAAAAAATAAAGCACACGGTTTTGTAGGTAAGAGAGTGGAGGGCAGGATGTCCGGAAGATCTCTCGCTGCAATCTCTGCAATTGCAAGGTCCTTTACACGGGGACATGATTAAAGCATCTTCGAATCTCTCCTTTCACACTTGAATGGCAATTTTTCTCGCTGCAACGACGACCACCCCCACGAAGTAATATGAAGAGAACCTTCCCGCCGTGCACACAGGACCAAAGTCTTGACTCAGAGGTCCGTTTCTACGAAAACTCTGAGAGTAAACAAGATGAGTCTCAATTGGATGATAGATTTCATTCAATGATGAATAATGCAAACCGGGAAGGGAAGGCCATCTCATTCGCTAGCAATACCCATGAACCTTCTAACCTGGCACGTAAAACCCTTACGCATTACGTGCAGAAGGAAGGCAGCCTGCGGATTTCTCCTTTGATTTTCACGCGGCCTGGAAATTTCTAGGAAACTCCTCCCAAATGAAAGTAATTCCACGCGGCTTGAAAAATCTGCCACCATTCAGAACCAACGTCGTACGAAGACAGACTCACTGGGACCGTTCAGCCCACAAAGAGCTGTCAACCATTCCTTTGCGAAGTGGCATGTACAAAAAGCACCATCTCCGGCACTTCTCAACTGCAGTTGGTCCACGTTTCAGTCACCGGTAGTCCATCCTTTGACTGTACGTATGGCTCGTTCTGTTCCGATCACATGGCCTCCCCGATTGACATGACCGATGAACTCCTGTCCTTGGGGCATTAGTCGAAGGCCAAATAAAGGTCGCCAATACAATATGTTTGTTTTCTGGTGATGCCTTTTAAAATCTTCATTATTTTGGTTACAAACTTTATTATTTTTGCTTTGAATAGATAATTCAAACCAACCACCAAGAGTCCTACTTTGGAACAAGTGATCTACATATTATGAGAAATTTTTGTGAGTAAAGTAATTTTTATATGTCTAGTGTTTGTTGATATGAAAAATCTGTTGATCATCGCTAAAGATTCACTAACGGGGAATTAGTTCAATACGGGATATGTGCAGAAGATTGGACTAAAGCGTGTGAAACTAGAGATCCATCCTCTCCCTGTGATCTCTGCAATTTCTAGGTACTTTCCTGTAAGACAAAATGAAAGCAAACTAGAATCTCTCCTTTTCCCACAGCAATGACGATCACCCACTGTAAAGTGATATGAAAAGAAGCTGCCCAAGAGGGTCGGTCAAAGTCTCGACTTTTGCGTGGCCGTGATTCTATAAGAACAGAACTCGGAGGTCCATTTGCACTTGCAAGTCTGAGAATAAACAAGAGTCCGACTGAAGAAGCCTGTGAGTCCCTAGTGGCGTCTACCAGCACTCCGATGGCTCCTTCAAATTCATCTTCCTTGATTTATCAGCAGAAATAAAAGGTTTTTTTTTGTCTAAAACTATTTAGATATAATTCATCAGTTTAATTATATATATGTGTATGTGTATGTGTATGTGTACGTGTGTGTGTTTTTCAAACGGATTTTTTCTTTTAAGATCAAAGAAATGGCGAAGACCGCTTGACTCTACATTTCACCCAAGGGCTCACTTGTAATCTTGTACGATCTGATTCGAGCACTATACTTGTAAGCTTCCTACTTCCTATTGGTTTATTTGTTTATAAAGTTAAAGCCTTTGTCCAACAGTGCATAGTTAGCCTCATTCTTTTCTGTATATTGTCAGGAGTTGTGTCCAAGCTGATTTCTTCCCTGTTTCTCTTTCGGATCACCATCAACAAGCTTCCGCAAAGTCTTTCTTTTTGGATCTTCATGTCTCTGTTTCGCGCAGTCTTCCTCGCCGTCCGTTTTCTATGAGGAGCTTTGTGTTCGTTTTTTCTTGAATCCACCTTGGTGTTTGCTGTTTATCTCCTTCTGGAGCTTATCTTTATTCTGGAAAAGAAGCTTGCTAAGAGGGGTCGTTGTCTGCAAAAGGGCGTTTGAGAGAAGAAGCTTGTGTCTCCAATGAATTTTACGGGCATTCGGTCGGCCCCTTCAACTTCTTCTTCTTCTTCTTCTTCTTCTTCTGTAGCTCATCGGCGGAAATACGATCTTTTTCTCAGCTTTCGCGGCAAGGACACCCGCTATGAATTTGCAGACACCCTTTTCACCACTTTGAAAAGGTGGGGGATTATCGTCTTTAGAGACAATGAGGGACTGCAGCGAGGAGAAGAAATTAATCCAGCTCTTGGGGTTGCAATAAAAGAATCCCGCAATGCTGTCATTATCGTTTCACCGGACTTCACCAAATCTAAAGCCTGCTTGTTTGAGCTGACCGTGATTATGGAATGCTGGCGAATGGGACGCCTTTCTGTTTTTCCGGTCTTCTACCACATAGATCCCTCCGACGTGGGAAAGCTGACGAAGGATTTTAAAAATTATTTCGATTCACTTGAAGATGATCCCGATGATAAAGAGGCAAAGTGGGAATACTGGAAATGCTTTTTGGATAAAACAGCTGACTGGTCTATAGATCCCAAGCTTAACGAAGACCCAGTGGAATCGAGTGGAATTGCTCTTAAGAAATTGAGTGATATCTCCGCATGGGTTATACGAGAAGACAGGTAAATTAGTTACACTGAGTTAATAAATTAGAATGATGAATTTTATTAACTTTTTTAATCAAATCAAATTAGAGCAGCTTTCATTTTCTTTGGGATTTGGTTCTAATAAGCATTTTTTTTTCTCACAGTTACATAAATCCGATTATAGATGAAATCTGTCAAGCAATATGGACTAGAACAATAAATGACTTACCAAGCAGCACCGGGACTCTTGTTGGAATAAAATCACGAGCGGCAAAAGTCATGCAGCTCCTTCAGCTAGAAAAGGAGGGGGAAGTTCGCGTAGTAGGGATCTGTGGCATGGGAGGCATTGGTAAGACCACCCTAGCAAAATTCATTTACGATAGACTTCGTTTTTACTTTGATGCTGGACACTGTTCTAATCCGATTGGAAAAAGAAAAGACGTCGAACATCTTGTCTCTATACAAAATAAACTTCTTTATGATGTTTTCCCAGAAAGAGCAGCAAATTTGTCTAATAATGCTTTTAAGGTTGAGAAGGTGCTTCAATCCAAACTACGGGAAACAAGAGTTTTGATTGTCCTTGATGACTTGTGGTATACCGTCCAAGTAAACCAACTAATAGGAAGCCTTAATTGGTTTGGTCCCGGAAGCAGAATTATTATTACAAGTCGGATATGTGATTTGTTACATCTCTATAAGAACAACAACATTTATTATGTTGAGAAGCTGAATGAGTATGATGCTTTAAAGCTTTTCTGTATGACAGCATTCAAGCAAGATCAACCTAAAAAAGGTTTTGAGGAATTGTCTAAGAAAGTTGTGGATCATGCTAAAGGTCATCCTTTTGCACTTGAGATTTTTGGTTCCTACTTATCTAATAAGGAGACAAAGGCTCAATGGGATGGTTACCTAAAAGAATTAGGTACAAAAGTTGAAGATAATATTGTTGATACACTTCAAAAAAGTTTAGAAGAACTTGATAAAGGAATCCTTTCTCCTGGACAAGTTTCTCCTTTAAAAGAGTTGTTTTTAGACATTGCATGTTTTTTCAATGGATATTCAAAAAATAATGTTTTGTATATATTAGAAGGTGTCGAAGGTTTTGGTGACAATCTAGCACACAATCTTAGTGTTTTAGAGGAAAAATCTCTCCTAAGTATCTCATATGACCAAAGATTGTGGATGCATGACTTTTTAGTAGATTTGGGTCAACAAGTTGCTAAGAGTAGTAGATTGCTACAACAAAAAGATATTGTTCGTGTACTAGAGAGCTTATCCACAGTAAGTATCTTTTGTATCAATTTTTCAATATCTTTGTTATTAAGTATTTTTAGCTAAATAATTTTTTCAATGGTTTCTAGGAAAATTCTCGAGTAAAAGGCATTGTCCTAAAACTCTCTTCAAAAGAAAGGAGAACATTTCGTTTAGACGCATTATCAAAAATGGAAAACTTAAGAGTACTTCAAATTACCTACGTCCATGATGAAGATCTTGATGACATTTATGATGATGAAATAGGAGAATTTGATGAAGATCTTGATCAAGATGATGAAATGGGGGATAGGGTTCAATGGCATAGTGGCTTTACAAGAACCAAATGGATTGGAGATTTTTCACGATTTAAGCTAAGTGTGGACTTACGTATCATGGAATGGAGGTTCTATCCTCTAGAAGCCTTGCCGAGAGGCTTAAATTTTGTGCCAACTAAGCTTGTTAAGCTCACATTGAGGAAAAGTTGCATCAAACGACTATGGGATGGAAAGAAGGTAATATTGTGGTTTATGCAAAAATAATCTCTTTTTCTTTATATCTTTTTTTTTTCATTTTTTTTTACTTGATTTAACAATTTTTCATTCTATAGCAGAGTTTTCCAAAATTAAGGCACATAGACTTAACGGGCTGTCGAGAGTTGATTGAGATACTTGATATGAGCCGAGTCCCAAACCTTGAGATACTTCAACTTGGATATTGTGATTGTTTGCATATGGTTCATTCATCCGTTGGAGGTCTCAAACGGCTTAGAGTATTGCGTCTTTCGAGTTGCCGCAGAGTTGAGCAATTTCCAGATGTGATTCTCTCAGAATGCCTTGAAGTTCTTAATTTCAGTTTTTGTGAGAGACTTAAAAAGTTTCCAAATATTCTCTATAGTTTGCAAAATTTGTGGCATCTTGATATTAGGGGTACTAATTTTACAGAGCACCCTTCCTTGTCTATGGAATTTCCATCTTTGGAGTTCTTTAATGCAGGTGCTCTTAACATGAAAGAATTACCATCCTGCATTGCTTCCTCGAAGAATCTCACAATTCTGTCATTTTCTTGTCCTACCTATTTCCAGTTTTCTCCCTGGCTCTTAGAGTCAAGCTCTTTAAAATATTTAACTTTGGAATATTGCGATTTTTTAGATGAACCACAACTTAACGATTATTCTGTTGGAGTTTCTAACCTTGGGAAGTTCAGCTCGTACTCTTCTACCCCTCTAGTGGCATCGTCAAAACCACTATTGAGTTTACATAGGTTAGCTTTGAGAGGATGTCAAACATTGGATGAGCTTGAAATCCTCAAGCTAATTTCAGTAACGAGGTTAGACCTATCAGGTAATAAATTTAGAAAAGTACCAGATATTGTTGGTGAACTTTCTACCTTGTCGGATCTTTACTTGAACTCTTCTACTTCTCTTCAAGAATTGTCAAAACTGCCCTTAAGTTTAAGTTATTTAGAATTAAGAGATTGTCCATCGTTGGAGGTGTTTGATAGTCAAATGACGGAGCTAATCTCAAAAGAGATGTTACGGGCCAGTGGGTGTTCTTTTACGGTTGCCTATATTGGTTTTGAGGCCAAACCCTACAAGATCCTCTATCTACATCCCAAAAGTCCTGCAGGCCGTTCCTGTGTGAGTTTCTTCCTCTCCTTTTTAATACATATGTATAGTTTATTGATTTAAAGAACTGTGGTTAACGTTTTAGCCTTCTGTTTTTGCTTTTTTTTTTTTTTTTAAAAAAAAAAATAAATCTACAGCGTAACTTCATCAGATCTACAGCAACATGTGGGCCCACGCTAGAACCAAGAATCACGGATTGGTTCATCCACAGAAGCAGTAGTTCCGGTAAAGAAATTCAAATTGCAATGGATTGGAATTCAGAGTCCAAACCATCGATGTGTTCTCTGATGATTGTTTATGAAGTGTATGGGCATGATAAAAGAAAGAGCAAAGGGCGAAAATTGGAGGAGCTTGAGAATTCAGATATTGGAGCAAGGGAGGACAACAATAGCATTTGTCCTGAGTTTGTTTGTCAAATACAATTCGATGAAGAGAGTCCAAAATGTACCTTCGTGGTTTGTGTGCCTGAAGCGGCTTGTGTTGGGTCACATGGACTTTGGATGTGTATTAAAAATCGATATTATGGGTGGCAGCCTATTAGTGGAGTGAAAAGGAGGAGTTGCCGAGTTTCAATAACAGCAAGTAACAAGAATGTATTGTTGAAAGAGGGTGGGGCACGTCTCTTAAATTGGCATGATACTCCTTCAGAGTTTGTTGAAGTTGTTACAACAATATCTCCACGTGGTTTGGATTCACCGAGCCTTAATGATTCTCTATTCGGTCTGAGAGTTGAGGGCCCTGTCAAGCCACATGGTCCGTGTCTTAACTTGGTAAGATTTACTCAAAATGTTAAAATGTGACCTTGACTTCCTCTCTTTTTGTTTATTATCATATTGATTTTACTTATAGTTTTGTAGTAGAAAGCGATGATTGTTATTATAAGTTTTTGAAAGCTTGTGAGTGGTTCACATTTATTTTCTTAGTGGCTTTTCTAGAGACATATTTGTCTGGTGTTTTGATTGCTTGTAACGCATTCATTTTGTATATTGTTTGTCTCTCTCCTTCTTGTTTTTTTTTTTTTTTAAGTCTACAAATTCTCTTAAGATACGCCTACATACAATGGAAGATAAGTTAGTATTTGTGTTAAGAAATAAAATTGTGTATTCCACTTAGGTCTTGCACTTATGCAATTGTCTATAATTTGCATATCAGAATTTATATTCACTCACATGAATGTGTTTTTTTTTTTTTTAGTTATTTTCTTTAATGTCGTGGAACTTTACTTTTATTTTTTTAATTGTATTATCTTTATATGTGCAATAGTTTTATTGATTTAATTTGTGAAATTTGGTAGATGATCAATTATATGGAAACAATAATGGAGTTTTGAGAAAATTGATTTGGTTTCATTACTTGTTTATGCTATTTAACTACTTATTGCCATTTAATTGAGTTTTGGCAAATATAGACATGGATTTGTTCGTATAACACGACTAAGACACTAGTCCCAATGGTTGCAGAATTTTTTTTTTCTTGGTTTTGGTTGTCTAATGTTTTAACCATGTATCATATACGATAATTTTTATTTATTTTTGGTTGTTATTATTCTGAAGCTAATGCATTCATAAAATAAATATCTTAATCTAGCAAAGAGTAACATACAAAATGACATAATCTTTTTAGACAATGTAGGTTTAATATTATTACTAATCATAAAAATTTACATATACAAAAAGTTGTGTATGTATATATTCAAAGAGGAAACATGTAGCATTGAAAGAATATGTAGTGCTGAAAAATTAGAAAATTAAGTATTGGTTAGTCAATCAACCAAGTCTTATTCTAAGATTATTAATAATTTTTGTAAAACATATATAAGTCTTGTTTTACATGAGCTAGACAAGTTCAAAAAGAGTAAAAGCTGCTCAAGTATGCAAGAAAATAAAATTATATGCTGAAAATTAAGTTTAATATTTTTTTTGTAGTTTTTTGTTTTATCATGTACTTGGTTCAATTAATAATAGAAATTAAAAATTGAAAAATCTAGCTAACAAAATTAAATGAAACGATGCAACATGAAATGTAATAATGTAAAATTAATCCTTGTTATAATATGATAATTGTTGATGGTCTTTGCATCACTTGTGCTTAGAATTTGTTAGTTAATAAGCAAAGAATAAATAAGTAGACTATGTACCCTCATTGTAACATTGTTTAAGCCATATCATTTCTCACTAGAACACTCTCTAAGACTTATCATTAAATTTTTAATAAAATGAAAACTTTAATTTGAATGAAATAATTGGCATAATTGTTTGTATAAATATGCTACATGTTAATCAAATACGGGAAGGAAGGTCAATGGCAACTCGTCAAAGGAGAAAGACCACGCCTTTGAAGGCCAGACTTTGTCTTCTAGGATATTGGTAAAATAACTCTTGTCCCAAAATATTTGGTCTACCTATATGCTTGGAACACATAAAAGTATCTATATGTTTGGCCAGCAAATATGGATTGTATTTTTTTACTCAAAATAAGTTGATGTTATTGTTTAGTTATACAATATGACAAGTTCAAAAAAATTTATCTTGTGAGTATAGTAACGTAATAGATCAAGGTACCTATCATCAAGTGTTGTGGATTGGTTGTCTTTATTCTTTACAAGTTTTAGTGATAAGTTTGGTCGTAGCTTTACAAGTCATATTTGAACGGTTCTAACCATATAAATGGCTCAAAGTTGACTGCTAGCGCTCACCAATTGTTTATGTAGGGATATAATAGGGGTCACAGTACTTAGCATTATTTGAATATATTGTTTGGTTTGGTTTCTACTTAATTGGTCAATTTTTATCCTTAAATGAGGATGCCTTGTGACCGGAGCAAAATTGTGGTTTCTATTTGAAACGGAGGTCGAGTGCTGGACTGAATCCTATTCTATTCAAACTTATGAATCGACATATATTTTAACACAATTGCAAGCACAGGATGCGGGTACGAGGGTTTTGATATTCTTATGTTTTATTAGAGAGAAAACTAAAGGTGGAATATAAGAAAATATCTGAGACGTAATGTTAGAAAACTGAAAAATGTTACTTCTGATTCATCAATGTCTGTGTGATTGCAGCTTGCAACTCCTATACAGCTTCAGGAAGAGGGGAAAAAACTGAGAAGAAAGAGAAAACGAAGGTAAATAAAGAAGAGTAGCAGATTAATGGGGTGGTGCAGAATGTTCAGATGCGCTGCGACGTTAGTGCCGAGGAAATCAAAGAAAGCCAAACAGAGAATTTGAAAAAGGCGTCTCATGCTTTGGTCTGCCTTACGGGGTTTGTTCTGCGTATCCTCTCAATGAGAAGGATTAGAGCCAAGGAATCAGAATCAAAGGAGTGCGTTTGAGCTTGTTTCTATTTTACTGCTATTCTGGTGGACGAATTGGAAATCTGTTACAGCCGCTGCTGTGGAGGCCTGTTTGGTTTTCTCGTTGTTTTGTTGTTTATTTGGTTGCTTTGTGATTGAGCTTGTGTATATTGTTGGGTGCCTCCTTTTTATATCTGCGTTGCCGGTCGAGGAGATCATCTTTAAGTTGTAACATTTGGAGAAAGAGAATTTCAATGTGGGAGTTCATTCATTTTGTATTTGCTGGGCTGACCGCATGACTGTGAGTCTCTCTCTCCTGCTGGGTTGCTTTGGGAGATGAAATCAAAAACCTTGAGAAAATGATTTGTCAGATTCTTAATTTTTACGCCCTTGAGATTGCTGGAAATTTACTTAAATGGGTTATTGATCTATTATTGTTGGAAATCAGTTCTTTAGTGGGAAGGAGAAGACTGTTCATCCGGTTGTAATGGTGGAGTGCACGAGAGGTGCTTGTTTGAAGTTACGAGTGAGCATAACTTCTTTGAGGCGGTGACTGAGTGGGGTTAAGAAGCGGGGGTGGCGCTGCAGCAACTTATAAACCAATTTCCACCAAATAAATACAATACTTGTCATTTGTTGCATATATTATGGTAATATTAAGGGATTTTCTTTCTTCAGTAATCATGGGTTTTTTTTTTTTTTTTGTTGAAGAAAATTAAAAAATGGTTGCAATCCCTTTAATAAAGAAATAAACTTGACAATTAATGATATTCAAATCTCATTTGCCACGTCATTGCCATGTGTTGGAGCCATAACAGTCAGTCTAACTCACGTGGACAGTACAGTCATCGCAAGTTGATACGTCAGCGCTAAGGTCAACAGAATTTGCAGTCTACACAAAACAACGTCTTCTTCCTAGTTTTCCATCTCTCCGCACATCTCGCCGGAAATCTTCACTGGCATCAATAACCCATGCAGAAAAGGAAAGCAGAAATCAGCCGCCGGTCAAAAATCAACCCAAGATAGAATATTTTGATAATGAAATCGAAGCTATATCATTGGCAATAAATTCAAACCCTTGAAAGTTCCCCCCCTTTCTTCAAGTTGATGTGCATTCAATGGAAAATCGATTCATGTCCAATTTTTTAATTATAATTTCCTCTAACCTTTTAGTCATGATCCTCATTAACTTTTTAACTAAGATACTCTTAAATGTTATCATTGTAATGTTGTTTCTGTTTTATTCTAATATTCTCTGACTATGCTCACATTGCTTTTCTTTCTCTTTTTTATTTTATTTTATTTTATTTTATTTTATTTTTACCACTGAGCTAAGGGATTCCCTCTATATTTTCACATTTCAATCATATTGTTTCTGACTTTTTATTTATCAATTGTATGTGATGAAGATTTTTTTTTGTTGCTAAAAAGATATAATCACTGTAATTGCTTTTCATGTTCATGCTTGTATATTCATGTGTAATCAAAATGAGATGAAAATCAATCTTGTAATGATATGAGATTTATATCATGGTACTTTTCTTAATTTTATTTTATTTTTTGGTTAGGTCACAATGGACACCTTTCTTTTTTTCCATGTCAACATTATAAGTGAATAAAGCATTGATTTGCATTATTTAATAAAATTGTCTTTAGAAAGTGTATATACTAATTATATAAGGGTAGGAAATCAACATTCCTATGAAATTAGACAAGTGACATTTCAATATTCAATATTTGGTCCTTTTGGTTGGTTAACAGGTAATTATACTTGAGAGGAAAAGGATATACAAAGGGACAAGAAAGCAAAACTAAATGACATGACATTTTTTTGTTGGCTCTCAACAATGTGACAAGTGCTTACTTTTTTACGATATTTGTTAACCAAAAGAAGTGACTAATAGACTTTGGTTTGAAACAAAATCCTTGCGACATCTTTATGATTTTAAGCCTTTTTCATGCATGAGAAACTTCAAAAGTTCCTACAATTGGAGAGGACCCAACCCCACTAACTCCAAAAACTCATCAAGTTAAGAGCTATCATTTATTCACCCAAGTTAAAACCAAATTCAACATGACTCACAACTATAATGTTACTCAATTCAGGGCCTGATGTTTGTTAAGCCGAATTATTTCTTTCTTATTCTTTCCTTTCTCAGATACCAACCAAATGAAAAACAACATGGATACACTTTTCATGGCCATGCTTGAGGGAAGAAAAGAACCTACCACAAACTCATGAATTAAGTTCTTTATTAGCATAATATCTTTGTTATATGCATTCGTCCCCTGCAATTGTTTTGACTTTTTCCCCCACATTGGGTATTTTATTATTTTTATTTTTATTATTTTTATTTATTTTTATTTTTTATCTTCGCACACCACAGTCACACCCTTATGCGAAATTACAACAGAAGCGTGATATATTTCGTGGAAGAGATCCCTTAGGATATCGTTCAAGCAAAGTTTGGTTCTAATCAAAGTAAAAAGTTGTAGAAGTGATGGCTTTGTGTTGGAGTTGAACAAATAGACAGTTGGATTTCAAAACTATAACTGCTCATATAGGGATTATAGGCTTAAATTCTATACCTACATATACTGTTAATTTGAAAAGTGTACATTGTCGAATCAATTGTAGCCTAAGGAACGCTGTTGTGAAGACAAAATTCAAACCATCATTTATTGGGTGTGGAGGCCTTGGAAGGTGGAGTTTGAGGAGTCAAATCCTCACCAACTATGTCAAGAGTCTTTGCTTTGTATTTGGAAAAAGATTCAATTTTTGCTTTCGACAAATAAGATGATTTTAAAGTGGCGCCATTTGGTAGATTTCATGTTAAATTCAAAAATAAATTAAAAAAGGCAAATAATCCATTAAAAAATACTTCAAGAATTACCCAAACATGAGGGGTGTACAAAAATGACATTATGCAACCCTAAGGAAAATTCTTGAGCTAAGAATGGTCAACCCTAAAAAAGTCACTCGTATAAAATATTCATAGATTTTCACATATGTTAGCTCTTCTTGAGAAATTATAGTTCTTAAAAAATACACATGTTAGGAAATCTAGTCACATAAGTTATAAATTTTAGTAGGATAAATAACATCAAAACTGCAAGTATTTTCTTGTTAACTTTCTTTGATGAAGAAAACCTTTGTTTTTGTACAACAAATTTTACATGAAATCTTAACTATTCAATCCATGAGTATACACATGATTGTTGCATTGTGAGATTATAGTGTTGTAAGAGTTACAGGGTGATTTGAGTTATAACACAAAAATCATTAATCGGATGAACATAGGCGTATAATATTTTTTGTTTTTAGCAGTGAAGCCTATAGCAAGATAACATCTAATCCTTCTCTCTCGTCTCCTATCTTACATTTTTTCTATGCTTATTTAATATTTCGACTATAAGCCTTATGCAAGGAGTAACATTTAATGGTAGCATTTTGCACTTTGTTTTTTTAAAAGAAATTACATTAAATTTAATAATAAAAATAGAAGATATACGTAACAGTAGATAATTATATTTACAGTTGTCTTGTAGAATCTTCTTTCTCGAAAGTGGATCTTACCCTTTTTTTTTTTCTTTTTTTTTTCTAGTTTATACAATATTTTTTTCTCTTTTCAAAGATAAATCTTTTAGGTATCGAACATATGGATTATTTTCTTGCGGTAGAAAGTGGATCTTACCCTAAGAGCAACATTTAGTGATAGCATTTTGCACTTTTTTTAAAAATAATTTTAATTTAATGATGAAAAATAGAAGATTCATTTGGTGGTAGATAATCATATCTACGGTTGTCTTGTGAGATCTTCTTTCTCGCCGTACAAAATGGATCTTACCTTCTAAACAGGTTTCTTCTCCAAGGATTGCCCTGTTAAATTCATCAACTGGATAAGGTCTTGGTGAGGAAAGATCTGGACTTGAAACGAACCAATGCACGAGGCTGGTGGCACTTGGTCCTTGGGAAGTGTCATTTGAGGAGTTTGAACTACTAGAATTGAAGCTTCGCTAGCTCAAGTAGAAGGGCAAATGCAGAATGACCACGAGCTGAGGAAATCCTATTTGTAGAGACCTAAACTAAGAGGTATTATATTAATGGCGAAAGAATTTATTGGTATTTCGAATTCAGAAACAGCAATTAAAAAAGCGTGATCAGAGTAGTCAGAAAGTCTTAATGGCCATGGGAACAGGAAAAGCCTATAAAATTCATATATATCATGAACTTGCAACTGTTAATATGATTTGTTTTTTGCATTGAGAATATTAGCTGGCAGAAGTGACCACGTGTAAAGAAGAGAGGAGAAAAAAGAGAGTAAGAGGAAAATGGTAGCCGGATCTTTCTCCATTCCCGCCTGCTCTCCCAAATTCCTAGCCATGTCCACCTCTTTCTTCAAAAGACTTTATTGAACAAAAGAGTATTCAAAGTTTACAAATTACTTCATAAATATTTAATGGTAGCATTTTGCACTTTTTTTTTAAAAAAATAGATTATATTTAATGATAAACAATTAAAAAAAATAGATCTAACCTTTTTTCCTGTTTATTTAATAGTTTTCCCTTTCGAGGATGAACATTTGGCAACGGGTATATGGATTGTTTCTTGCCGTTGGAAGTAGATCTTACCTCTTTTCCTGCTTATTTAATAATTTTCCCTTTCTGAAGATGGCTTTTTCAGGCATCAAGCTGGTGGACTATCTTATGCTTCTAAAGGCTAAAGTTCAAGCAATGAGCCTGGAAAACTAGGATTAGGCCTCCCGTATCCTTTAATGTTATCCCCTTTCATGTTTAATTGACTTGCGTGGATGTCATGACATAATAGAAGATTATATATACTTTCTTTTGCTTTAAAACATTTAAAGTCGTCTTAAGTTGAAACAGAGTCAATAAATCTCTTTATATCTCATAATATTCTAAAAATTGTATCAACTTTAAGAATTTTATTATATTATTTTAGAATTTTATATTATAATTTGAAATTTTAAAATATTTTTTTTCGTTCTTTTATTATGGTTTCTTTTTATTCATTTCTAATTTTTGAACTATGTATTCCTTGCTTTCTAGAGATCGTACTCCTTATTAGCATGAATGTTTTCATGATCTTGTGATTTTTTTTTTATGTTATAAAATAATATGTGTTTGTAAAACCAAAGGAGTTTTGGGCAATCTTTCGTCTCCCCAATCGAAAAGTCAATAAGGAGAAAAGATTTTAAAGCCATACTATTTGTATGCAAAATGAAAATCCCATATTGAGTATAATATTTCTTGTAGTAAAATTTAAATAGATGAATTATTTCTCTAATTCTTTAACTAGCTTTTAAGTTAGATTTTTAAATTTTTTAATATGATATCAAAGTTAGGTTGAATATGTTTTATCTTGTATGATTTTAAGCCCAAGATCATGCAGTGTGTAGGGGAGTTTGGACAAGACAAGAGTCTCATTGTATGCAATTTCTTATAGTGAAGTTTAAAAACAAAAAAAATGTCATTCTAACTATTAAACTAGCTTTTAGGTTGGACCTTTGAATTTTTCTAATACTATATTTTTCATACCAAAGTTGAACTACAAGAATTGGTTTTAAAACATTTAGCAATGAACTATGTTCACAACTAGGTTCGATCTAATTTATTTATTTATTTATTTATTTATTTATTTATTTATTTATTTTTAACCTAATTTTGTTTGATTTCTTTGTTCAGGAAGAAGCATGTCAGATTCTACATCTAAAATTCCTGGAAAAAAGAAAACGTTAAAATCAACAAATTCGACATTATAACGTTCCCAAAAGGCATCATGCTAATGCTACGAGTCGGAGTGCCGGAGTCGACTAACTATTCTGTCAGTTTCTTCTAATTTCTTACGCCTTTTTTCACTTCATTCTTGGGCTTCGCCATATTTCCTTTCCAGCTCTTTGTTTTTTCTGCCTGCAACTAGGTCTGTGTAAAGTAAAACCACGTCAAATATAGATCTAGAGTAAAAGTTTTAATCCCTACGCCAAAAAAATAAGAACCTTTGTACACATATTGAGGGACATGGACTTTTAGGCTGGACAGAACATCACAAACCTTCTGGTGTTTAGTACTGTGTATTCTGTATTACATGCATATTGCCACCTCAAGCTATTTTTTCATCTGCTTCCGCAATTATTTTCACCATAAGTTGTGTAAAAAAAAAGTGGAATAGACATCAGGCCCTGCAGTGAAAAATGGAACTAAGAATAGATATCAACACCTACGTTGTCCAGAGAAGAAGTCCACGGCAGTGTCCAACCTTTGTAAAGTAGGGTTAAAGCTTACACAGAATTTCTAACTCAGCCACATGTGTTTTTGTTCTAGGTCTAAACTTGGGCCTAATTATAGGCTTAGCCCAAACCCAATGAACCTTTTTATATTCTATTAAATGTAATAAATTAGAGATTTTTTTTGAACGTAAGAGTTTATTCACAGAGGTGACATCTCCCTCTAATGAAACCAGAGGTGTGTTGTGTCTCTTTCTAATAAGACCCGGAGGTACTAGTGCCTCTCTGATGAGACTAGAAATGATTATCAAACCGCATGTCCCAATTAAGTCATAGCAGAACGATAACAAATGGTCTCGAAGCAGCTCCAGCCTAGAGAACTGCCCATCGCCTTATGGATCTGGCTTGAAGACCGAAGACATCGCAAAAATTAAAGCTCTGATGATGAAGCTGTACAACCGCTTGGAGATGATAAGAATCGACCTACACGAAACAGCTCAAGAGCAAGCAGAAAAAGAGAGGAAGGAGAAAGCAGCATGGGTACCAACTGAATAGATTCAGCTGGAGATGAACGTAGAAAGATTAGCAGCATAGCCTAAAGTTTTTGTTCGAAACCCAGTAGCAGAGATAACGGTCTCTGCGATGGAGCTACTCCCGTCTGTCGACCATCAGGCAGCACATCATCGAGCGGCAGTACACCGCATGGAAGGCCATCGTTCCAAACCACTCCAGCACCTCGGCAACCAGGCGGGACATTGTTGAGTGGCAATATACTGCGTGGAAGGCCATCATCGCACCAAGGTGAGAGGGCATGACCGAAGGTGGAATCATGTGCAAGAACAGTCGCCACGCTGGAGGCTGCCACGTGATGGGCGATGGAGAAATTGTGCCACAAAGAAGCGTCAGAAAAGAAGGCCACCAATGGGTTTCTGGGTTTCACACTTTGGAAAACCACCAGAGATGGAGGACGACCAAACCTAGGGAAGTCCCAATTCGGACCTGGCGGCTGCCAGAGACAAGAGAAATCGGAGTACCCATTTTGCTTTGAAATGGGTTTGTCCTAAATGGTGGGCTTCAGATCCAGATAGTTGGGTGCCGAATGGAACCAAATGCGCTGACCACTGCGAACGATGACGGCCTGATCTGTTGAATGGGCTGGTCACCAGAGTTTTGTTTCACCAGAGGCGGCTGTCGGAACGTCGTCAGTGGAAATTCATGCAAGCACAGTGCTGAAGAAGTTTTGGGATACGGCTTTAGCATTATCTTGACTAGGTTTATAACAGCACAGGGACAAGTCCCTGGTGTAATTGGAAATCGGAGGAGATGGCAGGAAGAGCGTCGAGGAAGATAGAGGAGTTGAACAAGGAACTGGTGGACCAAAATGGGGAAGAGTACGAACTAGAGGATCGGAGGGACCAGCTCAAATCGTTGAATGGAAGCTGCTTCAAATTGATTAGCAACAAGCTCGGACTCGAGTCCACTTGCCGAAAGTTTAGTCGGGAGAGCATCTTCCTCGGTATTCGTGACCTCTTTCAAGGCCTCATCATCCATCCCGAAAATAGATGGTATCAGGCATGGAAACAGTTCATACTGTTATGGGCAGTGTACTCCTCCAGCTTCATGCCCATGGAGTTTGTTTTCTTCTAGGAATTGCTAGAGAACCTCTCCATATTAGACATTGCTGGGCATATAGTTTTTCTTTTCGACATTATCATGCAGTTCTTTGTGGTCTTCAGAGACAGTTAGACCTATCAAATGGTCAACAAGTGCAGCCCTATTGCTCTAAGATAGCTAAAATCTGGTTTTGCCATTGATCTTCTTGCTTGTGTGACTTGGGATATGATCCACAAGGCTAGTGGGAGGAAAGAGGAAGTGAGCTACCTTCTATGGATTAGGTTATGTCAAGTCCGCAAAGTCACAGAATCTTGGTGAGGCCAGTTCAGGGGCAACTTCGGCACATGTTAGAAAACCCCCACCTAAGCCTTCCTTACTTCCCAGAGCAAACCACCACCATTTCCATCATTGCAGCAAATAAGAAAAGAGAGCTTAAAAATACCTTCTCCTAAGGAAGCCTCAACCATTCTTGTCATTTGGTCTGTGCATCTTTTTTTTCGTTTGGGAATAATGAGAGAAAACAGCGAAAGAAAGACCAACTGTGGGAGAAGGGATCAAGGATGAGACCCAAACATGAAAGCATTTTTGTTAATGATGGGTGTTGTCTCACATTAAAAGTGAGAGAATAAACCTATGATCTTATAAGTGATGAGAATTCTCCTCTAAATGCTTTGAGGTTTTGAGATGGGTCTTCATACTCTCATATGGTATCAAAGCTGGGAATAGGCATCCGCTTTGTAATCCCCTATGCCCCAAAGTTAGATTTCAATTCACTTGCAATGCTTGTATCAATATATAAGTGAGAAAAGTGTTAAAAATGAGAGTTGTCCTACATTGAAAGTGTGAGGATGAGCTTTTAAGCTTGTATTATCCCACATTGGAAGTAAGGGGGAGTGTTAAAGATGGGTATAATCCCACATTAAAAGCGTGAGAATGGACCATTGAAATTATAAGTGATGAGATTTCTCTACTAAATGTCTTAAGGTTTTGGGATGGGCCTCATACTCTAATAGTTTTCCATATTGTTCCAATAATATAGCAAGATGGAAGGGGCATGGCCAATAAGGTAAGATCCTGAGTAAACCCAATGGGTATGAATTCATTTTCTCTGTGTTTGTCAAAATCCAATTATTCTTCTTGTTCCGCAAGACTATAAGACTATAGTTTTGGGTTCTCAATAAATACGGAGGGAAACCCAGTAGTGTAATAAAATTTTATTGTTCGCTTCCTCCAATTTTGGCCTTGAGTGTTATTCCCTTAGGACATTGTGCAGCGTAGGAACAAGAAAGCTATTATAGTTGAACTTCTTGTTAGGGTTGCTTGGGTTCACATAATTGCTATTTTTGTTGATGTTGAGATTGCACAATTAGTGCTTGATAAAATGGGTGGTGTTTGGACGGAATTAAAATGGATTCATAATTACATTGTGCAACTAGTTTGGAGTCTTTTGTCATAGGGAAGAACATGGGCCCTAATGCAGCCGAGGTGGCTTATGTAGAGTCCTTAACCTTTATTGGTGTCTCTATTGTGGAGAAAAATGTGAAGTTGGACAAGGATGGTAAGCGTTCCGATGAAGAAAAAGGAACGGATAAGGAAGGGACTGAATTGAATGTTTAGGGTGGAGGGCATCAAGATATCGTGCGACGTAGTGAAGATTATGGTGTGGCCATGAAACCCACATCGGAGTGTGGGTTAGTGGCCCCTGCTGAAGAGACTAATGAAGTGATGGAAGAAACATTTATTACGAACAATGGAAGTGATGTGGTGGGCTTGAATATTGGCGAGTTGTTCATTATAATTTGTGCAAAGGAAATGGAGGTATCACTCTACTAGACAAGCGAGGGCAACAGAAAATAGTTTTATTGCATGTGAATTAGCAGCAGGAAAAGGAAAAAAAAAGATGTAACAAATATTGCTCTAGATACAATAAAACTAGCAAAAGGGAATGGAGGCTTGCCGTCCGATAACGACATGCGAGGTTTGAATTTGGGAGGCATTGAAGCAGCAATGGGATCAGCTGATGGACTTTGAGCAGAAAAAAATGTCTAGTGATAAGGAGAAGTGGAGAATCTTCCACATCACTCCTAGAGGGTTGGCAAGCAGATTATTTTTTACTCAGATGAGGTAGTGGGGGAAGATACGGAAGGTGAAAGAAAGCAATTGTTTGATTCTGTCCCGTTTGAAGCTTTTTTTGAAAGCAATAACTGGTGCTAATTTGGAGGAGCACTGCGCTTGCTTAGATTCCTTATTCCACTCTCCGATACCTGCTCCTAAAGTAAATCATCCTAACCCCATAGATGGGGATGAATTAGAGGACGAAGGTTTGACTGGGCAGAGTACCTTTCTCGTGGGCAGCACAGAGACAACATTCGTTCTTCTACTTTTCACCCATAATCCTTGATTATATTGGATAAAGTAGAACATGGAACAAGCACCTATAATAAAAGTGCTTAATGTGGGAGCATGTCTAGAGTGCATTTCTTGGATCTTCTTGGGTTCTAATTATATTAGGCTTTATTAGTTTATCTTTGTTTGAATTTGTGTTGTTATACTCTTTTATTAAGTCTTTAATTGTTCAGTATTTTGTAAATTTTGAAAGCACGAGGACAAGCTTTTTTGAAGGGAAATAAAAATGTTATAGGTCTAAACTTGGGCCTAATGTATAGGCTTAGCCCAAGCCCAATGAACCTTTTATGTTATTTTAGATGTAATAGATTAAAAGCTTTTGTTGAATATAAAACCTTGAAGTTTTCTCATGGAGGTGCCGTTTCTCTCTAACAATACTAGAGGTGTTGCATCTCCCTCTAATTAGACCAATGGTAATGGTTAATGATTATCAAACCATTTGTTCCGGTTGAGTCATACGTAATAGTTTTCCTTCTCAAGTACTCCTCCATCTTTTTCAAAAATGAAAGCCACGTCTAAGAAACCATTTCAAAATTCAATTCGAAATTTTCTTTAAAGATTGTTCAATTTAAGTGGAAAAATGTGCCAATTGACTGAGGGAAATCTCTCTTGTTTTCTTCTTTATTTGTCAGATTTCTTTTCTTATTGTTTCTTTTTCCCCATATCCCCTTTGCTTTGTGGGGGTGACATTCTTTGGAGGCCTCCCTGCTTCGTTACCATTTTTCTTAGAAGCTTATGTCCATCTGTTTCTCTTTTAGGATTACTGTACCTGCGATACCGGGAACTCCCAGATCTGGGCTGGGCCCATGTCTCAGTGACTTAAGGTCTCTGTTCTTCTTTTTTTTTTTTTTTTTTTCCCTTTACTTTTTATGAGTCTTGCTCCACAACTTTAACTTCTATTCTTTATTCTAATATTCATTTTCTTCCTCTAGATCATGATACAGTATACTAAAGTCTCTAATTAGAGGATTCAAGATTAGAGTTTAAACTTGGTAAATATTAATAACGATGAAAATGATAAATAAACCACTAGTTGTTTTCCTTTTTTCCTTTTCTTTTTCATGATGACAATACTTTTTTTTTTCTTTTTCGCATCATGGCTGACGAATAAAGTAAAAGGGCGAGCAAAGTGCAGAAAGACAGAGTGTGAAGACAGAGCGGGAAGTGATAGGACAACCCCCGACATCGATGAACCCTCGTTCACTAGAGTTTTCTCAGATGAAGTGTTTTTGTCTACTAGCCACAACGATGAAGTGTTTTTGCAAAAGCTTTCGTCCATTATTATGCGGCTAGCCTATGTTCCAGGACACAAGCTTAGTTCTTGACGTTATGTGAAGTAACTTGACATCCAATCGTTTTCATGTTGAAAAGTGTTAACGAATTGATATTTTTAACATATTGCAAGGACTCAATTTATCACATAAATATATGAAAATGATATCAGGACAAGAGATTGATATATTAGAAATAAACTTATAATCTAAACTCAAAAGTTAACTTATAAGTTGAAAAAATATTTTTATATTTAAATATTATTCAAATATCTTATTTTTCTAGTGTGAGACTTTTTTTTTATAATATTTTCTACATACTAAGCGTATCTTGAATTTAAAATTGAATGAGATGAAATAAATATTCTTTATGTATTGAACATATTTTAAAAGTATAAAGTTGGGTGAGAGTTGAAGTAGATTAACTTAGACTCTAATGTCATTATTAAAAAATATTTATAATTTAACCCAAAAATTAACTCATAAATTGGAGGACTATTTTTTGTATTTAACTATTATCTAAAGTTTTATCCTTCTAATAGAAGAATTTTATCTCTAAGATGACATGAACCAAAAACTCTCAACACCAAGTGACAATGTTCAGGAGCTGGGTTTCACTTTGAAGCTGCCCTCCCATTACTTTTCTGTGCCTCTCGCACCCGCACGTTTAAACAACTTTAAGTTGTCAAAAGGAGGAACATTCCTTTTCCTAGATAGTTGTTCGCGAGTTGTTTAATACCTGCTTTTGTCTTAACACATGGGCCTAAGGCAATAACGGTGGGAGCAGGGGATAAGCAACAGGATCAACGCTGTGACCTCGTCTGGTGGCCTGGAATTAGGGTTTGGGTATAGTCAATCAAAGTAGATGAAGATGAAGCCATTCTAACAGAGAGAAGACTGTGAGAGTCCGATCAAAGAATCCTCTAATTAAACCTTTAATGCCTTTTTAGTGTAAATGGTGCGGATTAAGACACGAGGCGTATATTTTGTTGGAGGTGTGCTTTTTCAATACCAATACTTGGATCTATGTATAAATATATAAATATATAAGTTAGAGATAAAAATTTTACACTGAAAAAATGACCATTAAATAGTATTTAAATATAAAAGTATTCTTTTAACTCATCAATTAACTTTTTAATGAAATTATGAGCATATTTTTACTATCATATTAATGTCCATGTTGATGTATCGTAACTCTCACTTAATCTTAAGCTCTCAAAAATATGCTCAATATGCAAAAAGGATTCATTTTATCCTATTTGATTTGAGCATAAAGTAAATTCAATCCGCAAAAGAAAATTTAGAGAAGAAAGTTCCATATAAAAAATATATGATCCTTAACAAATATGTTAGATTCATATAGAAGTTAAACATTGAGTTTATTTCTATTAACATATATGTTAGATTCATATGAAAGCATACATACATATGAATCTCGACAATACATACACCAACACAAGAGGAAACACAAAAAGATAAAAGTACGAATCTCGCCAGTGCACACACAAACCAACACACGATCTTTCTTTCGTCGACGAGCAAACACAAACAGATAAAAACTTGCGTGCAATATAGGTGATAAAAGTGAACCACTGAGTTGATCATTTGAAGCTTAGCTGGTCTCCAAGTAGGTTCAGCGTCGCAAGTTCTAGTCTTTGCCCCCAGGGGATGTAGAGGGTGGTGCTTGCACGGCATTCCCAGCTGGCTTCTTCGACCTGCTCTTGTCTGGACCCGGTCCAGGAATGTAAGTGATTGGATTAGCGGCAGACGGTGGCACGACCCCACGGAGGGAGCGGTGTATAAGACCCTCATCACTCAGAGGGGACTTTGAGGTTCCAAGTTGCGAAGAAGCCATGAAAATAGCGAAAAGAATAATGATGCTCCGGAGAACTCTGAGAGAGATAGCCATCTTCAGAGATGATGGTGCGAGGTTGATTGTTGTGAGGCTGCTGCCTGGTGTGTTTATACGCAATTATTGCTGTGGTCTAACAGCATCTTGGTCTTTTTCGTCGGCGCTAACAGTAGCAGTCAAAACTTACTCACCTGTGTTACAAGCTAAGAAGAAATATATTAAAATATTTATTTATATAACAATGGATTCTATCAGTTTTTCAATCAACTTTTTTATTGAATAATATGATTCTTAATGTAGTGGTGTAGTATGCAGATTGGTCACATAATGTAACCGCACAATAATTTAATGATTTGATTATAATAATGTGAAAATGTGTTACAATAACAAAAATTCTATTATTAAAAAAATATTAAAAAATTCTTATATAATAATAGTTTACTGTTAAATCTTATTTAGAATAATATATATTCAATTTAAAACCTTAAAGCGTAAAATGAAGAAACTTATTTTTTTACAAAATACTTTATAAACTCTTATTTTTCATATGAGACTTAACAAACTCTCTTGCATCAATTGTGAGATGATGATTTTAGAAAAGATAGAATATTAATTTTGAATAGACTCTTTAATAACATAGAACTATTCTACATTGCTTATTTAACAAGTCTTTCACTCTAATGGTTTAACACAAATTATTTTATAATATCTCCTTTTATAGGGATTTTAAGTTTGTCCATAATTATGTAAATATTTTAATTCTAATATTATATTAAATTTTATAGAATGATCATATTTAAATTATAATTTTAAGATATCAAGTAAAAAATATTGTTTTTTATAGTTAGTTTTTAATCTTTAATATTTAGGGTGGAAGACTTTATAATTACACGAGCGAGAAACAAAGGAAAGCTTAACACAAGAAACAGAGGTTTGCAGAGGGAGAAACAAAAGGAACTAACTGAACTTGTGCACGTTGGGAGAAAATTGCGATCTGAGCTTTGGTGAGTGACAAAAATACAGGGTACTTAACCTTGCGCACGAATGAAAACATGGAAAGTTGAGCCTTGCGCACGAAGTGAGAAGACCAGTAAAGAAAGCCGAGCCACAAGGAAAGCAACAGCATTCTTTCTTTGTTCAAAGAA